>CM029018.1:188952784-190417674 GCA_016801055.1 Panax notoginseng
AAGACAATCTGCAAGTATCTTTTTGGGCAGCTTTAGAAACTTATGACTTATGAAGACAATCTGTTTTGGTCTGGTTGTAACAAATTAAGACTGTACAAATTAAGACTTATAACTATAATGATATGTAGAGTATATATAGTATGGTTGGAACAGGTTTTAATGACAAAGCTTCTGGTTGGCAGTTTCAACCACTGTTACTTTTGTGTGTGCAGTTGTATTGGGTTTTTAAATTTTACAGTTTTGTATTGTTGCAGTTTTGCAGTTTTATATTGAAATGTTGTGTTGGTGTTAAAATAGTATTGTTGCAGTTTTGTGTGTGTGCAGGGAACTGAAAATGTATTAACTGCATTGTTGCAGTTTTGTTAGTTGTTAGTTGTTGATTGGCAGGAAACTGTAATGTTGTAACTTTGTGTGCAGTTACTTTTAGTAACTTTTGTGTTGAAAATTTGTTACTTTTCCAGATTTGTATTGTTGCAGTTTTGCAGTTTTATATTGAAATGTTGTGTTGGTGTTAAAATAGCTATTGTTGTAGTTTTGTATGTGTGCAGGGAATTGAAAATGTATTAACTGCATTGTTGCAGTTTTGTTAGTTGTTGGTTGGCAGTTAGTTTTAGTGTGTGTTGTTAGTTGTTGGTTGGCAGGGAATTGAAATGTTGTATGTATGTGCAGTTAAGTATTGGCATTATCACATAAATATATAGTGTTGCAATGTATATTCTGCAGAGATGGCAGTTTGTGTTGGCATTTTGAAACTGCAGTTTTGTATAGGCATTTTGTCAACTATTTGCAGAAACCAAATCAAAATTCCCATGCAACAACAATGCCAATACAACAATTCCATTTCACATTCAATTTTTTGTCAACTATTTGAAGCATTAACTGTCAAAAGAACACATTCAAAAAACAAGTGGTTCATTACATAGCTTTGAATGTCATTACATAGCTTTGAATGCTTAAAAATTCATGAAAACATAACTAATACAACAACGTCACCATCCATGATAATATCACATACAATTGAAATTTCTTATTTGCCTCTCTTAGTCTAATAGATTCTAACTCCAAGATTAAGGCATCCCTTTTCAAATTCTTTAATTTCTCTTTCAACTTTCTTGTTTTGTTTCTCAGCAAATTGACTTCATCTTCATTCCTTGAAAACAGAACTCATGTTCACTGCAACCATGAACTTCATTTTTGGACTTAGGTCCAACCATTGAAAAAAATCCACAATATTTATTAACGTCCTATAAAAGAAAACAACACCCAAACCAAATGCAATCCAAAATATATTATAATAACATACAATTTATACAAAAAATTTATTCACTGGGTAAAAACGACACCCATAGAACCTTCTTCCCTTTGATTTGTTCTTTGTGGAGACACAAATGGATGCCGATAGACCGCGAGAAACAATCTACCCTCTTTCTAGCAACAGACGAGGATATGCTATTTGAAGAAGCCATTAAGAACCTTTTACAAGTTCAATTGGTCAAACATTATTGTGAAAATAGCTATGTAATATCTTATGTACAAAACTGCCAATAGCTATGTAATATGTTAATACGGTTAATATGATACAAAAAGGATTTTGCAGTGTATTATGTCAAACATTATTGTGGAACATAGCAGTTAATATGATAGTAAATTTCCTACTCAAAAGATAACAGATAATACAGAATCAGAGAATAAATGTATTGAAATATATATTCCATTAAAGTACCATGGTACCCATTATAGGTTTTTGGAATTCAAAAGCTGTTTGGGGGACTTAAATAGGAAGAAGTTCCAAACATGGCTGACAATGGTACCCTATTCAGTACCAAAGGTAACAAAACCCTAGGTTCCCATCCCTGATTTTGAGCAGATTCCCCAAATCGAATTTATAGAAATCGACAACAAAACCCTAGACTTTAGACCCAAACTTGTTAAATTGAAAAGGGAAGAGTTTTTAGACACAAAATCGTACATACCTTGTACCCACAAAAGATCTAAGCCAAAAACTTAGTGAGCCATGAACCCTATAGATCGACTTCTTCGTCGCTGGAACCCTAGTGCGCCATGAACGAGGTTGGAAAGAGATTTGCAGAAGAAATCATGGCTTCTAGGTCACAAAAGGTAAGCTTCTCCCAGCTATTTGAGTAGATTTGATGAAGAACCCTCTCCATTGTCTCTCTCTGTTTCTCACTGTGAAGTTCAACTTCGCTTTGGCTGGTAACGACCCTTCTATTTAGCGCGAAAGCCACGTCTCAAAAGCCATGTCATTTTCTTCTTCTTTTTTCTTTTCTTTTTTAAGTCTACGCCATATATTAGCTGAAAAGATGTAATGTCCGTGAGCCATATTTGACAGAATGATCCGATTTAATAATTTTAATTAGTTCAGTTACTTAATTTGAAAAATAAAAAGTTTAATCGTGAAGTTTAAAAGAAGGGAAAGGAAAATATTTTTATTTTTAAACTACACTATTACTATATTACTTTTACATATTAATGTAAATGACATGATTTATTTTGAAATTTTACTTCAAGTAATATAAAATATCAAACTTTCTCATCATTTTTCATCCCTCCAAATCCTCCCAACTGAAATCAACTTTACCTCCAAAAATGAAATCAACTTTACGTCTAAATCTCTTCTCTTCTCTTCTCTTCTCTTCCTAAATAAACACACAAATATAAATTTTGGAGGGATTTTAATTATTTTTCCTTCCTTTCCTTTTACTTCCCCTAAAAGAAACTTAAAAATAAAAATACAAAAATTTAATTAATAAAAAATAAACTTTAAAAATGATTTTGAAGGTGGATGACAACATGAGAAAGAATGTCATTGAGCCTACATTGTACTGTAGTATACTGCTACTTTTTGTATTTTAAAATAGAAAAGAAAAAGACCTTGGGTCTACTAATTATTATTATGGGCTCTACTGCTTTGGACTTTCTGACTAAAGATAATGTTTTTACGGGCCACTACTGGCCCATGAATAGTTCCCTTAAATCATTGTGATTTTGTGTGTTGATTATTCAAACAAAATGTCCGTGTCCAAACCATAAAAGCACCTTATCTTTTTTACTTTTTCCCATTTCTCTCTCTCCTTTCTTTTTCAAGACTAATTTTTATGTCACAATTAACATAGAACCGATAAATAATCAAATATGAATTATTTTTTTATTCATTTATATCTGATATATCTGCATAAGTTAATACTTAATATTAATATACATTTATCGACATACATAACAACTCTCTTATTAAAAAATAAAAGAGAGCAGAGAGCCTGCATAACCACTATATTTTTATGTTACAAGTGATTTCAATGTCTTTCTCTCTATATATACACAACTATATATTATATAAAAAAATTATTATTTTCATAACAAAAATATAATATTTTCACGATTCTGAGTCGTTTAAATGTGGATCTGATTTCTTATTCATCTCATGTAAAATAACGGTGTTTGATTATATCTTAACAACTCATCTCCTAATACATTTTAATATTTGAAATTGTGATATAAAATTTCTCTCAGCATATCTCTAAATTAGTAATATATAAATATGAGTTTAAATTATTCAACGTACTACGTTAAAATATATTAAGAGATGAATGTTAAGATAAATTAAAATACAATCAAGCACACTTAAAGTCTTATAAGTATTTGTCAGTCTTTCGATATCTTATCATCTCATGTCACAGTCATCATCTTCTACTATGTTTCAATACTAGAAATATAGAATCTTCTACTATTATCATAATTATAAAATTATGATAATAAAATTGAAGACTTCTTTCATTTTATCAACTTAAAAGTGGACTATTCTTATGAAACAATTTTTTTTGGGGGGACAATTTTAACTGTTTTTATGAATGGAGGGAGCATCTTTTTGGCACCACACAAATATTAGCTCATAATATTATGATATATATATATATATATATATGCTTGTGAAACGTTTTTGCCGTAAATAATAATTAATTATTTTTTTCCTGTACGACCACTTTTTAAATTTTTGGAATACATTATAATAAATAAACTAGTATAGCTTTAAAATGTTAACCGATTAATACAAGGGATACAAATCATACATAAAAAAATTGTACATAAACAATATAAAAAAGAGAAATCGTGACCTATCATCGTATGTTTTATCCATAACTTAACTTGTTGCGTATAGTTTGTGCACATATTATTATTATATTATCACCTTATCATGAACAAGCTGGATATTTTTCTTCTTGGCCAAACACCATAGAACTCCCATATCCTCTTCACTGTAATATGTCTGTCAAGTGGGTGGGATAAGGGATGAGAAAGGGGAAGAGAATCCACCCGAAAGTTTTAGATATGTTTAGGACTGGATGAGGAAAATAAAAAAAATATAAGAGAATTATCTAACTCAACACAACACTTTAGCGTATAGTGTAGAATTAAGTAGAAAAACAAGAAGAAAATAACATAATAAATAGATGAAAAAGAAAACAAGCCACCGTGAAATAAAAGAATTGAAATGCATGGAAATGAGTAGAAATACCCACATGTGAGTGTGTGTGTGTGTATATATATATATATATATATAGAGAGAGAGAGAGAAAAAAAAAAATGTATATACACAGCTGTGTATTACACAGTCGGCTATGACGACGATTTCACCTATCGCCATAGCACAGCCCTACTGTGTAATACGCAGCTGTGTATATACATATAGCCCATATATATATATATATATATATATATATATATATATATATATATATATATGTACACAACTATGTAGTACACAGTTAACTATGACGACGGTTTCATCAATCATCATAGCTATTCTGGGCTATGGTCGTTATAGCTATTCTGGGCTACGATTGACTGGTGAACCGTCGTCATAGCCCAAAAAAACCTGTCGCTATATCCCAACTGTGTAATATACAGCTGTGTATATACATATAGCCCTATATATATATATATATATATATATATATATATATATACTCCTACATAAGAATAATTGTTACATCACACCAAACATTTGCGAGAAAGTAAGTTATTTATTATTACTATTATTTATTATTACTATTATTTTTCCTTTACTTTGTTTTTACTTTACCTTTCTGGAATGTTTTCAAGTTCAAGATTCTGGACATTCAAACGGAGTACCATACCATGCTTAATTCATTTTACACCATATTCAAAACTACTTTGGTATCTCTCAGCACCTTAGACAACCGCAAGAACATTTTTGCATACCCAAGAAAATGATTTGGCTCCATCTTCTTCACCAGATATTACTCTTAGTGCCCTCAGATAATCAGATTTGCTATCACAAACTGAATAAAACTCGCTTCCAAACTTGATCTCAATTGAATGTGCATACACACTTTCATCTGGAAAATCATCACGTTCCTGAAATTAATGAAAATGAAAAATGAACACAAATATAGACCAAAGATAAATCTGTCCATTCCATGTGCATGTCCACCAGCCATTCTGGAGTCTGTGATACTACTAATGTATGGTCCCACTTCAAGAAATTTCTGACAAAACAGTTGGCAAGACTACCAACAAGATAAACGATTTCGTTTACCCAATAGTCATTTTCCGAAAAAATATATATTTGAAGAATAAGTCTTATGCCAAACTAATGGAGGACAGAACTCGTGATACTTTTGTATAGAGATCCCTTTGCACCAACGGATCAAAATAAGTGACTACCTCGCACATTGCGATGATTAACCTCTTAAATAGGAACTTCAACTTTCTAATATCAGTGAAATATTTTGTTATTTTACTTTATTGGTCACTTGAGACTTTCATTTGTAATTTTAAAGCATTTAAGCTTAAGAATGCAATAAAATTGACCACAAAAAAGATATTTTTATGATTTCATCTGTTTATTCATTCAAATCAAATGGTATCTCTTTAGCATCTACTCTGGCATTTAGAAATTGATTAATCAGTGATCACGATAGAACTTTTAATTAACTATTAAAGTGAAGCAGGGGGTCTTGGGACCTTTGAACAGAAAAACACAACAAAAGTGTCAGCGAAGAGGTCCCTAAGAAAACTAGTCGTATCCATTAATCTGTAGGAATTTTTCTTTAATTGCACTGTTGTGTGTTAGAATTGACTCATACTTCTTCGGGTTTGACTAATGACCACTACGACAGGATAGTCGGGGGATTTATTAGTAGCCCGGTCTTGGGTTTTACTAATGTATTGGGCCTCATGTGTTTGGGCTCATGTTATAGCAGAGCTAGGGTTTTCTAGTAACTATAAAAATATTGTTTGGTACGTGGATCATTGTAAAGTGTGTGAGACATCTTATTGTTTGGTGAACCTGGATATATCGTGTTTCTTACTTTTTCGTCTTTCATATAATATCTGTGTGATTGTAATATTATTCGTTCTTAAATTCAAACACTCTGATTTAATTTATTTATTTATTTTATTTTATTTTATTTTGGGGGGGAATCTACTTTTGATATGCCTTAATCATTTACTTTATGCAATTTCTATCATTCCGTGCTATGCTCCAGACTGTCTTATGAAGAAGAAGAAGAAGAAGAGCACGCACTGACACTTCAGCTCAATAGTTATTGAAAGTTGAAACATCACACAAGACCTAGGTAAGAAAGAGGTGGAAATCTGCTTTCTAGTAATTGAATGAGTTGGATCTCACTACATCTTGAGAAGATCAAATTTTAGATGAACTTTTTGTTCACTTGATCTTAGCTGCGTCCATTTAAGAGTACAACAAAAATTAATAATCCTTAACAAACTTACTATCATACTTAGAAGTGGCAACAATGCCAACAAATAAGATATCCCAGCAGAAGTATGAAGCAAAAAACAAAAATATAATAAACTAAAAATTATGTATGTATATTAAGGTATAAATATTAAGGTTTGTGTCCTAAAAAAACCTTTATATGCACACAAAAAGAAAAGCTCAACACGGCCAAGAAAAGCCAATAAGGCTCTCATTTCGTAAAAAGGGACTTATCTCAAAACACAATAAATAAGAATTCATACCAATTAGAAAGTGAAGGTCAAATACTACTATCAAAAAAATAAAAGCATGTTAAAATAAAATGAAAAAAAAATACGTAAAAATTGACGCAAACGAATCAAATTGAGTAAAATCATGAAGGTTTTGTAATTATCTATCAAGAGTAAACAACATTCAGCTGAGAATGATTCAGAAGTGTGAAAATGTACCAGGAGAGTAAGCAGCCCCTTCATCCCTAGGCCTTACCGATACAAGGAAGTTGGGACAATCCATGTGGGAGGGGAACATAAAGAGAGGAGACACCTCTGTAATGTGGTTTGATGGTACCATCTGCCAAACTAAAAACACCCATGTTGCCATCCTTTTCATAATTGTTTGAAATAATATCCGAACCATTAGTAAAATAGATGCAATTCGGCTCCAAATTGAGCAATTCAGAAGCTAACACAGCCACAGTAGTATTAACACCAACAAACAACGAATGCCTACCCAAATCATTCAACTTAGTCCATCTTTTAGTGTTCAAGTCGAGCTTAAAAATGTTAAATCCAACTGTTTTATGATCAGGCTCAGAACTATTTTGGATCGTCCTTATCACCTGCAAGAACATTCCTGAACACTCCACCAAGTACCTAACAAAGTGGCAGCAGTTGTGATATAAGGTTTTTGAAATTACTGTCATTCTCATTTGCTTTTCATGGCTAACTAAATCAAACTCGTAAACAACTCCAGAGTCATTTACACCATAAAATTTCCCATTATAAAGTGTGACATCAATAAAATACTCTTCTAATCTATCAATAATAGTCCATGAATGCAAATCTCCCCTGGAAAAAGTAAACGTCCCACTATAAATGGCCGCGAACATGAATTCTGATACTGCTGCTGCATCAGGTGAGGCTGATATTACCACTTTCTGCATAAATTCGTCATAAAGTTGTTCTAAATCGGAACGTTCATACTCGTGCCCATGTTCATCATAATAATCTTCAAAATGCAGATCAATTGGGGTTTCTGACGCGTGAAGGGATTTAGGAGATGAATATCACCTTTAACATCCAGTGTAACAACCCATAACCCGGTAGACCCGACACATCGGGTACCCTGCCATTCCGGGATATCCAGTTCGAAAATCCGATCATCAGCGGCGTCACCCGTGGTGAGTCCGGCGAAGCGACGGACGGTGGTGCCTGAATTTTCAGCTAACATGAGCCAGGGAGGTGGACAAGGTAGATACTTCGGTTCAGAAGTGGCGACCTGCAACCAATTCCTGCAAACTGCACTGAATCGAACCCGATCTACGGCCACCGTGAGTCGTCTAGCTATCAAGCGGAGCAAGTCGGTTTGTAAATCCGACCAAATGCCCATCTCTCTGCCTCTCTTTAACTCACCCATTATCTTCGAATTACAACGAATTTTAGGCTTACACCAGACCGGGGGAGAAAATGATCTACCTAGGGTTAGGTTAGGGTCATCTATATTTGGACACTTGGATTCATGATCCGCAATTTTTTATTTGTATTTCATTTTTTCTGCTCTCATGCCCATCACTCCTGAAAATACCGACTATATGTAATAAGCTCTTCACTATTATTCATTGTTGAAAATACAATTATATACGTATTCATAAATATTTGACAGAAATTGAATTGTGATGTGTACGAGATAATATATAATATATTAAAGTAATTTTTTTTAATTATTATCCATCTCATATATACATATACACCGCAATCATAATTCGGTAGGTTGGAAGCATCAAAATTTTCAATACTTATAATAGCTTAATGTTGACTTTATCAACAAATAAATCAAGTAATAATTAATATGGCTCATCTTCTTAGTAATAAACTTTTGAACATTAAAATATTTTAGTAAATTATGTTTAGGTCTTGAAATAATTATATATTTTTTGGGTAACTTATTTTATTTAAGTCTCTTAATTTTACAAATATATTATAAGTATTATACCTAAAATAAATAAATAAAATTAATCAAAATTCCAACACTGGCTGGCTGCTGCACATGGATCCGCTCCTTATCGTGTAGAACGCATAGTTTCTATTGACATCTCTTGCGTGTAGAAACGATCCACTCACAGCATGCAGGATCATTCACTTTTACATTTAGCATTTAACACACAGCAATTAGTGACCTTTTTTTATCCTTTTGTTTACACAAAAGATGATAGTGTTTTTGTTTATAGAACAGGGAATGATAGTGTATTTAACCTTAATGTTTATGTTTGTTAGATGATTCTATATATATATATATATAGTCCCCGGGGCGGACCTGCCTTAGGGCGGGAGACACCTGATCCCACTGAATTTTCAGGGGGTCATATTAGGAAGAAAAAAATTAAGAGGGTCATATTAGGAAAAAAAAATTAAGAGGATCTAAAGTGAACATGTATACTAAGAAACATGACTCCACTGTATTATGTTATATATATACTAAGTGAGCAGACACTAGGCAACAATCCCTAATTCCCAAATCCCACTAAGTCATTAAGCCAATTTTTCTATTCTTCTATATTGTGGATATAGAGAACCGATTCCAATTTTTCGAGTATAGAAGGAATTGGGAAATTGGCTCAAATGTTGGTTCAGAAAATTAAAGATGATGTGTATCCCCAAGTCTATTTGTTGCTGAAATTGGCTCTACTTTTGCCCGTTGCTACTGCAACTGTTGAAAGGACATGTTCAGCCATAAATATCGTGAAGAATGAACTCCGTAACCAAATGAGAGATGAATGGATGAATGACTGTTTAGTAACATACATTGAGCGTGATATTTTTATAACTATTAAAAATGAGGTTATATCATGCAACAATTTTAAGCAATGAAACCTCGAAAAATGTTATTATAAATAATATTTGAGGATTGTTTAGTTTTGTAAGTTATTTTATGAAATTTTTATTTGTGAGAATTTTTTTTCCAAGTTTGACCCCACTGAACAATCCGTCTGGATCCGCCCCTGTATAGTCCGCTTCTCCAGTGAACTGGAATGAGTTAATTAAGAATGAACCGGCTATAGCGACGGTTTTTCTCTTTATATAACGCCATAACTGATTTGCTTTTAGTTGGCTCTTTACCGTTCGCTGGAGAGAGATGGGCTATATATATATATATATATATATATGTCAGACCATTTTAAGAGAGAAGATACTTATAAAGGAGGTTTCCTTTATTGACGAGCTTGCTGGGTTGCCCGGCCCTCACATGGAAACTCAAGCTTTACATGATTGAAGGATGCTGAAGGATGCTCCATTTTTCTACATAAATCTAGTTTGACCTATGGAGTCTGGTCCCATAAACAAAGAAACCTCCTTCCTGAATCATGATACATGTGTCAGTATTATTAAAATCATTAAAATTTACAATATATATATATATATATATATATATATATATATCATTTCTCATGCTATTATTATAAATATTTAGCTAGTGTTGAGATTTGTACAATCTTCAATACTTCCTCCACATGTGGCCAAGAGGGTTCCATAGAAATTCTAATTTGCAAAATGTATACATAAAATTACCCCCGTCCTTTGCACCAAAAAGAGTCAGAGCTATTGGTCAAAGATTTTGAAAAGGGTGATATTTGGAGCTTTAACTGGGGATAACCCCATCATTAATTTTAACACTTGCATCTTGCTCCAACTTTTTTAGTAGTAGTAGTGGTGGTGGTAGTAGTATCTTGTAATGACTTTTTGGTAAAAACCAAATCTAATATGGTCAAATGATTTCATTAAAATTAGTCTACCATAAGACCACAACCATCAATCAAGAGCTTAGAGTAAGCCTTTAATAAAGGAACAAGTACTTCTAATATATATTTTTCAACACCAAAAACTCTCAGATAATTGAACATAAAAATTTCTATGAGAAAGTCTAAGAGTTGATGAATAAATTGTTAACTACTACTTAATTACATTTCCTAACCTCGTAATAATTCAAAAACTGGTCATGAGGAATGAACACTGATGGAAAAAATAAAAAATAAAAAATTGAAATCAATCCAAAATTGAGAGAGATGGAGTAGTAGTGTAAACAAAGATATTCCCTTTGTAATCCCAATGCTTTTCCAGAAATTGTATGTTGGTGTACAAATACATAGATACATATTCGTAAGTTGGTCAATTGACAGTGCTAATACGCAGAGAGATCACCTCTCAGTTTGCATGTCGATATTGTATTGATTAATTAACCAACATTAATTTCATGTTAACCACTCACATGTGTATTTTACTACAAGAAAGAAAAGGAAACATCACGAGTAATGGATTGGCCATCTCTTTAAAAAGGTTTTTTCAATCATGTTAACACGCAGGCCATTGTCCACCACAATAAAACATTATTCAAGAGAACCCAATACTTCTTCAACTTCTCATTATATAACAAACTTTATGCAGCTGTTACACATACCCAAAAAATCACACACCAAAAACAAAAATGCAAAGCTTGTCTTTGGTTTTGCTTTTGCTCTGCTTGTCCTGTTTTTCTCTGGCTCTTTCATGGAGCCAGCAACAATTCAAAGAGTCAAAGAACTATGAAGGCTCTTCTGATCTTGTGAACCTCCAATACCATATGGGTCCAGTCCTTGCATCTCCAATTAACCTATACTTGATATGGTATGGCAATTGGAACCCAAATCATCAAGCCACTATAAGAGACTTCATCTATTCACTATCCTCCCCTGCCCCTTTTCCCTCTGTCTCCGATTGGTGGCGAACCGTCCGGCTTTACACAGATCAAACAAACTCAAACATCACCGGAAACATTAGACTCTCCGGTGAGTTCCACGACACAAGTTACTCTCATGGTACTTATCTTACTCGTTTAAGGATACAATCCGTGATCAAGAATGCAGCCACTTCTCACCCACAAGCATTACCTCTAAATTATCAAAATGGCCTATATTTAGTACTAACCTCTCCTAATGTTCAAGTCCAAGACTTTTGTAGGGCAGTTTGTGGGTTTCATTACTTTACCTTTCCAGCTATTGTTGGTGTGACAGTGCCTTATGCTTGGGTTGGTTATAGTGGCACACAATGCCCTGGCATGTGTGCTTACCCTTTTGCCTGGCCTAACTACTCGGCCAAGCCGCCGCCTAGTACAAGAAATGGTGCCAACAATATAATGGGTGCGCCAAATGGGGATCCGGGTGTGGATGGGATGATTAGTGTGATTGCGCACGAGCTAGCCGAGGTGTCGAGTAATCCGCTGGTGAACGCGTGGTATGCCGGGGATGATCCGAGCGCGCCTACCGAGATAGCTGACTTGTGTGTGGGAGTGTATGGGTCTGGTGGGGGTGGGGGGTTTGTGGGAGAAGTGTATAGGGACTCATGGGGAGATGATTATAATGTGAATGGGGTGAAGGGGAGGAGGTTTCTTGTGCAATGGGTGTGGAATCCTGTGAAGAGGAGATGTTTTGGACCTAATGCCATGGATTAGGTGGTACAAAAACAATATGCTTTGTTAGTTTTATGATGTATTATTAGCTGTTATGGGTGTTTTTCACTTTTAATGTTAATAGTATGTGTCTAAATATTTTGTCAATTCTTTGGTTTATAAGGAAGAACTCATAATATCATTGATTGGAGAAGAATATATGGATTGTAACCTACAGCTCCATAAAAACAAACAGTTGTAATTTAATGGGGTCTAAGGTATCCTAGCTATCAAACTGTTCTCAAAAGTTTCCTCCACCATAACTATACTTGAAGTGGTGCTTAAGCATCTCATCCTTAAAAAGAGGTTATTGGGTATAACCGGGATGGAAAGAAAAGTATACAAAGACCAACAGAGAAGGCATAGGTGCAAACCAATATCATACTATACTCTTAATATTAGTCATATACTTGCATCTATTTTTTTTTTGAGCATTTTGTTCGTCTACAAGCATCTTATTCTAAATACAACTTATTTAGCTTACAAACACAACATTTGAAGATAAAATGCAGCGCACCATTTTTGGTGCAGTGACACAAACACACTAAACTTCTCATACGCGATTAAACTTCTGCCTTCCAAGAAACTACTGAATTTGTAAGCGTCATTTTATCAATGAAAATTTCTAAATACAGTTTATATTTAAGCAAAGCTAGCAAGGAAACTACATATCTGCAGCCAACCATGCTCAAATATTTAAAGGTAATTTACAGTTGCAAATATTAAAATGTTGAGTTCCAGTTTCATGGAGGTGTTAGACTTTCTTCAACAAACAAAAGAAAATAAAATTAGATGAAATGCTGCAGCAATAAAAACTGGGACCAAATATCAAAATTTCTTCAACAAAGTGTACCAACCAAGCAAACATTAGATTTAAGAAAATAAGCTTGTGAAAAACATGTAGAAATGAACACAGGAAAAGGCAGGAGAATTAACAGATACATTTAGATACCAACGTATAACAATAAAAAGTGAACATCATATCCAAAATGCATTGTCAAGCTTCCCAGGCTCCTAGTACATTGCAATCAAACTCCCAAAATTTGGGGAAGAACAAAAGACCAGATATCCTATTCTAGATTTCCCTTGTTCAATAGGAAAGCAAAACAGCTTCGAAAGCTCGTGTAGAGAGTAGTGATACATTACTAGGAACAAGTACTCGCCTTCCCAAGAAAATAACAGAAAAAGAAAACTTCCAGCAAAAAAGTTGATATTAACATACTTGACAATAGATTATCTCTTGCAGATGAACCAACAGGCATTCTCAAAGTTCCATAGAATTTGTCTGCCAACTGGTTCATTTCTATCTTTCCCCATTTGAACAGCAGACACTCAAATGCTATTTAAACATCTGAAAGATTGAGCTCTTTTTCGTTAATTTTTAGTAGTCATAAAACTGAGTGGGGATTGGTTGCTTCCATATTTTTCTCCTTACCTTCAGATTCCATGATCAGCAGTTACTTCAGTTAAAACCGGAGGTGATATTGGTGCACTAGAGCTGCTGCCAATCATACCAAGAAGATCTTGAATAGATGCCTTCACCTGATCCTCAATTTCCAACCCAGCCCTAACATTTTGATTCGTCTCATTTGGAGGAACTTGAGATACTGTATCGCCAATTTTGATGTCTTGCAATTGTTCTTATCTTCATTGTCTTGATTAATCGATGCCTCACATTTTTGAGTTTCCGCTTAATTTGCATACAGGAGCTTGTTCTGAGGTAGTATTATCATCAGAAGTAGCTGGGAGTGTAGCATGAGCAACCCCAGCATTACAAGATACCACATCAGTACTTTCAAGGCTTTTAAGAGCATCCTTGCAACTTGCAGTGTTATTCTTGTAGGAACATTCTTCAAATGGTAACCTGGCATATGGGATACTGTCACCATTTTTGCTTTCATCAGGACACTCTGTTTTACTGAAGTCTGGCCTAATCAGCTTTCCGCTCTTGCCTGCCTTACCTAACAAACCCTCATCCGTTGCATTAGCTGATGTCTTACTCATCAAGCTAGTTGGTCTCGCATTGCCAACAGATGTTGTACCCTCAGAAACTCCATCAGAACCTTCACTGATGTTTTCATCCAGATTCTTCTTTATTTTACTCCGACGCTTAAAATCTATGAGACGTGTTTCTTTAAGCACAGTGTCAACATTCTCTTTGATAGCACGACTGGCATCAATTTCCATCTTCTCTTTTGTCACCATTGGCTGCTCAAATTCTGTTTCTTTCTGGAATTTTGACTTCTCTTTATATCTAGTACTGCTATCCCCGTCATTTGGTCTATATTTTTCCACCTTCACCCAGTGATTATGAGCCTGATGCAACAAGTCCATGACTTCATCTACTGATGCATCTATATCACAATCATCGCGGACCATATCAGTGTCAGTGCCATCTTCTTGTAAGCATACTTCCGGAGCCACACTTAGGCGTGCAAAAACACTAGTTCTGTCATTTTTGGTATCTAAATACAACTTTCTTTTATGATTGACTGGGTTTTTTGCTTGATCTTGTGGAGAAGAGCCATAATGTAAGCGAGAGCTGTAAGACCATGCCGCATCAGATGGATGAAACTCTTTGGCTGTAAATGCTTCATGATCCTCTCTCTGTGGAAGTTTAAGCTCATATTTGCCTTGTGACTCCTCAGGATACCCTTTCTCAAATGCAAATGAAGGATTCTTGCTCGAGCTGAAGGCATAAGACAATTGACCCTTGTTTAGCATTTCAGTGCTTCTGCCATTTGGGAAAGACGGAGAAGCTAAAATTGAATCTGAATATATTGAATCTTTAGAACCTTTACTTTCGGAGGCTCTTAATTCACTACTTTCACGATATCCAGAATTCGTGAATGTGTTGCTGCTTCTGTAACTCAACTGATTGTGATGGTCACAAGTGTTGCGAGATGAGTTTTTATTAACATTACCAGCAGCAACATCCAAACATCTTGCTAATCTTTTTGACTCTAACAAATGTGTTAAACCTTCGATATTTGATAAGGGGTTGAAATTCTCTTCAGAACCTTGGTGAGGAGAATGATCTTGAACTGAATTAAAATTGTGACTTGCCACTAAAGGCAATGAGCATCGATACCTGACATCAGGAAATTCAGGGTTATAAGGATCAGTTTTTGAAACTGTTGCATCGTGAGCTGTTGAATAGGATTTGGTAAAGTTTTGTTGCCCGTTTGGGCGAAGGAATGCCAAGGAATGTTGAATTTGATCATGAAGCAAGTAATTATCTGATTCTAAGTTAGGCTTGATAGAACTCGTGAAAAGATTTTGTTCAGACGGATTACGCTTGATAGAATTCATGAAAAGATTTTGTTCAGACTGGCAGGAAGCAGTAATTTCGGATGAAAAGGCAGGACCAATACGACTGTCTATATCACGTACATTTTCTACCCTATCACTCTTTCTAAACCTGCCATCATCAGCTAGAAGCTTGTCTTTGCACAAAGTGGTGTATCTATAGAATTCAGTTGAGATGCCTGGCCCAAAACCATTGTCCCTGTTATTTTCAATTTCTAACCTATCCTCAGTTTCCCTTCTAAATTTATCCATAGGATTCACAAAATGCTGACTCGAGCAATCTGTTTCTGCTCTTTCACTCATCAAGAAATTTCTAACATCATTTGCTCTTGCTACTCTGCCCAAGGAGTTGCCAATGTGCTCAGTCGAATTGACAGAACCTATACAATCACTCACATATCGTTTATTTTGTAACCTACTGTTCATCAGAAAGCTGTTATCATCAGTGGGTCTTTTACCTTGGGAGTTCCGAAGGTGCTCAGCAGAGAGAACTGGCCGAAGACCATTTTCCATCCTATGCTCATTTCCTACACAATACCTAGTCACTGAAAACCTATTATCATCAAATGGTAGCCTGCCTTTACCAAAAGGCTTCTCATGGTTCTCAGTTGAGACAAAAGTGCCGAAATCATTATCAACGTGACATTTATTTTCTATCATTTCATTCATAAACTTGTCATCTTCAGTAACTCCTCTTCCTTTATTGAAAGAGTTTCTGGGACATTCACTGGAGATGGCAGGCCCAAGATTATTGTTCGTAATATGATACTCTGTGACTCTATCATCTGGTGATAACCACACATCATTAGCAGATTTTATTTTACCGAAAGAATCCCCAAGGCAATCAGCACTTGTACTTTGCCAAGGACCAAGATTGTTATATAGTTCACTTCCTGTTGCATCACTTGTCAAAAACCTGTCATCAGTGTTTATTTTTCTCTTCTTAGTCCAATAGACACCAGGTTGATCAGTCCAGATTCTACGTCCAAGACTAGAGTCCACTTTATGCTCATTCTCTACCTTATCACCCATCAAAAACCTGTCATCATCTACTCCTTCAACTCCATCCAACGACTTTTCTGAATACTCATTCAATGTGGCCGATCTAATATAATCTCCCATGTCCGGTTCAAATGTATCAGTTACCATAACCATGTCATTGTCAACTCGTTGTCGGTCTTTTCCAACTTCTCTGGTTTGCGTTGCAGCTTGTCTCCGAGGCATTTTACAGTTCACCCTTCTTGAACTGAACAGCTGTACAAGTATATGAACCTGCATATAAGATGCAAAAGCCAGGAAAAAATCAGTGCTAAAGGTAGTTTAGACGCTAATTCTATTGACAGTCAACATGGCAGAAATGGGCAAACCTGATTTTTAGACAGGCCAAAATTGAACTTTTTGGCTGAATAGTAATTATCACTGATAGCATTTCGAAATTCAATTTCAGAAAGCGGAGTGCAATACCAAATCGGAGCAAACCGAACCTGAAAATTGGAACAACAGGCATCCTAACTCATTCCAGAAAACAACAAGCATTGCAAACCCTCCTCTCTAAAATACTACCTACACTATATTAAAACTCCATACCTGGGCGGGGAACTGCTTTCCTGATGAGCTAAACGCGTGAGGCATAATATTTATTGCGCCATCAGAGGTAGCCCGAAATACACCAAAAAGCTCTCTTCTCTCAAATTCAAATAGAAATAAAAGCATTCCAGCTTTAACCCGCTTTACAAAGTTAACCTGGGCAGATGGAAGCCCAAAGATTTTTCGTTTAAAGCACTCTCTCTTTGTAGCGATGTTTGACATGAAAATTGCACCAAACTCGGGCACTATGCCCCCTATGCTATTTTCATCTTCGTCAAACTCCATGGAATACCTTGCAAACTGACATTAAATCCAATAATGACAAACAGTACCCTTGACTATCCAACTTGGTCTTGTTAAATACAAAAAGAAGGCATAATCCCCTAATAAAAAGAACAGGGGATCTTATTTTTCAAAACAGGAAAAATATGTATATCCATGAAGGAGGCACAAATACTTCAAGGAAGACAAGGTGTCCAAGATGTCCGTGTTGAATGGCTTAACGGGTATCAACACAACCAGAAATAACCCAGGATTGTGTCCTACACTTCTTTAACTACGTAGAACTCGAGTAAAATCCTTCTAAATTAAGATATCATGTTAAATTTAAATAAAACACTACAAATAGAATAAAAAAGTTTTCAAACAACACATAGGCAGGCAAAAGAAAAAATTTCACTAAAAAAGAATACACTGATGGTAAAAGTTACATCAACAATAAGCATAACTTCACAATACTTACCATTGGATTAACTAAAATCAAATAAACTTGTATGGATTTTGAATTCTTAGGATAATGGCATTTTGCCAATTGAAAACTGGAACTCTCACTGTGAAATGGAGGTTGAACAATATTAATCCGACTTTAATTACATTTATCCAAAAAAAAAACTAGAAACTAAATATCAAACAGCAGAACTATAACGAACAGATAGGGAGAGAATCAGACCGTACAACCATCAATCCCGCTCCCATAAAATCCAATAAGCAGAAACCAGATATCTCAAAAGAAACGAAGAAAATTACCAAAGAGCACTTTCAAACAGATCTAAATACAGTTTATCTAGTATTCAAATATAAGATTAAACATGAAACGTAGCTCAATCGATATAAAATAAATAAATAAACAGATCACATACACACACAAAAAACCAGATATGTATATCAAAATATATATAGAGATATACAAGAGAATTACCGAGCGCGATATGATGGTGTTAACGAGTGTTGAGTTTATGCGTAGTGGTTGTGAAAAATAAAAACAAACTGATATTTAAAATGATATTTCACATGAATCTTCTCATATCTCTAATCTCCTCGCTGTTTATGTGGATTGATCATATAAAAATATCATTTTTTTATATATAAAAATATGTTCTCAAACTAAAACTTTCTTTCTTTTGTTTCTCTCTCTACAATATTGTTGCCTTCTTAGAACAAAAATTATAAGGGACCGGGAATTAGAACCGTCGGCCCAAATTTATTTTATTTTCTTTTATTTTTAAAAAATGTATAGTATTTTTTTAATTTAATTTTTTATATAATTTAATAATTTAAATATAATTTAAATACATATAAAAAATAAGATTGTATAGATTGTATAATTTTATTTTTTATATATATCCAAATTATATTTAAATTATTGAATTATATAAAAATTTAAATTAAAAAAATATTATAAATTTTTTGAGTTTAAAATATATGTATTTAAATTATATCTAAATAATTAAATTTTGTAAAATTTTAAATTAAAATAGATATTATAAATTTTTGAAGATTCGAAAAAAAAATCGGACCGATCGTTAGACCGGTTACTGCCCCCCAGAATCACTATTTTTAGAAAGGAGGTTTTTTTATTGTATTGTAGGTGGTGGCGCGATGCGGATAGACGAGTGGCCACGTGGATGATTTCTTTCGGTACACCACTTGAGCACCTGCCACCTCTCTTTTTATTCTTCCCATTTCTGTTTGGTTATAAACTTATAATATTAGAATGAGAATGACATTAAGGGGGTTGATAAAAATTAAATAAATTTGAATTTAAATAATTTGAATCTCAATAAAAGAAATATTTAATAATTAACACGTCTAAAATATTTAAATGACAAAATTTTATTATTTTACATCTTTGAAAAAATTCAAAGTTATAAATTTATTTAATATAATAGTTAATATTTTTTTAAAATTTTTTAATTTGTTTTTATTTTATTCATCTGCTTATTCAGTCATTCGGACTTAGTCATTCAGCTCAATTATCTGACCGATTCAGCTATTCAAACGATTTTTTCCAAAATAAACACACTTAATGGCTAACCGATTCAATCATTCAACCATTCAGATGTATTTAATCCTAAATAAACAACTCCTAAAATGAGAATCGCTGAATGGGAATGAAATGAAATGAAATAGACACTTTTATTTATATATTAATTTAGAATAAAAAATTATACGATTTTAATATATTAATTTTTTTTTAAATAATTTATCGATTAAAATAAAATAATCAATCTTCATCCATTTTGATAAAATAAGTAACACATTCCATTAAAATATCAATTCCCTCGCCTTTTAAATAACCAAATATAAGAACGAACAAACCAAACCAAACATATTATACGAGTAAATGAGTAATGGTATGGTTTAAAAGATTACTATAAAAAAATAAATATAAAATAATTTGTTAAATCATAATTATCTTGTACTCACTTTTTATATCCATCCTTTTATCACCAAAATATTATTATTTTTCTAGTATGATAAATTAATGATATCTAAAATATCAAATTTTAAATTTAAATTAAGATATTTTAAAGTACAAAATTGATATGAATTTTTTTATACTTCTGTAACACCCCAGTTCCACGTCGAAAGATATGTAAAAAATTTGTTTGTATATAAATAAATAAGTTAATTGATACCTTCAAGTCATGATCTTTTGGGCGAGCATGTGACGAGTTAAGATAACCCAAAAAAATACTATTTGATCAATGATTTAAGGCCAAACTTAAGATTTGAACCGAGTTGTTTCAATTTCTCTACCTTTAAATACTTTCTTGTGCCTTTATTCTTATTTTTCTTATACTTGACATAATTTTTTTTGACTAATTTAAGAAAGAATTTAAACTCAACACATATTATTTTGTCATTACAAAAGTTTGAATTCCCACTCTCTTGATACACGAGGAGTGGGGATAATACCTAGGTTTACTTGACAATTGACATGGTGCTTCGTGACAATATCAAAGAGGAATAGATGCTCAATACAGATTAAAGTTAAATTAAGATATTTTAAAATATAAAATTATTTAATTTTAAATAATGTAATTATAATATATAAATTACTTAAAAACAATATTAAAATAAAAATGATTGTATTAAAAGTTAAATGAATTACATTAATATTAAACTTTTAAAAATATTTCATTTTAATTAAAAAATATTAAACTAAATCTAATACTCATTTTGGAAGGGGAGAAGTATTACTAAATGGACCCTAACTCTTTGGGCTAGGGAGCCATTAATTGATTGAACAATAACTCGGGTTCATAAGTAAATTAATTGATTAATTTAGGACATTTAATTTGATATGTATCCATTTGATAGCTAATATAATCTTAATTATTATACATTGTCTAACAAATACAACAAATAATTTTTTTTAACTTATATGAAGTACTTCAGTCTTAGATTTTAAAATTTTGTGAATTATCTTTAAAAATTCAAAAATAGTCTCTTTGTGACGCCCCCAAAATTAGGTATACATCACCCATCTTGAGTCGTCAGATACATAGTACAGAATATAAATACAACTTAATAATACAACTGTCGTGTACAATACGACAAAACATAAACTGTGAGTTTGAATACAAATATTATCTTCTAGAGAGTATTCATACTCAAAAGGAGTCCTCATTACATTTATTAACACACCATTATATAGAATAGTGAGGACTACTAACTAATACTATTCTTCGGACCATCACTCCGTTCCCCGACTTGTCCCAGCTACGTTCTCATTTCCTGAAGAGAACAGTGAAAGAAAGGGTGAGCTCAACTAGCCCAGTAAGAAATATTATGACTAAGATAATGCAGAATAAATTATCATTAGCCTTCAACAATGTTAAACTGATAAAATATAATAGACATCAAGTTTAACTGTAGCGGAACAAGCAATCCATTAAAAGAGTCAAGTAGAAAATAAACGCTACTATCTTTTATGATTGAAAAAGTTTTTCAACACTGTGATCGCTGAGACTCAGCTTAATAAAATAATCCACATCATCGAATCACCCCTGCACTACGGCCAAGGATATTCGTGTATTCATTAATGGTCATGATCATGCCAACAACTGTCCATCAATGCACTACGGGCCAATGAGGACTTTTACCACATCATTTGTAACATTACGGTCATGATTATACCGAATAATCCCTGGTCATAATCATACCAAGTCCATCTATGCACTACATGCCACAGATGACTTTCAACATTTTATAAACATGAGGATGATGACAATGATATAAGAATTCAATAAAACAAGTTCAAGAATTAATTTATCCAGGAATTAACAACGTCCAAATTGTCAACATGATACTGCATTGTGGAGTTAAATTCAAGAATGCTTAGAAGAATATTTTCTTGAAAAGATACTGGATGAACGCAACTATCAAGGATATTCCACAAATTTCATGGAGTATAGAAGTCAAAACTTAACCAACTGAGTACAATAAAGAATGGAATAACAAAAGAAATCATCATGCATGCGATAGACCGCACAGACAGGTTATTCCAATAGAATAATAAATAATGGAACCAGGTCCGGCGTAAACGCACAGACAGGATATTCCGACAGAATAATAAATAATGGAACCAGGTCCGGTGTAAAACACACAGACAGGATATTCCAACAGAATAATAATAAAACGGAACCAGGTCCGGTGTAAAACACACAGACAGGATGTTCCAACAGAAAAATAAACGGAACCAGGTCCGGTGTAAAACACACAGACAGGATGTTCCAACAGAATAATAGAAGAATGTCACCAAGTATAGGGTAGACCGCGTATACTGGTTATTCCAACAGAATAATAACGAATGGAATAACAGAAGTTCTCTTCATGAATATAAAAGAAATAATATTCCCTACCTTAAAAGAACTGGATATTGGAAAAGTGATGTAGCAGAATACTTTTAGTCTCTCTCTCTCTTATTCTCTCTATACTTTCTCTCTCTATAGCTTGAATGAATTCGTGAAAAATAATGAAGCCCTAGGCCTCTATTTATAGAAAAACTGAGGGTGGCTCTTGGTCTTAACGAAGGGTCAAATGACTCTTGGTCTTAACGAAGGGTCAAATGACTCTTGGTAATATTGAAGGGACAACTACTATTGACGAAAGTAATTACTATTGACCAAGGTAAATACTATTGACGAAGGTAATTACTATTGACCAAGGTAAATACTATTGACCAAGGTAAATACTATTGACGAAGGTAATTACTATTGACCAAGGTAAATACTATTGACGAAGGTAATTACTATTGACTAAGGTAAATACTATTGACGACGGTAATTACTATTGACGACGGTAATTACTATTGACGAAGAGACTCTTAGATGATGACATATGGCCCCCCATAAAATAACCAAACTTACCACAACGTCTCAATAATATAACATATTATACAGATGATACTATGACAATAATTTAAGAGATATGATGCAGCAATTACTGTAGCAATAATTGAGTATAGCTGAGTGACTTCTCACGTAAGCATCAATAATCAATACCGTGTGCTACTATGCAACCACGCGTATTACTGTACTTTTACTACCAAGTAGTTCAACAGTTTTAACGAGTTTAACGGTAACACCTCAGCTGTTATTTTTATAGAAAGATAATTCTGTCGTTTTCTCAATCCGACAATAATTCCGTTGTGGGGTCCACCAATGATTGTGCCGTCGTACGAATATTCCCCGACAAAAAGAATATTCCCCGACCAAACGAATATTTTATAACAACTTGCTTACTTTGCAAAATTTTATAAATATTACCCACAACTATAACATTATATCAAATTAACTCCATAATATTCAAAAATGATATTTATAGAAAATTCATCTTTATTTATAAAAGTTGGGGTCTTACAACCTCCCCTTCTTATGAAATTTCGCCCTCGAAATTAGGGTACGTACCTGGTATGTCGAAGAGGTAAGGATACCTTGATTTCATTTCTGATTCTAACTCCCAAGTCATTTCCTCAACATCGTGGTTTCTCCACAAAACTTTAACTTGAGGTATAACCTTGGAGCGTAGAATATGTTCCTTCTTATCCAAGATTTGAACAGGAACTTCTTCATACGTCAAATCCTCCGCTATTTCGTCCGGTTCTAACTCAATAATGTGGTTCGGGTCTTCCACATATTTGCGTAACATGGATATGTGGAAAACGTTATGAACACGAGACATACTTGGCGGTAAAGCGAGTCTATAAGCCACAGTTCCTACTCGATCGAGGATTAAAAATGGACCGATGAATCGAGGATTTAGCTTTCCTCTCTTTCCAAATCTCGTAACTCCTTTCCATGGAGCAACACGTAAGAACACATGATCTCCTACATCAAATTCCACGTCCTTTCGATGAAGATCAGCATAACTCTTTTGTCGATCTTGTGAGGTTTTTATACGTTGTCGGATCGTTTGAATCTTTTCTGTAGTCATACGTACCAACTCCGGTCCCAACAACGTTGCTTCGCCCACCTCATCCCAGCATACTGGAGAACGACATTTTCTTCCATACAATGCTTCGAATGGAGCCATGCCAATACTTGCTTGATAACTGTTGTTGTAGGAAAACTCCACCAATGGTAAGAACTTGTCCCAACTTCCCTTGAAGTCAAAGACACAGAGTCTTAATAGATCTTCAAGAGTTTGAATAGTCCTCTCTGATTGTCCGTCCGTCTGAGGATGATATGCTGAACTAAATCGTAACTCCGTGCCCATAGCTTTTTGTAAACTAACCCAAAATCGTGAAGTGAATCTTGGGTCTCGGTCAGAAACTATGGATACTGGCATACCATGCAGTCTTACAATCTCGTTTATGTACATACGAGCAAGACGTTCAAGTGTATAAGTTTCTCGTATCGGTAAGAAATGAGCAGACTTGGTCAATCTATCAACAATGACCCAAATCGCATCAATACCTTGAGAAACCCTAGGAAGACCGGTAACGAAATCCATGGTAATGTGCTCCCACTTCCATTCTGGAATTTCAAGTGGTTGCAATGGACCTTTTGGTACTTGATGCTCCGCTTTGACTCGTTGACAAGTTAGACACCTTGAGATAAACAACGCTATCTCTCTCTTCATATTGCTCCACCAAAATGTATGACGAAGATCATGATACATTTTGGTACTTCCAGGATGGATTGCAAACGGTGTGTTGTGCGCCTCCATCATGATTTCATACTTTAAATCAGGGTTGTTAGGAACACAAAGTCTGGAGTTGACTCGAAGTATTCCTTCTTCATCGATTCTTGCTTCCGGCATAACACCTTCTTGCACTTTCTTCCTCATACGCATCAGCTCCAGGTCTGTAGCTTGAGCAGCTTTAACTTTATCGATTAAAGTCGGTTCTACTCGTATATTCGCCATCATCACATGGGTCCCTGGAGTCTTCAACTCTATCTCCATCCTTTGCAAGTCACACAAAATGGGCCTTTGCGTTGTTAATATTGCACTTGTACCCGCATATGATCTTCTACTCAATGCGTCAGCTACCACGTTCGCTTTTCCAGGATGGTATTGAATGGTATGATCATAATCTTTCAACAGTTCAAGCCAACGTCGTTGTCGCATGTTGAGTTCCTTTTGAGTGAAGAAATATTTGAGGCTTTTATGATCCGTAAAGATCTCCACCTTCTCCCCATACAAGTAATGCCTCCAAATTTTAAGTGCAAAGACAACAGCTGCCAACTCTAGATCATGAGTAGGATAATTCCTCTCATATTCCTTGAGTTGTCTTGATGCATAGGCTATGACTTTTCCATGTTGCATGAGAACACATCCCAACCCTTTGCTCGAAGCATCACTGTAGATGACAAATCCCTCCGAGCCAGATGGTATTGTTAGAACAGGTGCTGAAATGAGTCTCCTCTTGAGTTCTTGAAAACTCTGCTCACATTCTTCGCTCCAACCGAACTTTGTATCTTTTCGAGTCAGCTGAGTTAATGGAGTAGCGATTCGAGAAAATCCTTCCACGAATCTCCGATAATAACCAGCTAAACCAAGAAAGCTACGTACTTCGGTTACTGATTTAGGTTGCTCCCAGCTTTGAATAGCTTCAATCTTTGCCGGGTCAACCGATATTCCACGACTTGATACTACGTGCCCAAGGAATGCTACCTCTTCCAGCCAGAACTCGCATTTCTTCAACTTGGCATAAAGTTTGTATTCACGAAGCTTTTGGAGTACCAGCCTCAAGTGTTGCTCATGATCTTCACGGCTTTTGGAATAAACAAGGATGTCATCGATAAAGACGACCACAAAGTGATCCAAATATTCCTTAAATACCCTGTTCATCATATCCATGAAGGCAGCAGGAGCATTAGTCAATCCAAAAGACATAACTAAGAATTCATAATGCCCATACCGAGTTCTGAAGGCAGTCTTTGGAATATCCTCAGTTCTAACCTTCAGCTGATGATATCCAGAACGAAGATCGATCTTTGAAAAGAATTGTGCTCCTTGCAACTGGTCAAACAGGTCATCAATACGTGGCAATGGGTACCTATTTTTGATGGTGACATGATTCAACTCCCGATAATCAATACAAAGTCGCATACTCCCATCTTTCTTCTTCACGAACAGAACAGGAGCACCCCAAGGAGAAGTACTAGGACGAATAAAACCAATGTCTAACAATTCCTGCAGTTGGGTCTTTAACTCCTGAAGTTCAATAGGAGCCATTCGATATGGGGCTTTGGAAATGGGTTTTGTACCGGGTTCAAGGTCGATACAAAATTCAATTTCACGCTCTGGGGGTAGGCCAGGAAGTTCTTCGGGAAATACGTCAGGAAATTTATTAACAACAGAAATATCATTCAAAGCTGACGTATTTTTGTTTAGATCTGTGACATGAGCTAAGAAAGCTTGACATCCGTTTTTCAATAAACGAATAGCTTTATGGCTTGAGATGACAGCGATTGATTTTAATGGTTTGGTTGCTTGAATTCGCATAATAGGTCGATTAGGAATATGAAAGCTAACAACCTTACGAAAACAATCAATTTTTGCATAATGAGTAGTTAACCAATCAATCCCTAGAATCACGTCAAATGCAAGTATTTTTAATGAAATCAGATCGATAGGTAATGTGTGGGTACCAACTTGAACCAAACAAGACTTATAACCAGTGGAGGTAATGAAGGTTTCTCCCAACGGAGTTTCCACAGATAAGTCAAAGTCTAATTTCTCCGGAATCAAATTTAATCGATGAGCGCAAGTAGGAGAAATAAAAGAATGGGTTGAACCGGTATCAAATAAAGTATAAACTTCTTTAGAGTTTATGATAAGCTTACCCGTGATGACCTCATTCGGGTTCCTTGCTCTCTGGGAGTTCACAACAAACGCTCTCCCTTGCACAACCGGTTTTGACTTTTCTGGGACGGCTTTTGGTGCCTCCATCCTAGCTGAATTTGTTTTCGGTAAACGACAAAATCGGGCTAAATGACCTTCTCTTCCACAATTATAACATGCTTTGGACGGCATCGCGCAGTTTGGACTGATGTGCCCCTCCCCTCCGCATTTGAAACATATGATAGGTGGTCGTTCTCCTTCCTTAACGACAGGTGCTGGTGCTGACGTCTTTCCATCATTGTTGAATCTCCTCTTCTTGAAATGTCCATTCTTATTGTTTTGGCCCTGATTACCACCGAAGTGGTTACCATTTCTGGCCTGTTGATTCCCTCCACGCTTGTTGTCACCGCTTCGATGACTGCTCTCACTGGTATTATCATTTTGCCGGCTGCTCTCTTTTGGTTGCGTTGTCTCGTTATCGCGCTCCACCAACTGAGCCCTATTTACAACATCTGAATACAAACACAGTTTATGAGAAACAAGATGTTGACGTATCTCCGGCTTCAAACCTCTTAAAAACATCCGCGTCATTCTTTCTTCATTATCCACCAGGTGGGACGCAAACCGGGATAACTCCGCAAATTTTGCCTCGTACTGCGACACGGTCATATTATTCTGCTCCAATTTGATGAACTCCACCTCCTTCATGTGACGAATACTCTCGGGAAAGTATTTGTCGTTAAACAGCTCTTGGAACTTCTCCCAGGACATCTTCAGTGCGGCAGGTTGAGTACGCTTTATCGATTCCCACCAGTAATCTGCCTCTCCTCGCAACATAAAGGCAGCAAAGGGAACCTTTTGCTCCTCGGAGCAACCCAAGACATCAAATATCTTGGTGATCTGCTTTATCCATGTTTCAGCTACAAGTGGTTTGGGTTCTCCCTTAAACTCCGGTGGTCCCAGCTCCTTAAACTGTTTAGTGGTGACCGCCTGAGAGTTTCCAGTATTTCCACCTACGTTGTGGACAGGTGTGACAACCCCAAAATAGGTCCATTCCATCAAACCCATTTTGAGTCGCCAAATACATGGTACAGAAAATAACTACAACTTTATTACAACAATTGTCGTGCAAAATACAACAACACATATGCTGTGAGTTTGGATACAAATATATACCAAATGTGACTCATGTTCCAACCGTGGACATCACCTCACAATGACACCTTACATAAAGGTATAGTCAAAAACTGTTTTGGAAATTAGAATCTTTGGGAAGTGCTTAAGGAAACCTTCGTACATGGGAGGCCACGCGTCTAGGTTATGATAGATATCATATGGCCACAGAATTATCCTTGGTTGACCCAATAGACCCCAAAGAAAAACGAGAAGATTACTATCATATTCTTCCCAATGGTGAGTCTTCTCTTGACATATCATTATCTCTACTGTCTCTAATTGAGAATTATACTTTAAACAAACACCAAGATTATATAGGTAGTGCTCGTATATATACTCAGCAAGTGGATGAGCACATCCCTGTCTTATGATGACACGAGGTTGTATGTCGTTAGACATCTTGTATGATAGTGGCAAACCACCCTTCCAACGTTGGGTACACCTTACCCTATTGGATTCACCAAATATAACTACTAAATGAACTTTTCTATACTGCTTCGGGAGAACATCCACAGCTAGAGACCACTGTTCTATTTCCCGTTACCCTCGCTCGACCCAGCTACACTCTTATTACCTGAAAAGAATTGTGAAGCAAAAGGGTGAGCACAACTAGCCCAGTAAAGAATATCATGACTAAAGATAATTAAATTATCAGTAGCCTTCATCAATAATAAATCAGAGATTTAGAACATATGGTAAATGATAAAAATTTCAACCATAGTTGCAGCGGAACGAGCAATCCATTAGAAGAGTCAAATAGACTATAAAGTCTATTATCTTCTCCATGTTAAAAATCCATCAACAATGTTTTATCCCTGTAACATCAATCAACAGTTCCTTTCCACAATCATATGAATAACTCATAATCATAATTGTGATTCTAAATTTTTCTTCGCACCCAGGACGAAGAATATTTTCATCACATGTCTTTACCTGAAACATCAAAGATCATGGTTATACCAAATCACAGTTCCTGTTCATAATCATACTAATAAATCCATCTTTGCACTACGACCAAAGATATTCAACAACAGTTTATCTTTGCACTACGGGCCAAAGATATTCATCAACAGACCATCTTTGCACTACAGGCCAAAGATATTCATCTACAATTCATCTTTGCACTACAGGCCAAAGATATTCCTCAACCGTTCATCTTTGCATTACTGGCCAAAGATATTCAACAACAGGTCATCTTTGCACTACGGGCCAAAGATATTCATCTACAATTCATCTTTGCACTACAGGCCAAAGATATTCCTCAACAATTCATATTTGCACTACATGCCAAATATATTAATACCTCAAAGAATATATAATCATTTAAGAATTTATATAAACAATAATTATAACCATGTTGATCATTTCACCTTTGCACTTAAGCTAAAGATATTCAATTATAAATTCAATGGTCATGATCATACCAGTCAACAATTCAACTTTGCACTACTGGCCAAAGAGAACCCATAGTCATGATCATACCAATAATTTACCCATCTTTACACTCAAGCGAAAGAGAATTTCAATATCAAGGTTATAAAAATGTTATATATGATTATAAAAATAATATGGTCAAAACATGGATTTAATTTCAAGAGCAATATTCATAAATCAACTATAATTTGGGTAGAAAAAAGAAACCAATTTTGTCGTGAATAGTAACTCGTGAATAGTAACTCGTGAATAGTAACTCATAAATAGTAAACTCGACACAAAAAGGTAGAAATTCCACAATAAAATCCATACCAGTATTTCGGTATAATGATATTGAAAGAATAATATTTCTTAAGCTTATAAACAATTTATTTAAATTGTTTACACTTTACTAAATAATGCATTTAATCATTCTAAAATACCAAACTCATAAGATTTTATCACCAATAATCAAAACCCTCATCAAAAATCTGCATATACCTCATATAGGATTCTCAAGCCATAAAATCCTATTTTCCAATTTTCTTACTTCACATAACATATTTAATTCATCAAATCAGTTCCAAAAATATTTCTTTTCTGGAATTTAGCATAATATAGTCCCATAGTGAACATATATTTTTCTCAGAATTTTTAAAAGTCATTTACTATTTTTCATATGGCCAAAATAGCCGAATATTTAGACATTTATCAAAAATTGTACTTTTGTCTAAAAATTCTGAAATTTACAGAGTATACTTCTATCATATACATGTACTCCCAATAAAAATTTCATCAATTTTGGAGTTAACCACAAGGAATTATAAGCTGTTACTTCTAAAATAGTCTTTTCTCATAAAATTCATAACTCTCAATCTATACATCCAAAAATCACCATTTTTGGACACAATCAATAAAACTCATCAAAATATCATTTCAAATTTTTCCAGAATTTTTGAAGTTCAGAAAAATTACGAAACTGAAAAACATAACAACCCTTAAAATCCCTTAAAATCCCTTACTATCCCTTACAATCCCTTACTATCCCTTACCTCAAAAGAGCAGTACTTCTGACTGGATATCAGATATGATACTGAAGGAAACTTGCACTGATGAATAGCAACTCACCAAGTATCTAAAAACTCACAAAATATGCTTCATAATATAGAGAGAGAAAGAGAGAAAGCTTATGTTTCTGGTGTGATTTTCAATTCTAACTTAGCCCTCTATTTATAGGAAAATTTTGGTAGGTTTGACCTGCAACCTGATGGCTTTACCTGCTACTATTCCCACCCACCACATTTGAAATATAATTCAGCACATTTCTTCACCAACCACAAGTGGGGCCCACCAATTCTAGAATTTTCCACCAAAATGATAAACTCCGAAAATTCAACAATTTCTGAACCAGTCATCTCGTAAAATTCATAACAAATCATACATTCATTTTTAACGGTTCAAAATTTGTGGACATATACTCAACTTATATATGTATAACATATCCAAAAATTACCACGATCCAACGGTCGGATTAAAAATTATAACCCCCGCAAAATATCTCAAAAACCCTAATTTTTAATACCTCCATTCCGACAAAAATACTGATAAAAACCTCAACATTAACTCCTTCATTTTTAACCACAAAAATATATCCCTCGTTTATATCCACATAAAATAAATATTTCCTTATCATATGAATCAATAATTAATTATTCACAAATAATATTACAGAATCACATTTATGACAACCAGGCCGTTCCCAGGAAAGAGGGGGCTTTCCAATAAGGATTTTTCCTTACTGGCGCGCAATTAGATGACCAAACCTCTCCTTAGACAGAACTTTCTAGACATTGCCAATAATGCTATCTAATAATACTATTCAAATAATATGAATTATTGATCTGATAATGGGAAATACTGTGCAGCAACAATTATTGAACAACAATAATATAAAATTTCAACGTAGCAATTATTGAATCAATAAAATAAAATATTGAACAGTAATTACTGTAACAATTATTGAGTAGTGCCTTCTTACGTAAGAATCAATAATTTCAAAAATACTATGCAATACCGTGTGCTACTGTGCAATAACGCGTATTACTGTATTTTAACCACCGGGTATTCCAACAGTGTTAACGGTAACAACTACGCCGTTATTTGTAAAAACTCAAATTTGTCGTTTTCTTCACCCGACAGTTATTCGTTATGGGGCCCACAAATAGCTGCGCCGTCGTACGAATATTCCCCGACAGAAAGAATATTCCACGACCAAACGAATATTCCCCGACAACAATGATTATTTTATAACCACTTGCTTATTTTGAAAAAAATTTCACATTTCACCCATAACTTTAAACTTTTATCAATTTAACCATTTACTGAATAGTAATTATAAGAAAAATTGAATACTTTTATTTCATAAAATTCGGGGTCTTACAATCTCCCCTCCTTATGAAATTTCGTCCCCGAAATTTACGTACCTGGTATTTCAAAGAGTTGAGAATACCTTGCTTTCATTTCAGATTCCATCTTCCTTACAATCACGATTTCTCCATTGCTCATCTCCTGTATTTCAGATATCTTTCTAGAATACAGCTTCAAAACAAGGGTTAATTTAACAAATTAACATATCACATAATATCTCGATATTATGACTGACCAACAAATAAGCTTAGGTAGGACACACTAGCGAAGGATTTACTCATCTCTTCCCTCCTAGTTATATTCCCTGATCTCCGCCAAAGATCATATCCCTAAGCTCTGATACCAACTGTGACAATTGTCCCATCAGTGGACAGCACCTCACAGTGGTACCTATCAGTTTGCCACCGCAGAACGGCGTCCCCTACGGAGAGTCTGGCTTCGGTGCATCCCCCATCAACAGGAAGTCACCAGCGAGAGGCTCGGGGCTCTTTACTTATAGCTCTGATACCACCTGTGACAACCCCAAAATAGGTCCATTCCATCAAACCCATTTTGAGTCGCCAAATACATGGTACAGAAAATAACTACAACTTTATTACAACAATTGTCGTGCAAAATACAACAACACATATGCTGTGAGTTTGGATACAAATATATACCAAATGTGACTCATGTTCCAACCGTGGACATCACCTCACAATGACACCTTACATAAAGGTATAGTCAAAAACTGTTTTGGAAATTAGAATCTTTGGGAAGTGCTCAAGGAAACCTTCGTACATGGGAGGCCACGCGTCTAGGTTATGATAGATATCATATGGCCACAGAATTATCCTTGGTTGACCCAATAGACCCCAAAGAAAAACGAGAAGATTACTATCATATTCTTCCCAATGGTGAGTCTTCTCTTGACATATCATTATCTCTACTGTCTCTAATTGAGAATTATACTTTAAACAAACACCAAGATTATATAGGTAGTGCTCGTATATATACTCAGCAAGTGGATGAGCACATCCCTGTCTTATGATGACACGAGGTTGTATGTCGTTAGACATCTTGTATGATAGTGGCAAACCACCCTTCCAACGTTGGGTACACCTTACCCTATTGGATTCACCAAATATAACTACTAAATGAACTTTTCTATACTGCTTCGGGAGAACATCCACAGCTAGAGACCACTGTTCTATTTCCCCGTTACCCTCGCTCGACCCAGCTACACTCTTATTACCTGAAAAGAATTGTGAAGCAAAAGGGTGAGCACAACTAGCCCAGTAAAGAATATCATGACTAAAGATAATTAAATTATCAATAGCCTTCATCAATAATAAATCAGAGATTTAGAACATATGGTAAATGATAAAAATTTCAACCATAGTTGCAGCGGAACGAGCAATCCATTAGAAGAGTCAAATAGACTATAAAGTCTATTATCTTCTCCATGTTAAAAATCCATCAACAATGTTTTATCCCTGTAACATCAATCAACAGTTCCTTTCCACAATCATATGAATAACTCATAATCATAATTGTGATTCTAAATTTTTCTTCGCACCCAGGACGAAGAATATTTTCATCACATGTCTTTACCTGAAACATCAAAGATCATGGTTATACCAAATCACAGTTCCTGTTCATAATCATACTAATAAATCCATCTTTGCACTACGACCAAAGATATTCAACAACAGTTTATCTTTGCACTACGGGCCAAAGATATTCATCAACAGACCATCTTTGCACTACAGGCCAAAGATATTCATCTACAATTCATCTTTGCACTACAGGCCAAAGATATTCCTCAACCGTTCATCTTTGCATTACTGGCCAAAGATATTCAACAACAGGTCATCTTTGCACTACGGGCCAAAGATATTCATCTACAATTCATCTTTGCACTACAGGCCAAAGATATTCCTCAACAATTCATATTTGCACTACATGCCAAATATATTAATACCTCAAAGAATATATAATCATTTAAGAATTTATATAAACAATAATTATAACCATGTTGATCATTTCACCTTTGCACTTAAGCTAAAGATATTCAATTATAAATTCAATGGTCATGATCATACCAGTCAACAATTCAACTTTGCACTACTGGCCAAAGAGAACCCATAGTCATGATCATACCAATAATTTACCCATCTTTACACTCAAGCGAAAGAGAATTTCAATATCAAGGTTATAAAAATGTTATATATGATTATAAAAATAATATGGTCAAAACATGGATTTAATTTCAAGAGCAATATTCATAAATCAACTATAATTTGGGTAGAAAAAAGAAACCAATTTTGTCGTGAATAGTAACTCGTGAATAGTAACTCGTGAATAGTAACTCATAAATAGTAAACTCGACACAAAAAGGTAGAAATTCCACAATAAAATCCATACCAATATTTCGGTATAATGATATTGAAAGAATAATATTTCTTAAGCTTATAAACAATTTATTTAAATTGTTTACACTTTACTAAATAATGCATTTAATCATTCTAAAATACCAAACTCATAAGATTTTATCACCAATAATCAAAACCCTCATCAAAAATCTGCATATACCTCATATAGGATTCTCAAGCCATAAAATCCTATTTTCCAATTTTCTTACTTCACATAACATATTTAATTCATCAAATCAGTTCCAAAAATATTTCTTTTCTGGAATTTAGTATAATATAGTCCCATAGTGAACATATATTTTTCTCAGAATTTTTAAAAGTCATTTACTATTTTTCATATGGCCAAAATAGCCGAATATTTAGACATTTATCAAAAATTGTACTTTTGTCTAAAAATTCTAAAATTTACAGAGTATACTTCTATCATATACATGTACTCCCAATAAAAATTTCATCAATTTTGGAGTTAACCACAAGGAATTATAAGCTGTTACTTCTAAAATAGTCTTTTCTCATAAAATTCATAACTCTCAATCTATACATCTAAAAATCACCATTTTTGGACACAATCAATAAAACTCATCAAAATATCATTTCAAATTTTTCCAGAATTTTTGAAGTTCAGAAAAATTACGAAACTGAAAAACATAACAACCCTTAAAATCCCTTAAAATCCCTTACTATCCCTTACAATCCCTTACTATCCCTTACTATCCCTTACCTCAAAAGAGCAGTACTTCTGACTGGATATCGGATATGATGCTGAAGGAAACTTGCACTGATGAATAGCAACTCACCAAGTATCTAAAAACTCACAAAATATGCTTCATAATATAGAGAGAGAAAGAGAGAAAACTTATGTTTCTGGTGTGATTTTCAATTCTAACTTAGCCCTCTATTTATAGGAAAATTTTGGTAGGTTTGACCTGCAACCTGATGGCTTTACCTGCTACTATTCTCACCCATCACATTTGAAATATAATTCAGCACATTTCTTCACCAACCACAAGTGGGGCCCACAAATTCTAGAATTTTCCACCAAAATGATAAACTCCGAAAATTCAACAATTTCTGAACCAGTCATCTCGTAAAATTCATAACAAATCATACATTCATTTTTAACGGTTCAAAATTTGTGGACATATACTCAACTTATATATGTATAACATATCCAAATATTACTACGATCCAACGGTCGGATTAAAAATTATAACCCCCACAAAATATCTCAAAAATCCTAATTTTTAATACCTCCATTCCGACAAAAATACTGATAAAAACCTCAACATTAACTCCTTCATTTTTAACCACAAAAATATATCCCTCGTTTATATCCACATAAAATAAATATTTCCTTATCATATGAATCAATAATTAATTATTCACAAATAATATTACAGAATCACATTTATGACAACCAGGCCGTTCCCAGGAAAGAGGGGGCTTTCCAATAAGGATTTTTCCTTACTGGCGCGCAATTAGATGACCAAACCTCTCCTTAGACAGAACTTTCTAGACATTGCCAATAATGCTATCTAATAATACTATTCAAATAATATGAATTATTGATCTGATAATGGGAAATACTGTGCAGCAACAATTATTGAACAACAATAATATAAAATTTCAACGTAGCAATTATTGAATCAATAAAATAAAATATTGAACAGTAATTACTGTAACAATTATTGAGTAGTGCCTTCTTACGTAAGAATCAATAATTTCAAAAATACTATGCAATACCGTGTGCTACTGTGCAATAACGCGTATTACTGTATTTTAACCACCGGGTATTCCAACAGTGTTAACGGTAACAACTACGCCGTTATTTGTAAAAACTCAAATTTGTCGTTTTCCTTCACTCGACAGTTATTCGTTATGGGGCCCACAAATAGCTGCGCCGTCGTACGAATATTCCCCGACAGAAAGAATATTCCACGACCAAACGAATATTCCCCGACAACAATGATTATTTTATAATCACTTGCTTATTTTGAAAAAAATTTCACATTTCACCCATAACTTTAAACTTTTATCAATTTAACCATTTACTGAATAGTAATTATAAGAAAAATTGAATACTTTTATTTCATAAAATTCGGGGTCTTACAACAGGAGCCGCTTTCACCTGTTGTTGCATGAATTGCATAAAGCCTCTGAACATTTGATCATTCATCATTTGGTCAGTGTTGTTGTTTGCATGAGGATTGACACCTCCTGATGCACATTATCCTGATTATTGATATGTGGTGAATCAACAGTCGTCTGTGCTCCATTGCTATTCTCAACATTCTCAGATGCCATTTTCAGATACTGTCACAAAATAAAAATTAATTGATATGTCATATATTATCCTTATATTATGACCGACCAATTAAATACCATGCAAATAAACTTAGGTATGCCATACTAGCGAAGGAATTCCCCGTCTCTCCCCTCCTAGTTCTATTCTCACATCTTAGCCAGGGATCATATCCCTAAGCTCTGATACCAACTGTGACGCCCCCAAAATTAGGTATACATCACCCATCTTGAGTCGTCAGATACATAGTACAGAATACAAATACAACTTAATAATACAACTGTCGTGTACAATACGACAAAACATAAACTGTGAGTTTGAATACAAATATTATCTTCTAGAGAGTATTCATACTCAAAAGGAGTCCTCATTACATTTATTAACACACCATTATATAGAATAGTGAGGACTACTAACTAATACTATTCTTCGGACCATCACTCCGTTCCCCGACTTGCCCCAGCTACGTTCTCATTTCCTGAAGAGAACAGTGAAAGAAAGGGTGAGCTCAACTAGCCCAGTAAGAAATATTATGACTAAGATAATGCAGAATAAATTATCATTAGCCTTCAACAATGTTAAACTGATAAAATATAATAGACATCAAGTTTAACTGTAGCGGAACAAGCAATCCATTAAAAGAGTCAAGTAGAAAATAAACGCTACTATCTTTTATGATTGAAAAAGTTTTTCAACAGTGTGATCGCTGAGACTCAGCTTAATAAAATAATCCACATCATCGAATCACCCCCGCACTACGGCCAAGGATATTCGTGTATTCATTAATGGTCATGATCATGCCAACAACTGTCCATCAATGCACTACGGGCCAATGAGGACTTTTACCACATCATTTGTAACATTACGGTCATGATTATACCGAATAATCCCTGGTCATAATCATACCAAGTCCATCTATGCACTACATGCCACAGATGACTTTCAACATTTTATAAACATGAGGATGATGACAATGATATAAGAATTCAATAAAACAAGTTCAAGAATTAATTTATCCAGGAATTAACAACGTCCAAATTGTCAACATGATACTGCATTGTGGAGTTAAATTCAAGAATGCTTAGAAGAATATTTTCTTGAAAAAATACTGGATGAACGCAACTATCAAGGATATTCCACAAATTTCATGGAGTATAGAAGTCAAAACTTAACCAACTGAGTACAATAAAGAATGGAATAACAAAAGAAATCACCATGCATGCGATAGACCGCACAGACAGGTTATTCCAATAGAATAATAAATAATGGAACCAGGTCCGGCGTAAACGCACAGACAGGATATTCCGACAGAATAATAAATAATGGAACCAGGTCCGGTGTAAAACACACAGACAGGATATTCCAACAGAATAATAATAAAACGGAACCAGGTCCGGTGTAAAACACACAGACAGAATGTTCCAACAGAATAATAAACGGAACCAGGTCCGGTGTAAAACACACAGACAGGATGTTCCAACAGAATAATAGAAGAATGTCACCAAGTATAGGGTAGACCGCGTATACTGGTTATTCCAACAGAATAATAACGAATGGAATAACAGAAGTTCTCTTCATGAATATAAAAGAAATAATATTCCCTACCTTAAAAGAACTGGATATTGGAAAAGTGATGTAGCAGAATACTTTTAGTCTCTCTCTCTCTCTTATTCTCTCTATACTTTCTCTCTCTATAGCTTGAATGAATTCGTGAAAAATAATGAAGCCCTAGGCCTCTATTTATAGAAAAACTGAGGGTGGCTCTTGGTCTTAACGAAGGGTCAAATGACTCTTGGTCTTAACGAAGGGTCAAATGACTCTTGGTAATATTGAAGGGACAACTACTATTGACGAAAGTAATTACTATTGACCAAGGTAAATACTATTGACGAAGGTAATTACTATTGACCAAGGTAAATACTATTGACCAAGGTAAATACTATTGACGAAGGTAATTACTATTGACCAAGGTAAATACTATTGACGAATGTAATTACTATTGACTAAGGTAAATACTATTGACGACGGTAATTACTATTGACGACGGTAATTACTATTGACGAAGAGACTCTTAGATGATGACATATGGCCCTCCATAAAATAACCAAACTTACCACAACGTCTCAATAATATAACATATTATACAGATGATACTATGACAATAATTTAAGAGATATGATGCAGCAATTACTGTAGCAATAATTGAGTATAGCTGAGTGACTTCTCACGTAAGCATCAATAATCAATACCGTGTGCTACTATGCAACCACGCGTATTACTGTACTTTTACTACCAAGTAGTTCAACAGTTTTAACGATTTTAACGGTAACACCTCAGCTGTTATTTTTATAGAAAGATAATTCTGTCGTTTTCTCAATCCGACAATAATTCCGTTGTGGGGTCCACCAATGATTGTGCCGTCGTACGAAAATTCCCCGACAAAAAGAATATTCCCCGACCAAACGAATATTTTATAACAACTTGCTTACTTTGCAAAATTTTATAAATATTACCCACAACTATAACATTATATCAAATTAACTTCATAATATTCAAAAATGATATTTATAGAAAATTCATCTTTATTTATAAAAGTTGGGGTCTTATACTCTTTTTTCTTAAAAATTCGAGGTAGTATTATATCTAAAGTAATGCTACTAGATGTCTCAAAATTATGTTCGATTTCAAATACTATGACATTAAATATTTTAATAAGAATTTATGGCATAGTCAGTTACATTAAATCTACCCAATCAATACTACAGTAATACATCATTTGAAAGTAACAAAATATGAGATATCTAGTAATACCGAGGATATGTTTAATTGTCTATGTTTGTGTCGAGGAGTACGAATAGGATGTTTATTTTGAGTATGTTGAAACTTTGTTTTTTGGTCTATTTAAAAAAGAGTTTTCAAATTAATAATATCAAAATTTTGTGTTAATCTTTACCATCCATCATATCAATTATGAAAGATTAACTTTTGAATGGGAGAAATAATGTTTTTATTTTATTTTTAAAAAACAAACTCCTGCATGAATTTGGGCCCAGTGACACGGGCTTTTAAAATATGGCTGAGATCGACCGTTATCACAGTTATAGATATACTTTTTGTGTATATCTTCTTCTTCTTTTGGTTTATGGTTCATTTTCCAAGCAGATATTTTCGAGTTCTGTGAACATAAAACCAACTTATTGGGCAAAGAAGAAATCAAAGTGACAGACACCCACCCTATCTATGTACTCATGTACTCTTATTTTTCTCTCTTTGCATGATAATTCCAAATTGTTACCAATTTCCTTAATCATGTCAAAAATTGCCTTATTTAACTGTGTTTTTTTTCATTATCATCGTCTCTAATTCAATTTTAGAAGCATATGCTTGCAAAATACGTAGCTCCATTCCACAAAAAGAGTCCAATTTGCAAATATTGAGGGTGCATGTTTGTTCAATGTTTACCCTAAAAACAAAACAAGTTGTGTGTTAAGTAGCGGTGACATGATAATAAAATTATGACAGCAAAAATATATACATTGTGTAGTTCTACACTACTATCGGTAAAAATAGGACTGTGTTTTGTGGAACAAAAAACCTTTGACAAATGCAACTCGTTTTTGAGGAACAGAGGGAGTATTAACAGGTGCTGCAGATTCTCTTTTTAATTGTTTGTCTTTTGATCATATTGGTGGTTTTGTTTAGTGTGATTTCGTATTCTTGCATTGTTCTGTTAATGCATGTACTAGCATTAGACCTGTTCTAGAAAATGGATATCCAGTAAAGAGCACGATGTAAAATAAAAATTTGATTGTTTTACTAGCGAGTATCTTGTTTACCCAATAATTTGATGTTAAAGGCAATCACACTTATGAATTGCTCTCATTGGGTATGTTAATCATGGTCTAGTTTGTCCTGCTACATGTTTTATTTTTTAAAGTATGAAAGAAACTTGAATATCCTTTCAGATTGGTTGATTATTTTTGTTTCCTCCTCTGAGGTTGACTTCAATGGAATGTAAGAAGAGTGACCCATATCCATATGATGGATAATAAGAATAATGAGATTTCATCGCATTTCTACTGGTTGATTTTCGAGTATAGAATTGAGTTAATCTTCATGGAACCATGAAGTTACACAGTGATAACTGTGAGCTAAGAATATAAATTAGTGTGGCCAAATGCATATTAAATTTTACATAATTGATGTTTACTTTTATTCATTAAGCGCAAATCGTTATTTATGTAGTACAATTCTTACTGCATTATTTGAGCTAATGCCATCCACTCATGCGGCCTGATGCATATTAAAGCATGTTCAGGTTTTCTTCCATTTCATAAGCACCTTGTCTACTTCAATTTTGTTAAACACAAATGATCTCTAGCATCTTAGCATTATTTCTTCCTTTGTTGGTGTGATGGTCCTCTGATGGGCATCAAACGTGGAGATAACAACATTTTGCATAAGATTTTAAGATGTAAAGTGACAATTTGAATATTTTCCATTGTGTAGGTTGATTGCCAGATGCACAGCAATTTATATTTTTGGTGAGGCAAGAAGCTGTGAAAGTAGTTTGATATGCAGAGCAAAGAATCCCAGTGAGGAGCCTACTGAGAAGAAGTTTAAACGTGACAGTCTTTTTGTTGATAGGCGTGGAAAATTAGCACACTTTAATCATAAAAAAGTTTCGAGAAAAAGAGGTAGTATTGTGTTTAAAGCTTAAACATTTTAGTTTCTGAGCGTACATATGTTATAGCGTACATATTTTATATCTCTTCCATAAATCTGCTAATATTCATCTTTCTGTAGGCGGTTCCTCAAGGGGACAAGGATGGAAATATGGATCTGGCTTCGTTGATGGAATTTTCCCAGTGCTGAGCCCCATTGCTCAGCAGATTCTGAACTTTTTGCAGAGGGAAGTGGATTTAAATAGAATTTGGGGTTCTTTTGATACTCTTCCTCCCACGCATACCACATGGGATGACTTGATCAGTGTATCTGTTCAACTTCGCATGAATAAGAAGTGGGATCCTATCATATGGGTAAGTGCCTCATACTTGGGATTCCTTTTTCTTTTTCATTTTTTTTAATATAAAAAAGGGATTTATTAATATTTGAAAATTGGATAGGGAACTAGTCCGATATCATTGAAGTAAACAAGTCCAGATATTTTGTTACCTTAAGTGATGCTCAAATGAATTGTTCAATACTTTCAGGGTTTGAGAATTCTTTTGTTTAGTTTTTCTTGTGTGCGTCTTTTGGCTTTGCCTAGAAGTTTGACTAACTATGTTAACAACAAAACTGTTATTGATATTTGAAATCAATACACATACACACACCCTTCAATTACTGACAAACTTCTGATTTCAGATAAAAAAGGGAAATCATGCACGATAAACAATGGAGTATCATTTTCTTTTAGTAAAAAATGAACAGTATTGATTCATCAAAATGTTCTTGGTTAAAAAAATTTGGTTTTATCACCTTGAGTATTTGATCACTTGATAAGGTCATGGCACCATCATATTATCCCACTGCAAAGATTTTGCTTAAATATCTGTAGGGAGAAGATCAAAATGTTAAAAATGTTTAAATATAGAAACAAAATCCTTCTAGTAGGCTAGAAACTTATGTGTGTTTATGATTTGATATTTGATTTTTCTTTCAAATTTCACCAATCCTTTTATTTTTTTTCTCATTAAACATGTCGAATAGATAAAAAACCCTAAGAAAATTTAAAAATCAAGGAAAACCAAAAACCTCCTTTTATTCTTCATGTCCAGGATGAGTGCAACAATCAGCAGGCATCGACTAGACTAGGATGTCACGCCTCCCACTCACAAGATAAGATCAAAATGTTAAAAATGTTTAAATATAGAAACAAAAATCCTTTTAGTAGGCTAGAAACTTGTGTGCTGACTTTTGTAAGTTTCTAATTGCTCTAAAAGCTTAAGCTATTAGAGCATGGAATTAACTATGTATATCCCAAAACATACGTTCTGCTATTTTAAACATCTATCTCCTGATTTAATACAATTTTCTTACCTTTTGATTTAGCTCACTGTGTAATTCTATAAACATCTTTCCAGATGTGTGAATGGATATTGTACAGGAGTTCTTTCCAACCTGATGTTATCTGCTACAATTTGCTTATAGATGCTTATGGGCAGAAATCACTTTATAAGAAGGCAGAATCCACTTATTTAGAACTTCTTGAAGCTCGGTGTATCCCTACTGAAGATACTTATGCACTTCTTCTGCGGGCTTATTGCACATCTGGACTACATGAGAAAGCCGAAGCTGTCTTTATTGAGATGCGAAAAAATGGCCTTCCCCAAAGTACTTTTCCGTCTAATCCTCTAACCTATAGCCTTAATAGCCACTGATTTTAACAAAGCATTAGGGCCAACAATGTTTTTAAATCTGACTGAACGGTACCATTACAGTGAATATACTGCATTCCTTCACATTTAAATCAAAAATAATAATATAATATACTCCCTCCGTCCAAAATTATATGATCAAGTTTAGCTTTTCAAGGTCAATTCAAGTTCAAAATTGAAGTGATTCATTTAACTTTCGAAAACAATGAATCTTGGAATTAGTAAGTACTATGTCTATAGTTTACGGTTTTCGTAATTGTATTGTCTTAAACTAAATTAGTTCATTTCAATTTTGGATTTGAAAATATCTAAAGTTGACTTCAAAAAGTCAGTATTAGTATTGGATTTTGGAACGGAGGAAGTATTACTTATGTTCAAATAATTCATTTTCCAAGAATAGACTTTTAAAATTCCTTCAGATTTTCAGCATATTTTGTAGCCTAACCTTGAAAGGCTTTCTTAACCTTAAACTAACACATAAATGATTCTGTTGGCAGAATTATTTCAAATTTCCTAAAGTTCTATATTTTTGGTGCCAGATGTCATGGGTAGTGTTTTCCTAGTCTTTGGTGCAAGTCTAAATGCCTAATAAGAACATCCATCTTTATCTAGGCTAGTAGGAAAGTTAGTTATTTTTCTATAATGTGGCAACTTGCATAGTTTCATCTCTAGTCATTATTTGGTTCATGAACATGTTTCGAAGTGCTTATCATGTATGATGTATCAAAGAGGGAGGGAGAGAGAAGAAAGAGTATTTTGCATTACTGAATATTCTTGAATTACTGAGTAGATGTTATTATGAATCTTGACTTTAGATATATTAGCTCTTTTATCACCTAAATATTAGTCCCTCGCAGATACATACATTCAGCATATTGTGAATTTTAATTTGTCGCAGGTACAATTGTGTATAATGCTTACATAAATGGGTTAATCAAAGGAAGAAACACACAAAAAGCAGTACAGATCTTTCAAAGGATGAAGAGGGATCAATGTGCACCATCTACCGACACTTATACAATGTTGATCAACTTATATGGAAAGGTGTGTCCAGTTGAATAACTCGTAATCATCTGCCATTACCAGAATTCCGACTATTTTAGACTTCATTTTCACATCACTTCAAAAACTTAAAATCTCACCAGAATACTAATGGACGGAATAAAGTATGACTGGAAATAATGCTTATTTCTAGACTTAGATTATGAAATTTTAGTTAACATTTCCAAAGTTGAGCAGATTAAATGGTCTAAAACTCGTTATACTATAATGCACTTCATCTTTGTCTGTTTTATTTTTCAGGCAAATAAATCCTACATGGCCTTAAAGATTTTTCATGAAATGAGAAGTCAGAAGTGTAAACCTGATATCTGCACATACACTGCTCTTGTGAATGCATTTGCTAGGGATGGGCTTTGTGAGAAAGCAGAGGAAATATTTGAGCAGCTACAGGAAGCTGGGTATGAACCTGACGTGTATGCTTATAATGCACTCATGGAAGCTTACAGGTGATTATCTGAATCAGATCTGAACTCTCTGTGTAACCCTTTATATAGAAATGAAGCCATTTTATGCATTCTGATAAAGCTGAATTGAAAAAAAAATATTTTTACCCATTTTAAAAATGTTATAGGATTTTCTACTGTTTTCTTTTTTGGTGTTAATCCAGGTTGAAGTTTTAGCCTTAGCTTCTGTTGTGTAATTATGTTTACTAACTGCTAAGCGACAAAGGGTACTCGTAACTGCTTGGAAGGGTTTGTAGAGAAGAAGTACAAGTTATCTTTTCCTAATTGATATCAAATACTTTGGGCGTACCCTATGTTCTCTCTTGAATGGGATCAATGTTCCAATATCTGAACATTAAGGTCTACAGTCTTCAGATATTGTTGTACAACTGATTTCATGGAACAAGGACCTCTAATGGAAAGTGCAGCTTATCATCCTTGGGTATCATCATTAGGATTTTCGGCATTCTGCTAAGAAAGTCAAAGTAGATATAATTAACAGGAACAACATAACAATCAATAGCGTAAGAAGGACTTTTGTTTCTACTTTAATTTTTTGGGCCATGCTAGATATTCCCTGCTTTTCACAAAAAGGGTTCCATCTGTAAAATTTGCAAAGACTAAGGATGTACTTTCTTTACACGTTTGGTGGCATGATAATGAAATTATGATCATAAACTTTGAGGATATTGTGTCAGTTTATACCACTGTCATTAATAAGAAGACTTTTTGTGGTACAACTTTTTTACCAATGGAACTCTTTTTGTAGAACAAAGAGGATTAATATCCAAACGACTAGCACTAGGGTATACAAGAATTACCTTCTCATCTGCTGGGAATACCCTACTTCCATGATGCTGAATGCAATTTAGTCTTAGATCTCCACCCAATAGTTGTCTACTCATCTTCTGAGAAGTCCGAAGAACCAATTGGAGACTTGTATAAGAAGGTTTTCGAGCATAAATGCTCAAGCCCGTGTTTCTATTTACTCTTTAATGTCAATGAAGAAAAGTTAAATATTGTTGGTTCCGCAAAAGCTGGGTTGTGAAAGGATTAAACACCTAATTCAGCAGAACTACTACTAGTAGCTCCCTTCATACTTGAATCCGCCTCTTTCTTAGTCAAGTTCTTAAGAGTCAAGTACAAATAGACCAATAGTTGTTTGATGCTTCTCTTCTAACAGTCGTGCAGGTTTTCCTTATGGTGCTGCAGAAATATTTTCTCTCATGCAGCACATGGGGTGTGAACCGGACCGAGCCTCATATAATATCATGGTGGATGCATATGGAAGAGCTGGTCTTCACGAGGGTAAATAGCTATAATGAAACCCCTTCAACATATATTTTCCGTATTTCCCCATAAATCATTGATCTCATACTTGTGAATTATAATTGGAATCTTTTATCATTTATCCTAAAGTATCTTTATATCACATGTTAAACAAATCAAAAATCTCATCTGATGGGAGAAAGAATGATTGTGCAAAAGTATCAACCAAACCAGTTTGATGTGTTATAGAAAATGAATGAACACTATATATATATATATATATATATATATATATATATATATTAACTTATATGTTGTACACCAATGTGGAAAATCAGTATGTCAAAACTAGTACTTTGTACTATGAACTTATGACAATTATGCCCTCCGTACGGTGCTTAGAGTTTTATAGCACTTGTCTCCCAGGATTCAATGACAACGTATACTTTAGTAGCACAACAAAAAGTATACTCAACGAACCAAAGAAATGCTCAGAACTCTCTCTCAAAATGAACTATAAACTACTAATGAAATGAAGAAGAAGAATACTAGAATGCTTATGCTTTGCTGATTTGAATGAATGAAATGGCTGCTCCCTCCTATCTATTTATAGGAGGGTAAGTAACCCATCAAAAGGGTTTCAACCCATTGGAAAGGCATGATTAAGCTAAAAATGACGTAGTTTTGGCTTAAAACAGAAAAGGCGCGTCCGTTCGAACCATAAACGACGTAGTTTTAGGCTTAGCAGAATAAAAACAACGTAGTTTAAGGTTTAATACGCGTCCGTTCGACAGATACCGCTTCCCAAAACGACACAGTATTGATAATAAATAATATTTATCAAAACGACACAGTTTTGATAATAGAACTAAAATAAAATATAACTTAAATTAAATTTTATCCAAAAATTTATATACAAGGAACTCGAACCACGTGCCCGAGCCAAGCTAGTGGCGACGCGCGTGTGGATTTAAACCAAGTCTTGGCTAGGTCCAAAAGTAGGGTGCCTCTTGGGGCCCAAATCCAAGAGCAACTTTCTAGTATATAAACTCAATAATTCTTTAGTTCTTAATCGATGTGGGACTTGGCTTCCCACATATTTATTATCATTTATCATTTCCAAGGGTGATCTTTGAGGGTTAATATCTCATTCATTACTCCATGGATTTGAGCTTCCAAATACTTAATTTAATCTTACTCATGGAGTAGAACACATTGATATGTGGATTCACTTTAAATAATTAATTAAACCCACTTTAATTTTGGCTCAAATTCTAACAATGTGCCATGTACTACAATACAAGTTTTAAGCCATTTCTGTGTATTATTCCTTAGCAGAGATTTTTTGGTTTTGCCAATGCCAATTGTTATCAGCTTCTGAATTGCAGATTGGTTACTGTAAACACTGGCAAAATGCAGTGATTAGAAGTGTAAATTTGGAAAGGTCGAGGAGATATATTTGATATTCTCTATCAAACTGTTGGAATACAAACAACCTACTTGAGTCCAGTACCGCCGGATGTTTTTAATTTTATATTCGCAGAATCTAAGAGAATTAAAAGGAGGTAGCTTGAAGTTAACTGTAATGTTAACTGCACAGCTCATAAAAATGAAATGAAGCTAAACAAGACGAGACATTTGTTTCAATTGCAGTATTTTTCTCGTGTGATTCTACTTTTCCTAGTACCCTCTGTCCCATCTAGCAATAGTATGCTTTGGGAGTTTCAATTTTTATTCACTTTCACTTTCTGTCCGTGGATCTAATCTTCTATTCCGTATGTTGATTTGTTTGAATTTAGATGCACAAGCTGTGTTTGACGAGATGAAGCGGCTAGGAATTGCACCTACAATGAAGTCCCACATGCTTCTATTATCAGCCTACTCAAAAGTAGGCAATGTACCAAAATGTGAAAAAATTGTGAACCAGATGCACAAATCTGGGCTCGAGCCAGACACTTTTGTTCTTAACAGTATGCTAAACCTATATGGCTGTGTTGGCCAGTTTAAAAAGATGGAAGAAGTCTTAACTGCCATGGAAGATGGGCCATACGTGACTGATATCAGCACATACAACATCATGATCAACACATATGGCCGGGCGGGATTTTTTGAGAAAATGGAGGAACTTTTCCAATCACTTCCAGCCAAAAGATTGAAACCAGATGTTGTGACATGGACTTCTCGCCTTGGAGCCTACTCTAGAAAGAAACAATACAGAAGGTGTTTAGAAATATTTGAAGAAATGATTACTGATGGTTGTTACCCAGATGGGGGAACGGCTAAAGTGCTTCTTTCAGCTTGTTCAAGCGAAGAGCAGATTGAACAAGTTACTGCTGTAGTTAGAACAATGCACAAGGATATGAGGACCGCCTTGCCAGTCTGACCTAAGCTTTGTATGTTGTTAACAATATCCATCGATATAGCCTGCAGAAAAGGACTATATATTCTTTGGCATTTGGACCAGGAATGCTAGGCAACTACAGTGCCAAGAGCAGGCTAGGATTAAAGATGCTTTGGCGGCCAATTGGGGTGGATGATAATGAGAACTGAAAGACGAATATTGTTTTACTCTAGTTTTTCAGAGATTTACATTTTCCCTTGCATGCTTGTATATCAAATGAAATGCACTGATGACAGTATAGCACACCAATAATATGGGGATGTTTTGTTGTCACGAAAAACTTGTGTATCAGTTCACTTCTTTAAGATTTTCACAGTTTTGTAATTCTTTTTTCGAGAACATGCACGGGATTATGACCTAATATGTTATGCAGAACTTCACTACAAAGGAGAAAATATTTTTAGGCAATTGGACCAGAAACAAACGCTATGCAATGCAATGCCAAGAGTGGGCAAGGATTAAAGTTTTTGAATTGCCATTGTATCTGCTAAAGGGAAATATGAAGGATCAGTGTAATTTACATCTTCCTCTTCATGCTTGTATAGCACATCAATAATAGTTATGCTTGTTATTATGAAAACTTTGTGCATTTTTTTTTTTGCTAACTTAGGGGTTGGGGGAATCGAACCAAGAACCTTTTGCTTGGCCAAGAGGCCTAGAGTACTAGTTGAGTCAAAGGCTCTCGGTTATTGTGCTTTTTTCTTAGTTCTTTCACCTTTTTTCAAATGTTAAGAGAGAGAATCCTGTTTCATCCACTAAATTGGATTTTGAATGAATGAAATACTCCATCCATCCCAATAGAGAGATGGAGTATGCAGGAGTTTAGATGTCACATAGTTTAGGAAATAGTTCTAAATTATAACATTAATATTAATTTTTTAAAAGTTAATTTCAAATATTTTAAAATTTAAAATTGAGGTGAATTCATTTAGTTTATGTTTATATAATTATGAATATTATAAACTATCTAAAAAATACTACTAATTATAAAATTTATTATTTTGAAAACTTAAATGAATTATGTCAATTTTAAATTAAATTTTAAATAGTCAATAATAATCATAATATAATTAGGAAGGGAGGGAGTACATAACACTTCTCGCCAGGTTTAATTTTAAAAATAGTCATTTACCAACTAATTACTAATTTCTCCGAGGCAGAAATCCTCCAACTTCTGTTTAATGCACCTTGTTATTAATAGTAATAAAAAATGAATTTTTAAATTTATTATAATATCACTATTATCAAATTGACGGTTTGTATCTAAAGGATAATTATGGAACAAAAATATAATGATAATAATTATAGATTTTGAAAGAAATTTTTGAAATAAATGAAGTATTATAGTTTTAAAAAATTTAAAATGGGGAACATTTCTTATATGAACATGTCATTTTCCAACTAATTACTAATTTCTCCAAAACAGAAAAGCATCATCAGTCCACCAACAACTTTTGTTCAATGGGTTTGTTGACACATGTAATCGACCCACCACCTTATTATTTAATTTCTTTTTTATTAATTTATTTATTTTTCACTCCTCATGTATACCCATTAGTCTCGCTGTGTCTTAATAAGTGGTTTTAAAATTATGTACAACAATTAAAAAAATAATTAAATAATATTAAATATAATATTAATTTTTTATAATATTTTAAATTCTTAAAATTATCATATTTATAGTATATTTTTTTATTTATAATATTTTTATATTAATTTTAAAAATATTATAATTGATTTTTTTTAAATTATATAAAATAATAAATAATTAAAAAACATAAAATCATATAAAACGAGATATAGACGAAGGGAGTATAATTTGATGAAACAATAAAAAAGAATATACTAAATTTATATAGATCTCCAACTATGACATAAGAACCCCTTGCCCAATATCACTAAAATACTGCGAGACAAAGAGAAGCAGAGCCATTTTTGGGGTAAAAAATTGACATGGCTTTGAGATTGTGGGCATCAAAGACTGCTTCATATCTCAGGATCTCAACGTTCCAAAGAGGCTTTGCTTCTGGTATATCTATCTATCTGTCTGTCTGTCTTTTACCATTTTTATTAATTTTTCTTGATTTATTTTGTCGATTGTATAAGTCTCACTTACGTGTATATAGGCTTGATCTGTGATTCTTTGAATTAAAGATCTGAGTTTTTCAGTTGGGGCTTGCTTATTTATTTTATTTGATCAGTAGAGAGATTGGTGGGTTTTGTAGCTTATATATTTTTGGATTGATGTAGGGTGGCAGGATGTGCATATTACAAAATGTGGTATATATATATATATGGTAGTAGGTAATCGAGTTGATGGTGTTTCCTGATTTTGATTGTTTTATTTTGTGGCCTAGCTCGATTCATAGACATTTTTTTGCTAAAGTTAATGCTAATGAGCTTGTCTCTGTTACCCTTTAATCTTACATTTTAAATCTATTGTTTGAGAATTTGAGCAGTATTGATTTCTTTGCCTATAGTGAAGTCTCATTAATCATCAGTTTTATTATGCTTAAAGAGTAGAATAGTGGAAAAGGATTAGTGTACCCAATTCTAGTGAAAGAGTTACTGAGAAGTTTTCATAACATGAGTGATGCAGATTGTTTTGATACAGAACTATGACTATGTTCTCTGCAACTTATTTGCTGTAAACTGACATTATATGCTATATTGGTGTCTCTATTGGGGGCCGTGGTGTAGGTTTTAGGCTGTCTCACAAAAGTTTGTATTGGTTTTCAGCTTTTTACTAGCATTATATGTTTAGTAGTCTTACCTTTAAAGTCGAGTTATAATTGGTTGACCAAAAATCAGTGCACATTGGTTGGTAGGGATATTTTTTTTCTTTGTAAAGAAACTGACGCATTGATGTTTTTGTTACAAGATCCTTCTGAGCACACACAATTACAAGGTCACAAAAACATATAGGGAAAGTGCTTACATGAACATTAATATTTTGGAAAATAAAAGAGTAACAAACAATATTCTAAAAGGCGCTAGGCGGGGGATTTTTTATTTTAAACCAATTTTAATATTTTATCTTACATTTATCCAAACGAAACAATAATATAAAGCAAAACAATTTATAATAAAGATAATAAAGGTATTTGCTTAAAGTTCAAACACATATTCATATTGATTATGTCAAAGTTAAAACACAAATATGCAATTGTTCAAAGTTCAAGCATATTTTTAATGTATTAGTTTTATTCATAAACAAGATTGTTATTAAATAATAAAATTTAAAATTTCAAGAATTTAATTCAATATTAAAATTTAAGAAACTAAACATAAATTTAAGAATTATATTGAATTAAACTAAATATTACAAATGTATTATCATTTATATAATTTGAAGTTGGTACAAATTCAAAAAATTACAACTATAAAATTATCCATTTTGACTTGATATTGTTCACTTGTTGTGATTTGATATACTATAACCTGTATTATAAATATGGTAAATCATTAGAAAAATAAATATGTCAAGATCTAATTTGAATAGTTATTAAAATAAAAAAACCTCTCCGCCTAGGTCCTGCCTAATTTTCTAGAGGATTTTTTTGCCGCCTTGGGCCTAGGTGAGGCGCCAGGGGGCCTAGCGTTTAGGCAAGGCGCCAAGGGGGGGCCTAGGCGGACCTAGGTGGGAATTTTTAGAATACTGGCAACAAGACAATAGGGCTCTCATTTTCAGACGTAGGGAGTATTATACTTTCCACTAAATTTAATGCAGATCATGTGAGCATGCACCCGTATGTTTATATAGAATTTTATTTGGAAAATTAACAATTTTCATAATTTATTTCTCTTTCTTGATCTGGAGGTCTGATGATTGTAGTAGTTGTGTTTTATCCATCAATTGATATATAGAGACATTTTTTCCCCTTCTAATACTTGCAGTAGTTAAGGATCTAAAGTATGCTGACACACACGAATGGGTAAAGGTTGAGGGTAGTTCTGCTATTGTAGGCATTACTGACCATGCCCAGGATCATTTAGGGGATGTTGTGTATGTTGAATTACCAGAAGTTGGGGCATCTGTAACACAGGGTAACAGCTTCGGTGCAGTTGAAAGTGTCAAGGCCACTAGTGATATCAATTCTCCTATTTCTGGAAAGGTGATTGAAGTCAATGAAGAGCTCAATGGCTCTCCGGGTTTGGTGAGTCTTCTAAAGCTAAGAATAATATTTCTTTGAGTCGGTTCATATACTTATTTATATTTTTTACAATTTATTTTATCTTAAAAATACTTTATAAGTCGATATTACATTTTTGCTTCAATTCGAATAGAAACGACTAACCTGTCTTTTTTCTTCAAAAGCTTAGGCATAAAAATAGTCATTGAAAATGTTTGGAATCATCTGCAAGTCCTATTTGCAATCCACTTAATTCTTCCTTGAGTTTCAACTATCTTTTGTTTAATACTTTATGTTGTCAGTTAACTTTATCTCTCTTATTAAACTTTCCTCTAGAAGTATCAAGTATATTGCCAAGGCTAAACAGTTGATTTTATCAAAAATTATTTATCCATTGATATTTTACATTTTTGTTTCAATATGAAAAGAAAAAGACTGACCATTTTGTTCTTTAAAGGCTTAGGCATAAAAGTAGTCACATTGATGTTGGAATCATCCTATTTGCAGTCAACTTAATTCTTCCTTGAGTTTTGAAGACTCTTTTGTGGAATACTTTATTATGTTAGCTAAGTTTACATCCCTTATTAAAGTTTCCTCTAAAAGTATGTAACCACGGCTGAACAGTTGAAGCCTACAGAAAGTATTGCAAAAAACAAATATTAAGCCATCAGTTTAGTGTATCTCATGGAAAAAAGATAGAGGGCAAAAAAGACAAGCATATGATTTAGAAGTATCCATGTTACCAAGATACATCAAAAAGGACCAGCACAATTGTAAGGTTGGCATGGCACAAGAAGTTAACAATGAAAAACATAGTATTGTAAGTAGCCACCACTGTAAGCCTTTTTCAAGAGACCCCCCCCCCCCAAAACAAAACAAAAAAAACTAAAGGCCGTTGTAATCCTTTTTCTTTGTTTACATGTCTGAAGTGCTGCCTTTTCATTTGGAAACACGTGTTTATAATATATGTATACACTTGTACGCCTACGTAGTCATTACTTTGAATTGAGCAACGTGTCATTCTTGAGTATTGGAGTGATATACTAATACTTCTGTAAGTTTGGTATCCAGGACATGTTTTATAGAGCAGTATGGTTATATGTACTCGTTATTAGTTTTGGGAGCAAATTGCTATTGTAATGATGAAGAAACTTGAACATATGACTCACTCCTATGCAATAGTTGAAAGCCTAATGTTTACATTTTTTTTAACTATTTCTTTTCCATTTTTCATGAAAATGACTTCTCACTTGTTTGTTAATTTCACCACTTCTATGGAAGATTTCTGCGTCTAGATAACCACCTGGGCCCAACTATTCATAATCTTTTAGATCAGTTTTCGAACTGAAATTACTGGTTATATTCTGCCGATGCAATTGATGATAATTGTCCAAGACAGCAAAGGCATGAATACTGAAAAATCAGAAGAAATGACTGCGGTTCTGTAACAGCAGTAAGCATCCTAGGCTTAGCTTTGTTATCTTGATGATCTTGTCTAATAAGTTGTGATTCTCAAATAAAATTTGTATCGGTACAACATTTTTATCTATTGGTTGAATGAATAGCTCTAGCTACACACATATAATATAAAGGTTGCGTTTTTTCTGTTTGCATTATCATTGCATTTTCCAAGTTGTTTTATAGAGGTCAAACAAATATTTTCTTGATTTTAGGTAAATGGAAGCCCATATGAAAATGGATGGATTATAAAGGTGGAATTGGGCAACAACGATGAGTTGAAATCTTTAATGGATTCAGACGAGTACTCAAAGTTCTGTGAAGAAGAAGATGCAAAGCACTAGTGAACCCCAAAATGTAATTCAAGAAAGTCTGTTCCTCGAGCTCTTGTTTTGCACATGGAGCCTTCATTCTGAGTTGGGAAGATAGAAGCATACTTTTGTGATTTTGATTTCTCGACACAGCCAAGTGTTTAGCAGCATTTCTTTTCTTTCTTATGCGGAAATATTATGATGAACATTTCAATCTCAATCAGGAATAATTTTTCAGTCTTCAATTGTTTTTAGTGATTCCGGTACTGACAAATTCAACACCTAGAAATTTATTTTCTTATTTTGGGAATTGTATAGAGAAAATGCTGGGAAATTAGATTGTATTGATTTTTTTATAAAGAAACCATTAAGCATGAAAATTGTTTGAGGGAAGGTTGAGAGAAATGGAGGGCATGTTACACTCACAATTGCAAATTGTCAACTTTATTTTCTGTTAAACTTGAGTGGTATTTCTCTCTCCCAATCCATGTATTTACCCGTGAGAATTTCATTTCATTGAGCAGAAACCAATGCAAGCGGATTTCAGCAGAAAAATTTTGTTGATGCAAATATTGGATACTGCAACTGAAATCTCTTACAAAACCATCCTCAGTATTTTTGAATTAGAAACAGATCATTATATCAAATTTTGATTATTTTTTTTTTTTAAAAAGAAACATAGAAAGGATGAATCCATTAACCCCCAAATGGGTGTTCAAATGTGATTAGTAAATTGTAAAAAGATATTCAGTAAAGAATAAAAATATCTTGTAATAATTATTTGGCAAAATTAATGAATTATATTTAGAGTACTTTGGAAGAGATAAAATAGAACATTTTTTATAAGAATAATGCTAGAGACACAAACTATTTTATAAATATTTTACAAACTGCTGATATGACATACTCTACCTCAGCATATTGTGTGAGACCGAATACTACATTAAAACAATTTGTTGATCAATACACTGAGGTGTAGTATGCCACATTAGCAATTTATAAAATGTTTGTAAAATAATTTATGTCTATATATAGCACTACTCTTTTTATAATACTAACACTTCTAAAGTAAGTTCCTTTGTTTCCTTTGTGGAAAAGGGAACTTTACCTACTTACTATCTATCAATCTCAAATACAACTAGCTTATTGGCTCGGTTTTAAAATTAGAGATAAAATTTGATGGATGACAATTCTTGTAAGGTATCATTTTTAATATGCAAGTATATATTTTGTATTCACACCACCAAGCGCGTAGATTAGCTGACAAGAGAGTTGTTCTAGCATAACTGTGACGCCCCCAAAATAGGTATACAACACCCATTCTGAGTCACCAAAATACATGGTACAGAAACAACTACATCTTTATTATTACAACACAAGAACTGTGAGTTTAAATACAAATATTGTCATCTAGACAATATCCACACTCAAATAAGTCCTCATTATAATTATTGATACATTATTTCACAAAAATGGTGAGGACTACTAAAATAACTTCTAGAACCATCATTTCATACCCCGACTAGTACTCGCTATATTCTCGCCTCCTGAGAAAAATAGAACAAAAAGGAAAAGGGTGAGCTCAACTAGCCCAGTAAAGAATATTATGACTAAGATAATACAGAACAAATTATCGTTAGTCTTCAACAGGGAAAAATCTAATAGAATACAATAGACAACAAGTTTTAAATCAATATTCGTAGCGGAAAATAATAATTCATAGAAGAGTTACGTAGAGAATGAAATCTACTATTATCTATAGAGTTACGTATTCGGGGTTACTATTCACGAGTTACTATTCATAGATAATAGTAGATTTCATTCTCTACGTAACTCTTCTATGAATTATTATTTTTCGCTGCGAATATTGATTTAAAACTTGTTGTCGATTATATTCTATCATATTTTTCCCTGTTGAATACTAATGATAATTTATTGTATATTATCTTTGTCATAATATTCTTTACTGGGCTAGTTGAGCTCACCCTTTTCTTTTTTGTTCCATTTTTCTTCTCAGGAGGTGAGAACATAGCAGGATCTAGTCGGGGTATGGAGTGATGGTTCTAGAAAGATATTTTCGCAGTCCTCACTATTTCTGTAAAATAGTGTTTGAATAATTGTATTGAGGACTTATTTGAGTGTGGATATTGTCTAGAAGACAATATTTGTATTTAAACTCACAGTATGTGTTGTCGTATTTTGCACGATAATTGTATTATTGAAGTTGTAGTTTGCTTTCTGTACCATGTATTTGGCGACTCAGAATGAGTGTTGTATACCTATTTTGGGGGCGTCACAAGATGTACTAGGACGAATGAAACCGATGTCCAACAACTCTTGTAGTTGGACCTTTAACTCCTGAAGTTCAATAGGAGCCATTCGATATGGGGTTTTAGAAATGAGCTTTGTACCAGGTTCAAGATCAATAAAGAATTCAACTTCACGTTCCGGGGGTAGACCGGGAAGTTCTTTAGGAAATACGTCAGGAAAGTCAATAACAACAGGAATATTATTCAAATTTGACGTGTCTTTATTCAAATTCATAACATGGGCTAAGAAAGCTTGACATCCGTTTTTTAATAAACGAATGGCTTTATGGCTTGATATAACAGTGATTGATTTTAATGGCTTAGTTGCTTGAATTCGTACAACAGGTTGGTTAGAAATATGAAAACTAACAACCTTACGAAAACAATCACTTTTGGCATGATGAGTAGTTAACCAATCAATCCCTAAAATTACATCAAAAGCAAATATCTTTAAAGAGATAAGGTCAACAGGTAAGGTGATGGTGCCAACTTGGATCACACAAGATTTATAAACAGTGGATGTGATGAAAGTTTCTCCTAACGGAGTCTCCACAGATAAATCAAAGTCTAACTTCTCCGGAGTCAAGTTTAAATGTTGAGCATAAGCAGGAGAAATAAATGAATGGGTAGCACCAGTATCTAGCAAGGTATAAACTTCGCATGAATTTATGATTAGCTTACCCGTGATCACCTCGTTTGTGTTCCTCGCATGTTGACCAGTCACGACAAACGTTATTCCAGGAACTGTTGACTTTGTCTTTTCTGGGACAGCTTTTTGAGTCACTATCCCCGCTGGACTTGGTTTCGCTACAGTGCAATCTCGAGCGATATGTCCTTCCTTTCCACAATTATAACATACCTTAAACTATTGTGGGTAGTTTGGGCTGATATGTCCTTCTTTTCCGCACTTATAACATATAACCGGTGGTCGTTTTTCTCCCTTGGAACCAGTTGCTACTGGTGCTGACGTCTTCGTATTGTCATTGTTGAATCTCCTCTTTTAAAATCTCCTCCCGACTCGCTTCTTCTATTTTCATAGCCACGATTACCACTAGAGTGGTTGCCGTTCTTGTCTGTATTTTTCTTTCTCCGCTGGTTATCATTGTTCTGATGACTGCTGTCACCGATATGATCCTGGTTGTGGTCCCTCGGTTGACCGTACTCGTTATCTCGCTCTAATAATTGAGCCCTGTTGACAACATCTGAATAGAGAGAAAATTTATGAGAAATGAGATATTGACGTATGTCGGGTTTCAAACCTCTCAGAAACATCCGCGTCATACGTTTCTCATTCTCCACTAAATGAGGTGCAAACCTGGACAACTCTGCAAACTTCACCTCGTACTGGGACACCGTCATGTTATTCTGCTCCAGTCTAATAAACTCTACCTCCTTCATATGACGAATACTTTCAGGGAAGTACTTGTCATTGAATAGTTTCTGAAATGTCTCCCAAGACATGCTGAGTGCGGCTGGATGGGTACGCTTCACAGACTCCCACCAGTAGTCTGCCTCACCACGGAACATAAAGGTGGCAAATGGAACCTTCTGTTCCTCCGTGCATCCCAAGACATCGAATATCTTGGTAATTTGCTTGACCCATGTCTCCGCCTTAATCGGATCCGGCTTTCCCCAGAATTCTGGTGGTCCCAACTCTTTGAACTGCTTGGCTGTAACCAGCTGTGTGTTGCCATTGTTTCTTCCTATATTTTGACAGGAATCTCCGCATGAATCGCAAAAAGCTTCTAAACATCTCATCGTTCATCGTCTGCTCAGTGGTGTTGTTCACAGGAGGAACATTGCCAGCCTGTTGCACGTTCTCCTCGTTGGTGAGTATAGGCATCTCCACTGTCTCATTTACTCCACTGTTAACATTCTCTGTTGACATTCTCAAATACTGTCATAAAACAAGGGTTAATTTAACAAATTAACATATCACATAATATCCCTATATTATGACCGACCAACAAATAAGCTTAGGTAGGACACACTAGCGAAGGATTTACTCGTCTCACCCCTCCTAGTTCTATTCCCCGATCTCCGCCAGAGATCATATCCCTAAGTTCTGATACCAACTGTGACGCCCCCAAAATAGGTATACAACACCCATTCTGAGTCGCCAAAATACATGGTACAGAAACAACTACATCTTTATTATTACAACACAAGAACTGTGAGTTTAAATACAAATATTGTCATCTAGACAGTATCCACACTCAAATAAGTCCTCATTACAATTATTGATAAATTATTTCACAAAAATGGTGAGGACTACTAAAATAGCTTCTAGAACCATCATTCCATACCCCGACTAGTACTCGCTACATTCTCGCCTCCTGAGAAAAATGGAACAAAAAGGAAATAGGTGAGCTTAACTAGCCCAGTAAAGAATATTATGACTAAGATAATACAGAACAAATTATCGTTAGTCTTTAACAGGAAAAAATCTAATAGAATACAATAGACAACAAGTTTTAAATCAATATTTACAGCGAAAAATAATAATTCATAGAAGAGTTACGTAGAGAATGAAATCTACTATTATCTATGAATTTAAAAGTCCATCATCAATATTTTATCCCTGTAACATCAATCAATAATCATCTTTGCACTACAAGCCAAAGATATTCATCAGCTGGTCATGTTCATCTCAACACCTGTTCATCTTTGCACTACGGGCCAAAGATATTCATCAGAAATCATTCATCTTTGCACTACAGGCCAAAGATATTCATTAATATCATCAATTAGGACTGAGGATGTTGAAAAATATTTTAAAGAAAATGAATCTAGTGAAGCAAAAGAACAAATATTAGGGATTCATATTACAGTTTATCCATGTCCAAAAATACCTCATAAACAATAATAATGGAGTAAAATTCAAGAATGATCAAAACATGGATACAATCAAAGCTAGTATCCAAAATAGATATTTTGGATGAAAAGAAAAAATTTTCATTTTTCGGTGAATAGTAACTCGTGAATAGTAACTCATGAATAGTAATCCCGACATGAAAAGTTCCAAATTTGATAAAAATTTCGAACTAATATTTCGGCATAATGATATTAAAGAAATAATATCATTTTCGAATAAAATAACATCTCTTGCCTCAGAAAGAATAGTACTTTTGACTGGAATACTGGATATAGTGCTAAAAGAACTTGCACCGTATAGCAATACTCGAAGTACTAAAATACTCACAAAAATACGCTCGATATTATAGAGAGAGAAATAAAGAGAAAACTTCAGTTTCTGGTGTGATTTTCAATTCTAACCTAAGCACCCTATTTATAGGAAATTGTTTAGAACACCAAAGCAGAAAATTTAATATAATATTAATATATATATTAAAATTCTTACGCACACTTTTTATCAACTGAATTCAACATTCAACACAAGTAGCCCACCTCACAAAACTTTTAAAAAACGTTTTTCCTTATTTAACATAATTAAAACTTTCAAAAATCAATTATTTCAGAATTTCAGAACTTCAATAATTCATAATAAATAGCCATTTTATCAGAAAATTCAAATCTTGCAACTTTTTATAGGAAATTCAATTCTCTACAACTTTGCAGAAGAAAGTTTTTCAAAATTCCAAACAGAAATTAACCGAAATCCATAAACAGGCGATTTTACAGGCTATAATCAAATTTCAGTCAATTATTAGGGTCCACCGACACACAAAACATGTGTTAATCATTTAATGCCACAAAATACTTTTTCTCCTCATATACTCATATATCCCACATTCATTATAAAAATATTACCATTAATATATTATTAAAATAATATATTTAAATGAATTATTTTATCAGAAAAAGATGAAATATTAATTTTCAACAATTGTCACATTAAAAATTTTCTCCATCTATATCCACATAAAATTAATATTTTCCTCATCATATAAATTAATAATTAATTATTCACAAATAATATTACAGAATCACAATACTGACAACCAGGCAGTTCCCAAGAAAGAGGGGGCTTTCCAATAAGGATCTCTCCTTATTGGCGCGCAATTAGATGACCAAACCTCTCCTTAGACAGGACTTTTTAGACATTGTCAATAATGTTATCTAATAATATTATTCAGATAATATGAATTATTGCTTCGATAATAGAAAATACTATGTAGTGACAATTATTAAAACAACAGTAATATAAAATATCAACGCAGCAATTATTGAATCAATAAAATAAAATACTGAACAGTAATTGTGACGCCCCCAAAAATAGGTATACATCACCCATCTTGGGTCGTCAGATACAAAGTACAGAATACAAATACAACTTACTAATACAACTGTCGTGTACAATACGACAAAACATAAACTGTGAGTTTGAATACAAATATTATCTTCTAGAGAGTATTCATACTCAAAAGGAGTCCTCATTACATTTATTAACACACAATTACATAGAATAGTGAGGACTACTAACTAATACTATCATTCGGATCATCACTCCGTTCCCCGACTTGCCCCAGCTACGTTCTCATTTCCTGAAGAGAACATTGAAAGAAAGGGTGAGCTCAACTAGCCCAGTAAGAAATATTATGACTAAGATAATGCAGAATAAATTATCATTAGCCTTCAACAATGTTAAACTGATAAAATATAATAGACATCAAGTTTAACTGCAGCGGAACAAGCAATCCATTAAAAGAGTCAAGTAGAAAATAAACTCTACTATCTTTTATGATTTAAAAGATTTTCCAACACTGTGATCGCTGGGACTCAGCTTAATAAAATAATCCACATCATCGAATCACCCCTGCACTACGGCCAAGGATATTCGTATACTCATTAATGGTCATGATCATGCCAACAACTGTCCATCAATGCACTACGGGCCAATGAGGACTTTTACCACATCATTTGTAACATTACGGTCATGATTACACCGAATAATCCCTGGTCATAATCATACCAAGTCCATCTATGCACTACAGGCCACAGATGACTTTCAACAGAATATAAACATGAGGATGATGACAATGATATAAGAATTCAATAAAACAAGTTCAAGAATTAATTTATCCAAGAATTAACAACGTCCAAATTGTCAATGTAAGACCCCGAATTTTATGAAATAAAAGTGTGACAACCCCAAAATAGGTCCATTCCATCCAACCCATTCTGAGTCGTCAAATACATGGTACAGAAAATAACTACAACTCTATTACAACAATTGTCGTACAAAATACAACAACACATATGCTGTGAGTTTGAATACAAATATATACCAAATGTGACACATGTCCCAACCGTGGACAGCACCTCACAGTGACACCTTACATAAAGGTATAGTCAAAAACTGTTTTAGAAATTAGAATCTTTGGGAAGTGCTCAAGGAAACCTTTGTACATGGGAGGCCACGCATCTAGGTTATGATAGATATCATATGGCCACAGAATTATCCTTGGTTGACCCAATAGACCCCAAAGAAAAACGAGAAGATTACTATCATATTCTTCCCAATGGTGAGTCTTCTCTTGACTTATCATTATCTCTACTGTCTCTAATTGAGAATTATACTTCAAACAAACACCAAGATTATATAGGTAGTGCTCGTATATATACTCAGCAAGTGGATGAGCACATCCCTGTCTTATGATGACACGAGGTTGTATGTCGTTAGACATCTTGTATGATAGTGGCAAACCACCCTTCCAACGTTGGGTACACCTTACCCTATTGGATTCACCAAATATAACTACTAAATGAACTTTTCTATACTGCTTCGGGAGAACATCCACAGCTAGAGACCACCGTTCTATTTCCCCGTTACCCACGCTCGACCCAGCTACACTCTTATTACCTGAAAGGAATTGTGAAGCAAAAGGGTGAGCACAACTAGCTCAGTAAAGAATATCATGACTAAAGATAATTAAATTATCAATAGCCTTCATCAATAATAAATCAGAGATTTAGAACATATGGTAAATGATAAAAATTTCAACCATAGTTGCAGCGGAACGAGCAATCCATTAGAAGAGTCAAATAGACTATAAAGTCTATTATCTTCTCCATGTTAAAAATCCATCAACAATGTTTTATCCCTGTAACATCAATCAACAATTCTGGTCCACAATCATATGAATAACTCATAATCATAACTGTAGTTCTAAATTCCTCTTCTCATCCAGGACGAAGATAATTTTCATCACCTATCTTTACCTGAAACATCAAAGATCATGGTTACACCAAATCACATTTCCTGTTCATAATCATACTAATAACTTCATCTTTGCACTACGGCCAAAGATATTCATTTGTATCACCAGTTGGTCATGTTTATCTCAACATCTGTTCATCTTTGCACTACTGGCCAAAGATATTCAACAACATATCATCTTTGCACTACGGGCCAAAGATATTCATCAACAATTCATCTTTGCACTACAGGCCAAAGATATTCATCAATATTTCATCTTTGCACTACAGGCCAAAGATATTAATATCTCAAAGAAATATATAATCATTTAAGAATTTATATAAACAATAATTATAACCATGTTGATCATTTCACCTTTGCACTTAAGCTAAAGATATTCAATTATAAATTCAATGGTCATGATCATACCAGTCAACAATTCAACTTTGCACTACTGGCCAAAGAGAACCCTAGTCATGATCATACCAATAATCTACCCATCTTTACACTCTAGTGAAAGAGAATTTCAACATCAGGGTTATAAAAATGTTATATATGATGATAAAAATAATATGATCAACATATAGTTTTAATCTCAAAAGTAATATTCGTAACTCATGAATAGTAAATCGTGAATAGTAACTCATGAATAGTAACCCCGACACAAAAGATAGAAATTCCACAATAAAATCCATACCAATATTTCGGTATAATGATATTGAAAGAATAATATTCTTAAGCTTATAAACAATTTATTTAAATTGTTTACACTTTACTAATTAATGCATTTAATCATCATAAAATGCCAACTCATTAGATTTCATCACCAATAACCAAAACCCTCATCAAAAATCTGCATATACCTCATATAGGATTCTCAAGCCATAAAATCCTATTTTCCAATTTTCTTACTTCACAAAACATATTTAATTCATTTACTCATAACTAGATCATTTTCATGAAAAATACCAAATCAGTTCCAAAAATATTTCTTTTCTGGGATTTAGCATAATATAGTCCCATAGTGAACATATATTTTTCTCAGAATTTTTAAAAGTCATTTACTATTTTTCATATGGCCAAAATAGCCGAATATTTAGACATTTATCAAAAATTGTACTTTTGTCTAAAAATTCTGAAATTTACAGAGTATACTTCTATCATACACATGTACTCCCAATAAAAATTTCATCAATTTTGGAGTTAACCACAAGGAATTATAAGCGGTTACTTTTAAAATAGTCTTTTCCCATAAAATTCATAACTCTTAATCTATACATCCAAAAATCACCATTTTTGGACACAATCAATAAAACTCATCAAAATATCATTTCAAATTTTTCCATAATTTTTGAAGATCAGAAAAATTACGAAACTGAAAATCATAACAACCCTTAAATCCCTTAATATCCCTTACTATCCCTTACTATCCCTTACCTCAAAAGAGCAGTACTTCTGACTGGAATGCAAAGCCGAAGGAAACTTGCACTGAATAGCAACTCTCAAAGTATCTAAATACTCACAAAATATGCTTCATAATATAGAGAGAAAGAGAGAAAGCTTATGTTTCTGGTGTGATTTTCAATTCTAACTTAGCCCTCTATTTATAGGAAAATTTTGGTAGGTTTGACCTGCAACCTGATGGCTTTACCTGCTACTATTCCCACCCACCACATTTAAAATATAATTCAGCACATTTCTTCACCAACCAAAGTGGGGCCCACCAATTCTAGAATTTTCCACCAAAATGATAAACTCCAAAAATTCAACAATTTCTGAACCAGTCATCTTGTAAAATTCATAATAAATCATACGTTCATTTTTAACGGTTCAAAATTTGTGGACATATACTCAACTTATATATGTATAACATATCCAAAAATTACCACGATCCAACGGTCGGATTAAAAATTATAACCCCCGCAAAATATCTCAAAAACCCTAATTTTTAATACCTCCATTCCGACAAAAATACGGATAAAAATCTCAACATTAACTCCTTCATTTTTTAACCACAAAAATATATCCCTCATTTATATCCACATAAAATAAATATTTCCTTATCATATGAATCAATAATTAATTATTCACAAATAATATTACAGAATCACATTTATGACAACCAGGCCGTTCCCAGGAAAGAGGGGGCTTTCCAATAAGGATTTCTCCTTACTGGCGCGCAATTAGATGACCAAACCTCTCCTTAGACAGAACTTTCTAGACATTGCCAATAATGCTATCTAATAATACTATTCAAATAATATGAATTATTGATCTGATAATGGGAAATACTGTGCAGCAACAATTATTGAACAACAATAATACAAAATTTCAACGTAGCAATTATTGAATCAATAAAATAAAATATTGAACAGTAATTACTGTAACAATTATTGAGTAGTGCCTTCTTACGTAAGAATCAATAATTTCAAAAATACTGTGCAATACCGTGTGCTACTGTGCAATAACGCGTATTACTGTATTTTAACCACCGGGTATTTCAACAGTGTTAACGGTAACAACTACGCCGTTATTTGTAAAAACTTAATTTTGTCGTTTTCTTCACCCGACAGTTATTCTGTTATGGGGCCCACAAATGTCTGCGCCGTCGTACGAATATTCTCCGACAGAAAGAATATTCCACGACCAAACGAATATTCCCCGACAACAATGATTATTTTATAACCACTTGTGTATTTTGAAAAAAATTCATATATCACCCTTAACTTTAACATTTATCAATTTAACCATTTACTGAATAGTAATTATAAGAAAAATTGAATACTTTTATTTCATAAAATTCGGGGTCTTACAATCTCCCCTCCTTATGAAATTTCGTCCCCGAAATTTACGTACCTGGTATTTCAAAGAATTGAGAATACCTTCCTTTCATTTCAGATTCCATCTTCCCTGTCATCATAATTTCTCCATTGCTCATCTCCTGTATTTCAAATATCATTCTAGAATACAGCTTCAAAACAAGGGTTAATTTAACAAATTAACATTTCACATCATATCCCGATAGTATGACTGACCAACAAATATGCTTAGGTAGGACACACTAGCGAAGAATTTACTCGTCTCTCCCCTCCTAGTTGTATTCCCCGATCTCCGCCAGAGATCATATCCCTAAGCTCTGATACCAAATGTAACTCTGGACACCAACCTATGTCAGCACCTTACATTGATACCTATCAGTTTGCCACCGCAGAACGGCGTCCCCTACGGAGAGTCTGGCTTCGGTGCATCCCCCATCAACAGGAAGTCACCAGCGAGAGGCTCAGGGCTCTTTACTTATAGCTCTGATACCACCTGTGACAACCCCAAAAAAGGTCCATTCCATCCAACCCATTCTGAGTCGTCAAATACATGGTACAGAAAATTACTACAACTCTATTACAACAATTGTCGTACAAAATACAACAACACATATGCTGTGAGTTTGAATACAAATATATACCAAATGTGACACATGTCCCAACCGTGGACAGCACCTCACAATGACACCTTACATAAAGGTATAGTCAAAAACTGTTTTAGAAATTAGAATCTTTGGGAAGTGCTCAAGGAAACCTTTGTACATGGGAGGCCACGCATCTAGGTTATGATAGATATCATATGGCCACAGAATTATCCTTGGTTGACCCAATAGACCCCAAAGAAAAACGAGAAGATTACTATCATATTCTTCCCAATGGTGAGTCTTCTCTTGACTTATCATTATCTCTACTGTCTCTAATTGAGAATTATACTTCAAACAAACACCAAGATTATATAGGTAGTGCTCGTATATATACTCAGCAAGTGGATGAGCACATCCCTGTCTTATGATGACACGAGGTTGTATGTCGTTAGACATCTTGTATGATAGTGGCAAACCACCCTTCCAACGTTGGGTACACCTTACCCTATTGGATTCACCAAATATAACTACTAAATGAACTTTTCTATACTGCTTCGGGAGAACATCCACAGCTAGAGACCACCGTTCTATTTCCCCGTTACCCACGCTCGACCCAGCTACACTCTTATTACCTGAAAGGAATTGTGAAGCAAAAGGGTGAGCACAACTAGCTCAGTAAAGAATATCATGACTAAAGATAATTAAATTATCAATAGCCTTCATCAATAATAAATCAGAGATTTAGAACATATGGTAAATGATAAAAATTTCAACCATAGTTGCAGCGGAACGAGCAATCCATTAGAAGAGTCAAATAGACTATAAAGTCTATTATCTTCTCCATGTTAAAAATCCATCAACAATGTTTTATCCCTGTAACATCAATCAACAATTCTGGTCCACAATCATATGAATAACTCATAATCATAACTGTAGTTCTAAATTCCTCTTCTCATCCAGGACGAAGATAATTTTCATCACCTATCTTTACCTGAAACATCAAAGATCATGGTTACACCAAATCACATTTCCTGTTCATAATCATACTAATAACTTCATCTTTGCACTACGGCCAAAGATATTCATTTGTATCACCAGTTGGTCATGTTTATCTCAACATCTGTTCATCTTTGCACTACTGGCCAAAGATATTCAACAACATATCATCTTTGCACTACGGGCCAAAGATATTCATCAACAATTCATCTTTGCACTACAGGCCAAAGACATTCATCAATATTTCATCTTTGCACTACAGGCCAAAGATATTAATATCTCAAAGAAATATATAATCATTTAAGAATTTATATAAACAATAAATATAACCATGTTGATCATTTCACCTTTGCACTTAAGCTAAAGATATTCAATTATAAATTCAATGGTCATGATCATACCAGTCAACAATTCAACTTTGCACTACTGGCCAAAGAGAACCCTAGTCATGATCATACCAATAATCTACCCATCTTTACACTCTAGTGAAAGAGAATTTCAACATCAGGGTTATAAAAATATTATATATGATGATAAAAATAATATGATCAACATATAGTTTTAATCTCAAAAGTAATATTCGTAACTCATGAATAGTAAATCGTGAATAGTAACTCATGAATAGTAACCCCGACACAAAAGATAGAAATTCCACAATAAAATCCATACCAATATTTCGGTATAATGATATTGAAAGAATAATATTCTTAAGCTTATAAACAATTTATTTAAATTGTTTACACTTTACTAATTAATGCATTTAATCATCATAAAATGCCAAACTCATTAGATTTCATCACCAATAACCAAAACCCTCATCAAAAATCTGCATATACCTCATATAGGATTCTCAAGCCATAAAATCCTATTTTTCAATTTTCTTACTTCACAAAACATATTTAATTCATTTACTCATAACTAGATCATTTTCATGAAAAATACCAAATCAGTTCCAAAAATATTTCTTTTCTGGGATTTAGCATAATATAGTCCCATAGTGAACATATATTTTTCTCAGAATTTTTAAAAGTCATTTACTATTTTTCATATGGCCAAAATAGCCGAATATTTAGACATTTATCAAAAATTGTACTTTTGTCTAAAAATTCTCAAATTTACAGAGTATACTTCTATCATACACATGTACTCCCAATAAAAATTTCACCAATTTTGGAGTTAACCACAAGGAATTATAAGCGGTTACTTTTAAAATAGTCTTTTCCCGTAAAATTCATAACTCTTAATCTATACATCCAAAAATCACCATTTTTGGACACAATCAATAAAACTCATCAAAATATCATTTCAAATTTTTCCATAATTTTTGAAGATCAGAAAAATTACGAAACTGAAAATCATAACAACCCTTAAATCCCTTAATATCCCTTACTATCCCTTACTATCCCTTACTATCCCTTACCTCAAAAGAGCAGTACTTCTGACTGGAATGCAAAGCCGAAGGAAACTTGCACTGAATAGCAACTCTCAAAGTATCTAAATACTCACAAAATATGCTTCATAATATAGAGAGAAAGAGAGAAAGCTTATGTTTCTGGTGTGATTTTCAATTCTAACTTAGCCCTCTATTTATAGGAAAATTTTGGTAGGTTTGACCTGCAACCTGATGGCTTTACCTGCTACTATTCCCACCCACCACATTTAAAATATAATTCAGCACATTTCTTCACCAACCAAGAGTGGGGCCCACCAATTCTAGAATTTTCCACCAAAATGATAAACTCCAAAAATTCAACAATTTCTGAACCAGTCATCTTGTAAAATTCATAATAAATCATACGTTCATTTTTAACGGTTCAAAATTTGTGGACATATACTCAACTTATATATGTATAACATATCCAAAAATTACCACGATCTAACGGTCGGATTAAAAATTATAACCCCCGCAAAATATCTCAAAAATCCTAATTTTTAATACCTCCATTCCGACAAAAATACGGATAAAAACCTCAACATTAACTCCTTCATTTTTTTAACCACAAAAATATATCCCTCATTCATATCCACATAAAATAAATATTTCCTTATCATATGAATCAATAATTAATTATTCACAAATAATATTACAGAATCATATTTATGACAACCAGGCCGTTCCCAGGAAAGAGGGGGCTTTCCAATAAGGATTTCTCCTTACTGGCGCGCAATTAGATGACCAAACCTCTCCTTAGACAGAACTTTCTAGACATTGCCAATAATGCTATCTAATAATACTATTCAAATAATATGAATTATTGATCTGATAATGGGAAATACTGTGCAGTAACAATTATTGAACAACAATAATACAAAATTTCAACGTAGCAATTATTGAATCAATAAAATAAAATATTGAACAGTAATTACTGTAACAATTATTGAGTAGCGCCTTCTTACGTAAGAATCAATAATTTCAAAAATACTGTGCAATACCGTGTGCTACTGTGCAATAACGCGTATTACTGTATTTTAACCACCGGGTATTTCAACAGTATTAACGGTAACAACTACGCCGTTATTTGTAAAAACTTAATTTTGTCGTTTTCTTCACCCGACAGTTATTCTGTTATGGGGCCCACAAATGTCTGCGTTATCGTACGAATATTCTCCGACAGAAAGAATATTCAACGACCAAACGAATATTCCCCGACAACAATGATTATTTTATAACCACTTGTGTATTTTGAAAAAAATTCATATATCACCCTTAACTTTAACATTTATCAATTAAACCATTTACTGAATAGTAATTATAAGAAAAATTGAATACTTTTATTTCATAAAATTCGGGGTCTTACAAAAAGTAGTCAATTTTTTTTATAATTACAATTCAGTATATGGTTAAATTGATAAAAAGTTAAAGTTATGGGTGAAATGTGAAAATTTTTCAACATAAACAAGTGGTTATAAAATAATCATTGTTGTCGGAGAATATTCATTTGGTCGTGAAATATTCTTTTTGTCGGGGAATATTCGTACGACGGCGCAGCCATTTGTGGGCCCCATAACGAATAACTGTCGGATGAAGATAACGACAAATTTGAGTTTTTACAAATAACGGCATAGTTGCTACCGTTAACACTGTTAGAATACCCGGTGGTTAAAATACAGTAATACGCGTTATTGCACAGTAGCACACGGTATTGCATAGTATTTTTGAAATTATTGATTCTTACGTAAGAAGACACTACTCAATAATTGTTACAGTAATTACTGTTCAATACTTTATTTTATTGATTCAATAATTGCTACGTTGAAATTTTATATTATTGTTGTTCAATAATTGTTGCTGTACAGTATTTTCCATTATCAGATCAATAATTCATATTATTTGAATAGTATTATTTGATAGCATTATTGGCAATGTCTAGAAAGTTCTGTCTAAGGAGAGGTTTGGTCATGTAATTGCGCGCCAGTAAGGAGAAATTCTTATTGGAAAGCCCCCTCTTTCCTGGGAACGGCCTGGTTGTCATAAATGTGATTCTGTAATATTATTTGTGAATAATTAATTATTGATTCATATGATAAGGAAATATTTATTTTATGTGGATATAAATGAGGGATATATTTTTGTGGTTAAAAATGAAGGAGTTAATGTTGAGATTTTTATCCGTATTTTTGTCGGAATGGAGGTATTAAAAATCAGGGTTTTTGAGAAATTTTGCGGGTGTTATAATTTTTAATCCGACCGTTGGATCGTGGTAATTTTTGGATATGTTATACATATATAAGTTGAGTATATGTCCACAAATTTTGAACCGTTAAAAATGAACGTATGATTTATTATGAATTTTACGAGATGACTGGTTCAGAAATTGTTGAATTTTCGGAGTTTAACATTTTGGTGGAAAATTCTAGAATTGGTGGGCCCCACTTGTGGTTGGTGAAGAAATGTGCTGAATTATATTTCAAATGTGGTGGGTGGGAATAGTAGCAGGTAAAGCCATCAGGTTGCAGGTCAAACCTACCAAAATTTTCCTATAAATAGAGGGCTAAGTTAGAATTGAAAATCACACCAGAAACATAAGTTTTCTCTCTTTCTCTCTCTAGATTATTGAGTGTATTTTGTGAGTATTTAGATACTTTGTGAGTTTCTATTCATCAGTGCAAGTTTCCTTCAGCCTTATACCGATCAGAAGTACTGCTCTTTTGTAAGGGATTGTAAGGGATTGTAAGGGATAGTAAGGGATAGTAAGGGATAGTAAGGGATTTTAAGGGTTGTTATGATTTTCAGTTTCGTAATTTTTCTGAACTTCAAAAATTCTGGAAAAATTTGAAATGATATTTTGATGAGTTTTATTGATTGTGTCCAAAAATGGTGATTTTTGGATGTATAGATTGAGAGTTATGAATTTTATGAGAAAAGACTATTTTAAAAGTAACAGCTTATAATTCCTTGTGGTTAACTCCAAAATTGATGAAATTTTTATTGGGAGTACATGTATATGATAGAAGTATACTCTGTAAATTTCAGAATTTTTAGACAAAAGTACAATTTTTGATAAATGTCTAAATATTCGGCTATTTTGGCCATATGAAAAATAGTAAATGACTTTTAAAAATTCTGAGAAAAATATATGTTCACTATGGGACTATATTATGCTAAATCCCAGAAAAGAAATATTTTTGGAACTGATTTGGTATTTTTCATGAAAATGGTCTAGTTATGAGTAAATGAATTAAATATGTTTTGTGAAGAAAGAAAATTGGAAAATAGGATTTTATGGCTTGAGAATCCTATATGAGGTATATGCAGATTTTTGATGAGGGTTTTGGTTATTGATGATGAAATTGTAAGAGTTGGCATTTTATGATGATTAAATGCATTAATTAGTAAAGTGTAAACAATTAAAATAAATTGTTTATAAATTTAAGTAATGTTATTCTTTCAATATCATTATACCGAAATATTGGTATGAATTTTATTGTAGAATTTCTATCTTTTGTGTCGGGATTACTATTCATGAGTTACGAATATTACTCTTGAGATTAAAACTATATGTTGATCATATTATTTTTATCATCATATATAACATTTTTATAACCCTGATGTTGAAATTCTCTTTCACTGGAGTGTAAAGATGGGTAGATTATTGGTATGATCATGACTAGGGTTCTCTTTGGCCTGTAGTGCAAAGTTGAATTGTGACTGGTATGATCATGACCATTGAATTTATAATTGAATATCTTAAGCTTAAGTGCAAAGGTGAATTGATCAACATGGTTATAATTATTGTTTATATAAATTCTGAAATGATTATATATTTCTTTGAGATATGAATATATTTGGCCTGTAGTGCAAATATGAATTGTTGATGAATATCTTTGGCATGTAGTGCAAAGATGGCCTGTTGATGAATATCTTTGGCCTGTAGTGCAAAGATGAACTGTTGTTGAATATCTTTGGCCCGTAGTGCAAAGATGGTTTGTTGATGAATATCTTTGGCCCGTAGTGCAAAGATGGTTTGTTGATGAATATCTTTGGCCCGTAGTGCAAAGATGGATTTGTTAGTATGATTATAAACAGGAATTGTGATTTGGTATAACCATGATCTTTGATGTTTCAGGTAAAGACAGGTGATGAAAATATTCTTCGTCCTGGGTGCGAAGAAAAATTTATAGTCACAATTATGATTATGAGTTATTCATATGATTGTGGAAAGGAACTGTTGAGTGATGTTACATGGATAAAACATTGTTGGTGGATTTTTAACATGGAGAAGATAATAGACTTTATAGTCTATTTGACTCTTCTAATGGATTGCTCGTTCCGCTGCAACTATGGTTGAAATTTTTATCATTTACCATATGTTCTAAATCTCTGATTTATTATTGATGAAGGCTATTGATAATTTAATTATCTTTAGTCATGATATTCTTTACTGAGCTAGTTGTGCTCACCCTTTTGCTTCACAATTCCTTTCAGGTAATAAGAGTGTAGCTGGGTCGAGCGGGGGTAACAAGGGAATAGAACGGTGGTCATCATTTAGTAGTTATATTTGGTGAAGAAAATAGGGTGAGGCGAACCCAACGTTGGAAGGGTGTTTTGTCACTATCATACAAGATGTCTAATGACATACAACCTCGTGTCATCATAAGACAGGGTTGTGCTCATCCACTTGCTGAGTATATCTATGGGCACTACCTATATAATCTTGGTGTTTGTTTGAAGTATAATTCTCAATTAGAGACAGTGGAGATAATGATAAGTCAAGAGAAGACTCACCATTGGGAAGAATATGATAGTAATCTTCTCGTTTTTCTTTGGGGTCTATTGGGTCAACCAAGGATAATTCTGTGGCCATATGATATCTATCATAACCTAGACGCGTGGCCTCCCATGTACGAAGGTTTCCTTGAGCACTTCCCAAAGATTCTAATTTCTAAAACAGTTTTTGACTATACCTTTATGTAAGGTGTTATTGTGAGGTGATGTCCACGGTTGGAACATGAGTCACAGTTGGTATATATTTGTATCCAAACTCACAGCATATGTGTTGTTGTATTTTGCACGACAATTGTTGTAATAAAGTTGTAGTTGTTTTCTGTACCATGTATTTGACGACTCAGAATGGGTTGGGTGGAATGGACCTATTTTGGGGTCGTTACATTTGGTATCAGAGCTTAGGGATATTATCTCTGACGGAGATCGGAGAATACAACTAGGAGGGGAGAGATGAGTAGATCCTTCGCTAGTGTGTCCTACCTAAGCTTATTTGTTGGTCAGCCATAATATCAAGATATTATGTGATATGTTAATTTGTTCAATTAACCCTTGTTTTGAAGCTGTATTCTAGAATGATATTTGAAATACAGGAGATGAGCAATGGAGAAATCATGATGACAGGAAAGATGGAATCTGAAATGAAAGCAAGGTATTCTCAATTCTTTGAAATACCAGGTACGTAAATTTCGGGGACGAAATTTCATAAGGAGGGGAGATTGTAAGACCCCGAATTTTATGAAATAAAAGTATTCAATTTTTTTTATAATTACAATTCAGTAAATGGTTAAATTGATAAAAAGTTAAAGTTATGGGTGAAATATGAAAATTTTTCAAAATAAACAAGTGGTTATAAAATAATCATTGTTGTCGGGGAATATTCGTTTGGTCGTGGAATATTCTTTCTGTCGGGGAATATTCGTACGACGGCGCAGCTATTTGTGGGCCCCATAACGAATAACTGTCGGATGAAGAAAACGACAAATTTGAGTTTTTACAAATAACGGCGTAGTTGTTACCGTTAACACTGTTGGAATACCCGGTGGTTAAAATACAGTAATACGCGTTATTGCACAGTAGCACACGGTATTGCATAGTATTTTTGAAATTATTGATTCTTACGTAAGAAGGCACTACTCAATAATTGTTACAGTAATTACTGTTCAATATTTTATTTTATTGATTCAATAATTGCTACGTTGAAATTTTATATTATTGTTGTTCAATAATTGTTGCTGCACAGTATTTTCCATTATCAGATCAATAATTCATATTATTTGAATAGTATTATTAGATAACATTATTGGCAATGTCTAGAAAGTTCTGTCTAAGGAGAGGTTTGGTCATCTAATTGCGCGCCAGTAAGGAGAAATTCTTATTGGAAAGCCCCCTCTTTCCTGGGAACGGCCTGGTTGTCATAAATGTGATTCTGTAATATTATTTGTGAATAATTAATTATTGATTCATATGATAAGGAAATATTTATTTTATGTGGATATAAATGAGGGATATATTTTTGTGGTTAAAAATGAAGGAGTTAATGTTGAGATTTTTATCCGTATTTTTGTCGGAATGGAGGTATTAAAAATCAGGGTTTTTGAGATATTTTGCGGGGGTTATAATTTTTAATCCGACCGTTGGATCGTGGTAATTTTTGGATATGTTATACATATATAAGTTGAGTATATGTCCACAAATTTTGAACCGTTAAAAATGAACGTATGATTTATTATGAATTTTACGAGATGACTGGTTCAGAAATTGTTGAATTTTCGGAGTTTATCATTTTGGTGGAAAATTCTAGAATTGGTGGGCCCCACTTGTGGTTGGTGAAGAAATGTGCTGAATTATATTTCAAATGTGGTGGGTGGGAATAGTAGCAGGTAAAGCCATCAGGTTGCAGGTCAAACCTACCAAAATTTTCCTATAAATAGAGGGCTAAGTTAGAATTGAAAATCACACCAGAAACATAAGTTTTCTCTCTTTCTCTCTCTATATTATTGAGTGTATTTTGTGAGTATTTAGATACTTGTGAGTTCTATTCATCAGTGCAAGTTTCCTTCAGCCTTATACCGATCAGAAGTACTGCTCTTTTGAGGTAAGGGATTGTAAGGGATTGTAAGGGATAGTAAGGGATAGTAAGGGATAGTAAGGGATTTTAAGGGTTGTTATGATTTTCAGTTTCGTAATTTTTCTGAACTTCAAAAATTCTGGAAAAATTTGAAATGATATTTTGATGAGTTTTATTGATTGTGTCCAAAAATGGTGATTTTTGGATGTATAGATTGAGAGTTATGAATTTTATGAGAAAAGACTATTTTAAAAGTAACAGCTTATAATTCCTTGTGGTTAACTCCAAAATTGATGAAATTTTTATTGGGAGTACATGTATATGATAGAAGTATACTCTGTAAATTTCAGAATTTTTAGACAAAAGTACAATTTTTGATAAATGTCTAAATATTCGGCTATTTTGGCCATATGAAAAATAGTAAATGACTTTTAAAAATTCTGAGAAAAATATATGTTCACTATGGGACTATATTATGCTAAATCCCAGAAAAGAAATATTTTTGGAACTGATTTGGTATTTTTCATGAAAATGGTCTAGTTATGAGTAAATGAATTAAATATGTTTTGTGAAGAAAGAAAATTGGAAAATAGGATTTTATGGCTTGAGAATCCTATATGAGGTATATGCAGATTTTTGATGAGGGTTTTGGTTATTGATGATGAAATTGTAAGAGTTGGCATTTTATGATGATTAAATGCATTAATTAGTAAAGTGTAAACAATTAAAATAAATTGTTTATAAATTTAAGTAATGTTATTCTTTCAATATCATTATACCGAAATATTGGTATGAATTTTATTGTAGAATTTCTATCTTTTGTGTCGGGATTACTATTCATGAGTTACGAATATTACTCTTGAGATTAAAACTATATGTTGATCATATTATTTTTATCATCATATATAACATTTTTATAACCCTGATGTTGAAATTCTCTTTCACTGGAGTGTAAAGATGGGTAGATTATTGGTATGATCATGACTAGGGTTCTCTTTGGCCTGTAGTGCAAAGTTGAATTGTGACTGGTATGATCATGACCATTGAATTTATAATTGAATATCTTAAGCTTAAGTGCAAAGGTGAATTGATCAACATGGTTATAATTATTGTTTATATAAATTCTGAAATGATTATATATTTCTTTGAGATATGAATATATTTGGCCTGTAGTGCAAATATGAATTGTTGATGAATATCTTTGGCATGTAGTGCAAAGATGGCCTGTTGATGAATATCTTTGGCCTGTAGTGCAAAGATGAACTGTTGTTGAATATCTTTGGCCCGTAGTGCAAAGATGGTTTGTTGATGAATATCTTTGGCCCGTAGTGCAAAGATGGTTTGTTGATGAATATCTTTGGCCCGTAGTGCAAAGATGGATTTGTTAGTATGATTATAAACAGGAATTGTGATTTGGTATAACCATGATCTTTGATGTTTCAGGTAAAGACAGGTGATGAAAATATTCTTCGTCCTGGGTGCGAAGAAAAATTTATAGTCACAATTATGATTATGAGTTATTCATATGATTGTGGAAAGGAACTGTTGAGTGATGTTACATGGATAAAACATTGTTGGTGGATTTTTAACATGGAGAAGATAATAGACTTTATAGTCTATTTGACTCTTCTAATGGATTGCTCGTTCCGCTGCAACTATGGTTGAAATTTTTATCATTTACCATATGTTCTAAATCTCTGATTTATTATTGATGAAGGCTATTGATAATTTAATTATCTTTAGTCATGATATTCTTTACTGAGCTAGTTGTGCTCACCCTTTTGCTTCACAATTCCTTTCAGGTAATAAGAGTGTAGCTGGGTCGAGCGGGGGTAACAAGGGAATAGAACGGTGGTCATCATTTAGTAGTTATATTTGGTGAAGAAAATAGGGTGAGGCGAACCCAACGTTGGAAGGGTGTTTTGTCACTATCATACAAGATGTCTAATGACATACAACCTCGTGTCATCATAAGACAGGGTTGTGCTCATCCACTTGCTGAGTATATCTATGGGCACTACCTATATAATCTTGGTGTTTGTTTGAAGTATAATTCTCAATTAGAGACAGTGGAGATAATGATAAGTCAAGAGAAGACTCACCATTGGGAAGAATATGATAGTAATCTTCTCGTTTTTCTTTGGGGTCTATTGGGTAAACCAAGGATAATTCTGTGGCCATATGATATCTATCATAACCTAGACGCGTGGCCTCCCATGTACGAAGGTTTCCTTGAGCACTTCCCAAAGATTTTAATTTCTAAAACAGTTTTTGACTATACTTTTATGTAAGGTGTTATTGTGAGGTGATGTCCACGGTTGGAACATGAGTCACAGTTGGTATATATTTGTATCCAAACTCACAGCATATGTGTTGTTGTATTTTGCACGACAATTGTTGTAATAAAGTTGTAGTTGTTTTCTGTACCATGTATTTGACGACTCAGAATGGGTTGGGTGGAATGGACCTTTTTGGGGTTGTCAGTCAACATGATACTACTTTGTGGAGTAAAATTCAAGAATGAATCATCAGGAGATATATTTTCATGAATAGAGACGAAGCGTCAAGATATTCACTAATTTCATGGAGTATAGAAGTCAAAGTTTTAATCAACTGAGTATAATAATGGAATAACAAAAGAAATCACCATGCATGCGATAGACCGCACAGACAGGTTATTCCAACAGAAAAATAAATAATGGAACCAGGTCCGGCGTAAACGCACAGACAGGATGTGAGACCCCGAATTTTATGAAATAAAAGTATTCAATTTTTCTATTTTGGTAAATGGTTAAATTGATAAAAGGTTAAAGTTAAAGGTGATATGTGAAAATTTTTCAAAGTAGATAAGTTGTCATAAAATACCCGATTACTATTCACTCTAGTATTGTTCACTCGAGTATTTGGGGCACTTTTTGTCAGAGTACTATTCACGAGTTACTATTCACGAGTTACTATTCACGAGTTACTATTCACGTGTTACTATTCACGAGTTACTATTTACGGGAAATATTCGATTAGGCGGGTAATATTTGTACGACGGTACAATCATTGGTGGACCCCACAACAGAATTATTGTTGGATTGAGAAAACGACAAAAATATTTTATTGAAATAACGGCAGAAGTTTTACCGTTGATACTGTTGAACTACTCGGTAGTAAAAGTACAGTAATACGTGTGGTTGCATAGTAGCACACGGTATTGATTACTGATATTTATGTGAGAAGTCACTCAGTTTGATTCTATTATTGTCGATTAATAATATGAATTATTATAACGATGATGACGTTTTGTTTTATTCGTATTATTAACGTAATAAAACAGAAACATCTTTTTATATAAAACAGAATACTTTATTAAAGTTATTCTATAAATAGAATATATTATATTTTATTTAAAAGATTTTTCTTTAAATATGGACCGTCAGATTAAAGTAAATCAATCTGGACCGTTCATGGATTAGTTACTATGCATTCCATTTTCCTATAAATAGAAGCTCATTCCTTCATTATTTTCTTACGAATTCACTGAACTCTAGAGAGAGAAACTATAGAGAGAAATTATAGAGAGAAAGAAGAAGAGTATTCTGCTACTTCAATACTTCTATATTCAGTTCTTTTACGGTAAGGGGTGTTATTCTTTCTTATTCATGAAGAGAACTGTTGTTATTCCATTTCTTATTATTCTGTTGGAATAACCTGTATACGCGGATCTACCCTATACTTGGTGACATTCTTCTATTATTCTGTTGGAACATCCTGTCTGTGTGTTTTACACCGGACCTGGTTCCGTTTTTATTATTATTCTGTTGGAACATCCTGTCTGTGTGTTTTACACCGGACCTGGTTCCGTTTTTATTATTATTCTGTTGGAACATCCTGTCTGTGTGTTTTACACCGGACCTGGTTCCGTTTTTATTATTTTGTCGGAATATCCTGTCTGTGTGTTTTACACCGGACCTGGTTCCATTATTTATTATTCTGTCGGAATATCCTGTCTGTGCGTTTACGCCGGACCTGGTTCCATTAGTTATTATTCTGTTGGAATAACCTGTCTGTGCGGTCTATCGCATGCATGATGATTTCTTTTGTTATTCCATTCTTTATTATACTCAGTTGGTTGAGTTTTGACTTCTATACTCCATGAAATTTGTGGAATATCCTTGATAATTGCGTTTCATCCAGTATCTTTTCATGAAAATATTCTTCTACGTATTCTTGAATTTTACTCCACAAAGCAGTATCATGTTGACAATTTGGACGTTGTTAATTCTTGGATAAATTAATTTTTGAACTTGTTTTATTGAATATTATGTCATTGTCATCATCCTCATGTTTATATTATGTTGAAAGTCATCTGTGACCTGTAGTGCATAGATGGACTTGGTATGATTATGACCAGGGATTATTCGGTGTAATCATGACCGTAATGTTACAAATGATGTGGATAAAGTCATCTGTGGCCTGTAGTGCATAGATGGACTTGGTATGATTATGACCAGGGATTATTCGGTATAGTTGTGACCGTTGATGATTTAAGGAATATCCTTGGCTCGTAGTACAGGGATGATTAGTAGATGTGGTTTATTTATTAAGTTGAGTATCAGCGATAAAAGTGATGAAAAACCTTTTTAAATCATAAAAGATAGTAGATTTCATTATCTACTTGACTCTTTTAATGGATTGCTTGTTCCGCTGCAGTTAAACTTGATGTCTATTATATTGTATCAATTTAACACTGTTGAAGGCTAACGATAATTTATTCTGCATTATCTTAGTCATAATATTTCTTACTGGGCTAGTTGAGCTCACCATTTCTTTCACTGTTCTCTTCAGGAAATGAGAACGTACCAGGGACTAGTCGGGGAACGGAGTTATGGTCCAGTGGATAGCATTAGTAGTCCTCACTATTCTGTGAAATAGTGTGATAATAATTGTAATGAAGACTCTTTTTGAGTTTTTATACTCTCTAGTAGAAAATATTTGTATTCAAACTCGCAGCTCATGATGTATAATTAAGTTGTATTTGAATTCTGTACCATGTATCTGGCGACCCAAGATGGGTGACGTATACCAAATTTTGGGGGCGTCACACAGGATATTCCGACAGAATAATAAATAATGGAACCAGGTCCGGCGTAAACGCACAGACAAGATATTCCGACAGAATAATAAATAATGGAACCAGGTCCGGTGTAAAACACACAGACAGGATGTTCCAACAAAATAATAACAAGACGGAACCAGGTCCGGTGTAAAACACACAGACAGGATGTTCCAACAGAATAATAATAAAAACGGAACCAGGTCCGGTGTAAAACACACAGACAGGATGTTCCAACAGAATAATAGAAGAATGTCACCAAGTATAGGGTAGACCACGTATACAGGTTATTCCAATAGAATAATAAGAAATGGAATAACAACAGTTCTCTTCATGAATAAGAAAGAATAACACCCCTTACCGTTTTAAAGACGAGCTGAAATAAGGAAGTAGTTAAGTAGCAGAATACTCTTCTTCTCTCTCTCTATAGTTTCTCTCTATAGTTTCTCTCTCTAGAGTTCAGTGAATTCGTAAGAAATAATAAAGGAATGAGCTGTTATTTATAGAAAAATAGAATGCATAGTAACTAATCCATGAACGGTCCAGATTGATTACTTTAATCTGACGGTCCATATTTAAAGAAAAATATTTTAAATAAAATATAATATATTCTATTTATAGAATAACTTTAATAAAGTATTCTGTTTTATATAAAAAGATATTTCTATTTTATTACGTTAATAATACGAATAAAACAAAACGTCATTATCGCTAAATAATTCATATTATTAACTGACAATAATTGAATCAAACTGAGTGACTTCTCACATAAGCATTAATAATCAATACCGTGTGCTACTATGCAACCACACGTATTACTGTACTTTTACTACCGAGTAGTTCAACAGTAACAATGGTAAAATTTCCGCCGTTATTTTTAATAAAATATTTTTGTCGTTTTCTCAATCCGACAATAATTCCGTTGTGGGGTCCACCAATGATTGTGTCGTTGTACGAATATTCCCTGTTAAAACGAATATTTCCCGACCCATCGAATATTATATAACAACTTGCGTACTTTGCAAAATTTATAAATATTACCCACAACTATAACATTATATCAAATTAACTCCATAATATTCAAAAATGATATTTATAGAAAATTCATCTTTATTTATAAAAATTGGGGTCTTACAACCTCCCCTTCTTATGAAATTTTGTCCTCGAAATTAGGGTACGTACCTGGTATGTCGAAGAGGTAAGGATACCTTGATTTCATTTCAGATTCTAACTCCCAAGTCATTTCCTCAACATCGTGGTTTCTCCACAAAACTTTGACTTGAGGTATAACCTTGGAGCGTAGAATATGTTCCTTCTTATCCAAGATTTGAACAGGAACTTCTTCATACGTCAAATCCTCCGCTATTTCGTCCGGTTCTAACTCAATAATGTGGTTCGGGTCTTCCACATATTTGCGTAACATGGATATGTGAAAAACGTTATGAACACGAGACATACTTGGCGGTAAAGCGAGTCTATAAGCCACAGTTCCTACTCGATCGAGGATTAAAAATGGACCGATGAATCGAGGATTGAGCTTTCCTCTCTTTCCAAATCTCGTAACTCCTTTCCATGGAGCAACACGTAAGAACACATGATCTCCTACATCAAATTTCACGTCCTTTCGATGAAGATCAGCATAACTCTTTTGTCGATCTTGTGAGGTTTTTATACGTTGTCGGATCGTTTGAATCTTTTCTGTAGTCATACGTACCAACTCCGGTCCCAACAACGTTGCTTCACCCACCTCATCCCAGCATACTGGAGAACGACATTTTCTTCCATACAATGCTTCGAATGGAGCCATGCCAATACTTGCTTGATAACTGTTGTTGTAGGAAAACTCCACCAATGGTAAGAACTTGTCCCAACTTCCCTTGAAGTCAAAGACACAGAGTCTTAATAGATCTTCAAGTGTTTGAATAGTCCTCTCTGATTGTCCGTCCGTCTGAGGATGATATGCTGAACTAAATCGTAACTCCGTGCCCATAACTTTTTGTAAACTAACCCAAAATCGTGAAGTGAATCTTGGGTCTCGATCAGAAATTATGGATACTGGCATACCATACAGTTTTACAATCTCGTTTATGTACATTCGAGCAAGACGTTCAAGTGTATAAGTTTCTCGTATCGGTAAGAAATGAGGAGACTTGGTCAATCTATCAACAATGACCTAAATCGCATCAATACCTTGAGAAACCCTAGGAAGACCGGTAACGAAATCCATGGTCATGTGCTCCCACTTCCATTCTGGAATTTCAAGTGGTTGCTATGGACCTTTTGGTACTTGATGCTCCGCTTTGACTCGTTGACAAGTTAGACACCTTGAGATAAACAACGCTATCTCTCTCTTCATATTGCTCCACCAAAATGTATGACGAAGATCATGATACATTTTGGTACTTCCAAGATGGATTGCAAACGGTGTGTTGTGCGCCTCCATCATGATTTCATACTTTAAATCAGGGTTGTTAGGAACACAAAGTCTGGAGTTGACTCGAAGTATTCCTTCTTCATCGATTCTTGCTTCCGGCATAGCACCTTCTTGCACTTTCTTCCTTATACGCATCAGCTCCAGGTCTGTAGCTTGAGCAGCTTTAACTTTATCGATTAAAGTCGGTTCTACTCGTATATTCGCCATCATCACATGGGTCCCTGGAGTCTTTAACTCTATCTTCATCCTTTGCAAATCACACAAAATAGGCCTTTGTGTTGACAATATCGCACTCGTACTTGCATATGATCTTCTACTCAATGCGTCAGCTACCACGTTCGTTTTTCCAGGATGGTATTGAATGGTATGATCATAATCTTTCAACAGTTCAAGCCAACGTCGTTGTCGCATGTTGAGTTCTTTTTGAGTGAAGAAATATTTAAGGCTTTTATGATCCGTAAAGATCTCCACCTTCTCCCCATACAAGTAATGCCTCCAAATTTTAAGTGCAAAGACAACAGCTGCCAACTCTAGATCATGAGTAGGATAATTTCTCTCATATTTCTTGAGTTGTCTTGATGCATAGGCTATGACTTTTCCATGTTGCATGAGAACGCATCCCAACCCTTTGCTCGAAGCATCACTGTAGATGACAAATCCCTCCGAGCCAGATGGTATTGTTAGAACATGTGCTGAAATGAGTCTCCTCTTGAGTTCTTGAAAACTCTGCTCACATTCTTCGCTCCAACCAAACTTTGTATCTTTCCGAGTCAGCTGAGTTAATGGAGTAGCGATTCGAGAAAATCCTTCCACGAATCTCCGATAATAACCAGCTAAACCAAGAAAGCTACGTACCTCGGTCACTGATTTAGGTTGCTCCCAGCTTTGAATAGCTTCAATCTTTGCCGGGTCAACCGATATTCCACGACTTGATACTACGTGCCCAAGGAATGCTACCTCCTCCAGCCAGAACTCGCATTTCTTCAACTTGGCATAAAGCTTATATTCACGAAGCTTTTGGAGTACCAGCCTCAAGTGTTGTTCATGATCTTCACGGCTTTTGGAATAAATAAGGATGTCATCAATAAAGACGACCACAAAGTGATCCAAATATTCCTTGAATACCCGGTTCATCATATCCATGAAGGCAGCAGGAGCATTAGTCAATCCAAAAGACATAACTAAGAATTCATAATGCCCATACCGAGTTCTGAAGGCAGTCTTTGGAATATCCTCAGTTCTAACCTTCAGCTGATGATATCCAGAACAAAGATCGATCTTTGAAAAGAATTGTGCTCCTTGCAACTGGTCAAACAGGTCATCAATACGTGGCAATGGGTACCTATTTTTGATGGTGACATGATTCAACTCCCGATAATCAATACAAAGTCGCATACTTCCATCTTTCTTCTTCACGAATAGAACAGGAGCACCCCAAGGAGAAGTACTAGGACGAATAAAGCCAATGTCTAACAATTCCTGCAGTTAGATCTTTAACTCCTGAAGTTCAATAGGAGCCATTCGATATGGGGCTTTGGAAATGGATTTTGTACCGGGTTCAAGGTCGATACAAAATTTAATTTCACGCTTTGGGGGTAGGCCAGGAAGTTCTTCGGGAAATACGTCAGGAAATTTATTAACAACAGAAATATCATTCAAAGCTGACGTATTTTTGTTTAGATCTGTGACATGAGCTAAGAAAGCTTGACATCCGTTTTTCAATAAACGAATAGATTTATGGCTTGAGATGACAGCGATTGATTTTAATGGTTTGGTTGCTTGAATTCGCATAATAGGTCGATTAGGAATATGAAAGCTAACAACCTTACGAAAACAATCAATTTTTGCATGATAAGTAGTTAACCAATCAATCCCTAGAATCACGTCAAATGCAAGTATTTTTAATGAAATAAGATCGACAGGTAATGTGTGGGTACCAAATTGAACCAAACAAGACTTATAAACCGTGGATGTAATGAAGGTTTCTCCCAATGGAGTTTCAACTGCTAAGTCAAAGTCTAATTTCTCCGGAATCAAATTTAATCGATGAGCGCAAGTAGGAAAAATAAAAGAATGGGTAGAACCGGTATCAAATAAAGTATAGACTTCGTTAGAATTTATGATAAGCTTACCCGTGATGACCTCATTCGGGTTCCTTGCTCTCTGGGAGTTCACAACAAACGCTCTCCCTTGCACAACCGGTTTTGACTTTTCTGGGACGGCCTTTGGTGCCTCCATCCTAGCTGAATTTGTCTTCGGTAAATGACAAAATCGGGCTAAATGACCTTCTCTTCCATAATTATAACATGCTTTGGACGGCATCGCGCAGTTTGAACTGATGTGTCCCTCCCCTCCGCATTTGAAACATATGATAGGTGGTCGTTCTCCTTCCTTAACGACAGGTGCTGGTGCTGACGTCTTTCCATCATTGTTGAATCTCCTCTTCTTGAAATATCCATTCTTATTGTTTTGGCCCTGATTACCACCGAAGTGGTTACCATTTCTGGCATGTTGATTCCCTCCACGCTTGTTGTCACCGCTTCGATGACTGCTCTCACTGGTATTATCATTTTGCCGGCTGCTCTCTTTTGGTTGCGTTGTCTCGTTATCGCGCTCCACCAACTGAGCCCTATTTACAACATCTGAATATAAACACAATTTATGAGAAACAAGGTGTTGACGTATCTCCGGCTTCAAACCTCTTAAAAACATCCGCGTCATTCTTTCTTCATTATCCACCAGGTGGGACGCAAACCGAGATAACTCCGCAAATTTTGCCTCGTACTGCGACACGGTCATATTATTCTACTCCAATTTGATGAACTCCACCTCCTTCATGTGACGAATACTCTCGGGAAAGTATTTGTCGTTAAACAGCTCTTGGAACTTCTCCCAAGACATCTTCAGTGCGGCAGGTTGAGTACGCTTTATCGATTCCCACCAGTAATCTGCCTCTCCTCGCAACATAAAGGCGGCAAAGGGAACCTTTTGCTCCTCGGAGCAACCCAAGACATCAAATATCTTGGTGATCTGCTTTATCCATGTTTCAGATACAAGTGGTTTGGGTTCTCCCATAAACTCCGGTGGTCCCAGCTCCTTAAACTGCTTAGCGGTGACCGCCTGAGAGTTTCCAGTATTTTCACCTACGTTGTGGACAGGAGCCGCTTTCACCTGTTGTTGCATGAATTGCATAAAACCTTTGAACATTCCATCATTCATCATCTGGTCAGTGTTGTTGTTTGCATAAGGATTGTCACCTTCCTGATGAACATTATCCTGATTATTGATATGTGGTGAATCAATAATCGCCTGTGCTCCATTGCTATTCTCAACATTCTCAGATGCCATTTTCAGATACTGCCACAAAATAAAAGTTAATTGATATGTCATATATTATCCTTATATTATGACCGACCAATTAAATACCATACAAATAAACTTAGGTAGGTCATACTAGCGAAAGAATTCCCCGTCTCTCCCCTCCTAGTTCTATTCTCACATCTTAGCCAGGGATCATATCCCTAAGCTCTGATACCAACTGTGACGCCCCCAAAAATAGGTATACATCACCCATCTTGGGTCGTCAGATACAAAGTACAGAATACAAATACAACTTACTAATACAACTGTCGTGTACAATACGACAAAACATAAACTGTGAGTTTGAATACAAATATTATCTTCTAGAGAGTATTCATACTCAAAAGGAGTCCTCATTACATTTATTAACACACCATTACATAGAATAGTGAGGACTACTAACTAATACTATCATTCGGATCATCACTCCGTTCTCCGACTTGCCCCAGCTACGTTCTCATTTCCTGAAGAGAACAGTGAAAGAAAGGGTGAGCTCAACTAGCCCAGTAAGAAATATTATGACTAAGATAATGCAGAATAAATTATCATTAGCCTTCAACAATGTTAAACTGATAAAATATAAAAGACATCAAGTTTAACTGCAGCGGAACAAGCAATCCATTAAAAGAGTCAAGTAGAAAATAAACTCTACTATCTTTTATGATTTAAAAGATTTTCCAACACTGTGATCGCTGGGACTCAGCTTAATAAAATAATCCACATCATCGAATCACCCCTGCACTACGGCCAAGGATATTCGTATACTCATTAATGGTCATGATCATGCCAACAACTGTCCATCAATGCACTACGGGCCAATGAGGACTTTTACCACATCATTTGTAACATTACGGTCATGATTACACCGAATAATCCCTGGTCATAATCATACCAAGTCCATCTATGCACTACAGGCCACAGATGACTTTCAACAGAATATAAACATGAGGATGATGACAATGATATAAGAATTCAATAAAACAAGTTCAAGAATTAATTTATCCAAGAATTAACAACGTCCAAATTGTCAACATGATACTACTTTGTGGAGTAAAATTCAAGAATGATCAGGAGAATATTTTCATGAATAGATACTAGACGAAGCGCAAATGTCAAGGATATTCCACTAATTTCATGGAGTATAGAAGTCAAAGTTTTAATCAACTGAGTATAATAAAGAATGGAATAACAAAAGAAATCACCATGCATGCGATAGACCGCACAGACAGGTTATTCCAACAGAATAATAAATAATGGAACCAGGTCCGGCGTAAACGCACAGACAGGATATTCTGACAGAATAATAAATAATGGAACCAGGTCCGGCGTAAACGCATAGACAGGATATTCCGACAGAATAATAAATAATGGAACCAAGTCCGGTGTAAAACACACAGACAGGATGTTCCAACAGAATAATAACAAGACGGAACCAGGTCCGGTGTAAAACACACAGACAGGATGTTCCAACAGAATAATAATAAAAACGGAACCAGGTCCGGTGTAAAACACACAGACAGGATGTTCCAACAGAATAATAGAAGAATGTCACCAAGTATAGGGTAGACTACGTATACAGGTTATTCCAACAGAATAATAAGAAATGGAATAACAACAGTTCTCTTCATGAATAAGAAAGAATAACACCCCTTACCGTTTTAAAGACGAGCTGAAATAAGGAAGTAGTTAAGTAGCAGAATACTCTTCTTCTCTCTTTCTATAGTTTCTCTCTATAGTTTTTCTCTCTAGAGTTCAGTGAATTCGTAAGAAATAATAAAGGAATGAGCTGCTATTTATAGAAAAATAGAATGCATAGTAACTAATCCATGAACGGTCCAGATTGATTACTTTAATCTGACGGTCCATATTTAAAGAAAAATCTTTTAAATAAAATATAATATATTCTATTTATAGAATACTTTAATAAAGTATTCTGTTTTATATAAAAAGATGTTTCTGTTTTATTACGTTAATAATACGAATAAAACAAAACGTCATTATCGCTAAATAATTCATATTATTAACTGACAATAATTGAATCAAACTGAGTGACTTCTCACATAAGCATTAATAATCAATACCGTGTGCTACTATGCAACCACACGTATTACTGTACTTTTACTACCGAGTAGTTCAACAGTAACAATGGTAAAATTTCCGCCGTTATTTTTAATAAAATATTTTTGTCGTTTTCTCAATCCGACAATAATTCCGTTGTGAGGTCCACCGATGATTGTGTCGTTGTACGAATATTCCCTGTTAAAACGAATATTCCCCGACCAATCGAATATTATATAACAACTTGCGTACTTTGCAAAATTTATAAATATTACCCACAACTATAACATTATATCAAATTAACTCCATAATATTCAAAAATAATATTTATAGAAAATTCATCTTTATTTATAAAAATTGGGGTCTTACAGTAATTACTGTAACAATTATTGAGTAATGCCTTCTTACGTAAAAATTAATAATTGGTGCAATACCGTGTGCTATTGTGCAACAACGCGTATTACTGTGTTTTAACCACCGGGTATTCCAACAGTGTTAACGGTAACAACTACGCCGTTATTTATAAACAACTTATTTTTGTCATTTTCTTCATCCAATCGTTTTTCGTTATGGGGCGCACACAAGGCTGCGCCGTCGTACGAATATTCCCCGACAACAAGAATATTCCACAACCAAACGAATATTCCCCGACAACAATGAATATTTTATGACCACTTGTTTATTTGAAATATTTGTGCATTTTACCCATAACTAACCTCACTAATCAATTTAACCCTTACTATTTCAAAATAATAAATAGAGGAAATTTAAATTTTATTTATTAATAATTTGGGGTCTTACAATAACCAAGGTTCTTGGTTCGAGACTTGGGAATGCAGTTGCATTAAATCTCGGTAGGGAGAGCTTTGTCACCCGAGTAGTCCCACTGGACTCGAACATGATTAGTCCCACACCAAGGTGTGCGGACACATGTGGTCTAGACCAAAAGAAGAAGAAGTATATACCCAAACTAAATATTGTGAAATGTTCTAAGTAGTATACATGCTATGTTATTGTCAACTTCCATTTTGGCAACTGTGAAGAGCATCTCTAGCAGATGGACTATCTGCTAGACTATATTTAGTCCATCTGACATCAGCAAATGTCCTTTAGTCTTCACTCCTTCCAGCAGATGGACTATCCTGTGGACTATCCCGTGGAGTATAATATAAAAAAATTAAAATAATCAATGAATTCAAAAAAACTCCAACGGACATAATCCAACGACCATATTCCAACGGTCATATTCCAACGGCCATATTATAATGGCTATATTTTAAAAAATAAATAGCATCTATAAATATAAGTCACATCTAGTCTCTCATATTCACTCATCTTAACTTCATTCTTCCAGTCAAATAAGTTATTTTAAATATGTCTCGTTAATTCGAATTAGCTATGTTGCACATGGATGAAGAAGAAGATGAAGAAGCATATGGACAATTGTGTGGCATGGCGGCTATTGGAGAAGAAGAACAAAATGTCAATAGGCATACATCACGTCATCGTGGTTCTGTGCAAGGTCATATGATCATTGATCGTGGTTGACATGAAGGTCATAATCGACTTTTTCATGATTATTTTGCTGAATATCCTACATACCCCCCGTATCTATTTCGGAGAAGGTTTAGAATGCGGCGCCCGCTTTTCCTCCGAATTCAAAGAGCAGTTGAAGCGTATGATTCATACTTCGTCCAAAAAATGAATGCTGCAGGACATTTCGATTTATCTTCTCTACAAAAGATAACTGCCTCAATGCGGATGCTTGCCTATGGTGTTTCAGCGGATTCCGTTGATGATTATGTGCGGATCGGTGAAACACGGCTATATTGAGTCTTAAAAGGTTTGTAAAAGCAGTCATTTCAATTTTTGGTGATGAATATCTGAGATCCCCTAATAGTAATGACATCGTTAGATTGCTATCAAAAGCTGAAGAGTTTGGTTTTCCTGGGATGTTGGGGAGCATCGACTGCACGCATTAGAAATGGAAGAATTGTCCGGTTGCGTGACATGGTATGTATTCTGGACATGTGCATGAGCCAACAATTATTTTAGAAGCGGTGGCTTCATACGATCTTTGGATATGGCATGCATTCTTTGGATTACCAGGCTCTCATAATGATATTAACGTTTTGGAGAGATCATCTATCTTCTCTGCTCTTACTGAAGGTCGTGCTCCACCAGTGAACTACTCAATTAATGGAAATGAGTACACGATGGGATATGACCTTGCTGATGGTATATATCCCCCATGGGCAACATTTGTTAAAACCATTTCGGCACCTCGGGGAAATAAAAGAAAACTATTTGCTAAGACTCAAGAGGCGCTTAGAAAGGATGTTGAGCGAGCATTTGGGGTACTGCAAGCACGTTTTGCTATAGTTCGTGGTCTTGCACGATTTTGGGATCAAACAACACTAAAAGAAATTATGACTGCATACATAATATTACATAATATGATCGTTGAAGATGAACGAGATGAAAATCAAGAACCAACAACCTACGATACACATGACGAGATTCCAACTGTAGAAGTGTCTAATGAGCGTACCCCACAATTACTTGAATTCATTGAAGCAAATCATCGCATAAGGGATTAACAAGTTCATTCTAAACTGCAAGAAGATATTATTCAACACTTGTGGTCACTACATGGCGGAGCCTAATCCATTACATTCTACTACAATAATAAGCAAATTATGATTCTCTAATAATAAGCAAATCAACTACTAGATGTAACTCTTTTCATGATTTATTTCTTGCGTTGTTTGTAATATTCAGCTACTTTAGGCTCCATGTTAGCGGTGTCGATCATCATGATCCTTTCATCTTCTTATGCTTTCAGTATATTTAATTTCTCTTGCTCTTGAAAATATATTCTGTCCATGTTCTCTTGTCGCTTTTGTTGGTTCAATTTCACCTGATGCTCGAATTTCTCAAACCTCATCTCCATAGGTGTACTAGTATCACCGATTCTTTTGCCCTTTTTAAATAATACTTTCGAAGCCTTTCTTCCCATTGGCCTCTCTAATCCTGCAGAGATTGTATCTTTAATACCATCGTCTTCACCCAAACTAACTTCTTCTGCGGTGATACTAGTACACCTATTGTATCTTTAATACCATTGTATCTTTCGAAGATGCTGCTGGACTTGACTTTCTATTACTTTTCTGTTTTTTTCCACTATTATCTGTTCTCCATTTCGGTGCATCCTTTAATATTCTCCAACAATGCATAAATTCAAATGGCTGATTTTGCATACTTTTGAACATCTCTAATGCTTGACATATCTATTGAAAAATTATTTACAAAATATTAAATATAAAATATAAGAATAAAACTTAATGAAATTTTATATGAAAAAATTGAAATACCTTATCTTGTTCGCCTACACCGCTTTGTTACATTCTTTCAATTGAAGCATAATATCCACAAAATTTGTTCACCGCGAGTTGAATTGTTGACCAACGTTTCGCCAAAGCAGTAGAATTGCGTTCAGACTCAAAATTTTTGTATTCGTGAAAGTATTCATGAACTCTTTCCAAATATCTTCCATGTTTCTGATCGTTTCCTTGAATTGGATCCATGCTTACATTAAGCCATGCGGAAATAAGAAGGGTATCTTCATTAATAGTGTAATTTTCCTTTCGCCCTGTTCTTTTATTGGACTCATTTTCAGGAGTCTGAATTGGTACATCATTTTGAATTAAAAATTCATCCAACAAATTTGGATCATCAAGTGAGAAACCTTCGGATAATAATGAAGAATAATACATCGGAGGACCATGATTTTCCATCTAAAAAAAATTAAAGAGATATTATCAATAAAAACTAAAATTAAATATAATAAAAATACAATAATTAACAAAATACTTACAATCGCTAAATGTTGAAGTAATTGATTGAGAGATTGTAAAATGTGTTGAATAATGGTACATATTTATAGACTTTGATTTTCTATTCGTTGATTTCATTTTATTATCGTTCTTATAACTTTTTATTACCGTTATGAAATTCAGATCTATCAGTTGACCTCTCCTTCGTCTCCTTCATCTATCTCCTTCTCCTTCATCTTCAACCTCCCTTCTTCTCCTTCTCTGTTTTTTCTATTCAACTGAGCCTTCTATTTAAATATAATATAAATTATAGTCTACCAGATTTCGTTCCCTGATTTAGTCGGTTTGGCTTGCCGGAAAAAGGGGCAGACTAAATTTACTCTATCTGCTGGAGCGCGATTTCCGTCCTAGACTAAATATAGTCTACGAATCCAGCAGCTCCGGCCTGCTGGAGTTGCTCTAATAGTTCATTTCAAAATTACGATTATACTTTAAATTTTATATCACTATTATATTTCTATAAAATAGAAATTTATTTAAAAAAACAAATTTTCTTTAAAAATCATCATTTGAAATGTAATGAATATTAAGTTTGATAACTTTACATTAAATTTTGAAGGTTAAGAAACTAAATTAGAAAATAGGTAAAAACTCGGTAACTTATCTTGCCCAATTCAGTCAATCTAATACTAAAACCCCTTCAAAAACCTTCGAAAAAGGATCCTCAGACCGTTTGCAGGCATTGCAAAATGTGCCTTTCCTCCTCTTCACCGCTAAGTTACTTTCTTGGTATGTTATCATCTCTCTCTCCCTTTTTCTTTCACAAATTGTTTGTTACATCCAATTCTGGACAAAAATTTTCCTCTCTTTTTTTTCCTTAAAAAAACTAAAGGATTTCAGTGGGAAGCAAAGAATTTGTGGGTTATGGAGGAACAAACAGAAAATGAAGAAATATGTGGTAAGAGCAAGGTCCAAGAGAATTTTCTTTGACAAAGAATGCAGAGATGGCTTATTCGCTGGTATAGATAAACTTGCTGATGCTGTTTCTGTCACCATTGGACCTAGAGGTATCTGGGTTTTCTTTCTTTTGTAATTTTTATCAAAGGTATTTGCTTTTATTTTATTTTTTAGCCATTCATGACCTTCTAAATTGAATTTCCTGAAGATTGTACTTTTGTGTTTGTGGTTAACTGTGGTGTTATAGTATGCAAACTGAAAATGTGGGCAACCTTGAATTTCTCATAAAATGATATTAAATAACTTGGAAATTGGAGGTGTACTAGGGTGTTATTAATATTTAGCTTATAGTCACTTCTTGTGTAAAAAAATTTATTTTTTTCCTCCCCAATTTCGAACGAGATTATGGAGTTTTATTGGCATTCTTGCTAGAAGGCTGTGACAGTCTCTTGGAATTTTACACGGAATAAAACTTGTTAAATGAGCACTTTCTTAGCATTTGTTTGGTTAAAGAAACCCTTTTTTTGAGCTGATGCAAATTGAGGAACATACCAGGCCTTTTGTCTTGTAATTATAATGTAAACAAAGTGTTGGGAAAAAATCACCTCCCAAATACTGTTGTCTTTGATAAATTAGACGGATAAAATATCAGCACATGTCAAACAAATTAAATTTGCAGTTCCACCAAAATAATAACCATGCAGAAAATATCCAACCACGAGACACCAAGATTTTACGTGAAAACCCTCTAAAACTAAGAGGTAAAAACCACGGGATAAACTCCGAAGAATTCACTAGAATAATATGAAAGAATACAAAGATATCTTAATTTGAGTACAAACTCAAATTACTTCACCACAATAACTATGTGATGGAACCCAAATAAAACACCATTTTATTTGAACTATCTTTCTCTCTCTATTTTTCTAAAGCATCACAAAAGCTTCTTTCTCTCGCTCTCTATTTCTTTCAACTCTTGCATTGCTCTCGAATGAAACTTGAGAGTTTTTGGTGTGTCTTATCCCTCCTCATTTGCTGCCTTTTATAGCCGAATGGAAGGGAAAAGAAATAAATGAAGTTGGCAAAAAAATCAAAGGGCAGGGTGCTTGGACAATTCAAAGGGCGGGAGCATTATACGGGGTGAGGAATTTGTTGACCAACAACCTCCCCCTCCGAACCCATTAGAGGAGGTAATCACCATGACTCCGTCACTTGGAGTCGATTCCTGTGTCAAATCCAACTCTTGAAGAAACCTCAACATTTCGTTGTCAACTCAGTAGTAGACAAAACAATACACTTTTGCAACTTGAACTGCCATAACACGGCTCCCCCTGCAAAAGTATACAAATACTCCGAAGTAGACTCCTTCTCTTCGAAACCTACTATGTCTGCTTCTGTATTACCTTTCAAGACTGAATTTGCACGTCAAACCACAACTTCTCACTTGGAGTTAATCCCAACGAAGCCTTGACTCTACTCAAGCTTCTTGAAATTTTCAACTTTCTTCACGTCCGACTTTATCTCATCGGCATGGCTCTTCTTGATGGGAGGATCTAAGTCAAACTTGACAGATTTTTACTTGTCAAATTCTTTCACAACTGCTTTGTACCTTGGCTGTGAGCTATTACTTTCTTTCTTCACTTTTGGTACCCATTTAAAGCGAAGAACTTTCTTCTCGTGGTTCTCATGCAAGGCTTTTCTTCCATCTTGCATGGCTTTGTACCACATCTATTTCCGCCTAACTCCCCCATCTTTAACACCTTCTACATTCGCCTGCATTGTGTAAAAAGCGCTTACCTTCTTTCCTCTAGTCACTATTAGAGACCCTTTAGTGAGCTTCCACTAACCTTCACTAAAGGAAATGCTATAATCATTCTCATCAAGCTTACCAGTAGACATCAAATTAAGGCGGATATCCGGAACATGTCTGACTTCTCTAAGCATCAACACGCCACCATTGTTAGTCTTCAGATAAATATCTCCAATGCCGATAACCTTAGATGCACTACCATTTCCCATCCGTACATAGCCAAAAACACCACTAATGTAGGATGTGAAGATCTCACCACGCGAAGTAGCATGGAACAAATCACCTGAATCAACCCATTCATTAACTTGACACTTGGGTTTACCCTCACTAACAATGGCTACATCAACGTCGGATAGATACACAATTGAGTCTTTATCCTCGTCTTTTTCCTTGGACTGTTCCTTCTTTAAAAATCTGCACTATCGCCTTATATGACCCGGTCTTTGGCAGTGAAAACAAATTATCTCGTTTCCTCTCAACCTTCTCCTGGATTTGTCATCTTCAGGAGAGCTCTTCTCTCTATTTCTGCCGCTACTCTGCGCGATGAAAACTTGTGTTTGTGTCTCAAAATTCACACCTTGCTCCTTTCGTTTTGTCTCTTCATTATGAAGACTGTCCTTGATCATCTGCATAGTCATTTTTCCTTCTGGAGCTGAATTGCTTAGAGACACCACCAAAGTCTCCCAGTTGTTTGGCAACGAACTGAGAAGCAAAAGAGCCTGAATCTCATCATCAAGATTCAACTTCATGGTGGACAACTGGTTCACCAAACCTTGAAACTCACTCATATGCTCCGACCATAGTTGTTAAGTCGTCGCCTAGTCGACAAGTCGATGGTGAACAGGTAAGGCGAGCGACGACTTGAACGATGACGGAAGGAAAGGCGAGCGCCTAGAGAAAAAAGGCGTCGCCTTGGACCGAAAGGTGACGACTTCGTCGACTTGGACAGAACGGCGACGACTTGACCTCTATGGGTCGACCCAAATGGTAAAATTTGAACTGGGTCTTAAAATAAAAAACGACGTCGCGGAGGAAAAGGAACATAAATGATAAAACAAGTCCTAGTCGATCGATCGATTAGAAGTCAGAGCATCGACCGACTGACCGAGAGGCGACTCAGGCGAGAGCTAAGACAGAGACTGCTTACCGAGTACGAGCGAGCGAGGGAGCGAGGCAGCGAGATTGAAGAAGGAAGCGAGTTCGTCGGCAGTCGGCAATCAGCAGGTAAGTCGCCGATCTTCTTTCCTCTTCCCTTTTTTGTTTTCTGCTGCCTTTTACTAAAACATACGCTGCCTCTTCCCTTTGGTTGGCAGTTGGTTTTTTTTTTTTAAGCTTTTATGCTGTTCTGTTCGGTCTCTCTAGTCTCTATATATATTATAGTTATACATATATATAATATTTGCTATTGGGTGTAAATTATATATAATATTTGTTGTTGCTGTAATATTATAAATTATAATTATACATATAAATATAAATATATATATATATATATATATATTTATATATGTATAATTATTATACTTGTTTGGGTTTTTTTTTTCTTTCTAATCATTCATTTCTGTTGCAAGTACATAATAATTATAATGCAGGACTATTAGTACTACTATTAATTATAATGCAATAATGCATGACTGTTAGTAATAATTTTGACCTTAACTACTATTATTTTGAACTATTATTAGTTATTACTACTATTATTTTGAACTATTATTTGTTATTTGATATCACTATATATATATTATATAGTATTAATAATGTCAACTTCAGAGATATTTGTCGGTGCATTATGAGATTGTGAATTCTATATAAATATTATATTATATGTTTGTCTTAAAAAATTTTATTTGATTGTATTGTGTAGATATTAAAATGGCGGAAAGTTCGGGGGCAGACAATTATGATATAACGAAAGACCCTAAAGGAAAAGCTAAATCGAACGATCCGGGTTGGAAATATGGATATTGGCCGGATTTAAGTAATTAGGATGTCGTGCAATGTACACTTTGTGGGAAGAAATGTCATTCGGGCATCAAAAGGCTCAAACAACATCTAGCCGAAAATTATGGAGATGTAGCTAAGTGTCCTAAAACAACAACAGAAATTATGAGGGAGATGCAAGCGGCTTTGAATAGTAGAAAGAGGAACAAACCACTTGAGCTAGATGATGATGATGTAGTAGAAGTGCAAGAAGAACAATCATCTGCTCGTCCAACCATGACTTCCAATACTTCTTCTAACACTATCCCAAGTTCTGGGACGGCTTCTAAAAGGAAGAATGTTGTATTTCAATTCCAAAATCCACAACCAAAAGCTAAGACGGTTGAAGCACTTCTAAGAAAGACTCCCGGAGAAGTTGCAGAGGAGAGGCATAGCAAGCGTTTGAGCCAAACGAGTATTGAAAGTCGTTTGAGGACACCGGAGGAAAAGGAGAGGGTCCAAATGCACATTGCCGACTTTTTTTACGAATGTGGCATACCATTCAATGCTGCAAATTCAAGGAGATTTGAAGTAATGGTCGAGTCCATAGGGTAATATGGGCCGGGTTTCAAGCCTCCAACGTGTCACGAGTTGAGGGTTCCTTTACTTGAGAAGGCAAAGAAGAAAACCGATGACTTAAAGAAGAAACATGAAGTTGCTTGGAAGGAATACGGCTGCTCACTCACGTCGGATGGTTGGACAGATAAGAGGGGAAGACACTTGTTGAATTTACTTGTTAATAGTCCGGAGGGGACTTATTTCATTGGTTCTGTTGATGCCTCTAGTTAGTCTCAAGATGCCACAATGTTGGCAAATCTATTTGATAGCAAGATCGAGAAAATTGGCCCCGAGTATGTTGTTCAGGTGGTCACAGACAATGCATCTAATTACAAGGCAGCGGGGCATATACTAATGAAGAGGAGACCTATACTGTTTTGGACACCTTGTGCCGCTCACTGCCTTGACCTTATGTTAGAGGACATAAGCAAGTTAAAGCAATTTCAGCCCACAATCACAAATGCAAGGAGGATTACAACATTCATTTATAGACATGGTCGTCTTCTTAGTGCGATGAGGGAGAAAACGAATGGGAGGGATCTCGTGAGACCCGCAGTTACTAGATTTGCTACAGCTTTCCTCACCTTGCAGAGTTTGTACAAGAATAAAGATGCATTGAGGCATTTGTTCATCAGCGAGGATTGGTCAAAATCAAAGTTGTCGGCTACTGAAGGGGGAAGAAAGTATGTGATACTGTTATTTAAACAATATTTTGGCATACTGTTGAGGATTGCATTAGGGCGTCACAACCACTTTTTATAGTCTTGAGGATTGTTGATAGTGATGAGAAGCCTGCTATGCCTGAAGTTATTGCTGCGATGGAATGCGCGAAGAAAAAAATCAAATATGCATTTGATAACAAACAAAGACTGTATAAGAAGGTGATTGAAATTGTTGAGCGGCGATGGGAAAATCAAACGGAGCAAAAATTATATGGGGCTGTGTTGTTTCTCAATCCGGGTAAGTACTTTGATATCAAAGAGGAACGTCGATTGTTTGCTAATGCTTTACGAGATGACTTCAATGACGTTCTTGCAAAGATGGTGCCCGAGTTAGATTTGCTAGACAAGATAAGCAATCTAGCCGACAACTATGATGCTTCTCGCGATACTTTTGCAAGAGAAATGGTGATTAGGCAACGGAAAATAAAGAATCCTTGTACGTATATTAAAATATATATAAAGATATATTATGATTATAATTTATATACATTCTTCATTTCTCCCTTTAAAAATATTTATATTTCTTTTAAATGTTTGCTAGTTGATTAGTGGAATGCTTTTGGAGCGCGAGCTATTGAGCTATCCTCATTAACAAAAAGAATTCTAGGCCTATGTTGTTTTTCTTCCGGTTGCGAGCGCAATTGGAGTACATTTGAGTTTGTAAGTACTTTCTATTGTTAGTTCAAATTTCAAAAGGAATAAATCATTCACTATTATTATAATTTTATCATTAATATTATTATTTTTTGTTCTATTTATTTTCGATTCATACGAAGAAGAGGAATAGATTGGAACACAAACGATTGAGTGACTTGGTGTATGTCCAATACAATCGAAAGATCGACTCAAGGTTCCAAAAGAAGCGTGAACTTGGCAATAATTTTGATCCATTAGTCATTGATGACTTTGAATGGGGTAATGAATGGATCGATAATGATGCCGATGTTGTTCATCCCAGGGGATCTTACATGGAATGATGTGGATCGAGTAACCGGTGCATCCAAAACGCTTGAGGGTCGCAATCTTTCAAGGAATGCTCGTGCTAATACTAGTAATAATCTAGTGGCATACTCTCGACGTGGTGGTGGTTCAACTTCAAGGGAATCAAGGTTGATAGATTCCGATTCCGATAATGAAGTTGATAAAGAAGAGAGAATTCCAAATGATGATGAAGATGTGGAGGATGATTTTGGAGAAAGACCACCACCTACGCCTTTGAATGAGAGTAGTTCTCGTGGAAGAGATGGAGATGACCTTTTTATGATGATTTTGATTGAATGATGTTTTTAGACTAGTGTAGAGAGTCTAAATATTATTTTGGCTTGCTATGGTGGTGTTTATTAGTTATTAGACTATATATTTGTGATGGTTGGTTACAACTCTATTTTCTATGTGGTGTTTGTTGAATTCATCAATTCTTTTACTAATTTTTAATATCAAGTGAGTTGTTTTTGGATTGTTATTGATAAGTATTATGATAAATTATGCCTTTAATGTTATTCCATAATGTTATGTTTTGAGTTTTAATGTATATAAAATTTTATTGTCAATATACTTGTTAAGTAAAATAAATAACATATAAATTGCACATTGTAAACGACTCGTCGCCTTACGGACGTCATGGCGGTTGCCTTGTCGCCTAGGCGTCCAGGCAATCGGCTACCGCCATGACTCGCCGTGGTGCCATAACAACTATGGCTCCGACATACTGCTCCCGTCCTTGTACTTTAGATTCACAATTTTTCGAATGACAAAAGTTTTATTTTGTGCATTCTTCATCTCGTACAGACTCTAGTGTTGTCCATAAAATGTTAGCATTCGTCTCCTGCGAAACATGGTGGAATACACTTTGATCAATCCACTGCCGGATGTGACCAATAGTCTTCCTATTCATTTTATTCCAACCAACCTCAGACTTATCCGCGGACTTTTTTCCCTTGAGCTCCAACGGATCATACTGATCCTTGCAATAAAGGATATCCTCCATTCTGGGCTTTCAGATCGAAAAATTTGAAGAGGTCAATTTAATCATGGCTCCGACTGATTCCTTCAGAAAATTTATCAAACACAACCAAGCAAATAACCTTAGCTCTGATACCAGTTGTTGGAAAAAATCACCTCCCAAATATTGTTGTCTTTGATAAATTAGACTGATAAAATATCAGCACATGCCAAACAGATTAAATTTGCAGTTCCACCAAAATAATAACCATGCAGGAAATATCCAACTACGAGACACCAAGATTTTACGTGAAAAACCCTCTAAAACTAAGAGGTGAAAATCACGGGACAAACTCCGAAGAATTCACTAGAATAATATAAGAGAATACAAAGATTAATTTGAGTATAAACTCAAATTACTTTACCACAATAATTATGTGATGGAACCCAAATAAAACACCATTTTATTTGAATTATCTTTCTCTCTCTATTTTTCTAAAGCTTCACAAAAGCTTCTTTCTCTCGCTCTCTATTTCTTCCAACTCTTGAATTGCTCTCGGATGAAACTTGAGAGAGTTTTTGGTGTGTCTTATCCCTCCTCATTTGCTGCCTTTTATAGCCGAATGGAAGGGAAAAGAAATAAATGAAGTTGGCAAAAAAATCAAAGGGCCGGGTGCTTGAACAATTCAAAGGGCGGGAGCATTAAATGGGGTGAGGAATTTGTTGACCAACACAAAATTTGTTTTTTTTGGTGCAGAAAGCTATAATTTGAGGACGTCAAGAATGTTGGCCTTAGAATTCCCAGCCATTTATTTTGAAGTTAAACTTTCCCCATGTGATTGTTGCCGTTGAAGTACAATCATTTCAATTATAGGACATAGACATTGAAAAAAATGTTGTTCTCGTGCAAAATGTATCATAACATGGAAAATGCAATTATAGTCATGAAATGCTTGGAATTCCTAGAAAATAGGGCCTTGGACTGTTTATCTGTTTTACTTATCAAATAAATCCAAGGGAATTCTAAACTAGTAATGAAAGAAGTGCAATTTTTGATTATCTGCTGTCTCTCATGTATATTTTGTACACCGGGCACTTGAAGCATAAATCTCTGCGTCTCACACTCTCACTCGGGCTAAAGAGAATTTCTGTAAATTGACTAAAGAAGGGTGATCTGTCCCATATCTGATTGTGCAGCACTTTTTTTTATGATTTGACAAGTGTTGTTCTTTCAGAATCTGGGACTCTTAAAGATATAAATGATGGTGTTACAATTGCGCGAGCTATAGAGCTTCTGGATGCAATTGAAAATGCAGGAGCATTGGTAATCCAAGAGGACTTTCACGCTAGCTAGATAGTTTCTTCATCAAGCAAAAATATGTTGTACTTGTTTCTATAGTCTACCGTTTTGCAGGTTGCAACTAAGACAAATGATTTGGCTGGTGATGGCACTACGACTGCAATCATTTTGGTTCGAGAACTGATTAAATCTGGGTTGTTGGCTGTTGCTTTTGGGGCCAATCCTGTTTCTCTGAAGAAAGGAATGGATAAGACTGTAAAAGAATTGGTCAAAGTTTTGAAGAAGAAAAGTCTCCCGGTAAAAGGATGGAATGATATAAAAGGTAAAATTCTCATTTTACTTAATTTGCAACTTAAATAAAATGTCACTCTGTTTTCTTTTTGCAGCTGTAGCTTCAATTTCTGCTGGAAATGATGAATTTATTGGGAACCCGATTGCTGAATCAATAAATAAGTGTGGTCCTGATGGAATCATCTCCATTGAATCTTCCTCGTCATCTGAAACTTCTGTGATGGTTGAAGAAGGAATGAAGGTAATTGGTATATTGTTACTTGGGGAGTTATATTCAACTGTAATGGACATAATAGATTAATAGTATACACAAGGTATTCCTGTTTTTCCTTACATTTAAAGAGAGGTATATGTTTCCTGTTTACCACAAAGTAGATCATAATGAAAACATGATTTAACTTAAAACCATCACTCAGTATAAAAATAGGCTAAAGGGATAGACTTCACGATGGGGTTGAATATGTGACATTTATGTACAAGGACTTGAGCTTTTGTTGAGGAACATTGTGACAATATGCATTAATTGCTGCTATATCTTGAATCAAATTGGTATTTAGAAAATGATGTTACCTTGCAATAATTTGCATATATTCAATTTCTTGCATGAATATTTAGAACTCTACTTAATTTGTAAATTAATTACTTTATATACTTCTAGATGAAACTTCTCACATAAGTTAAATTAAATCCTAATGTTGCAACAAAATTTATCTGTTAGTTTAGAGTCATATGTTTTTCCCTATTTCATGTTTTATTACCTCATATGAATCATTTTTTTCTTTCTTTTCTTGTTATTTTTTAAATTTCTATTCAGGCATTCTTTCCCTACAAATTGACAAAGGGTATATGTCGCCTCAGTTCATCACAAATCAGGACAAATCTATTATGGAGTTTGAAAATGTTATAGTGCTGTTTACTGATCAAAATATATCAACTGTCAAAGAGATTATTCCTTTGCTAGAATAGACTACCCTACTGACTGTTCCACTGCTTATTATAGCTGAGGATATTTCAAGGCAATTGCTGGATACACTGATCGTGAATAAAATGTTAGGTTTACATAATGTTGCTGTTGTTAAATATCCAGGACTTGGAGTAGGGATAATGTTGCTGTTGTTAAATGTCCAGGACTTGGAGAAGGGAAGAAAGCATTATTGCAAGATATTGCCCTTATTACAGGTGAATTCAGGTGCTGTGTTCGATTTTTAGAAAAGAAATGTTGCAACAGGATCATCTTATGCACTGTGAATAACAATGAGATGGTGATGACCCCTTAATTCTTTAATTTGTCATCTTTTGAGTTTGTCCAGTGATTACTCGCAACTCTTTTACCATTTGCCGATATTCATGCATCTGCTGTCAAGTTGACATCATTATATTGTCATCAGGTGCTGACTTTGTCTCTGGAGATCTGGGCCTGAGCCTTGAGGGTGAAACCTCTGATCAGCTGGGTATTACACGAATAATAACCATAACGAGCAGTTCTACAACCATTGTTGCTGATCCTTCAACTAAAGATGAGCTTTAGCCTAGAATTTCACAGATAAAGAAGGATCTTACTGAATCAGATAGTGTATATATGTCACACAAGCTATCTGAAAGAATCGCGAAACTCGCTGGTGGTGTAGCTATCATTAAGGTGTGTAGAGAATTAGACATTAAATATTACTTGCTGGATAAGCTTTTTCAACTTCTTTATGAAGGAGCAGTCTGCCTGACAGTGGTATTATTGCAAGTTTTTTTGGCATGATGGAATTTGACTTTCAAAAGAATTTCTTGTTACTTTTACTTTCTTTTATAAGTATTTAACTTTGTAGTTGTAAAGAAATATGTTAGTTTTGTTAAATTAAAAGTGTTAAGAAAGTAATTTATGTGGTTTGTTAAGATATTTTCAACTACAAAGGTGCTTCAAATGACTGTTCTTTCACTTTTTTCCAATATAAAAAGCATTTATTCCCTCCATTCACAATAGGATGGCCTACAATACAATTTTTTTAATCCTCAAAACGATGGCCTAAGGTACATAAAGTAAAGGTCAAGTATGTCATTTAGTGGGGTCCACTAGTAGAAATAAAAAAAAAGACTCATCACTTTATGTGGGGCCACTAAGGATGAATTTGTAACTTTTTTATTATGTCCTCTACTTTTCTTAATTTGTGTGAAAAATGCACTTGGGACATCATTTTGAGGACGGATGGAGTAGTTTTTTAGTTTTCTAAAAATGAATAGGGGACCGTGTTGCTTGCTGGCTTTTGGATCATGTTCTGGCATTTTTGTAATTTATCTTCAATTGATGTATAAACCATCTTATAAAACATCAATTTCTGCTTCTCCTTGTCTTTGTTTGTTGTTTTGTCTGGTACTTGCTCCTTGTATAATTTGTACTTTTCAGTTTCTTTTTGGAATAAAAGCTCACCTGTTTGGAAAAGTACTTTGAGTTACTTCATATATCTTCTTCTTTATATATGCATGTAGTTTTGAGCTATATTATTCCAATTGTAAGTGTGGTTTGTAGAAGTTCACTTCAACCTGTACTTGGTGGTATTTTCTTGATTATGGCGAACTTATAATCTACAGAAAGAATTGCCTTTAATTTGAGTATGTGAACAATGTCATAAGGTTGTAACGTATTCTTCTTTCTTTCTTTTTTCTATTTTTTTTCTTTTGAAACTTCTTTTATTTTCCAAGTAGAATTCTTGATAACATTTTTGTATTGCATATTATTCGTGGTGGGTGACACCAAGTAGAATTCATTCTTAGTTCTTAATGGCAAAAATTGGTTTTCACTTGAAGAAGTTGCAAGTATCTTTATAAAGCCATTTGGATGGATTTAGGTAGAAGCGCATACTGAGATGGAGCTCCAAGATCGAAAGCTTAGAATTGAGGATGCAAAAAGTGCAACTTTTGCTGCCATGGATGAAGGTATTGTACCTGGTGGTGGAGCTACCTATGTACATCTCTCAGAATAAATTCCCATCATAAAGAACTCCTTGGAAGATTGGACGAGAAGATAGGTGCTGACATTATTGGGATGGTAAGTTGTTATTCTCCTCTTCCTTCTTGGGATCTCTTCACTTCCGCAAACTGAGCATGCTTATGCGTGTCACCTGTCTCCCTCTCCTCATTATCTTCATTAATAAGAAGATAATATTCTCTTTAGCAAATTCTCACAATATAATAAAGCATAATCCCGGCAAGTTGGTATTATTACTTATTAGACACATATTGAACCTATTTTTCTCTATTATGCTGTCTTTTGGATCATTTTTTCCTTCACTGCAATCCCAACGATGTTTTCAGTTAGAACTGATCAGCCAATGCTTTATCCTGCCTTAACATTTTGGCTCATTTATATTCTAAAACTAAAAGTAACTGTCCTTAATAATTTTCATGAACTCACTTAAAGGACAAACATTAATTAAGGAGATCTCATGTTATACACCTACTGAAAGGTTTCCATGTAAAATTCCCAACCACTTTTATGCAGAACAATTAAAATCCCTAAAGTTTATGGCTATTGCCAACAGTGAAATGAAATCCTTGTGCCCCGCCCTCAGGTGGCAACTTTACTAAGTTTATGCTTGAAGTGCTTTCCATTAAATCATGCAAGCTTGGCATTTTTGAATGTTGAGTGAATAGTACTTTTGTCTATAATTGGAGTTCACGTCTGTTGGAAAACTGACTGTGTTATTAGTTAGTTATAGTTTGCAACTTAACGTAATTAATGAAAATTTTCAGGCTCTTCTTGCAGCTTCAAAATCAATTGCAGCTAATGACGAGTTGATGGAGCTATAGTTGTGGAAAAGATCTGGGCTTCTGATTAGCAAATAGGGTACAATGCAATGAACGGCAGATATGAAGATCTTCTTGCTGTTGGAGTGGTTGATCCTTGTCGGGTCTCAAGGTGTGCACTTCAAAATGCTATCTCAGTTGCTGGTATAGTCCTAACCACTAGAGCTGTATTGGTGTAGAAGACAGAAGCCAAAACCACCTGTTCCTCTTGTTCCTGGAATAGCTCCTTAGCACGAAAAAATCATAGTAACAATGTTCTAAAAAGGCGGCAGGCCAAGAGGGCCTAGCGCTTAGGGGGTCTAGGCGGAATTTTTTATTTCAAGTCAATTTTAATATTTTAACTTATATTTATACAAACTAAACAATAATATAAAGCAAAACAATCTATAATAAAGATAACAAAGACTTTTGTTTAAAGTTCAAACACATCCATATTACTGCTAATGTCAAAGTTCAAACATATTTTTAACTTATTAGTTTTATTTATAAATTTATAAACAAGATTGTTATTAAATAATAAAATTTAAAATTTCAAGAATTTAATTCCATATTAAAACTTAAGAAACTAAGCATAAATTTAAGAATTATATTGAATTAAACTAAATATTACAAATGTATCAGTTATATAATTTGAAGTTGGTTCAAGTTCAACAAATTACAAATATAATAAAATTATCCATTTTGACTTGATATTATTCACTTCTTGTTGTGATTTGATATGCTACAACCTGTGTTATGAATATGTTAAATCATTAAAAAAATAAATATATTAAGATCTGGTTTGGGTAGTTATTAAAATAAAAAAAAATCTCTCCGCATAAACTCCGTTTAGGCTTAATCTAATTTTTTGGAGGGATTTTTTTACCGTTTTGGGCCTAGGTGAGGCGTTAAGAGGGCCAAACGCCTAGGTGGGGAGCCAATGGAGGCCTAGGCGGGGATTTTTAGAACAGTGCGTAGTAGTCGAAAGCTCTAGGATAGTGCAAAGAGGAAAGAAGCGAATGAGCTATATTAGCCATTTCTTTACAATCTTCAGTTTTGGCTGCTTGGAATTGCCAAAACTACCCAGAAGATGTGATAGAAAATGGTCCAATTCAGCTATCTGGCCAAGTTCATGGATTGTGGAAGCATGAACTCCAAATGAAAGACCAGGTGTTCATGATGTTAATTGATGGGTCTTGTTTATAGGCAGGGGAGGTTCTTTAAATTATTTTTCAAGTACTACTGGAAATTTTTGCTCATCTGTTCCCTGCTGAGGGAGGTCTTTGTTACTCCAGAGAGCATAGTTTGGTCATTCCTGATTTCCTTCTATGAATTCAATAATCTTTCCAGTTTGCAGTATTCAGTTTGTTTATTGGTATTGAAACTGTATTTTGTTTTTCTCATGTTCAAAATAAACTCCAACTGACATTGAGAGTGTTGTGTAGGTTAGACTAGTCACTTGAGATAAAAGTCATAATCATCATCATAAGATTAAACTTTAAGCTATCAAGTAATCAGAAACTGCCAACACCTCTTAGGCATGGAGAAAACTCAAAACATGGGCTCTTTTTGTTTCAAGGAAAACATTTCCCATTTCTTGGATACATTTTCTGAGATTTTGGGTGTTTCATATGGCAATGAAAAAGTGATTTCAAGGGTCAATAACAAGATCTATGACAGAGTTCCAAATTCCCGATGCATGACAAAATAAGCTTTTACACAAACCGATATTCTTCCCAGTTAATTGAACCTTAAACATTGTAAGATGTTACAATAGCTGAATATATACAAATACACGAGTTTAAACCACCGAATAAGCATTTTCAGTAAAATGTCAGAACTGAGATGCAAATTGTAACTTTTGGAGTTTAAATTACTCCCAAAATATTACTAAAATATATATGATCCCATCATAGAATAGCACACTTGGCCTTTTCAGCTTGCATCCGGAGCTCTCGCAGCTCAGCAGCCTCCTTGTGAGCTCTCTCTAAACTCTCTCTCAGCTTATGAATTTCATCATTTGATTGCATCCGAGCATCTTGTGCCATCTTTTCTGCATTCAATCGAGCAGTTTGCTCTTCCGCCAGCTGCTTTTCAAGCCTAGAAGTGGTCTCTCTTAGCCTCAACTCAACCTGTGGGACAATAACATACTCTTGTAACTGTCAAACTCGTAAGAAGCTGAGTGCCTGATTCACAGATTCTTTATATGAAAATTTAAGCATCAACTTCCACATAATCTCAAGTTTCAACCTTCATAAAATTTATTGATGTGGCAGATGATATATAACAAAGCTACCAATACCTCTAGTTATTGGTCTAACCAATACCTGTCATATAAAATCTACAAATTAGCTAGCACTGTAATCTAGTTGGCTAGAATGAAGTGTTTCAGACACAAATCTATAGAGTCTAAAACACATTGGCGAGCATAACATTGTATCTATGCAGATCCATGATCTCGTGGGGGGTTTCAGCTGATTAATGTCAAAAACATTCTTATTAAAAAAGTAATTGTTTCCACTTAAAGGTTGAGACAGAAGATTATCCTTTGCATCCCCAGTAAGGCATGCAGTGATGCTGACAAATATCTAGAATAAACATTAATTTGCTCAAGACATACTTCCCGTTGTCAAGAATATGACAAAGCTCTTCTATACACAGTATGTATACTTGCCTCTTTAAAATGCTGCAGTTTAATACAGTTTGTTATATTTGTGATTATCTAAAGAGTTTCACATTTCTAAATTCTAAGATATGCTCCCAACAACAATAGTAATAATAATAGTAATAGTAATAACTAATAATAAACTCAATCATTTTGCCTTTTCATTAATCATGAATACAACTAAGTATGCAATGAATGCTGCCATGGATTGACAAACTTTAGATACATTAATACAATAGTCATTGCGGATTAGAAGAAATGAGATATGCAGGCAACAACCAAAATATAGTCTAGTCAGAAATTAAGAATACCATTTCAGTTAATCGCTTAAGCTGCTCTTCATATGCTATATGCATCTGCTCTGTCAACACAGATATCTCTTGGCTAGAGTACTTCTCTGAGGAAATGACTTCTTTTGTTTGGTCATTAAGTTTCATAGCTCCTTTCTGTGGAGGGAGCATAATTAGAACTGTAATTTCACTTTGCCACCAACTATTATCATGATACTTCAAATAGAGTAACATAGAGACAGGAAACAATATTACCTTCAGTTCCACGAATAACTCATCAGTATACGGTTTTCCACCATTTTTTGCTAAAACAAGGTTTACATGAGATAGCAGTTCCTTAACTTGTTCATCTTTTTTCCTTTGATCATTTGTTCTGTTATTAAAGAGCACCCGACGATTTCCACAAAGATGGAGGATTTCCTGAAAAATAATAATATAGTTAATATTAGTAACCCTTTTTTCAATAAAAACATCAAACAATCAAAATACTACAGGTATGTATGATAACTTGAAGCACTAGTTTTAAGAATAATGATTATGTCTGCTTCCTTGCAAGAAAAGAATGGTGTAGAGTGGGAGCTTGAACGTGTACTTAATTTTCTAGAAAATATGAGAATCATACCAAGGAGAATAAAAGATATGTTGAGGTCTGAGGCATATGGTTAAGTACCCTTCCTTCGGGGGATAGTACTTACAAGTTGAGAACCCTATGGTTAAGAAACCTACATGCTCACAAGTGACAAGCAAGAAGGTACCATATGGTTAAGTACCCTTCCTTCAGGACTTGCAAAACAAAAACTACAGCAATAGCCACAACTGCAAGTAAAATACAATAACTTGCAAAAAATTAATAAAAACAATTCCCAAATGGTCATTAACATTCAGCTTTCAGTTAATCCAAGTGAGACGACCTGCAATCCGTGCCATGATAAGGAGCTTCATTTTATCCTCTTATGTACTTCTTTTACTGGTTTTCTAAACTAGCCGTATAAGACAAAGTTGAAGCATAAACATTCCCAAAAAAACAATGTAATGAACAGCTCAATAACTATTTCAACTAGATGGACTATCATAATGAGTAGTTTACCCAGAACTCTTCGTATGTGAAACTAGCAGATCCATTTAGTTATACTTCAAGCATAATTTGTAATCAGAATCTTGCATGACTGAGCTCACTATGATGCTACAAGAGCTGCTGTGTGTTATAATTAAATGAATTTCTGGCCTCCAAAAGTTCACAAAAATTAAGAACCCCAAAAGGATGCAACACAAGCACATTTCTTTCGTAATGGAGATGGAGATCAATAAGACCAAGTACAGCTGAAGAAGACTTCAGGGCATCTGTTTGGAATGCGAAAGGAAAGCACAAATTGTGATGACATGCTAGTACTAAACTTGAGAACCAAACTTTAATCTCCTACCTATTTTGCTTCCTTACAAGTGGACTCCAATTCCACTAACGAAAAGTTTAAATATAGTTAAAATAAAGTCGTACAAAATATAAAAAACAAAAACAAATCCAAAATTAAAATATTTGTAATCAATATGGGTTGCTCGGCCTACAATAGGCACTCCAGTTGTAACTATTTCTCAAGTTTGCGTCATGATAACTTTCTCTTTTTTTTTGCATAAAAGTTGACAACATAAAAGAAAACACAGATATAGTGGACGAAAAGGAATTCCAAAGGAAGCCAAAGAAATAAAAATACGAAATCCTAATATAGGATAAGTAGCCAAAACTAAAGGTGCTAAAAACAATGACAACTGCATACTATACCTTTAATGGTTCAGGACAGTCACGACCTAAGTAATCTTCCAAAGTCTCATTTTCAAATTCAAGTTCATCTCCACCAGTAAAAACAACAATCATGTAATCAGTTATTTTGTTTCCAAACAAAGTCCTCAAGCTATTGACAGCAGCTTCTTCCTCTTTTGAGAAACGGCTCCTGACTGTGAGAACAAGAAGAACTGCATGGATGCCATCCTTGGCCATATTGATGCACTTAATGATTTCTTTGCCAATGAATTCAGTTTCCGCAGAAAAATCAAATAATCCTGCCAAATATAGTGTAAGCAATCAATAATTCCAGGGCACTTGCATAGTTTTTTATTCATCTTCAAAGATTCATTTTTTAGTGAGTTGCTCACAAAATTAAGATTTGGGTTCTCTTTTTTTTACCGTTGTAAACTTTGAAACATTTCAAATAATACTCTTGCCATCCTAGACTCTAATCAACAACAACAACAATACTGAAGTCCAACAAGACAATTAGGAAGAAAACTATACCAGGAGTGTCAATAACATTAAGAATCTGGCCATCTTTTGATATAGTGTTATTCATCTCACAAGTATTTGTAACACCAGCTGAGCGAGCTCTAGAAATAAACGCATACTTTTGCAAAATACTATTGCCTGTTGCACTTTTGCCATTTCCTGTACGTCCAACCAAAACTAGAGTTCGAAGTCCATTGGAAGGAGAAGCAAACTCCCAGTCATCATCAATTGAACTTCCACCCATTCTAAATGGCAACACAAGTTAGAAAAATATGGTTCCAACCAAGAAAACAAACACGTATAATTCAAGGAATTATCATCCAGATAACTATTGAATATAGGCTAGTATAGCTGTCAAAAGAATAGAGTAGTGGATTCATTATCAAAAGCTTGTGTACTTTTATGAACTTTTTTTGAGACTCGAATCATTGGGTCTTGACACTTGATAGATTTCACGTCAGAAGCAAGTATTCTCAAAGATGTACCTTTTCTCCATTTAATGAGCAGAATGGCTTATTATATATGGCTTAAACTATTTAATTTAGCTATCTTGAAGATTTAACCAGAGTCACTTACTAAGCAAAAACATACAACTATTATTTAATTATATAAAAATTAAAAAAAAAAAACACACGCAAACACAATTCAAGCACTCATAATTGTTACATTCCACTATGCTGTTTGACTGCAATAATGTTTCTCTATTTCGATTTACCAAAATTTCAGTGTCCAAGGATAATCTTAATTGGTTTTCTCCTCATTAAATTAGAGTTTAAAAAAGAACTAGTATACATATATATATGGGCTTGCGGGACACCCTCTAGGGTATATAAATTATATACATTAGTTTTATAAAATGAGTTTATCTCAAGTTTTTTAGTAAAATTTAACCTTACAGATGGAAAGATCACCCAAAAATATGAGTAAACATATATTCTTATTTAGTTTGAGGTTGTGTAGCACCATTATTATAACATTGTAAAATAAGTATATTTTTTGGCGACTAAAATTAATTGAATTTTTATTACCATAAAGTCGATAATAGACATCACCAACTCATATGAAAGTTCAGGATTAGAAACTGAAAATTAGCGTCTAGTAACAGTAAAGAAAACATCATCTGCTACTACGCTAATCAAGGGTTTGGCTTTATTAAACTGGTTTATTAATTAGGAATCACGATTTAGGTTTATAAACCAGAATTTATGATTTATTAACCAAAGTTTAGAGTTTATTAACTCCTTTTTTAACTGAATTTAGGGTTTATTAAACTTTAATAAATCATAAACCTATAAACCCTAGTTAATAAACTATAAACCTTGGTTAATAAACACCCTAATTAAAAAACCTTTGATTAGCCTGTTTTTTTATCTACTAATGTAGCAAAAGTCTTCTAATCCACGCCGTTCCTTTTTGCTTTCATAGATTTACTCCCTCATTCCCGAATGGACTATGAAAGGAAAGAAAAAATTGAAGTGAGGTAATTCATAGATGGGCCTCTACCCCACTTGTTTCTTTTCTTTTTTCCTTTTATAGTTCTTTCCTTTTATAGTGCATTCGGAAAAGAAATGAGTAAATCTGATGTCCATAGATTTACTCATAGGCTCATAGCTCATTACTCTCTCTCTCTCTCTCTCTATATATATATATATATAAGAGACAGTGCATAGTATAATTGATCAGAATCCCACAAAATAACCGATGTATTTACACAAACAGGCACAAAAAATTGGTTAATTTACTCACAAAACCATATTAAAACTGAGATTAAGCGCACCTCAAACAGCTATCTATGAACCCTAAAAATAGATGAAGCAATTAAACTACAATAAATAAAATATAAGATAAAGTAAGATATAAGATATATACCTTGAGTCTAAAAGGCTTCAGGTATTCGTCGGTGGTTGGCTTAAGCTTTTGAGAGAGAGAGATAGAAGCGATCGTGTTAGATTTGGGGAAGAAGAGTGAGGAGAGTTGAAGTTTTATAGTGTCGACTGTAGGACTACTTCGTACAGTCTCGCAGTCCAGCCGTGTAAAGCACGGGAAGATAATACGTACCGTAAGGATCCGATTTCACCAAGGCAAACTACAAAAACAATTTCATTTGTAAGATTTAAAAATTTATTTTTAAAATAATAATTTTGTTTCATATTTTATTTTAAATATGATAACTATTTAATTTGATAACAATAATATAATTATTAATTCTTTGATGTTACATTTGATAATTTTGTGACATTTTAAGTTTTGTCAACTAGTGAGATTATTTGTTGGAATATATGTATTTATTTATTGATATCTGTTTATCCCAACTAATTTGAATTTTGAATTTGTGAATTTATAAATGGGTGATGGTAGGAGTTTCAAATTTTTAATATCAAAAAGTGTCTAAAAGGACGTATCACCGTATGATTGGCTATGCAATAAATTATAATTAAAATATTTAATGTCATGTCATTTGAGACTCTTAACATTATTCATAATAAATAAAAGAAATAAGAAAATAGGGTTCGCCAGTCTTGTATTTGTCTATATATATTTGTACAAAATAGTTTGTTGAAATTTTATACAAAATGCAAAACATTATAAAAGTGTGTGAAAAATATACAATACGCGACACAATTAAACTCCAATTCTACATCAAAATAGTTGAGTTTGGTTTATCATATAAGGTTTAATTCTACTTTACAGTTATCAACAGTCATGATCTTTAGGGTGAGTCTAAAATAGACCAAAATCACTACTGCTGGGTCATAATTTTAAATTTAGAGTATGTTTAGATCACTGTAAAAATTCAAAATCTCAAAAATTTTATTTCCTTATGTTGGGGATTATATAGAGAAAGTGCTTCAAAATTAGTTGATATTATTATTTTATAAATAAAACATTAAAGCTTGAAAATGGTTTGAAGGTTGAGAAGTGGAAGGGCATGTTACATTCTTAATTTAGTGAGAGTAGTACTAGTGGTGACCTTTATTTTCTGTTAAAACAACAATAATACGCTCCATAATATATCAGTTATAAAGGAATACACATTTATTTCAGGAATAAATAAAATATCTTATGCTGATTAATTTTGGGCTGCAGTGGAATTGTTCTAAGAAACAACAAATCTCAAGTATAAATCCAACTAAATTTATTCGTTTAACGAGATCTTAAATCACTGTGTTAATATTATTTTTTTAAGTTATCTTAATTAACTACAGGATGACCTAAAAAATAATGATAATATTACTGTTAGTAATTTAATTCTTTATATACAAACATATTTTTTCACATGTTACGGTGTAAACTCTACAAGTAAGGACATTTTATTTTCTTTTTGGAAGAAAAATTGTGAAGTACATTAAGGTCATGTTTGTTTGAACAAAATATATTTAGAATTATAATATTTATCTTAAATTAACACTACTTCATATTATTTTATTCGATGGGGGATTAATAGTCTTTTAAATATTATTATGAACTAATTTTTCTCATTACTAATGTTATTTATGAGTGATTATATAATTCCGTGATAAATGTGAGATTAATAGTACCCCAATTTTAAATTATCATATAGCTTTGTGAGACTAAATAGTCCCACATTAAGGGACTACCAGTCCCTCGTCAAAAGATTAAACAATTCGAAATGGTGTTAAATTAAGATAAACAGTCTAATCTCAAACATACTTTTTATAAATAAACATAATCAAAAAAATACATTATTGGGATCTCTCAATGATATATGTAGCACGACAAAGCACTGCCGAGAGCACGGAATGTCTAATTTTTTGTTTGGAATAGAGAAAAAAAGTACTTTAAAAGTATAATACTCCTTCCGTCTCAAGATAAAAGTTCTGATGGACTTTTCACGCATATTAAGAAGATGAATGAAATGACAAAATTGTCCATAATAATGTCATTAAATTTGGAGAGAGAATTAGAATAAGAAAAGCATGAGATATTTAATACTACGGATATAATAAAAAAATATGTGTAAAAATTTGACTATTAAAGGAAAATGAACATTTAACATGGTACTACCCAAAATAGTAATAAGGACTTTTATCATGGAACGGAAGAAGTACTAAACTTCTAGGCTATGCTCGTTTGTAAAAATTATACTTGAGATTTGATTATTAATCTCAAATATCTTGTTTATTTTTAAATTTAAACTTAAGACTATTAGTTAAAAGATTATAAAATGATTTAATAATCTTAAAATTATAATTATAATATCGATATTATAATAATCTTGATATTATAATCCATGAATTACAATATCGAAATTATAATTATTACAAAGAAAAGTAGTTCTAAAGTTCCTTTACGAAGAAGGAAGCTTTAGCTACTTAGCACTTGGCAACTATTAATTTGAGACCCACCTACGTCTCTTATAAAATTAAAAATATATTTTGACGACGGATAATATAAAAAGAAAAATATTGCCACTAAATTGATATATCATTTCAGTATAATTATGCACATGTTACATTGTGCACTAAACATTGCAAATTGCTCTAGTAGCATGCATTTTGTTTAACTCTTATGTATCTCATTTTGAGTAATTCGGTTAGCATGAAGTGAATTTTATGGTAAGTTCATTTCATGACTAATACAGTGCTGACTGTGACGCCCCCAAAATAGGTATACATCACCCATTCTGAATCGTCAAATACATGGTACAGAAACAAATACAACTTCATTATAATAATTATCGTGCAAAATACGACAACACAAATACTGTGAGTTTAAATACAAATATTGTCTTCTAGACAATATCCACACTCAAATAAGTCCTCATTATAATTATTGAAACATTATTTTACAAAATAGTGAGAACTGCTAACACAACTTGTAACGACCCCAAAATAGGTCCATTCCATCCAACCTATTCTGAGTCGCCAAATATATGGTACATAAAACAACAACAACTTTATTACAACAATTGTCGTGCAAAATACAACAACACATATGCTGTGAGTTTGGATACAAATATATACCAAATGTGACTCATGTCCCAACCGTGGACAACACTTCACAATGACACCTTACATAAAGGTATAGTCAAAAACTATTTTAGAAATTAGAATATTTGGAAAGTGCTCAAGGAAACCTTCGTACATGGGAGGCCATGCTTCTAGGTTATGATAGATATCATATGGCTACAGAATTATCCTTGGTTGACCCAATAGACCCCAAAGAAAAACGAGAAGATTACTATCATATTCTTCCCAATGGTGAGTCTTCTCTTGACTTATCATTATCTCCACTGTCTCTAATTGAGAATTATACTTCAAACAAACACCAAGATTATATAGGTAGTGCTCGTAAATATACTCAGCAAGTAGATGAGCACAATCATGTCTTATGATGATATGAGGTTGTATTGCATTAGACATCTTGTATGGTAATGGCAAAATACCCTTCCAACGTTGGGTTTGCCTCACCCTATTTGATTCACCAAATATAACTACTAAATGATGACCACCGTTCTATTCCCTTGTTACCCCCGCTCGACCCAGCTACACTCTTATTACCTGAAAGGAATTGTGAAACAGAAGTGTGACGCCCCCAGAATAGGTATACAACACCCATTCTGAGTCGCCAAATACATGGTACAGAAAGCAAACTACAACTTCAATAATACAATTGTCGTGCAAAATACGACAACACATACTGTGAGTTTAAATACAAATATTGTCTTCTAGACAATATCCACACTCAAATAAATCCTCATTACAATTATTCAAACACTATTTTACAGAAATAGTGAGGACTGCTAATACATCTTTCTAGAACCATCACTCCATACCCCGACTAGATCCTGCTATGTTCTCACCTCCTGAGAAGAAAAATGGAACAAAAAGGAAAAGGGTGAGCTCAACTAGCCCAGTAAAGAATATTATGACTAAGATAATATACAACAAATTATCGTTAGTCTTCAACAGGGAAAAATCTGATAAAATATAATCGACAACAAGTTTTAGATCAACAACTGCAGCGGAAACAGCAAACCATTAGAAGAGTCAAGTAGAGAAAGAATTCTACTATCTTCTAAGATTTAAAAGTCCATCATCAATATTTATCCCTGTAACATCAATTAATAATCATCTTTAACCAAATATTCATCTTTGCACTACAGGCCAAAGATATTCATTTGTATCATCAGTCGGTCATGTTCATCTCAACACCTGTTCATCTTTGCACTACAGGCCAAAGATATTCATCAAGTAATTATACATCTTTGCACTACAGGCCAAAGATATTCAGTAATATCATCATTTAGGACTGAGGATGATGAAAAATATCTTAAAGAGAACGAATCCAATGAGACAGAAGGACAAATAGTAGGGATTCGTATAACAGTTTATCCAAGATCAATAATACTTCATAATAATCAATTGTGAAGCAGAATTCAAAAATAAAGATCAAAACATGGATACAATCAAAGATAGTAACCATAATAGACATCTTGGACAAAAAGGAAAAATTTTATTTTTCGGTGAATAGTGCCGTATTCGTGAATAGTGCCGTATACGTGAATAGTGCCGTATACGTGAATAGTAACCCCGACACAAAAAGTTCCAAATTTGATAAAAACTCATATCAATATTTCAGCATAATGATATTGAAGAAAATAATATCATTTAAGAAGAAAATAATATCCCTTACCTCAAAATATCAGTACTTCTGGTCGGAATACCGGTATAAGGCTGAAAGAAACTTGCTCTGATGAATAGAAACTCTCAAAGTATCTAAATACTCACAAAATACACTCAATAATCTAGAGAGAGAAAGAGAGAAAACTTGTTTCTGGTGTGATTTTCAATTCTAACTTAGCCCTCTATTTATAGGAAAATTTTGGTAGGTTTGACCTGCAACCTGATGGCTTTACCTGCTACTATTCCCACCCACCACATTTGAAATATAATTCAGCACATTTCTTCACCAACCACAAGTGGGGCCCACCAATTCTAGAATTTTCCACCAAAATGATAAACTCCGAAAATTCAACAATTTCTGAACCAGTCATCTTGTAAAATTCGTAATAAATCATACGTTCATTTTTAACGGTTCAAAATTTGTGGACATATACTCAACTTATATATGTATAACATATCCAAAAATTACCACGATCCAACGGTCGGATTAAAAATTATAACCCCCGCAAACTATCTCAAAAACCCTGATTTTTAATACCTCCATTCCGACAAAAATACTGATAAAAACCTCAACATTAACTCCTTCATTTTTAACCACAAAAATATATCCCTCATTTATATCCACATAAAATAAATATTTCCTTATCATATGAATCAATAATTAATTATTCACAAATAATATTACAGAATCACATTTATGACAACCAGGCCGTTCCCAGGAAAGAGGGGGCTTTCCAATAAGGATTTCTCCTTACTGGCGCGCAATTAGATGACCAAACCTCTCCTTAGACAGAACTTTCTAGACATTGCCAATAATGTTATCTAATAATATTATTCAAATAATATGAATTATTGATCTGATAAATGAAAATACTGTGCAGCAACAATTATTGAAACAACAATAATATAAAATATCAACGCAGCAATTATTGAATCAATAAAATAAAATATTGAATAATAACTACTGTAACAATTATTGAGTAGTGCCTTCTTACGTAAGAATCAATAATTGGTGCAATACCGTGTGCTACTGTATTTTAACCACCGGGTATTCCAACAGTATTAACGGTAACAACTACGCCGTTATTTATAAACAACTTATACTTGTCGTTTTCTTCATCCAATCGCTTTCCGTTATGGGGCCCACACAAGGCTGCGTCGTCGTACGAATATTCCCCGACAGCAAGAATATTCCACGACCAACCGAATATTCACCGACCAAAAATAAATATTTTATAACCACTTGCTTATTTTGCAAAATTTGCACATTTCACCCATAACCAAAGTATTATATCAAATTAACCCCTTATTATTCACAATAATATTTAGAGAAAATTTGATTTTATTCATTAATAAGTTGGGGTCTTACAACCTCCCCTCCTTATGAAATTTCGTCCTCGAAATTGACGTACGTACCTGATGTTTCAAAAAGGTGAGGATACCTCGCTTTCATTTCTGATTCCAACTCCCAGGTCATTTCTTCAATAGCATGGTTTCTCCACAAAACCTTAACTTGTGGTATAACCTTCGTGCGTAGGACATGCTCTTTCCTATCCAAGATCTTAACAGGTACCTCCTCGTACGTTAAATCTTCAGCTATCTCGTCTGGTTCTAACTCAATAATGTGGTTCGGGTCTTTAACATATTTACGAAGCATAGATATGTGAAAAACATTATGAACACGAGACATGCTTGGAGGTAATGCGAGTCTATATGCCACATTTCCTATTCGCTCAAGAATCTCAAATGGACCAACAAATCTTGGATTGAGCTTTCCTCTCTTCCCAAATCTTGTAACTCCCTTCCATGGTGCAACACGTAACAATACATGATCCCCAATATTAAATTCCACGTCCTTCCGATGAAGATCCGCATAACTCTTTTGTCGATCCTGTGCCGTTTGTATACGTTGTCGAATCGTTTGGATCTTCTCTGTAGTAATGCGTACCAATTCTGGTCCCAACAATGTTGCTTCACCCACCTCGTCCCAGCATACTGGAGAACGACATTTTCTTCCATACAACGCCTCAAATGGAGCCATACCTATGCTCGCCTGATAACTGTTGTTGTAGGAGAATTCCACCAATGGTAGGTACTTATCCCAACTCCCTTTGAGATCTAAGACACAAAGTCTTAATAGATCTTCAAGAGTTTGAATAGTCCTCTCTGATTGTCCGTCCGTTTGAGGATGGTATGCTGAACTGAATCGTAAATCCGTGCCCATAGCTTTCTGCAAGCTAACCCAAAATCGTGAAGTGAATCTTGGGTCACGATCCGAAACTATGGATACTGGCATGCCATGCAATCTCACAATCTCGTTCACGTACATACTAGCAAGACGTTCAAGGGAATAAGTCTCACGTATCGGCAAGAAATGAGCGGACTTGGTTAATCTATCAACAATAACCCAAATCGCATCTATGCCTTGAGAAACCTTGGGAAGACCTGTAACAAAATCCATAGTAATGTGTTCCCACTTCCATTTCGGAATCTCAAGTGGTTGCAATGGACCCTTTGGTACTTGATGCTCCGCTTTTACACGTTGACAAGTTAAACATCTCGAGATAAACTCCGCGATCTCTCTTTTCATATTGCTCCACCAAAATGTATGTCGAAGATCGTGATACATTTTGGTACTCCCAGGATGGATTGCAAACGGTGTGTTGTGTGCCTCCATCATTATTCTATGCTTCAAGTCAAAATCGTTAGGAACACAAAGTCTGGAGTTGACTCGAAGTATTCCTTCTTCATCGATTCTTGCTTCTGGAATAGCACCTTCTTGCACTTTCTTCTTCATACGCATCAGCTCTATATCCGTAGCTTGAGCAGCTTTAACTTTATCGATTAAAGTCGGTTCTACTCGTATATTTGATATCATCATGTGGGTACTTGGAGCCTTCATCTCTATCTCCATCCTTTGCAAGTCATACAAAATGGGCCTTTGTGTTAAAAACATTGCACTCGTACCCGCATATGATCTTCTACTCAATGCGTCAGCTACTACGTTTGCTTTTCCAGGATGGTATTGGATGGTATGATCGTAATCTTTCAACAGCTCAAGCCAACGTCGTTGCCGCATGTTGAGTTCCTTTTGGGTGAAGAAATATTTGAGGCTTTTATGATCTGTATAGATCTCCACTTTCTCCCCATACAGGTAGTGTCTCCAGATCTTCAACGCAAAAACGACTGCTGCCAACTCCAAATCATGAGTAGGATAATTCCTCTCATATTCTTTGAGTTGTCGTGAGGCATAGGCTATGACTTTCCCATGTTGCATGAGAACACATCCTAACCCTTTGCCTGAAGCATCGCTGTAGATAACAAATCCATCCGAACCAGATGGTATTGTCAGAACAGGTGCCGAAATGAGTCTCCTCTTGAGTTCTTGGAAACTCTTCTCGCATTCCTCACTCCATACGAATTTTGTATCTTTCCGAGTCAGCTGAGTTAACGGAGTAGCGATTCGAGAAAATCCTTCCACAAATCTCCGATAATAACCAGCTAAGCCCAGAAAGCTACGTACTTCGGTTACCGACTTCGGTTGCTCCCAACTTTGTATGGCTTCAATCTTCGCCGGGTCGACAGATACTCCATGTTTTGACACCACGTGCCCAAGGAATGCTACTTCCTCAAGCCAGAACTCGCATTTCTTCAGTTTGGCATATAGCTTGTTTTCACGAAGCCTTTGCAGTACCAGCTTCAAATGGCGCTCATGATCTTCACGGCTTTTGGAATAGATGAGGATGTCATCAATAAAGACAACAACGAACTGATCCAAATATTCTTTGAATACACGGTTCATCATATCCATGAAGGCAGCAGGAGCATTAGTCAATCCAAAAGACATTACTAAGAATTCATAATGCCCGTACCGAGTTCTGAAGGCAGTCTTTGGAATATCCTCAGTTTTAATCTTCAGCTGATGATATCCAGAACGAAGATCGATCTTTGAAAAGAATTGTGCTCCTTGCAACTGGTCAAACAGGTCATCAATGCGAGGTAGCGGATACCTATTCTTGATGGTGACATGGTTCAATTCTCGATAGTCAATACAAAGTCGCATACTCCCGTCTTTCTTCTTTACGAATAAAACAGGAGCACCCCAAGGAGACGTACTAGGACGAATAAAACCGATGTCCAACAACTCCTGTAGTTGGACTTTTAACTCCTGAAGTTCAATAGGAGCCATTCGATATGGGGTTTTAGAAATGGGCTTTGTACCGGGTTCAAGGTCAATAAAGAATTCAATTTCTCGTTCCGGGGGTAGACCGGGAAGTTCTTCAGGAAATACATCGGAAATTCTCTAACAATAGAAATATTATTCAAATCTGACTTGTCTTTGTTCAAATCCATAACATGGGCTAAGAAAGCTTGACATCCGTTTTTCAATAAACGAATAGCTTTGTGGCTTGATATGACAGTGACTGATTTTAGTGGTTTAGTAGTTTGAATTCGTATGACAGGTTGGTTAGGAATATGAAAACTAACAACCTTACGAAAACAATCAATTTTAGCATGATGAGTGGTTAACCAATCAATTCCTAAAATCACATCAAAAGCAAGTATCTTTAAAGAGATAAGATCAACAGGTAATGTGATAGTGCCAACTTGGATCATGCAAGATTTATAAACTGTAGATGTAACGAAGGTTTCACCCAACGGAGTTTCAACAGATAAGTTAAAGTCCAATTTCTCCGGAGTCAAGTTTAAACGTTGAGCACAAGCAGGAGAGATAAAAGAATGGGTAGAACCGGTATCTAGTAAAGTATAAACTTCGCAAGAATTCAAGATTAGCTTACCCGTGATCACCTCGTTCGGGTTTCTCGCGTTTTGGCCAGTAACGACAAACGCCCTTCCAGGAACCGCTGATTTCGACTTATCCGGGATAACTTTTGGAGTCACCATCCCCGCTGAACTTGGTTTTGCTACAGAACACTCTCGAGCTATATGACCTTCCTTTCCACAGTTATAACATACCTTGGATTGTTGTGGACAGTTTGGGCTGATATGTCCCTCTTTTCCACATTTGTAACATACGACCGGTGGTCGTTCTCCTCCCCTAGAAACAGTTGATGTTTGTGCTGACGTCTTCACGTTATCATTGTTGTACCTTCTCTTCTTGAAATCTCCTCCCGACTCGCTCCTTCTATTATCACGACCACGATTACCACCAGAGTGGTTACCGCTTTTGTCCGAATGTTTTCCTCCCTGCTGGTTTTCATTGCTTCGATGACTGCCGCCACCGGTATGACCCTGGTTGTGGTCCCTCGGTTGCACATACTCATTATCTCGCTCTAATAATTGAGCCCTGTTTACAACATCTGAATATAAAGAAAATTTATGAGAGATAAGATATTGTCGAATCTCGGGTTTTAGACCTCTCAGAAACATCCTTGTCATTCGTTCCTCATTTTCGACCAAATGAGGTGCAAACCTGGATAACTCTGCAAACTTCGCCTCGTACTGGGACACCGTCATGTTGTTTTGTTCCAGTCTAATAAACTCAACCTCCTTCATATGACGAATACTTTCAGGAAAGTACTTGTCATTGAACAGTTTTTGAAATGTTTCCCAGGACATGTTGAGTGCGTCAGGCTGGGTACGCTTCACAGACTCCCACCAGTAGTCTGCCTCACCGCGGAACATAAATGTGGCGAATGGAACCTTCTGTTCCTCCGTGCATCCCAAGACATCAAATATCTTGGTAATTTGCTTGACCCACGTTTCCGCCATGATCGGATCCGGCTTTCCCTTAAATTCTGGTGGTCCCAATTCTTTGAACTGCTTAGCTGTGACAAACCGCGCGTTGTTATCATTTCCACCCGTATTCTGCACACGAGTCTCCCTCGTCTGATTTTGCATGAACTGCAAAAAGCTCCTAAACATTCCATCATTCATCGTTTGCTCGGTAACGTTGTTTACAGGAGGAATATTGCCTTCCTGTTGCACGTTCCCCTGGGTAGTGATCAAAGGTGTCTCCACGGTCTGATTTACTCCATTATTAACGTTCTCAGCTGCCATTCTTAAATACTGCCATAAAACAAGGGTTAATAGTCATGTCATATATTATCCCTATACTCTGACCGACCAAATAAACACCAAATAAACTTAGTCAGGTCATACTAGCGAAGGAATTCCCCGTCTCTCCCCTCCTAGTTCTTGTCTCACATCTCAGCCAGGGATCATATCCCTAAGCTCTGATACCAACTGTGACGCCCCCAGAATAGGTATACAACACCCATTCTGAGTCGCCAAATACATGGTACAGAAAGCAAACTACAACTTCAATAATACAATTGTCGTGCAAAATACGACAACACATACTGTGAGTTTAAATACAAATATTGTCTTCTAGACAATATCCACACTCAAATAAATCCTCATTACAATTATTCAAACACTATTTTACAGAAATAGTGAGGACTGCTAATACATCTTTCTAGAACCATCACTCCATACCCCGACTAGATCCTGCTATGTTCTCACCTCCTGAGAAGAAAAATGGAACAAAAAGGAAAAGGGTGAGCTCAACTAGCCCAGTAAAGAATATTATGACTAAGATAATATACAACAAATTATCGTTAGTCTTCAACAGGGAAAAATCTGATAAAATATAATCGACAACAAGTTTTAGATCAACAACTGCAGCGGAAACAGCAAACCATTAGAAGAGTCAAGTAGAGAAAGAATTCTACTATCTTCTAAGATTTAAAAGTCCATCATCAATATTTTATCCCTGTAACATCAATTAATAATCATCTTTAACCAAATATTCATCTTTGCACTACAGGCCAAAGATATTCATTTGTATCATCAGTCGGTCATGTTCATCTCAACACCTGTTCATCTTTGCACTACAGGCCAAAGATATTCATCAAGTAATTATACATCTTTGCACTACAGGCCAAAGATATTCAGTAATATCATCATTTAGGACTGAGGATGATGAAAAATATCTTAAAGAGAACGAATCCAATGAGACAGAAGGACAAATAGTAGGGATTCGTATAACAGTTTATCCAAGATCAATAATACTTCATAATAATCAATTGTGAAGCAGAATTCAAAAATAAAGATCAAAACATGGATACAATCAAAGATAGTAACCATAATAGACATCTTGGACAAAAAGGAAAAATTTTATTTTTCGGTGAATAGTGCCGTATTCGTGAATAGTGCCGTATACGTGAATAGTGCCGTATACGTGAATAGTAACCCCGACACAAAAAGTTCCAAATTTGATAAAAACTCATATCAATATTTCAGCATAATGATATTGAAGAAAATAATATCATTTAAGAAGAAAATAATATCCCTTACCTCAAAATATCAGTACTTCTGGTCGGAATACCGGTATAAGGCTGAAAGAAACTTGCTCTGATGAATAGAAACTCTCAAAGTATCTAAATACTCACAAAATACACTCAATAATCTAGAGAGAGAAAGAGAGAAAACTTGTTTCTGGTGTGATTTTCAATTCTAACTTAGCCCTCTATTTATAGGAAAATTTTGGTAGGTTTGACCTGCAACCTGATGGCTTTACCTGCTACTATTCCCACCCACCACATTTGAAATATAATTCAGCACATTTCTTCACCAACCACAAGTGGGGCCCACCAATTCTAGAATTTTCCACCAAAATGATAAACTCCGAAAATTCAACAATTTCTGAACCAGTCATCTTGTAAAATTCATAATAAATCATACGTTCATTTTTAACGGTTCAAAATTTGTGGACATATACTCAACTTATATATGTATAACATATCCAAAAATTACCACGATCCAACGGTCGGATTAAAAATTATAACCCCCGCAAAATATCTCAAAAACCCTGATTTTTAATACCTCCATTCCGACAAAAATACTGATAAAAACCTCAACATTAACTCCTTCATTTTTAACCACAAAAATATATCCCTCATTTATATCCACATAAAATAAATATTTCCTTATCATATGAATCAATAATTAATTATTCACAAATAATATTACAGAATCACATTTATGACAACCAGGCCGTTCCCAGGAAAGAGGGGGCTTTCCAATAAGGATTTCTCCTTACTGGCGCGCAATTAGATGACCAAACCTCTCCTTAGACAGAACTTTCTAGACATTGCCAATAATGTTATCTAATAATATTATTCAAATAATATGAATTATTGATCTGATAAATGAAAATACTGTGCAGCAACAATTATTGAAACAACAATAATATAAAATATCAACGCAGCAATTATTGAATCAATAAAATAAAATATTGAATAATAACTACTGTAACAATTATTGAGTAGTGCCTTCTTACGTAAGAATCAATAATTGGTGCAATACCGTGTGCTACTGTATTTTAACCACCGGGTATTCCAACAGTATTAACGGTAACAACTACGCCGTTATTTATAAACAACTTATACTTGTCGTTTTCTTCATCCAATCGCTTTCCGTTATGGGGCCCACACAAGGCTGCGTCGTCGTACGAATATTCCCCGACAGCAAGAATATTCCACGACCAACCGAATATTCACCGACCAAAAATAAATATTTTATAACCACTTGCTTATTTTGCAAAATTTGCACATTTCACCCATAACCAAAGTATTATATCAAATTAACCCCTTATTATTCACAATAATATTTAGAGAAAATTTGATTTTATTCATTAATAAGTTGGGGTCTTACAAGAAGGGTGAGCACAACTAGCCCAGTAAAGAATATCATGACTAAAGATAAATAAATTATCAATAGCCTTCAACAGTAATAAATCAGAGATTTAGAACATATGGTAGATGATAAAAAATTTCAACCATAGTTGCAGCGGAACGAGCAATCCATTAGAAGAGTCAAATAGAGCATAAAGTCTATTATCTTCTCCATGTTAAAAATCCACCAACAATATTTATCCCTTTAACATCAATCAACAGTTCTGGTCCACAAACATATGAATAACTCATAATCATAATTGTGATTCTAAATTTCTCTTCACACCCAGGACGAAGATAATTTTCATCACATGTCTTTACCTGAAACATCAAAGATCATGGTTATACCAAATCACAGTTCCTGTTCATAATCATACTAATAACTTCATCTTTGCACTACGGCCCAAAGATATTCGTCACCAATTCATCTTTGCACTACTGGCCAAAGATATTCAACAACATGTCATCTTTGCACTACGGGCCAGAGATATTCATCAACAATTCATCTTTGTACTACATGCCAAAGATATTCCTCAACAGTTCATATTTGCACAACAAGCCAAATATATTCATATCTCAAAGAAATATATAATCATTTTAGAACTTATATAAACAATAATTATAACCATGTTGATCAATTCACCTTTGCACTTAAGCTAAAGATATTCAATTATAAATTCAATGGTCATGATCATATCAGTCACAATTCAACTTTTCCACTACTGGCCAAAGAGAACCCTAGTCATGATCATACCAATAATCTACCCATCTTTACACTCAAGTGAAAGAGAATATCATCATTAGGGTTGTAAAAATGTTATATATGATAATAAAAATAATATAATCAATTTATAGTTTAATCTCCAGAGTAATATTCATAAATCAACTATAATTTGGTTAGAAAAAGAAACCAATTTTATCATGAATAGTAACTCGTGAATAGTAACTCATGAATAGTAACTTCGTGAATAGTAACTCATGAATAGTAAATTCGACATAAAAAGATAGAAATTCTACAATAAAATTCATACCAATATTTCGGTATAATGATACTGAAAGAATAATATTTCTTAAGCTTATAACCAATTTATTTTAATTGTTTACACTTTACTAAATAATGCATTTAATCATTCTAAAATTCCCAACTCATAAGATTTCATTACCAATAACCAAAACCCTCATCAAAAATCTGCATATACCTCATATAGGATTCTCAAGCCATAAAATCCTATTTTCTAATTTTTTTACTTCACATAACATATTTAGTTCATTTACTCATAACTAGTTTATTTTTATAAGAAATACCAAATCAGTTCTAAAAATATTTCTTTTCTGGGATTTAGCAGAATATAGTCCCATATTGAACATATATTTTTCTCAGAATTTTTAAAACTCATTTACTATTTTTCATATGGCCAAAATCGCCGAATATTTAGACATTTATCATAAATTGTACTTTTATCCAAAAATTTCGAAATTCACAGAGTACACTAATATTATATAGATATACTTTCAATAAAAATTTCATCAATTTTGGAGTTAATCACAAGGAGTTATAAGCGGTTACTTTTAAAATAGTATTTTCCCGTAAAATTCATAACTCTTAATCTATATATCCAAAAATCACCATTTTTGGACACAATGAATAAAACTCATCAAAATATCATTTCAAAATTTTTTAGAATTTTCTGAAGTTCAAAAAAATTACGAAACTGAAAATCATAACAACCCTTAAAATCCTTTACTATCCCTTACCTCAAAAATACAGTATTTCTGACTGGAATGCAAAGCCGAAGGAAACTTGCACTGAATAGCAACTCTCAAAGTATCTAAATACTCACAAAATATGCTTCATAATATAGAGAGAGAAAGAGAGAAAGCTTATGTTTCTGGTGTGATTTTTCATTCTAACTTAGCTCTCTATTTATAGAAAAATGTTAGCACGCCGAAGTAGACTTAACCTGCAACCTGATGGCTTTACTTGCTACTATTTCTACCCACCACATTTGAATAAAAATCTCAGCATATTTCTTCACCAACCAAGAGTGGGGCCCACCAATTCTAGAATTTTTTACCAAAATGATAAATTTCGAAACTTCAACAATTTCTGAACCAGTCATCTCGTAAAATTCATAATAAATCATACGTTCATTTTTAACGGTTCAAAATTTGTGGACATATACTCAACTTATATATGTATAACATATCCAAAAATTATCACGATCCAACGGTCGGATTAAAAATTATAACTTCCGTAAAATATCTCAAAAATCCTAATTTGATTTTTTATACCTCCATTCCGACAAAAATACTGATAAAACACGTCAACATTAATTCCTTCATTTATAACAACATAAATAAATCCATCATTTATATCCACATCAAATAAATATTTCATTATCATATAAATTAATAATTAATTATTCACAAATAATATTACAGAATCACAATAATGACAACCAGGCAGTTCCCAGGAAAGAGGGGGCTTTCCAATAAGGATTTCTCCTTATTGGCGCGCAATTAGATGGCCAACCTCTCCTTAGACAGAACTTTTTAGACATTGCTAATAATGCTATCTAATAATATTATTCAAATAATATGAATTATTGATCTGATAATGGAGATGATGTGCAGCAACAATTATTGAAACAACAATAATATAAAATATCAACGCAGCAATTATTGAATCAATAAAATAAAATATTGAACAATAATTACTGTGACAATTATTCAGAAGTGCCTTCTTACGTAAGAATCAATAATTTTAAAAATACTGTGCAATACCGTGTGCTGCTGTGCAATAACGCGTATTACTGTATTTTAACCACAGGGTGTTCCAACAGTGTTAACGGTAACAACTACGCCGTTAATTATAAAAACTCAATTTTTTGTCGTTATCTTCATCCGACCGTTTTCCGTTATAGGGTCCACAAATAGCTGTGCCTTCGTACGAATATTCCCCGACAGAAAGAATATTCCACGACCAAACGAATATTCCCCGACAACAATGAATATTTATAACCACTTGCGTATTTTTGAAAAAAAATCATATATCACCCTTAACTTTAACTTGTTATCAATTTAACCATTTACTAAATAGAAAAATTGAATACTTTTATTTCATAAAATTCGGGGTCTTACACAACTGACTGAAAACATCACTCCACACCCCGACTAGTTCCCGCTATATTCTCGCCTTCTGAGAAAAATAGAACAAAAAAAAAATGGTGAGCTCAACTAGTCCAGCAAAGAATATTATGACTAAGATAATATACAACAAATTATTGTTAGTCTTCAACAGGAAAAAATCTGATAAAATATAATAGACAACAAGTTTTAGATCAACAACTGCAGCGGAAACAACAAACCATTAGAAGAGTCAAGTAGAGAATGAGTTCAACTATCTTCTAAGATTTAAAAGTTCATCATCAATATTTTATCCCTGTAACAACAATCAATAACCATCTTTAATCAAATATTCATCTTTGCACTACAGACCAAAGATATTCGTTTGTATCACCAGTCGGTCATGTTAATCTCAACACTTGTTTATCTTTGCACTACGGGCCAAAGATATTCATCTGTTAATTATTCATCTTTGCACTACAGGCCAAAGATATTCAGTAATATCATCATTTAGGACTGAGGATGATGAAAAATATCTTAAAGAAAATGAATCCAGTGAGACAGAAGGACAAATAGTAGAGATTCGTATAACAGTTTATCCAAGATCAATAATACTTTATAATAATCAATTGTGAAGCAGAATTCAAAAATAAAGATCAAAACATGGATACAATCAAAGATAGTAACCATAATAGACATCTTGGACAAAAAGAAAAAAATTTTATTTTTCGGTGAATAGTGCCGTATTAGTGAATAGTGCCGTATACGTGAATAGTGCCGTACACGTGAATAGTAATCCCGACACAAAAAATTCCAAATTTGATAAAAAAACTCATATCAATATTTCAGCATAATGATATTGAAGAAAATAATATCATTTAAGAAGAAAATAATATCCCTTACCTCAAAATAATCGTACTTCTGACTGAATTTCAGATATAGTGCTGACATAAACTTACACCGTATATCAACACTCAAAGTATACTCACAAGAATACGCTCAATAATATAGAGAGAAAAAGAGAAAAAACTTGTTTCTGGTGTGATTTTCAATTCTAACTTTGTCCTCTATTTATAGGAAAATGTTAGCACGCCGAAGCAGACTTAACTTGCAACCTGATGGCTTTACCTGCTACTATTCCTACCCACCACATTTGAATAAAAATCTCAACACATTTCTTCACCAACCAAGAGTGGGGCCCACCAATTCTAGAATTTTCCACTAAAATGATTAACTCCAAAAATTCAACAATTTCTGAACCAGTCATCTCGTAAAATTCATAACAAATTATACGTTCATTTTTAATGGTTCAAAATTTGTGGACATATACTCAACTTATATATGTATAACATATCCAAATATTACCACGATCCAACGGTCGGATTAAAAATTATAACCCTCGCAAAATATCTCAAAAACCCTAATTTGATTTTCAATACCTCCGTTCCGACAAAAATGCAGATAAAGCACCTCAACATTAACTCCTTCATTTTTAACCACAAAAATATATCTCTCATTTATATCCACATAAAATAAATATTTCTTTATCATATGAATCAATAATTAATTATTCACAAATAATATTACAGAATCACATTTATGACAATCAGGCCGTTCCCAGGAAAGAGGGGGCTTTCCAATAAGAATTTCTCCTTACTGGCGCGCAATTAGGTGACCAAACCTCTCCTTAGATAGAACTTTCTAGACATTGCCAATAATGTTATCTAATAATATTATTCAAATAATATGAATTATTGATTTGATAATGGAAAATACTGTGCAGCGACAATTATTGAAACAACAATAATATAAAATATCAACGTAGCACTTATTGAATCAATAAAATAAAATATTGAATAGTAATTACTATAACAATTATTGAGTAGTGTCTTCTTACGTAAGAATCAATAATTGGTGCAATACCGTGTGCTACTGTGTTTTAACGGTAACAACTACACCGTTATTTATAAACAACCTATACTTGTCGTTTTCTTCATCTAATCGCTTTCTGTTATGGGGCCCACACAAAGCTGCGCCGTCGTACGAATATTCCCCGACAGCAAGAATATTCCACGACCAAACGAATATTTTTCGACAAAAAGAATATTTTATAACCACTTGCTTATTTTGCAAAATTTGCATATTTCACCCATAATCAAAGTATTATATCAAATTAACACCTTATTATTCACAATAATATTTAGAGAAAATTTGATTTTATTCATTAATAAGTTGGGGTCTTACAACCTCCCCTCCTTATGAAATTTCGTCCTCGAAATTGACGTACGTACCTGGTGTTTCGAAAAGGTGAGGATACCTCGCTTTCATTTCTGATTCCAACTCCCAAGTCATTTCTTCAATAGCATGGTTTCTCCACAAAACCTTAACTTGTAGTATAACCTTCGTGCGTAGAACATACTCTTTCCTATACAAGATCTTAACAGGTACCTCCTCGTACGTTAAATCTTCGGCTATCTCGTCTGGTTCTAACTTAATTATGTGGTTAGGGTCTTTCACATATTTACGAAGCACAGATACGTGAAAAATATTATGAACACGAGACATGCTTGGAGGTAATGCGAGTCGATATGCCACATTTCCTATTCGGTCAAGAATTTCAAATGGACCAATAAATAGTGGATTGAGCTTTCCTCTCTTCCCAAATCTTGTAACTCCTTTCCATGGTGCAACACGTAACAATACATGATCCCCAATACTAAATTCTACATCCTTTCGATGAAGATCCGCATAACTCTTTTGTCGATCCTGTGCCATTTGTATACGTTGTCGAATCGTTTGGATCTTCTTTGTAGTTATGCGTATCAATTCTAGTCCCAAAAACGTTGCTTCACCCACCTCGTCCCAGCATACTGGAGAACGACACTTTCGTCCATATAATGCTTCAAATGGAGCCATACCTATACTTGCCTAATAACTGTTGTTGTAGGAGAATTCCACCAGTGGCAAGTACTTATCTCAACTTCCTTTGAAATCTAGAACACAGAGTCTTAATAGATCTTCAAGGGTTTGAATAGTCCTCTCTGATTGCCTGTCCGTTTGAGGATGGTATGCAGAACTGAATCGTAAATCCGTGCCCATTGCTTTCTGCAAGCTAACCCAAAATCTTGAAGTGAATCTTGGGTCACGATCCGAAACTATGGATACTGGCATGCCATGCAATCTCACAATCTCATTCACGTACATACTAGCAAGACGTTCAAGGGAATAAGTCTCACTTATAGGCAAGAAATGGGCAGACTTGGTTAATCTATCAACAATGACCCAAATCGCATTTATGCCTTGAGACACCTTGGGAAGACCCGTAACGAAATCCATAGTAATGTGTTCCCACTTCCATTTCAGAATCTCAAGTGGTTGCAATGAACCCTTTGGTACTTGATGCTCCGCTTTTACACGTTGACAAGTTAAACACCTCGAGATAAACTCCGCGATCTCTCTTTTCATATTGCTCCACCAAAATGTATGTCGAAGATTGTGATACATTTTGGTACTCCCAGGATGGATTGCAAACGGTGTGTTGTGTGCCTCCATCATGATTCTATGCTTCAAGTCAAAATCGTTAGGAACACAAAGTCTGGAGTTGACTCGATGTATTCCTTCTTCATCGATTCTTGCTTCTGGAATAGCACCTTCTTGCACTTTCTTCTTTATACGCATCAGCTCCATGTCCGTAGCCTGAGCAGCTTTAACTTTATCGATTAGAGTCGGTTCTACTCGTATATTTGATATCATCATGTGGGTACTTGGAGCCTTCATCTCTATCTCCATCCTTTGCAAGTCATACAAAATGGGCCTTTGTGTTAACAACATTGCACTCGTACCCGCATATGATCTTCTACTCAATGCGTCAGCTACTACGTTTACTTTTCCAAGATGATATTGGATGGTATGATCGTAATCTTTCAGCAGCTCGAGCCAACGTCGTTGCCACATGTTGAGTTCCTTTTGGGTGAAGAAATATTTGAGGCTTTTATGATCTGTATAGATCTTCACTTTCTCCCCATACAGGTAGTGTCTCCAGATCTTCAACGCGAAAACGACTGCTGCCAACTCTAAATCATGAGTAGGATAATTCCTCTCATATTCTTTGAGTTGTCGCGAGACATAGGCTATAACTTTCTCATATTGCCTGAGAACACATCCTAACCATTTTCCTGAAACATCGCTGTAGATAACAAATCCATCTGAACTAGATGGTATTATCAGAACAGATGCCGAAATGAGTCTCCTCTTGAGTTCTTGAAAACTCTTCTCACAATCCTCGCTCCAACCGAATTTTGTATCCTTCCGAGTCAGCTGAGTTAACGGAGTAGCGATTCTAGAAAATCCTTCCACGAATCTCCGGTAATACCCAGCTAAGCCCAGAAAGCTACGTACTTCGGTCACCGACTTCGGTTGCTCCCAACTTTGTATGGCTTCAATCTTTGCCGGGTCGACAGATACTCCATGTTTTGACACCATGTGCCCAAGGAATGCTACTTCCTCAAGCCAGAACTAACATTTCTTCAATTTGGCATATAGCTTGTTTTCACGAAGCCTTTGCAGTACCAGCTTCAAATGGCGCTCATGATCTTCACGACTTTTGGAATAGATGAGGATGTCATCAATAAAGACAACAACGAACTGATCTAAATATTCTTTGAATACACGGTTCATCATATCCATGAAAGTAGCAGGAGCATTAGTCAATCTAAAAGACATGACTAAGAATTCATAATGCCCGTACCGAGTTCTGAAGGCAGTCTTTGGAATATCCTCAGTTTTAATCTTCAGCTGATGATATCCAGAACGAAGGTCGATCTTTAAAAAGAATTGTGCTCCTTGTAACTAGTTGAACAGGTCATCAATGCGAGGTAGCGGATACCTATTCTTGATGGTGACATGGTTCAATTCCCTATAGTCGATACAAAGTCGCATACTCCCGTCTTTCTTCTTTACGAATAAAACAGGAGCACCCCAAGGAGACGTACTAGGACGAATGAAACCGATGTCTAACAATTTCTGTAATTGGACTTTTAACTCCTGAAGTTCAATAGGAGCCATTCGATATGGGGTTTTAGAAATGGGCCTTGTACCGGGTTCAAGGTCAATAAATAATTCAACTTCACGTTTTGGGGGTAGACCAGGAAGTTATTCAGGAAATACGTCAGGAAATTCATTAACAACAGAAATTTTATTCAAATCTGACGTGTTTTTGTTCAAGTTCGTGACATGGGTTAAGAAAGCTTGACATCCGTTTTTTAATAAACGAATGGCTTTATGACTTGATATAACAGCGATTGATTTTAATGGTTTGGTTGCTTGAATTCGCATAACAGGTTGGTTAGGAATATGAAAACTAACAACCTTACGAAAATAATCAATTTTAGCATGACGCGTGGTTAACCAATCAATCCCTAAAATCACATCAAATGCAAGAATTTTCAACGAAATAAGGTCGGCAGGTAATGTGATGGTACCAACTTGAATCAAGCGAGATTTATAAACAGTAGATGTAACGAAAGTTTCTCCTAACGGAGTCTCCACAGATAGGTCAAAGTCTAATTTCTCCGTAGTCAAGTTTAAACGTTGAGCACAAGCAGGAGAGATAAAAGAATGGGTAGAACCGGTATCTAGTAAAGTATAAACTTTGCAAGAATTTATGATTAGCTTATCCGTGATCACCTCGTTTGGGTTCCTCGCGTTTTGGCCAGTTACGACAAACGCCCTTCTAAGAACCGCTGATTTCGACTTATCCGGGACAACTTTTGGAGACACCATCCCCGCTGAACTTGGTTTTGCTACAGAACACTCTCGAGCTATATGACCCTCCTTTTCACAGTTATAACATACCTTAGATTGTTGTGGGCAGTTTGGGCTGATATGTCTCTCTTTCCCACATTTGTAACATACGACCGGTGGTCGTTCTCTTCCCCTAGAAACAGTTGATGTTTGTGCTGACGTCTTCACGTTATCATTGTTGTACCTTCTTTTCTTGAAATCTCCTCCCGACTCGCTCCTTCTATTATCACGGCCACGATTACCACCAGAGTGGTTACCGCTTTTATCCGAATGCTTTCCTTCCCTCTGGTTGTCATTGCTCCGATGACCGCTGCCACCGGTATGACCCTGGTTGTGGTCCCTCGGTTGAACATACTCATTATCTCGCTCTAATAATTGAGCCCTGTTTACAACATCTGAATATAAAGAAAATTTATGAGAGATAAGATATTACCGAATCTCGGGTTTTAGACCTCTCAAAAACATCCTTGTCATACGTTCCTCGTTCTCCACTAAATGAGGTGCAAACCTGGATAACTCAGCAAACTTCGCCTCGTACTGAGACACGATCATGTTGTTTTGTTCTAGTCTGATAAATTCTACCTCCTTCATATGACGAATACTTTCAGGAAAGTACTTATCATTGAACAGCTTTTGAAATGTTTCCTAGGACATGTTGAGTGCGTCAGGCTGGGTATGCTTCACAAACTCCCACCAGTAGTCTGCCTCACCGCGGAACATAAAGGTGGCGAATGGAACCTTCTGTTCCTCCGTGCATCCCAAGACATCGAATATCTTGGTAATTTGCTTGACCCATGTTTCCGCCTTGATCGGATCCGGCTTTTCCCAGAATTCTGGTGGTCCCAACTCCTTGAACTGCTTGGCTGTAACAAACCGCGCGTTGCCATCATTTCCACCCGTATTTTGTACACGAGTCTCCCTCGTCTGATTTTGCATGAACTGCAAGAAGCTCCTAAACATTCCATCATTCATCGTTTGCCCGATAACGTTGTTTACAGGAGGAATATTGCCTTCCTGTTGTACGTTCTCCTGGTTTGTAACTAAAGGTGTTTCCATGGTCTCATACACTCCATTGTTAACGTTCTCAGCTGCCATTCTCAAATACTGCCATAAAAAAAGGGTTAATCAAACAAATTAACATATCACATAATATCTCTATATTATGACCAACCAACAAATAAGCTTAGGTAGGACACACTAGCGAAGGATTTACTCGTCTCTCCCCTCCTAATTCTATTCTCCGATCTCCGCCAGATTCCATATCCCTAAGCTCTGATACCAACTGTGACGCCCCCAAAATAGGTATACATCACCCATTCTGAGTCGCCAAATACATGGTACAGAAACAAATACAACTTCATTATAATAATTGTCGTGCAAAATACGACAACACAAATACTGTGAGTTTAAATACAAATATTGTCTTCTAGACAATATCCACACTCAAATAAGTCCTCATTACAATTATTAAAACACTATTTTACAAAATAGTGAGGACTGCTAACACAACTGACTGGAAACATCACTCCACACCCCGACTAGTTCCCGCTATATTCTCGCCTCCTGAGAAAAATAGAACAAAAAGGAAAAGGGTGAGCTCAACTAGCCCAGTAAAGAATATTATGACTAAAATAATATACAACAAATTATCGTTAGTCTTCAACAGGAAAAAATCTGATAAAATATAATAGACAACAAGTTTTAGATCAACAACTGCAGCAGAAACAGCAAACCATTAGAAGAGTCAAGTAGAGAATGAGTTCTACTATCTTCTATGATTTCAAAGTCCATTATCAATATTTTATCCCTGTAACAACAATCAATAACCATCTTTAATCAAATATTCATCTTTGCACTACAGGCCAAAGATATTCATTTGTATCACCAGTCGGTCATGTTCATCTCAACACCTGTTCATCTTTGCACTACGGGCCAAAGATATTCATCAGTTAATCATTCATCTTTGCACTACAGGCCAAAGATATTCAGTAATATCATCATTTAGGACTGAGGATGATGAAAAATATCTTAAGGAAAATGAATCTAGTGAGACAGAAGGACAAATAGTAGGGATTCATATAACAGTTTATCCAAGATCAATAATACTTCATAATAATCAATTGTGAAGCAGAATTCAAAAATAAAGATCAAAACATGGACACAATCAAAGATAGTAACCATAATAGACATCTTGGACAAAAAGAAGAAAATTTTATTTTTCGGTGAATAGTGCCGTATTAGTGAATAGTGCCGTATACGTGAATAGTAATCCCGACACAAAAAGTTTCAAATTTGATAAAAAAAACTCATATCAATATTTCAGCATAATGATATTGAAGAAAATAATATCATTTAAGAAGAAAATAATATCCCTTACTTTAAAATAACCGTACTTCTGACTGAATTTTGGATATAGTGCTGACAGAAACTTGCACCGTATAGCAACACTCAAAGTATACTCACAAGAATACGCTCGATAATATAGAGAGAAAAAGAGAGAAAACTTGTTTCTGGTGTGATTTTCAATTCTAACTTTGTCCTCTATTTATAGGAAAATGTTAGCACGCCGAAGCAGACTTAACTTGCAACCTGATGGCTTTACCTGCTACTCTTCCTACTCACCACATTTGAATAAAAATCTTAGCACATTTCTTCACCAACCAAGATTGGGGCCCACCAATTCTAGAATTTTCCACCAAAATGATTAACTCCGAAAATTCAACAATTTTTGAACCAGTCATCTCGTAAAATTCATAACAAATCATACGTTCATTTTTAATGGTTCAAAATTTGTGGACATATACTCAACTTATATATTTATAACATATTCAAATATTACCACGATCCAACGGTCGGATTAAAAATTATAACCCTCGCAAAATATCTCAAAAATCCTAATTTGATTTTCAATACCTCCGTTCCGACAAAAATACAGATAAAACACCTCAACATTAACTCCTTCATTTTTAACCACAAAAATATATCCCTCATTTATATCCATATAAAATAAATATTTCCTTATCATATGAATCAATAATTAATTATTCACAAATAATATTACAGAATCACATTTATGACAATCAGGCCGTTCCCAAGAAAGAGGGGGCTTTCCAATAAGAATTTCTCCTTACTGGCGCGCAATTAGGTGACCAAACCTCTCCTTAGACAAAACTTTCTAGACATTGCCAATAATATTATCTAATAATATTATTCAAATAATATGAATTATTGATTTGATAATGGAAAATACTGTGCAGCGACAATTATTGAAACAACAATAATATAAAATATCAACGTAGCAATTATTGAATCAATAAAATAAAATATTGAACAGTAATTACTATAACAATTATTGAGTAGTGTCTTCTTACGTAAGAATCAATAATTGGTGCAATATCGTGTGCTACTGTGTTTTAACCACCGGATATTTCAACAGTATTAACGGTAACAACTACGCACGATTTATAAATAACCTATATTTGTCGTTTTCTTCATCCAATCGCTTTCTGTTATGGGGCCCACATAAAGCTGCGTCGTCGTACGAATATTCCCCGATAACAAGAATATTCCACTACCAAACGAATATTTCCCGACAAAATGAATATTTTATAATCACTTGCTTATTTTGCAAAATTTGCACATTTCACCCATAACCAAAGTATTATATCAAATTAACACCTTATTATTCACAATAATATTTAGAGAAAATTTGATTTTATTCGTTAATAAGTTGGGGTCTTACACTGACACGCAGACGGATAGATCACCCTCTCGCCTGTGTGTCAGTACTATATTGTGCATAAAGTGAACTTACTATGAAGTTCACTTCATACTAACCACTCTCCATTTTGAGGCTAGTAGATTTTAAAATTAAAAATATATTTTTAATTATAAAGTGACACGAAATTTTTAATACTTTTTATTTTATTTTTTGATGGATTGAATATTATTATTCAATCACTACTATATTTCTTTCAAATATTAAAAACTTATTATAAAGTATAAAGTTTAATTAAAAATATATTGTTTTAAAAATATACAGTAAATTTAAAATGTTAATAAAATAAATAAATAAATAAAATAGGGGAAAAAAGAATTCTTGAATTAGGCCTTTGGGGCCTTGGGCACTGGGCAGTAGCCTCATTGAGTTGAAATTTGAAATAAGACACTGAGCAGTTGTCTCAGTGAGTTGACTCGGTAAATCTAAAACCCCTTCACAGAAACCTTCGAAAAAGGATCCTCAGACCTTTTGCAGCTATTGGAGAATGTCTGTTTCCTTCTCTTCACCGCTATTCTTCCCTCCAAAACTTGCTTATCATTTCTGTCTCTTTCCCATAGTGTTTGTTACTTACAATCTTGAACTAAAAGTTCTTGTTCTTTTTTTAACTAAAGGATTTCAGTGGAAAGCAAAGGATTTGTGGGGTATGGAGAAACAAACAAAAAATGAAGAATGGTAATGTAATACCTGAAAAAAAAAATATTAGTTAATTGGGTTTTCCTTATGTTTGGGTCAGATTCTAATTAATGTGGACCATAACAAGTAAAGGATTGTATTAATTGGGTCTTTTAATTAATTAAGTCTAAATTATATTTGTCTAATTTTAAATCCTATTTAAATTAGGAGTATTAATAAAACATATTAATTAATAATAAATAAGTAAAACCTAGTTTTACCTCTTTACGCCTGATGAGTTGGGGAATAACGTGAGAATAAAAGAAGGTAGCGGAAGAAGAACTAGTAGAAGAACGTGACTTGAATTACAAAAGGGTTTGAGAGCAAAATCTTAGAATTTTATTCACCATATTCTTCTTCTTAATGGTAATTGTTGAATTATTTTTGAATACAAAATAATTATTTTGCTACTGTTATTGCAATCTATTTTCTTATTGTATTTACAATCTATTTTAAAATTTTATTATGCCGTTTGATTAGTTGAATTTGTTAATGAAATTTTGATTTACAATTGGGGTAAAATATATACGATTTGCGTTTATATATATAATCGTATAATATGCTGCTAAATTCGTTAATTTATATATAAATATATTAACATGTTTCTGCTGCTTTATATATATGTATGTTAACTTGATGCTTCTACTGCTTTATTTATATATATACAGGTTAACCTGCTTGATTTTTTAGTTATATATATATATAGTTGGTTCAGTACATATTAGATTCTATATATATATTTGGGGAGGAAGCAGGAAGAGGGGGAAGAACAGGCAGATGTGCATACAATACACAATTAAATAAAAAATTTATTGATTGATTGATCAAACTATTTACAAGTGCTAAAAATAAAATTAACTTACAAGATAATTAAAAGAAGAACATTAGATGAAGAGGGGTTAGGTAGGCTTAACAGCGGTGAAGGCTAAAGATTAGTCAGAGAAGGATCTCTGAGTCTTTCTAAGTCTGCTGAACTAAATGAATTCGATTTCCTTTTATAGAATAAGGAAACGAACTATTACAACATTACTATTACAATAACTGGGATAAAGTAAAAGTAAGAAACATATTACATTTACTAAAGTAAAGTAAAAGTAAAAGAAAAGAATCTGCTTTCGGTGGAAAAGCAGACGTCTTCTTTTGACTAAAAGGGCCGTGGGGCCAGAAGTCTGACTGAGAGCTGCTTTTGGTGGAAAGCAGAAGATGCTGCTGGCGAGGCTGTCTAAGCCGAAGATGCTGCTGACGAGGCTGCCGGAGCAGGAGCTAACTGAGCTGACTAGGCTGCCGGAGCAGGTGCTGATTGAGACGATCAGGCAAAAGGATCCTGAGCATCCTGAAGATTGACGGTGCCATAGGGGTCACAATCATCTTCGTCATCTTCTTCTTCATTGTTTTTTGAATTTTGACTATTATTTTCTCCTCCGGAATGAGAAGAAATTGCTTATGGTTTCTCATCTAACTGGTCTAATCTTGCCTGAATGGCGTCTGCAAGACGTCTTAACTGAGAATTAGAATAACTGGAAACCTCGGTGACTTTACTGGGACTCGGAGGAGCAACTGATTTTAATTTCTCAGAAGCTTTAACTGGAGTTTTACTGGAAGACTCAATGGCTGGAGCCTTGGTGACTAGAGGGGTCAATAATGGAGTAGATGGAGAAGGAGGGAATTCCTTATGAACTTGACCAACTATCCTATCGACACCGAACTTATCCCACCATTTAATATAAAAATGGCAAGAGACCTGAGAAATTGGGGAGATGACTGTTTGGGCTGACCTAATTCCTATAGATGAAGGAGGCTGGAATACAGTGACTTCTTGGGTGGCCGTAACGACATACTGCCATTTAAGGATCCAAGGGATTTTATATTTACTGCAAAATATAAGGAATGCAGGAATTTCCTCATATTTCGGGAGATAGTTACTATGATGACAGAAATGCTCAAGTTGAACCACAAGTGGTTCTGGGAAAATTGCATGATCAAGACCATGCCTTGTCCACCAGAGAATGAACTACTTAGGAAATTGACTTTTAAACTTTTGGTCGAACTGGAAAAACCAAGAATGACTATGATCTTCATTCTGGTGAAGCATGATTTTGAACCAAGCCTCAATATAATCATAATAGCAATAGAGGCTAGTATGATTAGAGAGTGACTTGAGATCGGAAGGATGACTACCCCAATCGGAAAGATTGAGAACCTGTTTAATATACAACGAATGATAAAGAAGCTTGGATTTATCATTGTTGGCATAAATAGGTTTGATAAATACTGACTCAGTTTCAATAAGAATATCCTTATAAAAGACCAAAGATTTATAAGGAGCGAGAGGAAGGAAGTGCCATCCAGTAGGAAAATACTGGGCAGCTAATTTGACTGGGTCATTTTTAGGTTTCATGGGTAACTCGATGTGGAATAAGTGCTGATCATACTTAGCACGATACTCCGAAGCTGGGTTACTAGGGTTTGATGTAGTTACTTTAGATTGATTAGCAAAAATGTCAAACGGTTTAGGTTGACTAGCAAGAACTGACGCATAGGGCTTGGGGACTGTACCAAGCACCTGGAATTTATTATGGGTTTGAGTAACTGGATGAGGAACAGCAGTTCCTTTTGACTGATTAACTGGGCCTGAGGAACGGCCATGACCACGAGAAAAAGATCCTCATCTCACACTCATGGTGCTACAATTGTACCTTTGTTAATGAATTCACGGGTGAGAAAATCAGGAACTGAGTTGTTACTACCTTTAATATATTCAATATCAAAATCAAAAATACTTAATATAGCTTGCCATCTAGCGAAAGAATGCTTAGAGGCGACGTTTTCAACGTCCTTTTCAAGAATGAATTTGGCTGACTTGCAATCTATTCTAACTAGGAATTTCTGATTCAGTAAATCTCTCTGAAATTTCTTAATACATAATACAAGTGACAAAATCTCTTTTTTAATAGTACTGTATTTTAACTGTGTAGGGTTCCATGCGCCTGAATAGAAACGAACAATTTGCTCGTCAGAAGTGGGAGTTAACTTTTGTTTGAGTATGCCACCAAATCCAATATCGGAGGCATCCGTTTCAACTATTTTGAATGCTGCATCATTAGAGATGCCAAGGCAAGGCAAAACTTTGACATATTTTTTAACTTGCTGGACGACAGAAGTATGAATGTCAGTCCATGGAGGGGGATTACTTTGTAAGCGCTGAAAGAGAAGCTTACAAATCTTCCTGAGATTCTTGTAGAACTTTCCTATATAATTAAGCGAGCCAAGAAATCTCTGTAGCTGAGTTTTGTCGGTAATCTTATCTGAAAATCTGTCGACAAATTGAATAGCTCTGTCAATAGGCCGAGTAAGTCCGTGATAGAGGATTAATCCGAGAAACCTGACTTTTGTCAGAAACAGACTACACTTGGAAGGTGAAAGAACAAGACCATTGGTTTTAACCGTTTTGAAGAATGAATTCAAATGTTTAATATGTTCTTCAATAGTCTTGGAGAATACAAGGATATCGTCGATGTATACAATAATAAAATGACTGAAAGGATTCAAAATATTATTAAGAATATTCTGAAATTCACTGGGTGCATTTTTTAGTCCAAATGACTGAACATTCCATTCGTAATGTCCGAAAGGAGTGGTAAATGCGGTTTTATACCTATCGTCGGGATGAATAGCAACCTGCCAGAATCCTGACTTAAGGTCAAATTTACTAAAAATGGTGGAAACACTTAACCTACTAAGGAGGTCTTCCTTATTGGGTAAAGGGTATCTAATGACTCCATTTGTTCATGACTCATTTGAATTGGTCTAGCTTTAGTGAGAATTAAATGTTCTTTAAATTCTTTAGCATATGGTAATCTAACTGTGTGCTTCTTCCTATGCCAAAAAGCTTTGGGAGAGTCAGAACATAAATTTTTTGTTAAATAATCTTTTAATTCACTAATTTTTTCTTGAACTCTGTTACTCTTAAGTTGTTCTTCAACTTGCTGATACCTAACTTCTTCTTTGAGGAAACTTAGGTGGGTAACTTTACAGTTTAACAGATTAATTGATTTAGAAATTGATTCTTCTTGAATAAATTTTAAATCTCTTTCTTTTGGTTTGATTAGGAATTTAAAGGTAATTTTCTTTCCTAAATGCTCGCAGCTTAAACCTTTATTACTATTGGTGAATGGGTACAATAAGTATATAAATGGTAATCCTAAAATGATTTTATCCGTAAGATTGCGAATAAAAACAAATGAAGTTTTAAAACACATATTGTCTTGACAGATGTGCACCTTAGGTAATTTATATTTTATTTCTATATGACTACCATTAGCTGAATTAAGCTTTTCACTAGTCTTCTTGTAATATCTAGTGGGAATAAGACCTTCTTGAATACAGTTCAGGTCTGCACCAGTATCAACTAAGGCAGGGAGCTGAATGGAGAAAGTTTTATCAATAACTAGATTAATAGAGATATATCATTTTTGAATGGTAATGTCTTTAATTCTTTTAAGTGAGAGACCTTGAATAAAAAGATCAGGTTCATCTTTAGCACCTGACGACTCTGGTTCTTCATGACTTTCATCACTGGAAGAAGAATCGTGTATTTGTAAATCTGACTTTTTATCATCAATCTCTTTCCTTAGATTAGAAATATCTAATTTTAGGTTAGAGATTTCTTTCTTTAATTTATTAACCTCATGATTTAACTCAGGGAGGGTAATTTCTCTGGCTGGAGACTTAAATCTCTCAAGTGTTTTATTAAGACTAAAAACTGATTTCTCTTTGGCTCTAAGAACCTTGTCAGTAACTTTCTTATCTTTGTTTAGTAAATCTTTTAGTTGATTTAGATACTGAGTTTTTAATCCTGGGTCAGTGATTTTACTAATTAAATCAACTAACAATGAACACTCTTCATCTTCTTTGGTAATTACATTAATTCTTTTACAACAATTGTTACTACAGTTTTCAGTACAGATAGTAACTTCGTTATCACTATTTAATTCATCGTTACAAGTACTGCTACTGCTAGAAGATTCAGGAATATCTGAAGCTTCTTCATTACTATTATTATTTTTCAGTTCTCATTAACTCTAATAATTATTCTGTGTCTTTTGCTGAAATGTTCAACTGACTTAATTTTTGTTTAACTCTACATTCACTTTTAAAGTGTCCTTTCTGCCCACAATTGTGACAGACAATTTTATTCTTATCAAAATTCTTATATTTTTTGGTTGATTTTCTGTGTGTTGACTGAGGTTTCTTATAATAAGAATCTTTATTAATAATTTTCTTATCTTGATTATATCGCTTCTTACGATGTTTATGACTCTTATGTGACTCAATATGTTTATGGGGTTGCCGGTGCTTTCTTCTAGAGGGAGCAACATGCGGTAAACCATATTGTTCACAGAAAGTGTCTAACTCGTATTTAGTCTTTTTCTTGTCTTTACTGGCTTGCTTAGCTAACTTAAAGTCAATACACATTTTTAATCCAATTTTTTGAATATAACTTATAATATCTCCATAAGTTAAATTATCGTAATCAATATATCCTAAGTTCTTACTTAATTCTTCTCTAACTTTATGTGCAAATAATGAAGGTAAGCCATTAACGAATTTTTCTTTCCAGAATGGTTTATTACTGTCATTTCGCATCATAACTCTAGAGGTGAATACATCTTTGTACCATCTAAAATCACTTAGAGTGGGACAAGTAAGATTACTTAATTGATCATGAATTCTCTCTGTGATGTTACTAGGAATTCCAATAAAATGCTTAATTATGGTGAAAATTAAAGTATTAACTCCATCTGGCGGTCCCATACCAACTTCTTCGTCGAAGATGGGATTGCCATCATCATCTCTTTGGATAGCATGAATAATTGATATTCTAATATCTTCTGTGAGATGTTTCTCCCACCAAGATCTGAGAATACTACTGAATCCACTAGCTATTAATTTAACTATATCTGGTTGAGATAAATTGTTGAATTTAGTGATATAGCTATTTGCTACCATTGACATATGATTTAATTTATTAAGGATTTCTTATTCACTAAATCCATCAATATTCCATTCATATACTTTATTAGACGAAACAGAGAATTGTTTATCTAGATTTCTCTCTTCGAATTGTAGATCCGGAGGAGTAGGTCTAGAATACCAATTTCTGGTAATACTAGTGTTATTAACAGTTAATTTATTTAGTTGTTCAGTAAGGTTAGAAGCAGATGAGTGAATAGAAGAACTGTCGTCGTCATCATCAGATTCCACTTGATCAATGACAGTAATAGTTCCACTCGTACCAGCTTCAGTTTTAATTTTTTTAAATAACTTATCAATAGACTGAACTAATTCTTCATCTTTATTAGGTATATTTCTATTTTTTGGTAATTTTATTAAAGGCTATTCAACCTTTGAATCAGGTTTTTTAATAACATTTTCTTCAAATTTTTCTTCGATTCTATCTAGCTGTTTTCCAACAGTTGCTAGATACTGATTACTAAAGTTTAATTGTTCAATTATCTTTTTATCGTCTTTAACTCCATCGGGAATTTTAAAGGGACTAGCGATAACTGAAGTGTTTTTAACTGGAATTAGAACTGTCTCTAAAGGTGGATGACTAGACAAAATTTTTGATTTGTCTTCTTTGATCCATTGTGTTTTACTAATAACATTATACTTACTTTGGTATTGTTCATACCAGTCGTAAAAAATAACGTTAATTTCTTCATTTTTAATGAATCTTTTCCATCTATTAACTATCTTATCTCTTTCTTTTTCAGTAGGGTGATTAGATCTAAATAGATGTTTTTTTCTTTATTAGATTTTGAATTAAAATCCTTTACTAAGTTATCCCAATCTAAAATAAATTCTTTTTTAATGATTCTTAATTGATTATGAATAGGGGCATTAAAATCAGACTGTGTAGGATACACAGAAGACGCTGGAGAAGAAGAACTTTCATCTTCATCAGGGTCATTCTGGGTGTAACAGGGATGACTAACTTGTCCTTGATTAAGAATACCTTTAAGTTTAATATCTTTAACCGAAGGGTTACTAATTATTTCAGAATCTCTTCGAGTATGAATAACTGAAGGAGCTGAAGAACTGGAAATGTCTTCGATGATAACTGGGGTTCTAGTGCGTTCAAAACAAATTTTAACAGTTCCGTCAGAAAACTGTTTGATGTTTTCAATATTTAATGAATTATTAACTACGGGTTGTTGTGGTAATTCATTTGGCAAAGTCCATTGACTAGGTAAGGTAATATCCTTCCAGAGGATTGTTCTCGAGATCTGGATATTAGCATCACTAGTTGAACTCTGAATTAAAACTGTTTGATCTCTAGGACTCTTATTAAGAGCATGAACATTCAAGTTTGACTTCATGGTCTTATAGTAAATCCGGTAAATCAAAGCAATAGGCTGAGATCCCTCAATCATATGAGTAATCTCTCCTTCAGTTTTAATATTTAATGTTAACGCTTTAAATAAGTTTAGATCACTAAGACTTAATGTAAAATCTGGGAAACAATTAAAATGAATTGGACCATTATGCAGGCTAGCTTCCATGGCACCAATTATACTAGGATAATAATTTAAAAATCTGGCGTCTCTAAAACAAAGATAGATTGATGAATTAATTCCTTTTCTGTTAAGTGGTTTAACTGCAACTTGAATTAATCCTATATGTATAAAATTATAACCCTTTTTTCTATGTTTTTTAATAACATCTGGAGATAAAAGGCTACAATTTTCATATTCTTTATTAATTGCAAAAACTCTTTCAACTGTTTTAACATTATAGTCAGTTTTAAATTTATCTGAAAAAGTTGACTGATAAATTTCTTTAGGGGACACCCTAGGTATGTTCCAATTATGCAAAACTTGATTAAGGTTTTCATAACTCTGTTCTTCCTGGTTAACTATGTCTGGAACTAGAGGCAAAGTTGACCGGTTACTAATTGAGGAGTTGGATCTAAATAATCTACTCATCATGACTATTTTCAAAATAAATCTGACTCAAGGTTCATTCATGCATACCCCGTTTACCCTAAGTAGACTCATACCTATGTTCAATAACCCGACACTGCTCACACCCTGGAGACTTACAAAGGTTAGATACGAACTAGGTGGACAACAGGTAAGTAAGGTGACTTCAGAACTCTGAGGAAGAAGATAATTTTGAAAAAAGAGAAGATAAGTTTGATTAAAAAGATCTAACTAGGCAGTCAGAAACAACAAACAACTTGGCTCTGATACCATTTGGACTCTGAGGAAGAAGATAATTTTCACTGATAGATCAGGACCAATCGAGTGATCCTTTGTTTCAGATTTCATCTGATTTGTTTTTAAACAAAAACTTTCTACAAAATCAAAGAAATTTTGAAGATTTTGACCAATTTTTCGGTGAAAAATTTTCCTCTCCTTCTTTTGTAAACAAATTTTTGGGGGTAAAAGGGTTATTTCCTAGATAAAAATTTTGAGGTGGAAATGTATGGAGGTGATGACTCGTCGGAGAAGACGATCAGCAGTTCCATCCGGCACCGGAAGAGACGGATCAGTCAACCGGAGAAGCCGCCGGAGAAGACGACGGAACAGTCGCCGGAGTCAACCGGAGGAGTCACCGGAGAAGACGACGTAACAGTTGCCTTCAGTCAGCTGATGGCCGACAGCCATCAGATCAGCTTTTGCTTTCCGTAAAGCAAAAGTCTTTTACTTTTAGTAAATGTAAAAGTAAAGGTAAAAGAATATAACTTTTGCTTTTACTTAAGCTAAATGTTTTTTACTTTAAGTAAAAATGTAAAAGTAAATGTAAAATATTTCTTACATTTTACTTTTACTTAAGTAAATTACTTTTACTCCAGTTAATGTAATAGTGATTCCTGCGTGAATCAATAGTAATTTACTTTCAGTTTTTCTATTTAAAGAACTCGAAGTGTTAGAGTTCTTCAGGCTTTTCTTTTGTAAGAAAACCTCACCTGAGTTCCGCTCTTCCTTCTCTCTAGAGTTAGCCGGAGACGAAGCTTCCAGCATCAATTTTCTTAGTTAGAAGATGAAGTCGAAGTCTTTCATACTTCGATCTTCCTCAAATAGTTAGTCTAGAAATTAATGTAATCCTTCCTCAACTGTTTATAAATAAAAAGAAAGAGATTACTTTACCGATTCACCGGTCATCTTCTTAATCTTTTCTTTTCTGTCTAAGTTTTTCCTTTAAAAGGAAATCGAATTCATTTAGTTAAGCAGACTTAGAAAGACTCAGAGATCCTTCTCTGACTAATCTTTAGCCTCCACCGTTGTTAAGCCTACCTAACCCCTCTTCATCTAATGTTCTTCTTTTAGTTATCTTGTAAGTTAATTTTATTTTCAGCACTATATATATATATATATATATATATATATATATATATATATATATATATATATAATATAAGAATTACAGAAATTTAAAAACGGGTTAGTAATAATTAATATTATAATATTGTTATTATAATTAAAATATATCTTTTGATTACAAATTGAATATAATATATTAAAATTATTAAATTTATGAAAATATTAATTGTATAAGTTCATAATTTAATTATATGTATTGTATTTTATTTTGATAATTAGATCGAATTGAGGGAGTCTAGCGGGTGACATTTGGAATTGGTGAATTATTTTGGTACTATTTTAAGGTACGGATTCTGTACTTTTTTAGCGAGACTCTTTTAAATATAATTCGTTCGTTTTGTTATTCGTTTAAAAATTTGGTATTGCCTCTCAGGATTATTCCTTGTTGTCAAAATTATTGAGATAATTTCGTTTTGGCATTGATATTTGAATTCCTATTTGTACTCTTTGAACTAGTTAATCGTGTCAACATATTTTGGAGACTTTATTCGTTTGTACCATTGGTCGTATATTTTCGTTCACATTCGGGAGTTATTCTGATCATTGATATATTGTGATAATTAATAATGTTGTATTTGATAATTCTATTTCATTTGAATATGGTCATGTAAGCCTTGTGATTTGAACCCCTTTTGGCTTATATTTTGTAGTTTGATCCTTAGGGTATACTTGAGCTAACCACTTGTGGGGGTACCACAGGCATGTCCTCTTGACACAAGGGCATGACACCTTCCGTGGCGGTGTGATCAGTCCACGGCGTATCCTTTTGTATGCTTTGGTTATGAGCTTTGACCATTTGATATATTTGTTCAGGATACGTATGGATCGACCCAGTATTTGATTTGATTCGATTTATTTGGCGGATTGGTGACGTATGTGTCGTGCGTAGTATCCGATTTGATTTGTATACATCATGGTACCGATGTATTTTGTTGGCCTTTGGCTATTTGTATTTGAGCTCAGTATGAAATTGTTACCTTATAACCATTTGATTCAGCCTTATTTTGTTTGGAATTCTTTTGACTATAGTTGTCTGTTCGACAGTGTTAATCATTTGTACCTTGTCTCACCAATTTCGGTATATTCATGTTTGGTTAGCAGTTGTAATTGTTCGTTCATTCAGTTCTTTCGGTACATATATATATTGTTTATATATATGCATTTTTATATCCGTACTGGGCAATTGGCTCACGCTGTGTTCTTTTTCGGTAGGTAATCAGGGGTGATCAGGATTTGTGGGATGAGAGCTACCTTTGATCCAAATGAGTAGATTAGTTTTTGAGACTTATTATTAGACTTGGTTTTCCTAATATTTTGTATATGGATGTTTGGGTCATTTTGGCATTTATTTCTTATTAGTAGAGATTATGTAAGTGTGGAATTCTTTCTATTTAAATTGGAGTATGTGACAATTAGTGTTCAATTTCATTAGAGATATTTTGAGATTTATTTGAGGTTTGTATTTATTATGCTTGTGCGTGACATTCCTTTTCCTTTTTGGGAAAGGGGTTGTTACAGAGTTGGTATCAGAGCTTAGCTTATGATCGTGTAGATTGCCTTTTAGGCTTGACCTGTGAGTTATAGGTAGATCACTGGGTAGTTATAAGATTTTATTATAGTGTTATGTTGCGTTTGATCTTCGTTCTGAATAATTTTGGCTTCGATTATTTGTTTTGATCTGTTTGTTATTATTTGTTGATTTGTATCATAGATGGCTCGTAAGTCTTCGAGAATTGCTGGGAGGCAAGGTAATAACGGTAGGAGGGATCAGAGGCAACCCCAGGTTGAGGCTGTTAACCAGGGTGGTAATGATGGGGCCCAGGGTAATGCAACAATAACCCCGGCTATGGTCTCAACAATGATGAATGAGGCAGTTACGCAGGCCGTGGCATAGGCTATGCAGGGTATTCCGCAGATGCAAGGAAATTAACATGCAAATGGCATGAGGGATGATGCAGAGATACCACAACATGAGCAGAATGTTCCTCCCGAGGATCAAGTAGGTCAACAAGTGCAGCCGTTGTATGTGTTATTGGAGAGGTTCATTAAGCAGAAGCCCAATTCTTTTCGTTTTGCTCCGACTCCAATTGATGCGGAGAACTGGATCGCCCATTTGGAGAAGATTTTTGATGTGATTGGGTGTTCAGAAAATCAGAAGGTGAGATTACCAATTTATAAGCTAGAGGATGATGCTCAGCGATGGTGGAAATCGTTGAAGGCTACACAGGGAGATGGATTTATGGATGGACTCATATGGAGCGGTTTTTGTGACCTTTTCTATCAACAGTATTTCCCAAATGATGATAGGGATGCATACATCAGGAAATTTGTGTCCATTCGGCAGAAGGATGATGAGACTATTACTGATTTTATAGCGAGGTTTACGAGATTGGCTGGTTCTGCTGGTTCAATAGCTGGGACAGCTACACAACATGTAAAAAAGTTCAAATGGGCCTTGAAATATGAGTATAGGCGATCAATCATCCACACCATATTTACACATGTATCAGAGGTAGCTAATGCAGCTAAGAGCGTGGAAATAGAACACAAGAACTTTCGAGCTTCCAAATCAGAAGGGAGTCGAAAGAGAGATAGAGATGACCATCAAGGGCAAGGAATGAGGCAGTTTGGTAGAAATCAGAATAGAAGACAAAATAATTGGAATGAACCTCCATCGGGTCAGCGGTTTAATCCTCGAAGGGATTTTGCTTACCCAATGCATCAGGGTGGTCGTGGAGGTCAGCAACAGGGTCAGTGGCAAGCTGGAGGGCAGTATCAAAATAGGGGATTTCAACAGAACAGAGGTTTCCAGCAAAATTAAAATCAGGGTCAAATTCAAGGGCGGTATCCAGGACCGGCAGATGGGGGCAATTCGAACCTTTTGCCACTTCCACCTGCTCCATGTGGTACTTGTGGGTATCATGCTGGTAGGGCGTGCTATAGAGATACAGGGGACTGTTTCTTATGTGGACAGATGGGACATAGAGCGAGGAACTGCACAGTTCAACGTGGTAATGGGGGAGGGGGTAATGCTGGAAATGGTGGTCAGCGCAACGCCGGTGGGAGAGTATTTGCAATGACAGCTAATCAGGCGGCCCAAGCACCAGATACTATTTCAGGCATCCTTTTTGTAGGAAATCGCGAGGCATCAGTTTTGTTTGACACTGGATCTACACACTCTATTGTTGCACTTTCATTTATTCGTCATCTTGGAGTGTCTTCTCATACATTAGATCCCCATTTATCTATTGCTACCCCGATGGGGAATTCTGTGATTATTTCTGAGCAATTTCGTGAGTGTCCTTTGAAGTTAGGGAAGAGGGTGTAAGCAACTAACTTACTTCCGATGGTGATGCATGATTTCGATATCATCTTGGGTATGGATTGGCTGTGTAAGCATCGAGCCACTATTGATTGTCAAGCGAGGAAGGTTATTTTTGGAACCTTAGAGGCTCCAGAATTCGAGTTTCAATGTTCCAAGCCGAATGGAGTTGTAAAGTTGATCTTAGCTTTGAAGGCGAGCAAAATGATTTTTAAGGGACGTGATTGTTATTTGGCTTATGTGAAGGATACCTCGAGGGATGAGCCCCAACTTGATGACTATCCAGTTGTGCGAGAATTTCCTGAGGTATTTCCTAAGGATCTGCTAGGATTGCCACCGCCAAGAGAAGTTGAGTTTACTATTGAGCTCATTCCTGGAGCGGAACCTATCTCTAAGGCACCCTATAGAATGGCTCCATTAGAGTTACAGGAGTTGAAGGAATAATTGCAGGAGTTGTTAGATCGTGGATTCATTTGACCGAGCGTATCGCCATGGGGTGCTCCAGTATTGTTTGTGAAGAAGAAGGACGGATCTATGAGATTATGTATAGATTATAGGGAGCTAAATCGGATCACTATCAGGAACAGATATCCATTGCCACGGATAGATGACCGTTTCGATCAGCTCCAAGGGGCAAAGTTCTTCTCAAAGATAGATTTGAGGTCGGGGTACCATCAATTGAGGGTGAGGGAAGAGGACATTCCAAAAATAGCTTTTCGTACTCGTTATAGACACTATGAGTTTTTGGTGATGTCATTTGGGTTGACTAATGCTCCGGCAGTGTTTATGGGTATGATGAATTGGGTTTTTAGCGAGTATTTGGACCAATTTGTCATTGTCTTCATTGATGACATTTTGGTGTATTCCAAGTCTAAGGAGGAGCATGAAGAGCATCTTCGTACTGTTTTGGGGGTTTTGCAAAAGAATAAGTTATATGCTAAGTTCTCCAAATGCGAGTTTTGGTTAGAACAGATAGCATTTTTGGGATATGTCGTGTCTGCTGAAGGTATTAAGGTGGATCCTGCGAAGGTTGAGGCTATCACTAATTGGCCAAGACCTACCACGGTAACTGAAATAAGGAGTTTCTTGGGTTTGGCAGTGTACTACAGGCGATTTGTGGAAGGTTTCTCTTTATTAGCTTTGCCATTAACTCAGTTGATGAAGAAGGGCATAAAGTTTGTGTGGAATGAGGAACGTGAGAAAAGTTTTGAGGAGCTTAAGAAAAGGCTGGTGTCGGCTCCAGTGCTTACATTACCGTCGGGGATAGGAAGTTATCAGATTTACAGTGATGCTTCCAAGAAAGGATTAGGGTGCGTTTTGATGCAACATGGTAAGGTAATTGCTTATGTTTACAGACAACTTAAACCTTATGAGGTGAATTATCCTATCCACGACTTGGAGTTAGCTGCAGTTATTTTTGCCCTAAAGATTTGAAGGCACTATCTATATGGAGAGACTTGTGACATTTTCACCGACCACAAGAGCCTTAAATATATTTTTACTCAGAAGGAGCTTAACATGAGACAGAGGCGTTGGTTGGAGCTTCTCAAGGATTATGATGCCAGAATTCAGTATCACCCTGGTAAGGCTAATGTGGTTGTAGATGCTCTTAACCGAAAAAGTTCAAGGAGTGTAGCTGCCTTGGTTACACAACCTCAAATTATCTCGGATATGGAGCGTGTGGTTTGGAGTTATATGCTAGTGGTTCTGATGGGTTGGTAGCAGGTATAAGGGTGGAATCTTCTCTTATTTTGCGTATCAAAGAAGCCCAAAAGGAGGATGGCGAGTTATGGACTGTAGCGCAGAATATGAATGAGGGTAGGCAACCAGAGTTTCGTATTGGTGAGCAAGGTGTGATATGGTTTGGTAAACGGTTATGTGTTCCAGTGGATCCAATGATTCGTGAGGCAGTGTTGACTGAAGCTCATAGTTCGTCATTTTTTATTCATCCAGGGTCTACAAAGATGTATAAGGATCTGAAGGAAAATTTTTGGTGGAGTGGAATGAAAAGGGATGTAGCTGAATTTGTGAGTAAATGTCTTACTTGTCAGCAAGTGAAAATAGAGCATCAGCGGCCTGGTGGTTTGTTGCAACAGTTAGAGATTCCTGTGTGGAAATGGGATGACATTTCGATGGACTTTGTGACTGGGTTGCCAAGGACTCTTAAAAAGAATGATACTATTTGGGTAGTAGTGGATCGTTTGACTAAATCGGCTTATTTTCTGTCTATTCGTAAAGATTTTTCGGTAAATAAATTAGCAGATATTTTTCAACGTGAGATTGTTAGGCTTCATGGAACTCCAGTTTCTATTGTTTCGGATCGGGATCCGCGGTTTACTTCTCGATTTTGGAAAGGATTTCAACGAGCTTGGGGAACGCGACTCAACTATAGTACATCTTTTCACCCGTAGACAGATGGACAATCAGAGAGAACTATTCAGACATTAAAAGACATGTTGCGATCTTGTGCTTTAGAGTGGACAGGAAACTGGGATGACTATTTGAGTTTAGTGGAGTTTGCATATAATAACAGTTGGCAAGCTAGTATTGGTATGGCTCCTTTTGAAGCATTATATGGTAAGAAGTGTCGAGCTCCGACTTGTTGGGATGAGGTTGGAGAAAGGGTAATAGAAGGACCCGATTTGGTTAGGATTACTACGGAGAAGGTAGCAATGGCTAAACAAAAGTTGAAAGAAGCTAGATCGCGGCAAAAGAGTTATGCTGATATGCATAGGAAGGCTCTTGAATTCACGCCTAGTGAACACGCGTTTTTGAAAGTTTCTCCATGGAAAGGTGTTCGAAGGTTTGGTTTGAAAGGGAAGCTTAGTCCGCGTTTCATTGGCCCTTTTGAAGTCCTTGAGAGAGTTGGAGAAGTGGCATATTGAGTGGCTTTGCCTCCACAGCTATCTTATGTACATAATATCTTTCATGTTTCGGTGTTAAGGAAATATAAATATCATCCGCTTCATGTTGTACAATACCCGTTACATAAAATTCAAGAAGATCTTACTTGTGAGGAAGAAGCCGAGGTGATTCTAGATCGTCAAGAACGGATTATGAGGAGGAAGACAATTCCTTTTGTTAAAGTCTTGTGGAAAAACAATTCGGAGCGAGAAGCTACTTGGGAAATAGAGGAGTCTATTCGAGCGGAATATCCGCATCTTTTTGAAAATTAGGTACGTTCTGTTCTTTTGATTCCGGGGACGGAATCCTTTTTAAGGGGAAGGTGATGTAATACCCGAAAAAAAATAATTAGTTAATTGGGCTTTCCTTATGTTTGGGTCAAATTCTGTTTAATTAATGTGGACCATAACAAGTAAAGGATTATATTAATTGGGTCTTTTAATTAATTGAGGCTAAATTATATTTGTCTAATTTTAAATGCTATTTAAATTAGGAGTATTAATAAAATATATTAATTAATAATAAATAAGTAAAATCTAGTTTTACCTCTTTACGCATGATGAGTTGGGGAATAACGTGAGAATAAAAGAAGGAGGCGGAAGAAGAACGAGTAGAAGAACGAGAGAACGTGACTTGAATTACAAAAGGGTTTGAGAGCAAAATCTTAGAATTTTATTCACCATATTCTTCTTCTTAAAAGTAATTGTTGAATTATTTTTGAATACTAAACAATTATTTTGCTACTGTAATTACAATCCATTTTCTTATTGTATTTACAATCTATTTTAAAATTTTATTATGCCGTTTGATTAGTTGAATTTGTTAATGAAATTTTGATTTACAATTGGGGTAAAATATATACGATTTGCGTTTATATATATAATCGTATAATCTGCTGCTAAATTCGTTAATATATATATATATATATATATATATATATAAAATAAGAATTACAAAAATTTAAAAACAGGTTAGTAATAATTAATATTATAATATTGTTATTATAATTAAAATATATCTTTTGATTACAAATTGAATATAATATATTAAAATTATTGAATTTATGAAAATATTAATTGTATAAGTTCATAATTTAATTATATGTATTGTATTTTATTTTGATAATTAGATCGAATTGAGGGAGTCTAACGGGTGACGTTTGGAATTGGTGAATTATTTTGGTACTATTTTAAGGTACGGATTCCGTACTTTTTTAGCGAGACTCTTTTAAATATAATTCGTTCGTTTTGTTATTCGTTTAAAAATTTGGTATTGCTCCTCAGGATTATTCCTTGTTGTCAAAATTATTGAGATAGTTTCGTTTTGGCATTGATATTTGAATTCGTATTTGTACTCTTTGAATTAGTTAATCGTGTCAACATGTTTTGGAGATTTTATTCGTTTGTACCATTGTTCGTATATTTTCGTTCACATTCGGGAGTTATTTTGATCATTGATATATTGTGATAATTAATAATGTTGTATTTGATAATTCGATTTTATTTGAATATGGTCATGTAAGCCTTGTGATTTGAACTCCTTTTGGCTTACATTTTGTAGTTTGATCCTTAGGGTATACTTGAGCTAACCACCTGTGGGGGTACCACAGGCATGTCCTCTTGACACAAGGGCATGACACCTTCCGTGGCGGTGTGATCAGTCCACAACGTATCCTTTTGTATGCTCTGGGTATGAGCTTTGGCCATTTGATATATTTGTTCAGGATACGTATGGGTCGACCAAGTATTTGATTTGATTCGATTTGTTTGGCGGATTAGTGACGTATGTGTCGTGCGTACTATCCGATTTGATTTGTATACATCATGGTACCGATGTATTTTGTTAGCCTTTGACTATTTGTATTTTAGCTCAGTATGAAATTGTTACCTTATAACCATTTGATTCAGCCTTATTTTGTTTGGAATTCTTTTGACTATAGTTGTCGGTTCGACAGTGTTAATCATTTGTACCTTGTCTCACCAATTTCGATATATTCATGTTTGGTTAGTAGTTGTAATTGTTCATTCATTCAGTTCTTTCGGTACATATATATATATTGTTTATATATATGCATTTTTATATCCGTACTGGGCAATTGGCTCACGCTGTGTTCTTTTCCGGCAGGTAATCAGGGGTGATCATGATTTGTGGGATGAGAGCTACCTTTGATCCAAATGAGTAGATTAGTTTTTGAGACTTATTATTAGACTTGGTTTTCCTAATATTTTGTATATGGATGTTTGGGTCATTTTGGCATTTATTTCTTATTAGTAGAGATTATGTAAGTGTGGAATTCCTTCTATTTAAATTGGAGTATGTGACAATTAGTGTTCAATTTCATTAGAGATATTTTGAAATTTATTTGAGATTTGTATTTATTATGTTTGTGCGTGACATTCCTTTTCCTTTTTGGGAAAGGGGGTGTTACAGGTAAGAGCAGCGCCCAAGAGAATTTCTTTGGACTAAGAGTGCAGAGATGGCTTATTAGCTGGTAATGGTATAGATAAACTTGTTGATGCTGTTTCTGTCACCATTGGACCTAAAGGCATCCGGGTTTTATTTCTTTTGTATTTTTTATTAGTGATTATTGATTTCATTTTCAATTGTTTTTTCTTTATCCATTCATATGACCTTTTAAAACTGAATTTCCTGAAGCTTGTAGTTTTGTGTTAGTGGTTAACTGTTGTGGCATAGTATGAAAACTGAAAATGTGGGCAGCCTTTAATTTCTCATAAATGATATTATGATGACTTGGGAATTAGAGGTGTACCAGGGTGTTATTAATATTTTTAGTTTACAGTCACTTTTTGTGCAAATGTGTAGTTTTTTGCTCCCAATTTCAAACAGAGTTTATGGGTTTTTAGTGTTATGCTTGCTAGAAGGCATGGAATAAAATTTGTTGAATGAGCACTTTCTTAGCATTTGCTTGGTTAAACAAGCCTTTTTTTGAGCTGATGCAAATTGAGGAACTTACCAGGCGTCTTCTGTCAGTTAATTGTACTTATAATGTGAACAAAGATTTATTTTTATTTTTTGGGTGCAGAAAGCTATAACTCGACGACGACAAGAATGTTGGTCTTAGAATTCCCACCTTTTTATTTTGAGGTGAAACCTTCCCCTGTGGTTGCCTTTGAAGTACAACATTTCAATAATATGACATAAACATTGAAAATTTTTCTTCTCGTGCGAAATGTATCTTAACATGGAAAATGTAATTAGAGTTACGGAATTATAGGGTCACATTGTGTTATCCAAGCCCTTGGATTATTTATCAAATAAAATCCAAGGGAATTGTAGATTATTAATGAAAGAAGTGCAATTTTGGATTCTCTCTCGTCTCTCATGTATCTTCTGTAAACCGCTTACTTGAAACATAAACCTGAGGGTTCTGTAAATTGAATAAAGAAGCGTGATCTGTCCCATTTCTGATTGTGCAACAATTTATGATTTGATTGAGTTTAAAGCTTTTTTTAAAAAAAAAAAAAATAAATAAAATTTGCTCTTATGCTGCTCATGTAAAAAGCCTTGGTTGGTTTAATATTGAATTATGCAGGACGCAATGTTGTCTTTCAGAATCTGGGATCCTTAAAGTTATAAATGATGGTGTAACAATTGCGCGAGCCGTATAGCTTCCTGATGCAATTGAAAATGCAGGAGTATTGCTAATCCAAGAGCTCACTCATGCTAGCCAGATAGTTTGTTCATCAAACAAGCATCTGTTGTACTTGTTTCTATAATCTACCTTTTTGCAGGTTGCTACCAAGACAAATGATTTAGCTGGTGATGGCACCACGACTGCAATCATTTTGGCTCGATAACTAATTAAATCTGGGTTGCTGGCTGTCGCTTTTGGGGTTAATCCTATTTCCCTGAAGAAAGGAATGGGAAAGACTGTAAAAGAATTGGTCAAAGTTTTGAAAAATAAAAGTTTCCCGGTAAATGGATGGGATGATATAAAAGGTAAAATTTTCATTTTACTTAAATTGCAACTAATGTAGCTTCAATTTCTGCTGGAAATGATGAATTTATTGGGAACCTGATTGCTGAATCAATAAATAAGATTGGCCCTGATGGAATCATCTCCATTGAATCTTCCTCATCATCAGAAACTTCTGTGATGATTGAAGAAGGAATGAAGGTAATTGTACATTGTTACTTAGGGAGTTCTATTTGAGGATAACAGACATAATAGATTAATTAAATTTCTGTGTTTTTCTGTACATATTTAAGGAGATGTATTTATTTTCTGTTTACTTCAAAGTAGATCACTATGAAAACATGATTTAACTCAAAACTATCACTCGGTATAAAAACAGGCTAAAGTGATAGACTTCACTACGGGTTGAATTAATTTGTGACATTATGTATGAGCACTTGAGCTTTTGTTGATGCGTTAATTGCTGATATATCTTGAATTGAATTGGAATTTGAAAAAGGTCGTTACCTTGCAATAATTTGCATACATTAAAATTCTTCCAAGAATATATAGAACACTAACTAATTTGTAAATTAATTACATTATATACTTCTAGATGAAATTTCTCGCATAAGTTAATCCAAACCCTAATGTTGCAACTAAAAAACTTGACTGTTGGTTGGTATTCGTATGTTTTTCCCTATGTCATGTTGTATTACCTATTTAACCTCATATGGAATAATCTTTTTCTTTTTGTATAATTTTTTTTATTTATATGTCGGCATTCTTTCTCAACAGATTGACAAAGGGTATATCATATATGTCGGCTCAGTTCATCAGAAATCAGGACAAATCAATTTTGGAGTCTGGAAATGCTAGAGTGCTGGTAACTGATCAAAAGATATCAACTGTCAAAGAGATTGTTTGCTAGAAAAGACTACCCATCTGAGTGTTCCACTGCTTATTATAGCAGGATATTTCAAGGCAAGTGCTGGGAACACTGGTTGTGAATAAAATGCGAGGTTTACTTAATGTTGCTGTTATTAAATGTCCAGGACTTGGAGAAGGGAAGAAAGCATTATTGCAAGATATTGCCCTTATGACGGGTGAATTCAGGTGCTGTACGTGTTTGAGTTTTAGAAAAAAAATATTGCAATAGGATCATCTTATTGCAAGGATATTGTACCTATGACGGGTGAATTCACCTGTTTGGAAAGTACTTCGACTTGCTTTATATATATATATATTCGTCTTTATCCATGCATCCCAATCGTAAGTGTGATTTCCTAGAAGTTCAACCTGTACTTAGTGTTATTTTCTTGATTACAGCGAACTTATAATCCATACTAAGATGGAGCTCGAAGATCGGAAGCTTAGAATTGAGGATGCAAAAAGTGCAACTTTTGCTGCCATGGATGAAGGTATCATACCTGGTGGTGGAGCTACCTATGTACGTCAATCGGAACAAATTCCTATCATAAAGAACTCCTTTGAAGATCCGGACGAGACGATAGGTGCCAACATTGGTATGTTGTCATTTTCCTCTTCCTTCTTGGGATCTCTTCACTTCTGCAAACTGAGTATGCTCATGTTCTCGCTCTTCTCATTATCTTCATTAATAAGAAGATAACGTTCTCTTTAACAAACTTATACAATATTATAAAGCATAATCACAAGTTGGTATTAGACGCAGATTTAATCTTTTTCCTCTGTTTTACTGTTTCTTGGGTCATTTTTTCCTGCATTGCAATCCCAATGATGTTTTCAGTTATAGCTGAGGCAATGCTTTATCCTGCCTTGACATCTTGGCTCATTTATATTCCAAAACTAAAAGTAACCGTCCTTCATAATTTTTCATGAATTCGCGTAAAGAACGAACATTGATCAAGGAGATCTTGTGTTATACACCTACCGAAAGGTCTCCATGTAACATTCCCAACTATTTTCATATGGAACAATAAAAACCCTTAAATCTTATGGCTACTTCCAACAGTGAAATATATGAAATCCTTGCCCTCCCACACCCAAAGGTGGTAACGCCACTTTATACTCGATGGGAAAGGTCCATTAAATCGTGCAAGCTTTCCCATTTCTTGGAAACGTTTTCTGCAATTTTGGGTGTTTCATATGGCAATGAAAAAGTGATGAATGGACATTAGTTTAGGGGTCATTTCCAAATTCCTGAAGCATCACAAAATAAGCTTTTTTACACAAACTGATTCTTCCCACTTAATTGAACCTTAACATTGTAAGATGCCATAATAGTTGAATATATCACAAATAGATAGGTTTAACCCACTGACGTAAGCATTTTCAGCGAAACTGTCAGAACCGAGATGAAATTTATAATTTTTGGTGTATAAATCAGACCCAACAGATTACTAAAATATCTCTGACCCCATCATAGAATAGCACACGGGCGCCCCCGCTTAGCACTCCACAGTTCCTCTCTCATCTTATGAATTTCATCATTTGATTTCTTCTGAGCATCTTGCGCCTTCTTTTCTGTGTTCAATCGAGCAGCATGCTCTTCCGCCAGCTGCTTTTCAAGCCTAGAAATGGTCTCTCTCAGCTTCAACTCAACCTGCGGAACAATAACATACTCTTGTAACTGTGGAACTCGTAAAAAGCTGATTTAAGCTTAGAACATATGATTAACTTCTGAATAATCTAAAGTCTCGACCCTCATAAAATTTAGTGATTTGGCTGATGATATATAACAAAGCTACCCATACCTGTCGTATAAAATTTACAAATTAGCTGCACTGGAATTTAGTTGGCTAACATGAAGTGTTTCAAACACGAATCTTATTACAAGGGTCTAGCCCCGGATTGGAGGGGAAATAGTGTGTAACCTTAGCAGACTACCCAACGGGTGTGGGGAAGAATCTGGTACACTGGGGATTTCAGCAGATTGATGTCCAAAACATACTTAGCCTTTTCATTAATCATGAAAACAACCAAGTATGCAAACAATGCTGGCATGGATTGTTAATAAACTTTAGACACATTAATACAATAGTCATTGCAGATTAGAAGAGTTGAGATATGCAGGCAACAACCAAAATTAAGAATACCATTTCAGCTACTCGCTTAAGCTGCTCTTCATATGCTTTATTTATCTGCTCAAGCAACACATATATCTCCTGCTTAGAATACATCTCTGAGGAAATGGCTTCTCTTTGATCATGAAGTTTCCTAGCTCCTCCCTGGGAGGGAGGGAACATATATAGTTAGAAGTACTGTAATTTCACTTTATCACCAACTATTATCATGATACTTCAAATTGACTAACGACATAGAGACCATACAGGAAACACTATTATTACCTTCAGTTCCACGAATAACTCATTAGTATACGGTTTTCCACCATTTTTTGCTAAAATGAGGTTTACATAAGATAGCAGCTCCTGAACTTGTTCCTCCTTTTTCCTTTGATCACGTGTTCTGTTATTAAAGAGCACCCGACGATTTTCGCAAAGATGGAGGATTTCCTGAAGTAATGGAGATCAACAAGTCAAAGTAAAGAAGACTTGGGGACATCTGTTTGGAATGCGAAAAGAAGGCACAAATTTAATTTGGTTACATGCTAGTAGTACTAAACTTGAGAACCAAGCTTTTCGTTCTCACAGATATCCGGGTAACATTGATATAGGTGGTAAAATACTATACCTTTAATGGTTCAGGACAGTCACGACCTAAGTAATCTTCCAAAGTCTCATCATCATCTTCAAGTTGATCTCCACCGGTAAAAACAACAATCATGTAATCAGTTATTTTATTTCCAAACAAAATCTTCAAGCTATTGACGGCAGCTTCTTCCTCTTTTGTGAAACGTCCCCCGACTGAGAGAACAAGAAGAACTGCATGGATACCATCCTTGGCCATATTGATGCACTTAGCGATTTCTTTGCCAGTGAATTCAATCTCAGCAGAAAAATCAAATAATCCTGCAGAATATATTTAGCGTAAACAATCAATAATATAATTCCAGGGCACTTGCATAGTTTTTTATTCATCTTCAAATATTCACTTTTTCAATGATTTGCTCACAAAAGTAAACGGATCCGGTTAGGGTGAAGTTAGTAATTAAGTCCATATAGTTTTTTATTGCATAGGTTATAGAAAATATTTTATTAATCCATGCAATAAAAATCTATAAAACTTTTCAATGCAACATTTTTCTATAACCCATGCAATAAAAAGCTATAGAATTTACTATGGTGAAGTTGGTGTCAACCTCACCTCAACCGATCCGTCATAAACTATTAAACATTTCAAATAATGCTCAGTCGGTCGTGCCATCCTAGACTCTAAACAACAACAATACTGAATTAGTATTATGAAGAAAGGAAAATAAAATAATATATATATATATAGAGAGAGCTTCCTATGCGGGTGGTCCGTATACGGATTACTTTTAACGACGGACAAAACCGTCGTTATAGGGTCTAAACCGTCGTCATAGCCCATAACCGTTGCTATAGCCCGATTCAGACCTTATGGTGACGGTTTTGTCCGTCGCTAAAGGTGATATATATATATATATATATATATATATATATATATATATATATATGGAGAGTATCAAGTGCATACCCTTTTATTTAACATATCTTGCTCATCACTTTTAGCGACGGACCAGACGACGGTCCGATTCGTCGCGTATAGCGTATATTAGAGAACTGTCGTCTTAGCTTTTAGCAACGCATCGAACCGTCGCCATAACATATTAACCGTTTATGTGTTCTATAGCGACGGACCAAACTATTACCCAGTCCGTCGCTAAAGGTGGTGAATAGAGTAGGTAAAATAAAGGGGTATGTACCAGAAACGGACCATATATTATATATACACACGCACACGTACACGTACGTACCTGGAGTGTCAATAACATTAAGAATCTGGCCATCTTTCAATACAGTAGTACGCATCTCACAAGTAGTAGTAACACCGGCTGAGCTAGCTTTGGAAACAAATGCCTTGTTTTGCAAAATACTATTGCCTGTTGCACTTTTGCCATTTCCTGTGCGTCCAACCAAAACTAGAGTTCGAACTGATCCATTCCAAGAATCAAACTCCCTCGCAACATGAATTGAACTTCCAGCCATTCTGAATGCATGCATGCATGCAACAAAAATATACGTACATGTCCAAGGATAATCTTAATTAGTACTCCGTCCCTTTTAATTACTCACAAAACCATATTAAAACCGAGATTAAGCATAAAATCCTTAACCTAGGTAGGTGGCTCCAGAAACAGATTATATATATATGAACCTTAATTAAGAATAGATGAAGCAACTAAAGTATTAAATTTAAGTAAATATATATATATACCTCGAGTACAAAGCAAGCGCTCCAGGTATTAAATTCGTCGATGGGTGGCTTAATTAAGATTTTTGGAGAGAAAACTGATCGTGTTTGATTGGAGAATTAGAACAATGACTTGTTAAATTTTTATAGTGACGAGATGAAGCAAGTAAAGTATTAAATTAAAGTAATTAAATAAGGTATATATATAAATACCTTGACTACAAAATTTAAAGTCTCGCAATCCAGCCGTGTAAAGCACGTTTGCGGATTCCATGAAGTGTATGATGCACGTACTATCCATCAGTGCATCATGGGAAGCTGTCATGTGTGATTAGAGGAAAAGGGATGGATGTGATTGAAAGATGTAATTGAAAGATGTGATACGTATTTAACCGAACGGTATGACTTGCCTCATGATTTACATGAGATTAAGGATTCAAGAAGAGTGTGTGTATTAAAAAATTGATACCACGACCTTTTGAAAGGTAAAGTATATATATATATATATATATATATATATATATATATATATATACCTTGCCATTTCCATGAGGTCGAGAATTCAAGAAGGGAATGTGTAAATGTAGCAAAAAAGAAAAAAAAATGATACCACGTCCTTTTTTGAAAGGTAAAGTATATATATATATATATATATATATATATATATATATATATATATATATACCTTGAGTACAAAGCGCTCCGGGTATTCGTCGATGACTAGCTTTAAGATTTTTGGATAGAGAACCGATTGTGTTTGATTGGGGAAGAACACTGACGAGAGTTGAAGTTTTATAGTGACGTTTGAATTTCATGAAGTGCATGCATGCATTTACCAATCCATCCAGTTATCATGGAAAGTTGCTGCCACATGTGATTAACGGTGTAAACAAATTGATGGGATCGAAAGACTTGATAATATCACGTTGTTTTGAAAGGCTGCTCAACTTGCTAGACATCTTATTTGCGAACTCTTATACGTGCGGACATAAAATTTGGATATGAATGTATTTGAATTTTGTTGAATGTATTTGAATTTTGTTTATTTATATTTTGATCTTCAATGGTAAGTAAAAATACAAATAGGTAAAATTCAAATTCACTCGTATCCAACTTTCATGTCCACATAAAATTTTTATTTATTTTCTGGTTCAATTAAAAACAGATGTTTTCTTCATCCCTTTCTCTTTAATTTTCCTCGGCAAGGCAACCTCTTTAGCTCTCCCGTCTGATCATGATCATGACACATCCTACAAACTGAGCTTGGTTAGATTTCCCCCCCCTTTGATTTCAATCCTAAACTTCAAACCCAAATTCATTTAATTTCTTCTGCAACAGTTTTAGTTCTCTTCCTAGTCATGTCATTACAATCCTCAAACTCTCAAAGACTCCTCTAAAACACCGAGCTCTTCTAGCTAGCTGTGTAAGACACCGAATTTTATGAAATAAAATTATTCAATTTTTCTTATAATTACTATTCAGTAAATGGTTCAATTGATAAAAAGTTAAAGTTAAGGGTGATATATGAAATTTTTTGCAAAATAAGCAAGTGGCTATAAAATACTTATTGTTGTCGTGAAATATTCGTTTGGTCGTGGAATATTCTTGTTGTCGGGAAATATTCGTACGACGGCGCAGTCATTTGTGGGGCCCATAACAGAATAACTGTCGGATGAAGAAAAGGACAAGTTTGAGTTTTTATAAATAACGGCGTAGTTGTTACCGTTAACACTGTTGGAATCCCCGGTGGTTAAAATACAGTAATACGCGTAGTTGCACAGTAGCACACGGTATTGCACTGTATTGATGAATTATTGATTCTTACGTAGGAAGGTACTACTCAATAATTGTTACAGTAATTATTGTTCAATATTTTATTTTATTGATTCAATAATTGCTGCGTTTGTGACGCCCCCAAAATTAGGTATACATCACCCATCTTGGGTCGCCAGATACAGGGTACTGAATATAAATACAACTTAATAATACAACTGTCGTGTACAATACGACCAAATATAATCTGTGAGTTTGAATACAAATATTGTCTTCTAGAGAGTATTCATACTCAAAAGGAGTCCTCATTACAATTATTATCACACTATTTCACAGAATAGTGAGGACTACTAATGCTATCATCTGGACCATCACTCCGTTTCCCCACTCGTCCCAACTATATTCTCATTTCCTGAAGAGAACATTGAAAGAAAGGGTGAGCTCAACTAGCCCAGTAAGAAATATTATGACTAAGATAATGCAGAATAAATTATCATTAGCCTTCAACAGTGTTACACTGATAAAATATAATAGACATCAAGTTTAACTGCAGCGGAACAAGCAATCCATTAAAAGAGTCAAGTAGAAAATAAACTCTACTATCTTTTATGATTTAAAAGGTTTTTCAACACTTTTATCGCTGGGACTCAGCTTAATAGAATAATCCACATCATCGAATCACCCCTGCACTACGGCCAAGGATATTCGTGTATTCATTAATGGTCATGATCATGCCAACAACTGTCCATTAATGCACTATGGCCCAATGAGGACTTTTATCACATTATTTGTAACATTACGGTCATGATTATACCGAATAGTCCCTGGTCATAATCATACCAAGTCCATCTATGCACTACAGGCCACAAATGACTTTCAACATTTTATAAACATGAGGATGATGACAATGATATAAGAATTCAATAAAACAAGTTCAAGAATTAATTTATCCAAAAATTAACAACATCCAAATTGTCAACATGATACTGCTTTGTGGAGTAAAATTCAAGAATACTTAGAAGAATATTTTCATGAAAAGATACTGGATGAACCGCAATTATCAAGGATATTTCACTAATTTCATGGAGTATAGAAGTTAAAACCTAACCAACTGAGTATAATAACGAATGGAATAACAAAAGAAATCACCATGCATGCGTTAGACCGCACAGACAGGCTATTCTAACAAAATATAAATAATGGAACCAGGTCCGGCGTAAACGTACAGACAGGATATTCCGACAGAATAATAAACAATGGAACCAGGTCCGGTGTAAACGCACAGACATGATATTCCGACAAAATAATAATAAATAATAGAACCAGGTCCGGCGTAAACGCACAGACAGGATATTCCGACAGAATAATAATAAATAATGAAACCAGGTCCGGTGTAAAACACACAGACAGGATGTTCCAATAGAATAATAACAACACGGAACCAGGTCCGGTGTAAAACACACAGATAGGATGTTCCAACAGAATAATAACAAGACGGAACTAGGTCGGGTGTAAAACACACATACAGGATGTTCCAACAGAATAACAGAAGAATGTCACCAAGTATAGGGCAGACCGCGTATACAGGTTATTCTAACAGAATAATAAGAAATGGAATAACAACAGTTCTCTTCATGAATAAGAAAGAATAACACCCCTTACCGTTTTAAAGAAGAACTGAAATAAGGAAGTAGTTAAGTAGCAGAATACTTTTCTTTTCTCTCTCTATAGTTTCTCTCTCTAGAGTTCAGTGAATTTGTAAGAAATAATGAAGGAATGAGCTGCTATTTATAGAAAAATGAAATGCATAGTAACTAATCCATGAACGGTCCAGATTGATTACTTTAATCTGACGGTCCATATTTAAAGAAAAATCTTTTAAATAAAATATAATATATTCTATTTATAGAATAACTTTAATAAAGTATTCTGTTTTATATAAAAAGATGTTTCTGTTTTATTACTTTAATAATACGAATAAAACAAAACTTTATTATTGCTAAATAATTCATATTATTAACTGACAATAATTGAATCAAACTGAGTGACTTCTCACATAAGCATTAATAATCAATATCGTGTGTTACTATGCAATCGCACGTATTACTGTACTTTTACTGCCGAGTAGTTCAACAGTAACAATGGTAAAACTTTCGTCATTAATTTTAATAAAATATTTTTGTCGTTTTCTCAATCCGACAATAATTCCGTTGTGGGGTCCACCAATGATTGTGTCGTTGTACGAATATTCCCTGTTAAAATGAATATTCCCCGACCAATCGAGTATTATATAACAACTTGCGTACTTTGTAAAATTTATAAATATTACCCACAACTATAACATTATATCAAATTAACTCCATAATATTCAAAAATGATATTTATAGAAAATTCATCTTTATTTATAAAAGTTGGGGTCTTACAGCGTTGATATTTTATATTATTGTTGTTTCAATAATTATCACTGCACAGTATTTTTCATTATCAGATCAATAATTCATATTATTTGAATAATATTATTAGATAACATTATTGACAATGTCTAGAAAATTCTGTCAAGGAGAGGTTTGGTCATCTAATTGCGCGCCAGTAAGGAAAAATCCTTATCGGAAAGCCCCCTCTTTCCTGCGAACGGTCTGGTTGTCATAATTATGATTCTGTAATATTATTTGTGAATAATTAGTTATTGATTTATATGATAAGGAAATATTTATTTTATGTGGACATAAATGATGGATAAGAAAATATTTATTTTATGTGGTTATAAATGAAAAAATTAATGTTGAGGTGTTTTATCAGTATTTTGTCGGATTGGAGGTATTAAAAGATCAAATCGGTGTTCTTAAAGCCCTATTGCGTGAGTTATAATTTTAATCCGACCGTTAGATCATTGTGATTTTTGGATATGTTATACATATATTAGTCGAGTATATGTCCACAAATTTTGAACCGTTAAAAATTAACGCATGATTTGTTATGAATTTTAAGGAGTGTTAAAAATCATCCGTTTGTGAGTTTCGGATATTTTCTGTCTGAAATTTGGAAAAACTTAAAGCTACAAAGTTGTAGAGAATTAATTTTTCAATGGAAAGGACATAAAATTCGTATTTTTCTGATAAAAGGGCTATTTATTATGAATTATTGAAGTTTCGGAAATTAAAATATTTTTATTAAAAATATGGGTGGGCCCCACTTTTGGTTGTTGGGAAAGATGGCTAATTTTTGGTGGGTAAGAATAGTAGCAGGTAAAGCCATCAGGTTACAGGTCAGGTCTGCTTCGACGTGCTAGCATTTTCCTATAAATAGGGTGCTAAGTTAGAATTGAAAATCACACCAGAAACATAAGCTTTCTCTCTATATTATCGAGCGTATTTTGTGCTTTGTGAGTTGCTATTCAACAGTACAAGTTTTCTTCAGCCTTATACTTGATATTTCAGCCGGAAGTATGGTTCTTTTGAGGTAAGGAATTGTAAGGGATTTTAAGGGTTATTATTTTTTTCAGTTTCGTAATTTTTTCGACCTTCAAAAATTCTAGAAAAATTTAAAATGATAATTTGATGAGTTTTCTAGATTGTGTCCAAAAATAGCGATTTTTGGATGTATAGATTAGGAGTTATGAATATTATGGGAAAAGACTATTTTAAAAGTAAACCCTTATAACTCTGTGTGGTTAACTCCAAAATTAGTAAACAAAATTTGGGAGTACATATATATAACAGAAGTATACTCTGTAAATTTTAGAATTTTTGGACAAAAGTACAATTTATGATAAATATCTAAATATTTGGCTGTTTTTGTAAAACCCCAAATTTTATGAAATAAAAGTATTCAATTTTTTTATTTAGTAAATGGTTAATTTGATAAAAAGTTAAAGTTAAGGGTGATATATGAATATTTTTCATAATACACAAGTGGTTATAAAATATTCATTTTGTCGGAGAATATTCGGTTGGTCGTGGAATATTCTTTCTGTCGGGGAATATTCGTACGACGGCGCAGCTATTTGTGGACCCCATAACGGAAAGCGATTGGATGAAGAAAACGACAAAATTGAGTTTTTATAAATAACGGCGTAGTTATTACCGTTAACACTGTTGGAATACCTGGTGGTTAAAATACAGTAATACGCGTAGTTGCACAGTAGCACACGGTATTGCACAGTATTTTTTTTAATTATTGATTCTTACGTGAGAAAGCACTACTCAATAATTGTTACAGTAGTTACTGTTCAATATTTTATTTTATTGATTCAATAATTGCTGCGTTGATATTTTATATTATTGTTGTTTCAATAATTGCTGTTGCACAGTATTTTTTATTATTAGATCAATAATTCATATTATTTAAATAATATTATTAGATAGCATTATTGGTAATATCTATAAAGTTCTGTCTAAAGAGAGGTTTGGTCATCTAATTGCGCGCCAGTAAGGAGAAATTCTTATTGGAAAGCCCTCTCTTTCCTGGGAACGACCTAGTTGTCATAAATGTGATTCTGTAATATTATTTGTGAATAATTAATTATTGATTCATATGATAAGGAAATATTTATTTTATGTGGATATAAATGAGGGATATATTTTTGTGGTTAAAAATGAAGGAGTTAATGTTGAGGTTTTTATCAGTATTTTTGTCGGAATGGAGGTATTAAAAATTAGGGTTTTTGTGATATTTTGCGGGGGTTATAATTTTTAATCCGACCGTTGAATCGTGGTAATATTTGGATATGTTATACATATATAAGTTGAGTATATGTCCACAAATTTTGAACCGTTAAAAATGAACGTATGATTTATTATGAATTTTACAAGATGACTGGTTCAGAAATTGTTGAAGTTTCGGAATTTATCTTTTTGGTAGAAAATTCTAGAATTGGTGGGCCCCACTCTTGGTTGGTGAAGAAATGTGTTGAGATTTTTATTCAAATGTGGTGGGTGAAAATAGTTGCAGGTAAAGCCATCAGGTTACAGGTTAAGTCTGCTTCGGCGTGCTAACATTTTCTTATAAATAGAGGGCTAAGTTAGAATTGAAAATCACACCAGAAACATAAGCTTTCTCTCTTTCTCTCTCTATATTATGAAGCATATTTTGTGAGTTTTTAGATACTTTGAGAGTTACTATTCAGTGCAAGTTTCCTTCGGCTTTGCATTCCAGTCAGAAATACTGCGCTTTTGAGGTAAGGGATTGTAAGAGATAGTAAGGGATTTTAAGGGTTATTATGTTTTTCAGTTTCATACTTTTTCTGACCTTCTGAAAATTTTGAAAAAATTTGAAATGATATTTTGATGAGTTTTATTGATTGTGTCCAAAAATGGTGATTTTTGGATGTATAGATTAAGAGTTGTGAATTTTATGAGAAAAGACTATTTTAAAAGTAATCGCTTATAACTATTTGTGGTTAACTCCAAAATTGATGAAATTTTTATTTGAACTATATCTATAAAATATCAGTGTACTCTGTGAATTTCGGAATTTTTTGATAAAAGTACAATTTTTGATAAATATCTAAATATTCGGTTGTTTTGGCCATACGAAAAATAGTAAATGAGTTGTAAAAATTCCGAAAAAAATATATGTTCAATATGAGACTATATTCTGCTAAATCTCAGAAAAGAAATATTTTTGAAACTGATTTGGTATTTTTCATGAAAAAATGGTCTAGTTATGAGTAAATAAATTAAATATGTTATGTGAAGTAAGAAAATTAGAAAATATGATTTTATGGCTTTAGAATCATATATGAGGTATATGCAGATTTTTGATGAGGGTTTTGGTTATTGGTAATGAAATCTTATGAGCTTAGCATTTTAGGATGATTAAATGCATTATTTAGTAAAGTGTAAACAATTAAAATAAATTGTTTATAAGCTTAAGAAATATCATTCTTTCAATATTATTATACCGAAATATTGGTATAAATTTTATTGAAGAATTTCTACCTTTTTGTGTCGGGGACTATTCACGAGTTACTATTCACGAGTTACTATTCACAATAAAATTAGTTGATTTATGAATATTACTCTTGAGATTAAATCTATATGTTGATCATATTATTTTTATTATCATATATAGCATTTTTATAACCCTGATGTTGAATTTCTCTTTCACTTGAGTGTAAAGATGGATAAATTATTGGTATAATCGTGACTGAGAAATATCTTTGACCTGTAGTGCAAAGATGAATTGTTAACTGGTATGATCATGACCATTGAATTTATAATTGAATATCTTTAGCTTAAGTGTAAAGTTTAATTGATTAACATGGTTATAATTATTATTTATATAAATTCTGAAATAATTATATATTTCTTTGAGATATTAATATATTTGGTATGTAGTGCAAATATGAACTGTTGAGGAATATCTTTGGCATGTAGTGCAAAGATGAATTGTTGTTGAATATCTTTGGCATGTAGTGCAAAGATGATCTGTGGTTGAATATCTTTAGCCTGTAGTGCAAAGATGACCTGTTGATGAATATCTTTGGCCTGTAGTGCAAAGATGGTCTGTTGATGAATATCTTTGGCCCGTAGTGCAAAGATGAAATTATTAGTATGATTATGAACAGGAACTGTGATTTGGTATAACCATGATCTTTGATGTTTCAGGTAAAGACATGTGATGAAAATTATCTTTGTCCTGGATGAGAAGAGGAATTTAGAACTACAGTTATGATTATGAGTTATTCATATGATTGTGGACCAGAATTATTGATTGATGTTACAAGGATAAAACATTGTTGGTAGATTTTTAACATGGAGAATATAATAGATTTTGTAGTCTATTTGACTCTTCTAATGGATTGCTCGTTCCGCTGCAACTATGGTTGAAAATTTTTATCATCTACCATATGTTCTAAATCTCTGATTTATTACTGATGAAGACTATTGATAATTTATTTATCTTTAGTCATGATATTCTTTACTGGGCTAGTTATGATCACCCTTCTGTTTCATAATTCCTTTCAGGTAATAAGAGTGTAGCTGGGTCGAGCGGGGGTAACAAGGGAATAGAAAGGTGGCCATCATTTAGTAGTTATATTTGGTGAATAAAATAGGGTGAGGCGAACCCAACGTTGGAAGGGTGTTTTGCTACTATCATACAAGATGTCTAATGACATACAACCTCGTGTCATCATAAGACAGGATTGTGCTCATTCACTTGCTGAGTATATTTACGAACACTACCTATATAATCTTGGTGTTTGTTTGAAGTATAATTCTCAATTAGAGACAGTGGAGATAATGATATGTCAAGAGAAGACTCACCATTGGGAAGAACATGATAGTAATCTTCTCGGTTTTTTTTGGGGTCTATTGGGTCAATCATGGATAATTCTGTGGCCATATGATATTTATCATAACCTAGACGCATGGCCTCCCATATACGAAGGTTTCCTTGAGCACTTCCCAAAGATTCTAATTTCTAAAACAGTTTTTGACTATACTTTTATGTAAGGTGTCATTGTAAGGTTCTGTCCACGGTTGGGACATGAGTCACATTTGGTATATATTTATATCCAAATTCACAGCATGTGTGTTGTTGTATTTTGCACGACAATTGTTGTAATAAAGTTGTAGTTATTTTATGTACCATGTATTTGGCGACTCAGAATAGGTTGGACGGAATGGACCTGTTTTGGGGTTGTCACAGTTTTGGCCATATGAAAAATAGTAAATGAATTTTAAAAATTCTGAGAAAAATATATGTTTAATATGGAACTATATTCTGCTAAATCCCAGAAAAGAAAATTTGTTTGTACTGATTTGGTATTTTTAATAAAAATGGACTAGTTATGAGTAAATGAATTAAATATGTTATGTGAAGTAAGAAAATTAAAAAATTAAAATTTTATGGCTTGAGAATCCTATATGAGGTATATGCATATTTTTTATGAGGGTTTTGGTTATTGGTGATGAAATCTTATGAGTTTGGTATTTTAGGATGATTAAATGCATTATTTAGTAAAGTGTAAACAATTAAAATAAATTATTTATAAGTTTAAGAAATGTTATTCTTTCAATATCATTATACCGAAAAATTTGTATGGATTTTATTGTAGAATTTCTACTTTTTTCATGTCGGGATTACTTGTAAGACCCCAACTTATTATTAAATAAAATTAAATTTTCTCTATTTATTATTTTGAAATAGTAAGGGTTGATTTGATTAATGTGGTTAGTTATGGGTAAAATGCGTAAATATTTTAAATAAGCAAGTGGTTATAAAATATTCATTTTTGTCGGTGAATATTCGTCTGGTCGTGGAATATTCTTGCTGTCGGGGAATATTCGTACGACGGAGCAGCCTTGTGTGGGCTCCATAACGGAAAGCGATTGGATGAAGAAAACAACAAGTATAAGTTGTTTATAAATAACGGCGTAGTTGTTATCGTTAATAGTGTTGAAACACAGTAGCACACGGTATTGCACCAATTATTGATTCTTACATAAGAAGGCACTACTTAATAATTGTTACAGTAATTACTATTCAATATTTTATTTTATTGATTCAATAATTGCTACGTTGATATTTTATATTATTATTGTTTCAATAATTATCACTGTACAGTATTTTTCATTATCAGATCAATAATTTGAATAATATTATTAGATAGCATTATTGGCAATGTCTAGAAAGTTCTGTCTAAGGAGAGATTTGGTTATCTAATTGCGCGCCAGTAAGGAAATTCCTCATTGGAAAGCCCCCTCTTTCCTGAGAACGGCCTGGTTGTCATAATTGTGATTCTGTAATATTATTTGTGAATAATTAATTATTAATTTATATGATAAGAAAATATTTATTTGATGTGGATATAAATGGTGGATTTATTTATGTGGTTATAAATGAAGGAATTAATGTTGAGATGTTTTATCAGTATTTTATCGGATTGGAGATTTTAAAATATCAAATCAGTGTTCTTAAAACTCTATTGTGTGAGTTATAATTTTGATCCGACCGTTGGATCGTTGTGATTTTTGGATATGTTATACATATATAAGTTGAGTATATGTCCACAAATTTTGAAACGTTAAAAATTAATGTATGATTTGTTATGAATTTTATGAGGTATTGAAAATTATCCGTTTATGAATTTCGGATATTTTCGATTTGAAATTTGGAAAAATTTAAAGCTACAAAGTTGTATAGAATTCGATTTCGTGTGGAATGGATATAAAATTTGTATTTTTCTGATAAACGGGCTATTTTCTATGAATTACTGAAGTTTCAGAAAATAAAATGATTTTTATTAAAATTAGGTGGGACCCATTTTTGTTTAAAAACATGTGGGCTGCTATTTTTTTTCTTCCAAGAAGGCATGCTTGAATTTTCCAAAGGTGTGCGTAGAATTGAGAAAAGAAATAATAATTTATTATTTTAGTCACCTTTGGCGTTCTAGCATTTTTTATAAATAGGCGCTTAGGTTAGAATTAAAAATCACACTAGAAATAAGTTCTCTTTCTCTCTATATTGTCGAGTGTATTTTAGCGAGTATTCAGATACTTTAAGAGTTGCTATTCAGTACAAGCTTCCTTCGACTTTACATCCGATATTCCGATCAGAAGCACTGATATTTTGAGGTAAGGGATGTTATTTTCTTCGTAAATGATATTATTTCTTTCGATATCATTATGCCAAAATATTAGTTTGAATTTTTTTATCAAATTTGGAACTTTTTGTGTCAGAATTACTATTCACGTATACGGCACTATTCATGAATACGGCACTATTCACCGAAAAAATAAAAAAAAAATTTGTCCAAGATGTCTATTATGGTTACTATATTTGATTGTATCCATATTTTGATCTTTATTTTTGAATTCTGCTTCACAATTGGTTATTATGAGGTATTATTGATCTTGGATAAACTGTTATACGAATCCCTACTATTTGTCCTTCTGTCTCACTGGATTCGTTTTCTTTAAAATATTTTTCATCATTCTCAGTCTTAAATGATGATGTTATTGAATATCTTTGGCATGTAGTGCAAAGATAAATTATTATCTGATGAATATCTTTGGCCCGTAGTGCAAAGATGAACAGGTGTTGAGATAAACATGACCGACTGGTGATACAAATGAATATCTTTGGCCTGTAGTGCAAAGATAAATATTTGATGCAAGATGTATATTGATTGATGTTACAAGGATAAAATATCGTTGATGGGCTTTTAAATCTTAGAAGATAGTAGAATTCATTCTCTACTTGATTTTTCTAATGAATTGTTGTTTTCGCTGCAGTTGTTGATCTAAAACTTGTTGTCTATTATATTTTATCAGATTTTTCCCTGTTAAAGACTAGTGATAATTTGTTGTATATTATCTTAGTCATAATATTCTTTACTGGGCTAGTTGAGCTCACCCTTTTCTTTTTTGTTCCATTTTTCTTCTCAGGAGGTGAGAACATAGCAGGATCTAGTCGGGGTATGGAGTGATGGTTCTAGAAAGATGTTTTAGCAGTCCTTACTATATCTGTAAAATAGTGTTTGAATAATTGTAATGAGGACTTATTTGAGTGTGGATATTGTCTAGAATACAATATTTGTACTTAAACTCACAGTATGTGTTGTCGTATTTTGCACGACAGTTGTATTATCGAAGTTGTAGTTTGCTTTCTGTACCATGTATTTGACGACTCAGAATGGGTGTTGTATACCTATTTTGGGGGCGTCACAGTTGGTATCAGAGCTTAGGGATATGGTCTCTGGCGGAGATCGGAGATTAGAACTAGGAGGGGAGAGATGAGTAAATCCTTCGCTAATGTGTCCTATCTAAGCTTATTTGTTGGTTGGTCATAATATAGGGATATTATGTGATATGTTAATTTGTTTAATTAACCCTTGTTTTATAACGGTATTTGAGAATGGCAGCCGAGAACGTTAACAATTGAGTATATAATACTGTGGAACAACCTTTAGTCACAAACCAGGAGAACGTGCAACAGGAAGGCAATATTCCTCCTGTAAACAACGTTACCGAGTAAACGATGAACGATGGAATGTTTAGGAGCTTTTTGCAGTTCATGCAAAATCAGACGAAGGAGACTCGTGTGCAGAATACGGGTGGAAATGATAGCAACGCGCAGTTTGTCACGGCCAAGAAGTTCAAAGAGTTGGGACCACCAGAATTCTGGGGAAAGCCAGATCTAATTAAGGCGGAGACGTGGGTCAAGCAAATTATCAAGATATTCGATATCTTGGGATGCACGGAGGAACAAAAGGTTTCATTCGCCACTTTTATGTTCCGTAATGAGGCAGATTACTGATGAAAATCTGTGAAACGTACCCATCTAACTGCACTTAGCATGTCTTAGAAAATATTTTAGAAACTATTTAATGACAAGTACTTTCCTGAAAGTATTCGTCATATGAAGGAGATAGAGTTTATTAGACTAGAACAAAACAACATGACGGTGTCCCAGTACGAGGCGAAGTTAGCGGAGTTATCCAGGTTTGCACCTCATTTGGTGGAGAACGAGGAACGTATGACAAGGATGTTTTTGAGAGGTCTAAAACCCGAGATTTGACAATATCTTATCTCTCATAAATTTTCTTTATATTCAGATGTTGTAAACAGAGCTCAATTATTAGAGTGAGATAATGAGTATGTTCAACCGAGGGACAACAACCAAGGTCAGACCGGTGATAGCAGTCATCGGAGCAATGATAACCAGCGAGGAGGAAGGAATACAGACAAAAACGGTAATCACTCTGGTGGTAATCGTGGCCGTGAAAATAGAAGAAGCGAGTCGGGAGGAGATTTCAAGAAGAGAAGGTGTGAGACCCCAGATTTTATGAATAAATATTTAATTTTCTCAAAATATTTTTTTTAATATTATGGTGTGGATTTGAGATAATGTTATAATTGTGGGTAGTATTTATAAATTTTGCAAAGTATGCAAGTTGTCATATTATATTCGATTGGTCAGGGAATATTCTTTGTGTCGGGGAATATTCGTACGATGGCACAATCATTGGTGGACCCCACAACAGAATTATTATTGGATTGAGAAAACGACAAAAATATTTTTATGAAAATACGGCGGAAGTTTTACCGTTAATACTGTTGAACTACTCGGTAGTAAAAGTACAGTAATACGCGTGATTGTATAGTAGCACACGGTATTGATTATTGATGCTTATGTGAGAAGTTACTCAGTTTTGCTTATTTTATAGACTCCCATTTACCTATTTTTCAAAATAATCGGTAGAATTTATTTAAAGGTGGGGCCCACATGTGGGGGCCACATGTGGGGCCCATATGTGTTGAAAAAGTTGATTTTAGAAATGGGGGTGGGAGAAAGTTACGTAGGGGAAGGAGTTTATATATATAAGATTGTGATGTGTGTGTATATATATAATATTATATGTGTGAGTGGAGAGTGGTGGAAGAAAAGGAAGAGTGAAAGTGATGTGTGTCAGTGGAAAATGGTGAAAAAGTAATTATATAAAAGTGATGGGTGTAAGATGTGTTTGTGTGTGATAGTAATGTGTAAAAGTGTAGTGGATTTGATTATTGGGTGGGTGGGGGATTGATGTTGGTTATGGGGGAGAAAAATTAAGTGGTGTATATATAATATTGATATATATAAGTTGAAAACATGTGTTTATATATATGTATTATATTTTAATTTTTGTTGAAATTTTATTGGTTAGTTGTTTGACTTAGTTGTTAGTTGATTGAAGAAATAATGCTGCAAAATAATTTTGTTCATGAACAGTGCACTTCCATTCTCCTATAAATAGAAGCTCATTCCTTCATTATTTCTTACAAATTCACTGAAACTCTAGAGAGAGAAAATTATAGAGAGAAAGAAGAAAAGTATTCTGCTACTTCCCTACTCTTATATCAAGTTTCTTTTACAATAAGGGATGTTATTTGTTGTACTCATGAAGAGAACTTCTGTTATTCCATTATTTATTATTCTGTTGGAATAACCTGTATACGCGGGCTACCCTATACATGGTGAAATTCTTCTAATATTCTGTTCTTTATTATTCTGTCGGAATATCCTGTTTGTGCGTTTACGCCGGACCTGGTTCCATTATTTATTATTCTGTCGGAATATCTTGTCTGTGCGTTTACGCCGGACCTGGTTCCATCTTTATTACTATTCTGTTGGAATATCCTGTCTGTGCGTTTTACGCCGGACCTAGTTCCGTCTTTATTATTATTCTGTTGGAATATCCTGTTTGTGTATTTTACACCGGATCTGGTTCCGTCATTATTATTCTGTTGGAACATCCTGTCGGTGCAAATTTTGCCTGACCTGGTTCCGTTATTATTATTCTGTTGGAATAACCTGTCTATGCGAAGTACCGCATGCATGGTGATTTCTTTTGTTATTCCATTCTTTATTATACTCAGTTGGTTAAAGTTTTGACTTCTATACTCCATGAAATTAGTGGAATATCCTTGATATTTGTATTTCATCAAGTATCTTTTCATGAAAATATTCTTCTAAGCATTCTTAAATTTTACTCCACAAAGCAGTATCATGTTGACAATTTGGACGTTATTGGTTCCTGGATAAATTAATTCTTGAACTTGTTTTATTGATTATTATGTCATTATCATCATCCTCATGTTTATATTATGTTGAAAGTCATCTGTGGCCTGTAGTGCATAGATGGACTTGGTATGATTATGACCAGGGATTATTCGGTGTAATCATGACCGTAATGTTACAAATGATGTGGATAAAGTCATCTGTGGCCTGTAGTGCATAGATGGACTTGGTATGATTATGACCCAGGGATTATTCAGTGTAATCATGACCGTAATGTAATGAATGATGTGGTAAAAATCCTCATTTTCCGTAGTATATTGATGGACAGTTTTTGGTATGATTATGACTATGGATTCTCTTTAGCCGTAGTGCAAAGATGAATTGTTTTATGGCATGATCAGTACCGTTGATGAAAACATGATTATCTTTAGTCGTAGTGCATGGATAATTCGTGGTCGTGATACTAAAGAATATCATTGGCCGTAGTGCAGGGGTGATTCGATGATGTGGATTATTTATTAAGTTGAGTCCCAGCGATAAAAGTCATGAAAAACCTTTTAAATTATAAAAAATAGTAGATTTTATTCTCTACTTGACTCTTTTAATGAATTGCTTGATCCGCTACAGTTAAACCTGATGTCTATTGTATTTTATCAGTTTAACATTGTTGAAGACTAATGATAATTTATTCTGCATTATCTTAGTCATAATATTTCTTACTGGGCTAGTTGAGCTTACCCTTTCTTTCACGGTTCTCTTCAGGAAATGAAAATATAGCTGGGACGAGTCAGGAAACGGAGTGATGGACCAGATAATAGCATTAGTAGTCCTCACTATTCTATATAATAGTGTGATAATAATTGTAATGAGGACTCCTTTTGAGTATGGATACTCTCTAGAAGACAATATTTGTATTCAAACTCACAGTTTATGTTTTGTCGTATTGTACACGTCAGTTGTATTATTAAGTTTTATTTGGATTTATGTACCATGTAAGTGGCGACCCAAGATGGATGACGTATACCTAATTTTGGGGGCGTCACAGTTGGTATCAAAATTTAGGGATATGATCCCTGGCTAAGATGTGAGAATAGAACTAGGAGGGGAGAGATGGGAAATTCTTTCACTAGTATGACCTACCTAAGTTTATTTAGTATTTAATTGGTCGGTCAAAATATAGGAATAATGTGTTACATGTCGATTAACCTTTGTTTTGTGGCAGTATTTGCAAATGGCATCCGAAAATGTTGAGATAAGTAATGAAGCACATGAGAACGTGGAGACACCTCTAATCACCAACCAGGTTAATGTGATTAGAGATATCCATGTGGTGATTGAGGAATTAAAAGTTGCACTCAAGCTAGTCGCAAAGGTAGCAACTGAGAGTGAGGAAGAAGAGGAACCTGAGGTTGATTTATTAGAAGAACTTATTGATCAAAATATAGAATTGCAAAATCGTATTCATGAGTTAGAAGAGCAGGCTGAAGAACGACATGCGGTCGTAGAACAAAGGGATGCAACAATTCAAAATTGTATTACCCGATGTGAGATGGTTGAACAGAAGCACTCTTTGGCAGAGTATATAAAGCTGGAATCTGAGAATTCAAATGTCAATGAGCAGCTGAAAGAAGAAATAACTGAACGAGTGAGAATGAAAGATGCATGGGTAAAAGCCGCACGACACGTTGATATTGTGGAAAGAGAAGTCCGATCCAAGAAAGCTAAAATAGATGGTATGTAATTTTTTCGACAGCAATTGGGAAAATCCAGCATCGAGTTTTGAATTACCCTAACGAGGAATCGAACGAAGTTATCATGGGTTAGTTAATTATAAATTCTTGCGAAGTCTATACCTTATTAGATACCGGTTCTACCCATTCTTTTATCTCTCTTGCTTGCGCTCAACGGTTAAATTTGACTTCGGAGAAATTAGACTTTGACTTATTGGTTGAAACTTCGATAGTAGAAACCTTCGTTACCTCCATTGTTTATAAATCTTGTTTGATTCAAATCAACACTTTCACGTTACCTGTCGATCTTATCTCTTTGAAAATACTTACCTTTGATGTGATTTTTTTGGAAATGATTGGTTAACTACTCATCATGCTTTTCGTAAGGTTGTTAGCTTTCATACTCCTAACCAACCTGTTATGCGAATTCAAGCAACTAAACCACTAAAGTCAATCATTGTCATATCAAGCCATAAGTAAAGAGCCCCGGTCATTTCGTTGTTGACCTCCTTGTGTAGAATGCACCAAAGCCAGACTTTCTGTAGGCGACGTCGTGAATGAAGATGGCAAGTTGATAGGTATCAACGTGACGTGTTATCCAAGTCTTGGATGAGAGTAACAGTTTTAAATGATAATTCTATTGTTAAAACATTTCCTGACGTATTCTTGAAGACTTCTTAGCCTACCCTAGAGCATGAAATCGAATTTTGTATTGACCCCAGTACAAAACCCATTTCTTAAACCCTCAAATATTTCTTCAACTAAAGCGAACGTAACATGCGCCAAAGACGTTGGCTCGAGCTGTTGAAGATTACGATCGTACCATGCAATATCATCGTGGAAGTGCAAACGTGGTAGCTGATGCGTTGAGTAGAAGATCGTATGCGATTACAAGTGCGAATATACGAATCCACGTGAAGATAACGAATATACGAGTAGAATCGACTTTAATCGATAAAGTTAAAGTCGCTCAAGCTACATACTCAGAGCAGATGAATGAAGAAGGTTCAAGAGGGCGTTATTCTAGAAGCAAGAATCGACGAAGAGAGGAAATCTCAACCCTCGATTTAATTGGCCCATTTGAAATCCTCGATGAAGTAGGAACTGTGGCTTATAGACTCATTTTACCGCCAAGTATGTTGCGTGTTCAGAACGTTTTTTTTTACGTATCGATGATACGTAAAAATGTGGACGACCCGAACCACATTATTAGTTTAGAACCGGACGAGATAACAGAAGATTTAATGTATGAGGAGATACGTGTTAACATCTTGGATAAGAAGGATCATATTCAACGCTCAAAGGTTATACCTCAAGAGTTCGAAGTCAAGGTATCCTCACCTGTTCGGCATACCAGGCACGTACGTAAATTTCGAGGGCGAAATTCCATAAGAAGGGGAGATTGTGAGACCCCAGATTTTATGAATAAATATTTAATTTTCTCGAAATATTTTTTTTAATATTATGGTGTGGATTTGAGATAATGTTATAGTTGTGGATAGCATTTATAAATTTTGTAAAGTATGCAAGTTGTCATATTATATTCGATTGGTCAGAGAATATTCTTTGTGTCGGGAAATATTCGTACGATGACACAATTATTGGTGGACCCCACAACAGAATTATTGTCGGATTGAGAAAACGACAAAAATATTTTTATGAAAATAACGGCGGAAGTTTTACCGTTAATACTGTTGAACTACTCGGTAGTAAAAGTACAGTAATATGCGTGGTTGCATAGTAGCACACGGTATTGATTATTGATGCTTATTGAGAAGTTACTCAGTTTTACTTATTTTATAGACTCTCATTTATCTATTTTTCAAAATAATCGGTAGAATTTATTTAAAGGTGGGGCCCACATGTGGGGCCCATATGTGTTGAAAAAACTGATTTTGGAAATGGGGGTGGGAGAGAGTTACGTAGGGGAAGGAGTTTATATATATAAGATTGTGATGTGTATGTATATATATAATATTATATGTGTGAGTGGAGAGTGGTGGAAGAAAATGAAGAGTGAAAGTGATGTGTGTGAGTAGAAAATAGTGGAAAAGTAATTATATGAAAGTGATGGGTGTAAGATGTGTTTGTGTGTGATAGTAATGTGTAAGAGTGTAGTGAATTTGATTATTGGGTGGGTGGGGGATTGATGATGGTTATGGGGGAGAAAAATTAAGTGGTGTATATATAATATTGATATATATAAGTTGAAAACATGTGTTTATATATATGTATTATATTTTAATTTTTGTTGAAATTTTATTGGTTAGTTGTTTGACTTAGTTGTTAGTTGATTGAAGAAATAATGCTGCAAAATAATTTTGTTCATGAACAGTGCACTTCCATTCTCCTATAAATAGAAGCTCATTCCTTCATTATTTCTTACAAATTCACTGAAACTCTAGAGAGAGAAAATTATAGAGAGAAAGAAGAAAAGTATTCTGCTACTTCCCTACTCTTATATCAAGTTTCTTTTACAATAAGGGATGTTATTTGTTGTACTCATGAAGAGAACTTCTGTTATTCCATTATTTATTATTCTGTTGGAATAACCTGTATACGCGGGCTACCCTATACATGGTGAAATTCTTCTAATATTCTGTTCTTTATTATTCTGTCGGAATATCCTGTTTGTGCGTTTACGCCGGACCTGGTTCCATTATTTATTATTCTGTCGGAATATCTTGTCTGTGCGTTTACGCCGGACCTGGTTCCATCTTTATTACTATTCTGTTGGAATATCTTGTCTGTGCGTTTTACGCCGGACCTGGTTCCGTCTTTATTATTATTCTGTTGGAATATCCTGTTTGTGTATTTTACACCGGATCTGGTTCCGTCATTATTATTCTGTTGGAACATCCTGTCGGTGCAAATTTTGCCTGACCTGGTTCCGTTATTATTATTCTGTTGGAATAACCTGTCTATGCGAAGTACCGCATGCATGGTGATTTCTTTTGTTATTCCATTCTTTATTATACTCAGTTGGTTAAAGTTTTGACTTCTATACTCCATGAAATTAGTGGAATATCCTTGATATTTGTATTTCATCAAGTATCTTTTCATGAAAATATTCTTCTAAGCATTCTTGAATTTTACTCCACAAAGCAGTATCATGTTGACAATTTGGACGTTATTGGTTCCTGGATAAATTAATTCTTGAACTTGTTTTATTGATTATTATGTCATTGTCATCATCCTCATGTTTATATTATGTTGAAAGTCATCTGTGGCCTGTAGTGCATAGATGGACTAGGTATGATTATGACCAAGGATTATTCGGTGTAATCATGACCGTAATGTTACAAATGATGTGGATAAAGTCATCTGTGGCCTGTAGTGCATAGATGGACTTTGTATGATTATGACCTAGGGATTATTCGGTGTAATCATGACCGTAATGTAATGAATGATGTGGTAAAAATCCTCATTTGCCGTAGTGCATTGATGGATAGTTTTTGGTATGATTATGGCTATGGATTCTCTTTGGCCGTAGTGCAAAGATGAATTGTTTTATGGCATGATCAGTACTGTTGATGAAAACATGATTATCTTTAGCCGTAGTGCATGGATAATTCGTGGTCGTGATACTAAAGAATATCCTTGGCCGTAGTGCAGGGGTGATTCGATGATGTAGATTATTTATTAAGCTTAGTCCCAGCGATAAAAGTCATAAAAAACCTTTTAAATCATAAAAGATAATAGATTTTATTCTCTACTTGACTCTTTTAATGAATTGCTTGATCCGCTGCTGTTAAACTTGATGTCTATTGTATTTTATCAGTTTAACATTGTTGAAGACTAATGATAATTTATTTTGCATTATCTTAGTCATAATATGAGCTCACTCTTTCTTTCACGGTTCTCTTCAGGAAATGAGAATATAGCTGGGACGAGTCAAGAAACGGAGTGATAGACCAGATGATAGCATTAGTAGTCCTCACTATTCTATGTAATAGTGTGATAATAATTGTAATGAGGACTCCTTTTGAGTATGGATACTCTCTAGAAGATAATATTTGTATTCAAACTCACAGTTTATGTTTTGTCGTATTGTACACGTCAGTTGTATTATTAAGTTTTATTTGGATTTATGTACCATGTAAGTGGCGACCCAAGATGGGTGACGTATACCTAATTTTGGGCGCGTCACAGAAGGTACAACAATGATAACGTGAAGACGACAGCACAAACATCAACTGTTTCTAGGGGAGGAGAACGACCACCGGTCGTATGTTACAAATGCGAAAAAGAAGGACACATCAGCCCAAACTGCCCACAACCATCCAAGGTATGTTATAACTGCGGAAAGGAGGGTCATATAGCTCGAGAGTGTTCTGTAGCAAAACCAAGTTCAGCGGGGATGGTGACTCCAAAAGCTGTCCTGGATAAGTCGAAATCAGTGGTTCCTGGAAGAGCATTTGTCGTGACTGGCCAAAACGCGAGAAACCCGAACGAGGTGATCACGGGTAAGCTAATCTTGAATTCTTGCGAAATTTATACTTTACTAGATACCGGTTCTACCCATTCTTTTATCTCTCCTGCTTGTGCTCAATGTTTAAACTTGACTCCGAAAAAATTAGACTTTGACCTATCTGTGGAGACTCCGTTAGGAGAAACTTTCATTACATCTACAGTTTATAAATCTTGTTTAATCCAAGTTGGCACCATCACATTACCTGTTGATCTTATTTCTTTAAAGATACTTGCTTTTGATGTGATTTTAGGGATTGATTGGTTAACCACTCATCATGCCAAAATTGATTGCTTTCGTAAGGTTGTTAGTTTTTATATTCCTAACCAACCTGTTATGCAAATTCAAGCAACTAAACCACTAAAATCAATCACTGTCATATCCAGCCATAAAGATACTCGTTTATTGAAAAACGGATGTCAAGCTTTCTTAGCCCATGTTATGGATTTGAATAAAGACACGTCAGATTTGAATAAAATTTCTGTTGTTAGTGAATTTCCTGATGTATTTCCTGAAGAACTTCCCAGTCTACCCCCAGAACGTGAAGTTGAATTCTTTATTGACCTTGAACCCGGTACAAAGCCCATTTCTAAAACCCCATATCGAATGACTCCTATTGAATTTCAGGAGTTAAAAGTCCAATTACAGGAGTTGTTAGACATTGGTTTCATTCGTCCTAGTACATCTCCCTGGGGTGCTCCTGTTTTATTCGTAAAGAAGAAAGACGGGAGTATGCGACTTTGTATTGACTATAGGGAATTGAACCATGTCACCATCAAGAATAGGTATCCGCTACCTCCCATTGATGACATTTTCGACCAGTTGCAAGGAGCACAATTCTTTTCAAAGATCGATCTTCGTTCTGGATATCATCAGCTGAAGATTAAAACTGAGGATATTCCAAAGACTGCCTTCAGAACTCGGTACGGGCATTTTGAATTCTTAGTCATGTCTTTTGGATTGACTAATGCTCTTGCTGCTTTCATGGATATGATGAACCGAGTATTCAAGGAATATTTGGATCAGTTCGTTGTTGTCTTTATCGATGACATCCTCATCTATTCCAAAAGCCGTAAAGATCATGAGCACCATTTGAAGCTAGTACTCCAAAGGCTTCGCGATAATAAGCTATATGCCAAGTTGAAGAAATACGAGTTTTGGCTTGAGGAAGTAGCATTTCTTGGGCACGTGGTGTCAAAACATGGAGTATCCGTTGACCCGACGAAGATTGAAGCCATACAAAGTTGGGAGCAATCGAAGTCGGTGACCGAAATATGTAGTTTTATGGGCTTAGCTGGTTATTATCGGAGATTTGTGGAAGGATTTTCTCGAATCGCTACTCCGTTAACTCAGCTGACTCGGAAACATACAAAATTCGCATGGAGCGAGGAATGCGAGAAGAGTTTCCAAGAGCTCAAGAGGAGACTCATTTCGGCACCTGTTCTGACAATACCATCTGGTTCAGATGGATTTGTTATCTACAGCGATGCTCCAGGCAAAGGATTAGGATATGTTCTCATGCAATATGAGAAAGTCATAGCCTATGCCTCGCGACAACTCAAAGAATATGAGAGGAATTATCCTACTCATGATTTAGAGTTAGCAGCAGTCATTTTCGCGTTGAAGATTTGGAGACACTACCTGTTTGGGGAGAAAGTGTAGATCTATACGGATCATAAAAGCCTCAAATATTTCTTCACCCAAAAGGAACTCAACATGCGGCAACGTTGTTAGCTCGAGTTGTTGAAAGATTACGACCATACCATCCAATATCATCCTAGAAAAGCAAACGTGGTAGCTGACGCATTGAGTAGAAGATCATATGCGGGTACGAGTGCGATATTGTCAACACAAAGGCCCATTTTGTATGACTTGCAAAGGATGGAGATAGAGGTAAAGGCTCCAAGTACCCACGTGATGATATCAAATATACGAGTAGAACCGACTTTAATCGATAAAGTTAAAGTTGCTCAATCTACGGACCTGGAGCTGATACGTATGAAGAAAAAAATGCAAAAAGGTGTTATTCCAGAAGCAAGAATCGATGAAGAAGGAATACTGCGAGTCCACTCCAGACTTTGTGTTCCTAACGATTCTGACTTGAAGCATAGAATCATGATAGAGGCGCACAACACACTATTTGCAATCCATCCTGGGAGTACCAAAATGTATCATGATCTTCGACATACATTTTGGTGGAGTAATATGAAGAGAGAGATCACGGAGTTTATCTCGAGGTGTTTAACTTGTCAACGAGTAAAGGTGGAGCATCAAGTGCCAAAGGGTCTATTACAACCACTTGAGATTCTGAAATAGAAGTGGGAACACATTACCATACGGGTCTTCCCAAGGTATCTCAAGGCATAGATGCGATTTGGGTCATTGTTGATAGATTAACCAAGTCTGGCCATTTCTTGCCTATACATGATACTTATTCCCTTGAACGTCTTGCTCGTATGTACGTGAATAAGATTGTGAGATTTCATGGCATACCAGTATCCATAGTTTCAGATCGTGAACCCAAGATTCACTTCACGATTTTGGGTTAGCTTGCAGAATGCTATGGGCACGGATTTACGATTCAGTTCAGCATACCATCCTCAAACGGACGGACAATCAAAAAGGACTATTCAAACTCTTGAAGATCTATTAAGACTCTGCGTCCTAGATTTCAAAGGGAGTTGGGATAAGTACCCACCATTGGTGGAATTCTCCTACAACAACAGTTATCAAGCAAGTATAGGCATAGCTCCATTTGAGGCGTTGTATGGACGAAAGTGTCGTTCTCCAGTATGCTGGGACGGGGTGGGTGAAGCAACTTTGTTGGGACTAGAATTAGTACGCATGACTACAGAAAAGATTCAAATGATTCGACAACGTATACAAACGGCACAGGATCGACAAAAGAGTTATGCGGATCTTCATCGAAAGGACGTAGAATTTAATATTGGGGATCATGTATTGTTACGTATTGCTCCATGGAAGGGAGTTACAAGATTTGGAAAGAGAGAAAAGCTCAATCCAAGATTTGTTGGTCCATTTGAAATTCTTGACCGAATAGGAAATGTGGCCTATAGACTCGCATTACCTCCAAGCATGTCTCGTGTTCATAATATTTTTCACATATATATGCTTCGTAAATATGTGAAGGACCCGAACCACATTATTGAGTTAGAACCGGACGAGATAGCCGAAGATTTAATGTACGAGGAGGTACATGTTAAGATCTTGGATAGGAAAGAGCATGTCCTACGCACAAAGGTTATACCACAAGTAAAGGTTTTGTGGAGAAACCATGTTATTGAAGAAATGATCTGGGAGTTAGAATCAGAAATGAAAGCGAGGTATCCTCACCTTTTCAAAACACTAGGTACGTACGTCAATTTCGAGGACGAAATTTCATAAGGAGGGGAGGTTATAAGACCCCAACTTATTATTAAATGAAATTAAATTTCCTCTATTTATTATTTTGAAATAGTAAGGGTTAATTTGATTAATGTGGTTAGTTATGGGTAAAATGTGTAAATATTTCAAATAAGCAAGTGGTTATAAAATATTCATTTTTGTCGGTGAATATTCGTTTGGTCGTAGAATATTCTTGCTGTCGAGGAATATTCGTACGACGGCGCAGCCTTGTGTGGGCCCCATAACAAAAAGCGATTGGATGAAGAAAACGACAAGTATAAGTTGTTTATAAATAACGGCGTAGTTGTTACCGTTAATACTGTTGAAACATAGTAGCACACGGTATTGCACCAATTATTGATTCTTACGTAAGAAGGCACTACTTAATAATTGTTACAGTAATTACTGTTCAATATTTTATTTTATTGATTCAATAATTGTTACGTTGAATTTTATATTATTGTTGTTTTAATAATTGTCACTGTACAGTATTTTTCATTATCAGATCAATAATTTGAATAATATTATTAGATAGCATTATTGGCAATGTCTAGAAAGTTCTGTCTAAGGAGAGATTTGGTCATCTAATTGCGCGCCAGTAAAGAGAAATCTTTATTGGAAAGCCCCCTCTTTTCTGGGAACGGCCTGATTGTCATAATTGTGATTCTGTAATATTATTTGTGAATAATTAATTATTAATTTATATGATAAGGAAATATTTATTTGATGTGGATATAAATGGTGAATTTATTTATGTGGTTATAAATGAAGGAGTTAATGTTGAGGTATTTTATCAGTATATTATCGGATTAGACGTTTTAAAATATCAAATCAATGTTCTTAAAGCTCTATTGTGTGAGTTATAATTTGGATCCGATCGTTGGATCGTTGTGATTTTTGGATATGTTATATATATATAAGTTGAGTATATGTCCACAAATTTTGAACCATTAAAAATTAACGTATGATTTGTTATGAATTTTATGAGGTATTAAAAATCATCCGTTTGTGGATTTCGGATATTTTCGGTTTAGAATTTGGAAAAACTTAAAGCTACAAAGTTGTAGAGAATTCGATTTCGTGTGGAATGGACATAAAATTTATATTTTTCTGATAAACGGGCTATTTTCTATGAATTACTGAAGTTTTAAAAAATAAAATAATTTTTATTAAAATTGGGTGGGACCCACTTTTGTTTAAAAATATGTGGGCTGCTATTTTATTTCTTCTAAGATGGCATGCTTGAATTTTCCAAAGGTGTGCGTAGAATTGAGAAAAGAAATAATAATAATTTATTATTTTAGTCTCCTTTGGCGTTCTAGCATTTTCCTATAAATAGGCGCTTAGGTTAGAATTGAAAATCACACCAGAAACAAGTTTTCTTTCTCTCTATATTGTTGAGCGTATTTTAGCGAGTATTCAGATACTTTAAGAGTTGCTATTCAGTACAAGCTTCTTTCGGCTTTACATCCGATATTCCGATCAGAAGTACTGATATTTTGAGGTAAGGGATGTTATTTTTTTCGTAAATGATATTATTTCTTTCTATATCATTATGCCAAAATATTGGTTTGAATTTTTTTATCAAATTTGGAACTTTTTGTGTCGGGATTACTATTCACGTATACGGTACTATTTACGTATACGACACTATTCACGAATACGGCACTATTCACCGAAAAAATAATTGTATCCATGTTTATTATGGTTACTATATTTAATTGTATCCATGTTTTGATCTTTATTTTTGAATTCTGCTTCATAATTGGTTATTATGAGGTATTATTGATCTTGGATAAACTGTTATACGAATCCCTACTATTTGTCCTTCTGTTTCACTGGATTCATTTTCTTTAAAATATTTTTCATCATCCTCTGTCTTAAATGATGATGTTACTGAATATCTTTGGTCTGTAGTGCAAAGATGAATTATTATCTGATGAATATATTTGGCCCGTAGTGCAAAGATGAACAGGTGTTGAGATGAACATGACTGACTAGTGATACATGTGACAACCCCAAAATAGGTTCATTCCACCCAACCCATTCTGAGTCGTCAAATACATGGTACAGAAAACAACTACAACTTTATTACAACAATTGTCGTGCAAAATACAACAACACATATGCTGTGAGTTTGGATACAAATATATACCAACTGTGACGTTGGACACCATCATGTATCAGCACTTCACAAAGGTACCTTACATAAAGGTATAGTCAAAAACTGTTTTAGAAATTAGAATCTTTGGGAAGTGCTCAAGGAAACCTTCGTACATGGGAGGCCACGCGTCTAGGTTATGATAGATATCATATGGCCACAGAATTATCCTTGGTTGACCCAATAGACCCCAAAGAAAAACGAGAAGATTACTATCATATTCTTCCCAATGGTGAGTCTTCTCTTGACATATCATTATCTCTACTGTCTCTAATTGAGAATTATACTTTAAACAAACACCAAGATTATATAGGTAGTGCCCATAGATATACTCAGCAAGCGGATGTGCACAATCATGTCTTATGATGACACGAGGTTGTATGTCATTAGACATCTTGTATGATAGTGACAAAACACCCTTCCAATGTTGGGTTCGCCTCACCCTATTTTCTTCACCAAATATAACTACTAAATGATGACCACTGTTCTATTCCCTTGTTACCCCCGCTCGACCCAGCTACACTCTTATTACCTGAAAGGAATTGTGAAGCAAAAGGGTGAGCACAACTAGCTCAGTAAAGAATGTCATGACTAAAGATAATTCAATTATCAATAGCATTCATCAACAATAAATCAGAGATTTAGAACATATGGTAAATGATAAAGATTTCAACCATAGTTGCAGCGGAACGAGCAATCCATTAGAAGAGTCAAATAGACTATAAAGTCTATTATTTTCTCCATGTTAAAAATCCACCAACAATGTTTTATCCCTGTAACATCAATCAACAATTCTGGTCCACAATCATATGAATAACTCATAATCATAACTGTAGTTCTAAATTCCTCTTCTCATCTAGGACGAAGATAATTTTCATCACCTATCTTTACCTGAAACATCAAAGATCATGGTTACACCAAATCACATTTCCTGTTCATAATCATACTAATAACTTCATCTTTGCACTACGGCCAAAGATATTCATTTGTATCACCAGTTGGTCATGTTTATCTCAACATCTGTTCATCTTTGCACTACTGGCCAAAGATATTCAACAACATATCATCTTTGCACTACGGGCCAAAGATATTCATCAACAATTCATCTTTGCACTATAGGCCAAAGATATTCATCAATATTTCATCTTTGCACTACATGCCAAAGATATTAATATCTCAAAGAAATATATAATCATTTCAGAATTTATATAAACAATAATTATAACCATGTTGATCAATTCACCTTTGCACTTAAGCTAAAGATATTCACTTATAAATTCAATGGTCATGATCATACCAGTCACAATTCAACTTTGCACTACAGGCCAAAGAGAACCCTAGTCATGATCATACCAATAATCTACCCATCTTTACACTCCAGTGAAAGAGAATTTCAACATCAGGGTTATAAAAATATTATATATGATGATAAAAATAATATGATCAACATATAGTTTTAATCTCAAGAGTAATATTCGTAATTCATGAATAGTAAATCGTGAATAGTAACTCATGAATAGTAACCCCGACACAAAAGATAGAAATTCCACAATAAAATCTATACCAATATTTCGGTATAATGATATTGAAAGAATAACATTACTTAAATTTATAAACAATTTATTTTAATTGTTTACACTTTACTAATTAATGCATTTAATCATCATAAAATGTCAACTCTTACAATTTCATCATCAATAACCAAAACCCTCATCAAAAATCTGCATATACCTCATATAGGATTCTCAAGCCATAAAATCCTATTTTCTAATTTTCTTTCTTCACAAAACATATTTAATTCATTTACTCATAACTAGACCATTTTCATAAAAAATACCAAATCAGTTCCAAAAATATTTCTTTTCTGGGATTTAGCATAATATAGTCCCATAGTGAACATATATTTTTCCCAGAATTTTTAAAAGTCATTTACTATTTTTCATATGGCCAAAATAGCCGAATATTTAGACATTTATCAAAAATTGTACTTTTGTCTAAAAATTCTGAAATTTACAGAGTATACTTCTATCATATACATGTACTCCCAATAAAAATTTCATCAATTTTGGAGTTAACCACAAGGAATTATAAGCTGTTACTTTTAAAATAGTCTTTTCTCATAAAATTCATAACTCTCAATCTATACATCCAAAAATCACCATTTTTGGACACAATCAAGAAAACTCATCAAAATATCATTTCAAATTTTTCCAGAATTTTTGAAGATCAGAAAAATTACGAAACTGAAAATCATAACAACCCTTAAAATCCCTTAATATCCCTTACTATCCCTTACTATCCCTTACCTCAAAAGAGCAGTACTTCTGACTGGATATCGGATATGATGCTGAAGAAAACTTGCACTGATGAATAGCAACTCACCAAGTATCTAAAAACTCACAAAATATGCTTCATAATATAGAGAGAGAAAGAGAGAAAGCTTATGTTTCTGGTGTGATTTTCAATTCTAACTTAGCCCTCTATTTATAGGAAAATTTTGGTAGGTTTGACCTGCAACCTGATGGCTTTACCTGCTACTATTTCCACCCACCACATTTGAAATATAATTCAGCACATTTTTTCACCAACCACAAGTGGGGCCCACCAATTCTAGAATTTTCCACCAAAATGATAAACTCCGAAAATTCAACAATTTCTGAACCAGTCATCTCGTAAAATTCATAATAAATCATACGTTCATTTTTAACGGTTCAAAATTTGTGGGCATATACTCAACTTATATATGTATAACATATCCAAAAATTACCACGATCCAACGGTCGGATTAAAAATTATAACCCCCGCAAAATATCTCAAAAATCCTGATTTTTAATACCTCCATTCCGATAAAAATACTGATAAAAACCTCAACATTAACTCCTTTATTTTTAACCACAAAAATATATTCCTCATTTATATCCACATAATATAAATATTTCCTTATCATATGAATCAATAATTAATTATTCACAAATAATATTACAGAATCACATTTATGACAACCAGGCCGTTCCCAGGAAAGAGGGGGCTTTCCAATAAGAATTTCTCCTTACTGGCGCGCAATTAGATGACCAAACCTCTCCTTAGACAGAACTTTCTAGACATTGACAATAATGTTATCTAATAATATTATTCAAATAATATGAATTATTGATCTGATAAAGGAAAATACTGTGCAGCAACAATTATTGAAACAACAATAATATAAAATATCAACGCAACAATTATTGAATCAATAAAATAAAATATTGAACAGTAACTACTGTAACAATTATTGAGTAGTGCTTTCTTACGTAAGAATCAATAATTTTAAAAATACTATGCAATACCGTGTGCTACTGTGCAATAACGCGTATTACTGTATTTTAACCACCGGGTATTCCAACAGTGTTAACGGTAACAACTACGCCGTTATTTGTAAAAACTTAAATTTATCGTTTTCTTCACCCGACAGTTATTCGTTATGGGGCCCACAAATAGCTGCGCCGTCGTACGAATATTCCCCGACAGAAAGAATATTCCACGACCAAACGAATATTCCCCGACAACAATGATTATTTTATAACTACTTGTGTATTTTGAAAAAAAATCATATATCACCCTTAACTTTAACATTTATCAATTTAACCATTTACTGAATAGTAATTATAAGAAAAATTGAATACTTTTATTTCATAAAATTCGGGGTCTTACAATCTCCCCTCCTTATGAAATTTCGTCCCCGAAATTTACGTACCTGGTATTTCAAAGAGTTGAGAATACCTTCCTTTCATTTCAAATTCCATCTTCTCTGTCATCATAATTTCTCCATTGCTCATCTCCTGTATTTCAAATAACATTCTAGAATACAGCTTCAAAACAAGGGTTAATTTAATAAATTAACATATCACATAATATCCCGATATTATGACTGACCAACAAAGAAGCTTAGGTAGGACACACTAGCGAAAGATTTACTCATCTCTCCCCTCCTAGTTGTATTCCCCGATCTCCGCCAGAGATCATATCCCCAAGCTCTGATACCACCTGTGACAACCCCAAAATAGGTTCATTCCACCCAACCCATTCTGAGTCGTCAAATACATGGTACAGAAAATAACTACAACTTTATTACAACAATTGTCGTGCAAAATACAACAACACATATGTTGTGAGTTTGGATACAAATATATACCAACTGTGACGTTGGACACCATCATGTATCAGCACTTCACAAAGGTACCTTACATAAAGGTATAGTCAAAAACTGTTTTAGAAATTAGAATCTTTGGGAAGTGCTCAAGGAAACCTTCGTACATGGGAGGCCACGCGTCTAGGTTATGATAGATATCATATGGCCACAGAATTATCCTTGGTTGACCCAATAGACCCCAAAGAAAAACGAGAAGATTACTATCATATTCTTCCCAATGGTGAGTCTTCTCTTGACATATCATTATCTCTACTGTCTCTAATTGAGAATTATACTTCAAACAAACACCAAGATTATATAGGTAGTGCCCATAGATATACTCAGCAAGTGGATGTGCACAATCATGTCTTATGATGACACGAGGTTGTATGTCATTAGACATCTTGTATGATAGTGACAAAACACCCTTCCAATGTTGGGTTCGCCTCACCCTATTTTCTTCACCAAATATAACTACTAAATGATGACCACTGTTCTATTCCCTTGTTACCCCCGCTCGACCCAGCTACACTCTTATTACCTGAAAGGAATTGTGAAGCAAAAGGGTGAGCACAACTAGCTCAGTAAAGAATGTCATGACTAAAGATAATTCAATTATCAATAGCCTTCATCAACAATAAATCAGAGATTTAGAACATATGGTAAATGATAAAAATTTCAACCATAGTTGCAGCGGAACGAGCAATCCATTAGAAGAGTCAAATAGACTATAAAGTCTATTATTTTCTCCATGTTAAAAATCCACCAACAATGTTTTATCCCTGTAACATCAATCAACAATTCTGGTCCACAATCATATGAATAACTCATAATCATAACTGTAGTTCTAAATTCCTCTTCTCATCTAGGACGAAGATAATTTTCATCACCTATCTTTACCTGAAACATCAAAGATCATGGTTACACCAAATCACATTTCCTGTTCATAATCATACTAATAACTTCATCTTTGCACTACGGCCAAAGATATTCATTTGTATCACCAGTTGGTCATGTTTATCTCAACATCTGTTCATCTTTGCACTACTGGCCAAAGATATTCAACAACATATCATCTTTGCACTACGGGCCAAAGATATTCATCAACAATTCATCTTTGCACTACAGGCCAAAGATATTCATCAATATTTCATCTTTGCACTACATGCCAAAGATATTAATATCTCAAAGAAATATATAATCATTTCAAAATTTATATAAACAATAATTATAACCATGTTGATCAATTCACCTTTGCACTTAAGCTAAAGATATTCACTTATAAATTCAATGGTCATGATCATACCAGTCACAATTCAACTTTGCACTACAGGCCAAAGAGAACCCTAGTCATGATCATACCAATAATCTACCCATCTTTACACTCCAGTGAAAGAGAATTTCAACATCAGGGTTATAAAAATATTATATATGATGATAAAAATAATATGATCAACATATAGTTTTAATCTCAAGAGTAATATTCGTAATTCATGAATAGTAAATCGTGAATAGTAACTCATGAATAGTAACCCCGACACAAAAGATAGAAATTCCACAATAAAATCTATACCAATATTTCGGTATAATGATATTGAAAGAATAACATTACTTAAATTTATAAACAATTTATTTTAATTGTTTACACTTTACTAATTAATGCATTTAATCATCATAAAATGTCAACTCTTACAATTTCATCATCAATAACCAAAACCCTCATCAAAAATCTGCATATACCTCATATAGGATTCTCAAGCCATAAAATCCTATTTTCTAATTTTCTTTCTTCACAAAACATATTTAATTCATTTACTCATAACTAGACCATTTTCATAAAAAATACCAAATCAGTTCCAAAAATATTTCTTTTCTGGGATTTAGCATAATATAGTCCCATAGTGAACATATATTTTTCTCAGAATTTTTAAAAGTCATTTACTATTTTTCATATGGCCAAAATAGCCGAATATTTAGACATTTATCAAAAATTGTACTTTTGTCTAAAAATTCTGAAATTTACAGAGTATACTTCTATCATATACATGTACTCCCAATAAAAATTTCATCAATTTTGGAGTTAACCACAAGGAATTATAAGCTGTTACTTTTAAAATAGTCTTTTCTCATAAAATTCATAACTCTCAATCTATACATCCAAAAATCACCATTTTTGGACACAATCAAGAAAACTCATCAAAATATCATTTCAAATTTTTCCAGAATTTTTGAAGATCAGAAAAATTACGAAACTGAAAATCATAACAACCCTTAAAATCCCTTAATATCCCTTACTATCCCTTACTATCCCTTACCTCAAAAGAGCAGTACTTCTGACTGGATATCGGATATGATGCTGAAGAAAACTTGCACTGATGAATAGCAACTCACCAAGTATCTAAAAACTCACAAAATATGCTTCATAATATAGAGAGAGAAATAGAGAAAGCTTATGTTTCTGGTGTGATTTTCAATTCTAACTTAGCCCTCTATTTATAGGAAAATTTTGGTAGGTTTGACCTGCAACCTGATGGCTTTACCTGCTACTATTCCCACCCACCACATTTGAAATATAATTCAGCACATTTTTTCACCAACCACAAGTGGGGCCCACCAATTCTAGAATTTTCCACCAAAATGATAAACTCCGAAAATTCAACAATTTCTGAACCAGTCATCTCGTAAAATTCATAATAAATCATACGTTCATTTTTAACGGTTCAAAATTTGTGGGCATATACTCAACTTATATATGTATAACATATCCAAAAATTACCACGATCCAACGGTCGGATTAAAAATTATAACCCCCGCAAAATATCTCAAAAATCCTGATTTTTAATACCTCCATTCCGATAAAAATACTGATAAAAACCTCAACATTAACTCCTTTATTTTTAATCACAAAAATATATTCCTCATTTATATCTACATAATATAAATATTTCCTTATCATATGAATCAATAATTAATTATTCACAAATAATATTACAGAATCACATTTATGACAACCAGGCCGTTCCCAGGAAAGAGGGGGCTTTCCAATAAGAATTTCTCCTTACTGGCGCGCAATTAGATGACCAAACCTCTCCTTAGACAGAACTTTCTAGACATTGACAATAATGTTATCTAATAATATTATTCAAATAATATGAATTATTGATCTGATAAAGGAAAATACTGTGCAGCAACAATTATTGAAACAACAATAATATAAAATATCAACGCAACAATTATTGAATCAATAAAATAAAATATTGAACAGTAACTACTGTAACAATTATTGAGTAGTGCTTTCTTACGTAAGAATCAATAATTTCAAAAATACTATGCAATACCGTGTGCTACTGTGCAATAACGCGTATTACTGTATTTTAACCACCGGGTATTCCAACAGTGTTAACGGTAACAACTACGCCGTTATTTGTAAAAACTTAAATTTATCGTTTTCTTCACCCGACAGTTATTCGTTATGGGGCCCACAAATAGCTGCGCCGTCGTACGAATATTCCCCGACAGAAAGAATATTCCACGACCAAACGAATATTCCCCGACAACAATGATTATTTTATAACTACTTGTGTATTTTGAAAAAAAATCATATATCACCCTTAACTTTAACATTTATCAATTTAACCATTTACTGAATAGTAATTATAAGAAAAATTGAATACTTTTATTTCATAAAATTCGGGGTCTTACAATACAAATGAATATCTTTGGCCTGTAGTGCAAAGATAAATATTTGATGCAAGATGTATATTGATTGATGTTACAGGGATAAAATATCATTGATGGGTTTTTAAATCTTAGAAGATAGTAGAATTCATTCTCTACTTGATTTTTCTAATGAATTGCTGTTTTCGCTGCAGTTGTTGATCTAAAACTTGTTGTCTATTATATTTTATCATATTTTTGCCTGTTGAAGACTAATGATAATTTGTTGTATATTATCTTAGTCATAATATTCTTTACTGAGCTAGTTGAGCTCACCCTTTTCCTTTTTGTTCTATTTTTCTTCTCAGGAAGTGAGAACATAACAGGATGTAGTTGGGGTATGGAGTGATGGTTCTAGAAAGATATTTTAGCAGTCCTCACTATTTCTGTAAAATAGTATTTGAATAATTTTAATGAGGACTTATTTGAGTGTGGATATTGTCCAGAAGATAATATTTGTATTTAAACTTTTACAGTATGTGTTATCGTATTTTGCACGACAGTTGTATTATCGAAGTTGTAGTTTACTTTCTGTACCATGTATTTGGCGACTCAGAATGGGTGTAGTATACCTATTTTGGGGGCGTCACATTACTATTCATGAGTTACTATTCACGAGTTACTATTCATGACAAAATTAGTTTCTTTTTCTGACCAAATTATCGTTGATTTATGAATCTTACTCTCAAAATTAAATCCATGTTTGATTTTCATATATAACATTTTTATAATCTTGGTGAAGAAATTTCTCTTTGACTTGAATGTAAAGATGGGTAGATTATTGGTATGATCGTGACTATGGGTTCTCTTTGGTCAGTAGTGCAAAGATGAATTGTTGACTGGTATGATCTTGACTATTGAATTTATAATTGAATATCTTTAGCTTAAGTGAAAAGGTGAATGGATCAACATGGTTATAATTATTGTCTATATATATTCTGAAATGATTATATATTTCTTTGAGATATTAATATCTTTAGCCTGTAGTATAAAGATGATCTGTTATTGAATATCTTTGGTCTGTAGTGCAAAGATGACCTGTTGTTGAATATCTTTGTCTTGTAGTGCAAAGATGATCTGTTGTTGAATATCTTTGGCCTGTAGTGCAAAGATGACTTGTTGTTGAATATCTTTGGCCTGTAGTGCAAAGATGAACTGTTGATGAATATCTTTGGCCCGTAGTGCAAAGATGAATTTATTAGTATGACTATGAACAGGAACTGTGATTTGGTATAACTAGGATCTTTGATGTTTAAGGTAAAGACAGGTGATGAAAATTATCTTCGTCCTAGATGAGAAGAGGAATTTAGAATTACCATTATGATTATGAGTTATACACGTGATTGTGGACAGAAATTGTTGATTGATGTTACAGGGATAAAACATGGTTGGTGGACTTTTAACATGGAGAAGATAATAGATCTTATGGTCTATTTGACTCTTCTAATGGATTGCTCGTTCCGCTGCAATTATGGTTGAAAAGTTTTATCATCTACCATATGTTCTAAATCTCTAATTTATTACTGATGAATGCTATTGATAAGTTAATTATCTTTAGTCATGATATTCTTTACTGGGCTAGTTGTGCTCACCCTTTTGTTTCACAATCCCTTTCAGGTAATAAGAGTGTAGCTGGGTCGAGCGGGGGAACAGGAGAATAGAACGGTGGTCTCTATCTGTGGAGGTTATACCTAAACAGTATAGAAAAGTGTGTTATATTTTATACATCATTTAGTAGTTATATTTGATGAATCATATAGGGTGAGGCGAACCCAACTTTGGAAGGGTGATTTGCCACTATCATACGAGATGTCTAATGACATACAACCTTACATTCACTTGCTGAGTATATCTACGAGCACTACCTATATAATCTTGGTGTTTGGATGAAGTATAATTCTCAATTAGAGACAGTGGAGATAATGATATGTCAAGAGAAGACTCACCATTGGAAAGAACATGATAGCAATCTTCTCATTTTTCTTTGGGGCCTATTGGGTCAACCAAGGATAATTTTGTGGGCATATGATATCTATTATAACCTAGACGCATGACCTCCCATGTACGAAGGTTTCCTTGAGCACTTCCCAAAGATTTTAATTTCTAAAACAGTTATTGACTGTACCTTTATGTAAGGTGTCATTGTGACGTGCTATCCACGGTTGGGACATGAGTCACAGTTGGTATATATTTGTATCAAACTCACAACATATGTGTTGTTGTATTTTGCACGATAATTGTAGTAATAAAATTGTAGTTGTTTTCTGTAACATGTATTTGGCGACTCAGAATAGGTTGGATAGATTGGACCTATTTTTGGGGCGTTACAAGGTGGATATGAATAAATACTTTTATTAATAAATGAATAAGATTGTTTTTAAAGTATATGCTGTATCATTATACATGATTGATTTATGTATACTATTTTCAGCTATAGCTCAAAAAACGGTCACCATAGCACGATTGTGTACTGCACAACTGTATATATACATACATACATATATATATATATATATATATATATATATATATATCCCATTATATTAACAAGTTAGTACTTCATCCGTCCCATAATATATGAAGTTTTACATTTATTTATTTTTTTAATTATTTAACGATTTATATAATTTAGGAGAATTAACTACAATCTCTCCAAAATTACCTCTCATGAAAAAATATTATAGATGAGAGAGTATGAGTCATATAAGTATGGTAAAAGGTATTATAAATAATTAATACTATATTTAATGCTATATAATTATTTCTTTAATTCTTATACACAACTCTAAAACGTCATATATTACGAGAGAGAAAGAGTATATCTTAACAAACTTGCTGAAGTACTGCATAATTGTTGTTATTATAAAATATTGGCGTATGTTACATTTGTCATTTAGGTAGTGTTTGTTTATATCTTAATGTTTCTTAATTCACATGTCTCTGATTCGGTCAGAGGCAAACCTTGTTTGATAATTTTTTTTGCCTCTTAATGCCTCTTCATCGTTAAGACATAAATTTAAATCTTAACTATTAAGAGTTGTCTCTTAATAGTTTATTTAAAATTTATAGACAAAAATAGCCTCAATAAATATTGTACTATTTCAATTTTAAATTTTAAGATTATTCAAATAAAATTTTTAAATAACTCAGATGGTTAAAATGATAAAATAGTATCATTCAGATGTTTTACAATTTTTAGTTATCAAACAATTTTTTAGATTCAGATATTATTTCATTCAGATGATCTAATTTATTAAGATGTATTACTCAATTTTAATCAAACACTACTTACTTTGAAAACACTTGGGCAATGACCGATTTGAAACAAACCATTTTTTAAACTAAGTTTGAAACAATTTTTTCTTTTGAAAGATTTCATAACACTATCTAAGTTTTTGACAAAAAATAAAAAAAAATAAAAAACTTAAATCTCATAAAAAAAAGATTAGTTTATAAACAAAAAATAATAATTTAAGTCTTGTATTCAAAATATTTTTTTATCTTTTATTTTGGCTTTGTAATATTAATAATGTAAATGATACAATATACATTATAAAAGATTTATTTATTTGATATAGTTTTAGTTAAAATTTGTCCATTTTGAATAAAAAAGTTTGGTAAAAGTGCCCAAAATTTCCGTCAATTTCTTATCTTTTTCTTGTTTATTAAGAAGCTCAATAACAAAAAAATTGAATAAAAACTAAAATTCTCATAATTATTTTAGAGTCGTTATTTATTAATATTTATCCACTGACAATCAAAAATTCCAAATAAAATTTGTAATATGTATTATTTTATATTTTAAAACTTAGTAAAACAATGTAGGTGAAAATGTAAAATTTTGGGGAGCATATAGTTATACGGTCAGGATCTTAAGCTCACACATTATCAAACTCACCCGAGCTCACTCCCGTTTAGCGACGGACCCGGCGATGGGTCGGCCATACAACCGCTGTCTATACTTTTAGCGACGATATATGTTGTCCGTCGCTAAAAATATAGACGACGGTTGTATAACCAAATCGTCGTTAGGTCCGTCGTTAAAGGGAATGAACTCGGATAAGTTGGATAAGGAGTGAGTTTAAGATCCGACCCTTATAGTTATATGACTAAAAGACAGTTTGCACCCCAAAGTTTGAATCATTGTTGAGGTTTGCACCATAATATTTAAAGCGTATCTAAGTGCATTCTAATTTTTTTTTTGTTAAACAAAATGCACCCTCCGTACATTTAACCGGTCAAAAATGACTGGATATTATTGTAAACCCATTTTGTAAAGGGCAAAATTGATAAATCATGTTTAAGAAAATTAAAAACATTAAAAAAATAAACAATAAACCACACCTCCAAATATAAACCAAACTCCAACCCTAATCCCCAAATCAATTGTTCATCATCTTTAATTTTTAAATTCTAGCTATCATCATCCAACCCCAAATGTAATCATTCATTATCTTCATCTCCTACTCCACTGTTACAACAATCTAAAATCAAAATCAAAGTCACAAAAACAAAATAAGTTATCCCTCTCTTTATCGGCGGAGAGATACGTACAATAATTGATCCTCCTAACCTTCGGAGTCCTTCACCCTGAAAAACCAGATTTTGTGAAACTTTTAGAGAGGGAGAGGGAGGATGTGGAGATTAGTAGCAGTAGCAAGAAAAGCTTTACTCGACAAGCTTACTAGAGGACATAATCTTTCTCTTCTTCAACCTCAAGTACTGTACTGTTAAACCCCAAATGAAGTGCTTAACAAATTTGGGGAATTTGGGTTTGTTCCAAATGAAGACTCTTTTTATTTTACTATTGAAGCTCTTTGTCGGCAATAGATCTTTCACTGGGTTGGCTCTGTTTATGAGAAAATTTGTGGGTATTGTGAATTAAGGAATGGGTTGAGTTGTTTGTGCTTTTTAGGATCAGGGTTTTGATGTAGGAACCCAAATTGATTACCAATTAAGAAAAAAAATAACTTTGAATTTAAAGGTGTTGTTTTTGGTGCTTTATGAAGTGAGAAAATTTGTGGGTTTTGTGAATTAAGAAGTTTTTTGACCTATTTTGTGATTTCTGGCATTGGGGCTTTGATATAAGAATGGATTTAGTGGAGAAAGGTACTAAGAATTTGGTATCTACAAGGAAATTGTTGAAGATTAGCTTAGAGAAATCAAAAGCTTTAGGAGCATCTCTTGCGAAAGCTGAGCTAAGGTTAGATGACATCAAGCAGAGGCTACCTTATTTGAAAGCCGCGGTTTGGCCAATTCACACACAAAAGGAAGCACTTGATGATGTTGGGGGTCATATAAATCAAACCATTATTCCTGCAGTGACGGTTCTTAAGGTTTTTGATGCCATTCATGGGCTCGAGAAGTCTTTATGCTTCGTGTTGGTGGTGATGGTGATGTCGTGCAAATGATGGTAAAGGCAATCCCTGCTGATGATGGTTAATATTGGTGTGGAATTGATTTGGGGATGGGGATGGGATTTGGATTTGGGTTTGGGTTTAGGGTTGGGGTTATCGATAGAGAAGATGCAGTGACTTGGAGGTTGGAGTATATTTTAATATTTCTTTTATTTCTTAAATATGTTTTATCGAAATTACCCTACAAAATTTGGATTACAGATACAATCGGTCATTTTTTACCAGTTAAATGTACAGAGGGTGCATTTGGTTTAACGAAAAAGAAATTTAGGATACACTTAGATATGTTTTAAATATTAGGCTGCAAACCTCAACAATGCTACAAACTTTGGGATTAAAACTGTCTTTTTAGTCTAGTATATATAACTTAAAAAAAAAAAGCCAAAGGCGAGTTTTGGTATAGTCAAATTAGCCCGTGCACTCTTTTCTTCTTCTTCTTCATTCACGGTCACAGCCAAGGCCAAGTAGTTGAGCTGAGCTGCACTCTCCTTCCACAGAGGAGAGAGAAAGATGAGCGATCGCGACAGAATCCGCGACCGGGAACGAGACCGCGACAGGGACAAAGACAGAGACCGAGACAAAGACAGGCGAAAACGGGACCGAGACGAACGAGACCGCGACCGCACCAAACGTTCTCATACACCAGACCGCACTAAATCGCGTCACACTCGTTCTCGTACTCGCTCGCCGGACCGTCACCGGTCCCGTTCTCGCTCCCTCGACCGCTCCCGTCGCCACCACAACCGCCACCGCACTCCCTCGCCTGACCCTGCGCGAAAGCGCCACAAGCGCGGCGAGAGCAGCGAGAAGGACAGGCGGCGGGATGCCGCCGCGGTGGTGTCGGACTTCGTTGACGGCATCGTGAAGGAGCAGAAGCAACAGAAAGCGGGTGGAGTGAATGATGACGTGGAGATGGATCCGGATGAGGTGGAGATGATGAAGATGATGGGGATTCCGGTAGGGTTTGATTCGACCAAGGGGAAGCCTGTGGTTGGTAATGATGTTAGTGGAGTGAGAGCGGTGACGAAGAGGATGCCTAGACAGTATATGAATCGTCGTGGTGGGTTTAATCGACCTTTACCTGCTGAACGTAATCGTTGATTTTGATTTCTCAGAGGTTAGGGTTTCTTCATTCTTATATTTTCATGTTTTCCCCCTTATTAGCAAATTAATTATATTATACTGTTTTTCCCCCTTAATAGAAAATTATTTGTTAGTGATGGATATATTGAGGAGGCAACATTAGGAATTTCATTTGTTTACTCTGCTATTGGAATTGTAAATTTGAACGATTATATTTTAGCAACTAGTTTAAAATTTCGACTTTTCTCAGTACCAGATTTCATTAGTAGCACATTGGAGATCTTAAAGTATCTCAGTAGAATGCAATAGTTTATTTGACTTCTATTTTGAGTAAATGGACTATTGATGTGGTATTATAATAAGCTGTTGCCTTTGCTATTATAAACTTAAGTTCCAGCACAGTAGCATGGCTAAGGTCTTGGCACATTTTATTTTTTAATCTAAAGCAAAGGAACAGTTTCCATGGATTTTTTTTTTTTACTCGGATAAGTGATAGGATTAGTTTATTAAGAATGTGCAAAGGGGGTGAAACCGGTAGGCATACTGTGACTCCGATAAAGTATCCTAAAAGCTCCTCCCAAGGAGCATTCCATAAAAGATCCAACTTACAATTCATCCGGCATCAAGGTACATCAATTTGGTAGAAATCTAAGGCTCTAAGCTATATTGTCAATATAGTAACTTAGATCAGGACGAAAATAAGAGGTGGATTGGTATGGACTCCTCTATCTGTATTTCCTAAAACACCAATACCTATTATCCAAATTCTCTGCTATGTGCTTCACTGCCTTTTGCTTCAACAAATTTGTGCTGTGGTTTTGATCATCTTATCATCAATATTCATCATTTGCGGTTCGCTACCAGGATGATTACCGTGCTTATAGTGCTTTTCTACATAAACCCATGACGTACGTTGAAAAACTATTGCGTGGACAAAGAAGAGATGAACAAAGAATGCTAGAGCTAGAAAAATAGGAAATATGTTATCGGAATACTTTTTTTCCTACATCAGAATGTAATTATTCAATATATAAGCACAACATATATAAAGAAAGGCTGCAAGGCTGAAGAAGAAAATAAATAGCAAGTAATCTTGTTAAAATAATCTCCAACAAAAAACATTTCCAAAATTACCATTGCAATCTATCCAAGGAGCTTGTGCATTTGCTTACAATAGGTGTGAGACTGTTCTTGTGATATGCATTGCTCCTACAGCGATTTCCGTCAAAATGGCTAGGATTGTTTATACTTTGATATGCGAGTTTGAGGATGTCTGGGATTTTTTTGAATTCAAACAATTACCTGTGCAGGGTATCTCTTTGCTTCATGGATGCAAGTTCGCACTAGCTGATTTGTGCAGTAATAACTAACAACTGATGTCTATTTACTCCGCAAAAATATACCGGAATCTCATATTCATCTTGACCTTCAGTGTGCTTATTCTGGAATCTGGATGTTTTGGATTGAATTTCATACCCTCAATGGGCTGTCTACCAGTATTAGAAGTTGGATAGAAGTCCGACCTATACTGATAGAGCAGGGTTTTTCCTGCTTTAGCTTGTTAGAAGCTGTTTACTACCCCGTATTTGATCTTTAGATGTTTGTATGCTAAGTGAAGGTGCTGAGTGCTCAGAGCCTCACTAGTTATTAACAGAGATTGAATTTGATATTGTAATTAAGATGGCTGAGATTAACAGGAACTGGGAGAGTAGTTTTTTTTTGTTATTATATGGTAGATTGCATTTTTGTGCTTTTTTTGTTGATCTGTTGAGATGATTATTTAACCCTTATATTTTACTTTTGGTGTATTTCTGGTTTGTTTAATTGGATATTATCTACCAAAAGAAAAAGAAGATCGAACAACTTTCACAAAAAGTTTCTTAGTTCCTTAAAACTTAATTCCATTGAAAAAATAGTTTTGTTAATATTTTATTGGTTATTTTAGTTCCCCTACTTTTGTAATGACTACTAATTCTAAGAATAAAAAATTGTGAAACATAAATGACTAATATCATATTGAAGATTCTTAAACACTACAAGTACGATCAGTATTTGGTTAATGTGGAATTTTTCATAAATAATAACTGAGTAGGACTTTAACAGCAGTACTTTGCCAAAAATGATAAAAGTAACCCTTCATTCGATTGAAAACATCATTAGCACAAGAATGTTTTATTTTTTGATCTGAAGTAAACAAAAGGTTTCCACGAATTTTTTTTTGCTTAGATAAGTGATAGGATTGGTTTATTAAGAAAGAATGGGCAGTGGGGTTGAAACCGGTTGGCATACTGTCACTCCGATAAAGTATCCTAAAAGCTCCTCCATAGGAGCATTCCATAAAAGATCCGACTTATAATTCATCTGGCATCAAGGTACTTCATTTTGGTAGAAATCTAAGGCCCTAAGCTACATTGTCAATAAAGTAACTTAGATTAGGATGGAAAGAAGAGGTGGTTTGGTGTGGAGTCCTCAGTGTGTACTTCCTAAAACACAAATACCTATTATTCAAATTCTCTGCCATGTACTTCACTGCCTTTTGCTTCAACAAATTTCTGCCATGATTTTGATCATTTTATCATCTTTTGCAGTTTTATACCATAATCGTTACCATGCTTATAGAGCTTTTCTCTAGAAACCCATCATTTTACATTGACAAACTATTTGTTACTCCTCTTAATCAATGGCTACATTGTTGTTGTTGCCAGTAGAGAAGGCCAAAGAGAGAGAAAATATAGAATTGTGGACAAAGAAGAGAGGAATAAAACATGCTAGGAGGGAAATATGTTATCGTAATCCTACTTCAGAATCTAATTATTTAATATATAGGCAACACATATAAAGAAAGGCTGAAAGACTGAATAAGAAAATAAATAGCAAGTAATCTTTATAAATTATGACCAATACTCAAATCACTTAAAGAAACATTTCCAAAATTATTATTGCAATCTATCTTAGGAGCATACTTGTGCGTTTGCCTACCATATGTATTACTCTTCTTGTGATATTCATTGAGCCATCGCTCCTATAACGATTTCCATCAAAATAGCTTAGGGTTGAGTTATTTATTATACTTTGATATGTGAGTTTGAGGATGTTTGAAAATAGTTTGGATGTTTAGGCTGCTCATTCATCTCTTATCAAATTAAAAAATTAAATGAATAGGTTAAATAATAAAAACTGAAAAGAATAGGAGACATAGTAACAAACTTCTCTTTCTATTTAATGTCTTACTTAAGCCACCCCCAACTCTCCCTGTGCTTTGCTTCGTTCACATTTGTGTATTTTTTTCCTCTGCTTTCTCTTTGAGAGAGTGTTGTTGTGAAAGGGGTCCGGGTATCCAGCTCAGGTATCCAGCTCACCTCGGAGTCCCATCAGTTAGGACGAACGGGGATCTCCTCTATTTTCTCAAACTGAGACTGGAGTCCAGAGATTGGAGATGTTTTGCGTATAATTGTTGCACGACCTTTTGTGACTTCTTTGCTGTACCTTGTAGCATAATATATTGCTTCCTTCAGAAGTTTTTAGGAGCATAATTATTCTTCAGTTCCAATTGTTATTTAGCATTCAAAAAGATATATTCTCAAGTTCCTCTCGAGTCACTTATTTAGCATTTGAAGGACCTTTACAGGAAGATAAATAGCTATATGCTCATGTTTCTCAAGGAGCTGCGAGTACAGGATAATATTCCTTGTACAATATAGTATGTATTTATACATGTATGCATGTCTATGTACCATTTGAGCATGCTACTCTTGTTACTTTTTGTTCTGAACAGAGATGTGAGAGGAAATGTTCTTCAAACTGTGAGGATTAGTTGATTGTCTTATTCAAGATTCTTAATATGCTTATCCTAATCCATTGTCTAGCTTAGCGAAAAGATAATGGATGTAGTCAACTTGTGATACGATTTTCATGATATACAAACTAGCGAACAATGTATAAGAACATTTGTTTTTATCAGTTTCATTCATATACTGAATGCATCAAGTTTGGGTCACTGCAGATGGAAAAGCAGCTGCCAGAAAAAGTTGAATCAGGTGAAGGAAGGAGGTTCAAGGCTTGGAACCAAGTGTAGAGTTGGACCTCGTGGTGAGGAATTTTGTAAAGCACCTTTGAATTCTTTAAGAGATGCGTTGTACCTGAACTACCACGGTTAGTGGTCAAATTTGTATTTTGCAACGTAAAAAATGGTATTGTGACCAAATTTAATGACTATTTTGCTGTCTTAGATTTTCAGATTATTCAATGAGCTCATCTTAACCTGTTATTTGTCAACTGTGCTCAGAGTAGCAAGTAAGAATGTTGAACTAAAAATGTTGATATATGGACAACACTCTCATTTCGTTGAGGCTCAGAGAGAGAATTTCCACCGGAATAATTTTTATATATATATTTTATCATAGGAGTTTTTACTAATACTGCTATCTATCTACTTGCATGATATCACAAATTTGTATAACATACTACTACAATTAGGATTTAGGTGTGTATTGATATCGCCCTTCCCTTGAGATGGTTGATCATTCAACCAAAGTCGCACCATTTTAGCTCCAATTCTCTGAGAACACCTTTCTTTGATTCAACGGAGGTGATGCCTGAAATATGTAGAAAAAAAGAAATAAAATATATGCTTTTGAAACAGGATAACACATAATGTCAGTTTGCATGTGATTATGCATAGCTATAAATAATAAGAAGAAAAAGAAGTGCAAATGAAAGGGGACAGACAGAACACCTCAAAGTTTCTTTTGTTCCACGTCGAACTTTGCAGCGGATTGTAGGAAGTCCTAGGCGCTGGTGTGCCTCAAACCGGTGACAGCCAGAGAAACCTGTTTACGAATTAGAGGGAAGAAAATAATTATTAAAAATATTATTTTATTTTGAAATATTAAAAAAAAGATTTTTTATTTTAAAATATTAAAAATTAGGATGGGGTCAAATCGGATAGGAGGAACTTAAATTACAAAGTGAATGACAACTTGAAGTGTCATTCAACAGTTTATTTAGAAGTGGTTTTTTGCTTTTAAGAGGAAGGACGAATTTTTCATGTTTTCATGCTTCTTAAACCTATAGCTTGGCACCTCTTTTGGAGGTTTAAGAGCTCTTTTCTTTCATCTCAGCTAGCTAGCTGGCTAGTTATTTTTGAATGAACAAAAGAAATAGGTGCAGAAGAAACACTAATTGAAGCGTCGGGAAAAAACAGACACACCATAGTAAACTCCATCAACCTCGAGCACGTCAATCTGCATAGGATATAAAGAAAATTGAATGAGAATTACTACTGTCATGGACCTATATTCTATTGAATAATGTTCATTAAGAACATGAAAGAAAAGAGTGACCTTAACTAGGCTGTTTGTTGACCACAAAGACACCTTAATAAAATTGCAGAGCATAAGAAACCTATCAAGACAACACCATAAACTTATTTTACCAGTAATAATTAATAACTAACGTACAGGGTTGATTTTATTACTAGTTTTTTTTATCAATATCATTAATGAAAAACATAAAACACGACGCCTGTTTGTCAGGTTGTTCCATCATCAGACAGAAAATACAAGAGACGGGATCTTTCGGTTGCTGACAGTCTTGAGTAGAAACAAGTGTACTATCCAAGAGACGACATAGCAAACTTATATAAAATTTCGGCTTAATAACAATGAATGGAATGCAAAAACAAATTCAGACCCATCTTATTTGGATGCCTTCAAGTGAATGTGTTATGTACAACTAATAAGAAGCAGGAAAGAAAGAGAAAGGAAGATGAGTGCTTCGTCCTTTTCCAAGTCCAAACATGCATTGATTGGAACTGAGAGCGGCTTTAAGACTTTTTAGGAAGTATTATACAAACTTACTCCCACAGGAGGCTGCATAAAAATGAAAATATTTGTTTTCTTCTGTGGAAATAAACAACATTGGGAAAGGAAATATAATTTGAATCATTTGCTTGGGTGGACATATACACCATATTATATATATTAAGAAATTGAGAAGATTCATGGGGTATGTTAACACACAAAACTTAGGACGACCCATATATCTTCTACAATGAGAAAGTCGAACACAGTTATGTATGTCGGAGTTATTGCGTATCTTGGAACTTTGGAGGGTACCATCCCGATCCCCAAACAAGTTTATCCCTCAATTATCAAATAATGGCATACTTATATCACAAAAGTAGGATCAATTAGCACCGAATCACAAGCTAGACATCTTCCTTAGTTGCAAATTGTGCACCATTTTGAATATAAGGAAGGGTAGTCTATATCATCATCTCCCAATAATTTTCAGTCTCCATAGTTTGGTAGATCTGATATATCCCAAGCATAAAGCATTTCCCATAAATAAATAAAAATTGGTCCATAGGTTGTTGTGGATGCTCATAGGGGAATATCCATCAGCCTAACTGGCAATATCAAATCCACCTAATGGAAGCTACCGTTTTATCTATTGAGTAGTTCAATGGAGAGCTAATCTCAGACTACAAGACCTAATTAAAAAGGAATTCGGGCTTGCTTTCTCAATTCCAACTAATAACTACACTACCCAACATTTATATAGAACTTGTAAATCAGTTGCAGTGCAGCAAATCAGCAACACTAGATTCAACATAACGCAAGTGAAGCATAATGAAGTAGATTTCGAGGAGTTCTTACGGGCACTTGAAGACCAATTTGACTGATGCTGTCCATGAGATCCTTCACCTTTTCTTGATCATTAGATCTTGTACGCAGGAGGGGTCTTCTTATTTTATCCAGGGGAAGTTCAAGAATTACCGGTCCTCCCGTTTGAGGCACACTTGGAGAAGCCCCTGAAACCATTTTTGTTTTGCTCAATTGACCTTGTACAAACCCAAAACTTAAATATTCTGAATTGAGCTTATAAGAATCATCGTAAAGTATGCATATAATATGGGCTTGTGAGTGCTTCTATGATATGCATACGCATACGCGTGTATATAAATTGGTTTTGCAGAATAGAACATAAACGGACCGATTATCAAATCAAATTCTGTGTGTATTGAGCGTCTGCGCATATATATACACATAAATATATGGAGAGAGAGAGAGAGAGAGTATATATACCGTTAGAGGAAGCTGAAACGGAGAAGCTCCTGAAATTGTTTGGGAATTGGACAAGAAAATTCGCCATTTTTGTTGGGTTTCTAGTTTGCTTTCTCTTTCTACATAGTCAGTCGGTATCTAAATATTATTGAAAAATGTAAAACCAAAAGGATGTATAATAATGGTGGTAACTTACAACCTTTTCTTCTCCCTCAAACTTGTGTGGTCGTGATTACTTGCACAAAACTCAAAAGGATAGATAAATAAATAAATTAAGAAACAGCTGATTTGATTTCCAAAGATGGCTTAAAGAACCTCTTTGGTATCTTGTGCAGTTAATAATGTCAATGTCAGATCATACTAGTAATATTTATGCTGACGGAATAGAATAAATAGCTACTTTCATAGTAGTAGTATTTATTTTTAAGGCAATCAACTCATTTAATCCCTCTACTTGGTGTTTAATTTTATTTTGGAAAGTGGAGTATTACTTAGGTGCTCAACCTCTGCCACCTCATTTAAAAAACTGACATTATTCTAAAAAAATAAAAACAATGACATGTATATTTGTATTGCCAAAACTTGTGAGGAAATGCATATTGGTGTCATTTTTCTTCTCAAAAGGGCTAAGATGCCCATGCCCTATATCCTAACGAGAAAAACAAAATAAAATTGCAACAACATTTTTTGTGCCGATTTCATCTCATTGGTCTCTTCAATGATATTTTGCATCATTTTCACCAAATAAATAGAGCTCCGCTCGAATTTTTTTATAGTAGAAATCTACACAACATTAGAACTGCAAATCAAAGAGCCTCCTGAGGCGCGATTTCAACAGGTTTGGTTGCATCGATCGATGATTCTTTGTATGCTTTCTTAATTTAGGGTTTATTAATCCCTTTATGAACCTTGGTGTATGGTTTATTAATTAATTATGGTTAATAAATTTTAAACTCTAGTTAATAAATCCAAACCCTTTGTCGCATGAGAGGGATGAAAAATTCTGATTTGTGTTCGCTACTATTAATAGCGGATGATGTGTTTTTTTAACCGTCCGCTATTATTAGTAACAGACAATAATTTTGACTTTTTTAATCTGTCCGTTAATGTTTAAAATGAATGGTAGAGATGATGTATATTCTATAAAGATCCGTAACAAAAACGTACTACGATAACTCTCCATACATATATATATATATATATATATATGACCAACCAATTTTCGTGGCATGTGCCTGTTATGTGGATTGATTTACTGCTATTCAAAATTTGTTTTGGAGAAAAAGAAAAGTTTGATTAAAATTACAATAGGAATGCCCTCCAGTTTTATGTTCGACTACAACTAAAACGTAGTTTCAGTGCTTTTTATAAGTATGTAAATATTGTGGTTTTAATTTCCATAGCCAGATGCAATGTTTTCAAACCCGGATTGATCATCAAATCAAAAAAGTTATAGGGTGGATGGGTCGTTGGTTCAAACAGTGGTTGAATAGTTATTGAACCGGTGACGTCATAAATATATAAAAATATATATTATTAGTAATTAATAAAATTTTAAAAAATCTCGTTTTTTATGAACTAAAAAATAATAAAGTTGAGTTACAATATTTATTAAAAGTGGTTAGTTTTAATATTAAAAATTTTTTGTATAAAATAATAAAAAATTTGTTTACCGAGTCAATTTAATCGGTTTTTTCAGTTGAACCAGACCGTGGTCAACCAATTCAAATCGGGTTTTGATCAAACTGATTCAATCGGATCAAATTAGACCGGACATAGAAACAAACGGTTCAGGTTGGGTCTGAAAACAGTGGCCGGAGCCCGGATGTACTTGAGCATTTTTAATAGATCTTTAGAAGAAAGGAATGAGAAATTGAAATTCTACCCACAACCTCACAGTGTCACACATTTGGAGCTATGAAATATCCATGTTATCATTTTTTTTAAAATGCCATACCAGCTTTTTAAATGAGGTGGCCGAGTTTAAGGACCAAAGTAATACTCTCCATAATAGTGCAGGAGTTTTTGTGAAAACAAATTATTTATGGACTAAAATGAAACCAAATCATGAGTACAGGGACCAAATGATTTATTTTGTCTTTATTTTAATAATATTTTGAACTTTCATCCATAATTATTGATAATGACCTTATTTTATGTTTCAAAATAATTCCTTTATTATATATAAAAAATCTTTTTATGCGTAAACCAAATTTTAAAGCGGTCCAATAAAATATATTCGGGCTAGTTCGAGGATGACTTATTTTAAAATGATTATAAGTTAAAATTTAAAATTATTTTAAGTAGTGATTTATATATCAAAGTATTTGACACTATTTTGATTTATAAGTTAAAATAAAATATAAAAGTATTTAGTTAAAATAATTTATAAGTTAAAATAAAATATAAAGACTATTAAAATAAGGACAAAGTAATTTTTATATTTAATCCAACCTACTTATTTTAAAATAACTTATAAATTATTTTTAAAATATAAAAAATTATTACTTCTTAAAAATAATTTATAAATTAAATCATAAATAAATTTTATTAAAAATGTCATATAAATTTGTTTGAACAACTTATAACCGGCCAAATTCAATTCGCATTCCTAATAATTAATACTTAAATAAATGAGCAACATATATACTACTCCTTCCGTCCCTATTTAAATGACGTTTTAAAATTATTTATTTATCTCTAATTAATTAATTGACGTTTGTTCAAATCTAAGAGAATTAATGATAATTTTTTTAAAATTATCCCTCATTACTCTATCTATTTTTTTGGTACTTTAAATTCTTATGCTATGATAAATTAATAATTTAAAAATATTATAAATAATTGAGTATTATATTTAATATTTTTTAATCATTATCTAAATTCTTGTGTCTATCTCTAAAACGTCGTTTATTTAAATACGGACGGAGGGAGTAATTTATGAATGAATTTCTATTATATTCCTAGAAAGCTGACCTTGAGGCAAATGAGAATATCCAAAGAGTCGTGCGACTGAAACTCAGCCATGGCTGCCATCAACCCCTTCTCTCTGTTAAGGTAATCTGTCTCTCTATCTCTTTCTCTCTTTATATATATTCTCTCTCCCTTTTGTTGATTTTTAATTGGGTTTCTCAATAACAGGAGTCCGCTACCATTGCGAGCTTTGGTAACAATTAGATCCTCCAAAGCTGGCATCTTTATTCCCCCACCTCAGTCGCTCTTTCATAATCCTCATTGTTTTCGTAGGTACATTAAAACCCCCCTTTTAATTTCTCACATTTGTGATTGGGTTGTTTCATTTCTTCTGAGAGAGCAAAGTTTATTCTACTTTATTTATTTATCTTTCTTTCTTTCTATTTTACTTGATTTTAGACTGTAGTTAGTTTACCCACTGAGTATATGTGTTAAGGCCTAAGGGTTTTGATTCCTTTATGTTACAGAACTATGCCTTATTGTGATAGTTTCTTTTATCGCTGGTGAAATGCAACTGAGGGGGAGAGGAATATTGAAAACATTAAATATGTGCCATGAATGTTTGGGATGCAGAGTACTGTAGAAAATTCCACAATTTAATACGGAGAACATTGAATTATTTCTTTCTGTTTAGGATTAGATTGTCTTGTTTAATACCCATTTTTATATCAACAAAACAATTAGATCACCCAACACTTCTTACGGATAAACAGCCTGACTTTTTGCAATAAAGAAAACGGGAATAACCTGCTTCTGCATATTTTTTAATCTAGAATATTTTGCACATATTTCTCTCTAAAGTTTGCTCTTTTTTTAATTTCTTTGTAGTTTGTTCACTTTGTAACTTAATATCGACAAAAACTTATGAGAAACTTTAATTTGAATGCTGTTCTATAACTACGCGTATGACATACTTATGTGCTTCTTCTAATACTTACGTTTTTCCAGAACAATGTCTTCTGTCAGTGCTACAAATGATGAAGAAGCTTCTGCCAAAGCAACTGCTGCCATTGCTGACACCGGAGCTCCAACCATGTATGTAATCAGTCTTCAAGGCTGATGAATATGTAATACATCTCTTTGTTATATCGTTTAATTCATTTGAAAGCTTCTTGCATAACTGGATTACAAGCCTCCCAATTATAAAATCTTTGCTAATGTGGGCAGTGATTTTGCAAGTATCAAGTATAGATTGGAAACACAAAAGAGTTTTTATCAGATCTCAAGTCTAGGAGACATTGAAAGGATAAATTAAATTAAAATACTCACCAGGAGACTGATCTAAAGAGAATTCCTTGCTGGATTTTGTAATTGATTGACTCAGAGAAACAACACCTTCTTAGCCCCTTTACTATTTCTTTTATCCTGGGGTTAACAGGAAGACTTAGAATGCATTGTGTATGTCTAAGAACTCTGACCATGGGCATGTGTGTGTGTGTGTGAGAGAGAGAGAGAGAGAGAGGTCTTGTTCCTTTGAGAATATGTACTGTAGCATCTCACAAGGTCTTGAAAATTTGGCAACTTATTTGAAGTTTTCATGCCTTTTGTTGACAAAATTTCTGAGATGGTTATATAAATGCATGTGCATTTTGGTTTTTCTGTTATAGTTCTTCTGTTTTAATAATAATTTTGAATTTTGAGAATGCTGATAACTCCGTTTATTTAAAGTTTATCTGCAATCTAATGACAGTAACTTCAATTTTAATTTGTTTATTTTTATTTAATTCTTTTTAGATTTGACAAGATTATTGCTAAAGAGATCCCTTCAACCATAGTATACGAGGATGAAAAGGTCCTGGCTTTTCGGGATATCAACCCTCAAGCTCCTATTCATGTTGTAATCATTCCAAAGTCTAGGGATGGGTTAACACAGCTTGGCAAGGTTATTATTTTTCTGCTTTCTTCCATCTCTTTTTCTGCTGAGCCAATAATGTTCAATTAAGGATAATGTTCCCTCTATCTCTCTTATATTTTTTTCTAGTTACTTGTGCTGCTAAAAACACATAGCTTAAATGCTTAATCAACTTGTCGTTTGTCAGACTCGTGTAACTTTTGGGCATGATTAGGCCTTAGGGTGCAGTTAGTGGGTTTGATCTAATTTCACTGCTTCGTCTTACATGCTTAGTCTGACTTTTCTAGACCTCAGCTAGAAGGGAAATAGTAGAGGGGCATTCATCTGGAATCTGGGTAGTAACAAAGACTAAAATTTAAGTCTAGGATGAATGTTGCCCCCAATTCTAGAAACCTTTTGAGTGTACTTAACTTGGGCTAGGACTGTGACTAATTGTGAGAACTCAATTTTGCATTCTGTATCGTGCAAATTGGAAAGTAGTTTTGTATAAGCTTTGTCGTTTCTGTTATTCCAGTAAACTGTTAGTTATTGAATTTGTGTTCACATTTTCAACGTAGTCCATGAGCCAATATGCCAAATGTTGGCCGGAGATTCTTGCTTCCAATTTCCATAGCAGGTTACCAGACTGATCCACAAATGATCTGGTGAAAAAATTTAGTATCTTTGTTCTTGTAAACATTGAGTGATTGGAAACATAATAGAATCCCTAGCCCTTTTCCCAACATATTATGTTCTATCTTGGTAATACTTTTTAAATTTCAGTTGTACAGAGATAATGCTTCCATCTTAAAATAAGAATATTGTTTTGTTGAGTATATTTACGAATAGTAATATTTATATAGGACAACACTATTGGACATAATTCCCAATAATAAAATTTTCTCTTTAAAGTTTGATATGGAAAATAAAGCATCAAGAACATTATAGTAAAGCATTTGTTATTAACTACTCAACTTAAACAGAACAACTCTTTCGTAGAAAAATTACAATAATATCAAACAAATTCTTCACGACTTTCAAACTATATCAGTATGAAATTTTGACATTACAAAAATATTATGTATCCACTTCTAACTACTAGTAATAAACATTGAGCCTTCTATAAGTGGTCCACCTCTTGCATCATCTACGGAAAGCTGAGTACCTTGGGGATTGCAATTAGCCGACAGCTATACATGTAATCACAATTTATTACATAAATTTTGATACAGGTTATCTTGAATTTGGATTTTATGTTAATTATTGATGTAGCTTAAAACTTGCTAGGCCGAAGCAAGACATGGAGATATATTGGGTCATCTTCTCTATGCTGCAAAAATAGTGGCAGAGAAAGAAGGTATTGTGGATGGATTTCGTGTTGTGATCAATAATGGACCTGCTGCATGTAAGTTGTTCACATTCTTTTTTTCACTCTGTATATTTATATATATCTGCGAGTACACACTAACAGCACACTCTTGCTTTGTTTGGCTTTAAGAAAAACTTCGGGGAGAAAAAAAATTATGTTTGCTTGAGCAAATCCATATGCTACGTTAGGATTGGAGTAATGAAGGTGGGAATGGAACGACTCATTTTTATGGAATGAAAAAAAATTGTGTTTGGTTACGATTGGAATGAATTGAATCATTCTTATTCTTCCTAAATTTATGAATTTTATTCCTTAGGGAGTGAGAGCATGGAATAATTCATTCCAACTAAAATGGAATGAATCATTCCACTCTCCATTTCATTCCTTCAATCCAAACGTATAAGATTAAAATGTTACAAGCTTTCGGGAATCAAATAAAGTTTATGAATCATCATTGTCCTCCTTGTCAATTCTCTCTCTGTAGGTCAATCAGTTTACCATATTCACTTGCATGTTCTCGGTGGGAGACAATTAAAATGGCCGCCAGGTTAAAGGTCAGGACTCGGGACAGATTTTGGTGCCGGAAAACTTTCCCACGTTTTGTTTTTCGCTCCCAGCCTCCCTTTTTGGTAAACATTTCTTTATTTTCTTCCCAATCCATTTTGTAAATCTTTGGATCTTTCTTTTGGAGACGAGTGCAGTTTGTTATTTACTGTTCCATTCTGTAATGTTAGGGTCTTTGACCAAAATTTTTGCCACTAGTCCTGTGATATTCAACAAATTTCTGGATTCGACTCCCCTCCATTATACCATCCCTCAATTACATTTATTGCACCGTTTTTTTTTTTTTTGAATAGTAAAAATCCAACTATGTTAATAGGTACTTCATTTTCAATTATATAAAAAAATTGAGTCATTGAAATCATCTTTATCGAAAACAAATTCTTATTGTTTTAAAAATTAATAAAAAATTTAATGATAAACCTTAATGAATACGCTCGTGTTCATCAAGTGGTGGTGACAAAGTGTCCCACAATCATTTTTTTAATATAGGTATAGTGAGAGTAACAAAAATAAAATTTATTAAACTTAAAAGGTAAAATTTATAAAAAAGTTGAACTTAGAGAGGTAAAAAAAACATTAAACTACTATTACTATAAAAAAAATAAATTAAACACACTGTATAATGTACTCAAATTGCTATCTACCTCCCTAAATTTTAGTCTAAAAAAATTCGTTCGTTCCTGCTAAAAATAGATCGTGGATCCGCCCCTGTCGACGATCAAAATATGAAATCAATTTTAAAATTTTGAAGTTAATTTGATATATTTTAAAATTAAAAATTAATATAAATTTATTTAATTTTAGATAATAAGAAATAGAGGAAACAAAAGAGCAGAAAAAAGTTTAACTACGTTTAACCCCTGCATCTCCTCATCACGGAGTCTCTCACTTTTATACATATAATATATCAGACCTATTTGTACATAAAAAAAAAATCTAAGTAATCAATGGAGCCAATTGACCACACTAACTGACCTAGATCTGCACTGTTTCAGATGGACCAACTAACAAGCCGAAGAAATATACCCATATCGTACACTGTATCATGGAAAGTGACATTTTCCGTTCTTGTTTTCGTGCTGCGAATTGTATAGAACCACGATCCAGGTAACTTTGTCTCAATAGGACAAATGAAATTTTGTGTTGATATAAAGACTTTATATTCTTGCTAAGAACTTGAGCAATTTTGAATATTCCATTACCAATTGCACATCCCAAAAGCAGCCTCATAGCGTGGTAAAGATCCCTGACTGGTTTGAACAGAGACACGAGCAGTCCGGTTCAGTCAATTCCCTCTTCACAAGCCTTTTGTAACGATTGATCATAAGCTTAATAAGGGGGAGTTTTAAGGAGACTTGACGCCAGATCTCATTCACTGTTCCATCTGGATCTTCATATTCAAAGTAATGCTTCACCTGAATCAGAACGTTAAATTTGAGAAAACTGAACTTATGCAACCAGAAACTATAATCACCATAAGCGAGATTATGCAAAATATAACAGTAGTGATTTTTGATGCAAAAAGAAATAAGAGAACAAAATCCCTTAGTAGTCACTGGTCACTCTTTGACACCCTTTAAAATGGTTAAATTTTGGATAAGTAGATTAGGCTAATGAACATACCATACTTTAAACTTTAAAGCATTGCTTGTGAAATGACAGAAGCTACCATTAATGGCCATTCACATAACATTAGCATATGATTGACAATATCAAGTAGCATTAAGGAGTTCACTTCTTAAGTTTGCACTTTACTTGCCTCTAGGGCTTTGAGTCATTTTAAAGATGAATTTGCTAAGATTCCCAACCATCTCCGTTCCTCGCCTTCAAAACAATGTTGTTTTTTCACCTTTTTTTGACCTCGTAAATGCATTAAAACCGCTAGAAAGCCTGGCTCAAAGCAGCAGCTCATAATGAGTCCTTAAGCTTAGTAATATGTAAACAGAAACAATATAGAAACTAAGAATTTAGTATTCTTCTACAAAACCTAAGCCCAGGTTTGTAGAAGTGTGTATTTGAACCCCCCCCCCCTCCTCCCCCAGGCCGCGGAAACATAAGCATATTCTTTCCAATTGCTGTCATTTTGATAATAATCAAGTGAAAGTGCCTTATCAGTAACAACTAAGCAGCTCTTAAGTAAACGGATCACATCTATCCTAGGGTGAAAATATAATTCCCTGGATGGAGGAGCCTGGAAAAAGTAACAGAAATGAGAGAATGGCAATCAGTCACAAAATTATTGAAGTCAAAATAATTAGGATTTTCTTTTTGATAAATTCATCTTGGGACAATTAAATCATATATGATAAAAATAATAAATTCTAGTGTATAGATTGGAGGTATTGCAAACCAGAGCCTTGCAATGCCAGACACCAAATAAAAAATAAAAGATAATAAAACTTAAAAAACAAATTTAAGAAGACAAAAATTGTTGTATCGAAAAGCTGATGGCAAGTCATACCAAGTCTACTCCAAAAGCTGTTCCATAATGACACTGATCTTAGGACTATATTAGAACAAAAACAATTAGATGCTTCCCTTCGTATTCAAGTGCTCACATTGAGAAATAGCAATGGGAGAAGTAAAATTATGACAACTAGGAAACAATGATTCATTATTCATGCTCACATGCAAGAGAAAAGTACAAATGTCAAATGACCTTTGACAGACAAATGCTTTCTAGATATAAGAGGGAATTCTGGAGTTTCCATCTGTCAAAACTTATATACTTGTAAAAAAAGGAGAGCGTATTCGCAATATATGTCAACGTACATGAGGACACAAAACGAGAAAGGAAAAAACACATTGCAATTCTCTTAGGACTCTTTCTACTAAAAGCTAAAGGATGTATGCTTTATTTGGGTTTTTGAAAGGGATGTCTTAATATTTTTCATTTCTAGAAGATTTTTTCCTTGCCTCTCGTTTCTCAAGTTGCCGACCTCGATGGTTCCTTACTTAAACCAGAAAGTGCGAAGCAGAATAGAGTCTAGTCATCATAATTATAACCTGTTTGTTTGCAAGTGTAAACTGTAAGCTCTATATCATAAAAAATACACCTTAATCTCTATCGCCATAGGTATTCCAAATGTAGAAAACAACTGCTGTGTATTATTACATGATATATTGTGGGTCCGTGCAAGAACAGTCAAGTGTATAGACATTTTAGCATATTTAAAAGAAATTCTGATACATAAAAAAGATAGTCCCAATATGGTAATTGTAAGTACCTTTTTCATTTCCTGTTGGTATTCCAAAATCCTCTCTGCCCTTATGCTCCTGAGTAACTTCACCAAGTACCCAGGCTTTACGGCTGAGTTCGAATCCACAAAAACTGCGACTTTCCTGTAGTCTATGACGTCCTCAAAAGGCAACTCAATATAGTCACTTATTATAACAGGGACACACAAGCTCACAACAGCATCAAAGAGTCGACATGCTGATGGAGTATCACCAGCCGGATGTAAACAGAACTTGGAAGTATGCATGCCTTGTGAAGCTATACGACGACTCTCTCTGGATTGCGCACCATGTTTTATAACAACATCTTTTTCTATCTCAAGTAATTGGAAAAGCAAGTCACGAATTTTTCCACCCTACAATAACATACGAGCAGAAATTAAGGATCTAGGTGATAACAAATTCAATTATTCTAAGCTTTCTCTCAAGCAGTACCTCGACCACTGTTGATGGTTCACCCAGGTCAGTTAGTAAACCATGGAGAACTATGATAGGTTTAATAGTACCACAACTAACTTTCTTCTTCTTCATTTTTTTCAATTGAACAATGCAACACCGAAGTTCATACTTCTTTAAGACTTTAAAATTCTTAATCCTAAGATTAAATGTTGAGATAGGCAAGGAGACATATAAAAGAAAGTTTTCAAAGGGACCTGAAGATAACACCAATGAATGACATGATAAGAAAAGTCAACCGACATGGCTTGCTATGTGAACCCAAGAATACCAAATGCAATATGCATACAAGGATTCACATAATGCACTTCAAAGACTCATAGAGAGAAGAAGATGGAGAATGAAACTGTGCATTTCATTCCTTTTTCAGTTCAAAACTTTATTTTAAATAATGATTAATTGAGGTCTAACAGAAAGCCCACAAGCCAATTTCTCTGAAACCTGAAGTCTGCCTCCTCAAGGAATCTATTCAGTGTCTCTAAAACTATATTATACTCAACTAGCTTATATACTTCTTTTCTTCACTAATTTATTAGTGAACTTAAGAAGAGATAGCAAATATCACTGAAAGTACTAGCTCATTTGGCAGCAAAACACATTCTTTCTTCCTCAACTGATCAATAAACTAAAATTAACAATGCATAGGAAAGATAGAATCCTATAGCAAAACACAAAGCAGACTAAAAATACGCAAGTATAAGTGGCAGCAGTTACCTCCTTTCGATACCGATTCCCCATAAAGAACAACAAAGATTTTCGGTCCTCAACACCAACATCCCCCTTAAACGTATTGATCCGGTGTGAATAAGGCAGTATCACATCCTTAACCAATGATGCCTGATTGCGCCCCAACCTTCCAAAATCCGAAACCAACAACACCCCATTCTTCACCTTATCAACCACCTTATACAATGCATTGGGATCCTGACATATAAAAACATGATCCCACCCATTGTTCCTCTTCCAATACCCCTGCTCCTCCAGCCACACAATCAACCCCTCCTGCATCTCCTCATCACTATAAACCGCAGTGGGACCCACAGTCCCCGGTGGTCGAATCGGGTTCACCACTAAGCTCAACGACGAAAAGAAGGGCACATAAAACAAGTCAGCCTCCTCCGGATCCATGACCCGAATCACCGGAGAGTTGACCCTTTCCGGCCGAATCAAATCAGCAAACAGATACCACTCAGCTGGGTGCTGATTACCGGGGTACTTGATGTTCGAAAGGTCACCATTTCGGGCCTTTGCATAGCTCTCTATGACCCCATAGGTGAATTTTCTGGGGAGATCATACATGTAAACTTTGACAGGGGCTAACTGGGTTTGTTTATCGGGAAAATTTAGGAGTAATTTTTCATCCGAATCAAAAAGGGATATGATGGGGTATTCGAGCTGCGATGGGTTTAAAGTAAAAAATGCGTAGAGGGCTAAAAGAAACAAAAGAGTGAGTAAAAGGGTTGGTTTGATGAATGATTTTCGACCCATTTTTGAAATTGGTAGGGTTTTGGCACGGGGTGATGATGGAGAAGATGATTGAGTTGATGAATTGGGTGATTTAGATTTGGGTCGCTGGTTCATTGCTTAAGGTGGCGCATTGTTATAACGTGCGCATTAAAGAGAGATAAGGCGAGAACATACAGAGAGTTCGTGACTGGTTAGTGGCCGGAGTTTTGGATTTTGATTATTGTACTAGGACAAGTATATATATATATATGTTCATTGACTAATAGAGTTTTGTTCTAGTTCGAGGATTTTGGGATGCTTGGTAGTATCTTTGATTGTTTGTAATAGAAAAAGGAAAAATAAAAGTTCTATGTTAAAGGAAATCGAAAATAGAATAACAAATTATCATGTTAAATAAAAGTCCATCTGTGTTTGAAGAGTTATCATATTATTATATTTTTTAATATATTGTTTTTTTGTCCATCGGATTTACAAACAGTTTATTTTAAATGCTATTTAGTTAACTCACAAATGTTGTATTTAGGGGGTTGTATTCAATTAAAATTTTTTAAGATTTTTTTTAAGTGACAAACTTTTGTAGAATTTGTGGATTTTAATGATTTTTAAAGACTTTAAAGACTTTTTTAAAATGACTTTTATAAACTCTATGAAATAAGTAATGGACTTTTATAAACTTTTTATCAAGACTGTGATAGACTTTTGTATACTTCTAATATATAAAATTGAATATTAGATTTAAGAATAAAATTTTGCTACACAGTTAAATTATTTATTATATTTTTTAGTCCATATATTATAAAAAACATATTATATAAAAATTTCAAGTTTTGACAATATTATTTTATCAAAATACATATATATTATAATATATTTATTACATGGCTTCTGATCATTCAATTATTAGTTCCATGATTTTATTTTATTTTTTTCGCAGAAAACGAAATTCACACTCTTGTGTGAGCGTGTGATTCAATATCATATTGATTGCTTTACTACTATATATATATATATATATATAATCCCTCATTTAACCAAATAATGCAGTATAATTAATAATAAGACAAAAATTTTAAATATATATGCATACATGATCTTCACAATAGATCTGAGACAGATTACACGTACCGCGATACAATTGGAAGCTTTCGAATTTTCGCTTTCTCCCTTACCAATTTAATGTGCATTTTTTCTCTTTCTTCGATTACACGTACCGCGAGACAGATTAGATCTTTAATTATTTGTTTACTTATTAATATATCTTGTTAATTCTCTTAATTATAATATGATTTAATTTTATCCACATATAAATTAAATCTAATTAGTTTTAAGGCTTAAATTTTACCAAATTAATTTATCCTTCACGTATTAATACTTATTAGCCCATATAAAATAAATAACTAGTTTGATCCAATAAAAGACAAAGTCCAATTAAATTATTTAAAATATAAATTTAAATGTTATTTATTTATTTTATTTTATTTCTTTATTATTATTATTTTCTGAGTATTACACTGCGAATTTGTATTTACATCGCGAATTTCTGGGTTTCCTCTTTACTGGCGATCCGAATTTCCACATTTATGTTTAATATTTGAAAGTCTTTAGAGATGATGTCAGACTTTGGATATGGGTTGATAGTTATAATTCTTCTTCTAAAGTCTGTCAAACTCTACCATTTAATATAAATCTAAAAAATCTATGACTTTTTGAATACCAAAATACTTTTATAGACTTTGTAAAAATTTTAATTCAATACCACCTAACTTTTAAAGGCATTAAAAAAATTATAATTAAATATCAGTAAACTTTTATAAACTCTTTAAATGCCTTGATTGAATACAACCAAATTTTTAAAATCTTTAAAAGTTTTTAAAAATTTTAATTAAATACACCCTTCTTAGGGTCCAAACTTAAGGCTCCAAAATTTGTGCGGTGCATTTGATCCTCCAAACACAATACAAACGTTTTAAACGCCAGTAACTGAACAAACTGCTCAATACTTCAACAAATGTATTGAGTAAATTTGAGAATGTGTAACGAAGGAGGTCGTATTCACAAATAATAAGACTAAATATTAATTAAAAGAATCTCAACTTAATGTTAGAACTAATTCCGTTAACTATATATATTAGGTCATTGTGAGGCTTTCTTTTCTCCTTGTGAAATTTTTAGCTTAATAAAGTGTAAGATTAAATGATATTTCCCAAGGTTTCAAAAAAGAATAATTAAAATAGTAATTTATTTTTTTCACAGTACTTTCAAATTTGTACATCCTCACTTGATCAATAGAATGGATTCCCTAGCTATGACAATCTTTCTGGAATGAGTTAATGGAATCTCCATAAGATGATATGCCTAAATGACTGACAAGTCTTTATTCAAACTAAAAAAACCATATTGTATATAATTCCAAAGTTTTCATACATTGAACATTATAGCATCCATGTGGATTTAATAATAGAGTATATCGTTTCAATTCCAATAAAAAATTCCCGACTCACAAGTAGAAATATGCATCATACCAACCAACAGACGGGAACTGCATAATGTTAAGTTAGAAATATGCATCATACCAACCAACAGACGGGAACTGCATAATGTTAAGTTAGAACGAAAGAAAACATCAATATAGGTGTTACCCAGGAGAATAATGGCAATGCATCCGATACAATGGTTCAAAGTATTGGCTGAGTTGCTGAAATCTTGGCGAATCGGTTACTTTATTAACGAGTCATAAATTCTAATTTCAAGCAAGCATTACCAATCTATAAATGTTGGCCTTTTTGTGGGGGAAATTGCTCTTTAGCTTCCCCTGTATCTGTATCACAGCTCAAATTCCTCGTGGACTTGGATATGGTCCCTGTCCATCCCTCCAAAAATCCAAATTTTTTGGCCTGGAAAGTTGATGAAGCAGCCTTGCCTTTCATAAAACTCCTGTTACTTGAACTCCTCCCAGTTGTTTTGTCAAAATTAATACGGATGGAAGTGTTAAGCAGGATGGCTCCGCAGGTGCTGCATCCATCATAAGAAATTCGGAAAAGACTTGAGTGGCTGGTATTTCTACCAAGCTTTTTGGTGTTGGTGCTTCCGTGGCTGAGTTATGATGGTCTAAACTTATGTTCGGACTATGGGGTTTAAGCAAGCTCAACTTGAATCAGATGCTCAGGAAGTTCTAAATCTCATTTTACCCTCTTCAAACATTTTATCTCCCATGTCTAATTTAATTCCTGCTTGCAGCGATTCAGTCTGTATAAAGTCCATGCTGATGCCCCTATTTTTGTTCACTCGTTTTTGGAAAAAGACTAGAGGGAGAGCCCCCCCACGTTGTGTTGCCATGCTCAGGACAAGGCTCATGAATAATCTCTAGCATTTATAGCAGTTGCAGTCCTCAATTCGAAATTCAGAAGGATTTTTAGAATCTTCGTACTCTTCAATTATTTTATGGTTTTGCTAAGAAATTTCCTCTATATTCTCGCGCATTTTAGTACCTATACACTTAAAATTAAGCAACACTCCAAAATGTTAGGGTTTAAATGAATGTTTCAAGGTCATGTAGGCTATTGAATCTTCTTCTATTCTTATTAAGAATACTAAGAATTATAATAATTATACTCAATGGTTAGTACAATAAATGATTTCTAGGACGGAATACAGTGGTAGACCTGTAAGTATGACTAATCATATCAACAAACAGAGGAAACTGTAACAAAGCAAACACAGTTACAGGAATACCTGCAACTAAAGCCATTGGAATAGCAATCCATACCAATCCACGGCCAAGGACAATAAAAAGGGCGCCGCAAAAAGCTACCATCATGGTGCCAATTGAGATAAACAGCGTTGCAAGTCCTATTATTAACCTCTTAGGCAGTAAGTCGAGAAAATCTTCTTCAGCATAACGTGAGGTAAGAATAGACAGGAACATGAGAATTGAAGTGGCTGATGAGAATAATGCCAGTGCATCTGAAATGGTAAAAACTATGAAGGACCTTTCTGATATAAAAAAAGGTGTTCCCGTATTGTTATTGTTGCCACCTGGTACAGTGAAGGCAGCAGCAAACATCACAGTAGCTATGAGTGTGGCAACAACCATGCATGACGATGCAGTATCTTTCATCCACTTTTCTCCTTCACGTACTAAAATCTTGTGCTCCTCTGTAAATAGAATCTGCGGAGTTTTGCCATTGGAGTTCTTCATTTCTGTATATAGAGGTTGGACAATCTTTTCTACTTCCTTCAATCATAAAGAGACACCAACATGTAAGAACTAGAAGCTAGCGCTCAAAAAAATCAACATTTTTGCACAAGAAAGATTTTTAACTTCTACTTTTATCATTGCTTTTGTTTACTCAATCAAGTAATCTAACCCAAGTAGATTTCTCCTGTCAGCAATGCCCTCTAACCAAACAAGAGCTAAATTCAATATAATAGCAGCTTGAAGTCATTGAAACAAGGAAGAATAAGTAGATAAAAAATTTCACTTTTCTATTCTCTTTGTATTATCTTTTTTACTTGGCTTTTGTGATTAATTGTATATTATAATGTGCAAAGGCAAAACAAACCTTGAACCATTGTAACTCCCGTCTCAATTGCAAAGCTGCCCCAGAATCAATATTCAGCCGATTTGCTGGTGCTAGATTTCCAGCCAAATGCAGCATGTTATTATTGCTTTCATCTTTATAAGCTGCGATCAAATCCTTAATAGAACCTATCTCATATATGAGATTGAAAATCTTTTCCTGACGATGTTCCACTGCTACGTGAAATATACTTCGACTTTTTTCATTAACTTTCCAAATAAGATCAGGATATGATCGAATAAGAACAATTATGAACTCCACATTTCCCAGCTCTGCAGCAGTGAACAATAATCGAGAAGGGGATCTAATAAAGTCCCCAATCTTTAAGTCATCCAGTACAAGAACCTGATCCCAAAGTCGATTCACCAGTTCCAGTGCTTGGTTATGCATCACTCTTTTGTCATAGATATCTTTGAAACCTGGAACTGCAAGAAATATTGAGTCACACTAAATCTATGAAGCATAGGAAATTATAATCATGTTGCATACCTATAAATTGTGCTACTCTACAGACAGGTGCACTGAAGATAGGAAGCACTGCAAGAAAGGCCATGACATCATTAAATCCAAGAGAAAAGAAGACGCATTAAGCGAAAGGAAGTTAATTCAATATGTAAGAGATATCATTAAATCTAAGAGCAAAAGTGCTCAGTAGGCGATCAATAACATCACAGCACCATATTCAGCAAATAGACAATAAGAAACAGCAGTTCAGATTAGGTTACTAACACGAGTTTACGCAACTCCTCCATATTCCAAATTGACTTCCACTGTAAAATGCTGAAGGCTTTCTAGCCAAAACATGAAGTGCTGTATCTCCATTTGCATCCCGAGCTATAGCTAAATCAGGGTGGAGTTTAATAACATCTAAGGCTACATCTGGAGAATCAACAGAATTATTTTCTCAGACCTTGTAGCATCATTCTCACAAGGTTATACCAACAATTTAAAACAAAAAAAAAACAAAAAAAGGATGTCGTCAAAAAGAATTAATACAAACTTGATAATCAAATAATATGATTCTATTTCAATGCGTACTTGCAACACAAGCATTTCTTAGAAGCATGCATGACTATAGAAGGTTACTAACCAAACAGATTGGCAGTGATAGCAGCAATGAGTAGCGCAATTAGATCTTCTGGAGTTAAATATTTTCTTTCAGTCTTATTGTAAAGATACCATACCATGTCTCTATGGCCTAACAAAGCAGCCATGTACAGCGGCAGTGCTCCTTTACTACCTCGAATCATTGGTAACTTTGTATTTTTGTCCACCATTAATTCAGCAATCTTTGTAATTCCAGACGCTGCAGCAAAACAAAGTGCGGTGTTTCCTACCCGGTTCTGCAATGCCAGGTCCTCTGGTGTCATCATTTTCACCAGTTCCTCAACAAACCTTGTTTTTCTTGCTCCAGCTGCGATATGGAGGGCAGTTTCTGAAGCCCTTGTTATCCTAGCTCGCACTGCTTGTGGATATAATTTCAAAAAGTTTTTAGCTGTTTCCCAATCACCTTTAAGGGCAGCAAGGTACAGGGTCACATAGGCGCCAAGGCCACTGCTTCTCATCTCCCCTGTAAAAGTTCAAGCACCAAATCATAATTGCACTCCAGCTTGTATTGAATGTTAAGAATCTAGACCAGGAAGCTCAAGAGCAGGGATCTCAATAAATTTTGAGATTACAATCACAAAGATTGAGAAGGAAACTCAAGCAAAAGTCATGAAAATCCTATTTACGGTTGAGTAACTTAATATATACTTTTCCATGTACAATTTGACTTAATGAGCATGTAAAAATATATTGTCTACACTTTTTCCATCACAATGTAAAAAAGCGTTAATGGGAAGTTTCACCTGAATAGAGCACTGTCGCTAGTGGAAAACTTGAAGATGCATCTGCCTCTCGGGTATTTAGTTTTTCATCAAATCTGGCACTCCGACTCATTGAAGGATAGCTGGAACTAACTTGCCACTTAGATGGTTCCATAATGACTTGTTCATTAGTTCCTGCCATTTCTAGACCAGTGGTTGAATTTGACAGAACTTGATGTGGTCGAAGATTAGAAGTACGAGTATTGACAATTGATGGATAAGTGTTGCCTTTTTCTGTAGGGATTGAATGGTTTGATTCAAGAGAGGGACGAAGACAAGAAAGAGCTGGTGAAATTCCAGGTATATCAAGGCAAATCCTATCTACACCATGAATGTCATCACAAGAGTGCTCCATGCTTATGCATATATCACCATCCTCGGGAACCTGGCAAGCCTTTGCCGAGTTGACTTCTGGGAAGCATGATTGAATAGAGAGATTCCTTCTATGTAGTGACATGGATAACTTTTTGGATATGACCATCATTCTTCTAGATATGAAAGAGATGGCATGAAAGTTAGATATTGAGATGATTTATTACATAAAATAGAGCAGTTACAATTTTCCTGTTTTCAATTACATCCACCTATAACATATTCACATGGAGATAACATGCAATGGTTATCAACTATAAGGTTTTCAATTCATCCACCTAGTTGATGCCCATAAATTACACTTAATGTTCTACACTATTTTTCCCGTAGAAAGTTCTGGTCAATATCGATCTGCTAATTAGTCATGCATTTTTCTATCTCCACTTGATTGAAAGAAACTAAGCTGCCCAAAATCCCTTTAGTTCTTACTAACATCCTTCAATTCGTAAACTATCCCTTATAGGAAACAGTGAATTGTATAGTGAGCTAATCATGAAAAATTAGCAGGATTGAATTTGCAGTAGGGAACAAACCTTTCAGTCTTCATCTATTAAACTAATAGATTGAACAAGGAAATTGACAAGATCTGTAATTCGAAGTATATTGAAGAACAGAGTGTTTATCACATTTCTTAGAAATGAAGCTTACAAGAAGGTATTTATATCACTTGTAGACTATCTATTCATACGGTATACAAGCATGAAGGAAAATAACAAAGACACAAAAGCTAGAGTGACAGCTGTGCTATCCCTACAATTTGTAAAGGCATGATAAACAGTTCCTTCCCACCCCATTTAGGATTTGTAGAGCAATCATAATTTCATCAAAAAAAAAAAGAAACAGAAAAAAAGAAAAGTTAACAAACACATATTGCTTACCTAAATATGCAGCATAAAATCTTCAAACAAATGGAAGCTTCAAGATTGTTATGTCAAACTAAATAATTATCAAGATATACCTTTCTGAGTGTTCTAAGAGCTTGGGAAGGGCTAATTGAGTTGACCCTCTTCCTCAATTCTCAAACTTCCTAGTCAGCAGGGCTAATTCAACTGACCCTTTTCCTCAATATGCAAACTGCTCCAATTTTGGGTGCCAAAACTACAAGAAACACATCATATATATAAAAGGAAAAAAGTTTTTGGCTTTCTAGTTACAGTGTCAAGGCTGCCCAGTTTGGTTTCTGAGAAAGTGCAGAGAAGGGAAGGTATACCACAAATTGTAGATTCACCCAAAAGTAAAAACAACAAAAGAAAAAAAATGGAAGTATTATATTCCCTAAAGAATATAATTATTTGTACCTTTAACATACTATTTTTTAGTAATCTTTTATTTAATTTTATGAACTATATTTTATCATTTATAATATTATTTAATATTAATTATTTATATTATTTTTATATTAAATAAATATATTATTTATTAAATAAAAAATAATAAAAAATCAAATTTATATTTAATACTTAAAATAATATTAAAAATTAAATAATTGATATTTATTTAAAATTTTTAAACAATTTATATTAAAAAATAAAAACACTTCTTAAAACAACTTATATTAAGTTCGAAAGTAGGATTAGTCATTTCACAAACAACAAAGGCTAGTATACTAATGGGGTGGTGTCGACTTGTCGGTACCTTGAGTTTCCTCAGCAACTAAATACAGTACATAATAAATCTACTACTCCTATTACATAACTCATATATATTATTACGGCCTATGTACAGAATAAATTATGTGAGTCGTACCGATATGTATCCAAATATAAGTGAACGATTTGATGTGATTACTACGTTCACATATTGGAGGAGAGAGAAAATGGTCAGTGAGCAAGTCAATGAGGGAGGGGATAGCATTGACAGAATTAAATACTCTCCAGCTGAAAGAGAGAGGAGAAGAAGAATGGCGTCTCATCCTTTTAAGTGGGTTTCCGGGAAAGCCTACAAAAGTGCACAGTTTTCAATGGCATGGGAATGGTAAAGCTACTCCCTCCGTCCTTTATTAATACTCCATCTAGATTAAATATATCATTCTAGATAAATAATTAATTAATGTGATAATTAATTATAATTACCACATTATTTTAAAAATTATTTTTTTATCATTATAATAATACTCGTAACTTAATTATAACTTAATTGGTAAGAGTTGAAAGTCTTTAACTGTTAATTTGACTGATCGGTTCTGTCTCACCATCTCAAATTGTTTAAAAAAATAAATAAATAGTCGAGTGAATCTTTTGCTAGTAGAACAAATTTTTGTTGTTATATTAGTTGTATTAAATATTTTTCTTAAAAAAATTCAGATTAAAAGGCTAAAAAAGATATTTTTAATGCTTATATATTATTCCATTATATAATTTAATGCTTATATTTATAAAAATTAAACGTCACTACCATTACAAAAATTTATTATTCATAATAAAAATCTCATTCAATATTTTATAGAGAAATAAAATCGATTTTTTTAGTTATATCCATAAATTTGAGTGGGCATTACTCTATTTAACTTTATTTCTTATGAGAATGACACCGTATGCATAAAGTGTACAAAAAAAATATACATAAAAAATAGGATACATGTATGGCTTACCAATAAAAATAGATAGAATTATATTTTTTATTTTCTCTCATTTTTATATTATGCGTGTACAATTTTTTATGTATAGTTTGTGTCTATAACATTACTCTTCTTATAATTAAGTTTTCATTATACAACTTGAAGAATAATATTATGTGCACCAATTTGTACACAAAAAGTTGTGTATCAAGTGTGAAACCCCAGATTTTATGAATAAAGATTTAATTTTTTCAAAATATTTTTTAAATATTATGGTGTGAATTTGAGATAATGTTATAGTTGTGGGTAAAATTTATAAATTTTGCAAAGTATGCAAGTTGTTGTATTATATTCGATTGGTCGGAGAATATTATTTTTGTCGGGGAATATTCGTACGACGGCACAATTATTAGTGAACCCCACAACGGAATTATTGTCGGATTGAGAAAACGACAAAAATATTTTATTAAAAATAACGGCGGAAGTTTTGCCGTTGATACTGTTGAACTACTCGGTAGTAAAAGTACAGTAATACGTGTGGTTGCATAGTAGCACACGGTATTGATTATTAATGCTTATGTGAGAAGTCACTCAGTTTAATTCAATTATTGTCAATTAATAATATGAATTATTTAGCGATAATGAAGTTTTGTTTTATTCGTATTATTAACGTAATAAAACAGAAACATCTTTTTATATAAAACAGAATACTTTATTAAAGTTATTCTATAAATAGAATATATTATATTTTATTTAAAATATTTTTCTTTAAATATGGACCGTCAGATTAAAGTAAATCAATATGGACCGTTCATGGATTAGTTACTATGCATTCCATTTTCCTATAAATAAAAGCTCATTCCTTCATTATTTTCTTACGAATTCACTGAACTCTAGAGAGAAAAACTATAGAGAGAAAGAAGAAAAGTGTTCTGCTACTTCACTACTTCTATATCCAGTACTCTTCTTTCTAAGGTAAGGGATATTATTTGTTGTACCCGTAACGGGTATTATTTATTTTGTATTCATGAATAGAACTTCTGTTATTCCATTATTTATTATTCTGTTTGAATAACCTGTATACGCGATCTACCCTATACTTGGTGACATTCTTCTATTATTATGTTGGAACATTCTGTCTGTGTGTTTTACACCGGACCTGGTTCCGTCTTTATTATTATTCTGTTGGAACATCATGTCTGTGTGTTTTACACCGGACCTGGTTCCGTCTTTATTATTATTCTGTTGGAACATCCTGTCTGTGCGTTTTACGCCGGACCTGGTTCTATTGTTTATTATTCTGTTGGAATAACCTGTCTGTGCGGTCTATCGCATGCATGGTAATTTCTTTTGTTATTTCATTCTTTATTATACTCAGTTAGTTAAAACTTTGACTTCTATACTCCATGAAATTAGTGGAATATCCTTGATATTTGCGCTTCATCCAGTATCTTTTCATAGAAATATTCTTCTGACCATTATTGAATTTTACTCTACACAAAAGTATCATGTTGACAATTTGGACTTTTTTGGTTCATGGATAAATTAATTCTTGAACTTGTTTTATTGAATTCTTATATCATTGTCATCATCCTCATTTTATATTATGTTGAAAGTCATCTGTGGTCTGTAGTGCATAGATGGACTTGGTATGATTATGACCAAGGATTATTCGGTGTAATCATGACCGTAATGTTACAAATGATGTGAAAAAAGTCCTCATTGGCCCGTAGTGCATTGATGGACAGTTTTTGGTATGATTATGGCTATGGATTCTCTTTAGCCGTAGTGCAAAAATGAATTATTTTATGGCATGATCAGGACCGTTGATGAAAACACGATTATCTTTGGCCCATAGTGCATGGATAATTCGTGGTCGTGAACTAAAGAATATCCTTGGCCGTAGTGCAGGGGTGATTCGATGATGTGGATTATATTTTTAGCTGAGTCTCAGCGATAAAAATCATGAAAAACCTTTTAAATCATAAAAGATAGTAAATTTTATTCTCTACTTAACTCTTTTAATGGATTGTTAGTTCCGCTGCAGTTAAACTTGATGTCTATTGTATTTTATCAGTTTAACATTATTGAAGACTAATGATAATTTATTCTGCATTATCTTAGTCATAATATTTCTTACTGGGCTAGTTGAGCTCACCCTTTCTTTCACTGTTCTCTTCAGGAAATGAGAACGTAACTGGGACTAGTCGGGGAACAGAGTGACGGTCCTAGATGATAGCATTAGTAGTCCTCACTATTCTATGTAATAATGTGATAATAATTGTAATGAGGACTCCTTTTGAGTATGGATACTCTCTAGAAGAAAATATTTGTATTCAAACTCACAGTTAATGTTCTGTCGTATTATATACGACAGTTGTATTTGAATTCTGTACCATGTATCTGGCGACCCAAGATGGGTGATGTATACCTAATTTTGGGGGCGTCACATCAAGAGTAGGACTCATGTATTAATTATCAATGAAAATATGGAGTAATACATTTAATTATAAGTCTCACTCTCTATTTCTTCTTTTTATATATTTGGTGTGCATAATTTTTGGTGTATACTGTCTAGTTGATTTCTCTAACTTGCTTATTTTGAAGAAGTTTTCCACTTTACATGTACATAAAAAATGCATACGAGAAAAAAATACCCACACTTTCCAAATTAGGCAGTGTGAACATGTCTACAAAATTATGTCTATTAGATATTTTTGTTATCATTAATTTATTATTTACTTGTTATTCTCTTTTTTTTAGAGTTTGTTTATTTTTTCTATTTTAAATTTTGATTTATTTTAATTTAAGGTTAAATATATCGTTTTTTCTATATATTCTTGTGGGATTATTTTTCTTCTTTTGAGAGTTTAGAATCTCTTTATTAGAAGTTTTTTTTGCTAATTTCCGCATACACACTTAAAAATAATTTACACATTTAAGAATCGAACTTTTGAGTTCAAAGGATCGTTAGACAAAAGTTATCGCTAGATCAAAAATCATACGACAGTTTATTAGAAGAATTGTTATTGTCTATGGTGATAAACGAATGCAAATATGCTAATGGGACAACTATGGTTAGAGTATTTACAACAGTTTCTTTATATTTATCCCTATTTTGTAGTGCTATTGGGTCATTATGTAAAACAGGGATTCAAAATTTTTATTATGTACCTAACAGGTTCCTTAAATTGATTCTTTAAATAATGAAATTTAAAATTTAAAGTTAAAACAGTAAAAACATCAAATTAATAATAATCTTATAATTTATAAAAGAGATACTATAATTTATCAATTATATTCTACTTTAAAATATATTTTATTTTATTTTAAATTTAAGTAATTTATGGAGTGAGTATTGAATGGACTGTAGTTGCACATATACATAAGATCAATATTAACTTTTAAAAAGTTAATTTGTGATATTTTTAAATTTAAATTTAATATGATTCATTTAAATTTTGAAAATAATAAATTTTATAATGAATAGTACTTTTATAATATTTATAATTATATTGACATAAAATAAATAAATTTATATCAATTTGAAATTTGAATACATTTTGTGACGCCCCCACAATAGGTATACATCACCTATTCTGAGTCGCCAAATACATGGTACATAATACAAATACAATCTTTAATATACCACAAGAGAGCTGTGAGTTTCAATACAAATACTGTCTTCTAGACAATATCCACTCTCAGAATAAGTCCTCATTATATTTATTGTCACACTATTTAACAGAATAGTGATAACTACTAATACTATCATCTGATCCATCACTACGTTCCTTGATTCGTCCCAGCTATATTCTCATTTCCTGAAGAGAACAGTGAAAGAAAGGGTGAGCTCAACTAGCCCAGTAAGAAATATTATGACTAAGATAATGCAAAATAAATTATCATTAGTCTTCAACAATGTTAAACTGATAAAATACAATAGACATCAAGTTTAACTGCAGCGGATCAAGCAATCCATTAAAAGAGTCAAGTAGGGAATAAAATCTACTATCTTTTATGATTTAAAAGATTTTTCATGACTTTTATCGCTGAGACTCAGCTTAATAAATAATCTACATCATCGAATCACCCCTGCACTACGGCCAAGGATATTCTTTAGTATCACGACCATAAATTGTCCATGCACTATGGGTCAAGTACATTTGTGTATTCATTAATGGTCATGATCACGCCAACAATTGTCCATCAATGCACTATGAGGACTTTTACCACATCATTTGTAACATTACGATCATGATTACACCGAATAATGTCTAGTTATAATCATACCAAGTCCATCTATGCACTACATACCACAGATGACTTTCAACAAAATATAAACATGAGGATGATGACAATGATATAAGAATTCAATAAAACAAGTTCAAGAATTAATTTATCCAGGAACTAATAACGTCCAAATTGTCAACCTGATACTTCTTTGTAGAGTAAAATTCAAGAATGCTCAGAAGAATATTTTTATAAAAAGATACTAGATGAAGTGCAAATATCAAGGATATTTGTGACGCCCCCAAAATTAGGTATACATCACCCATCTTGGGTCGTCAGATACATAGTACAGAATACAAATACAACTGATTAATACAACTGTCGTGTACAATACGACAAAACATAAACTGTGAGTTTGAATACAAATATTATCTTCTAGAGAGTATTCATACTCAAAAGGAGTCCTCATTACATTTATTAACACACCATTACATAGAATAGTGAGGACTACTAACTAATACTATCATTCGGACCATCACTCCGTTCCCCGACTTGCCCCAGCTACGTTCTCATTTCCTGAAGAGAACAGTGAAAGAAAGGGTGAGCTCAACTAGCCCAGTAAGAAATATTATGACTAAGATAATGCAGAATAAATTATCATTAGCCTTCAACAATGTTAAACTGATAAAATATAATAGACATCAAGTTTAACTGTAGCGGAACAAGCAATCCATTAAAAGAGTCAAGTAGAAAATAAACGCTACTATCTTTTATGATTGAAAAAGTTTTTCAACACTGTGATCGCTGGGACTCAGCTTAATAAAATAATCCACATCATCGAATCACCCCTGCACTACGGCCAAGGATATTCGTATATTCATTAATGGTCATGATCATGCCAACAACTGTCCATCAATGCACTACGGGCCAATGAGGACTTTTACCACATCATTTGTAACATTACGGTCATGATTATACCGAATAATCCCTGGTCATAATCATACCAAGTCCATCTATGCACTACATGCCACAGATGACTTTCAACATTTTATAAACATGAGGATGATGACAATGATATAAGAATTCAATAAAACAAGTTCAAGAATTAATTTATCCAGGAATTAACAACGTCCAAATTGTCAACATGATACTGCATTGTGGAGTAAAATTCAAGAATGCTTAGAAGAATATTTTCTTGAAAAGATACTGGATGAAACGCAACTATCAAGGATATTCCACAAATTTCATGGAGTATAGAAGTCAAAACTTAACCAACTGAGTACAATAAAGAATGGAATAACAAAAGAAATCACCATGCATGCGATAGACCGCACAGACAGGTTATTCCAATAGAATAATAAATAATGGAACCAGGTCCGGCGTAAACGCACAGACAGGATATTCCGACAGAATAATAAATAATGGAACCAGGTCCGGTGTAAAACACACAGACAGGATATTCCAACAGAATAATAATAAAACGGAACCAGGTCCGGTGTAAAACACACAGACAGGATGTTCCAACAGAATAATAAACGGAACCAGGTCCGGTGTAAAACACACAGACAGGATGTTCCAACAGAATAATAGAAGAATGTCACCAAGTATAGGGTAGACCGCGTATACTGGTTATTCCAACAGAATAATAACAAATGGAATAACAGAAGTTCTCTTCATGAATATAAAAGAAATAATATTCCCTACCTTAAAAGAACTGGATATTGGAAAAGTGATGTAGCAGAATACTTTTAGTCTCTCTCTCTCTTATTCTCTCTATACTTTCTCTCTCTATAGTTTGAATGAATTCGTGAAAAATAATGAAGCCCTAGGCCTCTATTTATAGAAAAACTGAGGGTGGCTCTTGGTCTTAACGAAGGGTCAAATGACTCTTGGTCTTAACGAAGGGTCAAATGACTCTTGGTAATATTGAAGGGACAACTACTATTGACGAAAGTAATTACTATTGACCAAGGTAAATACTATTGACGAAGGTAATTACTATTGACCAAGGTAAATACTATTGACCAAGGTAAATACTATTGACGAAGGTAATTACTATTGACCAAGGTAAATACTATTGACGAAGGTAATTACTATTGACCAAGAGACTCTTAGATGATGACATATGCCCCCCATAAAATAACCAAACTTACCACAACGTCTCAATAATATAACATATTATACAGATGATACTATGACAATAATTTAAGAGATATGATGCAGCAATTACTGTAGCAATAATTGAGTATAGCTGAGTGACTTCTCACGTAAGCATCAATAATCAATACCGTGTGCTACTATGCAACCACGCGTATTACTGTACTTTTACTACCAAGTAGTTCAACAGTTTTAACGATTTTAACGGTAACACCTCAGCTGTTATTTTTATAGAAAGATAATTCTGTCGTTTTCTCAATCCGACAATAATTCCGTTGTGGGGTCCACCAATGATTGTGCCGTCGTACGAATATTCCCCGACAAAAAGAATATTCCCCGACCAAACGAATATTTTATAACAACTTGCTTACTTTGTAAAATTTATAAATATTACCCACAACTATAACATTATATCAAATTAACTCCATAATATTCAAAAATGATATTTATAGAAAATTCATCTTTATTTATAAAAATTGGGGTCTTACAACCTCCCCTTCTTATGAAATTTCGCCCTCGAAATTAGGGTACGTACCTGGTATGTCGAAGAGGTAAGGATACCTTGATTTCATTTCTGATTCTAACTCCCAAGTCATTTCCTCAACATCGTGGTTTCTCCACAAAACTTTGACTTGAGGTATAACCTTGGAGCGTAGAATATGTTCCTTCTTATCCAAGATTTGAACAGGAACTTCTTCATACGTCAAATCCTCCGCTATTTCGTCCGGTTCTAACTCAATAATGTGGTTTGGGTCTTCCACATATTTGCGTAACATGGATATGTGGAAAACGTTATGAACACGAGACATACTTGGCGGTAAAGCGAGTCTATAAGCCACAGTTCCTACTCGATCGAGGATTAAAAATGGACCGATGAATCGAGGATTTAGCTTTCCTCTCTTTCCAAATCTCGTAACTCCTTTCCATGGAGCAACACGTAAGAACACATGATCTCCTACATCAAATTCCACGTCCTTTCGATGAAGATCAGCATAACTCTTTTGTCGATCTTGTGAGGTTTTTATACGTTGTCGGATCGTTTGAATCTTTTCTGTAGTCATACGTACCAACTCCGGTCCCAACAACGTTGCTTCGCCCACCTCATCCCAGCATACTGGAGAACGACATTTTCTTCCATACAATGCTTCGAATGGAGCCATGCCAATACTTGCTTGATAACTGTTGTTGTAGGAAAACTCCACCAATGGTAAGAACTTGTCCCAACTTCCCTTGAAGTCAAAGACACAGAGTCTTAATAGATCTTCAAGAGTTTGAATAGTCCTCTCTGATTGTCCGTCCGTCTGAGGATGATATGCTGAACTAAATCGTAACTCCGTGCCCATAGCTTTTTGTAAACTAACCCAAAATCGTGAAGTGAATCTTGGGTCTCGGTCAGAAACTATGGATACTGGCATACCATGCAGTCTTACAATCTCGTTTATGTACATACGAGCAAGACGTTCAAGTGTATAAGTTTCTCGTATCGGTAAGAAATGAGCAGACTTGGTCAATCTATCAACAATGACCCAAATCGCATCAATACCTTGAGAAACCCTAGGAAGACCGGTAACGAAATCCATGGTAATGTGCTCCCACTTCCATTCTGGAATTTCAAGTGGTTGCAATGGACCTTTTGGTACTTGATGCTCCGCTTTGACTCGTTGACAAGTTAGACACCTTGAGATAAACAACGCTATCTCTCTCTTCATATTGCTCCACCAAAATGTATGACGAAGATCATGATACATTTTGGTACTTCCAGGATGGATTGCAAACGGTGTGTTGTGCGCCTCCATCATGATTTCATACTTTAAATCAGGGTTGTTAGGAACACAAAGTCTGGAGTTGACTCGAAGTATTCCTTCTTCATCGATTCTTGCTTCCGGCATAGAACCTTCTTGCACTTTCTTCCTCATACGCATCAGCTCCAGGTCTGTAGCTTGAGCAGCTTTAACTTTATCGATTAAAGTCGGTTCTACTCGTATATTCGCCATCATCACATGGGTCCCTGGAGTCTTCAACTCTATCTCCATCCTTTGCAAGTCACACAAAATGGGCCTTTGCGTTGTTAATATTGCACTTGTACCCGCATATGATCTTCTACTCAATGCGTCAGCTACCACGTTCGCTTTTCCAGGATGGTATTGAATGGTATGATCATAATCTTTCAACAGTTCAAGCCAACGTCGTTGTCGCATGTTGAGTTCCTTTTGAGTGAAGAAATATTTGAGGCTTTTATGATCCGTAAAGATCTCCACTTTCTCCCCATACAAGTAATGCCTCCAAATTTTAAGTGCAAAGACAACAGCTGCCAACTCTAGATCATGAGTAGGATAATTCCTCTCATATTCCTTGAGTTGTCTTGATGCATAGGCTATGACTTTTCCATGTTGCATGAGAACGCATCCCAACCCTTTGCTCGAAGCATCACTGTAGATGACAAATCCCTCCGAGCCAGATGGTATTGTTAGAACAGGTGCTGAAATGAGTCTCCTCTTGAGTTCTTGAAAACTCTGCTCACATTCTTCGCTCCAACCAAACTTTGTATCTTTCCGAGTCAGCTGAGTTAATGGAGTAGCGATTCGAGAAAATCCTTCCACGAATCTCCGATAATAACCAGCTAAACCAAGAAAGCTACGTACCTCGGTCACTGATTTAGGTTGCTCCCAGCTTTGAATAGCTTCAATCTTTGCCGGGTCAACCGATATTCCACGACTTGATACTACGTGCCCAAGGAATGCTACCTCCTCCAGCCAGAACTCGCATTTCTTCAACTTGGCATAAAGCTTGTATTCACGAAGCTTTTGGAGTACCAGCCTCAAGTGTTGCTCATGATCTTCACGGCTTTTGGAATAAATAAGGATGTCATCAATAAAGACGACCACAAAGTGATCCAAATATTCCTTGAATACCCGGTTCATCATATCCATGAAGGCAGCAGGAGCATTAGTCAATCCAAAGGACATGACTAGGAATTCATAATGCCCGTACCGAGTTCTAAAAGCCGTCTTTGGAATATCCTCAGTTCTAACCTTCAGCTGATGATATCCAGAACGAAGATCGATCTTTGAAAAGAATTGTGCTCCTTGCAACTGGTCAAACAGGTCATCAATACGTGGCAATGGGTACCTGTTTTTGATGGTGACATGATTCAACTCCCGATAATCAATACAAAGTCGCATACTTCCATCTTTCTTCTTCACGAATAGAACAGGAGCACCCCAAGGAGAAGTACTAGGACGAATAAAGCCAATGTCTAACAATTCCTGCAGTTGGATCTTTAACTCCTGAAGTTCAATAGGAGCCATTCGATATGGGGCTTTGGAAATGGGTTTTGTACCGGGTTCAAGGTCGATACAAAATTCAATTTCACGCTCTGGGGGTAGGCCAGGAAGTTCTTCAGGGAATACGTCAGAGAATTTATTAACAATAGAAATATCATTCAAAACTGACGTATTTTTGTTTAGATCTGTGACATGAGCTAAGAAAGCTTGACATCCGTTTTTCAATAAACGAATAGCTTTATGGCTTGAGATGACAGCGATTGATTTTAATGGTTTGGTTGCTTGAATTCGCATAATAGGTCGATTAGGAATATGAAAGCTAACAACCTTACGAAAACAATCAATTTTTGCATAATGAGTAGTTAACCAATCAATCCCTAGAATCACGTCAAATGCAAGTATTTTTAATGAAATCAGATCGATAGGTAATGTGTGGGTACCAACTTGAACCAAACAAGACTTATAAACAGTGGAGGTAATGAAGGTTTCTCCCAACGGAGTTTCCACAGATAAGTCAAAGTCTAATTTCTCCGGAATCAAATTTAATCGATGAGCGCAAGTAGGAGAAATAAAAGAATGGGTTGAACCGGTATCAAATAAAGTATAAACTTCTTTAGAGTTTATAATAAGCTTACCCGTGATGACCTCATTCGGGTTCCTTGCTCTCTGGGAGTTCACAACAAACGCTCTCCCTTGCACAATCGGTTTTGACTTTTCTGGGACGGCTTTTGGTGCCTCCATCCTAGCTGAATTTGTCTTCGGTAAACGACAAAATCGGGCTAAATGACCTTCTCTTCCACAATTATAACATGCTTTGGACGGCATCGCGCAGTTTGGACTGATGTGCCCCTCCCCTCCGCATTTGAAACATATGATAGGTGGTCGTTCTCCTTCCTTAACGACAGGTGCTGGTGCTGACGTCTTTCCATCATTGTTGAATCTCCTCTTCTTGAAATGTCCATTCTTATTGTTTTGGCCCTGATTACCACCGAAGTGGTTACCATTTCTGGCCTGTTGATTCCCTCCACGCTTGTTGTCACCGCTTCGATGACTGCTCTCACTGGTATTATCATTTTGCCGGCTGCTCTCTTTTGGTTGCGTTGTCTCGTTATCGCGCTCCACCAACTGAGCCCTATTTACAACATCTGAATACAAACACAGTTTATGAGAAACAAGATGTTGACGTATCTCCGGCTTCAAACCTCTTAAAAACATCCGCGTCATTCTTTCTTCATTATCCACCAGGTGGGACGCAAACCGGGATAACTCCGCAAATTTTGCCTCGTACTGCGACACGGTCATATTATTCTGCTCCAATTTGATGAACTCCACCTCCTTCATGTGACGAATACTCTCAGGAAAGTATTTGTCGTTAAACAGCTCTTGGAACTTCTCCCAGGACATCTTCAGTGCGGCAGGTTGAGTACGCTTTATCGATTCCCACCAGTAATCTGCCTCTCCTCGCAACATAAAGGCGGCAAAGGGAACCTTTTGCTCCTCGGAGCATCCCAAGACATCAAATATCTTGGTGATCTGCTTTATCCATGTTTCCGCTACAAGTGGTTTGGGCTCTCCCTTAAACTCCGGTGGTCCCAGCTGCTTGAACTGTTTAGCGGTGACCGTCCGAGAGTTTTCAGTGTTTCCACCTATATTTTGGACAGAAGTCGCTCTCGCCTGCTGTTGCATGAACTGCATAAAGCTTTTGAACATTCCATCATTCATCATCTGGTCAGTGTTGTTGTTTGCATGAGGATTGTCGCCTTCCTGATGCACATTATCCCGATTATTGATATGTGGTGAATCAACAGTCGCCTGTGCTCCATTGCTATTCTCAACATTCTCAGATGCCATTTTCAGATACTGCCACAAAATAAAAGTTAATTGATATGTCATATATTATCCTTATATTATGACCGATCAATTAAATACCATGCAAATAAACTTAGGTAGGTCATACTAGCGAAGGAATTCCCCGTCTCTCCCCTCCTAGTTCTATTCTCACATCTTAGCCAGGGATCATATCCCTAAGCTCTGATACCAACTGTGACGCCCCCAAAATTAGGTATACATCACCCATCTTGGGTCGTCAGATACATAGTACAGAATACAAATACAACTTACTAATACAACTGTCGTGTACAATACGACAAAACATAAACTGTGAGTTTGAATACAAATATTGTCTACTAGAGACTATACAAACTCAAAAGGAGTCCTCATTACAATTATTGTCACACTATTTAACAGAATAGTGAGGACTACTAATACTATCATCTGGACCATCACTCCGTTCCCCGACTCGTCCCAGCTATATTCTCATTTCCTGAAGAGAACAGTGAAAGAAAGGGTGAGCTCAACTAGCCCAGTAAGAAATATTATGACTAAGATAATGCAAAATAAATTATCATTAGCCTTCAACAGTGTTAAACTGATAAAATATAACGAACATCAAGTTTAACTGCAGCGGAACAAGCAATCCATTAAAAGAGTCAAGTAGAGAATAAAATCTACTATCTTCTATGATTTAAAAGGTTTTTCAACACTGTTATCGCTGGGACTCAGCTTAGCAAAATAATACACATCATCGAATCACCCCTGCACTACGGCCAAAGATATTCTTTAGTATCACGACCACAATTATCAATGCACTACGGGTCAAGAATATTTGTGTATTCATTAATGGTCATGATCATGCCAACAACTGCCCATCAATGCACTACGAGCCAATGAGGACTTTTACCACATCATTTGTAATATTACGGTCATTATTATACCGAATGATCCCTGGTCATAATCATACTAAGTTCATCTATGCACTACAGACCACAGATGACTTTCAACATTTTATAAACATGAGGATGATGACAATGATATAAGAATTCAATAAAACAAGTTCAAGAATTAACAACGTCCAAATTGTCAATATGATACTGCTTTGTGGAGTAAAATTCAAGAATTCCTAGAAGAATATTTCCATGAAAAAATACTAGATGAAGCGCAAATATCAAAGAAATTCCACTAATTTCATGGAGTATAGAAGTCAAAACTTTAACCAACTGAGTATAATAAAGAATTGAATAACAAAAGAAATCACCATGCATGCGATAGACCGCACAGACAGGTTATTCCAACAGAATAATAAATAATGGAACCAGGTCCGGCGTAAAACGCACAGACAGGATATTCCAACAGAATAATAATAAAGACGGAACCAGGTCCGGTGTAAAACACACAGACAGGATGTTCCAATAGAATAATAGAAGAATGTCACCAAGTATAGGGTAGACCGCGTATACAGGTTATTCCAACAGAATAATAAGAAATGGAATAACAACAGTTCTCTTCATGAATAAGAAAGAATAACACCCCTTACCGTTTTAAAGAAGAACTGAAATAAGGAAGTAGTTAAGTAGCAGAATACTTTTTTTTTCTCTCTCTATAGTTTCTCTCTATAGTTTCTATCTCTAGAGTTCAGTGAATTCGTAAGAAATAATGAAGGAATGAGCTGCTATTTATAGAAAAATATAATGCATAGTAACTAATCCATGAACGGTCCAGATTGATTACTTTAATCTGACGGTCCATATTTAAAGAAAAATCTTTTAAATAAAATATAATATATTCTATTTATAGAATAACTTTAATAAAGTATTCTGTTTTATATAAAAAAATGTTTCTGTTTTATTACGTTAATAATACGAATAAAACAAAACTTCATTATCGCTAAATAATTCATATTATTAATTGACAATAATTGAATCAAATTGAGTGACTTCTCACATAAGTATTAATAGTCAATACCGTGTGCTACTATGCAGCTACACGTATTACTGTACTTTTACTACCGAGTAGTTCAACAGTATCAATGGTAAAACTTTCGCCGTTATTTTTAATAAAATATTTTTATCGTTTTCTCAATCCGACAATAATTCCGTTGTGGGGTCCACCAATGATTGTGCAGTTGTACGAATATTCCTTGTTAAAACGAATATTTTCCGACCAATCGAATATTATATAACAACTTGCGTACTTTACAAAATTTATAAATATTACCCACAACTATAACATTATATCAAATTAACTCCATAATATTCAAAAATGATATTTATAGAAAATTCATCTTTATTTATAAAAGTTGGGGTCTTACATTATCCAAGTTCAGTAATACTCCGAAATAACCAATTTCGAAGCAGAATTCAAAAATAATGATCAAAACATTGATACAATCAAATATAGTAACCATAATAGCCATATTGGATAAAAAGAAGAAAATTTTATTTTTTGGTGAATAGTGCCGTATTCGTGAATAGTGCCGTATTCGTGAATAGTGTCGTATTCGTGAATAGTGTCGTATACGTAAATAGTAACCCCGACACAAAAAGTTTTAAATTTGATAAAAAGTTCAAACCAATATTTCGGCATAATGATATTGAAAGAAATAATATCATTTACGAAAGAATAACATCCCTTACCTCGGAATAACCGTACTTTTGACTGAATTTCGGATATAGTGTTGACAGAAACTTACACTGAATAGCAACTTTCAAATTATCAAAATACTCACAAAATACGCTCGAGAATATATAGAGAGAAAGAGAGAAAACTTATGAATTCTGGTGTGATTTTCAATTCTAACTTAGCCCTCTATTTATAGGAAAATGTTAGCACACCGAAGCAGACTTGACCTGCAACCTGATGGCTTTACCTGCTACTATTACCACCCACCACATTTGAAATAAAATTCAGCACATTTCTTCACCAACCACAAGTGGGACCCACTCAATTTTAGAATTTTTCACCAAAATCATTTTAAACCTAATTTCCGAATCAGTCACCTCTTAAAATTCATAAGAAATCATACGTTCAATTTTAACGGTTCAAAATTTGTGGACATATACTCAACTTATATATGAATAACATATCCAAAAATCACAACGATCCAACGGTCGGATTAAAAATTATAACTCACGCAATATATCTAAAAAATACTGATTTGATTTTTAATACTTCCATTCCGACAGAAATACTGATAAAACACATCAACATTAATTCCTTCAATAATAACCACATAAATAAATCCATCATTTATATCCACATCAAATAAATATTTCCTTATCATATAAATCAATAATTAATTATTCACAAATAATATTACAGAATTACAATTATGACAATCAGGCCGTTCCCAGGAAATAGGGGGCTTTCCAATAAGGATTTCTCCTTACTGGCGCGCAATTTGGTGACCAAACCTTTCATTAGACAGAACTTTCTAGACATTGCCAATAATGCTATCTAATAATATTATTCAAATAATATTAATTATTGATCTGATAATGGGAAATACTGTGCAGTAACAATTATTGAAACAACAATAATATAAAATATCAACGCAGCAATTATTGAATCAATAAAATAAAATATTGAACAGTAACTACTATAACAATTATTGAGTAGTGTCTTCTTACGTAAGAATCAATAATTCAAAAATACTGTGTAATACCATGTGCTACTGTGCAACCACGCGTATTACTGTATTTTAACCACCAGGTATTCCAACAGTGTTAACGGTAACAATTACGCCATTATTTATAAAAACTCATACTTTGTCGTTTTCTTCATCCGACAGTTATTCTGTTATGAGACCCACAAATGGCTGCGCCGTCGTACGAATATTCCCCGACAGAAAGAATATTTAACGACCAAACGAATATTCCCCAACAACAATGAATATTTTATAACCACTTGTTTATTTTGTAAAATTTGCATATTTCACCCATAACCAAAATATTATATCAAATTAACACCTTATTATTCACAATAATAATTAGAAAAAATTTAATTTTATTCATTAATAAGTTGGGTCTTACATATCATATATGTTATGGTTAGTCTTTGTCGATCAAATGTTGCATGAATTTGACAATTGTTTATTGATTATTTATTTATTTTTATTAATTATAAAAATTTGTAATTTAAATTTTATTTTTAAATAGTGTAAGAACGAAATGAATTTGACAATTTTTTAACTTTATTATATATATGCAATTCGTATTTTTTTAATTGAACGAAATGGATTTTATTTGGTACTAATTTAATACTTTGTAAAAAAGAAAATAATGAAAAAATATTTAACTCACAAAAGCAGTGCAAGTTTTTAGCACATATATTTTGAAAACACAAAATTCATATTTACTATTCTATATATATAAATATATTCAATATTTCAAATTATTAAATATATTCAATATTTCAAATTATAAATATATTTGTTTTAAGCTTAAGATAAACGCAGGGAATAAAGACAAAAAAAAAAAAAAAAAGAGGGTAAAACCCAGTAGTCTTCGTCCGATTAGGGTTTGGAAGTCTCATCTCTTACACTCACAGTGGCGTCTCAGCTCTTGAGACGTCTTCATATCGCAAGGGGCGCCATTTTTTGCAGATCTGTACTCACTCGAAGGTAACCCTTCAACCCTTTTACTTGTTTCTTTTTAATTTCAGTTTATCTGATAGAATAGTTTTCTTTGTTTATCTGTTTTTCTTGTATATTCTCTTTACAATTCTATGATAATGATCTCATTTTTACACAATCCTATCATAAATTTTTTATCTTTAACTTAAATTTGTTCTTTTCCATTTTTTTATTTATGTTTTTATAGTTTCTGAACTGGTAATATGTAGATTTTAATTATTTTTTTGGGTGATTTATACAGTCTTTGTGAGTTTACTGTTAATAGTAAATCATCTAATATGGATTCTGGAAAGAGCTTTGCGAGGAGAGATAAGCTTTTGGAAATTGAGTCTCAAGCTCGTAAGTTGTGGGAAGAGAATGATGTTTTCAAGTCTGATGCTAAAGCAGAAGCTCCGAAAGAGGGGGAAAAGTTCTTTGGGAACTTCCCTTTTCCTTATATGAATGGAAATCTTCATTTGGGTCATGGATTTTCTCTCTCGAAACTTGAGTTTGCTGCTGCCTATCACAGGTTGAGGGGTGCAAATGTCCTATTGCCTTTTGGTTTCCACTGTACTGGGATGCCAATCAAGGCCTCGGCTGATAAACTTTCGCGGGAGATTCAGAAATTTGGTTATCCACCCGTGTTTCCTGTTGTAACAACAGAGGAGACAAAATCGGATTTGGAAAAGAATGCCAATGAGGAAATTGAGGGTGTACCTGATAAGTTTAAGGGGAAGAAGTCAAAAGCTGTGTCAAAAGCAGGTGGTGATAAGTATCAGTGGGAAATAATGCAAAGTTATGGTCTTTCTGATGCTGAGATTTTAAAGTTTCAGGATCCTTATTATTGGCTGACCTATTTCCCTCCTCTTGCTGTTGAAGATCTCAAGAGTTTTGGATTGGGATGTGATTGGAGGCGCACATTTATTACAACAGATACGAACCCGTTTTTTGATTCCTTTGTTAAGTGGCAGATGACGAAATTGAAAGCAATGGGGAAAGTTGTGAAGGACTTGAGATACACGATTTACTCTCCATTTGATGGCCAGCCTTGTGCTGATCATGATCGGGCTTCAGGTGAAGGTGTTAATCCTCAGGAATACACACTCATTAAAATGGAGGTTGTGTCACCTTTCCCCCCGAAGTTGGGAGTTTTGGAGGGTAAGAAAGTTTATCTTGCAGCAGCGACATTAAGGCCAGAGACCATGTATGGGCAAACTAATGCGTGGGTGTTGCCAGATGGAAAGTATGGAGCATTTGAAATCAATGACACTGAGGTGTTCATTTTAACTGAGAAGTCAGCGCGTAATTTGGCATATCAGAGATTGTCTCGAGTTTCAGAGAAGCCGACTTGTTTACTTGAGTTGACTGGTTATGATCTGATTGGTTTGCCTTTGAGGTCCCCTTTAGCATTCAATGACATTATATACTCACTTCCCATGCTCTCAGTTCTCACAGACAAGGGTACTGGGATTGTTACTAGTGTTCCCAGTGATTCTCCTGATGATTACATGGCCTTGCAGGACTTGAAAGCAAAACCAGGTTTTAGGGCCAAGTTTGGTGTAAAGGATGAATGGGTTTTACCATTCGAGATCATTCCCATTATAAACCACCCTGATTATGGAGATAAGTCTGCTGAGAAAATTTGCACAGAGATGAAGATTAAGAGCCAGAATGAAAGAGAGAAGCTTGATGCAGCCAAAAAGATAATCTATAAAGGAGGGTTTTATGAAGGAACTATGGTTGCTGGGGAATATACTGGAATGAGGGTACAGGATGCTAAAAGTTTGATAAGGAGTAAGCTTTTAGAGATTGGCCAAGCTGTTATATATAGTGAGCCTGAGAAAAAGGTGATGTCTAGGTCAGGGGATGAGTGTGTTGTGGCTTTGACTGATCAGTGGTATATTACTTACGGGGAAGCAGATTGGAAGAAAGAGTCAGAAAAGTGCTTGGAGGGCATGCGTCTCTACTCTGAGGAGACACGGCATGGTTTTGAGCACACATTGAGCTGGCTTAATCAGTGGGCATGCTCTCGTAGTTTTGGGCTTGGGACTCGTATTCCTTGGGACGGAGAGTTTCTTGTGGAGTCTCTGTCCGATTCAACACTGTACATGGCATATTACACCATTTGCCATCTGTTACAGAGAGGGGATATGTATGGTGCTGATACCTCTTCAGTGAAACCGAAGCAGATAACATATGAGATTTGGGATTACTTGTTATGCGATGGGCCGTACCCCAAGTCATCAAGTATACCTTCTTCTCTTCTCGATGAGATGAAGAAGGAGTTTTTGTATTGGTATCCATTTGATCTCCGAGTTTCAGGTAAGGATCTTATCCAGAATCATCTTACCTTCTGCATCTATAACCACACAGCAATCATGCCCAAAAATCACTGGCCTCGAGGATTCAGATGCAACGGGCACCTTATGTTGAATTCTGAGAAAATGTCAAAGTCGACGGGGAATTTTAGGACATTGCGACAAGCCATTGAGGAGTTTTCAGCTGATGCCACGAGATTCTCTCTTGCTGACGCAGGGGATGGAATGGATGACGCCAACTTTGTTTTTGAAACAGCTAATGCTGCTATATTGCGGCTGACGAAGGAGATTACATGGATGCAGGAGGTTATTGCTTCTGAATCATCTTTAAGAGTTGGTCCACCTTCTTGCTATGCAGACCATGTATTTGTCAATGAGATCAATATTGCTGTCAATATGACAGAAAAGAACTACAACGAGTACATGTTTCGTGAAGCTTTGAAAGCTGGATTTTATGATCTCCAGACTGCTAGGGATGAGTATAGGTTTTCTTGTGGGTCAGCGGGAATGAACCGTGATCTACTGTGGCAGTTTATGGATGTTCAAACACGGCTTATCACTCCAATCTGTCCGCATTATGGTGAATACGTGTGGAGAGAGCTATTGAGGAAGGATGGGTTTGCGATTAAAGCGGGATGGCCAGAAGCTGAGTTACCTGATCAAACTCTTAAAAAAGCCAACAAATATTTGCAAGACTCAATAGTCACAATGAGGAAGCTTCTTCAAAAGCAAGTATCTGGTTCAAAGAAAGGCAACATGAATACCGTAACTAATCAAAACAAACCAACAGTTGGCCTAATATTTGTGAATGAACAATATGATGGATGGAAAAGAGAATGTTTAAACATACTACGCGGCAAGTTTGACAGCTCAACCAGCACCTTTGCGCCAGACCAAGAGATCTTTAAGGCATTGCAGCAGAGTAGCATTGGCCAGGAAGGAAATTTCAAGCAGACCCAAAAGCTATGTATGCCTTTCTTGCGGTTCAAGAAGGATGAGGTTATTAGTGTTGGCGTTCAGGCCCTGGATCTGAGGCTACCATTTGGTGAGATTGAGGTCCTTGAGGAGAATCTAGAATTGATCAAGCGACAATTAGGTCTTGAAAGGGTGGAAATCCTATCTCCTACAGATCCTAATGCTATTACGAGAGCTGGCCCCCATGCCTCCCTGCTGAAGCAGAATCCACCATCCCCAGGAAATCCTACAGCAATTTTCTTGAGCGAGTAAAACATAACATAGTATGTGAACTACTGGGTACTAAGTTACTTCATTTACTACTGGTTATCATCTTTTTGTTCTTTTACTTTTTTTATTTCGCTATAATCTATGAATAGTACTTCTCTTGAGCATTTGTAATCTTGATGTTAAAGAGTCCCTTTAAATTTGCATGAGATGTCGTTTCCTTTTCTTTTCGATGGCATTTTATAATGTCATATGATTTTTACTCATCTAGAAAATAATATCATCTAATTTTTTAGTGTTTTGATATCTGGTGCTTGTCATAAACTCCTTAGTATACATGTTTGGTAGATTCTGCTAAATGAAGACTGTTTGAAGGTGTTCTTATCTGTTGTATTTTTATTACCTCCTGGATTCTTTACATAACCGTATAAGCTCCTGCCTACTAGACAGGGATATTTTGACTGAGTTGGTCTTGAACTTGTCAACAGGAGTTAGAATCCATGGACCATTTGCTGTTGTCCTGAAAAAATAGCTTCTTTCTGGTGATAAGTAATCAGAAATCAGAATGGCTGCTGTTATCAAGGGTTAAACTTCTAATTCCAATTCTACTGAACGCTACAATTCTCCTTATATCATAGTGGTTTGTCTTCATGTTACTTCCTCTGCACAAGTTAGATGTCCTCATCATTCAAATTTCAAAAGAAAAGAATAGAGAAATCCAGCAAAATTTATTTAAAAATTTATGTGAGAACCCAAATTTTGGGTAATATTAAAATAAGAATTAAATAAATAAAATTCTTATTAGATAATATGTTGTTATGACCTTGGGATTAAATTATATTACAAATATATATATATATATATATTATGACCTTGGGATTAAATTATATTACAAATATATATATATATATATATATATATATATATATCAAATGAGGTAGATTGGATTTACCTTATTATAAATTTATAATGGTATTTAAATACCAAGAATGAAAAGGAAAGCCAATGTGGCTTAATTGAGATAGATTCTGGATATAAAGCTACATAAGTGTTTAAGGAAATAACTATCATGTGATATAATTTATTTCATTCAAAAACTATTATTTAGTGATAGATAAGGTCAATGGTGTACTACCAAGAATTATTAAAATATATGGAACCACTATTTTGATGATGTGGGTACTATTTTGTTAGCCTAACCAAATTTGGTAAATAAGAATTCATGAAATATTTAAAGTTATTGAAGTCCACATTTTAAATATAGGGCTACCTTAATTTGCTACGTATGTTTTGCAAGCCTTTCACTGTTAGCATTAAGGACTATTGTTTTATTAGGAGATATGTGTAAGCCCAAATCAAATTGTCAAACTAACCCAATCCAGTGAACCAACTGAGGTGTAACAAAAAGGGACTGTTTTTTTTTAAACCAATTAAAGAAGCAGTGTGATGGCTTGGGCATTCAGTCAGTTAGCAAGTCGTACTAGTGCTAAGTTAGTTCCTGGTTAAGAAGTATTTCAGTTAGCCATCAGATAGCAGTTGGGGTAGAGTGGCAGAGGATAAGAAGAACTAGAGTAGCTATGGTTCTGGCAGGGTCCATAGGGGCCGAGTTAACTAGACTAGGAATGATGGCTGGGAGCTTGATAGGGTGGCTGTGTAGAGGCCAACTAGAGGTGATAGGACTGCCAGCAGGAGGAGATCACCCGGCCATTTAAAAGCAGCCCCTCACCTTCACTCCAGCCAGCCATTCAAGAAGGAATTTAGTGTTACTTTGTTGCAAAAATTTCCGGCTAGAGAGGGAGGGAAGTAAACCACCTGAACTTTAGAAGCTAGCAAGGTAATTCTATTTTTACTCCTTCCCTTCTATTTATTAAGCACGAATAGAACTGCCCTGAGCCGAATGGCTTTATTAGTATTCCTTATATTGATTGTAATTTTTATATGGTGGTGTTTGATATATTGGTCATCATGCTTGGTTTATAGTAGGATCATTGTTGTTTTAAAGCCATAAGGCTGGGATCACTAAGCTAAGAATATATGTATTGTATGGATAGATATGAACTGCACCCCAACTGTTTGGTAAAATGTCTGTTAATAGACTATTGGAGTCAACTGTGTTGAAAAGGAGTACAGTCAAGTCTATTCCTATGCCAATATTCTATATTGAAATTCTAAAGATGCAAATGTGCTAAAAGGTCAGTTTTGCATTAGCATAAAATGATTATAACTTGATGTATACCAGTCTATATATGAGCTAAGAATTTAACTAAGACTTAGCCATTGTTTTAAGGATCTTGTATGCCAGACTAGAGGATTTGATAATGACTGATATGGTATAAGCTATTCTATGTCAACCAAACATATACTATGCATGTTAAATACTATATAAAAAGATAGTATAAGCTTCTATGTTGCACACTCATGCTATCTTTGTAAACGTGTTGGTAACCCATGTTTGTTTTTGAATTTAAATACTAAAGAGGACTGTGTTGGCCTAAAGCATAAAGACCTTGACTTTAGATGCTTTAAATTATGAAAATATGGTTGATAAAAGGTTCATGTGTTAGAAAGGCATATATGTTAGTGCTTGCTACTGTTTTGGTGTAATAAACCATGCCTAAAATGCTAGTCTAAAACTGTTATAGTGTCAAAACAGGCTGGTTAGGAATGGAGTCCAAAATTATGTTTAAGTTCTCATTTAAAGGGTAGCTATGCTTCAAATACCCTCTGTGCCCAAGTATAACATGTATTGGTATAACTTACATACCATGACAGTCATACACAAGCAAAATGAAACCATTTTTGACTAGAACTTATCTTCCCTTGAAAATGAAGTGGGTTATATTTTATAACATGGTGTCTAAAGAACCTAACCATGAAGGTTTATGGAAGTTTTCAAAAGAGCCTAGAGTAGGGCAAATCTGGGCCTGTTTTGGAACAGGATTCAAAACAGCCCCTAGCTACCTATAATTTCAAAGTCATGACTTGATTTGGTTGTATTACTATCTAATAAAAAATTGTGTTGCGAGACTCACATGTTAGCTAAGAATTTATCCAATTGAAGCTATGTATGCATATATCTTTTAGTGACTACATATTCCAAGTGCTTTAATATTCACCTTAACCAAGCTAGAGATTGTTTCTAGTTATCATGCTTAAGGTTATAAGTTGTGAACCTTGTTTATGTAGAGTAATAAAATCATTGTTTACTAAGTTTGTATGCCAAGAATTGAAATTGTTAGACTGTAATAAGTGACTGCTTATGCCTATAATTGTAATAAGTGATTGCATATGCTTATGATTGTACAATATATTGCTAAACCTTGCCTAAAAGGCCTAGAAGAAACATGACTGACTGTTAAGCATAATCCTTGTTGCTTTACTAACTGTTATGGTAATAACTGGACTGGTATGCTGTGCTATACTACTATGAACTGAAATGGTGAGCTCTTTGTTAACTGTTTTGGAAGCTCTGGATAATTATACCTTGTATTCCGGTCTTTAAATCATGAACGTATAGTATATAGCAAGTACATTACGTTATAACACTTGTGTTAAGAGTTTGAAGAACTGTTTTTCTGTTTTGTGCCATGTTACTGCTGTAAAGCTCAAGTGACTGCTATGCTATGGTTGTTGCTATGATGACTGTCACCAACTCTTGTTAAGTTAGTTGCTGTTAATGCTTGGCTTAGGCACAAGGAGATGGGTTGGCTGTGGTGTTATAAGGTGACTTAATGGAGTTGTAGAGCAAGCAAATAGCTATGACACAAGTAGTTTTAGACTGTGCACACCACATGCTCGACGAAAGTCCCAAGTGGACTGCTTAAATTAAAAGTCAAGTATTAGACACAAACAAGGCTGGGAATTGATTCATGTATTACATGTGTTGATAATTAGCAAGTTAAGCCTATTAGAATGAAATGAAATTCAGTCTTAAGTCAAAGTAAAGAATTAAGAAAATTAGCATGTCAAGACACTTTGACAACTGTTTTTGACAGTAAATAAACTTGAAATTTAAAACCTCATTGGTTTCTAAAAGAGACTAATATAGTACCTTTACTATCTCTAAAAATTTAGCCCAAGCAAAGTAGTACATCAGAAGTTGCTAAGTAAAAATGAACTTGGTGCAGGGCTACTGCCTCGGCAGTGGCAGTAGAAGTAGGCATATAAATAGTGTCTAAGAGCTCTTCCTAGGCTCTCAGACAGTACCCTTGTGGCTGTTACCCATTGACAAACAGCAGTTCATTTTTAGCTTCTAGTAAAACAGTGTTAATAACCTTAATAAGATTATTTTGTAGTATAATGAGATACCCAACAAAATGGAAGACTTATGAGGAAAACAAATGACCTAAAGTAAGGGGAAAAAATCTGTTGTTGAACAGCAGCAGATTATAGCAGACAACTGCTATGGCAGTTTTAGAAGAGCCACTTTTGGCTTTGTGGTGCAATTCAAAAAACTTACCCATCAAGTTCAAATTCTAAATAAACAAGTGTGGGGGACATATAACCAAGCTATAATTCATCTTGGCAGGTGAAGGAAAAGGAGGTGGAGCTACTGCCTTTAAGCAGTAGCAGGTCACAAAACAAGGAACTGCTATGGCAGTTTTGATTAGCTAGTTGACTTTGAAAATAAAATGTGAAGAATTAGACAGAGTATAATTTTATCAAAGTAAAATTGTACACAGAGCCTGATAATGTGATTACAATTCTCTATAAAGGAGTTAGTAATTATATTGCAAAAACAGTACCTGTGTGATGGGTGGAGACTGTAGGGGCTAAGGCAGGACAAAAGAGGCTGTTTTGGCATAAAAGAGCAATAAGAAAACCAGTTGGTACACCTAATAAAAAGAACATGGAGAGGGACTGTTTTAGGTAGTCTTAAAACATGTTAGCCTAACACACGAATTGATATGAATGAACCTACAAGATACTCAAATATGGTGTAAATAAGCTAACCAACTCTGGAAAAGAACTAACATGAGTGGATGTCTTATGTTGGGATTACTAAACCAAAATTTGGTCTAGTAAAGCTTTAAAGAGCTGTTTTAGTCACAATTAAGAAATACACCAAGTTTTTTTTAACTATTTCTTTTCCATTATTCATAAAAATGACTTCTCACTTGTTTGTTAATTTCACCACTTCTATGGAAGATTTCTGCGTCTAGATAACCACCTGGGCCCAACTATTCATAATCTTTTAGATCAGTTCTCGAACTGAAATTACTGGTTATATTCTGTCGATGCAATTGATGATAATTGTCCAAGACAGCAAAGGCATGAATACTGAAAAATCAGAAGAAATGACTGCGGTTCTGTAACAGCAGTAAGCATCCTAGGCTTAGCTTTATTATCTTGATGATCTTATCTAATAAGTTGTGATTCTCAAATAAAATTTGTATCGGTACAACATTTTTATCTATTGGTTGAATGCATAGCTCTCTAGCTACACACGTATAATATAAAGGTTGCGTTTTTTTTGTTTGCGTTATCATTCCATTTTCCAAGTTGTTTTATAGAGGTCAAACAAATATTTTCTTGATTTTAGGTAAATGGAAGCCCATATGAAAATGGATGGATTATAAAGGTGGAATTGGGCAACAACGATGAGTTGAAATCTGTAATGGATTCAGACGAGTACTCAAAGTTATGTGAAGAAGAAGATGCAAAGCACTAGTGAACCCCACAATGTAATTCAAGAAAGTCTGTTCCTCGAGCCCTTGTTTTGCACATGGAGCCTTCATTCTGAGTTGGGAAGTTAGAAGCCTGCTTTTGTGATTTTGATTTCTCAAAACAGCCAAGTGTTTATCTGCATTTCTTTTCTTTCTTATGCGGAAATATTATGATGAACATTGTGTTTATCTGCATTTCTTTTCTTTCTTATGCGGAAATATTATGATGAACATTTCTATCTCAATCAGGAATAATTTTTTAGTCTTCAATTGTTTTTAGTGATTCCGGTGCTGACAAATTCAACACCTCGAAATTTATTTTCTTATTTTGGGAATTGTATAGAGAAAATGCTGGGAAATTAGTTTGTATTGTTTTTTTTATAAAGAAACCATTAAGCATGAAAATGGTTTGAGGGAAGGTTGAGACTAGTATTTGATTTCTCTCTCCCAATCCATGTATTTACCCATGAGAATTTCATTTCATTGAGCAGAAACCAATGGAAGTGGATTTCAGCAGAAAAATTTTGTTGATGTAAATATTGGATACTGCAACTGAAATCTCTTACAAAACCATCCTCGGTATTTTTGAATTAGAAATAGATCATAATATCAAGTTTTGATTTATATTTTTTTTTAAAAAAAAAGAAACATAGAAAGGATGAATCCATTAACCCGCAAATGGGTGTTCAAATGTGATTAGTAAATTGCAAAAAGATATTCAGTAATGAATAAAAATATCTTGTAATAATTATTTGGCAAAAACTAATGAATTACATTTAGAGTACTTTGGAAGAGATAAAATAGAATCTTTTTTATAATACTAAAACTTCTGAAGTAAGTCCCATTGTTTCCTTTGTTACCTACTTACTATCTGAGATACAACTAGTCTATTGGCTCCGTTTTAAAATTAGACATAAAATTTGACAGATCACAATTTTTGTATCATTTTTAATATGCAAGTATATATTCACACCACCAAACGCATAGATTAGTTGTTCTAGCTTAATCAAAGTTCTTTGTTTGAGACTTGGGAATGCAACTGCATTAAATCTCTGTAGGGAAAGTTTTGTCACCCGAGTAGTCCCACTGGACTCGAACATGATTAGTCCTGCACCAAGGTGTGCGGACACATGTGGTCTGGACCAAAAAAAGAAGTATATTTCTGTTCGGGAGCATTTTATCGACCTCTATGTGGGCCGAAGGCCTTACACCAGAGGGGAATGTTAAGTCCATTGGGCCGAAGCCCTCCGGGATGTTGAAGGAGTTCGGGCATCCGAGTCCTCTGGGCCGGAGTCCTATTCAGGTTTATGGCGTTCGGGGTCGGGTATCCGAGTCCGGAACCTAGATCAGTCTATATTGGATCGGTTGGGTTGGGCATGTGTAGTGGGCTAGCCCTCATACGGAGTCCGGAGTTATAAGGGCTCTAAATGGTTAAGAATTCTAATCCTAACCATATTCGAATAATTAACTCCAAAGGTAGTGTTTGGATTGGATTTCACTTGCACCTTTTAAGGAGATTGTGTTGGACCAAATAATGGTAACTACCATATTTAGGAGTCTTAAACCGACTCGGAGATGAATTCTGAGGTAGTGGGAAAGACTATAAATACAAGGTTTGGGTTCAATTAAACAGGTAATACACTTTGAGCACTAAACACTAAAGCTTCCATTGCTAAACCTTGTAACGCCTGTACTTATTCTCACATCGGAACTCTATTCCCCGACGGCACAAGCCGTTAAGCTTCGTGTGTGATCTGTTATTGCCTTGCGGCACAAGCTGTTAAGCTTCGTGTGTTATCTGTTATTATGCAGGATTCAGCGCGTGAATTTGATAATTGGACGCGCCGACGAAATTTGACGCTAAGTCGTTAACAATACCCAAACTAAATATTGTGCAATGTTCTAGTAGTATACATGCTATGCTATTGTCAACTTCCATTTTGGCAGCTGTTAATAGTCCATTTCAAAATTAGGATTACATTTTAAATTTTATATCACTATTATATTTCTATAAAATATAAATTTATTTAGAAAAACAAATTTTCTTTAAAAATCATCATTTGAAATGTAATGAATATTAAGTTTGATAACTTGACATTAAATTTTGAAGGTTAAGAAACTAAATTAGAAAATAGGTAAAAATTTCTTGAAATAGGCTTTGGGGCTGTGGGCAGTAGCCTCATTGTCATTGAGTTGTAATAGACCGCTGAGCAGTGTCTACTTGTCTTAGGAAGTTGACTCGGTAACTTATCTCGCCCAATTCAGTCAATCTAATACTAAAACCCCTTCAAAAACCTTCGAAAAAGGATCCTCAGACCGTTTGCAGGCATTGCAAAATGTCCCTTTCCTCCTCTTCACCGCTATTCTTCCTCCTCCCCCTCGCCCCACGCCCCCCCCCCCCAAAAAAAAAGTTGCTTTCTTGGTATGTTGTCATCTCCCTCTCCCTTTTTCTTTCACAAATTGTTTGTTACATCCAATTCTGGACTAAAAATTTCCTCTCTTTTTTTTCCTTAAAAAAACTAAAGGATTTCAGTGGGAAGCAAAAAATTTGTGGGTTATGGAGGAACAAACAGAAAATGAAGAAATATGTGGTAAGAGCAAGGTCCAAGAGAATTTTCTTTGACAAAGAATGCAGAGATGGCTTATTCGCTGGTATAGATAAACTTGCTGATGCTGTTTCTGTCACCATTGGACCTAGAGGTATCTGGGTTTTCTTTCTTTTGTAATTTTTATCAAAGGTATTTGCTTTTATTTTATTTTTTAGCCATTCATGACCTTCTAAATTGAATTTCCTGAAGATTGTACTTTTGTGTTTGTGGTTAACTGTGGTGTTATAGTATGCAAACTGAAAATGTGGGCAACCTTGAATTTCTCATAAAATGATATTAAATAACTTGGAAATTGGAGGTGTACTAGGGTGTTATTAATATTTAGCTTATAGTCACTTCTTGTGTAAAAAAATTTATTTTTTTCCTCCCCAATTTCGAACGAGATTATGGAGTTTTATTGGCATTCTTGCTAGAAGGCTGTGACAGTCTCTTGGAATTTTACACGGAATAAAACTTGTTAAATGAGCACTCTCTTAGCATTTGTTTGGTTAAAGAAACCCTTTTTTTGAGCTGATGCAAATTGAGGAACATACCAGGCCTTTTGTCGTGTAATTATAATGTAAACAAAGTTTGTTTGTTTTTTTTTTTGGTGCAGAAAGCTATAATTTGAGGACGTCAAGAATGTTGGTCTTAGAATTCCCAGCCATTTATTTTGAAGTTAAACTTTCCCCCTGTGGTTGTTGCCGTTGAAGTACAATCATTTCAATTATAGGACAGACATTGAAAAAAATGTTGTTCTTGTGCAAAATGTATCATAACATGGAAAATGTAATATTAGTCATGAAATGCTTGGAATTCTAAGAAAATAGGGCCTTGGACTGTTTATCTGTTTTACTTATCAAATAAATTCAAGGGAATTCTAAATTAGTAATGAAAGAAGTGCGATTTTTGATTATCTGCTGTCTCTCATGTATCTTTTGTACACCGGGCACTTGAAGCATAAATCTCTGCGTCTCACTCTCTCACTCGGGCTAAAGAGAATTTCTGTAAATTGACTAAAGAAGGGTGATCTGTCCCATATCTGATTGTGCAACACTTTTTTTTTATGATTTGATAAGTGTTGTTCTTTCAGAATCTGGGACTCTTAAGGATATAAATGATGGTGTTACAATTGCACGAGCTATAGAGCTTCCGGATGCAATTAAAATGCAGGAGCATTGGTAATCCAAGAGGTCTTTCATGCTAGCTAGATAGTTTCTTCATCAAGCAAAAATATGTTGTACTTGTTTCTATAGTCTACCGTTTTGCAGGTTGCAACTAAGACAAATGATTTGGCTGGTGATGGCACTACGACTGCAATCATTTTGGTTCGAGAACTGATTAAATCTGGGTTGTTGGCTGTTGCTTTTGGGGCCAATCCTGTTTTCTGAAGAAAGGAATGGGTTAGACTGTAAAAGAATTGGTCAAAGTTTTGAAGAAGAAAAGTCTCCCGGTAAAAGGATGGGACAATATAAAAGGTAAAATTCTCATTTTACTTAATTTACAACTTAAATAAAATGTCACTCTCTTTTTCTTTTTGCAGCTGTAGGTTCAATTTCTGCTGGAAATGATGAATTTATTGGGAACCCGATTGCTGAATCAATAAATAAGAGTGGCCCTGATGGAATCATCTCCATTGAATCTTCCTCATTATCTGAAACTTCTGTGATGGTTGAAGAAGGAATGAAGGTAATTGGTTCATTGTTACTTGGGGAGTTATATTCAAGTGTAATGGACATAATAGATTAATAGTATACACAAGGTATTCCTGTTTTTCCTTACATTTAAAGAGAGGTATATATTTCCTGTTTACCACAAAGTAGATCATAATGAAAACATGATTTAACTTAAAACCATCACTCAGTATAAAAATAGGCTAAAGGAATAGACTTCACGATGGGGTTGAATATGTGACTATTCAACTGTCAAAGAGATTATTCCTTTGCTAGAAAAGACTACCCAACTGACTGTTCCACTGCTTATTATAGCTGAGGATATTTCAAGGCAAGTGCTGGATACACTGGTCGTGAATAAAATTTTAGGTTTACGTAATGTTGCTGTTGTTAAATGTCCAGGACTTGGAGTAGGGATAATGTTGCTGTTGTTAAATGTCCAGGACTTGGAGAAGGGAAGAAAGCATTATTGCAAGATATTGCCCTTATGACAGGTGAATTCAGGTGCTGTGTTCGATTTTTAGAAAAGAAATGTTGCAACAGGATCATCTTATGCACTGTGAATAACAATGAGATGGTGATGACCCCTTAATTCTTTAATTTGTCATCTTTTGAGTTAGTCCAGTGATTACTCGCAACTCTTTTACCATTTGCCGATATTCATGCATCTGCTATCAAGTTGACATCATTATATTGTCATCAGGTGCTGACTTTGTCTCTGGAGATCTGGGCCTGAGTCTTGAGGGTGCAACCTCTGATCAGCTGGGTATTGCACGAATAATAACCATAACGAGCAGTTCTACAACCATTGTTGCTGATCCTTCAACTAAAGATGAGCTTTAGGCTAGAATTTCACAGATAAAGAAGGATCTTGCTGAATCAGATAGTGTATATATGTCACACAAGCTATCTGAAAGAATCGCGAAACTCGCTGGTGGTGTAGCTATCATTAAGGTGTGTAGAGAATTAGACATTAAATATTACTTGCTGGATAAACTTTTTCAAGTTCTTTATGAAGGAGCAGTCTGCCTGACAGTGGTATTATTGAAAGTTTTTTTGGCATGATGGAATTTGACTTTCAAAAGAATTTCTTGTTACTTTTACTTTCTTTTATAAGTATTTAACTTTGTAGTTGTAAAGAAATATGTTAGTTTTGTTGAATTAAAAGTGTTAAGAAAGTGATTTATGTGGTTTGTTAAGATATTTTCAACTACAAAGGTGCTTCAAATGACTGTTCTTTCACTTTTTTCCAATATAAAAAGCATTTATTCCCTCCATTCACAAAAGGATGGCCTACAATACAATTTTTTTAATCCTCAAAACGATGGCCTAAGGTACATAAAGTAAAGGTCGAGTATGTCATTTAGTGGGATCTACTAGTAGAAATAAAAAAAAAGACTCATCACTTTATGTGGGGCCACTAAGGATGAATTTGTAACTTTTTTACTATATGTCCTCTACTTTTCTTAATTTGTGTGAAAAATGCACTTGGGACATCATTTTGAGTTTTGAGGACGGATGGAGTAGTTTTTTAGTTTTCTAAAAATGAATAGGGAACCGTGTTGCTTGCTGGCTTTTGGATCATCTTCTGGCATTTTTGTAATTTATCTTCAATTGATGTATAAACCATCTTATAAAACTTCAATTTCTGCTCCTTCTTGTCTTTGTTTGTTGTTTTGTCTGGTACTTGCTCCTTGTATAATTTGTGCTTTTCAGTTTCTTTTTGGAATAAAAGCTCACCTGTTTGGAAAAGTACTTTGAGTTACTTCATATATCTTCTTCTTTATCTATGCATGTAGTTTTGAGCTATATTATCCCAATTGTAAGTGTGGTTTGTAGAAGTTCAACCTGTACTTAGTGGTATTTTCTTGATTATGGCGAACTTATAATCTACAGAAAGAATTGTCTTTAATTTGAGCATGTGAACAATGTCACAAGGTTGTAACGTATTCTTCTTTCTTTCTTTTTTCTATTTTTTTTCTTTTGAATCTTTTTTTATTTTCCAAGTAGAATTCTTGATAACATTTTTGTATTGCATATTATTCGTGGTGGGTGACACCAAGTAGAATTCATTCTTAGTTCTTTATGGCAAAAATTGGTTTTCACTTGAAGAAGTTGCAAGTATCTTTATAAAGCCATTTGGATGGATTTAGGTAGGAGCGCATACTGAGATGGAGCTCGAAGATCGAAAGCTTAGAATTGAGGATGCAAAAAGTGCAACTTTTGCTGCCATGGATGAAGGTATTGTACCTGGTGGTGGAGCTACCTATGTACATCTCTCGGAATAAATTCCCATCATAAAGAACTCCTTGGAAGATCCGGACGAGAAGATAGGTGCTGACATTATTGGGATGGTAAGTTGTTATTCGCCTCTTCCTTCTTGTCATCTCTTCACTTCCGCAAACTGATCATGCTTATGCGTGTCACCTGTCTCCCTCTCCTCATTATCTTCATTATTAAGAAGATAATATTCTCTTTAGCAAATTCTCACAATATAATAAAGCATAGTCCCAGCAAGTTGGTATTATTACTTATTAGACACATATTGAACCTTTTTCTCTATTATGCTGTCTCTTGGATCAATTTTTCCTTCACCGCAATCCCAACGATGTTTTCAGTTAGAACGTGTGTTATTCGGACTCGGGTGCGGGTGTCGGGTGTGGGTACGAATCTAAGTGTCGGACACGTGAAGTCAAAAAATAGAGGATACGCAGATATGGATCCAAATTTGGACACGGGTGCGGGGATACGGTATGTTATGATTTTTTAATAATAATGTTTATACTGTCCAAATTTTTATAGATATGCATTTATCATGAAACTTCAGGGGTTGAAGTGCAAAAATATAAAGAAGCAGAGGCAGAATTGAAAGTACTGAAACTTTAGGGGCTAAAATGAAAGAAAACAAAAGTATATGGACTAATATGTAATTTTTCAAGGACTATTTTGAACTTTCAAAAAACCTGAGGGACTAAATTAAAAAATTATAAAAACTATGGGCTACCTAACTGTAATTTTTCAAGGATATTTTTATTCAGATCTGATCACCAAATACGCCAAATACGCGATCCATCAGACAGACCAAATACGCACAGACCAAATACGCGATCCATCAGACAGACCAAATACGCCATCTCGTTGAAGAAGAAGAAGAAAAAGGCCACGAAACTCGGACCAAACTCGGTGCGATAGGCGGTAAGTTTCTCATGGTCTTTCCTCTTTCTTCTTCCTCCTTCCTCGTCTTTTCTTCTTCTCCGATGAACAGCCGTATCAAGATTCTGTGACCGAATCCCGTACGGATCCCGCACCCGTACCAGTGTCGTGTCGACACGGGTACTCCACCATTTTTGGCGAGTCTGAGTAACACAGGTTAGAACTCAGCCAATACTTTATCCTGCCTTAACATTTTGGCTCATTTATATTCTAAAACTAAAAGTAATTGTCCTTAATAATTTTCATGAACTCACTTAAAGGACAAACATTAATTAAGGAGATCTCATGTTATACACCTACCGAAAGGTTTCCATGTAAAATTCCCAACCACTTTTATATTGAACAATTAAAATCCCTAAAGTTTAAGGCTATTGCCAACAGTGAAATGAAATCCTTGCGCCCCGCCCTCAGGTGGCAACTTCACTTTATGCTTGAAGTGCTTTCCATTAAATCATGCAAGCTTGGCATTTTTGAATGTTGAGTGCATAGTACTTTTGTCTATAATTGGAGTTCACGTTTGTTGGAAAACTGACTGTGTTATTAGTTAGTTATAGTTTGCAATTTAACGTAATTAATGAAAATTTTCAGGCTCTTCTTGCGCCTTCAAAATCAATTGCAGCTAATGACGGAGTTGATGGAGCTATAATTGTGGAAAAGATCCGGGCTTCTGATTAGAAAATAGGGTACAATGCAATGAACGACATATATGAAGATCTTCTTGCTGTTGGAGTGGTTGATCCTTGTCGAGTTTCAAGGTGTGCACTTCAAAATGCTATCTTGGTTGCTGGTATAGTCCTAACCACTCGAGCTGTATTGGTGGAGAAGACCAAAGCAGCCAAAACCACCTGAGCACGAAAAAATCATAGTAGCAATGTTCTAAAAGGTGCTAGTCGCCCTATTTCATGGTTCAGATTTAAAATGTATTGAAATATGACATCATGCTGATGGGAGAGAGATGATGATGATGAGAAATATACAAAAAATGGAGACTTTTCATTTCATTTGAAATTGAGGAATTAGAATTCTCTCCATTTCAAATGAATTGGAGAATCTCTATTTCATGGTCTAGATTTAAATATATTGGAATATGACATTATGATGACAAGAGAAAGATGATGATGTGAAATATACAAAGATTGGAGACTCTCCATTTTATTTGAAATGAATAGGATCCTAGTCCGCCCAAATAAAAAGGATCCTAGTTCGTTGCAAATATACAATTGGACTCTTTCTTAGCAATTTTAAAAATATACTTGCATAAGTGGTCTTGTAACTTGTAAAATTACCGGTACTAGAGCTGCAGTGACTAAGGTTCTGTTTGATTACCTCTTAATGACTTTTAATGGATTTGCCGCTGATTCGGTCAAAGGCAAATCTTGTTTGAAATTTTTTTTTGCCTTTTAATGGCTTTTAATCGGTTAGACACAAAAATAAATCTATAGCATCCAGAGGCTGACTGAGCGAGAATTTTTTTTTTGGGGACAATAATAACTTCTTCCGTTTTTTTATCCCTAATCCAACTTAGACCGCCTCTTCTCCTTCGGTAATTCGCTGCTGCTCTTCTCCTTTGTTGAATCGCTGCTGCTCCTCCTTCGTCTTCTTTCGTCGGTAATCTTCTCTCCCTTCTTCATCTATTGTTCGTTATTATCGATTCCCACCATGAACCATTCTCGGCCTTCCTCTTCATTTCCGTTCCATTTCTTCTTCCACGGAAACGATTTGGAGAACTACCTCCTCGGAAACGAACGGCCGAATCAGTGCCACCTGAAAGCACTAATTTCGATCGCCATCTGGTCATTTAGGAGGATCTTCTTCCAGTGCCGGAATCATTAAATAATCTTCTGGGCATATGCTCTGCACTTGCCAATTCCGTCATATGGTATTCTAGTCACCCCTTTTGGTTGCCAACACTCAATTTTATAATTCATATATATATATATATATATATGATTCTATATATATATTTTAATATTTGTGCATATTTGCTTTATGTGATTCTATGGTCCTAATGATTATATTCAATTTGATTGGTTGTTTTGAAATTTGATATTTAAGTTTTAGGAGAACGAACTAAAATAAATGAGAGAATGGGACTACTCCTATTCACATTGGGATTTTTATGTGAGTGGTTTATTGGTACTTGCTGCAATATTCATCTTCATTGAATGATTTCATCAAACAGATATAAGGCCGTTTTTGCAGATAGAATTAATCTCAGTGTTCAGAAAGGAATTAATGCTGTGAACTATTTGGTTACTGGGTATTAAATTCTCTATAATTTTTTTGCTTGGTTCCCAAATGAAGCGAACCTCAATCAGATATAGAATTGGAAGAGGAACACAACCATTTTGTTTCCCATTTTCAGTAACACAGGGAATTCACTTGGTAAGATATTTTATGATGGCATTTCTCATATTACTTGTTAATCATTGTAGATTGTTATGGATGATCATTAGCGTTCAGATGGAATTCTAGTTACACATTTCATCCTGCAATCAATTGATGCTCAAAGTGATGATGAGAAGCTATAATTTGAATATGAATCAGTGAATACAAATATTCTGGTGAGATGCTCTTCTTTTTTCCCTCCTATATAGAAACAAGTCTATATGCGTAAATATATATGTCACAACAGTTATTCAGTTTTCATTTTTTTATAAGTAATATGTTATAGTAATTATTATGTCTTCTAATTTACATGACATGAGATTGAACTGATTTTTCCATTTGCATCGTCAGTTTAACATATTCCTACAATATTACCTCCTTAGATATTCCTCTTCATATAAATTTGGTATGTTAAAAGCACTATAACTAAATTTAATTTAGATGTTATAGGCAAATAATTACGCCTCGCAGACAATATCCATTTCTCATATGGACGGTCAAAAATGTTTCGTCTTGATTGGTCATATTTCTCATGCTCTTAACATTTCCAATAGTTACAGCAACAACATCGGGTTGTCATCCTTGTTAAATAGAAACCTCATTGAAAGTGTGGGGATCACAACTCTTCTGTTCTTATTCCATTTGCACTTGTGTTTTGTGAAAGATGTTGAAATTTATTGAAACTTAGAGCTGTGTATTAATTTGGGGGTAACAAAACAGTGAGAAAATGTTTAGAGTTTTAATGAATGGTTTCATATTGCAATTGTTGTTTCTTGTATGTGCTGGAAGATCAACACTCAGTATAATTGCAATTCAAATTTCCAGAAATAGTCTACTTTGTTATGTTTTAGCGCCGTGGATGGAATTGTGATAGAAGGAAAAGATGTGTTACCATTTATGATCATTCAAATTTCTTTTTTGCTTATAACTTTGAATTCAAAAATGCGTGCATATAATCAGGTTTGCTATTCCCTATTCTCTCCAGAGATGGTGTCATTGTCTTTTAATTTGGGAAGTAATATATGATCTTTGTTATACATTTGTAGGATTCAGTGTGATGGTTGCTATCTACATGTTTGACGATGAAGCGGAGCAAAATAAAGGAAACGGAAGAGGGACAAGATGAACCACAATGGGGTGATCAAGGCGTAGAATTTATAGTTAATCTACGTGAACAAATTGCACTTCAACTCTTAACAACTGTTTGAAGTTAATTTAATTTGTATGGTTGAATTATTATGCTATGTTGATATTTTTGGGACATGATACTATGTTTGAAGTTAATTTAATTTGTACGTTTTCATTTTTATTTTATCATATTGTGGTCAAAATATTATAAATATGTATTTAAAATACTATTCAGACCTTTTTGATTATCAAACAGATTTTGTTTAAATTGTTCAGAGGGTTAAAATGGTAAAATATTATTATTCAGACATTTTGAAAAAATTAATTATCAAACGGCATTTTTTCATTCAGTCACAATTATGGATAGAGATTCTAAATTATTCAGATGTCTAAACTGTTCAGATTTTAATAATCAATTTTATCGAAAACCACCTAAGCCATCATTTTTATCTAGCATGGTCAAAATATATATCATGAGGCGGGGAGTAATTTTTTGGATAATTTTACACTTTTATAATAACATTATACACACTCTTTATTGATCATTAATACATTTTTTAAATCGCAAATTTGTTAAGAAATTCTTTTTTTTCCGCTAATTTTTGTTTTAAAATTCTTAATTCCTTAATCGTTTTAAAAAGTAATATAAATTAGATTACTATTTATTTTTTAGATGATAAGATAGATATGCATATACAAAAGACTTCGAGTAATAAGGGATTGAGAGAGTTATTTTTTTTTTAAAATTTGATTACGTATATAATCTTTTTATATATTATCTGTTAACGCCAAGATCTTTCAACGCGCCTCAATCACCGAAAAGCGCGTCTAACCCTGAACATAAAACAAATCAACACTGAAATCCTTGACGGCTTGGGCCGCCGGGGGATAGTTCCGGTGTGAGAATTAGTATAGTCCGACACAAAGTTAACAACGGAAATTTTTAGTTTTAATATTTTGTATCATAAAATGCATGTTACCTCTTTAGTGAAGTGCTCTGTTCCTTCATACTCATTCCACCGTTCGGCATGCAGCTAACTCCAAGTGATCTCAGTTAATTGCATGCAAAAACACCTGCCGGTCACATCCCTGTTCCCCACTAATTAAGATCAATCCAAATCTTTATTAACATGTTGGGTCAACAGTCAACACTTATCCAACCACTTCCTATCAGGCCAAGCACACAAATATCCTCACTTAAATGATGACCCAATACTCCAAAGGCCTAATTCAACGTGGCTCAATAAATTCAAATATTCATGGTCTAACATTATCTTTCAATTTTTTTTTCTAAATTTATCATATACTATAAAGTAACACTTTTCATTTTAATTTTTTTTAACGGATCAATGGCCTCCCCTCACCTCAATGTGGCTTCGTCCCTGGCAAGCTGCAGTAAACATCATGTAGAGTGGAATTTGACAATTTCATGTTCATTTATTTATTTAGTTGGTGAATGGAACAAATGTTTAATACCGACAAAAACCATTCATCTATAAGACTTTTGGGTTGTGATAAAATATTTGAGACGGGGGATTCCGTTTCCAAATTTGTTTGATACAAAATATATCCGGCTCAAATTCGGTCTCTCCTATTTGAAACAGAGTTGCTGGTTTCAAAATATGTCTCTACTCTTACATGTTCAATGTACTCAATACGCACAAAAATTCGGTTTCAAGCTCCGTCTCAAAATTAAATTATTTGAGACAGAACATCGTCCGTCTCTAAATATTCGTTTCAGATACTCACCTCCAAGTACCAATAAATAACCGATATCAATCGTGAGGTAAAATCCAACCAAAAAATAGTCGCAATGATCATGAGTTCCAGCCGCGTGAGTTTATATATATAGTTTGATTATGTATTATTCAGTTTGATTGTATAAAAATATTTAAATACTACTTGAATACTGTTCATCTATCTAATAAAATACAATTGATTTTGAATTTTCCACACACCCTAATAAATCATCTGGGCCGTTCAAAGTTTGGGATAAATCCTACCGTTCATGTAGTGCCAGAAGCACGGAACACAGCTAGTGTGTCAATATTTGACATGTGTCAATGACTTAATTGGTCAAATTACTATTTAGGGTCCTTCGTTCTTACTTAGACTTAATTACTTTGGATAGCGAGCCATAATAGATATGTTGCTAATGGTACACTTGTTATCTTTAAAAGTTGTGGAATTAAAAAAATACATTTCTAATTTTAAAATGGAAAGAGTATTTGACTAGAATTATTCTTTTTATCGGGCATATTGATGTCCAAAAGACTTGCTATTATAATTATTTGACCTCCAAACCTCTGAATTTGGTTAACAGTATCTTTGAATTTTTTTAGTTTATTAGACATCACATATTTACTTCAATTGTTCAATAAAACTATAAAAGGATGTCTCATTTATTTGTTATTTAAATCTATTTTATTTTCCGGGCTCTTAATATATGTCTTTTTAATAATATATTTGATGGAATCACTAACTATGAACGTTGCATTATTGCCTTTTTATGAATACTAGGGTTTGTGGGTTGTGGCACACACTGCAATTAAAGAAAAAAAATTAAAAGACATGAAAGATAAAGTAAGTTACATGAGTATGTGACAGAGCCTCAAGATGGACAGTTTTTCTCTCCCCCTCCTGATTTTGTACGCCTGACGAAATCACCAAAACAACAGGCCAAAATAGCGCCAACGGTTGATGGAGTAATTGTCGTGAAATCAAACTCACAAAATACACTCACATAAACATAAATAAAGAGAGATAAAGTATGAACACAAGAATTTACGTGGAAACCCAATTGGAAAAAAACCACTGAGAGAGAGAGAGTAATCCACTATAATAATATTGGGAGTACAAGTTGTGTATTTGTGTTGTATCTCTTGTGTCCTCCTCCTAAACCCTACCTTGTAGCCATATAAATAGAAGTAACCTCCACCTGCATCCAACTAGGAGAAGGATTCCTTATCCCTCCAAATAAGGAAATACAATCCTATTTTAATAAGGACTCTCTCACTATCCAAACAATCACACTCCAACATTGCCCCCCAGTCTCTTATTTATAAGGAACTTAAAATAAGAGAGTATACAAAAAATCTCCTAGAAATTTTTATCCTCGGGATTTATATCCGCTGGATTTTTATCCTCGGGATTTTTAACATCCGAATTTTCTTCAGTCTGTGGTTGATGATGAAACCGAAGCCGCCTTTAAAGCACTTTAATGATATAAAAACTTAAACTTTTATCTTTGCGCTAACTGAATTCGTTACTGGTGTGGTGACTCAGCACCAATTTATCATCACCTGGACCAAAGTGTTAATGTTTAGATTTTACATACATCATGTGAATACTACCACTACATGCATAATATAAGTTAAAGAATATGTAAAATTGTATCAATAATCAATTACGAATATGCTTCAATTGCTATTGATATAATACATATATACACACGTACAAGTATATATTTATTTTAATAAAAAAGAATCACTTATCTCCTTCGGTGAATCGGTGATTTTAAATCGACACTAGAACAAGTGTCTTGTTCCCACAGACGGCGCCAATGTTAACGCCTGATTTTGTACGCCTGACGAAATCACCAAAACAACAGGCCAAAATAGCGCCAACGGTTGATGGAGTAATTGTCGTGAAATCAAACTCACAAAATACACTCACATAAACATAAATAAAGAGAGATAAAGTATGAACACAAGAATTTACGTGAAAACTCAATTGGGGAAAAATCACGGAGAGAGAGAGTAATCCACTATAATAATATTGGGAGTACAAGTTGTGTATTTGTGTTGTATCTCTTGTGTCCTCCTCCTAAACCCTACCTTGTAGCCATATATATAGAAGTAACCTCCACCTGCATCCAACTAGGAGAAGGATTCCTTATCCCTTCAAATAAGAAAATACAATCTTATTTTAATAAGGACTCTCTCACTATCCAAATAATCACACTCCAACACCTCCCTTTATAAAATAGATAGATAAAAGAGAATACTAGCTCATTTATTTCTCGATATTTTCTTCTAGAACTTCCCAAAAATAAAAGTTAATGAACCCTTGCAGATATATAGTTTATGTATACTGAGTTGTATATATTTAAGATAAAAACTCTCCTTAATTTTTAAGCTTTCTGCAAAATACTCATATATTATGAAAGGAATGGAGTACTCTATTTTTTTGGATACTAGAATATCGATCGATGATGAGAGTAGCCGACCTAATTCTGAAGAGATATATGTTTGTCAATACTCCGTTTTATAATGAGTTTTGTTTATAAAATTTGTAAACGTTAATTATATATTTTGTTTTCATGTTCTCCCTATATTTAATTAGAGTTTTGATTAATAATGGATATGTTAATAAACTTGAGTAGTGTATCGTTTTATATTAGCATATATCAGTAAAATTGGTATTCCTATTTAGAATAATACAAAATGGTAAATGTTACTCTTATGAACCCCGTTGCCTGTCTCAGTGGTTTAAGGGAGAACTTGGGTTCAATCGTAAATTCGAATGTCTTAAGTTCAACTCCCACTAGAGCAGCATAGGGGCCGCGGACTGCAGACGTAAGACTGTTATTGAAAACTTTGTTCGGAGAGGGGAGACATAGTCTGATCGCATGACCGAGAAACTCCTCTTTATAAAAAAAAATATTACTCTTATTGTAACGACCCCAAAACAGGTCCATTCCACCCAACCCATTCTGAGTCGTCAAATACATGGTACAGAAAACAACTACAACTTTATTACAACAATTGTCGTGCAAAATACAACAACACATATGCTGTGAGTTTGGATACAAATATATACCAAATGTGACTCATGTTCCAGCCGTGGACATCACCTCACAATAACACCTTACATAAAGGTATAGTCAAAAACTGTTTTAGAAATTAGAATCTTTGGGAAGTACTCAAGGAAACCTTCGTACATGGGAGGCCACGCGTCTAGGTTATGATAGATATCATATGGCCACAGAATTATCCTTGGTTGACCTAATAGACCCCAAAGAAAAATGAGAAGATTACTATCATATTCTTCCCAATGGTGAGTCTTCTCTTGACTTATCATTATCTCCACTGTCTCTAATTGAGAATTATACTTCAAACAAACACCAAGATTATATAGGTAGTGCCCATAGATATACTCAGCAAGTGGATGAGCACAACCCTGTCTTATGATGACACGAGGTTGTATGTCATTAGACATCTTGTATGATAGTGACAAAACACCCTTCCAACATTGGGTTCGCCTCACCCTATTTTCTTCACCAAATATAACTACTAAATGATGACCACCGTTCTATTCCCTTGTTACCCCCGCTCGACCCAGCTACACTCTTATTACCTGAAAGGAATTGTGGAGCAAAAGGGTGAGCACAACTAGCTCAGTAAAGAATATCATGACTAAAGATAATTCAATTATCAATAGCCTTCATCAACAATAAATCAGAGATTTAGAACATATGGTAAATGATAAAAATTTCAACCATAGTTGCAGCGGAACGAGCAATCCATTAGAAGAGTCAAATAGACTATAAAGTCTATTATCTTCTCCATGTTAAAAATCCACCAATAATATTTTATCCATGTAACATCACTCAACAGTTCCTTTCCACAATCATATGAATAACTCATAATCATAATTGTGACTATAAATTTTTCTTCGCACCCAGGACGAAGAATATTTTCATCACCTGTCTTTACCTGAAACATCAAAGATCATGGTTATACCAAATCACAGTTCCTGTTTATAATCATACTAACAAATCCATCTTTGCACTACGGGCCAAAGATATTCATCAACAAACCATCTTTGCACTACGGGCCAAAGATATTCAACAACAGTTCATCTTTGCACTACAGGCCAAAGATATTCATCAACAGGCCATCTTTGCACTACATGCCAAAGATATTCATCAACAATTCATATTTGCACTACAGGCCAAATATATTCATATCTCAAAGAAATATATAATCATTTCAGAATTTATATAAACAATAATTATAACCATGTTGATCAATTCACCTTTGCACTTAAGCTTAAGATATTCAATTATAAATTCAATGATCATGATCATACCAGTCACAATTCAACTTTGCACTACAGGCCAAAGAGAACCCTAGTCATGATCATACCAATAATCTACCCATCTTTACACTCCAGTGAAAGAGAATTTCAACATCAGGGTTATAAAAATGTTATATATGATGATAAAAATAATATGATCAACATATAATTTTAATCTCAAGAGTAATATTCGTAACTCATGAATAGTAAATCGTGAATAGTAACTCATGAATAGTAACCCCGACACAAAAGATAGAAATTCCACAATAAAATCCATACCAATATTTCGGTATAATGATATTGAAAGAATAACATTACTTAAATTTATAAACAATTTATTTTAATTGTTTACACTTTACTAATTAATGCATTTAATCATCATAAAATGCCAACTCTTACAATTTCATCATCAATAACCAAAACCCTCATCAAAAATCTGCATATACCTCATATAGGATTCTCAAGTCATAAAATCCTATTTTCCAATTTTCTTTCTTCACAAAATATATTTAATTCATTTACTCATAACTAGACCATTTTTATAAAAAATACCAAATCAGTTTCAAAAATATTTCTTTTCTGGGATTTAGCATAATATAGTCCCATAGTGAACATATATTTTTCTCAGAATTTTTAAAAGTCATTTACTATTTTTCATATGGCCAAAATAGCCAAATATTTAGACATTTATCAAAAATTGTACTTTTGTCTAAAAATTCTGAAATTTACAGAGTATACTTCTATCATATACATGTACTCCCAATAAAAATTTTATCAATTTTGGAGTTAACCACAAGGAATTATAAGCTGTTACTTTTAAAATAGTCTTTTCTCATAAAATTCATAACTCTCAATCTATACATCCAAAAATCACCATTTTTGGATACAATCAAGAAAACTCATCAAAATATCATTTCAAATTTTTCCAGAATTTTTGAAGATCAGAAAAATTACGAAACTGAAAATCATAACAACCCTTAAAATCCCTTAATATCCCTTACTTTCCCTTACTTTCCCTTACAATCCCTTACCTCAAAAGAGCAGTACTTCTGACTGGATATCGGATATGATGCTGAAGGAAACTTGCACTAATGAATAGCAACTCACCAAGTATCTAAAAACTCACAAAATATACTTCATAATATAGAGAGAGAAAGAGAGAAAGCTTATGTTTCTGGTGTGATTTTCAATTCTAACTTAGCCCTCTATTTATAGGAAAATTTTGGTAGGTTTGACCTGCAACCTGATGGCTTTACCTGCTACTATTTCCACCCACCACATTTGAAATATAATTCAGCACATTTCTTCACCAACCACAAGTGGGGCCCACCAATTCTAGAATTTTCCACCAAAATGATAAACTCCGAAAATTCAACAATTTCTGAACCAGTCATCTCGTAAAATTCATAATAAATCATACGTTCATTTTTAACGGTTCAAAATTTGTGGACATATACTCAACTTATATATGTATAACATATCCAAAAATTACCACGATCCAACGGTCGGATTAAAAATTATAACACCCGCAATATTTCTCAAAAAAACCCTAATTTTTAATACCTCCATTCCGACAAAAATACGTGTAAAAATCTCAACATTAACTCCTTCATTTTTAACCACAAAAATATATCCCTCATTTATATCCACATAAAATAAATATTTCCTTATCATATGAATCAATAATTAATTATTCACAAATAATATTATAGAATCACATTTATGACAACCAGGCCGTTCCCAGGAAAGAGGGGGCTTTCCAATAAGGATTTCTCCTTACTGGCGCGCAATTAGATGACCAAACCTCTCCTTAGACAGAACTTTCTAGACATTGCCAATAATGTTATATAATAATATTATTCAAATAATATGAATTATTGATCTGATAATGGAAAATACTGTGCAACAACAATTATTGAAACAACAATAATATAAAATATCAATGCAACAATTATTGAATCAATAAAATAAAATATTGAACAGTAATTACTGTAACAATTATTGAGTAGTGCCTTCTTACGTAAGAATCAATAATTTCAAAAATACTATGCAATACCGTGTGCTACTGTGCAATAACGCGTATTACTGTATTTTAACCACCGGGTATTCCAACAGTGTTAACGGTAACAACTACGCCGTTATTTGTAAAAACTTAATTTTGTCGTTTTCTTCACCCGACAGTTATTCTGTTATGGGGCCCACAAATGTCTGCGTTATCGTTCGAATATTCTCCGACAGAAAGAATATTCCACGACCAAACGAATATTCCCCGACAACAATGATTATTTTATAACCACTTGCTTATTTTGAAAAAAATTCATATATCACCCTTAACTTTAACTTTTTATCAATTTAACCATTTACTGAATCGTAATTATAAAAAAAAATTGAATACTTTTATTTCATAAAATTCGGGGTCTTACAATCTCCCCTCCTTATGAAATTTCGTCCCTGAAATTTACGTACCTGGTATTTCAAAGAGTTGAGAATACCTTGCTTTCATTTCAGATTCCATCTTTCCTGTCATCATAATTTCTTCATTGCTCATCTCCTGTATTTCAGATATCATTCTAGAATACAGCTTCAAAACAAAGGTTAATTGAACAAATTAACATATCACATAATATCCCGATATTATGACTGACCAACAAATAAGCTTAGGTAGGACACACTAGCGAAGGATTTACTCGTCTCTCCCCTCCTAGTTGTATTCCCCGATCTCCGCCAGAGATCATATCCCTAAGCTCTGATACCACCTGTAACGATTGTCCCATCAGTGGACAGCACCTCACAGTGGTACCTATCAGTTTGCCACAGCAGAACGGCGTCCCCTACGGAGAGTCTGGCTTCGGTGCATCCCCCATCAACAGGAAGTCACCAGCGAGAGGCTCGGGGCTCTTTACTTATAGCTCTGATACCACCTGTAACGACCCCAAAACAGGTCCATTCCACCCAACCCATTCTGAGTCGTCAAATACATGGTACAGAAAACAACTACAACTTTATTACAACAATTGTCGTGCAAAATACAACAACACATATGCTGTGAGTTTGGATACAAATATATACCAAATGTGACTCATGTTCCAACCGTGGACATCACCTCACAATAACACCTTACATAAAGGTATAGTCAAAAACTGTTTTAGAAATTAGAATCTTTGGGAAGTGCTCAAGGAAACCTTCGTACATGGGAGGCCACGCGTCTAGGTTATGATAGATATCATATGGCCACAGAATTATCCTTGGTTGACCCAATAGACCCCAAAGAAAAACGAGAAGATTACTATCATATTCTTCCCAATGGTGAGTCTTCTCTTGACTTATCATTATCTCCACTGTCTCTAATTGAGAATTATACTTCAAACAAACACCAAGATTATATAGGTAGTGCCCATAGATATACTCAGCAAGTGGATGAGCACAACCCTGTCTTATGATGACACGAGGTTGTATGTCATTAGACATCTTGTATGATAGTGACAAAACACCCTTCCAACGTTGGGTTCGCCTCACCCTATTTTCTTCACCAAATATAACTACTAAATGATGACCACCGTTCTATTCCCTTGTTACCCCCGCTCGACCCAGCTACACTCTTATTACCTGAAAGGAATTGTGAAGCAAAAGGGTGAGCACAACTAGCTCAGTAAAGAATATCATGACTAAAGATAATTCAATTATCAATAGCCTTCATCAACAATAAATCAGAGATTTAGAACATATGGTAAATGATAAAAATTTCAACCATAGTTGCAGCGGAACGAGCAATCCATTAGAAGAGTCAAATAGACTATAAAGTCTATTATCTTCTCCATGTTAAAAATCCACCAACAATATTTTATCCATGTAACATCACTCAACAGTTCCTTTCCACAATCATATGAATAACTCATAATCATAATTGTGACTATAAATTTTTCTTCGCACCCAGGACGAAGAATATTTTCATCACCTGTCTTTACCTGAAACATCAAAGATCATGGTTATACCAAATCACAGTTCCTGTTTATAATCATACTAACAAATCCATCTTTGCACTACGGGCCAAAGATATTCATCAACAAACCATCTTTGCACTACGGGCCAAAGATATTCAACAACAGTTCATCTTTGCACTACAGGCCAAAGATATTCATCAACAGGCCATCTTTGCACTACATGCCAAAGATATTCATCAACAATTCATATTTGCACTACAGGCCAAATATATTCATATCTCAAAGAAATATATAATCATTTCAGAATTTATATAAACAATAATTATAACCATGTTGATCAATTCACCTTTGCACTTAAGCTTAAGATATTCAATTATAAATTCAATGGTCATGATCATACCAGTCACAATTCAACTTTGCACTACAGGCCAAAGAGAACCCTAGTCATGATCATACCAATAATCTACCCATCTTTACACTCCAGTGAAAGAGAATTTCAACATCAGGGTTATAAAAATGTTATATATGATGATAAAAATAATATGATCAACATATAATTTTAATCTCAAGAGTAATATTCGTAACTCATGAATAGTAAATCGTGAATAGTAACTCATGAATAGTAACCCCGACACAAAAGATAAAAATTCCACAATAAAATTCATACCAATATTTCGGTATAATGATATTGAAAGAATAACATTACTTAAATTTATAAACAATTTATTTTAATTGTTTACACTTTACTAATTAATGCATTTAATCATCATAAAATGCCAACTCTTACAATTTCATCATCAATAACCAAAACCCTCATCAAAAATCTGCATATACCTCATATAGGATTCTCAAGCCATAAAATCCTATTTTCCAATTTTCTTTCTTCACAAAACATATTTAATTCATTTACTCATAACTAGACCATTTTCATAAAAAATACCAAATCAGTTTCAAAAATATTTCTTTTCTGGGATTTAGCATAATATAGTCCCATAGTGAACATATATTTTTCTCAGAATTTTTAAAAGTCATTTACTATTTTTCATATGGCCAAAATAGCCGAATATTTAGACATTTATCAAAAATTGTACTTTTGTCTAAAAATTCTGAAATTTACAGAGTATACTTCTATCATATACATGTACTCCCAATAAAAATTTCATCAATTTTGGAGTTAACCACAAGGAATTATAAGCTGTTACTTTTAAAATAGTATTTTCTCATAAAATTCATAACTCTCAATCTATACATCCAAAAATCACCATTTTTGGATACAATCAAGAAAACTCATCAAAATATCATTTCAAATTTTTCCAGAATTTTTGAAGATCAGAAAAATTACGAAACTGAAAATCATAACAACCCTTAAAATCCCTTAATATCCCTTACTATCCCTTACTTTCCCTTACAATCCCTTACCTCAAAAGAGCAGTACTTCTGACTGGATATCGGATGATGCTGAAGGAAACTTGCACTAATGAATAGCAACTCACCAAGTATCTAAAAACTCACAAAATATGCTTCATAATATAGAGAGAGAAAGAGAGAAAGCTTATGTTTCTGGTGTGATTTTCAATTCTAACTTAGCCCTCTATTTATAGGAAAATTTTGGTAGGTTTGACCTGCAACCTGATGGCTTTACCTGCTACTATTCCCACCACATTTGAAATATAATTCAGCACATTTCTTCACCAACCACAAGTGGGGCCCACCAATTCTAGAATTTTCCACCAAAATGATAAACTCCGAAAATTCAACAATTTCTGAACCAGTCATCTCGTAAAATTCATAATAAATCATACGTTCATTTTTAACGGTTCAAAATTTGTGGACATATACTCAACTTATATATGTATAACATATCCAAAAATTACCACGATCCAACGGTCGGATTAAAAATTATAACCCCCGCAAAATATCTCAAAAAATCCTGATTTTTAATACCTCCATTCCGACAAAAATACGGATAAAAATCTCAACATTAACTCCTTCATTTTTAACCACAAAAATATATCCCTCATTTATATCCACATAAAATAAATATTTCCTTATCATATGAATCAATAATTAATTATTCACAAATAATATTACAGAATCACATTTATGACAACCAGGCCGTTCCCAGGAAAGAGGGGGCTTTCCAATAAGGATTTCTCCTTACTGGCGCGCAATTAGATGACCAAACCTCTCCTTAGACAGAACTTTCTAGACATTGCCAATAATGTTATCTAATAATATTATTCAAATAATATGAATTATTGATCTGATAATGGAAAATACTGTGCAGCAACAATTATTGAAACAACAATAATATAAAATATCAACGCAACAATTATTGAATCAATAAAATAAAATATTGAACAGTAATTACTGTAACAATTATTGAGTAGTGCCTTCTTACGTAAGAATCAATAATTTCAAAAATACTATGCAATACCGTGTGCTACTGTGCAATAACGCGTATTACTGTATTTTAACCACCGGGTATTCCAACAGTGTTAACGGTAACAACTACGCCGTTATTTGTAAAAACTCAAATTTGTCGTTTTCTTCACCCGACAGTTATTCTGTTATGGGGCCCACAAATGCTGCGCCGTCGTACGAATATTCTCCGACAGAAAGAATATTCCACGACCAAACGAATATTCCCCGACAACAATGATTATTTTATAACCACTTGCTTATTTTGAAAAAAATTCATATATCACCCTTAACTTTAACTTTTTATCAATTTAACCATTTACTGAATCGTAATTATAAAAAAAAATTGAATACTTTTATTTCATAAAATTCGGGGTCTTACAATCTCCCCTCCTTATGAAATTTCGTCCCCGAAATTTACGTACCTGGTATTTCAAAGAGTTGAGAATACCTTGCTTTCATTTCAGATTCCATCTTTCCTGTCATCATAATTTCTTCATTGCTCATCTCCTGTATTTCAGATATCATTCTAGAATACAGCTTCAAAACAAAGGTTAATTGAACAAATTAACATATCACATAATATCCCGATATTATGACTGACCAACAAATAAGCTTAGGTAGGACACACTAGCGAAGGATTTACTCGTCTCTCCCCTCCTAGTTGTATTCCCCGATCTCCGCCAGAGATCATATCCCTAAGCTCTGATAACACCTGTAACGATTGTCCCATCAGTGGACAGCACCTCACAGTGGTACATATCAGTTTGCCACAGCAGAACGGCGTCCCCTACGGAGAGTCTGGCTTCGGTGCATCCCCCATCAACAGGAAGTCACCAGCGAGAGGCTCGGGGCTCTTTACTTATAGCTCTGATACCACCTGTAACGACCCCAAAACAGGTCCATTCCACCCAACCCATTCTGAGTCGTCAAATACATGGTACAGAAAACAACTACAACTTTATTACAACAATTGTCGTGCAAAATACAACAACACATATGCTGTGAGTTTGGATACAAATATATACCAAATGTGACTCATGTTCCAACCGTGGACATCACCTCACAATAACACCTTACATAAAGGTATAGTCAAAAACTGTTTTAGAAATTAGAATCTTTGGGAAGTGCTCAAGGAAACCTTCGTACATGGGAGGCCACGCGTCTAGGTTATGATAGATATCATATGGCCACAGAATTATCCTTGGTTGACCCAATAGACCCCAAAGAAAAACGAGAAGATTACTATCATATTCTTCCCAATGGTGAGTCTTCTCTTGACTTATCATTATCTCCACTGTCTCTAATTGAGAATTATACTTCAAACAAACACCAAGATTATATAGGTAGTGCCCATAGATATACTCAGCAAGTGGATGAGCACAACCCTGTCTTATGATGACACGAGGTTGTATGTCATTAGACATCTTGTATGATAGTGACAAAACACCCTTCCAACGTTGGGTTCGCCTCACCCTATTTTCTTCACCAAATATAACTACTAAATGATGACCACCGTTCTATTCCCTTGTTACCCCCGCTCGACCCAGCTACACTCTTATTACCTGAAAGGAATTGTGAAGCAAAAGGGTGAGCACAACTAGCTCAGTAAAGAATATCATGACTAAAGATAATTCAATTATCAATAGCCTTCATCAACAATAAATCAGAGATTTAGAACATATGGTAAATGATAAAAATTTCAACCATAGTTGCAGCGGAACGAGCAATCCATTAGAAGAGTCAAATAGACTATAAAGTCTATTATCTTCTCCATGTTAAAAATCCACCAACAATATTTTATCCATGTAACATCACTCAACAGTTCCTTTCCACAATCATATGAATAACTCATAATCATAATTGTGACTATAAATTTTTCTTCGCACCCAGGACGAAGAATATTTTCATCACCTGTCTTTACCTGAAACATCAAAGATCATGGTTATACCAAATCACAGTTCCTGTTTATAATCATACTAACAAATCCATCTTTGCACTACGGGCCAAAGATATTCATCAACAAACCATCTTTGCACTACGGGCCAAAGATATTCAACAACAGTTCATCTTTGCACTACAGGCCAAAGATATTCATCAACAGGCCATCTTTGCACTACATGCCAAAGATATTCATCAACAATTCATATTTGCACTACAGGCCAAATATATTCATATCTCAAAGAAATATATAATCATTTCAGAATTTATATAAACAATAATTATAACCATGTTGATCAATTCACCTTTGCACTTAAGCTTAAGATATTCAATTATAAATTCAATGGTCATGATCATACCAGTCACAATTCAACTTTGCACTACAGGCCAAAGAGAACCCTAGTCATGATCATACCAATAATCTACCCATCTTTACACTCCAGTGAAAGAGAATTTCAACATCAGGGTTATAAAAATGTTATATATGATGATAAAAATAATATGATCAACATATAGTTTTAATCTCAAGAGTAATATTCGTAACTCATGAATAGTAAATCGTGAATAGTAACTCATGAATAGTAACCCCGACACAAAAGATAGAAATTCCACAATAAAATTCATACCAATATTTCGGTATAATGATATTGAAAGAATAACATTACTTAAATTTATAAACAATTTATTTTAATTGTTTACACTTTACTAATTAATGCATTTAATCATCATAAAATGCCAACTCTTACAATTTCATCATCAATAACCAAAACCCTCATCAAAAATCTGCATATACCTCATATAGGATTCTCAAGCCATAAAATCCTATTTTCCAATTTTCTTTCTTCACAAAACATATTTAATTCATTTACTCATAACTAGACCATTTTCATGAAAAATACCAAATCAGTTCCAAAAATATTTCTTTTCTGGGATTTAGCATAATATAGTCCCATAGTGAACATATATTTTTCTCAGAATTTTTAAAAGTCATTTACTATTTTTCATATGGCCAAAATAGCCGAATATTTAGACATTTATCAAAAATTGTACTTTTGTCTAAAAATTCTGAAATTTACAGAGTATACTTCTATCATATACATGTACTCCCAATAAAAATTTCATCAATTTTGGAGTTAACCACAAGGAATTATAAGCTGTTACTTTTAAAATAGTCTTTTCTCATAAAATTCATAACTCTCAATCTATACATCCAAAAATCACCATTTTTGGACACAATCAAGAAAACTCATCAAAATATCATTTCAAATTTTTCCAGAATTTTTGAAGATCAGAAAAATTACGAAACTGAAAATCATAACAACCCTTAAAATCCCTTAATATCCCTTACTATCCCTTACTATCCCTTACAATCCCTTACCTCAAAAGAGCAGTACTTCTGACTGGATATCGGATATGATGCTGAAGGAAACTTGCACTGATGAATAGCAACTCACCAAGTATCTAAAAACTCACAAAATATGCTTCATAATATAGAGAGAGAAAGAGAGAAAGCTTATGTTTCTGGTGTGATTTTCAATTCTAACTTAGCCCTCTATTTATAGGAAAATTTTGGTAGGTTTGACCTGCAACCTGATGGCTTTACCTGCTACTATTCCCACCCACCACATTTGAAATATAATTCAGCACATTTCTTCACCAACCACAAGTGGGGCCCACCAATTCTAGAATTTTCCACCAAAATGATAAACTCCGAAAATTCAACAATTTCTGAACCAGTCATCTCGTAAAATTCATAATAAATCATACGTTCATTTTTAACGGTTCAAAATTTGTGGACATATACTCAACTTATATATGTATAACATATCCAAAAATTACCACGATCCAACGGTCGGATTAAAAATTATAACCCCCGCAAAATATCTCAAAAAACCCTGATTTTTAATACCTCCATTCCGACAAAAATACGGATAAAAATCTCAACATTAACTCCTTCATTTTTAACCACAAAAATATATCCCTCATTTATATCCACATAAAATAAATATTTCCTTATCATATGAATCAATAATTAATTATTCACAAATAATATTACAGAATCACATTTATGACAACCAGGCCGTTCCCAGGAAAGAGGGGGCTTTCCAATAAGGATTTCTCCTTACTGGCGCGCAATTAGATGACCAAACCTCTCCTTAGACAGAACTTTCTAGACATTGCCAATAATGTTATCTAATAATATTATTCAAATAATATGAATTATTGATCTGATAATGGAAAATACTGTGCAGCAACAATTATTGAAACAACAATAATATAAAATATCAACGCAACAATTATTGAATCAATAAAATAAAATATTGAACAGTAATTACTGTAACAATTATTGAGTAGTGCCTTCTTACGTAAGAATCAATAATTTCAAAAATACTATGCAATACCGTGTGCTACTGTGCAATAACGCGTATTACTGTATTTTAACCACCGGGTATTCCAACAGTGTTAACGGTAACAACTACGCCGTTATTTGTAAAAACTCAATTTTGTCGTTTTCTTCACCCGACAGTTATTCTGTTATGGGGCCCACAAATGCTGCGCCGTCGTACGAATATTCTCCGACAGAAAGAATATTCCACGACCAAACGAATATTCCCCGACAACAATGATTATTTTATAACCACTTGCTTATTTTGAAAAAAATTCATATATCACCCTTAACTTTAACTTTTTATCAATTTAACCATTTACTGAATAGTAATTATAAAAAAAAATTGAATACTTTTATTTCATAAAATTCGGGGTCTTACAATCTCCCCTCCTTATGAAATTTCGTCCCTGAAATTTACGTACCTGGTATTTCAAAGAGTTGAGAATACCTTGCTTTCATTTCAGATTCCATCTTTCCTGTCATCATAATTTCTTCATTGCTCATCTCCTGTATTTCAGATATCATTCTAGAATACAGCTTCAAAACAAAGGTTAATTGAACAAATTAACATATCACATAATATCCCGATATTATGACTGACCAACAAATAAGCTTAGGTAGGACACACTAGCGAAGGATTTACTCGTCTCTCCCCTCCTAGTTTTATTCCCCGATCTCCGCCAGAGATCATATCCCTAAGCTCTGATAACACCTGTAACGATTGTCCCATCAGTGGACAGCACCTCACAGTGGTACCTATCAGTTTGCCACAGCAGAACGGCGTCCCCTACGGAGAGTCTGGCTTCGGTGCATCCCCCATCAACAGGAAGTCACCAGCGAGAGGCTCGGGGCTCTTTACTTATAGCTCTGATACCACCTGTAACGACCCCAAAACAGGTCCATTCCACCCAACCCATTCTGAGTCGTCAAATACATGGTACAGAAAACAACTACAACTTTATTACAACAATTGTCGTGCAAAATACAACAACACATATGCTGTGAGTTTGGATACAAATATATACCAAATGTGACTCATGTTCCAACCGTGGACATCACCTCACAATAACACCTTACATAAAGGTATAGTCAAAAACTGTTTTAGAAATTAGAATCTTTGGGAAGTGCTCAAGGAAACCTTCGTACATGGGAGGCCACGCGTCTAGGTTATGATAGATATCATATGGCCACAGAATTATCCTTGGTTGACCCAATAGACCCCAAAGAAAAACGAGAAGATTACTATCATATTCTTCCCAATGGTGAGTCTTCTCTTGACTTATCATTATCTCCACTGTCTCTAATTGAGAATTATACTTCAAACAAACACCAAGATTATATAGGTAGTGCCCATAGATATACTCAGCAAGTGGATGAGCACAACCCTGTTTTATGATGACACGAGGTTGTATGTCATTAGACATCTTGTATGATAGTGACAAAACACCCTTCCAACGTTGGGTTCGCCTCACCCTATTTTCTTCACCAAATATAACTACTAAATGATGACCACCGTTCTATTCCCTTGTTACCCCCGCTCGACCCAGCTACACTCTTATTACCTGAAAGGAATTGTGAAGCAAAAGGGTGAGCACAACTAGCTCAGTAAAGAATATCATGACTAAAGATAATTCAATTATCAATAGCCTTCATCAACAATAAATCAGAGATTTAGAACATATGGTAAATGATAAAAATTTCAACCATAGTTGCAGCGGAACGAGCAATCCATTAGAAGAGTCAAATAGACTATAAAGTCTATTATCTTCTCCATGTTAAAAATCCACCAATAATATTTTATCCATGTAACATCACTCAACAGTTCCTTTCCACAATCATATGAATAACTCATAATCATAATTGTGACTATAAATTTTTCTTCGCACCCAGGACGAAGAATATTTTCATCACCTGTCTTTACCTGAAACATCAAAGATCATGGTTATACCAAATCACAGTTCCTGTTTATAATCATACTAACAAATCCATCTTTGCACTACGAGCCAAAGATATTCATCAACAAATCATCTTTGCACTACGGGCCAAAGATATTCAACAACAGTTCATCTTTGCACTACATGCCAAAGATATTCATCAACAGGCCATCTTTGCACTACATGCCAAAGATATTCATCAACAATTCATATTTGCACTACAGGCCAAATATATTCATATCTCAAAGAAATATATAATCATTTCAGAATTTATATAAACAATAATTATAACCATGTTGATCAATTCACCTTTGCACTTAAGCTTAAGATATTCAATTATAAATTCAATGATCATGATCATACCAGTCACAATTCAACTTTGCACTACAGGCCAAAGAGAACCCTAGTCATGATCATACCAATAATCTACCCATCTTTACACTCCAGTGAAAGAGAATTTCAACATCAGGGTTATAAAAATGTTATATATGATGATAAAAATAATATGATCAACATATAATTTTAATCTCAAGAGTAATATTCGTAACTCATGAATAGTAAATCGTGAATAGTAACTCATGAATAGTAACCCCGACACAAAAGATAGAAATTCCACAATAAAATCCATACCAATATTTCGGTATAATGATATTGAAAGAATAACATTACTTAAATTTATAAACAATTTATTTTAATTGTTTACACTTTACTAATTAATGCATTTAATCATCATAAAATGCCAACTCTTACAATTTCATCATCAATAACCAAAACCCTCATCAAAAATCTGCATATACCTCATATAGGATTCTCAAGCCATAAAATCCTATTTTCCAATTTTCTTTCTTCACAAAATATATTTAATTCATTTACTCATAACTAGACCATTTTTATAAAAAATACCAAATCAGTTTCAAAAATATTTCTTTTCTGGAATTTAGCATAATATAGTCCCATAGTGAACATATATTTTTCTCAGAATTTTTAAAAGTCATTTACTATTTTTCATATGGCCAAAATAGCCAAATATTTAGACATTTATCAAAAATTGTACTTTTGTCTAAAAATTCTGAAATTTACAGAGTATACTTCTATCATATACATGTACTTCCAATAAAAATTTCATCAATTTTGGAGTTAACCACAAGGAATTATAAGCTGTTACTTTTAAAATAGTCTTTTCTCATAAAATTCATAACTCTCAATCTATACATCCAAAAATCACCATTTTTGGATACAATCAAGAAAACTCATTAAAATATCATTTCAAATTTTTCCAGAATTTTTGAAGATCAGAAAAATTACGAAACTGAAAATCATAACAACCCTTAAAATCCCTTAATATCCCTTACTATCCCTTACTTTCCCTTACTTTCCCTTACAATCCCTTACCTCAAAAGAGCAGTACTTCTGACTGGATATCGGATATGATGCTGAAGGAAACTTGCACTAATGAATAGCAACTCACCAAGTATCTAAAAACTCACAAAATATACTTCATAATATAGAGAGAGAAAGAGAGAAAGCTTATGTTTCTGGTGTGATTTTCAATTCTAACTTAGCCCTCTATTTATAGGAAAATTTTGGTAGGTTTGACCTGCAACCTGATGGCTTTACCTGCTACTATTCCCACCCACCACATTTGAAATATAATTCAGCACATTTCTTCACCAACCACAAGTGGGGCCCACCAATTCTAGAATTTTTCACCAAAATGATAAACTCCGAAAATTCAACAATTTCTGAACCAGTCATCTCGTAAAATTCATAATAAATCATACGTTCATTTTTAACGGTTCAAAATTTGTGGACATATACTCAACTTATATATGTATAACATATCCAAAAATTACCACGATCCAACGGTCGGATTAAAAATTATAACACCCGCAATATTTCTCAAAAAAACCCTGATTTTTAATACCTCCATTCCGACAAAAATACGGATAAAAATCTCAACATTAACTCCTTCATTTTTAACCACAAAAATATATCCCTCATTTATATCCACATAAAATAAATATTTCCTTATCATATGAATCAATAATTAATTATTCACAAATAATATTATAGAATCACATTTATGACAACCAGGCCGTTCCCAGGAAAGAGGGGGCTTTCCAATAAGGATTTCTCCTTACTGGCGCGCAATTAGATGACCAAACCTCTCCTTAGACAGAACTTTCTAGACATTGCCAATAATGTTATATAATAATATTATTCAAATAATATGAATTATTGATCTGATAATGGAAAATACTGTGCAGCAACAATTATTGAAACAACAATAATATAAAATATCAATGCAACAATTATTGAATCAATAAAATAAAATATTGAACAGTAATTACTGTAACAATTATTGAGTAGTGCCTTCTTACGTAAGAATCAATAATTTCAAAAATACTATGCAATACCGTGTGCTACTGTGCAATAACGCGTATTACTGTATTTTAACCACCGGGTATTCCAACAGTGTTAACGGTAACAACTACGCCGTTATTTGTAAAAACTTAATTTTGTCGTTTTCTTCACCCGACAGTTATTCTGTTATGGGGCCCACAAATGTCTGCGTTATCGTTCGAATATTCTCCGACAGAAAGAATATTCCACGGACCAAACGAATATTCCCCGACAACAATGATTATTTTATAACCACTTGCTTATTTTGAAAAAAATTCATATATCACCCTTAACTTTAACTTTTTATCAATTTAACCATTTACTGAATCGTAATTATAAAAAAAAATTGAATACTTTTATTTCATAAAATTCGGGGTCTTACACTTATGGTAGTATAATGGGGAAATATCAGATCTCAAAATTATGGATCCCATCTTAGAAGCCAGACGTGAATGAAAATACGTTGAATTAGAACCCTAATATCATCTTTGAACAACGTTTTCTTACAATTCATTTCTACCGAAAACAACTAGAATTGATTCTGTCGCTCGATGTCGGAATCTGTGTGATATAACATTTTGATGGACTTCCTTGTCGTCGCTAAATCTGTCTGTTGCCGCTTAAAACCAAAAACTCCATCGCCATGTGTAATTTGTCAATAGGAAATAATAAAATAAAGACAGACACAATCGTCGCCGAATATTAGACAACATACGGTTTATGCTGTCGCTATCTAGTATAACCGACGGACAAGAGCTTCGCTGATCATCCGTCGCTGATTCATCGTTTATGAAATGCATCCTTTTTTGCGATGTTTATGCATGTGTTGACTATTTTACTATGTCCAATTTATACTAAACATCCTATTTTGACAATTTGAAACATTTGTACACACCAACAACAAATCAAACTAATACCTAAAAAATTCCAACTTAAGGTTTCAGTAAATATTTACTTTAATTGGTTGAACAATATTTAATATTGTTCATCAATTTCCAAACAAAACTTTTCAACTTAGAAGATGCAGATGATATATGAGGCTGAAGTAAATAAATTAGATGTTGAAGATGTGCTCTTTGAAGAACCCTAATATCACATGTATAAGCATAATAAGCAAAAGCAGCATTGAATTCCCAAGATTTTAAACACAAATTTCTTTTGAAGCCCTTGACATATGATATTATAGATCTATACGAATTTAAAGTGTTTAACCCTATGTTACATGGACTTCTTGATATGGGTTCGAGTACACGATAAATAATGTTCTTAAAAGTTATTTAATATTTTGTGAATTTAGGGGAAGAATGTCAAACATTTGGTGTTATTATGAATATAAAAGATAATTAGTATATTTAAGCGAAAATTTAAATATTGAATTTAGTGAAAAAAGAAATATAAAAATTGAAAGAACTTGAGTTCAAAGTTAATTTTATATTTAACATACACTATTATTTTTTTAACTATTTTTATTCCAAAAAGGAATATGCACAAATTTAAGTGTATTTCTAAATGAATAATAATAATAATTGAAAGTAAAATTTCATTTCCAATACATACTTAGGAACTGAACAACGTCATAATAGCACAGCTAATGTTTGAGAAATAAAATTACATATGATTAAACAACTGTTAATTAATGGATACCGACTGAACAAAAGTTTCCGATCAACTGAGCATGTAGAATGTTGATATGGTCATGTCAAAAGTGGTGGTTGTTGGAATAAACGGTTGTACGAACGAAATAGGAAGTGAGAGTCATACGTTGAATAAATTATGTCAACCAAAAGTGGAAGCTTTATTAGAAAAGACATCATTGGGATACAAGAAAATACTCCAAGAAGAATAGGGAGCAAAGTTGAACCACCCTCAAAGGATAAGAAAACGGTTGTGCAAAAGGCTACCACCATAGCTGCAATTGAGACAAATAGTGTTGTGATTGCAACCATCAACATGAAGGGTAAAGAGTGCCGAAAATCTCTCTCTCGATAACGTGAAGTAAGGATGGATAAGAGCATTAAGATTGAAGTTGAAGATGAGAACATTCCAACTCCCTCTGATATGGCGAATACCTTGAAAAATGGCTCATTCAACAAGGTAGGAACTCCTACATTAGAATCAATGCCTCCTGGTACAGTTAAGGCAGCTGTAAAGACTACGGTGGCGATAAGTGTTGCAACTACCAAACATGAAGTTGCAGTATTCTTCATCCATTTTTCACCTTCCTTCATTAGGGCTTTGTGCTCTTCCTTGAATATATCATGTGGGGTTTGGCCATTTTTGTTTTTCATAACCTTATACAATGGTCTAACTATCTTTTCCACCTCCTGTCAAGGGTATGAAAATCAGACTAAATTTTGATGTAGAAATTTTTTATGATAAATTATGGTTGCTATAAAAATCTTGACATCAATGAGCTTTAGCTCAAATGGTACCCGTAACAGGGTGGTGTAGGGTTCATATATCCTGTAAAGGACGTATAATGGTAGCCTAATGCTACATTTGGATCGTAGGAATCAAGGTGCATGAGAATGAATTGACTCATTCTTATGTAATAAAAAAATATGTGTTTGGTTGTTATTTCATTGGAATAAAATGGACCATTCTCATCCTTCCAAATTTTATTTTTTAAAAGAGGGTATTAAATTATGACTCATTCCAATTAGGAATTAAATAAATCATTCCACTCTCTATTCTATTTATTCACTAATTCTATTTATTCAATCCAAACATATTATAAAGGTCTTCTTTCAAACCCCATATAGGGTTCAGCTCTTGTAGGGTTGAGATATTAGGTTCTATGCGAGTTCAAAAAGACGACAAGATAAAAGATTAAGATCCCCTCCATTACACCTATACTCTAATTTAACCTATACACATTCAGGGACACAAATATTGAATTTAGCACGGTACTATCAACACAATAATTTGCAACAAGTTTTATTGTGTTCCTAAGTATAACAACGAATTTTATTACGTCCCTGAATGCAAAACTTGTGTTGCTGAAAGAGTATTGGGAGAATTGGAGGATAAGTGTAATGAAGGAGATTCTAATCCATAAATAAGAATTTAATTTCTAGCAGTGGCTTGTGTTGCGATGTTTACCATGTACCATAATAGATCTCGTTGCATTTGAAGAGCTGCTCCCGATACTTCGTTGAGCTTATCTGGAGGTGCTAATTTTGCCGCTAAATGCAACATGTTGTTGTCATGTATGTCCTTGTAGTTAGCTATCAGGCTCCCTATGGTGCCTATCTCATGCAGTAGATTGAAGATATTTTGGTGACGATGCAAAACTGCGACATGAAAAATGCTTTCATTGCGATCATCTATTTGCCATATAAGATCAGGATAATAGTCAATAAGTGCAATCAAGAATCCAGTATTTCCAACTTCTGCAGCTACAAATAGTAGCCCCGGAACCTCTTTTTCTAAGTTTGAAATTTCATAGCCTTCGTGCCTAAGGACATGTTCCAAGATGTAGTATAAAAGTTTGAAGGCATGAGATTGTTGCAAGTTTTCATCTTTTGCTTCCTTCATGCTTAGGCCTACAAATGACAATAAATGAGTACTAGATATGAAATACATATGCCTCTTTTTAGTGGCTTGATTTTTTTGATAAGTTGGTTATTTAACTTGGTAAAAAAACTTTGAGCGTGCAAATTCTTGCGTTCAAATTTTCCTGCATGTTGCCCATAATTAATTTAATAATGTAAATACACTTTGTAAGTTTATCCCTTTTCTATAAAGTTACATTTGAGGAGGAAGAAGTATTAGATATGATATATGTTGCTGTCTCTTTCTAATAACTTGAATTTTTAGATAAGTTGATTATTTCACAATGAGGAAGAATAAGTTAGATTTTATCACAGAAACAAGAAAAAAGTAGCAGTAATGTTAAATTAGTCATTTTTTTAGTATGAGAATTATATAGCGACAAAATAATTAATATTCGTTACAAATAATAATGTCATTGGTGCCACCACCTAATTTTTTTTTCTATCGTTGCATGTGTATTGGGGGGAATTGTGGTAAAAATGTAATGGAAGGGATCTGGTCCATTTTTTTAACTTTTAAAATTTAAATCAAATAAATTATCACAAACAGGTTTAAATTGAGTTTATCCTTTATACAACTTATTTCCTAAAACAAGAAAACGAGTAGTATTAAAATACGAGATTAAACCTAATCAAGTGAACAAAAATAAAATAAAAATTACTGTATTAATATGTAGGATCACTAATTGATCATTCTTCTTGATAAAATGCACATCATTGGCTATAACCTATAAGGCTATAAATTAAGTACTATAATCTGAGTTTTAGATTTTACTTCAACAATATTTTATATCTAGTCATTCACAAGTTATTTTTAGATGCAAAGCCAAAGCTAGAATAAACTGACAAGAATTGGTGATTCTTCTCCACCATCCCATTTGCTGCCCATCAACAAATGCAAAAGGCATACGAGCAAGCACATGCAATGCCATCTCGCCATTGTTATCGCTAGCAGCAATAAGCGTTGGGTCATTGCTGACCATTTTGAATGCTACATCTGCATAGGTTAAAGTACGATAAAATATAACAACAGATTAAATACTTGAGAATAAAATTATAGAAGCAAAAATTACTAAAACAAACTTGTTGCGTGTAGTATAATATTTTGTTGCTGCAATGCAAGGACGCAAGAAAATACACACACAAACACACACACACACACACACACACACACGAAATACCTCTTGAAGAAATTAATGAAGTTGAGGAAGAAGAAATTAAAAAAGAAAATTTTGAAGGCATCTCAAAAGAGGAACACCAACAAAGTTGTGTTGATGAAAGCGTGGAGCTTGAACATATAAAATAGGAGAAAATGAAAAAGAAGATTTTGGAGAAATTACTAGAGATGATGAAGAAGAAAAGTATGACAAGAAATAAAGAGCTTGAAGACACGTCAAGTGAACACGCATTTAAAGAAGTAAAAGGAGAAAGAAAAGAAAAGGAGGAGGTGATCAAAGAAATAGAAATGATTGATGAAATTGTCAATATTGAAGAGTTTGAAATTGAGAAATAAAAGAAGAAATTGTTGACCGAAAGGATGAAAAGAATAAGTTTGAAAATTTGGAGGAGAATAAGAAATATATTATGAGTATAAAAAGTAATGATTTAGAATTTAGAGCATGGTGAATTTTAGTGGAAGATATTGAATGGGTTAACATGGAGAAGCAACAAAAGAAATTCATGAAGCATGCAAAATGTGAGAAGCTAGATTACAAGATAAAGAAGATCAAATGGAAACTCCAAGCATGCATGTGTGAAGAAAAATGTCGAGGCACAAAAGTAAATAAAAGAAAGAAGATTCTTATGTCCATGGAGATCGCAAAGTTAATGACTCAAGTTTTTAATTAAAGAAAATTTAAGTTCAAATCAATATTCAAGCCATTTACATCAATGAATATGTAAAAAGAGGTTCTCGCGATTGAAGGCATCGGAAGAGGAAGAAGATCGGAAGTTTCGTGAGATTTTAAAGATTTTCAAGTTTATGGATTAAATCAAGTTTAAGAGAAGGTGTTTGTGACAACTCGAAAATTTATAAAAATCTTGAACGATTAAATTAAAGGTTAAAGAATAAAACCTATACTTGAAATAGAGGAATGATTAAATTCTTTTTTTTAGAGAAACCTATACGGATTAAAAGAACATGTCTAAGCCACATGGTTAGATTTGGAGCACATGGTTAATTTAATTTGGCAAGATTTGTTTTACCAACTCCTATTTAGTCTTATCATTTTCCTAGATTTACAAGCAAAGTAAGAGATAAGAGAGAAGAAGTTGGGAGATTTTATATATTTATATATGTATATATATATTTTCCTAAAATAAATAGTCCCTCTCATTTTAACAAATAAGTTTCCTTCTCATTTTCCTATTACCTAACAAAAGAAAAATAAAAGAGAGAGAGAGAGAACAAGAGGGTGGTTCGGCAGCCACCATAGGAGAAGAGAAGAGAAGTTCTTTCATGCCACCCAAGTCCATAGACTACTTTGGAAGAAGAAGGAAGTAAGCAACAAGAACTAGGTATAAACTAAAGGGATCCAATCTATGGCAATCGGTTGCCAAAATACTATTCATAGCGACCAAGTTGCAACACTATGTAGCGGCTTAGGATTATTTTATATTAAAAAAAGACAACCGCTACACCTCCTAGCGGCTCTGCTTTTAATATTAAAAAAATTGCGGCTTGAATACAACACTCATGCAAGAGACCTAAGCAAATACAAGAAGCAAGAAGTAGCAAGAGACCTAAGCAAGTACAAGAAGTATAGCAAGCAAGTGTGTTGTTTTGTTTTTTGTCAAGCCGCTACATGTAGTAGCGGCCCTTTTTTTTATTACAATAATAATATTGTTAATAATAATAATCTCACTTTAATAATTATTAATATAATAATAATAATAATAATAATAATAATAATAATAGCCGCTACATTATGTAGCGGTGCTCCAATTCCAAACCTCTATTATAATAGTATTAAAATAATAATAATAATAATAATAATAATAAAATTATTATTATTATTAACAATATCTTTAAAAGGGGACCCCTTTTTGCCTCCCTCATTCCTTGTTCTACTGCTAAATAATGTAGAAATGAAATTAATAATAATAATAATAATATTATAATATACGCCATAAAAGTTGCTGGAGCACCGCTACACAATGTAGCGGCTAATATTGTTATTATTATATTATTATTATTATTATTATTATATTATGGCTTGAAGACCCTAAATATGATTTGAACATATTTTTGGAGGCTACTTTGGTCATTTTTAATAAAATGTTATGTGTATTGCATTTTATGTTTATTAAATTGTTTATGAGTTTAATAAATGATTAAAAATATTATTAAATGATTAATAATATTAGATTAAAACATTAATAAATGATTAAAATGTTATTAAAAGGAGATTAAAATATTATTAAGTGATTAATAATATTAGTAAATAATTTAAATATTATTAAATGATTAATAATATTAGTAAGTAATTAAAATATTATTAAAGGGTTACTAATATTTGTAAGTGATTAAAATATTATTAAATGGTTAATAATATTAGTAAGTGGTTAAAATATTATTAAGTGATTAATAATATTAGTAAATGAGTTGAATATTATTAAATGATTAATAATATTTGTAAATGATTAAAATATTATTAAGTGATTAATAATATTAGTAAATGATTTGAATATTATTAAATGATTAATAATATTAGTAAGTAATTAAAATATTATTAAAGGGTTAATAATATTTGTAAATGATTAAAATATTATTAAATGATTAATAATATTATTAAGTGATTAAAATATTATTAAGGGATTAATATGATTTGTAAGTGATTAAAATATTATTTAATGGATAATAATATTAGAAGGTGAATAAAATATTATTAAATGATTAATAATATTAGAAGATGAATAAGATATTATTAAGTGATTAATAATATTAGACTCGAGTTTAAAGATGTTGTTTAAGTGATAGTAATATTATCAAAAGACAATAATATTATTGATGGTTTAAGAGATTATCTAATGTTTGATTACGTGGCTAAATGTTAGATAATTTATTTATAAAGTAAAAGTATTATGAGGTATGATATGATATGTTGATTGAAAGAGCAATCTTATTAATGATAGGTCTTTTATAAGAGATTAAATTAGATTGCGTAGCAGTAATCGAGGGGCAAGACAAGTTTCCTTAACTCAAATTCGAGTTATTATGTTTCAAGCATGCTAGTGGTTTAATTATTGTCAATTATTCCACATCTATGATTATTGTTATTCGCACTTAGGGCAAATTACATATGTTCATCAGGTATGAAAGACTGATAACCTTGATTACCAAAGTATTTGTTCAAAGTCATTGTTGGCCACTCAGAGTTATTGAAACAATTATTCATTATTGAAACTTGATTCTCAATCTTTCACAATTGTTATATATTATTGAAAATTCAGAAAGGTATATTCTTTTCTTCAATCATGATATATCTTTATTGTATTTAAACTTGCTGAGTAAAGTAGTTGCTCATTCTTACTATACATGATAATATTTCAGTTAATTAAGCCCGAGTGTTCGAAGAAGGATAAAGTCAAAGGCAAAGTTGGAGAATAGTTCTATATGAACGTTTAACTATTACATTTATCTTATGTAAAATGATGATGTAAACCTTTTGAGTTATTAAGGTATGTACTCCCTCCGTTCTTTAATATAAATTATTTTAGAGTTGTGCACAAGTATTAAGAAAATGATTGTAAAACATTAAATATCATATCAATTGTCTATATTGTTCTTATATTGAAAGAAGAGAGTGTTATTTATTTGACAAAGAATAGCGAGAGAACCAAATTAGTTATATTTAATACTTGGGGTAATATTGAAAACTAAGCAATTAATACTTACTTGAAATTCTCAAATGACTTAAATTAAAAGACACAAATATTTCTCTAAAATGACTTATATTAAGGAACGGAGGGAGTATTGAGTTAAGGTTATAGACCTTGGGAAATGTTATAGAATCATTTGAAATGAACAGTGTATGTTTATGTATTTCACATTAATTTATAAAATGTGTAAGAAGATGATGTATCATGACGCACCAGGTCTGAGGTTAAAGGGACCTGAATTTGGAGGCGTTACAGTGTTGATGTAACACCCAGTAAAATAATAAATAAATAAATAACATTTAAATGCATATTTTAATTTTTCTAATTGGACTTCGTTTTTTATTTGGGTCAACTAGTCATTTAAGTTATGCGGGCTAATAAATATTAATAAGAGATGAGTAATTAATTTAGTACAATTGGGCCTTAAAAATTTATTTGGGTTTAATTTAATTAATCGTGGGTAATATTAATTTTATTATATTTAGGAGAATTAATAAGATAAATAATAAATATATATATACTAAAACCTAATAAAACATGAGATGCAAATCAGAAAGAAAAAGAAGAAGCGCAGCCACCTCTTAGTATATTTCAGAGAGAAGTACGTACTAGAATAGAAAAGGAACACAGGTTTGTTATGTTTTGTTCTTTGATTTTGTTACCTTCTGTATACCAATTGTTGTTTTGTTTTAATTTCTTTTAATTTACAACTAAGAAATGCGAAAATTGTTATATAACTGTGATGGGCAGTCATCATATAAATAAAAGTGTGAATTGAAGTATTTGATTATATTGCAATATGAACACCCTGGTTTGGAACGGAGGAAACATTATTTATTTATATATATATATATATATATATATATATATATATATAATGATTGTCTACATTAAATTGATAATTAAGATTCCTGTTATGGTCTTATATAGAATTATTTGGAAGATGGAATTGGGAATTTACATGGAAATCATATTATGAGTAAAAAAATAAAAAAAAAAAGAAAAAAAAAAGAAAAAGAATTCGTAACTTTTTAGCATACTGTTAACAGTGTTCATAACATATATATAAATTTTATTTTAATAAGTATTTGGCTAGGAACTTATAAATCGAAATTGGTAATTTAAATTGAAACTATGTATATTAATTTAAAGTAATTAATTTTGCTGGCATAGTTAGAAAAGTTCTTATTAATAAATTAAATGATATTATGTTTGTAACGGCTAGATTTGTAATAAAATTTATTTTATTATTCTATTATTAGATCGGACAGAAGGAATTTAACGAACTATATTGGGATAATAATTTTGGGTATTACATTGCTTAATCTAGGTACGGATTCCGTACTCTTTCAGCGAGACTATTTTATTTTTAAGTTGTTCGTTTCGTTATTCGTTTCGAAATTTAGTTTTGCCTCTCATAATTGTTTCTTCTTAAATTCGTGAGAATGTTTCATCTTGGCATTAGTATTTGAAACTAGTATTTGTACTCTTTGGTCTAGTGTGTCATGGTTTATATTTATTTCGATCTTTGTAGAAAGTACATGTTAATATATTTGGAGACTTTGTGTTAATGTTTCGTTTCAGTTTAACATGTACATGTTAGAACCCCTTTGTTGTATCGCATGTGTTGTGACATTATATTTTGTTAGAATACCGTAGGGTATACCTGAGCTATAACCACCTGTGGGGGTACCACAGGCATGTCCTCTTGGCACCGAGGCATGACACCTTCCGTGGCGGTGTGATCAGTCTACAGCGTCTCCGTTTTGTGCTCCGATGAGAGTTGGCCATTTGGTGTTTTTGTAAGACCCCAAATTATTAATAAATAAAATTTAATTTTCTCTATTTATTATTTTGAAATAGTAAGGGTTGATTTGATTAATGTGGTTAGTTATGGGTGAAATGCGTAAATATTTTAAATAAGCAAGTGGTTATAAAATATTCATTGTTGTCGGGGAATATTCGCTTGGTTGTGGAATATTCTTACTGTCGGAGAATATTCGTACGACGGCGCAGTCTTTTGTGGGCCCCATAACGGAAAGCGATTGGATGAAGAAAACGACAAAAATAAGTTATTTATAAATAACGGCGTAGTTGTTACCGTTAATACTGTTGGAATACCCGGTGGTTAAAGCACAGTAATACGCGTTGTTGCACAGTAGCACACGGTATTGCACCAATTATTGATTCTTACGTAAGAAGGCACTACTCAATAATTGTTACAGTAATTACTGTTCAATATTGTATTTTATTGATTCAATAATTACTGCGTTGATATTTTATATTACTGTTGTTTTAATAATTGTCACTATACAGTATTTTCTATTATCGGAACAATAATTCATATTATCTGAATAATATTATTAGATAACATTATTGGCAATGTCTAGAAAGTTCTGTCTAAGGAGAGATTTGGTCATCTAATTGCGCGCCAGTAAGGAGAGATCCTTATTGGAAAGCCCCCTCTTTCCTGGGAACGGCCTGGCTGCCAGTACTGTGATTCTGTAATATTATTTGTGTATAATTAATTATTGATTTATATGATGAGGAAAATATTGATTTTATGTGGATATAGATGGAGAAAATTTTTAATGTGACAATTGTTAAAAATTAATATTTTATCTTTTTCTGATAAAATAATTTATTTAAATATATTATTTTAATAATATATTGATGGTGATATTTTTACAATGAATGTGGGATATATGAGTATATGAGGAGGAAGAGTATTTTTGTGGTATTAAATGATTAACACATGTTTTGTGTGTTGGTGGACACAATTCTTGACCGAAAATTTATTATTGACTGTAAAATCGTCCGTTTGTGGATTTCGGTCAATTTCTGTTTGGAATTTGGAAAAACTTTCTTCTGCAAAGTTGTAGAGAATTGAATTTCCTATAAAAACTCGGGAGATTCGAATTTTCTGATAAAAGGGCTATTTATTATGAATTATTGAAGTTCTGAAATAATTGATTTTTGGAGTTTAAAATGTTTTTTTTAAGAAAAACGTTTTTTGTTGCAATTGAGTGGCTCACATGTGTTATACATGATCTGAAATCAGATTTCTTAGGTGGGCTTGATAATTTTGTAAATATAATATTATTATATTCAATTTTCTGCTTTGGTGTTCTAAGCATTTTCCTATAAATAGGGTGCTTAGGTTAGAATTGAAAATCACACCAGAAACACAAGTTTCTCTCTCTATATCGAGCGTATTCTTGTGAGTATTTGATACTTTGAGTGTTACTATACGGTGCAAGTTTCCTTCAGCACTATATCTAGTATTCCAGTCAGAAGTACCGTATTTCCGAGGTAAGGGATGTTATTTCTTCTTAAATGATATAATTTTCTTCAATATCATTATGCCGAAGTATTGATCTGAATTTTTATCAAATTTGGAACTTTTTATGTCGGGGTTACTATTCATGAGTTACTATTCACGAGTTACTATTCACCGAAAAATAAAATTTTCTTCTTTTCGTCCAAAATATCTATTCTGGATACTAGCTTTGATTGTATCCATGTTTTGATCATTCTTGAATTTTACTCCACTATGATTATTTATGAGGTATTTTTGGACATGGAATAGTTGAAATACAAATCCTTAATATTTATTATTTTGTTTCACTGGATTCGTTTCCTTTAAAATATTTTTCATCATCCTCAGTCCTAAATGATGATATAATTAAATATCTTTGGCCTGTAGTGCAAAGATGAATGATTTCTGATGAATATCTTTGGCCTGTAGTGCAAAGATGAATGATTTCTGATGAATATCTTTGGCCCGTAGTGCAAAGATGAACAGGTGTTGAGGTGAACATGACCAACTGATGAATATCTTTGGCCTGTAGTGCAAAGATGACTATTTGATTTAAGATATTTATTGATTGATGTTACAGGGATAAAATGTTGATGATGGGCTTTTAAATTCATAGATAATCGTAGATTTCATTCTCTACGTAACTCTTCTATGAATTATTATTTTTCGCTGCGAATATTGATTTAAAACTTGTTGTCTATTGTATTCTATTAAATTTTTCCCTGTTGAAGACTAACGATAATTTGTTGTATATTATCTTAGTCATAATATTCTTTACTGGGCTAGTTGAGCTCATCCTTTTCCTTGTTGTTCCATTTTCTTCTCAGGAGGCGAGAATGTAGTGAGTACTAGTCGGGGTGTAGAATGATGGTTCAAGACAGTTATTTTAGTAGTCCTCACTATTTTGTAAAATAGTGTATCAATAAGTATAATGAGTACTTAATTGGGTATGAATACTGTCTAGATGACAATATTTGTATTTAAACTCACAGTATATGTGTTGTCGTATTTTGCACGACAAATGTATTAATAAAGTTGTAGTTGTTTCTGTACCATGTATTTGGCGACTCAGAATGGGTTGGATGGATTGGACCTATTTTGGGGGCGTCACAGTTTTGTTGTGGGAGGCGTATGGGTCGACCCTAGTTTTCTGTTCTGTTCTGTTCTGTGGATTGGTGATGTTTGTGCCAAACACACCTTCCGATTTTATATGCATTGGATTCGCGATCCAATGTGTGTGACTTGCCTGTGTGACATTATTTGACTTGCCTGTGTGGCAAGGTATATTTCTGTTTTGTTCTGAGCTCGGTATGAAATAACACCCAGCCATTTGATTCAGCCTATTATTTCGTTGTGTTAGATTTGTTCGTTTCGTTTCAGTTCGTTTCGTCTCTTTTCATTTAATTGAGTTAGTTATTTCAGTTCATTATTTGTATTCTATATCCGTACTGGGCATTTGACTCATGCTGTGTTTTCTTCCGGCAGGTAATCAGGGGAATCAAGGGCAAGTGTGATGAGAGCTCCATTCATTCTAATGATTTAGAAATATTCTGTTTAGACTGGATGTGTTAGTTTACTTGGAATTGTAATAATTATTTTAGATTGTGGTTTGAGATAGTTTGAGATTTATTATGGTTGACTTGTGGAATTTATCAGTTATTAAGACCATTCTTTTGTGGCTTTGAGCCTTGTTATTAAATTCATCAGTTTTGGTTATGTTTTGGGTAACCTCTCTTTCTATTTCGGAAAGGGGGTGTTACAGAGTTGGTATCAGAGCTTAGGTTCTTTTTTGTAGAAAACCTATTTAGGTTTGACCTGTAAGTTATGGGTAGACTTCTGGGTTAGGTTTATGTTTCGTTTGATTTTCTGTTCAGCTATTATATCAGTTATATTTGAATCTATCCCTAATCTGCTTTGTTATCTATTCGTTGATCTCTTTGTTAGATGGCTCGTAGATTTGCCAGAGTTGCTGGGAGGCGAGGCAACAATAGGGGAAGAGGTGCGGGTCAGCCCAATGAGCAACCTAATAATCAGATAAATGCTTAGTTGGCTACCTTGGTGAATCAAGCAGTGAATCAGGCGTTACCTCAGTTAGTGGCACAGGTTGTACAGGCAATGCAGTAGCCGCCACCAGAAATTCCTGAGCAAGGAAATCCGGGAAATAATGGTCAGAAAACAAACGAAGAAGAAAGGAATGTAGATGGTCATAATCAGCGGGTAGTTCCAATGTATGTGTGGTTGGAAAGGTTTTAGAAGCAGAAACCACATGCATTCAGTTCAGCTCCAACTCCAATTGATGCAGAGAATTGGATTGCCCACTTAGAGAAGATTTTTGATGTGTTGGGGTGCTCGGATAATCAGAAAGTGTTGCTAGCTGCTTACAAGCTGGAAGGGGACGCACAGAGGTGGTGGAAAGCGTTGAAAACAACAAAGGGTGATGGTTATGTTGAGTCACTTAGCTGGGCAGAGTTTTATGAGGTCTTTTATCAGCAGTATTTTCCAGCTGCTTATAAAGAGGCCTATGCCAGAGAGTATCTGTCTATTCGACAGAAAGATGATGAGTCCATCACAGATTTCATGACGAGGTTCACTAGGTTGGCAGGCTTTGCGGGAACTTCTGTAGGGACTACAGCAGAATAGGCGGAGAAGTTCAAGTGGCGGATTCATTATAGGTATCGCCAGCACCTTGTAAACAACAAATTTGCAGATGTTTCGGCTGTGGCAAATGGAGCCAAGAATATTGAAATGGAGAGACAGGACTTTCGGTCTTCTAAACCGGAAGGGAGTCGAAAGAGGGACAGAGATGACCATCAGGGTCAAACTTCAGGTCAGCACGGGAAGAATCAGGTTGGTCAGTTGAATAGGAATCGTGGTGGTCAACAGGGGCAGTGGCGTGGCCAGGATCAAAATAGGGGTTATCAGCAGATGCCTCAACAAGGGTAGAATCGTCAGCTGTAACTACCTTGGAATGGTCAAAATCGTCCGCAGTGGCAGAATCGTCAGCAGGGGCAGAATCAAGGTCGTTATCCGGGACCAGCTGGTGGGGGTAACCCAAATCTTATCCCGATAGCTCCTTGTGCTACTTGTGGGGCTAATCATCCGGGGAGGCAGTGCCACAGACTCACAGGAGCATGCTTCTTGTGTGGACAGATGGGTCATATTGCTAGGAATTGTACCGGTCCACGTGGTAATGGTGGAGGTGGTGATAATGGTGGCAATGAAGGTCAGCGTCAGGGTGGTCGAGTGTTTGCCTTGACATATAACCAGGCGGCAGGTGCGCCAGGTACTGTTTCTGGTACTCTTTTAGTTGGCAATCGTGAAGCGTCTATTTTGTTTGATACGGGTTCTACTCATTCCGTTGTTGCTCAGTCTTTTGTTCGTCACCCGGGTGTGCCATCTCAGTCTTTAGATTCTGTTATGTCTATTGCTACCCCGATGGGGACTTCTGTTGTTATTTTTGATTTGTATCGAGGGTGTCCGATCAGTTTTGGGGATAAGATTCGTAGGGCTAATATTCTCCCGATGAGTATGCACGATTTTGATGTCATTCTTGGGATGGACTGGTTGGATAAGCACCAGGCCACTATCGATTGTCAGGCGAGGAAGATTATATTTGGAGATGTGAAATCTCCAGATTTCGTGTTTCAGGGTTCACAGCCGAGTAGAGTGGTGAAGTTAATTTCAGCTTTGAAGGCTGGAAAGTTGGTGGCAAAGGGTTATGAGGGGTATTTAGCATTTGTGAAAGATACCTCTAAGGGTGAGTCTCGTATTGAAGATGTTCCAATTGTTCGTGATTTTTTCGATGTGTTTCCTGAGGAGTTGTCAGGGTTGCCACCACAGCGGGAAGTAGAGTTTGCTATTGAGCTTATTCCTGGTGCGGAGCCTATCTCTAAGGCACTGTATCGGATGGCACCATTGGAGTTGCAGGAGTTGAAAGAGCAGTTGCAGGAACTGTTAGATCGTGGTGTGATTCGCTCGAGTGTTTTGCCGTGGGGTGCTCCGGTCTTGTTTGTAAAGAAGAATGATGGGTCTATGAGATTGTGCATAGACTACAGGGAGTTGAACAAGATTACCATCAGGAATCGGTATCCATTGCTGAGGATTGATCACTTGTTTGACCAACTTTAGGGGGCAAAATATTTTTCGAAGATAGACTTGAGGTCAGGCTATCATCAGTTGAGGGTAAGGGATGAGGATATTCCTAAGACGACTTTTCGTACTCGATATGGGCATTACGAGTTGATGCCATTTGTGTTGACTAACGCTCCAGCGGTGTTTATGGATTTAATGAATCGGGTGTTCAGGGAGTACTTAGACCAATTTGTTATTGTCTTTGTTGATGACATTTTGGTTTACTCCAAGTCTAAGGAAGAGCATGAAGAACATCTTCGCACAGTGTTGGGGATTTTGCAGAAAGAGAAGTTGTATGCTAAATTCTCTAAATGCGAGTTTTGGTTGGAGCAGGTTGCATTTTTGGGACATGTTGTTTCTGCTGAGGGCTTTAAGGTGGATCCTGCGAAGGTTGAGGCTATCACTAAATGGCCGAGACCTACTACAGTGACAAAGATTAGGAGTTTCTTGGGTTTGGCAGGGTATTATAGGCGGTTTGTGGAAGGGTTTTCTTTGCTTGCCTTACCATTGACTCAGTTGATGAGAAAGGGCGTGAAGTTTGTGTGGAATGAGGAGCGTTAGAAGAGTTTCGAGGAATTGAAGAAACGACTTGTGACAGCTCCTATACTTGCATTGCCGTTGGGGACAGGAGGTTACCAGATTTATAGTGATGCTTCTAAGAAGGGCTTGGGGTATGTTTTGATGCAACACGGTAAGGTGATTGCTTATGCTTCTAGGCAGCTTAAACCTTATGAGGTGAACTACCCCACACATAATTTGGAGTTGGCAGTGGTGATCTTTGCCTTAAAGATTTGGAGGCATTATTTGTATGGAGAGACTTGTGACATCTTCACCGATCACAAAAGTCTTAAATACATTTTCACTCAGAAGGAGCTCAATATGAGGCAGAGGCGTTGGTTGGAGCTTCTAAAAAACTATGATGCTAGGATTCAATATCACCTGAGGAAGGCAAATGTGGTTGCAGATGTTCTTAGCCGGAAGAGTTCAGGGAGTGTAGCAACCCTTATTACACAACCTCAGCTTATTTCAGATATAGAGCGGCTCGAGTTGGAGTTGTATATACGAGGTTCAGATGGGCATTTGGCGGGTATGAGAGTGGAGCCCTCTCTTATCTCGCGGGTCAAAGAAGCTCAAAAAGAAGATGGGGAGTTGTGGGGAATGACGCAGAATCTAGAGGAGGGCAAGCAGTCTGAGTTTCGTATTGATGACCAGGGTGTGATTTTGTTGGGTGAGCGATTGTGTGTACCGTCGGATCCAATCATTCGAGAGGCGGTGTTGGCTGAGGCTCATAGCTCGCCATTTTCTATTCATCCTGGTTCTACAAAGATGTATAGGGATTTGAAGAAGAATTTTTGGTGGAATGGGATGAAACGAGATGTGGCTGAATATGTTGGGAAGTGTCTTACTTGCCAACAAGTGAAGATAGAACATCAGCGAGCTAGTGGTTTGCTACAACAGTTAGACATTCCAGTGTGGAATTGGGAGGATATCACAATGGATTTTGTGACTGGTTTGCCAAAGACTTTCAGGAAGAATGATGCCATATAGGTAGTAGTGGACCGGTTGACCAAATCGGCACACTATTTGGCTATCCATGAGGGTTACTCGGTGGATAGGTTGGCACATATCTTTCAGCAGGAGATTGTTAGACTACATGGTACTCCGGTGTCTATTGTTTCAGATCGAGACCCACAGTTTACTTCACGATTTTGGAAAGGGTTTCAACGAGCCTGGGCCACTCGGCTCAACTTCAGTACTTCTTTTCATCCGCAAACTGATGGGCAATCCGAACGGACTATTCATACATTGGAGGACATGTTAAGGTCTTGTGCACTTGAGTGGTCGGGTAATTAGGATGATTACTTGAGCCTAGTTGAGTTTGCTTATAACAACAGCTGACATGCAAGTATTGGAATGGCTCCGTTTGAGGCACTGTATGGTAGAAAGTGTCGGGCACCAACTTGTTGGGATGAGGTTGGCGAAAGGGTCATAGAAGGGCCCGAGTTAGTCCAAATCACTACGGAGAAGGTAGCGGTGGATAAGGAGAAATTGAAATCGGCTCGATCACGACAAAAGTGTTATGCTGATAAGTATAGGAGGACTTTAGAATTTGAACTTGGTGAACATGTGTTTCTAAAAGTTTCGCCTTGGAAGGGCATTCGGCGATTTGGGTTGAAAGGAAAGCTTAGTCCACGTTATATCGGGCCATTTGAGATTTTGGAGAGGGTTGATGAGGTTGCATATCGGTTAGCTTTGCCTCCACAGCTAGCTCATGTACATAATGTATTTCATGTGTCGGTGTTGAGAAGTTATCATTATCATCCGTTCATTCAAAAAGATTCGGGAGGATATTACTTGTGAGGAGAAAGCTGAGGTGATTTTCGATCGTCAAGAAAGGAATATGAGGAGGAAGACTATTCCGTTTGTTAAGGTTCTGTGGAGGAACCACTCGGAGCGAGAAGCCACTTTGGAGATGGAGGAGTCTATTCGAGCGGAGTATCCACATCTTTTTGATAATTAGGTACGTTCTATTCTTTTGATTCCAGGGACGGAATTCTTTTTAAGGGGTAGGTGATGTAATACCCAGTAAAATAATAAATAAATAAATAACATTTAAATGCATATTTTAATTTTTCTAATTGGACTTCGTTTTTTATTTGGGTCAACTAGTCATTTAAGTTATGCGGGCTAATAAATATTAATAAGAGATGAGTAATTAATTTAGTACAATTTGGGCCTTAAAAATTTATTTGGGTTTAATTTAATTAATTGTGGGTAATATTAATTTTATTATATTTAGGAGAATTAATAAGATAAATAATAAATATATATATATATACTAAAACCTAATAAAACATGAGATGCAAATCAGAAAGAAAAAGAAGAAGCACAACCACCTCTTAGTATATTTCAGAGAGAAGTACGTACTAGAATAGAAAAGGAACACATGTTTGTTATGTTTTGTTCTTTCATTTTGTTACCTTCTGTATACCAATTGTTGTTTTGTTTTAATTTCTTTTAATTTACAACTAAGAAATGCGAAAATTGTTATATAACTGTGATGACAGTCATCATATAAATAAATGTGTGAATTGAAGTATTTGATTATATTGCAATATGAACACCCTGGTTTGGAACGGAGGAAACATTATTTATTTTATATATATATATATATATATATATATATATATATATATATATATAATGATTGTCTACATTAAATTGATAATTAAGATTCCTGTTATGGTCTTATATAGAATTATTTGGAAGATGGAATTGGGAATTTACATGAAAATCATATTATGAGTAAAAAAATAAAAAAAAGAAGAAAAAAAAAGAAAAAGAATTCGTAACTTTTTAGCATACTGTTAACAGTGTTCATAACATATATATAAATTTTATTTTAATAAGTATTTGGCTAGGAACTTATAAATCGAAATTGGTAATTTAAATTGAAACTATGTATATTAATTTAAAGTAATTAATTTTGCCGGCATAGTTAGAAAAGTTCTTATTAATAAATTAAATGATATTATGTTTGTAACGGCTAGATTTGTAATAAAATTTATTTTATTATTCTATTATTAGATCGGACGGAAGGAATTTAACGAACTATATTGGGATAATAATTTTGGGTATTACATTGCTTAATCCAGGTACGGATTTCGTACTCTTTCAGCGAGACTCTTTTGTTTTTAAGTTGTTCGTTTCGTTATTCGTTTCGAAATTTAGTTTTGCCTCTCATAATTGTTTCTTCTTAAATTCGTGAGAATGTTTCATTTTGGCATTAGTATTTGAAACTAGTATTTGTACTCTTTGGTCTAGTGTGTCATGGTTTATATTTATTTCGATCTTTGTAGAAAGTACATGTTAATATATTTAGAGACTTTTTGTTAATGTTTCGTTTCAGTTTAACATGTACATGTTAGAACCCCTTTGTTGTGTCGCATGTGTTGTGACATTATATTTTGTTAGAATACCGTAGGGTATACCTGAGCTATAACCACTTGTGGGGGTACCACAGGCATGTCCTCTTGGCACCGAGGCATGACACCTTCCGTGGCGGTGTGATCAGTCCACGACGTCTCCGTTTTGTGCTCCGATGGGAGTTGGACATTTGGTGTTTTGTTGTGGGAGGCGTATGAGTCGACCCTAGTTTTCTGTTCTGTTCTATTCTGCGGATTGGTGATGTTTGTGCCAAACACACCTTCCGATTTTACATGCATTGGATTCACGGTCCAATATGTGTGACTTGCCTGTGTGGCATTATTTGACTTGCCTGTGTGGCAAGATATATTTCTGTTTTGTTCTGAGCTCGGTATGAAATAACACCCAGCCATTTAATTCAGCCTATTATTTCGTTGTGTTAGATTTGTTCGTTTCGTTTCAGTTCGTTTCGTCTCTTTTCATTTAATTAAGTTAGTTATTTCAGTTCATTATTTGTATTCTATACCCGTACTGGGCATTTGGCTCATGCTGTGTTTTCTTCCGGCAGGTAATCAGGGGAATCAAGGGCAAGTGTGATGAGAGCTCCATTCATTCCAATGATTTAGAAATATTCTGTTTAGACTGGATGTGTTAGTTTACTTGGAATTGTAATAATTATTTTAGATTGTGGTTTGAGATAGTTTGAGATTTATTATGGTTGACTTGTGGTATTTATCAGTTATTAAGACCATTCTTTTGTGGCTTTGAGCCGTGTTATTAAATTAATCAGTTTTTGTTATGTTTTGGGTAACCTCTCTTTCTATTTCGGAAATGGGGTGTTACAGTTGAATATATAAAGTTGATGTAATATTATTTATATATTGTGTTAGCATAAAAATGAGTGAATGACTAAGTTCATGGTATATGTATGTACATGAATATATCTAAAATATGTTGGGACATGTGTATTTAGGTTCATGTACATGTATTTATTTGGTCAAGTAGTAATTATTAGAGTGACTATAGAAATATCCTAAGCATCTTATAAATAGTCTTGTAAGTGAATCATGCTAGCAAGTGAAGTGCAAGTGGGATACAAGTGAAATCTCCATTTTCTTTTTAGAATTGTACGAAGAGCTTAAATGTTGTGTTGCCACTATCATACATGATGTCTAACCACATACAAATTCGTGCTATCATAAGATATGGTTATGCGCATCCACTTACTGACTATATTTATGAGCATTATCTATATAATCTTGGAGTATGGTTGAAATATAATCCTCAGTTTGAAACAATGGAGATAATTATATGGCAAGAAGATACACAACACTGGAATGAACATGATAGTAATCTTCTCGTTCTTCTTTGGGGTCTATTGGGTCAACCAAGGTTAATTCTCAAGTCCTATGATATCTATTATAACTTAGATGCATGGCCTCCCATGTATGAAGGCTTCCTTGAGCATTTTCTAAATATTTAATTTTTAAAACAATTATCGACCGTACCTTAATTTATGTAAAGTATCATTGGTTTGGAGTGTAAGTACTGTTGTTTGTATTAAAACTCACAACTTATGTGTTGTCGTATTTTGCAAGAGAATTTAACAGTTGTATAAATGAAGTTTGTATTTTGATTCTGTACCATGTATTTTGACGACTAAGAATGGATTGTGTGGACCTATTTTGGGGGCGTCAGATCTCCCTTTTCTCTCTAGATATACTTTCTTCCATATTTTTCAACACAACGATTTCTAACCATTTCAAGTAAACATTTTCTCATCAAACTATGTCTGACAGAAGACAAATTAAAGAACTAAAACTGCAAAGAAGTAAATGTTTAGGTACTTACCGTACAAGCCACTAGTAATACAAGTGGTTAGTAGCGTAGCTTGTTCCATTGCAGTCCACTGTCCAATATGAGATAAAGGGTGAAGATACTCAACCATTTCCTTGTGACCTAGGGAAGCAGCCATATAAATTGGTGTTACTCCCTCAGGGCCATAAATATTGGGCAATTTATCATTTTTATCGATCATTATTTCAGCAATTTTTGTATTTCCAGCCGCGGCAGCAAAACAAAGGGCGGTATTTCCCCTTCTATTTTGAATCTCCAAGTGTTGTATATCCATCTTTGCGACCAAATTTTTCACAAAGGGAACATTCTTAACTAACGCAGCAATGTGAAGTGCGGTTTCCATTCCCTCAGAAATAGAATCACTTAAAACTGTTGAATTACTGTCAATGACTTTTTGAGCAGTTTCCCAGTCACTTTTGAGAATTGCTTTATACAAAGGCCGGTATTGCTCGCGGTATTTTCTTTTTACTTCTTCTCTCGCGAAAGCTTCAAGACGGGAAATGCACAAACTTGATTAGATCAGGAGGAAATGGAAGCTTACACAGGCCAATTTTTTTCAGATAAATCCCGTGATTATATTGCAGACGTGTTTGCACTTATTAAAACCAAATAAAATGAGTTATGGTAAACGAGCACTTTGAATTCAAATTTAAGACTCCTTTGACAAACAATTTAAGGGTTGGAAACTTTTTAGTTTGGAGGTATACAAACATTTTTCTATCAGCACAATTTTACTATTACTATTGGCTAATAGTACATGAAAGAGTCTGCCTCTGGGGGCGTCTCATGTTGTCCCAAAACCGAAGCTCTTATTGTCCTCAAATCCAAGAAGTATTTATTAAAGTTGAAAAATTCAAGTATATATAGTCAGCATTTAATTTATAAGGTCAACTTTGAAAATTAACCGGAACGCTCTACAAGTTTGTAGCAACCATGCATGACTTATATGATCATTTGGATTAATTTATCTAGATAAGTTATAAGCATTTTACTACAGATTGTCCAGTGTTGGTAGATACTCCCTCCGTCCCTATTTAAATGACGTTTTAGAGTTTTTTATTTGTCCCTAATTAATTAAGGTTTGTTCAAATCTAGGAGAATTAATGTTAATTTTTCCAAAATTACCCCTCATTACTTTACCTATTTTTTTGGTACTTTAAACTCTTGTGCTATGATAAATTAATGATTTAAGGGTATTATAGACAATTGATTACTGTGAATTTGGCTAGTGTTCTAGTTATTACTTGACTTTTGGTATTTTCTATGCGTCCTATGAATATATAGTCCTTTTAGTAGTTAAACATTATTATATATTTTCATTTATAATGCTTGGGAGTCCTATATATATTAACCATTTATGTAAATGGAAAAATCAGAGACATATATATTGAATAATATATTTGAGCTTTAAGCTTGTTTAGAAGATGGATTTCTTCTTATTCTAACTCTTATCCTGGATTTCTTTGGGTGACGAGTTTAATATCTTATACTTTGGGTTGCGGTTTCCCATTGGTGCTGAGTTACTCTTATCTGATCTGTCGATGAACTTCCGTAGACTGACAAAGCTTAAACCCTATTTTATTCATTTGTCTTACCCCCTCCATTTTCCGGCGTCAGAGTGATGGTGGATGAATAACTTTATTTTGAAATTTATGTCTGATCAAAGTGTTCATTGACATTATAAATACTGTTTATGTACATAGTAAGTTTTCGAAGCAACCACATATTTGAGACAAAATAAAATCCGGTACGTTTCAAACTACATCTGTATTTAAACATGAAAATTATACCAATCGATCTTTGTTCTTTTAAGATTATTTTCCAACAGTAATTGAATACATGTATATTTGCGAAACTCTGAGAGACCAAAAGTTAGTCTGTATAAGCAATTTTTAACGTATAGTTTTGCTATGGTTTCAACAACCGACAAATACATGTATAGTTGCGAAACTCTCTGAGAGAAATATAGGGAATATCTGAACAAGTAATATATACAACATCTGATACTAATTTTAAGACTTCAAAAGTGAGACCAGCACTTGCATTTGAATAGAGACAAAACAGATTACAGATTATTAAAGCAATATTATGGTAGGCCGGGGCAAGAGAACGATTTTCTTCTGTATGTCAAAATGGTGATAAAAAGAATAAAACTTTGAAGCTGGCCCTTAAGACCATATTTGATTACAAAAAACATGTTTGGAATTGAAATATTTGTTTTAATTTAATATTATTTTAGACTATTTAATCTTTTAATAAAATACTATTAATCTTTAAATGTGGGACTATTAAAGTTTCAATAAATTTAAATGTCTTACATTTAATTTGGAACATTATGTTTAAAATGACAATAGCTATTTCATTTTAAATTTTTTTAGTACTTTTCTGGTTATGGCTTAGTATGACAAACTCATTTTGCCCCTTCTTTTACCGTATGTATAGAATGTTTTTATTCCCAATTTTTTATGTAGCAAAGTTTTTAGACTTACTCTTCCCTTTAATATTTTTTTCCTGGACATGAGAAAAAATCACTCCGCTTTAATATATATATATATATATATATATATATATATATATATATATATATATATATATATATATATATATATTACTAGAAATAAGCAATAGTTTTTTTTTTGTTTTTTTTGGGGGGGGGGGGTGGCGGGGGTGTGGTTGCATCATGCATGTTAGACTTCATTATTCTACACTTTCATGGCTATAAATTATAATACTAAATTAACCAAAAAAAAAGAAGAGGAAGAGAATACACAAATTATGTAGCGAAGTGATTGGTTGATCCACGTCCACAACATTTTCCATTTTTGCAAAAGTAGCTCCTGCAATGAAGATTACCACCATAAGTACAATTTTTTATAGATTCTTCAAGAATGCATGATACCGATAATAAGCACGGTGAAGCAAAAACAGTATCCCAGCACCAAGTTTTCGAACCTAAATTAATAACAATTTACTAAACCAAATGTTAGAAGGGATCGGTTGTTTGCTTCATGTTTTTACTCCTTTATGCACATAGTAAAGAATATTTTTGAAGCTCATGAAAAATAGGTCAGTGAAGTACACATAGCTGACAAAATCATGCAAAGTCTCAACTATAAAAGTTAAAATATTGCATAGCAAAATCAAAAATAAAAGAGCTACCAGTTTACCTATGAACAATGCTACTATCATATAAAAAAAGGTTCACATAACGCTTACGCACATACACATGCGGGTCTTCACCTGACATGTGAGGCTCGCAATATGCATGTGTGCGTATGTGAGCATTATGTGACAGTAACATTATTTTTTACCTATATATGTGAGACAAATACAACTCAAAACAGGATCTTCTGTCACGTTAAGATAAATAATTGTACTTATAGTAATATTAAAAAGGAAAAGTTTCAGATACCTGATCTCCACAAATTCTCAAAACTGATTGGGCTCAAGTGATTGATAAGAGGTTGTTATATAATACCACACACACACACACTTATATATATATATATATATAGAGAGAGAGATTGCTGGATCTTATTATTAATTAATCAACCAAAAGAGGAAAGTATAACATTGATAAAAGTTTGTAAGTGAGCTTTAATAATGTGCAGAGAATTTCCTTTGTCATGTCATGTCTACTTCGCTTCGAATCTCCGTGTTCTTTTAGTTCTTTAATCATCAGCGGTATGATTTGCTGCACATTACTTTACTGAACACATATTATTAATTTTATGTCACCATGAAGCCTAGCATATTTTTTCCTATCATCACTTCTGCTAATTAATTAGAGCTTGTTTGTTAATCTATTGAGTAACTAAAGTTGGATGCATGTTGAGTTATTTTAATTATATATATAAAAAAGGATTGTATAATGATTAAAATCCCCGTTATTAAAAAAATAAGTACAACGAAATAGGAGTGCTCAAGAACATTTTCCATGATCAATTTGAGAAGTCTGACGGAGAATGGTAATTAATTCGTCAGTATTAGTAATTATATCTATGTATTTCTATAGGAAAATTTGTGTTCTTACGAGAAAGACTAATCAATTATTATTATTATTATTATTATTATTATTATTATTATTATTATTATTATTATTATTATTATTATTATTATGTTACCTATTGTTTAAACAAACTATATATTAATTAAATTAATTTTATTATAAGCAAAATAATTATATCCACAACAATTAAGCAAAACATAAACTTCAAAACCAACTTCTCATCCATACATCCCAAATTATAAGTGTTTTTTACATTTTACATATTATTGTGCTTTTATGTTTTGGAAGTGAGGATTTGGTTAACATCTCAAAAATATAACATTTCTAAGAGCATCTCTAACAGTCTCTTCAACTAGTTTGGGATACTCAAATAGGTGAACCACATCAAAAAAATTATCTCTAACAGTCTCTTTAACTTTAGTCATCAAATCTGCAACCTCATTCTCTCTCTTCGGAACGGGTAAGTTCACCTTGCCTCTTCAAAACATTTATTTTGTTTTGGGAGAATCAAAATCATATAAAAAAATATTTATTTTGCTTGATGGGTTTGATGTACAACTTATTTTAAAATTTAATACCATTCCTTTTTCGAATACATCATTAATTGAATTGAAGAGACTGATGAGTCACAAAATATTAAAGTAGCAAATAATGCTCTTCAAATTGTCACGTAGGTCGACAAACTTCAATTTGAAGAGTTTTTTTGCTACTACTATTGGAGATGCTCTTAAAGTCCTAACAGTACTCGGTTTTAATTCTTTCAAGATAAGCCTTTAATTACTACTTTTATCTGGGGACTGGAATTTGTGCTTTGCTTCATGGGTAATGAAAATTAGTTGTGTCCATTTGGAATTTGTGCTTTGCACTGCACGTTTAATTCTCATGAACATTTTACAGCCAATCTGTCTATATTAGAGATACATTTTAATTTTTCTACTTGTACACAAGCTTGTCAACATCCAAGGTGGTTCATCAGCCATGACTAAAGATATTATAAGCAGGTAAGTTTCCGTACTATTAGAAAAGGTTTCAAGGCAATGATTTGCAAAGCTTACTCGGGTACACCGAGAAACTAGACAATCAGACAATGTGGAAGCTTCAAATAGAAATCTATGGCTTCAAACAAACTTGAAGGCAATGATTTGCAAAGCTTATTCGGGTACTCCTTGCTGGTTAAAAGAAGTTGGTGTTGGCAGATTTTTCTACAGTACGTTTAAATACTTAAAGAGAGAGTGTTTAAATGCTTCTATTTATATTTTATCTTGATCCCAAATACTATTGACAGGGAATGATGAATAGATTTATAGTTCGGCTTAAGCAAATCTGGGATAGTTCAGTTCCGCCTAAATAATATGAGTAGATTATTTATTTATTTTGATCAGAAAAAATAAATTTTATTAATACCCAAAGTCATACAAATTGAGGCAAATTCAAAAGGTATGGATAGGGCCACAAAAAATTACTCGATCCATCCGTTCCAAAATTAGAAATAAATTTTAAATTTTTTGAGTCAAATTGCGAAATTCTAAAATTCAAAGTTGATATGAAGTTAATTAATTTTAATATTAACAAATATAACAATTGTAAACTAACTATAGATTATTACTAATTATTATCTTTTTTGTTTTCAAAAAACTTGAATAAAATTATATCAATTTTGAGTTTTAGGATTTCATGAATTGATTTTAAAAAATCAAAACAACACAATCATGCTGAACCGACAAAAATAATTATTGTATTTCAAACCAATGCTTAACCACACTTTGCACATATGTTAAACAACCCATACCCAACCATAAACGAATCCATAATAGAAATAGCAACATTTGTTTGCAATCACATGTTACTTTATGTAGTTGATTTTTGGAATGTTTGAAAATACCTGTTATTTTATGCTGTTGCTTTTTGAAATATTTGAAAATACCTGTTAGTTTATGATGTTGCTTTTTAGAATACTTGAAACAACTTGTTGCTTTATGCTGTTGCTTTTTAGAATACTTGAAAAAACTATTATTTTATGATGTTGCTTTTTGGATCAACAGCTATTGGACACAGATGGACTTTTTTGTACTATTAATTTGATTTTTATTGTTTATACTTTATGCTACTCTTAATTAGTAGTCAGCGTATTATAATTGTGACGCCCCCAAAATAGGTATACATCACCTATTCTGAGTCGCCAAATACATGGTACAGAATACAAATACAATCTTTAATATATAACAAAAGAGCCGTGAGTTTTAATACAAATACTATTTTCTAGACAATATCCACTCTCAGAATAAGTCCTCATTACATTTATTGTCACACTATTTAACAGAATAGTGAGGACTACTAATACTATCATCTGGACCGTCACTCCGTTTCCCGACTAGTCCCGGCTACGTTCTCATTTCCTGAAGAGAACAGTGAAAGAAATGGTGAACTCAACTAGCCCAGTAAAAAATATTATGAATAAGATAATGCAGAATAAATTATCATTAGCCTTCAACAGTGTTAAACTGATACAATATAACAAACATCAAGTTTAACTGCAGCGGAATAAGCAATCCATTAAAAGAGTTAAGTAGAGAATAAAATCTACTATCTTTTATGATTTAAAAGGTTTTTCATCACTTTTATTGCTGAGACTCAGCTTAATAAATAATCCACATCATCCCTGCACTACAACCAAGGATATTTATTAGTATCACAACCACAAATAATCCATGCACTACGGGCCAAGGATATTTATGTATTCATCAATGATCATGATCATGCCACCAACTGTCCATCAATGCATTACGGGCCAATGAGGACTTTTACCACATCATTTGTAACATTACGGTCATGATTACACCGAATAATTCCTAGTTATAATCATACCAAGTCCATTTATGCACTACATGCCACAGATGACTTTTAACAAAATATAACATGAGGATGATGACAATGATATAACACTACAACAAAAAGGCTTATCAGCGACCACACATCTGCGACCGCATATAGTCGCAGATGGGTATCAGCGACCGGATGCAGTCGCTAATAGTAGTCGCAGAAAATCTTGTCGCTAAAAATACATCAGCGACCAACAATAGCGACCGCATTATTAGCGACCGCAATCAGCGACCTCAGCTGTCGCTATTCTGACTCATGCTGAGTCATGCGTCAGACGTGATGTGGTACACGTGTCAGCGACTGGTAATAGCGACCGCATGCGGTCGCTGAAGTAGACGAACCTTACTGGGTCGCTAATACTGTATCAGCGACCGCACGCGGTCGCTGACTTTGTTTTTTTTTTAAATATTTTTCCTGTTTTATTGATTTCCCAAAAATAACCTGCTTTGTACCTGCTTTTTATCCCAACACACAGCAGTATATATAAGCATCCATCCATGATAACTACTATATGATAAACATCCATCCATACATACAGTCCAAAGAATGAATCTAAATCAACACAACACAATACAATCGTAAACATCCATATAATAGAATCGTAAACCAATACAGTCCAAAGATAAGTAGTTTAAAAGATTACAAGGCTTTAAAAATCTAAAAAACAAGTCTAACAAGGCTTTACAAATCTAACATGCATGACTGGTCTAGCTCTTCATGGATCATTCAAATTAGTACCCTGTAATTAACAAAAGAATAAAACATATATGTTACATGTGTTGATACTGCTATGACTTGGGGAAAGCTAAATAATAGACAATGTACGTAATGAAACATTAAAAGTACCTGGTCGCCACCCTGATGCTGTGATGCTGCTGCTTCCGCCACTGCCTTTGCCAAGTCATCAGGATTCAGAGAATGCAGATGCCCGCCCAGTATAAGAAGAAGATCACGATTTTGACAGATCGCTCTCACACAGTCAGCAGGAGTATGATAGGCTGGATGACCTGATGACTGTGTAGACTGTGTAGACTGGGTAGCAGAGCTGCCTGTGCCACTGATGGTCGGGCGTCGTCTTTGTCCTTGACCTTTAACATAATTTTTCTTCACGACGGACGCCCTCTCCCACAATTCTTGATCAATCGCCGGACGCGGGGTGCCTTCAGGATAGCGCTCGTTCATTAAGCCCTTATAAGTGTCCTGTCAGAAGGTCAACAAATAAATAGTTAAAAATAAATACGAAATGCTAAAAAACATGACTATAATATATTTAAAGTTAACTTATTACCGCTATCTGAACAGCATCAGGCAGACCATCACGGGTGGACACATACACATCTAACCAATTGATAGGTTGACCTTGAGACTCAGACTCCTACAGTTCATGTTCTCATATTAATATGTAAACATATGATATTTTAGCTACAAAACATGACTGTAAACATAAAGACAAATAACTAAGCCAATAAGCTTGTTATACATACGTACCCTAGCAGCAATATGTTGCAGCTGAGATATACTGCCGCCCTTGTACGTGCCTTTTGCCTTTTCGCCTTCAGATACACCTGAGGATCTGTTCGAGGCGGCAGTCTTACGTCTCTTGACCCAGCTCTCAGCTCTCCACTGCTCACACATCTGCACCCATATGGGATGTGCGCACCACCAGGGGCAATGCTCATGCATATACTGCTCACCCTGTCCTGGATGGTCAATCTCAGCATTGTGCAGGGCTTTCTGTCGTTCTTTGTTTAGATTATCTTTAGTCCGGACGGCGCACTTCTGCCAGAACAGTGCTTGAATAACTGATGCATGTGCGTCGTCCCATCTATACCGCTTCTGCAAATAAAACAACAATAATAATATTAAAACTACTATAATACCATAATCCAACATTACTAAACTATTAGTTGATTAACTATGTATTATCTATCAGAGTGATTAAATAAATATACCTGAAATTCAGCCCAAACTGCATCCTTATGGGCGAGAGGTGTGCTCGCCCATGTAATCACTGGCGTAGGCCAGTTCTGTAAGCATAATTGTGAAATGCACTTCACAATTTTACTATCTTGAAAATCACTACAATATACAATAATTTACATTAAAATATATTTATAACAATGGAAATATTAAACCCTTATATATACACGATGTTTAACTTACGTGCTTTCTGGAGGAGGACGGATCTGTATAAGAATGCGATCATCCGGATTAGCCGGGGCCTTCGGCACATGATTAGGGCCCCGACCCAACCCGCGCTTTCGTGCAACAGGTTCAGAAGACATCTATAAATAAAAAAAATTAGGATGTTAGTATGAAATTATGAATGACAATTAATTGTATGAAATAGTTAACTACGATTACCATAAGTGAAAGGTACATAAACATGACTGCAAAATAGTTAACTACAACAACTATAAATGATATAGTTAAGGATATAGAGAACATTCCTATATAGAGAACATAAATGAAAGGTACATAATTATGAACTAAACATGAACATGAACATAAACATACATTTTGTACAATTAAAACTAAACATACATTTTAATGAAAATCGTTGTCTGATGAGTCAGAATCATTTTGTACAAGTATCGGAGATTCATAACCATCTTCAGATTCTGTGTCAGTGTCAGTCAATAACTCTTTCTCAATATCACTGTCATCCTGCACAATAACTGTCTCGGGATCCAATTCATCAGGTTCATCTCCACCCTCTAACTGGATTACATCATTGTTGTCCTCTATATTTATTATAGGAGGTCTCTGAAGCATTTCCTCTTGGTAGAAATCCCCGTCTATTACTTGGACACGACTACGCGCGGGAGTATGAATTACAACTTGCCAATCTGTAGGCGGTCTATCCCTTTTCCTAACTGGACTAGGAGTATAGTATACTTGTATTGTTTGAGTTGGTAATACAAACGGTTCGTTGGAGTACGCAGACCTATGGAGGTCAATATCGACGATTCCATGTCTGTCAACACGTATCCCTTTTTCTGAATCAAACCAATGGCACTTGAACAAGTGAATATGACCACCGTACGTGCCCTTGTACGACAACTCTACGATTTCCTCCAACTCCCCATAAAAGGCACGACCAAGCTCATTGTAACAATCTCCTTGGACACACACTCCAGAGTTCGTTGTTCTTTTACCGTGCTCATATGCCTTTGTGTGAAATTCACAACCATTTATTTTGTAACCATTTATTATTTCGAGTTTTAGGATGTAGTTTTCAATAAATTTTAGGTAGATGATTGATAGTAATATAAAATAACCCAATATTCTTGGGTTTTTCCGCATAATTTCTTTACCATGCTACCAGCCTACCACTACTTAACTAACTACTTATATTTGTAGGGTCAAACATAAAATAAATACACAGTCTTAATATTTACAAAATTCACAAATTGGGACTCTTTTTGTAGGACGGATGGAAGGTATTGTTAGAAAATTACTGTCCTTGGTAACATCTAACTAACTGAAATTCAAGTCTCTAACAATAAATCTTCTAAACCAATTCAGATGCTTCTGAAAAACAAATGATTATTCATATGAATGATTATTCTCTAGCAAACAAAACACACCAAATAAGAATTTTTTTTTACTTAAAAACGAAATCTTATAAGGAAATTCAACGGAAACATTATTACCTAAAAGTGACGATAAAATGAATCAGTTGCTTGACTAGCGACGGCTTCTCAATTTCATTAGGAGGAAAAAGAAGAGAGAATTTATATTAAGAAAACCTAAAATAAAAAGTACATACTAGTGTTTGGTGGGGACGGCGGCTGGCTGGTGGCGGCGGTGGTTGGCCGGTGGTGCGGTAAACTTCTCCTTCTCCTACTTCTCTTCTCCCCCTTTTCTCCCTCTTCTCCCTCTTCTCTCTATGCTGAGCTCCCTTTCTTCTTCTTTTTTCTTCCGTCTTCTGTGTCGAGCGAAAGACCTGTTACTGATTTCTTTTAGTTTGATCAGCGACCGCCATCAGCGACCATCTGCGGTCGCTGCATTTTAATGACATGGACTTATCAGCGACCGCATGCGGTCGCAGATGTTAAGTGGTCGCACAAAACCTTGGCGCCAACATTTCGTGCCAAATTTTACGAGGTAAATTTGTAATAGCGACTTCTCAGCGACCGCATGCGGTCGCGGATAGTATTTAGCGACTACTTTAAGGAACGGTCGCAGATGTCGGTCGCTATAAATAGTATCAGCGACCGGATATGCGGTCGCGGATAGTCTTGGTCGCTGTTAAGCCTTTTTCTTGTAGTGTAAGAATTCAATAAAACAAGTTTAAGAATTAATTTATCCAGGAACCAATAACGTCCAAATTGTTAACATGATACTGCTTTGTGGAGTAAAATTCAAGAATGCTCAGAAGAATATTTCCATGAACATATACTAGATGAAGCGTAAGTATCAAAGATATTCCACTAATTTCATGGAGTATAAAAGCCAAAACTTTAACCAACTGAATATAATAAAGAATGAAATAACAAAAGAAATCACCATGCATGCGATAGACCACACAGACAGGTTATTCCAACAGAATAATAAATAACAGAACCAGGTCATGTATAAACGCACCGACATGATATTCCGACAGAATAATAAATAATGGAACCAGGTCCGGCGTAAACGCATAGACATGATATTTCGACAGAATAATAAATAATGGAACCAGGTCCGGCGTAAACGCACAGACAGGATATTCCGACAGAATAATAAATAATGGAACCATGTCCGACGTAAAACGCACAGACATGATATTTCGACAGAATAATAAATAATGGAACCAGGTCCGACGTAAAACGCACAGACAGGATATTCCAACAGAATAATAAAGAATGAAATAATAGAAGAATTTCACCAAGTATAGGGTAGCCTGCGTATACATGTTATTCCAACAGAATAATAAATAATGGAATAACAGAAGTTCTCTTCATGAATACAAAAGAAATAATACCCCTTATCTTAAGAAGAAGAGTACTGGATATAGGAGTAGTGAAGTAGCAGAATACTTTTCTTCTTTCTTTCTATAATTTCTCTCTCTAGAGTTTCAGTGAATTCGTGAGAAATAATGAAGGAATGAGCTTCTATTTATTTATAAAAGAATGGACTGCATAGTAACTAATTCATGAACGGTCCAGATTAATTTACTTTTAATTGGACGATCCATATTTAAAGTAAAATCTTTTAAATAAAATATAATATATTCTATTTATAAAATAAAACGAATAACTTTATAAAAGTATTCTGTTTTATATAAAAACTTTTATGTTTTATTACATTAATAATACTAATAAAACAAAACTGAGTGACTTATCACATAATACCCCTTATCTTAAGAAGAAGAGTACTGGATATAGGAGTAGTGAAGTAGCAAAATACTTTTCTTCTTTCTTTCTATAATTTCTCTCTCTAGAGTTTCAGTGAATTCGTAAGAAATAATGAAGGAATGAGCTTCTATTTATAGAAGAATGGACTGCATAGTAACTAATTCATGAACGGTCCAGATTGATTTACTTTTAATCGGACGATCCATATTTAAAGCAAAATCTTTTAAATAAAATATAATATATTCTATTTATAAAATAAAACGAATAACTTTATAAAAGTATTCTGTTTTATATAAAAACTTTTCTGTTTTATTACATTAATAATACTAATAAAACAAAACTGAGTGACTTATCACATAAGCATCAATAATCAACACCGTGTGCTACTATGCAACCACGCGTATTACTGTACTTTTAACACCGGGTGTTTCAACAGTTAACGGTAAAACTTTCGTCTTTTTTTTTCATAAAGTATTTTTGTTGTTTTCTCAATCCGATAATAATTTTGTTGTGGGTCCACCAATGATTGTGCCGTTGTACGAATATTTTCTGTTAAAACGAATATTCCCCGACCAATCGAATATTATATAACAACTTGCGTACTTTGCAAAATTTATAAATATTACCCACAACTATAACATTATATCAAATTCATTCCATGATATTTATAGAAAACTCATCTTTATTAAAAAAAAATGGGGTCTTACAACCTCCCCTTCTTATGAAATTTCGCCATCAAAATTAGGGTACGTACCTGATATGTCGAAGAGGTAAGGATACCTTGATTTTATTTCAGATTCTAACTCCCAGGTCATTTCCTCAACATCGTGGTTCCTCCACAAAACTTTGACTTGAGGTATAACCTTGGAGCATAGAACGTGATCTTTCTTATCCAAGATTTTAACAGTAACTTCTTCATACGTTAAATCTTCCGCTATTTCGTCCGGTTCTAACTCAATAATGTGGTGCGGGTCTTTCACATATTTACGTAACATAGATATGTAAAAAACGTTATGAACACGAGACATACTTGGCGGTAAAGCGAGTCTGTAAGCTCCTACTCGATCGAGGATTAAAAATGGGCCAATTAATCAAGGATTGAGCTTTCCTTTCTTTCTAAATCTCTCTATCTCTCTCTTCATATTGCCCCACCAAAATGTATGTCGAAGATCATGATACATTTTGGTACTCCCAGGATGGATTGTAAACGGTGTGTTGTGCGCCTCCATCACGATGTTATACTTTAAATCAGGGTCATTAGGAACACAAAGTCTGGAGTTGACTCGAAGTATTCTTTCCTCATCGATTTTTGCTTCCGGCATAGCACCTTCTTTCACTTTCTTCCTCATACGCTTCAGCTCCAAGTCTGTAGCTTGAGTAGCTTTAACTTTATCAATTAAAGTCGGTTCTACTCGTATATTCTCCATCATCACATAGGCCCCCGGAGTCTTTAACTATATCTCCATCCTTTGCAAGTCACACAAAATGGGCCTTTGATTTGACAATATCGCACTCGTACCCGCACATGATCTTCTACTCAATGCGTTAGCTACCACGTTCACTTTTCCAGGATGGTATTGGATGGTATAATCATAATCTTTCAACAGTTCAAGCCAACGTCGTTGTCGCATGTTGAGTTCCTTTTGAGTGAAGAAATATTTGAGGCTTTTATGATCCGTAAAGATCTCCACTTTCTCCCCATACAAGTAATGCCTCCAAATTTTAAGTGCGAAAACAACAACTGCCAACTCTAGATCATGAGTATGATAATTCCTCTCATATTCTTTGAGTTGTCGAGAGGTATAGGCTATGACTTTCCCATGTTGCATGAGAATACATCCTAACCCTTTGCCCGAAGCATCACTGTAGATGACAAATCCCTCCGAGCCAGATGGTATGGTCAGAATAGGTGCTGAAATGAGTCTTCTCTTGAGTTCTTGAAAACTATTCTCACATTCCTCGCTCTAACTGAATTTTGTATCTTTTCGAGTCAGCTGAGTTAGTGGAGTAGCGATTTGAAAAAATCCTTCCACGAATCTCTGATAATAACCATCTAAGCCGAGAAAGCTACGTACTTCGGTCACTGATTTGGGTTGCTCCCAGCTTTGAATAGCTTCAATCTTTGCCGGGTCAACAGATATTCCATGACTTGATACTACGCGCCCAAGGAATGCCACTTCTTCCAGCTAGAACTCACATTTCTTCAACTTGGCATAAAGTTTGTTTTCACGAAGCTTTTGGAGTATCAGTCTCAAGTGTTGCTCATGATCTTCACGGCTTTTGGAATATATGAGGATGTCATCAATAAAGACGACCACAAAATGATCCAAATATTCCTTGAATACTCGGTTCATCATATCCATGAAGGCAGCAGGAGCATTAGTCAATCCAAAAGACATGACTAAGAATTCATAATGACCGTACCGAGTTCTGAAGGCAGTCTTTGGAATATCCTCAGTTCTAACCTTCAGCTGATGATATCCAGAACGAAGATCGATTTTTGAAAAGAATTGTGCTCCTTGCAACTGGTCAAACAGGTCATCAATGCGAGGCAACGGTACTTATTTTTGATGGTGACCTGATTCAACTCCCGATAATCAATACACAGTCGCTTACTTCCGTCTTTCTTCTTCACGAATAGAACAGGAGCACCCCAAGGAGAAGTACTAGGTCGAATGAAACCGATATCTAATAATTCCTGCAATTGGGTCTTTAACTCCTGAAGTTCAATAGGAGCCATCCGATATGGGGCTTTGGAAATGGGTTTTGTACCGGGTTCAAGATCAATACAAAATTCAGTTTCACGCCCTGGGGGTAGGCCAGGAAGTTCTTCAGGGAATACGTCAGGAAATTCATTAATAATAGAAATATCATTCAAAACTGACGTATATTTGTTTAGATCTGTGACATGAGCTAAGAAAGCTTGACATCCGTTTTTCAATAAACGAATAGCTTTATGGCTTGAGATGACCGTGATTGATTTTAATAGTTTGGTCGCTTGAATTCGTATAATAGGTTGATTAGGAATATGAAAGCTAACAACCTTACGAAAACAATCAATTTTAGCATGATGAGTAGTTAACCAATCAATCCCTAGAATCACATCAAATGCAAGTATTTTCAATGAAATAAGATCGACAGGTAATGTGAGGGTACCGATTTGAACCAAACAAGACTTATAAACAGTGGATGTAATGAAGGTTTCTCCCAACGGAGTTTCCACAGATAAGTCAAAGTTTAATTTCTCCGGAGTCAAATTTAATCGTTGAGCGCAAGTAGGAGAAATAAAAGAATGGGTAGAACCGGTATCAAATAAGGTATAGACTTCGCTAGAGTTTATGATAAGCTTACCCATGATGACCTCGTTCGGGTTCCTTGCTTTCTGAGAGGTCATAACAAAAGCTCTCCCGTGAACTACTGGTTTTGACTTGTCTCGGACGGTATTTTGTGTCACCGTTCCAACTGGACTTGTCTTCGGTGCACGATAAAATCGGGCTAGGTGACCTTCTTTTCCACAATTATAACACGCTTTGGATGGCATCGCGCAGTTTGGACTGATATGTCCCTCCCCTCCGCATTTGAAGCATATGATAGGTGGTCGTTCTCCTTCCTTAACAACGGGTGTTAGTGATGACGTCTTTCCATCATTGTTGAATCTCCTCTTCTTGAAATGTCCATTCTTATTGTTTTGGCCATGATTACCACCGAAGTGGTTACCATTTTTGGCATGTTAATTCCCTCTACGCTTGTTGTCACCGCTTCGATGACTGCTCTCACTGGTATTATCATTTTGTCGGCTGCTTTCTCTTGGTTGAGTTGACTCGTTATCGCGCTCCAATAACTGAACCCTATTTACAACATCTGAATACAAACACAGTTTATAAGAAATAAGATATTGACGTATCTCCGGTTTCAAACCTCTTAAAAACATCCGCGTCATTCTCTCCTCATTATCAACCAAGTGGGACGCAAACTGAGATAACTCGGCAAACTTAGCTTTGTACTGCGACACGGTCATATTATTCTGCTCCAACTTGATGAACTCTACCTCTTTCATGTGACGAATACTTTCGGAAAAGTACTTGTCATTGAACAGTTCTTGAAACTTTTCCCAAGACATCTTCAATGTGGCAGGTTGAGTACGCTTTACCGATTTCCACCAGTAATCTGCCTCTCCTCGCAACATAAAGGTGGCAAAGGGAACTTTTTTCTCCTCGGTGCATCCCAAGACATCAAATATCTTGGTGATCTGCTTGATCCACGTTTCCGCCTTAAGTGGTTTTGGCTCTCCAATAAATTCCGGTGGTCCCAGGTCCTTGAACTGCTTAGCGGTGACCGTCCGAGAGTTTTCAGTGTTTTCACATACATTTTGGACAGGAGCCTCTCTCGCCTGATGTTGCATGAATTACATAAAGCCTCTGAACATTCTATCATTCATCATTTGGTCAGTGTTGTTGTTTGCATGAGGATTGTCGCCTTCCTGATGCACATTATCCTGATTATTGATATGTTGAACCTCAACGGTCTCCTGTGCTCCATTGCTATTCTCAACATTCTCGGATGTCATTTTCAGTTACTGCCACAAAATAAAGGTTAATTGACATGTAACATAATATCCCTATACTCTGACCGACCAATTAAATACCAAATAAACTTAAGTAGGTCATACTAGCGAAGGAATTCTCCGTTTTTCCCCTCCTAGTTCTAGTCTCATATCTTAGCCATGGATCATATCCCTAAGCTCTGATACCAACTGTGACGCCCCCAAAATAGGTATACATCACGTATTCTGAGTCGCTAAATACATGGTACAAAATACAAATACAATATTTAATATATAATAAGAGAGCTGTGAGTTTTAATACAAATATTGTCATCTAGACAATATCCACGCTCAGAATAAGTCCTCATTATATTTATTGTCACACTATTTAACAGAATACTGATGACTACTAATACTATCATCTGGACCGTCACTCCGTTCCCCGACTAGTCTCATCTACGTTCTCATTTCCTGAAGAAAACAGTGAAAGAAAGGGTGAGCTCAACTAACCCAGTAAGAAATATTATGACTAAGATAATGCAGAATAAATTATCATTAGCCTTCAACAGTGTTAAACTGATACAATATAATAAACATCAAGTTTAACTGCAGCGGAATAAGCAATCCATTAAAAGAGTCAAGTAGAGAATAAAATCTACTATATTTTATGATTTAAAAGGTTTTTCATCACTTTTATCGCTGGGACTCAGCTTAATAAATAATCCACATCATCCCTGCACTACAGCCAAGGATATTAATTAGTATCACAACCACAAATAATCCATGCACTACGGGCCAAGGATATTTATGTATTCATCAATGGTCATGATCATGCCAACAACTGTCCATCAAAGCACTACGGGCCAATGAAGACTTTTACCACATCATTTGTAACATTACGGTCATGATTACACTGAATAATCCCTAGTTATAATCATACCAAGTCCATCTATGCACTACATGCCACATATGACTTTCAACAAAATATAAACATGAGGATGATGACAATGATATAAGAATTCAATAAAACAAGTTCAAGAATTAATTTATCCAGGAACCAATAATGTCCAAATTGTCAATATGATACTACTTTATGGAGTAAAATTCAAGAATGCTTAGAAGAATATTTCCATGAACATATACTGGATGAAGCACAAATTTCAAGGATATTCCACTAATTTCATGGAGTATAAAAGCCAAAATCTTAACCAACTGAGTATAATAAAGAATGAAATAACAAAAGAATTCACCAGGCATGCGATAGATCGCACAGACAGGTTATTCCAACAGAATAATAAATAACGGAACCAGGTCATGCATAATCGCACCGACAGGATATTCCGACAGAATAATAAATAATGGAACCATGTCCGGCGTAAACGCACAGACAGGATATTTCGACAGAATAATAAATAATAGAACTAGGTCCGGCGTAAACGCACTGACAGACAAGATATTCCGACAGAATAATAAATAATGGAACCAGGTCCGGCGTAAATGCACAGACAGGATATTCCGACATAATAATAAATAATGGAACCAGGTCCGGCGTAAAACGCACAGACAGGATATTCCAACAGAATAATAAAGAATGAAATAACAGAAGAATTTCACCAAGTATAGGGTAGCCCGCGTATACAGGTTATTCTAACAGAATAATAAATAATGGAATAACAGAAGTTCTCTTCATGAATACAAAAGAAATAATACCCCTTATCTTAAGAAGAAGAGTACTGAATATAGGAGTAGTGAAGTAGCAGAATACTTTTCTTCTTTCTTTGTATAATTTCTCTCTTTAGAGTTTCAGTGAATTCGTAAGAAATAATGAAGGAATGAACTTCTATTTATAGAAGAATGGACTGCATAGTAACTAATTCATGAACGGTCCAGATTGATTTACTTTTAATCGGACGATCCATATTTAAAGCAAAATCTTTTAATTAAAATATAATATATTCTATTTATAAAATAAAACGAATAACTTTATAAAAGTATTCTGTTTTATATAAAAACTTTTCTGTTTTATTACATTAATAATACTAATAAAACAAAACTGAGTGACTTATCACATAAGCATCAATAATCAACACCGTGTGCTACTATGCAACCACGCATATTACTGTACTTTTAACACCGGGTGTTTCAACTGTTAACGGTAAAACTTCTGCCATTTTTTTTCATAAAGTATTTTTATCGTTTTCTCAATCCGACAATAATTCCGTTGTGGGTCCACCAATGATTGTGCCGTTGTACGTATATTCCCTGTTAAAACGAATATTCCCCGACCAATCGAATATTATATAACAACTTGCGTACTTTGTAAAATTTATAAATATTACCCACAACTATAACATTATATCAAATTCATTCCATGATATTTATAGAAAACTTATCTTTATTAAAAAAAATTGGGGTCTTACACTAATATTGTGGATAAATACATATATATAAATATTTATAATAAATATATATATATATATATAATAAATATATATTTATAATATATAAATATATATATTTAGAACCTATAATAATAATAATCTACGATCTAGACCTAGTCCTAGACCTACCCTCCATTCCCTCTCTCTCCAAATCTCCAACCTCCAAATTCAAAATCCAATAACTCTCTTACATCCACACTTCTTTATCTCTATTTTTGCAGTTATATCAAATATTAAATTTAAAATTTTATATAATGATAAGATATTATTACTTTAAAGTAGGCGAGTTAAGAGCGCTGCTTCCATGTTCTGGTACAAGCTGGTGTTGTTCTTTCCAAATATGTTTACTTAGTTTAAACACATAAGTGTAAAAAAAACTAATAAGATAAGTAGTACCTCATGTCCCATTGGAACTAAATAGTTTTTAAATTGAGCAATCTTGCAAAAATCAGTATAATAACCTACAAAAAATTTCCCAAAAAGTTAATACATTTGCATCAATACTATATATCATTTAGTCAAAAGCACAAAAAGGACAAATTCTACTTTTAGTAATAATACCTTTGGTGCAAAAATCTTTTCATGCATGCAAATATAAACAATGAACCGATTTCGTCTAATCAAATCTCTATATACTTCTAATCTTCAGCTTACATTAATTAACACTGAATTCTACATTTCAAAATTTCACTTAACCGTCCCAAGAACAATGTGCTCCTTATATTAAAAGTGAATTTTACATTACAAAATCTTCATTCAACACAACCATATTGAGACAAACAAATTAAATACATCATCCACAATTCTTACTAAGTAATGATTATTATAGGTGGTTTTAATCAGTAACCACAATCAACACAACACAATCATACTGAACCAACAAATAATTATTGTATTTCAAACCAATGCTTAACCACACTTTGCACATATGTTAAACAACCCATACACAACCATAAACGAATCCATAATAGAAATAACAATATTTGTTTGCAATCACATGTTAGTTTATGTAGTTGATTTTTGGAATGCTTGAAAATACCTGTTACTTTATGTTGTTTTTTAAATACCTGTTACGTTATAATGTTGCTTTTAGGAATGCTTCAAACAACTTGTTACTTTATGCTGTTACTTTTTTAAATACTTGAAAAAACTGTTATTTTATGATGTTACTTTTTGGATTAACAGCTACTGTGCACTGATAGACTTTTTTGTAGTATTAATTTGATTTTTATTGTTTATAATTTATGTGACAGCCCGAATTTTCATAAGTTATTAAAATAAGAATTTAATAATTAAAATTCTTATTATGAGATATATATATTTTAAATTATGTATTTTGGTGTGAAGAAATTAAATATATATGATATTTAATAGTTGGTTAAACTATTAAAGGAAGTGAAGATAATTAGTTATGTAAATGAATATGGTGGAAAAAGGAATTAACTGAATAAATATTGATTAATTTAAATAGAGTTGGGAATTATATTATGAAATAATATAATTTGATTTTCATGCCTTGATTGACAATTGAATTGTAATGAATTAAATTTCATAAATAAGACAAGTAATTCACTTAATTAAAATAGTGAATTAATGTTAATATATTTGTTTTAATAAGATGAGGAATTAATATATATATATATATATATATATATATATATATATATATATATATGTTATTGTAATACGATTGTGAGTTTCATAAATAGTTAAAATATTTATTGAATAAAATAAATATTTTAGTTGGAATATTTATGAAATTTAAAATGAATATTTGATAAAAATCGTTATGGAAATAATTTAATGAAAGCGTGATAATATTGATGGAATGAGAATATTCTAATTTAATTAAGTAATTAAATTAGAGATTTAGTAATTTGTTATATTGGTTAAATGGAAGTTATAATTATATTGAAGTTTAATTTAATTTAACAATGGTTGTGACAAATAAACTACTCCCTCTGTCCAATGATAAAAGTCCTTATTACTATTTTGGGTAATCCCATGTTAAATGTCCACTTTTCTTTAATAACCAAATTTTTACATATTTTTTTCCTATTATGCCCGTATCATTAAATATCTCATACTTTTCTTATTCTAATTCTCTCTCCATATTTAATAAGTATGGAGTGAGAATATTTTGAATTGAATAGCTAAAAAGTCACTCTCTCACCTACATTAAAAATAATTAATGACATATTATTATGGACAATTTTGTCATTTCATTCCTCTTCTTAATATGCGTGAAAAGTCCACTAAGACTTTTATCCTGGGACGGAAGGAGTATATAATAAGGAAGTGAAATAAATAAGTAAAAAGGAGAGTTGGCCAAACATGGCCTCGGTTTTTGTAACTGATGATAACTCCCTATTTGTATAACTGAAGAAGGACTAAAAACACGTCAAGTGTTTTATCAGTTAGAGAAGTTTGTTTGAAAACACAGAGAAGGGAGGAAGAGAGAAAATTTAGAGAAGAAATTCTCTGAAGAAGTTTAAGAATCAAAGAAGGGAGAAGAAAGAGGTTGTTCAAGTTTTCAAGCTTTTTATAGCAAATCAAAGGTAATAATTTAGTTTTGTGTTTTTAGTTTCTGTTTCATGAAGTTTTCTTTTAAGAAGGATTGTTGATGGAACTTTTAATGATTTAGTTTGGTAAGAGAATGGTATATGTGTTGGTAGAGGTTTATAATATGTTATATGTTATTTATAAATGATTTTGGTTAAGTTAATTCATGAAAGAAGGGTTAAACAAGAAGAAATTGAGTTTTATTGAAATATATACATTTTGGTCATTTTTGAGACTAAAATTAGTTATTAAATCATGATGGAAATCTTAAATTGATGGTGGATGTTGGAAGAACGTTGAAAAATGAAAAGAATGCAAGTTGAACGAATTCGTAGTGAATGAATTCGCTAAACATGTTAAAACATGAAAATCTAATATGAACATGAGTTTTAGGTCAAGATTTAGGTTGGTTAACGGTTCTGTAAATTGTTGATTCTTTGATATGTTGTAGTTCTATAAATTATGAATCCATGGAATTGAAAACGAACTAATTTGGATATGTATAACTTAAGTTATGAAGATTAGAAGGAAAAAAAGGTCAAAAATCTCAAGAACAGTAAACTACAGAATCTGGTTCTGCTAACGGGCGCAGCTGCGCTATGCCCTAAGTCTATTGGGGCGTAGCTGCCCTCTTGAGCATAGCTGCGTTGTTTCCAAGGTTTAATTGGGCGCAACTGTGCTCTAGGTGTGTCAAGTGTGACTATTTTGACATTATGTAGTAAAACGGACATATTGTTTTCATACGAACTCCGATTGAGGCGATTCAGGACGATTCGGAAAAATAACGAGTAGAACTACAACTTTCATTCTTTAAGTTTTTCAATTTGAGGTCGTGAACAGGGATAAAAATGTCTATCTTTGGGACTGATGTGTTTTCAGAGGCAATCGGAGAGCGTCGGGCATACACATATGCAAGTGTAGTGCTTCTGACGATAAAAGACGTTGTTCTAAGTTATAAAACATGAATATTAGTAAATATAATGATGCTTAATATTAATAAATGATGTATTAGATAAGTTGTATAAGCATACTAAGCATACACAAGAGAGACGAATCGGGCGTGCGACGAATGAACGTCAGAACGCCGTGACAGTGTTAATGAACGTAAAAAGTGTTTCAATTCAATTTAAATGAACATTATAAGATATGGAATGGGGTTAATATAAAACCAATAAGAATTCCTAGAAAGACTTAAACACTTGAATGAACTTCGAGTATAACTAAGAAGAAATATAGTGAGACATAAGTCAAAAGTTAACACAATCAAATTAAATAGTGTATTAATTGATTAATAGGAAGGGTTATGAGATGTAGAGTAAAATTTACATTACAACTACTATGCGTTGCTATGTGACTAATAGTTGATGTGCATGATTATATAATTGTGTAGGGCACGTGAAGTACAGATATCTGTAAGCTGTTAATTTGTTGTTGGTAAACAACGATCAAGGCAAGTCTTTCAGTCCCTATTTGCTATGTGAACTTGATGATTAACTATTTTAAATCTTTATTTCAATGAGCATGATGTGTTATATATATGTTGAAAGTATGTAACATTAAAGTCAATTTATGACTACGTTGATTGAGTAAAGAATGCTGACTGAGTAAGGAACTCAATCTTTATATTTGTTATGTGAACTGCAGCATCTATGTTATGTTAGTCCAATTATTACGAGATGTATGTTGAGCATGTTATTATGTGCTACGTGATGCATGAAAACTATTAGATTTGTTGGGCTATCGAGCTCAACTTTGAAAATAACCACTTTTGTAGATTAAGGATTCAAGGTAACGCTATGTGCTATTTGAAAGACATGAATCAGATGTAATGCATGAAGATTTATAAACTTTGACTGAGTTGTTATTATTTAAACTATGTTTAAGGTTCCGAATGATGTACTTGATAATGTATGATGTTTAATAGATATTGAGTTATAAAGTTTAAATTTTACTTGACGTATAAAGGGTATTAAATTTGGATGTAAGTTTTATTTATTAACTCTGATAAAGTGAGTAATAAACTAAGTATGGTTCAAAAGCAGGTAAAGATAAATGTTTTGAGAAATATACTTGATAATTTATGATGTAAAACTTCATATTTAGTTGTAAAGTTTGAGCAACCCAATGTATAAGCGATATCGAGCTGAGATGTAAGATTTTATATAATAACTCTGACGAAACGAACCATAAAATAAATTTGATTCAGAGATGTGTAGATGATAAAGCTTATGATTCAGGAAAATAAACAAAATAAGAAGGCAGAAAAGTTTTAATTATTCCGTATTTTATTAAGTTTAACATCGAACAATGATGTAAAATCAAAAGTTATACGTATTATTAACGACTGAAGTCGACAGATGAATTGTATGAATTTTGAGGTCGTTACAATTTATGCTACTCTTAATTAGTAGTTAGAGTACTCTATTATTGTATATAAATACATATATATAGATATTTATAAAAAATATAAAAATAAATTTATATAATACTTATAAATATATATTTAGAACCTATAAAAATAATAATCTATGACCTAAACTTAGAGACCTACCCTCCCATCCCTCTCTCTCCAAATCTACAACCCCCAAATTCAAAATCCAATAACTCTCTTGCATCCACTATTCTTTTTCTCTATTTTTGCAGTTATATCAAATATAAAATTTAAAAATTCATAGAATAATAAGATATTTTTACCTTAAAGTAGGAGAGTCAAGTGGAGCAGTGCTTCCATGTTCCGGTACAAGGTGATGTTGTTCTTTCCAAACCTGTTTACTCAGTTTAAACACATAAGTATATAAAAAAAACTAATAAGATAAGTAGTACCTCATGTTCCATTAGAACTAAATATTTTTTAAATTGAGCAATCTTGCAAAAATCAGTATAATAACCTATAAAAAAATTCCCAAAAAGTTAATACATTTGTATCAATACTATATATCATTCAGTCAAAAGCAACAAAAGGATAAATTCTACTTTTAGTAATAATACCTTTGGTGCAAAAAGTTTTTCATGCTTGCAAATATCAACAATGAACCAATTCCGTCCAATCGAATCTGTATATACTTCCAATCTCTAGCTTACATTAACAGTGAATTCTACATTTCAAAAATTTCATTTAACCATCCTAGGAACAATGTGCTCCTTACATTAAAAGTGAATTTTACATTACAAAATCTTCATTCAACACAACCATATTGAGACAACAGAATTAAATACATAAAACGTCCTCCACAATTCTTACTAAGCAATTATTATTATAGGTAGTTTTAATCAGTAACCACAATCAACACAACACAATCATGTTGAACCAACAAATAATTATTGTATTTCAAACCAATGCATAACCACACTTTGCACATATGTTAAAGAACCCATACACAACCATAAACGAATCCATAATAGAAATAACAACATTTGTTTGCAATCACATGTTACTTTACGTAGTTGATTTTTGGAATTCTTGAAAATACATGTTACTTTATGCTGTTGCTTTTTGAATACCTGTTACTTTATACTGTTGTTTTTTGGAATGCTTCAAACAACTTATTACTTTATGCTGTTGCTTTTTGGATTAACAACTACTGTGCACTGATGGACTTTTTTGTAGTATTAATTTGATTTTTATTATTTATAATTTATGTTACTCTTAATTAGTAGCTAAAGTACTCTATTATTATATATATATATATATATATATATATATATATATTTATAATAAATATAAATATAAATTTATATAATACTTATAAATATATATTTAGAACCTATAAAAATAGTAATCTATGACCTAGACCTAGAGACATACCATCCCTTCCATCTCTCTCCAAATCTCCGACGTTCAAATTCAAAATCTAATAACTCTCTTGCATCCACCCTTCCTTTTCTCTATTTTTACAGTTATATCAAATATTAAATTTAAAAATTCATAGAATGATAAGATATTTTTACCTTAAAGTAGGAGAGTCAAGTGGAGCAGTGCTTCCATGTACCGGTACAAGTTGGTGTTGTTCTTTCCAAATATGTTTACTCAGTTTAAATAGATAAGTATATAAAAAAACTAATAAGATAAGTAGTACCTCATATTCCATTGGAACGGAATACTTTTTAAATTGAGCAATCTTGCAAAAATCAGTATAATAACCTACAAATAAAATTCCCAAAAAGTTAATATATTTGCATCAATACTATATATCATTCAATCAAAAGCACAAAAGAACAAAAGAACAAATTCTACTTTTAGTAATAATACCTTCGGTGCAAAAAGTTTTTCATGCTTGCAAATATCAACAATGAACTGATTCCATCCAATCGAATCTCTATATATTTCCAATCTTCAGCTTACATTAACAGTGAATTCTACATTTCAAAAATTTCACTTAACCATCCTAGGAACAATGTGCTCCTTACATTAAAAGTGAATTTTCATTACAAAATCTTCATTCAACACAACCATATTGAGACAAACAAATTAAATACATAAAACCTCATCCACAATTCTTACTAAGTAATATAGGTAGTTTTAATCAATAACCACAATCAACATAACACAATCATGTTGAACCGAAAAAAATAATTATTGTATTTCAAGCCAATGTCTAACCACACTTTGCTCATATGTTAAACAACCCATACACAATCATAAACAAATCCATAATTCAACATTTTTGGAATGCTTGAAAATACCTGTTACTTTATGCTGTTACTTTTTGAAATATTTGAAAATACCTGTTAGTTTATGCTGTTGTTTTTTAGAATACATGAAACAACTTGCTGCTTTATGCTGTTGCTTTTTTGAATACTTGAAAAAATTGTTATTTTACGTTGTTGCTTTTTGGATCAACAACTACTGCGCACTGATGGGCTTTTTTGTACTATTAATTTGATTTTTATTGTTTATACTTTATGTTTAACGCCCCCAAAATCGGGACAATTTCTCTCCCCGATCTTGTGCATTAATATTATCATGTTCTAGCTTTAAAACATTATTTAATGTGAAAATAGCTAAAAATACGGAATAAATTTTTTTTTCTTTCTTTTGATTCATTCATTCCCTGAATCGCAACCTTTACAATTCTTTTTTATACTAGAATCATATTTATTATATGATTTGTATAATCTGTGTAAACGTATTAAAAGCTTAAGTCTCAATACTTCATATATTTTCTATCGATGATTCATTTATTTTAGAATCATATCTATTCTCATTTCAGAATAAACATTCTTTATCCATTCAACATTTCAAACTATACATAACTGCCAATTATATTTGACAAAACTATCAATCATAGATTTATACCATTTCTAATTCAAGGAAATATATTCATTTTGCACATCGTTCAATCTTCATCATCCGTATAGCAAGTAATATTGCCTCACATCATTAACCTGCAAAAAGTTTGTGTTTGCAACATTGAGCTCGACAGCTCAACAAATTTAACAGTCTATCATGTTTCACATAGCACATAATTCCATATGCACTACATTTTCTTTACTATACATATCCGCATGCAACATATATTCTTTACTATACATATCCTACACGCATCAATAATTCCTTACAAAGAATACATTCATGCATTATACATTTCTAATTTATCGAGTTACATCATACAACATGTGCTATCACATATCATATATAAATTGAGTTCCATAACCCAATTAACTTAGTCATATTTTGACTTTAACAATTCATAAAGCATGGTATGTAACTCACCATATAATCACATTTAATCCACAAACATAATAGAACAGAAAAACTTGCCTTGATTGAAGATTACCACAAAAGTTAACCTAGAGTTTCTCCACAATTCCTACAGAATTATGTTTACATGTACACACATATTAGATAATTGAATATGTTATAAAACATGCATGTATATTCATCAATAATAATTATTAGTTTTATACAAACTAATATTATTTATTCTTACTCAAAACGAATATTAGTTTATTTAGAAACTTAATTCGTTTTAACCTTTTTACACCAAATAAAGGTCCCTCACATTTTAGTAAATATTTTACACTTTGAAGCTTCAATCATTTATATATTACACTTTAGGAATATCTTATGCATTTACTCATTAATTCGGGACTTAAACAACTAATAAATAGCTTTTATAGTAAAATTCAATTTACTATATTATTCCTTTAATATAAATAATTTTTATAGGATTATTTTGCCCACTCATGAGTCAACTCGGACCATTGTCTCATTTATAAACATTCTATCCCGCTAACACACTGCATTTTTTGTTTTGCAAATATTCACATTTTCACTATATATATATATATATATATATATATATATATATATATATATATATATATATATATAAATCTTGGCTCAAAAACTCCATTTTGATCCCCGCAAATCTTCATTGCATCACTTTTATGATTATTACAACTTTTTAATGGTTTCATACTTTTCGTTTCGTTATAAAACCATTATTCATGTCAATTCCGGCTTACATTCGCTTAAATATGCAAATTCATATTTATATAATATTTTTATTGCATTATTTATGCCGAAGGGAAGTTTCATGACGTAAAATATCACATACAATCAAATATCTTATCTTGGAACTTTATTAGATATAATATTATCTTAAATTTAGCCCAAACACACTTTGGAACGACGAATGTCAAAACAGCCCATCATGACTACATTCGGCGTCGCCCAAATTATAGTTCTGACATGTCTGTTCGCCTATTTTTAATTCTCAACCCATAAGTCATATAACAACGGATTTTTTTTGTATGTTATAGACATCATGACATAGTATTTTTTTAATAAAATCTAACCGCAGAAACAAATCAAGTCAAAACAAACCCTACAAATCATGCCGAGTAACAGCACTACAGCAGGCATCGGCGAACACTGAGCGCTGCCAAGCGTTGCTACCCAGCTGCTTGGCATACTCTGCTGCATCACTTAACGACCTAGCCACTTTGCAATCTTCTTACGCTTTGCTCGCTTATCGGATCGTTCTCAAATTTTAATATGTTTTTCGTATCATATGAGACTATTTTTGAAAAATATTAAACACTCATTCCGGGTTCGATAGGCAGCCCAAACATTGCACCAAAAGTGGACATTCATAAAAATTTTCAATTCCGTTTCAGCTTTACCCTCTCTCGCTAAAACAGTCATAACTTTTTCGTTTCAAAACATTTTTGAGCGATTCTTGAACCCACGCGAAGCAAACTTCCGGGACTACAACTTTTATTCTTTGACATTTTCCAAATTCTAAACACAGAATTCCAGAAAATTCGTTCAAGGTGACTGCCCCAAGTTGGTTAGACAGTTTTGACGCGACTACTTTGAACGGTCATAACTCTTTGCTCCGGAGTCGGAATTAGTCCATTCCGGAGTCTATGGAAAGCTTATTCAGTGTACTATACTTCCCCAAAAGCCCAGAATTTTCTGGAAACATAAACTAGACCCGAAATTGGCCTCAAGGTCAGCGGTCATACTAGTTTTTCACTGTTCGTTTTGATTTCTAACATGTTTTACTAAACCATTCACTATAAATTCGTTTTAACTTCTTTTTGGTTAATTCCAATTAACACCAAACTTGTTCCTACCTCTAGACTTTATTACAAGGTACAATAACCCAAAATTTTGGTTTGTTTCTATAGCCGAACGATATTGAACACAACGTCCAAAAGGCGACATTTCTCACAATTTCTTGTTTTAACAATTTTTTTAGAAACAAGGTGACTGTCACTTAATTAGATGAACCGGCAGGAGAATAGTTTTTTCAGCGCAGCGCGGCTCGGCTGGCAGCCAGCGCGCTGCCGCTTCTTGCTTCTGCAGTTAGACATGCCAAGCAGCCCACTACACGATTTTATATCTTAACATCGACACATCTGATTAAAATAAAGTTTGACTATGTTATAGAGGGTCTAGTATACTATTTTTAAAAAAAATATATTCCAATCAAAATGGATGTCTTAGACATTATTTTCAAGGGCTCAAAACTGCCCTGCCACCCCAAATTTAAAAAAAAACAATTTGCTTCACAAATCAAAAATAACTTTTAACCACATTTTGATTTACCAAAACCACCTGGGTTATATGACATCACATATATAAATGTCCTCATTCCCATCACATCGAGTAATTTTCCATTTTTACCATAACAGCCTCTTAAAGGCATTATATCAAACATATGAAGTGTGTAATTTCAAAAAAAAAAAAACAGAACTCATAACCATTTAAAGATAATTAAGTCAAGAATTTTTCTTTAATTCTTCTTCTTTATTACTCTACACAACAACCACTAATCCACTTACATATCTATTCACAATCCAAGCACATATTTAACTCTAATTACACTACTAATAAAATAATGGGAGAAGTTCATATCACCACCTGGGGTTTGGGGTCTTTCCCACTTAACCACCTGTAGTCAGTAAAGCTACATTTAAACTCCCGACTTTTTGAGTTGAAGTGAAAACGTCACTTTTTTCATCCAACTTAACCGTGCGTGTATGTCAAACGCCAAAAGCGCGTGAGAAGGACTGTAATAGTTAAAAAAACAACGACAAATGTCTGAAATACTCCCTTCTTCTTCCTCTAGCTTTTACGAGACATTCCTCTCCACTTATTCTCCCTTCAACCTTCAAACCCACCATCACCACCAACAAACCCTTAATTCCTTCCCCAGCCCTAGAAGTTCTTACACTAATCAGCTCACTAATGTCATCATCCCCATGTTTAACTTCATCACTGACCTTAACCCTAACTTCAGACTCAGAGGAATCCACATGACTAACCCTAACCCTAGCTTCACTGTTGGCACGGATACCATCCATTAACTTGGAAGGTTCATGTTCATGTTTGAGCTCATCATTAATCTTAACCTTACCCTTAAACCTCACCGACAAACTATTCACAGTCGATTCTCTAGGCGAATTGTAATGATCCCGAAACTTGGAACTCGGAAAAATGCTAGAAGGGGAGCCAATTCTCCTTCAATTCCCTCGATCCGAAAACTAGTCCAGTTGGAAATTGGGGGAATTTCTAGCTATCGAGTCGAGCGATTGATTGAGGACCATTTGATCAGGTCTTGATGGGTAAGAGAAGCAGATGTTCCGAATTTCTATGTTGCCCTTTATTGTTTTTTCAACCATGATCCCTTTTGGGTCCTCGGGTTCAATCTCGCTCTTCCTGTCAATGACTTCAAATAGTGAACTTACTGCACTGCTACCTTTGGCTAAATCAGAACTCATACTCCCTGCTTCTGCAATAGTCCTACCCGTGCCCATTAAGACGAAGAACGCTTGAAAAAGGTGTTTCGGGTGCAATAATCCTTGATTTATAAGTTTCCCTCCATACCAGAATGCAACAACCACAGAGCCTGTTGTCAAAAAGTGGACACAAAAATACCCAACCGCGATAAGCCATGAAAATTTGTTACTTTGCTTCCTGGGGCCTTCCATTGCTGATGTAAAAAGGCACAACAACCTTTCTTGAGATGAGAATGCAGTAATAGTTCTATGGTTCGCTACTGCTTCACTAGCCAGTTTACTTCCTTCATTCTAGGCATTCCAGGCTTTCTGAGAAGTAATCTTCATTAATGATGTCTTTGTATATAAGATTCCTATGAGTAAGGGCTGCAAGGCAATCAAAATGATGGCTAACCTCCACGTTGCAACTAATGCAAGTGCATAAGACATTGAAGCATTGGTAATAACATGAACCAACAATGAAATTCAATCTCCTACAAGAGATCTGACCATGCTGGCTTCTGTAGTTATCCTTGCACAGATTGCTGCACTTGTGTTCTCATCTTTATCAAACCAACCGATTTCAAAAGTAAGCAAATTTGCAAGCACTTTCTCTTTCACCCTTTTCGTTAACCTCTCCCCCATGATTGCAAAATCATAATACTGGAGGACATTGGTGATGAAGTTAAAAACCGCAAGGCCTAAGAAGATGAAGATGTAATATCTTGTCTGTGATTTTATTTTGGAATTTTCCGGCAGAAAATATACCGAAACAAGTGATCCCAAGCAATACGAGTTAATTCCACTTAGTTGCATTCATTTTCAGCAAACTCCGTGTAGAAGAACAAGAAGGATAAGATGATTTTCTCAAGTTCTCGTCCTCTCTGTCATCATTAAGAAGCAATTTAAAGGACTGTATCTCACCAAAGGATATGGCTGGGCTGCTAATATTGCTTGATCTCACCAATGGATGATAGAAATTAGTACTACTTTTGTCATCCTGTACTGTTTGCTGCAATTCAACCATTCTCTGGTAGGCACCTCCTTCACCATTGTTCATTTGCATTAGCTTAATGTGAGATCCTGATTCTATTACTCTCCCCGACTTAAGAACCGCTATGGTATTAGCCTTTCGGACTGTGGCAAGGCGGTGAGCAATAATTATTGTTGTCCTTCCTACTGAAGTCTGGTCCAGAGTTTCCAGCACTATTCTTTCAGACTGAGAATCTAAAGCACTTGTAGCTTCATCAAGTAAAGGGATCTTTGGATCTCTAACTAAATCTCTTGCTATTGCTATTCTTTGCTTTTGGCCACCAAATAATTGCACCCCAAATTGCATTACCCGAGGAGGCATGATCAAGGTTTATTCACCTAATCAAATTCAACAAAAGAAGAGAAGAAATAAAAAGAGCTTCATATTCTGATCAAGAAAATTGAATTAGTGTAGCTTACTTGGGTATCATATCCTTCAGGTAATTTACTGATAAAATTATGAGCATTTGCAGCCTTAGCTGCTTTTATAATGAGTTCCATAGCAGTTTCTTCCTTGCTAAAGAGAATATTTTCCTTTACAGATGTTGCAAAGAGAATTGGCTCTTGACTAACCAGCCCCATCTGAGATCTCAACCATTTAAGATGAATGCTCTTTATATTGCATCTATCCACAAGAATTTCCCCTTTGACGGGATCATACAACCTTTTTTTGATTGTTAATTATAATTGATGGGTTTCGTTTACTGTAAGTGAAATAACCCGGGTTAAATCCCGAGTCCGGAACAAATCTCGGGTCAAATCCCAAGTCCGAATCGAATCAAATCCATCAACATAAGGCCTCAAACCACTGGTCCAATAGTATCTTCTTGGGTTATCTTAGCCCACCACAGGCTCCCAAAAGGTCATGACTTGAAGGTACTATTGGTAGTAACTTATTTCCTTATATGCAGACAAATTTTTCTCCTATCTTTCGATGTGGGACTGGGGTGTTACAAACTCCCCCACTTAAATTTCTGACGTCCCCGTCAGAATCGATCGCACACACGGCCCAAAGATCTTTGCCTCTCTAGCCATTGTGGGATAATACCGGCTGGCTTCGTGTCCCCTCCTCCGGACCTCTATCTCTCCATTGTGGGATAATACCACCAGCCTTCGTGTCCCCACCTCCGGCAACCCGATCGGATGACCCGACCCGAGCTTTCGAGAGTCGGCTCTGATACCATATGAAACAACCTGGGTCAAATCTCGAGTCCGGAACAAATCTCAGGTCAAATCCCAAGTCCGAATCGAATCAAATCCATCAAAATAAGGCCTTAAACCACTGGCCCAATAGTATCTTCTTGGGTCATCTTAGCCCACCACAGGCTCCCAAAAGGTCATGACTTGAAGGTACTATTGGTAGTAACTTATTTCCTTATATGCAGACAAATTTTTCTCCTATCTTTCGATGTGGGACTGGGGTGTTACAGTAAGATGGAAGATGGAAGCTTTGTATTCTCTGCTCCCTTGCCTGTGAAGATGGAACCTACACCTGATTTGATAAACAAGAAGACTGTAAAAAGAACAAATTGAAAGGGTAGAACATGTTTTGTGAAATGAAATGAAACTGAAATGAAACAAAACCCTATCTCATCTGTCGTTTTCAGTATATATATATATAGAGGGTAATTAAGTCTTTAGCCAACTCAAGTAACGGGGTTAAGACAGAAGGCATTTATTCACTTCAACTCAAAAAGTCGAGAGTTTAAATGTAGCTTTGCTGACTACAGATGGTTAAGTGGGAAAGACCCCAAACCCCAGGTGGTGATCTGAACTTTACTCTAAAATACTTAAAACATAGAACTTACCTTGTAAAGCTTAATTTTGCTAAAATAATGACAAACAAGTAGCTTATATGCCCTATTTATTGCCACTGTTACAGTTATACTCCCAATTTAGTCCACATCTTCTCTTCTTTGCCGAAATTGCAGGGTTTTACCAAAATTGAAATTTAGTAACCCTTTCGGGTGCTATAGAGCTTAACAACTAATGAAGAAAGGAAACTGGAACGGATGGAGAAGATAGGAGTGAGAGATGAGAGAGCTGAATATGATTATTATTTTTTCTTAGTTATCAGTTGCAAGCTTAGTGTCCTTTTCTAGCCCAATTTGGTGCCACCTCCTGCTTGCATATATTGACTCATCACCTGAGCTCAAATTTCTTATTCTCAGCACTTGATACCTATATGCATACTACATACATATTTTACCATATTCTCATTCTTATATTATATATAATGCATTATATATATATATATATATATATATATATATATATATATATATATACGGTCCGGATCAAGTGTATACTACTTATCTTACTCACCCGTGCTCACCCCCTTTTAGGCGACGGTTTTTGTCATGCAACCGTCGTCTATACTTTTAGCGATGGACAACATATAGCGTCGCAAAAAGTATAGACGACGATTGTATGACCGAAACCGTCGCCTAAAGGGGGGTGAGCACGGGTGAGTAAAATAAGGGGTATGCACTTGATCCTTGCTCTCTCTCTCTCTCTCTCTCTATATATATATATATATATATACGGTCTGGATCTTAAACTCACCCCTTATTATAGGTATCACCCCTTATTATAGGTATTAGAAGTAGAATATTATATACGGTCCGGATCTTAAACTCACCCCTTATTATAGGTATCACCCCTTATTATAGGTATTAGAAGTAGAAAAGTAGAATATTATATATATATATATATATATATATATATATATATATATATATATAGAGAGAGAGAGAGAGAGAGAAATTTAATGTCTATTAGACTTAGACATTTAATTTAATGTCTATTAAACCTCTTAATACGATTTTATTTCTAATACCTATAGAAAAATAATTTGTGTACCCCACCATTTACCACAATTGAATATTTATATATTTTTAATCATATATAAAAATTATCTTACTAATTAAGGAAATAATCCATAAGTAGTTTAACATATTTTTTATAACGAATCTCCACTTCAAACAATTAAATATTTTCAATAATTCCTTTAATTTATACAATTAATATATAGTATAAATTAAATTCAACTTGCTCATTCTCTCCATAAATTGTTTTCAATAATTTATTTATATATTAAATATATAATTTAATACATTCAATCATTTATTAAAATATGAATTTAATTTACTAATTTGATACCAATATAATTTTTTTATATATTGGATCTCATTTTCTTAAATAAATTACTCTTACACTTTGCTTATATAAAAGTTACTTTCAATTTCTTATAAGTTGGTCACCCAACTTAAGTCTTCTCTAGTCTTCCCCTTCATCTTTAAAAGCTTGCAAATCACCCCGACATATTCTTAGCATATTCTCGGAATATTCTTTATTCCTTAGCATATTTCTTAAGATATTTTCTTAAGTTTCAAATATTAGGTTTTCAACTCTAAGGTTTTCGTAACTCGCACAATTCTCCCTTAACTTTCATAATTCACTTTCGTACTTTATTAAGTTATTTGATTACCCAATCTTAGTAACTTAATTTAATCAAATAAGTTACTACATAAATCTCCTTAATTTATTTTACCCTCTTGGAATCATAAAATTTACATAACCCATCTTTGATATATAAATTATATAAAATATAACATAACATACTCAAATTACATATCTATTTTATAATTGTAAAATAAATATGTTACACATAATTTCTTATGTAAATACAATTATTTACATACCCAAGATATTATAATATAATATTCTTACCTCATTAACATAAATTCAATTATGAATTTATTTACTTCCTTAAGATATTACGATAAATATAATATCTTTTTTTTATTAAACTAATTTCATATAAGAATTTATTCTAATACTCTTGGGTAAAGTATATATAAATATTATATGTTTAACCCGCCTATTTTTGCTTCATCTCGCAAATTATTTCCAACAATTTTATGTCCCCCACTTAATAAATACATATATAATATATATTCGTTAACTCCCAATTACCAGTTACACAAAACATACTCACATCACATATAGAAAACAATTAATAATTTTATTTTCTCACATTATAAACTGTTTATATCAATTTATTTCCATATAACAAATATAATTTAATATATTTACCATATTACGTAAACATACATATTTTTCTTAAATCATAAAATGATTTATGTACTCATATATTAGACTTAGACATTTAATTTAATGTCTATTAAACCTCTTAATACGATTTGCTACATTCAATAAGCCTTCTTCAAATGGCTTGACATATTTATTCTTACATAATCTCTGTCAATTATTAAACCGTATAGATATTTAAATAAATCATCTATTTTCACTCTAGGTTTTAAACTTTAACTTTTAATTTAATCATTTAAGATTTTCTAAATTTTCGGGTTGTCACATTATGCTACTCTTAATTAGTAGTCAGAGTACTCTGTTATTATAGATAAATACATATATATAAATATTTATTATAACTATAAATACACTACCAGAAAATCAAGCTATAGCGATGGTCGGCGACCGTTGCTATAGCAGCTGAAACCTATAGCGACGGTCCTTTTTTCTATAGCGACGGTCAGACCGTCGCCAGAAAACTCCACAAAAACGCGCTTGAAGCTTTTTACCGACGGTTAGAAAATCGATATAGCAACGGTCATGGCCGTCGCTACAGAAGATTTGGCGCGAATAGTTGAGATCATGACCGTCGCTATAGGTGAGATTTGGCGCGAATGTGAGGTGTATTGCGACGGTCGTGGCCGTCGCTATAGATGTTTTGGCGCCAATTTTTTTTTCTTTAGCGACGATCCTTACCGTCGCTATATCTTTTCCAAATTTTTAAAGAACTTAATGTTCTTTTACAATATTTCTGATTTATTTTACCTGTTAAGAAGCATAACTACATTCAACTATCCAATCTGAATATAACATTTACAACTAAAAGAACAAAACAAATAAAGTCTATTAATGTATAATATCATCTAAATATACATAACCATCCAAAATACTGTTACTATGTATCAAAACAGTACATAACCAGTATCACATTTAACATATTTTCAGTATCACATCTAACAAATTTTCATCCAAAATAGTGTTACATCTAACAAATTTCCAGCAGCACATGTAACATATCTTTAGCAGCACGAGACATGTCACAAATCCTCTATAGGATTATTTGATCCACTAATATCACCATTATCTCCTTCTGTGGATCGATCCTACAAATTAATTATCAAGTGAACTTGTTAATCCATACAAACAGAGTGATAGAGCAAAATTTTTAAGTATAAGTGGAGTGAGAGAGCAACACCTGATTGTTGGAATGAGCATTTGGAACTGATGACTTCTGCATAAATTCTGTCATCATTGATAATAGTTCATCCACATTTCTTGCAGTATCGTCTCCTTTTTCCCGCACCTTTTTCAACTCAGCTTTCAATTCTTGATTTTCACGTTGTACCTCATTATTTGTGTCACGAGGCCCCCAAGTGTTTGTAGCTGTGGCACCAACTCCACCTTGTCGAAGTCTACCATGTCGCTCTGGTCCAAGAACTTGTGCAAGTATATCATTCCGTCCTGTACTACTGCTTTCACCAGTCGATTCCTGAGTCTTCTTTAACTCAATAATTTTTTCCTGTGAAAATATACAAGGCAAAATATACGTAACTTAAATATACAAGGTAGTTCAACATAGCTTAAAGAAGAGTAGCAAATAATTTCTTTCCAAGGCTGTATCCAAGCTTGTTTGCTTGGTCTTTGTTAGGATTTGGTCACATACTAAGTTGTTGCATTAACTTTTTGGCTAGAATTTCAATCTACGGTACGTGCCTCAGTTAATTTGATCTCATTTTATGAATAGGAAACCATATGAAGAAGGTGACTTCCAATACAATGAGTTGAACAGAATTCTTCGTGAAGTTGAATTAGAGGAATTTGAGAAGGCAGCAACTAATAGTAGTAATTCACTCTTTTTTTAACAAATCATTTCAGACCGGACGTTCAATTTTGGTTCACTAAATATATGATTGTATATAAAAAATAAAATAAATTTTAAGACGCTGTTTTGTCTTTTACGAGTTATTTCATTACGGACGTAATAAGTTAATACACTCATTAATAGGGGTAAAAGTATCCAAATTGATATAATCATATTACGCCTCTAATGAGCTAATCAAAAAAATATATAACATCAACGTAATAATTAATTGATTTGAAGCAAACCAAACACTACTTAATTCAAGTCTATTAAACAAAGTCAGTAATACCCTTTATAGTAAAACTAAATTCTCCCCTAAAAACAAACGGAAACATACTTGTATAACATACTTGTAACATACTTGTATACCAAAACGACATTATAACATCGAGGGGTGGTTCTTGAATTCTGAACATGATGGGAAAAAAATGCCACATCTTATATCATAATAGCCCAATAAATGTAACAAAAATAAACAAGGAATCATACATTTCTGTTCAAGCTGAACCTATAAGCTGAAGCAAGTGCACCGATACAAAACAAGAATCCAGCCGGTATTCTCAATCCTGTTTAAAACTTAGAAGATAACTAAAACAACTCATTTTCAACAACTTCAATTTTGTATGGGAAGCAAAAGCTAAAGCTGGAACTGGAAAGAAGAAACAGGAAAAATATTTACAGGGCTATCCACCAAAACAGAAAATATGGACACTAAAAGAAACATAAATAAGATACCTTGGATCTTCCTATGCATTTTACACTAAAAGAAAATCAGAAATCAGAGGTTAGAATAGTCCACCTGGGACTTTTAACAAACACGTGGTGTACACACTTTTGTGTAAACATTTGATAAACTTCTACTAATTATATACTCCCGCCGTCCTAGGATAAAAGTCCTGGTGTACTTTTCGCGCATATTAAGAAGATGAATGAAATGACAAAATTGCCCATAATAATGTCATTAAATATGGAGAGAGAATTAGAATAAGAAAAGTATGAGATATTTAATGCTACGGGTATAATAGGAAAATATGTGTAAAAGTTTGGTTGTTAAAGGAAAATGGACATTTAACAAGGGACTACCCAAAATAGTAATAAGGAATTTTATCATGGGACGGAGGGAGTAATAATCAATATATAGAATCATACCCTCGGTAAAGAGCTTAAAGACGATATAGAATAAAGAGTTAAAAGACCCCATTGTTTGAGGATTGATAAATACATACCACATTCGAGGATGCTCCCGGTAAAATTGAGTTATCACTTCGAGTGTGGGACTGTATATACATATCTGCTCGATCAATCTCTTTTTTATTTATTTAGTACTACAAGTAAAACAAAAAATAGTACATAATTCAAGAAATACTCTATTATGGCGCAACAAAAGTATCCGCCAATATGGTAATTCAAAGAAAATAGATTTCTTCCTCCAATTATGTTTTGAGTCATGGGGAATGGTTTTCATGCTAGTGGGCGTCTTTCCAAAAGTGACATTAATGGCATTAACTTGTTCAAGAATATCAAATCCTGATGGCACAACCGGAGCTTCACTATGGTCACATTCTCCGTTAAATCTTCGTGTATCAAACCTATAACTATGACCCGACTCCAGAAAACAACGATGCCCGATATAACATTCCTTACTTTGCAATCTACACGAACGAGTGTTCATTTGACATGATGGACAAGCCAACTTACCTTTAGTGCTCCAACTAGACAACATAGCAAGAGATGAAAAATCACTAATTGTCCACAACAGTGCAGCACGCATTTGGAACTTTGTACCAGTAGATGCATCATACGTTTCAACCCCATTACTCCATAGTATCTTCAACTCCTCAATTAAAGGTTGCATTTACACGTCAATATCATTACATGGAGAGTTTGGACCAGGTATTAACAACGGCATGATAAAATACTCCTGCTTCATCCACATCCATGGTAGTAAGTTATAAACAACAACTGTCACTGGCCATATAATATACGGTGATCCATGGGTAAAGGGACTCATGTCATCAGTGGACAGTGCGAGTCTTACATTTCGATGTTCTTGAGAGAATGTAGGGTACATTGTATCCAAATGCTTCCAAGCTGCAGAGTCAGCTGGATGACGATTCACTCCATCTTTCTGTCGCTTTACATGATGCCACGTCATGTATTTTGCAGTTTCTACAGACATAAATAGCCCCTGCAATCTCGGAATTAACGCTAAATAACGTAATTGCTTCACAGCTACTTTGCTCCTCTTAGCATTTGTATCTATTTGTGCCTTCTCTGGTATAACCATCTTAGTCTGCTTCCATCTCAATGATTTGCAAACTGTACATGACTCTAATTTTTCATTCTCCCTCCAAAAGAGCATACAATCATTCTCGCATGCATCAATCTTTTCATAACCAAACCCTAAATTTCCAACCATTTTCTTCATTTCATAAAAATTATCAGGCAAGTTTGCAAATGCTGAAAATGATGACTTGAACTTACGGAGCAAACCATAAAAGGACACATCAGTCCATTTGCTAACATTTTTATGATTGAAAAGCTATACAATGAATGAAAGGACAGTCTCCATTGCACATCCAGGATATAAAGGTTGATTGGCCTCTAACATGTACTTTTGGTATTTTGTAGCTTCAACCGACGATTCCACACCGTGATCCCTAAATATATCATTTATCATCTCAAGCATACGATGATCATATTCGGATTGTGATGGTTCGTCGTGAACATCATCATTGCTCACATCCCTGACAATCTCATCTTACCCTTGATGCAGTAGCCAAACATAAATCCATTACAAATCAAATGTTCACGAATAGCTGTTCGAATCTGGAATCTTCCATTCACGCAATTCTTACATGGACAAGGAATTCTTCCCGTGACCATGCCCACTTTTTCGAAACCAAAATTTAGAAATCTTTCTAGGCCTGCAAGATATTCTCTAGAATATCTTGGCAATTCATCCACCCCTTATCCATGATATTGTGTCCCTAATTCAAATTGAACAACCATCCAATGTTAAGTACCAAACAAGAAGCATCAAAAAAGCATTTGGTACGGACAAAGAGAAATTGATGGCGAAAAAAGATAATGAAAGTAAAAAAGGAATGGTTATGGACAGGGCAAATCATTGGAGGTCAACATTGAACGAAGTTGTAGGCTTAGAATGTGGTCCGAACATCTCTTGTTAATCTAAAAATATAATTCCTCTTAGTATTGTAGTACCGCTATTTCTATGTCAGTTATAGTGATCATAGCTAGTAAGACCATTAAAATTTACAAGGCCCCAATGTATGATGTTGTTTGAGTCATAGCCATTGGCTTATCTCGTTGGATCTCGTTCCCTCCTACTTTTGCTACTCTAAAACAAGATTTTTAACTCTTGGCAGGTATGCTATTGCGACAAGAAATTCATATAGCCACATACTTCAGATTGCCATCTCTATTGGACAGCTCTATGGAACTGTTGTATATTACATAACTTCTTGCTTGGATGGGGATAACTTCGCTACAAACTCTTTCTATTATTATACATACTACATATTTGCAAACTCTTTTTGAGTTTGGATACCCACACTTATAGTAATCCGGTGCTGGAACAAGATATGTGTGGCATTTAATGCCCAAGAGCAGAAAATCTCGGCTAAAAAACACCGAAGATTGGATACAGACTTGTTTTTATGAGATTTTAACATTTGAAGACTTGTGTCTTGATTTCATGATATTTCATTGGTTATATAATAGGATATGTGCATTATCTGTATGCTTGTCATACAATGGTTTATTTGGATGGAATCAGTGGACGGAGGAGGGAAACTTAGCAAGGGGGGATTGCTAGAAGACCTATACTATTGACAGAAAAATCTTCACCTAGAAAGAATGCGATCAGAGGAGTAGATGATGATCAAAGGATACAAGAGAGCAAACTGATGTCATGTAGAATGTGTAAGCTCTGTTTCTGTAAATGAATGAAGTTGTCTCCAAATATTGCATGCTTATATAACCCAGAGAGAGATCAAGGAGACAGACTGTTGTTGATTTAGTGGAATTTAATGCCTGCTATAGACTATAGCAATCTCTGTATGTCTGAGTGTTTATGTTGTTTCATCGCCGTGTTATAATATTTTGAATACTGAAAATAATTATCTTGAGAAACAGTGGAACCAGCTGAAACATTTGTCTCCATGTTAAGTGACCCTTTGGCCTATAATAACATGTACTTGTGAACATCTCTATTTGGAAACTATCACGGTTCATTTAAGTTTTAACCATCAACACATGATCCTTGGCAATAGTGCTTTGTTGGCTAAAGAATAAATACTAGAAGTAGATACAAAATAATGTGTAGGATTGCAACTATTTATAACCATTGACTCCACCCATGCATACTGAATCATCAACAAATTACATAGCTTTTCAGAGTTCCTAAATCACTAAGCCAACAAATTACATGCATACTTTTCAGAATTCCTAAATCACTAAGAAAAGAAAATATCCTTTACATAGCTTGGAAAGCCAATAAGCCATAAAGATAAGCAACAAGAAGAATCATTTGTCTAAATAAAAGAGAAGAGGAGGATGAGACCTGTTATAAACCATTCAAAGTGGAGAAAATGATTCTCAATCTTATAGCTCAAATAAAACCACACAAAGAGCTCTGCCATTTTTTAAATGTCAAATACTCTATAGGGAATAATGAACATTACCATCAATTTTTTCCAGAATTCCGTAATGCTGCCAAATCAATTTTATCTTATAAAAAGGAAAATTCATCACTAACCAATTCAAAATTACTCAAATTAAATATATTATGCCTTGTAAAAAGGAACAGATTTGGTAGGGATGGTTTGCCATAACTTCTCCAGCCATTACATGACATTTAGCATAATAAGATAAAATTCATAAATATAGTAACTTCCTTGCACATGGAACAGATCTTGCACAACATGAAACTAATCAACTTTTGCTGGGTCTAGTCCCAAATTCAAAGCAATGGAATTGAATTTTAAGACTCAAAATAGCATCGGCTGCTAAAAGCAGCTATCTAATCCACCATAAACAACAAAACCTATTTAGCTAGTCATGCTAAACCATTAACATATACTAATAACAACACATTTATCTACATATATCATACACACTGACACACATATAGACAGAAAAAGAAATAACTCCATTAATAAGATCACGAACTGGGTTTTCAAAATTCTTACCTAATGTTGCACGGCTTAGATCGAAGAACACTATGGCCTACTACCGAAGCACCTCTAGTTGCCGGCGTCAGTTCGATCGACTGAGAAATGGTGAGAGAGGAGAGAGAAAGGGGAAAAGGTTAGAGATGAGAGCTCGATCGACTGAATATTTGGGGCAAAATAATGATTTGGGGGAAAATAGAAGCTCGCGCCCAAGCTAAAGACCCGGCAATGACTTAGCCAAAAAAAACTCCCTACACCGACGGCGACGGTCGCTATATATGACCTATAGCGACGCTTCCGGCCCAACCGTCGCTATATGTTGAATTTCTAGTAGTGATATATATAATATATAAATATATATATTTAGAACATATAAAAATAATAATCTATGACCTAGACCTAGTCCTAGACCTACCCTCGCTTCTCTCTCTCTCTCCAAATCTCCAACCTTCAACCTCCAAATTCAAAATCCAATAACTCTCTTACATCCACCCTTCTTTTTCTCTATTTTTGCAATTATATCAAATATTAAATTTAAAAATTTATAGAATGATAAGATATTTTTACCTTAAAGTAGTAGAGTCAAGTGGAGCGCAACTTCCATGTTCCAGTACAAGCTGATGTTGTTTTTTCGAAACTTGTTTACTCAGTTTAAACACATAAGTGTAAAAAAAACTAATAAGATAAGTAGTACCTCAGTATAATATACAAAATAATTCCCAAAAAGTTAATACATTTGCATCAATACTTTATATCATTCAGTCAAAAGCACAAAAAGGACAAATTCTACTTTAAGTAATAATGCCTAATTAGGTGCAAAAATCTTTTCATGCTTGCAAATATTAACAATGAACCGATTCCGTCCAAGAGATTGAATCTCTATATACTTTCAATCTTCAGCTTACATTAGCAGTGAATTCTACATTTCAAAAATTTCACTTAACCATTCCAGGAACAATGTGCTCCTTACATTAAAAGTGAATTTTACATTACAAAATCTTCATTCAGCATAACCATATTGAGACAAACAAATTAAATACATAAAACATCATCCACAATTCTTACTAAGCAATGATATAATTATTATAGGTAGTTTTAATCAGTAACCACAATCAACTCAATACAATCATGCTAAACCAACAAATGCCTAACCACACTTTGCACATATGCTAAACCACCCATACACAACCATTAATGAATCCATAAGAGAAATAACAACATTTGTTTGTAATCACATGTTACTTTATGTAGTTGATTTTTGGAATGCTTGAAAATACATGTTACTTTATGCTGTTGCTTTTTGAATATCTGCTACTTTATACTGTTGCTTTTTAGAATGCTTCAAACACCTTGTTGCTTTATGCTGTTGCTTTTTTGAATACATGATATTTATTGTTTATAATTTACGCTACTCTTAATTAGTAGTTAGAGTACTCTATTATTGTATATAAATACATATATGTATAGATATTTATAATAAATATAAATATAAATTTATATAATACTTATAAATATATATTTAGAACCTATAAAAATAATAATCTATGACCTAGACTACCTACCCTCCCTTTCCTCTCTCTCTAAATCTCCAACCTCCAAATTCAAAATCCAATAACTTTCTTGCATCCACCCTTCTTTTTCTCTATTTTTGCAGTTATATCAAATATTAAATTTAAAAATTAATAAAATGATAAAATATTTTTACCTCAAAGTAGGAGAGTCAAGTGGAGCAGTGCTTCCATGTTCCGGCACAAGTTGATGTTGTTCTTTCCAAACCTATTTACTCAGTTTAAACACATAAGTATATAAAAAAAACTAATAGGATAAGTAGTACCTCATGTCCCATTGGAACTGAACACTTTTTAAATTGAGCAATATTGCAAAAATCAGTATACTAACCTACAAAAAAATTCCCAAAAAGTAAATATATTTGCATCAATACTATATATCATTCAGTCAAAAGCACAAAAGGACAAATTCTACTTTTAGTAATAATACTTTTGGTGCAAAAAGCTTTTCATGCTTGCAAATATCAACAATGAACCGATTTCGTCCATTTGAATCTCTATATACTTCCAATCTTCAGCTTACATTAAAAGTGAAATTCTATATTTCAAAAATTTCACTTAACCATCCCAGGAACAATATGCTCCTTACATTAAAAGTGAATTTTACATTACAAAATCTTCATTTAACACAACCATATTGAGTCAAACAAATTAAATACATAAAATGTCATCCACAATTCTTACAAAGCAATGATTATTATAGGTAGTTTTAATCAGTAACCACAATCAACACAACATAATCATGTTGAACCAAAAAATAATTATTGTATTTCTAACCAATGCCTAACCACACTTTGCACATATGTTAAACAACCCATACACAACCCTAAACAAATCCATAATAGAAATAACTACATTTGTTTGCAATCACATGATGTAGTTGATTTTTGGAATGCTTGAAAATACCTATTATTTTATGATGTTGCTTTTTGAATACCTGATACTTTGTACTGTTGCTTTTTGGAATGCTTCAAACAACTTGTTGCTTTATGCTGTTGCTTTTTTGAATACTTGAAAAAACAGTTATTTTATGCTGTTGCTTTTTGGATTAACAGCTACTGTGCACTGATGGACTTTTCTGTAATATTAATTTGATTTTTATTGTTTATAATTTACGCTACTCTTAATTAGTAGTTAGAGTACTCTATTATTGTATATAAATACATATATATAGATATTTATAATAAATATAAATATAAATTTATATAATACTTACAAATACATATTTAGAACCTATAAAAATAATAATCTATGACCTAGACCTAGAGACCTACCCTCCCTTCCATCTCTCTCCAAATCTCCAACCTCCAAATTCAAAATCCAATAACTATCTTGTATCCTCCCTTCTTTTTCAATATTTTTGCAGTTATATTAAATATTAAATTTAAAAATTCATAGAATGATAAGATATTTTTACCTTAAAGTAGGAGACCTACATAAAAATTCTCAAAAAAAGTTAATACATTTGCATCAATACTATATATCATTCAGTCAAAAGCACAAAAAGGACAAATTCTACTTTAGTAATAATACCTTAGGTGCAAAAAGCTTTTCATGCTTGCAAATATCAACAATGAACCGATTCCGTCCAAGAGATTAAATCTCTATATACTTTCTATCTTCAGCTTACATTAACAGTGAATTCTACATTTTAAAACTTCACTTGACCATCCCAGGAACAATGTGCTCCTTACATTAAAAGTGAATTTTACATTACAAAATCTTCATTCAACTCAACTATATTAAGACAAACAAATTAAATACATAAAACGTCATCCACAATTCTTACTAAGCAATGATTATTATAGTTAATTTTAATCAGTAAGCACAATCAACACAACATAATCATGCTGAACCAATAAATAATTATTGTATTTTACACCAATGCCTAACCACATTTTGCACATATGTTAAACAACCCATACACAACCAGAAACGAATCAATAATAGAAATAATAACCTTTGTTTGCAATCACATGATGTAATTGATTATTGGAATGCTTGAAAATACGTGTTACTTTATGTTGTTGCTTTTTGAATACATGTTACTTTATACTGTTGCTTTATGGAATGCTTCAAACAACTTGTTGCTTTATGCTGTTACTGTTTTGAATACTTAAAAAAAATTGTTATTTTATGCTGTTGCTTTTTGGATTAACAGCTACTGTGCAGTGATGGACTTTTTTGTATTATTAATTTGATTTTTATTGTTTAAACTTTATGCTACTCTTAATTAGTAGTCAGAGTACTCCGTTATTGTAGATAAATACATAAATATAAATATTTATAATAACTATAAATTTATATAATATATAAATATATATATTTAGAACCTATAAAAATAATAATCAATGAGCTAGACCTAGTCTTAGACCTACCCTCCCTTCCCTCTCTGTCCAAATCTCCAACCTCTAAATTCAAAATCCAATAACTCTCTTACATCCACCCTTCTTTTTCTCTATTTTGGCAATTATATCAAATATTAAATTAAAAAATTTATATAATGATAAGATTTTTTTACCTTAAAGTAAGAGAGTCAAGTGGAGCGCTGCTTCCATGTTTCGGTACAAGTTGGTGTTGTTCTTTCCAAACCTATTTACTCAGTTCAAACACAGAAGTGTAAAAAAAAACTAGTAAGATAAGTACTACCTCATGTCCCATTGGAACAGAATACTTTTTAAATCGAGCAATCTTGCAAAAATCAGTATAATAACCTAAAAAACAATTCTCAAAAAGTTAATAAATTTGCATCAATACTATATATCATTCAGTCAAAAGCACAAAAAGGACAAATTCTACTTTTAGTAATAATACCTTAGGTGGAAAAATCTTTTCATGCTCTCAAATATCAACAATGTACCGATTCCGTCCAATCGAATCTCTATATACTTCCAATCTTCAGCTTACATTAACAATGAAATTTTAGAACAATGTGCTCTTTATATTAAAAGTGAATTTTACATTACAAAATCTTTATTCAACACAACCATATTGAGACAAACAAATTTAATACATAAAACGTCATACACAATTCTTACTAAGCAATGATTATTATAGGTAGTTTTAATCAGTAACCACAATCAACACAACACAATCATGTCACTTTGCACATATGTTAAACAGCCCATACACAACCAATAACGAATCCATAATAGAAATAACAACATTTGTTTGCATTCACATGTTACTTTATGTAGTTGATTTTTGAAATTCTTGAAAATACCTTTTACTTTATGTTGTTGTGCTTTTTGAATACTTGTTACTTTATACTGCTGCTTTTTGGAATGCTTCAAACAACTTGCTGCTTTATGCTGTTGCTTTTTTGAATATTTGAAAATACTGTTATTTTATGTTGTTGCTTTTTGGATTAATAGCTATTGTGCACTGATGGACTTTTTGGTAGTATTAATTTTATTTTTATTGTTTATAATTTACACTACTCTTAATTAGTAGTTAGAGTACTCTATTATTGTATATAAATACATATATATAGATATTTATAATAAATATAAACATAAATTTATATAATTCTTATAAATATATATTTATTACCTATAAAAATAATAATCTATGACCTAGACCTAGAGACCTACCCTCCCCTCCCCCTCTCTCCACCCTTCTTTTTCCTCTATTTTTGCAATTTTATCAAATATTAAATTTAAAAATTCATAGAATGATAAGATATTTTACCTTAAAGTAGGAGAGTCAAGTCAGTGCTTCCATGTTCCGGTACAAGTTGGTGTTGTTCTTTCCAAACCTGTTTACTCAGTTAAAACACATAAGTATATTAAAAAAACTAATAAGATAAGTAGTACCTCATGTCCCATCGGAGCTGAATAATTTTTAAATTGAGCAATATATATATATATATATATATATATATATATATATATATAAAATAAATATAAATATAAATTTATGTAATACTTATAAATATATATTTAGAACCTATAAAAATAATAATCTATGACCTAGACCTAGAGACCTACCCTCCCTTCCCCCTCTCTCCAATCTCCAACCTCCAACCTCCAAATTCAAAATCCAATAACTCTCTTGCCACCGCCCCTTCTTTTTCTCTATTTTTGCAATTATATAAAATATTAAATTCAAAAATTCATAGAATGATAAGATATTTTTGCCTTAAACAAGGAGAGTCAAGTGGAGCAGTGCTTCCGTGTTCCATTACAAGTTGGTGTTGTTCTTTCCAAACCTGTTTACTCAGTTTTAAACACATAAGTATATAAAAAAAATAAGATAAGTACTACCTCATGTCCCATTGGAGCTGAATACTTTTTAAATTGAGTAATCTTGCAAAAATCATTATCCTACAAAAAAGATTCCCAAAAAGTTAATATATTTGCATCAATACTATATATCATTCAGTCAAAAGCACAAATGGACAAATTCTACTTTTAGTAATAATACCTTTGCTGCAAAAAGCTTTTCATGCTTGCAAATATCAACAATGAACCGATTTCGTCCAATAGAATTTCTATATACTTCCAATCTTCAGCTTACATTAATAGTGAAATTCTACATTTCAAAATTTTCACTTAACCATCCCAGGAACAATGTGCTCCTTACATTAAAAGTGAATTTTACATTACAAAATCTTCATTCAACACAACCATATTGAGACAAACAAATTAAGTACATAAAACATCATTCACAATTCTTACTAAGCAATGATTATTATAGGTAGTTTTAATCAGTAACCACAATCAACACAACACAATCAGGTCACTGTGCAGATATGTTAAACAACCCATACACAACCGTAAACGAATCCATAATAGATATAACAACATTTGTTTGCAAAATCACCTGTTACTTTATCTAATTGATTTTATGAATGCTTGAAAATACCTGTTACTTTATGCTGTTGCGCTTTTTGAATACCTGCTATTTATACTGTTGCTTTTTGAAATGCTTCAAACAACTTGTTGCATTATGCTGTTGCTCTTTTAAATACTTGAAAAAACTATTTTTTTTATGCTGTTGCTTTTTGGATTAACAACTAATGTGCACTGATGGACTTTTTTGTAGTATTAATTTGATTTTTATTGTTTATAATTTACGCTACTCTTAATAAGTAGTTAGAGTACTCTATTATTGTATATAAATACATATATATAGATATTTATAATAAATATAGAATTAATTTTATATAATACTTATAAATATATATTTAGAACCTATAAAAATAAAAATCTATGACTTAGACCTAGACCTACCAACTCTTCCCTCTCTCTCTTCAAATCTCCAACCTCCAAATTCAAAATCCAATAACTCTCTTGCCTTCTTTTTCTCTATTTTTGCAATTATATCAAATATTAAATTTAAAAATTCATAAAATGATAAGATATTTTTGCCTTAAAGTAAGAGAGACAAGTGGAGCAGTGCTTCAAGTATATAAAAAAAACTAATAAGATATGTAGTACCCATTGGAGCTGAATACTTTTTAAATTGAGCAATATGGCAAAAATCAGTATAATAACCTACAAAAAAAATTCCCAAAAAGTTAATATATTGGCATCAATACTAAATATCATTCAGTCAAAAGCACAAAAGGACAAATTCTACTTTTAGTAATAATACCTTTGATGCAAAAAGCTTTTCATGCTTGCAAATATCAACAATGATTCGATTTCGTCCAATCGAATCTCTATATACTTCCAATATTCAGCTTACATTAACAGTGAAATTCTACATTTCAAAAATTTCACTTAACCATCCCAGGAACAATGTGCTCCTTACATTAAAAGTGAATTTTACATTACAAAATTTTCATTCAACACAACCATATTGAGACAAACAAATTAAATACATAAAACATCATTCACAATTCTTACTAAGCAATGATTATTATAGGTAGTTTTAATCAGTAACCACAATCAACACAACACAATCAGGTCACTGTGCAGATATGTTAAACAACCCATACACAACCGTAAACGAATCCATAATAGATATAACAACATTTATTTGCAATCACCTGTTACTTTATGTAATTGATTTTATGAATGCTTGAAAATACCTGTTACTTTATGCTGTTGCGCTTTTTGAATACCTGCTATTTATACTGTTGCTTTTTGAAATGCTTCAAACAACTTGTTGCATTATGCTGTTACTCTTTTAAATACTTGAAAAAACTATTTTTTTTATGCTGTTGCTTTTTGGATTAACAACTAATGTGCACTGATGGACTTTTTTGTAGTATTAATTTGATTTTTATTGTTTATAATTTACGCTACTCTTAATAAGTAGTTAGAGTACTCTATTATTGTATATAAATACATATATATAGATATTTATAATAAATATAGAATTAATATTATATAATACTTATAAATATATATTTAGAACCTATAAAAATAAAAATCTATGACCTAGACCTAGACCTACCAACTCTTCTCTCTCTCTTTTCAAATCTCCAACCTCCAAATTCAAAATTCAATAACTCTCTTGCCTTCTTTTTCTCTATTTTTGCAATTATATCAAATATTAAATTTAAAAATTCATAAAATGATAAGATATTTTTGCCTTAAAGTAAGAGAGACAAGTGGAGCAGTGCTTCAAGTATATAAAAAAAACTAATAAGATATGTAGTACCCATTGGAGCTGAATACTTTTTAAATTGAGCAATATGGCAAAAATCAGTATAATAACCAACAAAAAAATTCCCAAAAAGTTAATATATTGGCATCAATACTAAATATCATTCAGTCAAAAGCACAAAAGGACAAATTCTACTTTTAGTAATAATACCTTTGATGCAAAAAGCTTTTCATGCTTGCAAATATCAACAATGATTCGATTTCGTCCAATCGAATCTCTATATACTTCCAATATTCAGCTTACATTAACAGTGAAATTCTACATTTCAAAAATTTCACTTAACCATCCCAGGAACAATGTGCTCCTTACATTAAAAGTGAATTTCACATTACAAAATTTTCATTCAACACAACCATATTGAGACAAACAAATTAAATACATAAAACGTCATCCACAATTATTACTAAGCAATGATTATTATAGGTAGCTTTAATCAGTAACCACAATCAACACAACACAATCATGTCACTTTGCACATATGTTAAACAACCCATACACAACCATAAACGAATCCATAATAGAAATAAGTTTGCAATCGCATCTTACTTTATGTAGTTGATTTTTGGAATGCTTGAAAATACCTGTTACTTTATGTTGTTGCTTTTTGAATACCTGTTACTTTATACAGTTGCTTTTTCGAATGCTTCAAACATCTTGTTGCTTTATGCTGTTGCTTTTTTGAATACTTGAAAAAACTGTTATTTTATGCTGTTGCTTTTTGGATTAACAGTTACTGTGCACTGATGGACTTTTTTGTAGTATTAATTTGATTTTTATTGTTTATAATTTACGCTACTCTTAATTAGTAGTTAGAGTACTCTATTATTGTATATAAATACATATATATATATATATATATATATATATATATATATATTTATAAAAAAAATATAAATTTATATAATAATTATAAATATATATTAAGAACCTATAGAAATAATAATCTATGACTACCTTCCCTTCCCCCTCTCTCCAAATCTCCAACCTCCAAATCCAAAATCCAATAACTCTCTTGCCTCCACCCTTCTTTTTCTTCTATTTTTGCAATTATATCAAATATTATATTTAAAAATTCATAGAATGATAATATATTTTTACCTTAAAGTAGGAGAGTCAAGTGGAGCAGTGCTTCTATATTCCGGTAGAAGTTGGTGTTGTTCTTTCCAAACCTGTTTACTTAGTTTAAACACATAAGGACATAAAAAAAACTAATAAGATAAGTAGTACAGCATGTCCCATTGGAGCTGAATACTTTTTAAATTCAGCAATCTTGCAAAAAATCAGTATAATAACCTACAAAAAAATTTCCCAAAAAGTTAATATATTTGCATCAATACTATATATCATTCAGTCAAAAGCATAACTGGACAAATTGTACTTTTAGTAATAATACCATTGGTGCAAAAAACTTTTCATGCTTGCAAATATCAACAATTTACCGGTTTTGTCCAATCGAATTTCTATATACTTCCAATCTTCATTTACATTAACAATGAAATTCTACATTTCAAAAATTTCGCTTAACTATCTTAGGAACAATGTGCTCCTTACATTAAAATTGGAATTTTACATTACAAAATCTTCATTCTACACAACCATATTGAGACAAACAAATTAAATACATAAAACGCCATCCACAATTCTTACTAAGCAATGATTACTATAGGTAGTTTTAATCAGTAACCACAATCAACACAACACAATCATGTCACTTTGCATATATGTTAAACAACCCTTACACAACCATAAACGAATCCATAATAGATTTATAACAACGATTTGCAATCACATGTTATTTTATATAGTTGATTTTTGGAATACTTGAAAATACCTGTTACTTTATGTTGTTGCGCTTTTTGAATACCTGTTACTTTTTACTGTTGCTTTTTAGAATGCTTCAAACAACTTGTTACTTTATGCTGTTGATTTTTTGAATACTTGAAAAAACAATTATTTTATGTTGTTGCTTTTTGGATTAACAACTACTGTGCATTGATGGACTTTTTTGTAGTATTAATTTGATTTTTATTGTTTATAATTTACGCTACTCTTAATTAGTAGTTAGAGTACTCTATTATTGTATATATATATATATATATATATATATATATATATATATATATATATATATATATATATATATATATATATAGATATTTATAACAAATATAGAATTAATTTTATATAATACTTATAAATATATATTTAGAACTTATAAAATTAATAATCTATGACCTAGACCTAGAGACCTACCCTCCCTTCCCTCTCTCTCCAAATCTCCAACCTCCAACCTCCAAATTCAAAATCCAATAACTCTTGCATGCATCCAACCATCTTTTTCTCTATTTTTACAGTTATATCAAATATTAAATTTAAAAATTCATACAATGATAAGATATTTTTACCTTAAAGTAGAGGGGAGTCAAGTGGAGACTGCCTTCCATGTTTCGGTACAAGCTGGTGTTGTTCTTTCCAAACCTGTTTACTCAGTTTAAACTATATAAAAAATACTATTAAGATAAGTAGTACCTCATGTCCCATTGGAACTGAATACTTTTTAAATTGAGCAAAATTGCAAAAATCAGTATAATAACCTACAAAAAAAATTCCCAAAAAAATAATATATTTACATCAATACTATATATCATTAAGTCAAAAGCACAAAAGGACAAATTCTACTTTTAGTAATAATACCTTTGGTGCAAAAAGCTTTTCATGCTTGCAAATATCAACAATGAACCGATTCCATCCAATCGAAGCTCTATATACTTCCAATTTCAGCTTACATTAACAGTGAATTCTACATTTCAAAAATTTCACTTAACCATCTCAGGAACAATGTGCTCCTTACATTAAAAGTGAATTTTACATTACAAAATCTTCATTCAACACAACCATATTGAGACAAACAAATTAAATACTTAAAACGTCATCCACAATTCTTACTAAGCAATGATTATTATAGGTAGTTTTAATCAGTAACCACAATCAACACAACACAATCATGTCACTTTACACATATGTTAAACAACCCATACACAACCATAAACAAATCCATAATAGAAATAACAACAACTGTTTGCAATCACATGTTACTTTATGTAGTTGATTTTTGGAATGCTTGAAAATACCTATTACTTTATGTTGTTGCGCTTTTTGAATACCTGTTACTTTATATTGTTGCTTTTTAGAATGCTTCGAACAACTTGTTGATGTTGTTGCTTTTTTGAATACTTGAAAAAACTGTTACTTTATGTTGTTGCTTTTTGGATTAACAACTACTGTGCACTGATGGACTTTTTTGTATTATTAATTTTATTTTTATTGTTTATAATTTACGCTACTCTTAATTAGTAGTTAGAGTACTCTATTATTGTATATAAATACATATATATAGATATTTATAATAAATATAGAATTAATTTTATATAATAATTATAAATATATATTTAGAACCTACCTAAAGGCCTACCCTCCCTATGACCTAGACCTAGAGACCTACCCTCCCTTCCCTCTCTCTCCAAATCTCCCACCTTCAACCTCCAAATTCAAAATCTAATAACTCTTGCATGCATCCACCCATCTTTTTCTCTATTTTTGCAGTTATATCAAATATTAAATTTAAAAACTCATAGAATGATAAAATATTTTTACCTTAAAGTAGATGAGAGTCAAGTGGAGACTGCCTTCCATGTTCCGGTACAAGCTGGTGTTGTTCTTTCCAAACCTGTTTACTCAGTTTAAACACATAAGTATATAAAAAAAACTATTAAGATAAGTAGTACCTCATGTCCCATTGGAACTGAATACTTTTTAAATTGAGCAATCTTGCAAAAATTAGTATAATAACTTACAAAAAAAATTCCCAAAAAAATAATATATTTACATCAATACTATAAATCATTAAGTCAAAAAGCACAAAAGGACAAATTTTACTTTTAGTAATAATACCTTTGGTGCAAAAAGCTTTTCATGCTTGCAAATATCAACAATGAACCGATTCCGTCCAATCGAATCTCTATATACTTCCAATCTTCAGCTCACATTAACAGTGAATTCTACATTTCAAAAATATCACTTAACCATCCTAGGAACAATGTGCTCCTTACATTAAAAGTGAATTTCAACCATATTGAGACAAACAAATTAAAGACGTAAAACGTCATCCACAATTCTTACTAAGTAATGATTATTATAGGTAGTTTTAATCAGTAACCACAATCAACACAACACAAGCATGTCACTTTGCACATATGTTAAACAACCCATACACAACCATAAACGAATCCATAATACAACAACTATGTTTGCAATCACATGTTACTTTATGTAGTTGATTTTTGGAATGCTTGAAAATACCTATTACTTTATACTGTTGCTTTTTAGAATGCTTCAAACAAATTGTTGCTTTATGTTGTTGCTTTTTTGAATACATGTGCACTGATGAACGTTTTTGTAGTATTAATTTGATTTTTATTGTTTATAATTTACGCTACTCTTAATTAGAAGTTAGAGTACTCTATTATTGTATATAAATACATATATATTGAATTAACTTTATATAATACTTATAAATATATATTTAGAACCTATAAAATTAATAATCTATGACCTAGACCTAGAGACCTACCCTCTCTTCCCTCTCTCTCTAAATCTCCAACCTCCAACCTCCAACCTCCAATAACTCTTGCATGCATCCACCCTTCTTTTTCTCTATTTTTGCAGTTATATCAAATATTAAATTTAAAAATTCATAGAATGATAAGATATTTTTACCTTAAAGTAGAAGAAAGTCAAGTGGAGATTGCCTTCCATGTTCTGGTACAAGTTGGTGCTGTTCTTTCCAAACCTGTTTACTCAGTTTAAACACATAAGTATATAAAAAAAACTATTAAGATAAGTAGTACCTCTTGTCCCATTGGAACTGAATACTTTTTAAATTGAGACTTTTTAAATTGAGCAATCTTGCAAAATTGCAAGATTGCTCAATTTAAAAAGTATTCAGTTCCAATGGGACAAGAGGTATATAATATAACCTACAAAAAAAATTTCCAAAAAAATAATATATTTACATCAATACTATATATCATTAAGTCAAAAGCACAAAAGGACAAATTCTACTTTTAGTAAAAATACCTTTGGTGCAAAAGGCTTTTCATGCTTGCAAATATCAATAATGAACCGATTCCGTCCAATCGAATCTCTATATACTTCCAATCTTCAGCTTACATTAACAGTGAATTCTACATTTTAAAAATTTCACTTAACCATCCTAGGAACAATGTGCTCCTTACATTAAAAGTGGATTTTACATTACAAAATCTTCATTCAACACAACCTATATTGAGACAAACAAATTAAATACATAAAACGACATCCACAATTCTTACTAAGCAATGATTATTATAGGTACTTTTAATCAGTAACCACAATCAACACAACACAATCATGTCACTTTGCACATATGTTAAGCAACCCATACACAACCATAAACGAATCCATAATAGAAATAACAACAACTGTTTGCAATCACATGTTACTTTATGTAGTTGATTTTTGGAATGCTTGAAAATACCTGTTAACTTTATGTTGTTGCGCTTTTTAGAATGCTTCAAACAACTTGTTGCTTTATGCTGTTGCTTTTTTGAATACTTGAAAAAACTGTTATTTTATGCTTTTGCTTTTGGGATTAACAACTAATATGCACTGATGAACTTTTTTGTAGTATTAATTTGATTTTTATTGTTTATTATTTACCCTACTCTTAATTAGTAGTTAGAGTACTCTATTATTGTATATAAATACATATATATAGATATTTATAATAAATATAGAATTAATTTTATATAATACTTATAAATATATATTTAGAACCTATAAAATTAATAATCTATGACCTAGACCTAGAGACCTACCCTCCCTTCCCTCTCTCTCCAAATCTCCAACCTCCAACCTCCAAATTCAAAATCCAATAACTCTTGCATGCATCCACCCTTCTTTTTCTCTATTTTTGCAGTTATATCAAATATTAAATTTAAAAATTCATAGAATGATAAGATATTTTTACCTTAAAGTAAAAGAGAGTCAAGTGGAGACTGCCTTCCATGTTCCTGTACAAGTTGGTGTTGTTCTTTCCAAACCTGTTTACTCAGTTTAAACAAATAAGTATATAAAAAAGACTATTAAGATAAGTAGTACCTCATGTCCCATTGGAACTGAATACTTTTTAAATTAAGCAATCTTGCAAAAATTAGTATAATAACCTACAAAAAAAATTCCCAAAAAATAATATATTTACATTAATACTATATATCATTAAGTCAAAAGCACAAAAGGACAAATTCTACTTTTAGTAATAATACCTTTGGTGCAAAAGGCTTTTCATGCTTGCAAATATCAATAATGAACCGATTCCGTCCAATCGAATCTCTATATACTTCCAATCTTCAGCTTACATTAACAGTGAATTCTACATTTTAAAAATTTCACTTAACCATCCGAGGAACAATGTGCTCCTTACATTAAAAGTGAATTTTACATTACAAAATCTTCATTCAACATAACCATATTGAGACAAAAAAATTAAATACATAAAACGCCATCCACAATTTTTACTAAGCAATGATTATTATAGGTAGTTTTAATCAGTAACCACAATCAACACAACACAATCATGTCACTTTGCACATATGTTAAACAACCCATACACAACCATAAACGAATCCATAATAGAAATAACAACAATTGTTTGCAATCACATGTTACTTTATGTAGCTGATTTTTGGAATGCTTGAAAATACATGTTACTTTATGTTGTTGCGTTTTTTCAATACATGTTACTTTATACTGTTGCTTTTTAGAATGCTTCAAACAACTTGTTGCTTTATGCTGTTGCTTTTTTGAATACTTGAAAAAACTGTTATTTTATGTTGTTGCTTTTTGGATTAACAACTAATGTGCACTGATGGACTTTTTTGTAGTATTAATTTGATTTTTATTGTTTATAATTTACGCTACTCTTAATTAGTAGTTAGAGTACTCTATTATTGTATATAAATACATATATATAGATATTTATAATAAATATAGAATTAATTTTATATAATACTTATAAATATATATTTAGAACCTATAAAATTAATAATATATGACCTAGACCTAGAGACCTACCCTCCCTTCCCTCTCTCTCCAAATCTCCAACCTCCAACCTCCAAATTCAAAATCCAATAACTCTTGCATGCATCCACCCTTCTTTTTCTCTATTTTTGCAGTTATATCAAATATTAAATTTAAAAATTCATAGAATGATAAGATATTTTTACCTTAAAGTAGAAGAGAGTCAAGTGGAGACTGCCTTCCATGTTCCGGTACAAGCTGATGTTGTTTTTCCAAACCTGTGTACTCAGTTTAAACAGATAAGTATATAAAAAAAATCGGTTTACTCAGTTTAAACAAATAAGTATATAAAAAAAACTATTAAGATAAGTAGTACCTCATGTCCCATTGGAACTGAATACTTTTTAAATTGAGCAATCTTGAAAAAATCAGTATAATAACCTACAAAAAAAATTCCCAAAAAAATAATATATTTACATCAATTCTTCAAAAGCACAAAAGGACAAATTCTACTTTTAGTAATAATACCTTTGGTGCAAAAAGCTTTTCATGCTTGCAAATATCAACAATGAACCGATTCCGTCCAATCGAATCTCTATATACTTCCAATCTTCAGCTTAAATTAACAGTGAATTCTATATTTCAAAAATTTCACTTAACCATCCCAAGAACAATGTGTTCCTTACATTAAAAGTGAATTTTACATTACAAAATCTTCATTCAACACAACCATATTGAGACAAACAAATTAAATACATAAAACGCCATCAACAATTCTTACTAAGCAATGATTATTATAGGTAGTTTTAATCAGTAACCACAATCAACACAACACAATCATGTCACTTTGCACATATGTTAAACAACCCATACACAACCATAAACGAATCCATAATAGAAATAACAACAATTGTTTGCAATCACATGTTACTTTATGTAGTTGATTTTTGGAATGGATGAAAATACATGTTACTTTATGTTGTTGCGCTTTTTGGATACCTGTTACTTTATACTGTTGCTTTTTCGAATGCTTCAAACAACTTGTTGCTTTATGCTGTTGCTTTTTGAATACTTGAAAAAACTGTTATTTTATGCTGTTGCTTTTTGGATTAACAACTATTGTGCACTGATGGACTTTTTTTAAGTATTAATTTGATTTTTATTGTTTATAATTTACGTTACTCTTAATTAGTAGTTAGAGTACTCTATTATTGTATATAAATACATATATATAGATATTTATAATAAATATAGAATTAATTTTATATAATACTTATAAATATATATTTGGAACCTATAAAATTAATAATCTATGACCTAGACCTAGAGACCTACCCTCCCTTCACTCTCTCTCCAAATCTCCAATCTCCAACCTCCAACCTCCAACCTCCAACCTCCAACCTCCAACCTCCAACCTCCAAATTCAAAATCCAATAACTCTTGCATGCATCCACCCTTCTTTTTCTCTATTTTTGTAGTTATATCAAATATTAAATTTAAAAATTCATAGAATGATAAGATATTTTTACCTTAAAGTAGAAGAGAGTCAAGTGGAGACTGCCTTCCATGTTCCGGTACAAGCTGATGTTGTTCTTTCCAAACCTGTTTACTCAGTTTAAACAAATAAGTATATGAAAAAACTATTAAGATAAGTAGTACCTCATGTCCCATTGGAACTGAATACTTTTTAAAATGAGCAATCTTGCAAAAATCAGTATAATAACCTACAAAAAAAAATCCCAAAAAAATAATATATTTACATCAATACTATATCATTAAGTCAAAAGCACAAAAGGACAAATTCTACTTTTAGTAATAATACCTTTGGTGCAAAAAGCTTTTCATGCTTGCAAATATCAACAATGAACCGATTCCGTCCAATCGAATCTCTATATACTTCCAATCTTCAGCTTACATTAACAGTGAATTCTACATTTCAAAAATTTCACTTAACCATCCCAGGAACAATGTGTTCCTTACATTAAAAGTGAATTTTACAATACAAAATCTTCATTCAACACAACCATATTGAGACAAACAAATTAAATACATAAAACGCCATCCACAATTCTTACTAAGCAATGATTATTATAGGTAGTTTTAATCAGTAACCACAATCAACACAACACAATCATGTCACTTTGCACATATGTTAAACAACCCATACACAACCATAAACGAATCCATAATAGAAATAACAACAATTGTTTGCAATCACATGTTACTTTATGTAGCTGATTTTTGGAATGCTTGAAAATACCTGTTACTTTATGTTGTTGCGTTTTTTGAATACCTGTTACTTTATACTGTTGCTTTTTAGAATGCTTCAAACAACTTGTTGCTTTATGCTGTTGCTTTTTTGAATACTTGAAAAAACTGTTATTTTATGTTGTTGCTTTTTGGATTAACAACTAATGTGCACTGATGGACTTTTTTGTAGTATTAATTTGATTTTTATTGTTTATAATTTACGCTACTCTTAATTAGTAGTTAGAGTACTCTATTATTGTATATAAATACATATATATAGATATTTATAATAAATATAGAATTAATTTTATATAATACTTATAAATATATATTTAGAACCTATAAAATTAATAATATATGACCTAGACCTAGAGACCTACCCTCCCTTCCCTCTCTCTCCAAATCTCCAACCTCCAACCTCCAAATTCAAAATCCAATAACTCTTGCATGCATCCACCCTTCTTTTTCTCTATTTTTGAAGTTATATCAAATATTAAATTTAAAAATTCATAGAATGATAAGATATTTTTACCTTAAAGTAGAAGAGAGTCAAGTGGAGACTGCCTTCCATGTTCCGGTACAAGCTGATGTTGTTTTTCCAAACCTGTGTACTCAGTTTAAAGAGATAAGTATATAAAAAAAACCGGTTTACTCAGTTTAAACAAATAAGTATATAAAAAAAACTATTAAGATAAGTAGTACCTCATGTCCCATTGGAACTGAATGCTTTTTAAATTGAGCAATCTTGAAAAAATCAGTATAATAACCTACAAAAAAAATTCCCAAAAAAATAATATATTTACATCAATTCTTCAAAAGCACAAAAGGACAAATTCTACTTTTAGTAATAATACCTTTGGTGCAAAAAGCTTTTCATGCTTGCAAATATCAACAATGAACCGATTCCGTCCAATCGAATCTCTATATACTTCCAATCTTCAGCTTACATTAACAGTGAATTCTATATTTCAAAAATTTCACTTAACCATCCCAAGAACAATGTGTTCCTTACATTAAAAGTGAATTTTACATTACAAAATCTTCATTCAACACAACCATATTGAGACAAACAAATTAAATACATAAAACGCCATCAACAATTCTTACTAAGCAATGATTATTATAGGTAGTTTTAATCGGTAACCACAATCAACACAACACAATCATGTCACTTTGCACATATGTTAAACAACCCATACACAACCATAAACGAATCCATAATAGAAATAACAACAATTGTTTGCAATCACATGTTACTTTATGTAGTTAATTTTTGGAATGCTTGAAAATACCTGTTACTTTATGTTGTTGCGCTTTTTGAATACCTGTTACTTTATACTGTTGCTTTTTAGAATGCTTCAAACAACTTGTTGCTTTATGCTATTGCTTTTTTGAATACTTGAAAAAACTGTTATTTTATGCTGTTGCTTTTTGGATTAACAACTATTGTACACTGATGGACTTTTTTGTAGTATTAATTTGATTTTTATTGTTTATAATTTACGCTACTCTTAATTAGTAGTTAGAGTACTCTATTATTGTATATAAATACATATATATATATATATAGATATTTATAATAAATATAGAATTAATTTTATATAATACTTATAAATATTTAGAACCTATAAAATTAATAATCTATGACCTAGACCTAGAGACCTACCCTCCCTTCCCTCTCTCTCCAAATCTCCAATCTCCAACCTCCAACCTCCAACCTCCAAATTCAAAATCCAATAACTCTTGCATGCATCCACCCTTCTTTTTCTCTATTTTTGCAGTTATATCAAATATTAAATTTAAAAATTCATAGAATGATAAGATATTTTTACCTTAAAGTAGAAGAGAGTCAAGTGGAGACTGCCTTCCATGTTCCGGTACAAGCTGATGTTGTTCTTTCCAAACCTGTTTACTCAGTTTAAACAAATAAGTATATAAAAAAAACTATTAAGATAAGTAGTACCTCATGTCCCATTGGAACTGAATACTTTCTAAATTGAGCAATCTTGCAAAAATCAGTATAATAACCTACAAAAAAAATCCCAAAAAAATAATATATTTACATCAATACTATATCATTAAGTCAAAAGCACAAAAGGACAAATTCTACTTTTAGTAATAATACATTTGGTGCAAAAAGCTTTTCATGCTTGCAAATATCAACAATGAACCGATTCCGTTCAATCGAATCTCTATATACTTTCAATCTTCAGCTTACATTAACAGTGAATTCTACATTTCAAAAATTTCACTTAACCATCCCAAGAACAATGTGTTCCTTACATTAAAAGTGAATTTTACATTACAAAATCTTCATTCAACACAACCATATTGAGATAAACAAATTAAATACATAAAACGCCATCAACAATTCTTACTAAGCAATGATTATTATAGGTAGTTTTAATCGGTAACCACAATCAACACAACACAATCATGTCACTTTGCACATATGTTAAACAACCCATACACAACCATAAACGAATCCATAATAGAAATAACAACAATTGTTTGCAATCACATGTTACTTTATGTAGTTGATTTTTGGAATGCTTGAAAATACCTGTTACTTTATGTTGTTGCGCTTTTTGAATACCTGTTACTTTATACGGTTGCTTTTTAGAATGCTTCAAACAACTTGTTGCTTTATGCTGTTGCTTTTTTGAATACTTGAAAAAACTGTTATTTTATGCTGTTGCTTTTTGGATTAACAACTAATGTGCACTGATGGACTTTTGTGTAGTATTAATTTGATTTTTATTGTTTATAATTTACGCTACTCTTAATTAGTAGTTAGAGTACTCTATTATTGTATATAAATACATATATATATATATATATATATATATATATATATATATTTATAATAAATATAGAATTAATTTTATATAATACTTATAAATATATATTTAGAACCTATAAAATTAATAATCTATGACCTAGACCTAGAGACCTACCCTCCCTTCCCTCTCTCTCCAAACCTCCAACCTCCAACCTTCAACCTCCAACCTCCAACCTCCAAATTCAAAATCCAATAACTCTTGCATGCATCCACCCTTCTTTTTCTCTATTTTTGCAGTTATATCAAATATTAAATTTAAAAATTCATAGAATGATAAGATATTTTTACCTTAAAGTAGAAGAGAGTCAAGTGGAGACTGCCTTCCATGTTCCGGTACAAGCTGATGTTGTTCTTTCCAAACATGTTTACTCAGTTTAAACAAATAAGTATATAAAAAAACTATTAAGATAAGTAGTACCTCATGTCCCATTGGAACTGAATACTTTTTAAATTGAGCAATCTTGCAAAAATCAGTATAATAACCTACAAAAAAAATTCCCAAAAAAATAATATATTTACATCAATACTTCAAAAGCACAAAAGGACAAATTCTACTTTTAGTAATAATACCTTTGGTGCAAAAAGCTTTTCATGCTTGCAAATATCAACAATGAACCGATTCCGTCCAATCGAATCTCTATATACTTCCAATCTTCAGCTTACATTAACAATGAATTCTACATTTCAAAAATTTCACTTAACCATCCCAGGAACAATGTGCTCCTTACATTAAAAGTGAATTTTACATTACAAAATCTTCATTCAACATAACCATATTGAGACAAACAAATTAAATACATAAAACGCCATCCACAATTCTTACTAAGCAATGATTATTATAGGTAGTTTTAATCAGTAACCACCATCAACACAACACAATCATGTCATTTTGCACATATGTTAAGCAACCCATACACAACCATAAACGAATCCATAATAGAAATAACAACAATTGTTTGCAATCACATGTTACTTTATGTAGTTGATTTTTGGAATGATTGAAAATAACTGTTACTTTATGTTGTTGCGCTTTTTGAATACCTGTTACTTTATACTGTTGCTTTTTAGAATGCTTCAAACAACTTGTTGCTTTATGCTGTTGCTTTTTTGAATACTTGAAAAAACTGTTATTTTATGCTGTTGCTTTTTGGATAAAGAACTATTGTGCACTGATGGACTTTTTTGTAGTATTAATTTGATTTTTATTGTTTATAATTTACGTTACTCTTAATTAGTAGTTAGAGTACTCTATTATTGTATATAAATACATATATATAGATATTTATAATAAATATAGAATTAATTTTATATAATACTTATAAATATATATTTAGAACCTATAAAATTAATAATCTATGACCTAGACCTAAAGACCTACCCTCCATTCCCTCTCTCTCCAAATCTCCAATCTCCAACCTCCAACCTCCAAATTCAAAATCCAATAACTCTTGCATGCATCCACCCTTCTTTTTCTCTATTTTTGCCGTTATATCAAATATTAAATTTAAAAATTCATAAAACGATAAGATATTTTTACCTTAAAGTAGAAGAGAGTCAAGTGGAGACTGCCTTCCATGTTCCGGTACAAGCTGATGCTGTTCTTTCCAAACCGGTTTACTCAGTTTAAACAAATAAGTATACAAAAAAACTATTAAGATAAGTAGTACCTCATGTCCCATTGGAACTGAATACTTTTTAAATTGAGCAATCTTGAAAAAATCAGTATAATAACCTACAAAAAAAATTCCCAAAAAAATAATATATTTACATCAATACTTCAAAAGCACAAAAGGACAAGTTCTACTTTTAGTAATAATACCTTTGGTGCAAAAAGCTTTTCATGCTTGCAAATATCAACAATGAACCGATTCCGTCCAATCGAATCTCTATATACTTCCAATCTTCAGCTTACATTAACAATGAATTCTACATTTCAAAAATTTCACTTAACCATCCCAGGAACAATGTGCTCCTTACATTAAAAGTGAATTTTACATTACAAAATCTTCCTTCAACACAACCATATTGAGACAAATAAATTAAATACATAAAACGCCATCGACAATTCTTACTAAGCAATGATTATTATAGGTAGTTTTAATCAGTAACCACAATCAACACAACACAATCATGTCACTTTGCACATATGCTAAACAACTCATACACAACCATAAACGAATCCATAATAGAAATAACAACAATTGTTTGCAATCACATGTTACTTTATGTAGTTGATTTTTGGAATGCTTGAAAATACCTGTTACTTTATGTTGTTGCGCTTTTTGAATACCTGTTACTTTATACTGTTGCTTTTTAGAATGCTTCAAACAACTTGTTGCTTTTTGAATACTTGAAAAAACTGTTATTTTATGCTGTTGCTTTTTGGATTAACAACTAATGTGCACTGATGGACTTTTTTGTAGTATTAATTTGATTTTTATTGTTTATAATTTACGCTACTCTTAATTAGTAGTTAGAGTACTCTATTATTGTATATAAATACATATATATATATATAGATATTTATAATAAATATAGAATTAATTTTATATAATACTTATAAATATTTAGAACCTATAAAATTAATAATCTATGACCTAGACCTAGAGACCTACCCTCCCTTCCCTCTCTCTCCAAATCTCCAACCTCCAACCTCCAAATTCAAAATCCAATAACTCTTGCATGCATCCACCCTTCTTTTTCTCTATTTTTGCAGTTATATCAAATATTAAATTTAAAAATTCATAGAATGATAAGATATTTTTACCTTAAAGTAGAAGCGAGTCAAGTGGAGACTGCCTTCCATGTTCCTGTACAAGCTGATGTTGTTTTTCCAAACCTGTGTACTCAGTTTAAACAGATAAGTATATAAAAAAAACTATTAAGATAAGTAGTACTTCATGTCCCATTGGAACTGAATACTTTTTAAATTGAGCAATCTTGAAAAAATCAGTATAATAACCTACAAAAAAAAAATTTCCAAAAAATAATATATTTACATCAATACTATATCGTTAAGTCAAAAGCACAAAAGGACAAATTCTACTTTTAGTAATAATACCTTTGGTGCAAAAAGCTTTTCATGCTTGCAAATATCAACAATGAACCGATTCCGTCCAATCGAATCTCTATATACTTCCAATCTTCAGCTTACATTAACAGTGAATTCTACATTTCAAAAATTTCACTTAACTATCCCAGGAACAATGTGTTCCTTACATTAAAAGTGAATTTTACATTACAAAATCTTCATTCAACACAACCATATTGAGACAAACAAATTAAACACATAAAACGCCATCCACAATTCTTACTAAGCAATGATTATTATAGGTAGTTTTAATCAGTATCCACCATCAACACAACACAATCATGTCATTTTGCACATATGTTAAACAACCCATACACAACCATAAACGAATCCATAATAGAAATAACAACAATTGTTTGCAATCACATGTTACGTTATGTAGTTGATTTTTGGAATGCTTGAAAATACCTGTTACTTTATGTTGTTGTGCTTTTTGAATACCTGTTACTTTATACTGTTGCTTTTTAGAATGCTTCAAACAACTTGTTGCTTTTTGAATACTTGAAAAAACTGTTATTTTATGCTGTTGCTTTTTGGATTAACAACTAATGTGCACTGATGGACTTTTTTGTAGTATTAATTTGATTTTTATTGTTTATAATTTATGCTACTCTTAATTAGTAGTTAGAGTACTCTATTATTGTATATAAATACATATATATAGATATTTATAATTAATATAGAATTAATTTTATATAATACTTATAAATATATATTTAGAACCTATAAAATTAATAATCTATGACCTAGACCTAGAGACCTACCCTCCCTTCCCTCTCTCTCCAAACCTCCAACCTCCAACCTCCAACCTCCAAATTCAAAATCCAATAACTCTTGCATGCATCCACCCTTCTTTTTCTCTATTTTTGCAGTTATATCAAATATTAAATTTAAAAATTCATAGAATGATAAGATATTTTTACCTTAAAGTAGAAGAGAGTCAAGTGGAGACTACCTTCCATGTTCCGGTACAAGCTGATGTTTTTCCAAACCTGTGTACTCAGTTTAAACAAATAAGTATATAAAAAAAACTTACATCATGTCCCATTGGAACTGAATACTTTTTAAATTGAGCAATCTTGAAAAAATCAGTATAATAACCTACAAAAAAAAATTTCAAAAAAATAATATATTTACATCAATACTATATCGTTAAGTCAAAAGCACAAAAGGACAAATTCTACTTTTAGTAATAATACCTTTGGTGCAAAAAGCTTTTCATGCTTGCAAATATCAACAATGAACCGATTCCGTCCAATCGAATCTCTATATACTTCCAATCTTCAACTTACATTAACAGTGAATTCTACATTTCAAAAATTTCTCTTAACCATCCCAGGAACAATGTGTTCCTTACATTAAAAGTGAATTTTACATTACAAAATCTTCATTCAACACAACCATATTGAGACAAACAAATTAAATACATAAAACGCCATCCACAATTCTTACTAAGCAATGATTATTATAGGTAGTTTTAATCAGTAACCACCATCAACACAACACAATCATGTCATTTTGCACATATGTTAAACAACCCATACACAACCATAAACGAATCCATAATAGAAATAACAACAATTGTTTGCAATCACATGTTACGTTATGTAGTTGATTTTTGGAATGCTTGAAAATACCTGTTACTTTATGTTGTTGCGCTTTTTGAATACCTGTTACTTTATACTGTTGCTTTTTAGAATGCTTCAAACAACTTGTTGCTTTTTGAATACTTGAAAAAACTGTTATTTTATGCTGTTGCTTTTTGGATTAACAACTAATGTGCACTGATGGACTTTTTTGTAGTATTAATTTGATTTTTATTGTTTATAATTTACGCTACTCTTAATTAGTAGTTAGAGTACTCTATTATTGTATATAAATACATATATATAGATATTTATAATAAATATAGAATTAATTTTATATAATACTTATAAATATATATTTAGAACCTATAAAATTAATAATCTATGACCTAGACCTAGAGACCTACCCTCCCTTCCCTCTCTCTCCAAATCTCCAACCTCCAACCTCCAACCTCCAACCTCCAAATTCAAAACCAATAACTCTTGCATGCATCCACCCTTCTTTTTCTCTATTTTTGCAGTTATATCAAATATTAAATTTAAAAATTCATAGAATGATAAGATATTTTTACCTTAAAGTAGAAGAGAGTCAAGTGGGGACTGCATTCCATTTTCCGGTACAAGCTGATGTTGTTCTTTCCAAACCTATTTACTCAGTTTAAACAAATAAGTATATAAAAAAAACTATTAAGATAAATAGTACCTCATGTCCCATTAGAACTGAATACTTTTTAAATTGAGCAATCTTGCAAAAATCAGTATAATAACCTACAAAAAAAATTACCAAAAAAATAACATATTTACATCAATACTTCAAAAGCACAAAAGAACAAATTCTACTTTTAGTAATAATACCTTTGGTGCAAAAAGCTTTTCATGCTTGCAAATATCAACAATGAACCGATTCCGTCCAATCGAATCTCTATATACTTCCAATCTTCAGCTTACATTAACAATGAATTCTACATTTCAAAAATTTCACTTAACCATCCCAGGAACAATGTGCTCCTTACATTAAAAGTGAATTTTACATTACAAAATCTTCATTCAACACAACCATATTGAGACAAATAAATTAAATACATAAAACGCCATCCACAATTCTTACTAAGCAGTGATTATTATAGGTAGTTTTAATCAGTAACCACAATCAACACAATCACGTCACTTTGCACATATGTTAAACAACCCATACACAACCATAAACGAATCCATAATAGAAATAACAACAATTGTTTACAATCACATGTTACTTTATGTAGTTGATTTTTGGAATGCTTGAAAATACATGTTACTTTATATTGTTGCGCTTTTTGAATACCTGTTAGTTTATACTGTTGCTTTTTAGAATGCTTCAAATAACTTGTTGCTTTATGCTGTTGCTTTTTTGAATACTTGAAAAAACTGTTATTTTATGCTGTTGCTTTTTTGTAGTATTAATTTGATTTTTATTGTTTATAATTTACGCTACTCTTAATTAGTAGTTAGAGTACTCTATTATTGTATATATACATATATATAGATATTTATAATAAATATAGAATTAATTTTATATAATACTTATAAATATATATTTAGAACCTATAAAATTAATAATCTATGACCTAGACCTAGAGACCTACCCTCCCTTCCCTCTTTCTTCAAATCTCCAATCTCCAACCTCCAACCTCCCACTCCAACCTCCAACCTCCAAATTCAAAATCCAATAACTCTTGCATGCATCCACCCTTCTTTTTCTCTATTTTTGCAGTTATATCAAATATTAAATTTAAAAATTCATAGAAAGATAAGATATTTTTACCTTAAAGTAGAAGAGATGTTGTTCTCTTCCATGTTCCGGTACAAGCTGATGTTGTTCTTTCCAAAACTGTTTACTCAGTTTAAACAAATAAGTATATAAAAAAAACTATTAAGATAAGTAGTACCTCATGTCCCATTGGAACTGAATACTTTTTAAATTGAGCAATCTTGCAAAAATCAGTATAATAACCTACAAAAAAAATTCCCAAAAAAATAATATATTTACATCAATACTATATCGTTAAGTCAAAAGCACAAAAGGACAAATTCTACTTTTAGTAATAATACCTTTGGTGCAAAAAGCTTTTCATGCTTGCAAATATCAACAATGAACCGATTCCGTCCAATCGAATCTCTATATACTTCCAATCTTCAGCTTACATTAACAGTGAATTCTACATTTCAAAAATTTCACTTAACCATCCCAGGAACAATGTGTTCCTTACATTAAAAGTGAATTTTACATTACAAAATCTTCATTCAACATAACCATATTGAGACAAACAAATTAAATACATAAAACGCCATCCACAATTCTTACTAAGCAATGATTATTATAGGTAGTTTTAATCAGTAACCACAATCAACACAACACAATCATGTCACTTTGCACATATGTTAAACAACCCATACACAACCATAAACGAATTCATAATAGAAATAACAACAATTGTTTGCAATCACATGTTACTTTATGTAGTTGATTTTTGGAATGCTTGAAAATACCTGTTACTTTATGTTGTTGCGCTTTTTGAATACCTGTTAGTTTATACTGTTGCTTTTTAGAATGCTTCAAACAACTTGTTGCTTTATGCTGTTGCTTTTTTGAATACTTGAAAAAACTGTTATTTTATGTTGTTGCTTTTTGGATTAACAACTACTGTGCATTGATGGACTTTTTTGTAGTATTAATTTGATTTTTATTGTTTATAATTTACGCTACTCTTAATTAGTAGTTAGAGTACTCTATAATATATATATATATATATATATATATATATATATATATTTATAATAAATATAGAATTAATTTTATATAATACTTATAAAATATATATTTAGAACCTATAAAATTAATAATCTATGACCTAGACCTAGAGACCTACCCTCCCTTTCCTCTCTCTCCAAATCTCCAACCTCCAACCTCCAAATTCAAAATCCAATAACTCTTGCATACATCCACCCTTCTTTTTCTCTATTTTTGCAGTTATATCAAATATTAAATTTAAAAATTCATAAAATGATACCTTAAAGTAGAAGAGAGTCAAGTGGAGACTGCCTTCCATGTTCCGGTACAAGCTGGTGTTGTTCTTTCCAAACATGTTTACTCAGTTTAAACACCCAAGTATATAAAAAAAATTATTAAGATAAGTAGTACCTCATGTCCCATTGGAACTGAATACTTTTTAAATTGAGCAATCTTGTAAAAATCAATATAATAACCTACAAAACAAATTCCCAAAAAAATAATATATTTACATCAATACTATATATCATTAAGTCAAAACCACAAAAGGACAAATTCTACTTTTAGTAATAATACCTTTGGTGCAAAAAGTTTTTCTGCTTGCAAATATCAACAATGAACCGATTCCGTCCAATCGAATCTCTATATACTTCCAATCTTCAGCTTACATTAATAGTGAATTCTACATTTCAAAAATTTCACTTAACCGTCCCAGGAACAATGTGCTCCTTACATTAAAAGTGAATTTTACATTACAAAATTTTCATTCAACACAACTATATTGAGACAAACAAATTAAATACATAAAACCTCATCCACAATCAACACAACACAATCATGCTGAACCGACAAAAATAATTAATGTATTTCAAACCAATGTCTAACCACACTTTGCTCATATGTTAAACAACCCAACCATAAACGATTCCATAATTCAACATATTTGGAATGCTTGAAAATACCTGTTACTTTATGCTGTTGCTTTTTGAAATATTTGAAAATACCTGTTATTTTATGATGTTGCTTTTTAGAATGCTTGAAACAACCTGTTACTTTATGCTGTTGCTTTTTGGATCAACAGCTACTGCGCACTGATGGACTTTTTTTTACTATTAATTTGATTTTTATTGTTTGTACTTTATGCTACTCTTAATTGAGTAGTAGTCAGAGTATTATGTTATTGTAGATAAATACATATATATAAATATTTATAATAACTATAAATATATATATTTAGAACTTATAAAAATAATAATCTATGACCTAGACCTACCCTCCCTTCCCTCTCTCTCCAAATCTCCAACCTCCAAATTCAAAATCCAATAACTCTCTTACATCCACCCTTCTTTTTCTCTATTTTTGCAGTTATATCAAATATTAAATTTAAAAATTTATAGAATGATAAGATATTTTTACCTTAAAGTAGGAGTGTCAAGTGGAGTGCTGCTTCCATGTTCCGGTACAAGTTGGTGTTGTTCTTGCCAAACCTGAAATAAAAAAATAAAATAACAAAAATATTTAAATTTTTATTGACCTTGAATTCCAAAAGGTCAAACACTTCTTTAATGTTGCTTAATTTGGTTATATTAGCCTGGTCAAATCTAGTTCTTTGCTTTACCAGTTTGACATGAAAGATTTTCAATATGCAATCAAATGTGCTCATGGTAATTTTCTTCTAGTCTACAGATATCTCGACTAATTTCTTCATCCCCTGTTTGTGCTAAATCAGGCTGAACAAAAAAGGAAGCAATCAAATAAAATTATTAGGGCTTTTCATACCCGCTAAAAAAGTATGAACCATGATTTTTTTTGATAAGTGAAAGAATGAAACAGAAGTATGAACCATGATATTTTTTGGATAAGTAAGAAGTATGAAGCAGGATGTATATCCCTCCTTCAAAAAAATTGATGTCACTTAAAGAAGAAGAAAAAGAAAAAGAAAAAGAATGTCTATACCACTGGTTTTGGGAAAAATCCAATAATTTGAATCTCCATTAGTGCTCTTTCATTTATGGACATTTTGTTATACTGCTTGATCTGCTGAAAAAGAAAGCCATTTTGGGAATGATCAATGCCAGATGTAATCCACATGTCTGGCCTGGACAAAATGTCCTTATCTGATTGATTATGCTCCAAGTTCACTATAGGATCTTCCACTAGCGGGTATCCTATATCCACTAAAAGCAGTACGTCCCGCAATCTCAAAGCTTTGCAGTAATGAACGGTGATTGAAAGCACCAGATTCTATGTCTCCGTCCAGCTCACATTCTGATCCATAAATATTGAATTCAAGTTCTTCATTTAAGTGGAAATTTAAAGCAGGAAGAAGTATTTTTCCGGAGGCTTCTGGACTAAGTTCAACATACTTTGTTTCAGCCACGTCTCTAGTCCGTTCAATCATACCAATTCCATTATATACCAAGCTATCTAAAGGTGCTGGGTTTGGTGTTGCTGCAGTGCTATGCAGATTTCCCTATAAGAAAACAAATTCGAATTTTTTTAATATGATCAATGCAAAGATGTTTAATTGATAAAAAATAGTGCAATTCAACATTTTGATGTCTGGTTTGGTAGAAAGATGGCAAACAAAGTAAAGGCTTGAGTTTCATATGAAAAGGAGGAAATATATTTCTTCCATGCAAAGGGAAGCTTTTCCCCTCCTTGTGTTAGTTTGAGCATCATAAAAACAAGAAATGGTTTTTTTTCTTGATAATCAAAAATGGAAATGGAAAAAAAAGAGAGCGACAACTATGAGGACTTTTTAATCTCAGAGGAAATGTAGAAAGCCTGATGGAAAGAGTGATCCCTGCTAACTTTTCATAGTATAGGGGCTCGTATATAGCCTAATGTAAGTCCAATTGCATCACTTATAAGTGGGGGAAAGAAAGAGTGAAATTACAATCTCTTCTGGAATGAAAGACCTCCACGTGATGAATTTGAACTCAACATATATTGAGAAATGTTTTATCAGGATAAAACATAGGAGCCAAGGTTCTTGATTATTACTATTTATTGGGTATTTGATATGATAACATTTTCATATTCTTACAGGAGAAAGGAAATAGTTCTTTTACTTAGTTCAATAATTTCACTTCGGTCATGTATAATCTTTTTCCTTGGTGACATTCTTATGTATTCCTTGTGTTTATGTAAGAGTTAAGAACTTGTGTGAGACATGTGCTTTGTGTGATATTCCTTGTTGCATCTTCTCGTTCTCTTTTTAATTATCATTCACGATACATTTTGGTAACTAAAAGGCTTACTTTGTTGAGGAATAATTCCAACAATGTAGATCCTGCCACACTACCTCTCATATGAAAACCTCCTCTCTCACTTGAAGTGGCATAAAAATAAAGTGATGCATTTTGTGTACTAGCCCGCTTCCCAGATATTGCTCTCATATGGATATACACTCATATCAACATAAATTAATGGCTCTATCTGTCTCCAAAATGATTTGAAAAGGCATAAGCTACAATAATAGTGATATAAATCAGTAACACACATGACTTAATCTTCAAAAGTAAATTAATATAATCTCAGAGAGAACAGTACTAGGATTAGTAACAGCATTTGCAGTAGCCAACAACTCTTCATGCCCATCATCTGAACCAACTAAGAAAAATAACAATAGTGATCAAAGATCAAGAAAAACAAATAATCACAAAGACAATATTAGTAGTATTGGAGTGCAAGTACCAGGAAAATCCGCTGCAGCATTTACTGTAGTATGCTTCTGACGTGTACAAGCCTTGCGGTCCTCGAGTTTCCTAGTTGGTGGTTGACCTGTTTTGCTGTGAATATTCCATAAAATTATAAGATGTTAATCAGTATAAACCAAGTTCATGAGAACAAAATAAGAGGACAGCTATTGAAAGACCCAAAAAGATGGGAAGGGAAAAAAATATTCCAACCTCTCTATCTTATCAAAACCAAGTTTATCAGTTCTAAGCTGCTTTGCAGTTCCCATATTTCCATGCTTTTCAATGGTCACTGGTATGAGAGACCTTGTGGAAGTCAAACCTCGTCCAGTCCTCCCTTGCCTTCGAATGCAAAATCCAAGGTCATCCCCACTAGCCACTTTATTCTTCCACCAGGACAAGAGTTAATACTTTTTGAGCATTCAGCCCAGATTTATCATCTATCTCATCAGACTTCTTGCCCTTATCTTTAGACTTAACTTCAGCTGCCCCAGACTCCTCACTTTCTGATAATGCAGTTGACGGGAAATGGTCCCCTTTTAATTTAACCTGCTTAGGAGAATTTCCAGACATGCGCCTTGGAATTCCTGATCCATTTTCGTTACCCGCGACATCAGATTTGGTATCTAAAGAAAAGATTTCATCATTACTTGAAACAAAGGGGACAAAATTTGTTCTTCTTGCTGTACAGGACATCTTCTGAGGTCTATGACTAGCGTTTCTGATTGTTTGCCCCAACAGCAGCCCGATTCTTGCTTGTACAATGAAAAAGCTCCCAATCACTACCAGGAGTTACCCTTTGAATCACTGGGGACAACTTAGGAACAAAGCCTGAACCTGATCGTGGAGCCCGAGCAGCTGCATTTAATTTTGCACTTGAAGTAGGACTAGCTGAACTGAATTCCTCCCGGGTATTTGTCCTGGAAATACAGGAAACAAAGAAAATATAAGCAACTGATCTGACTTCATTAGCAAAGAAAAATAAATATGAGAACGGGTAACAACAAAGGGACTGGCAAAGCTAAAGCCATTCTAACTGCTAATAAGTGCAAGGCTCTAGAAGAAAAGTAATAATCAAGGTAGAAAAACATCAGTTGTGGCTATAATATGGACAATAAAAAGGAATAGTATTTACAATGAGGATACTTTACATACTTTGTTAACAACTCTGGAATTAACCCTTTCCTTGTCTCATGGGGAGCAGGACTATTATCTTGCTCAGACCTAGGGATGGAAGAACACATGCCCAAGCTGGCCTTTACAATTCCATTAATGGCTCCTGGCCTACAGCAGAATATAAGCAGGATCGTTGCATAAATATTCATTTCTTTCAGGTATATTTGTTGAGAAGTAAAATGATCTTTAAGTTTTCACATAAATTTGGAAAATATCTAACATTTTTTGAAAAGCACAATGATCTTTAATAGCTAACCTTTCCTGATTTGTTGTTACTTTCAGAGTCATGAGTACGCAAGAGAACACAAAATGGTACTCACTTTGGTTGACAAATGAGAAAAGGTATTCTGAGGTTTTCTAAAACAAAAAGCGAAAAAAAATTAAAGAGAATGTGGAAGTCCCAAAAAGAAAATCACAAAAACATGGTCATGGATCATATAACAGCTGCCGCTAGGTGCAATGGTGAACGTTTAACTGATAAACTGGGGCACATGTCTTATGTTTTTCAATCTTTTGTATTTCATGCTATAAGTCTATATACTGCCTCTTGGAGGTAAGAAATCGGAGTTAAGTTTATTTCCAAAGGCTCCAAGAACCCTGTATTTTATGGAACCACAACATATATAGCAGCCTTCTTTAAAAGACTAAAAGAACCTGCTTTTATATCTAACTCAATCTATAAATTTTTACCAAATTACAAATATAACCGATTACTATGCCTAATCTCACATCTTTATTTAACAAGCTAGTCATAATCTCTAAACTTCTAACAGGCATTCTCTTTTCCTAACACTAGATGAAGATATAAGCAATTAAAAAGAAACGATCAGATTGCTTAGCAACCAATCCAAGGTGACCCCGAAAATATGTTAATGGACAAGTTAATTATGACATTGAGGGTAAACATACTGTGCGGACATAATGAAAACTCCTTAAAACTATTTTCAGCAGACAAGTATTAAAATAGACTCCAAAAAAGGAAAAACTCAAAGAACACAACATGGATTGAATAAAATAACCTTTATAACGAACCCACTCTTTAGACATTATTACAATAAGGCAACTTTTTAGTTAAATCTAAACCACCTGATGTGTCCTGCTTTAGAGATGTCAACAATAAACAGGAATAAAAATGAACATTCCACCACCGTTACACCACATTAATAAAGAAATTAACCACACCAAATCAATATTTTCCTACTCAGCAAAAAAAAAAAACAAAAAACTCAAACACACAGACACACATGTATATAATATAGAGAAAGAGAGAGTAAACCATGTGATCAGGAAAAAATTTCAAATAACTTGCTTTATTTGGATATCAAAAATTATCAATTCAGCAAAACAAGAATTTAAGTAACACATCATGTATAGAATAGAAACAACCCAAAGAAGGAGCCCACAAATAAAAACCAATATATGAAAATTTGTACTCCACAGAAAAGGAAAAACTCAAAGAACACAACATGGATTTAATAAAATAACCCTTGTAATGAACCAGCAAATCAAAACCAAGATACAACCAGATAGTAATAAAACAAACTCCACAGAAAAGAAAATATTCAAATGAATTACTTTCTCTTGATATCAAAATTTTAAGCATCAGTATACACCAATCTACAAAACACGACATGGACAGAGAAGATGTAATTGTAGAATAATCAAAAGAAATCAAAGACCCAATAGGACAATCATTACAAAAATTAAATTAAAAAATATGTAAAAGAATACAACCAGATAATAATTAAACTAACTCCACAGAGAAGAAAAAATTGAAATGAATTGCTGTCTCTTGATATCAAAATTTAAGCATCAATATACACCAAAAAATAGGGTTTACTGAACACACATGAATAGAAAATATGTAACTGTAGAATAGAAAATATGTAAGTGTAGGATAATCAAAAGAAAGAGAAGCCCCAATAATCACTATAAACAATAAATACAAAAGATGTAAAAGAATTTAGAGAATCCTAGAACGCAAGAGAAACCGAACAAACTCCACATAGAAGAAAATATCAAAATGAATTACTTTCTCTTGAAATCAAAATTAAGAATCAATAAACGCCAAATACTAGGGTTTACAGAACACATTATGGATGGAAAAGACGTAATTGTAGAATAATCAAAAGAAATTGAAGATCCAACACAAGAAAACATCTAATTGAATTAAAAGAACCCTAGAGCACAATTAAAACCGAACCTCTGATTTGTCGAACATTGGTCTCGAATCAATTACAAAACACATTGAATCAGCGCAAGCACTCCTTCGTTCATCCGCCTCTGTAAGTAGCCGCTAGTATGATCTCTATTTTGCTCTCTCAGATGAAATCCAAATACAGAGAATTGAAATTGAAATTGAAATACTGTATATAACACATGCCTTTTAAAGCCTAACGGTCTTATTCTTTTCAAAATATGGCCGTAGGGTCTGGTCCAATTTCAACGGCTTTGATTAAGGTTCTATGGCTCTCTCAGATGAAATTCAAATAGAGATAATTGAAAGACTATACACGCTCCCCATATTGGCGTTTGTGCGATATTGTTGGTTCAGTAAAAAATGGAATACAAAAAAATTAATAAATAGGAGAAAATAACATTAAGTTTGACAGAGTAGATAATTTAGAGAGTTTTATTTTTTATAAGAAAATTTTGATATTTACACAAAATCTTACTTACATGAATGTGAATGGCATTTATTATTCATGTTCGGAGGGTCTTGTGAAATTATAAAACTCACTTGTGAAAATATAAATTTTCATATTTTATTTTAAATTATTTTATATTAGATTATTTAAAGTATACATGATATATTTATAAATATTTATATTTAATTTTCTATTTGTTAATCCCACGACATTTACACATGTATCTCTTATTAATTTAAGTTTCGCCATTTTGAACGATTTTTTAGATAAAGTTTCCAATTTTATGTCATACTAAATGATATCTATTTGCAAACTGATATTTTAACACGATTTTTTGATATTTTTACAAGAAAATTATCACTATAGATCCTAAATCGTCGCAATATATCTGTAGTGTAAGACCCCAACTTTTATGAATAAAAATGAATTTTCTATAAATATCATTTTTGAATATTATAGAGTGAATTTGATATAATGTAATAGTTGTGGGTTGTAACGACCCCAAAATAGATCCATTCCATCCAACCTATTCTGAGTCGCCAAATACATGGTACAGAAAATAACTATAACTTTATTACAACAATTGTCGTGCAAAATACAACAACACATATGATGTGAGTTTGGATACAAATATATACCAAATGTGACTCATGTTCCAACCGTGGACATCACCTCACAATGACACCTTACATAAAGGTATAGTCAAAAACTATTTTAGAAACTAGAATTTTTGGGAAGTGCTCAAGGAAACCTTCGTACATGGGAGGCCACGCGTCTAGGTTATGATAGATATCATATGGCCACAGAATTATCCTTGGTTGACCCAATAGACCCAAAAAAAAAACGAGAAGATTACTATCATATTCTTCCCAATGGTGAGTCTTCTCTTGACTTATCATTATCTCCACTGTCTCTAATTGAGAATTATACTTCAAACAAACACCAAGATTATATAGGTAGTGCTCGTAGATATACTCAGCAAGTGGATGAGCACAACTCTGTCTTATGATGACACGAGGTTGTATGTCATTAGACATCTTGTATGATAGTGACAAAACACCCTTCCAACGTTGGGTTCGCCTCACCCTATTTTCTTCACCAAATATAACTACTAAATGATGACCACCGTTCTATTCCCTTGTTACCCCCGCTCGACCCAGCTACACTCTTATTACCTGAAAGGAATTGTGAAGCAAAAGGGTGAGCACAACTAGCTCAGTAAAGAATATCATGACTAAAGATAATTCAATTATCAATAGCCTTCATCAACAATAAATCAGAGATTTAGAACATATGGTAAATGATAAAAATTTCAACCATAGTTGCAGCGGAACGAGCAATCCATTAGAAGAGTCAAATAGACTATAAAGTCTATTATCTTCTCCATGTTAAAAATCCACCAACAATATTTTATCCATGTAACATCACTCAACAGTTCCTTTCCACAATCATATGAATAACTCATAATCATAATTGTGACTATAAATTTTTCTTCGCACCCAGGACGAAGAATATTTTCATCACCTGTCTTTACCTGAAACATCAAAGATCATGGTTATACCAAATCACAATTCCTATTTATAATCATACTAACAAATCCATCTTTGCACTACGGGCCAAAGATATTCATCAACAAACCATCTTTGCACTACGGGCCAAAGATATTCAACAACAGTTCATCTTTGCGCTACAGGCCAAAGATATTCATCAACAGGCCATCTTTGCACTACATGCCAAAGATATTCATCAACAATTCATATTTGCACTACAGGCCAAATATATTCATATCTCAAAGAAATATATAATCATTTCAGAATTTATATAAACAATAATTATAACCATGTTGATCAATTCACCTTTGCACTTAAGCTTAAGATATTCAATAATAAATTCAATGGTCATGATCATACCAGTCACAATTCAACTTTGCACTACAGGCCAAAGAGAACCCTAGTCATGATCATACCAATAATCTATCCATCTTTACACTCCAGTGAAAGAGAATTTCAACATCAGGGTTATAAAAATGTTATATATGATGATAAAAATAATATGATCAACATATAGTTTTAATCTCAAGAGTAATATTCGTAACTCATGAATAGTAACCCCGACACAAAAGATAGAAATTCTACAATAAAATTCATACCAATATTTCGGTATAATGATATTGAAAGAATAATATTTCTTAAGCTTATAAACAATTTATTTTAAATTGTTTACACTTTACTAAATAATGTATTTAATCATTCTAAAATGCCAAACTCATAAGATTTTATCACCAATAATCAAAACCCTCATCAAAAATCTGCATATCCTCATATAGGATTCTCAAGCCATAAAATCCTATTTTTCAATTTTCTTTCTTCACAAAACATATTTAATTCATTTACTCATAACTAGATCATTTTCATGAAAAATACCAAATCAGTTCTAAAAATATTTCTTTTCTGGGATTTAGCATAATATAGTCCCATAGTGAACATATATTTTTCTCAGAATTTTTAAAAGTCATTTACTATTTTTCATATGGCCAAAATAGCCGAATATTTAGACATTTATCAAAAATTGTACTTTTGTCTAAAAATTCTGAAATTTACAGAGTATACTTCTATCATATACATGTACTCCCAATAAAAATTTTATCAATTTTGGAGTTAACCACAAGGAATTATAAGCGATTACTTTTAAAATAGTCTTTTCTCATAAAATTCATAACTCTCAATCTATACATCCAAAAATCACCATTTTTGGACACAATCAATAAAACTCATCAAAATATCATTTCAAATTTTTCCAGAATTTTTGAAGTTCAGAAAAATTACGAAACTGAAAATCATAACAACCCTTAAAATCCCTTACTATCCCTTACAATCCCTTACTATCCCTTACAATCCCTTACCTCAAAAGAGCAGTACTTCTGATCGGTATGCAAAGCTGAAGGAAACTTGCACTGAATAGCAACTCTCAAAGTATCTAAATACTCACAAAATATGCTTCATAATATAGAGAGAGAAAGAGAGAAAGCTTATGTTTTTGGTGTGATTTTCAATTCTAACTTAGCCCTCTATTTATAGGAAAATTTTGGTAGGTTTGACCTGCAACCTGATGGCTTTACCTGCTACTATTCCCACCCACCACATTTGAAATATAATTCAGCACATTTCTTCACCAACCACAAGTGGGGCCCACCAATTCTAGAATTTTCCACCAAAATGATAAACTCCGAAAATTCAACAATTTCTGAACCAGTCATCTTGTAAAATTCATAATAAATCATACGTTCATTTTTAACGGTTCAAAATTTGTGGACATATACTCAACTTATATATGTATAACATATCCAAAAATTACCACGATCCAACGGTCGGATTAAAAATTATAACCCCCGCAAAATATCTCAAAAACCCTGATTTTTAATACCTCCATTCCGACAAAAATACTGATAAAAACCTCAACATTAACTCCTTCATTTTTAACCACAAAAATATATCCCTCATTTATATCCACATAAAATAAATATTTCCTTATCATATGAATCAATAATTAATTATTCACAAATAATATTACAGAATCACATTTATGACAACCAGGCCGTTCCCAGGAAAGAGGGGGCTTTCCAATAAGGATTTCTCCTTACTAGCGCGCAATTAGATGACCAAACCTCTCCTTAGACAGAACTTTCTAGACATTGCCAATAATGCTATCTAATAATACTATTCAAATAATATGAATTATTGATCTGATAATGAAAAATACTGTGCAGCAACAATTATTGAACAACAATAATATAAAATTTCAACGTAGCAATTATTGAATCAATAAAATAAAATATTGAACAGTAATTACTGTAACAATTATTGAGTAGTGCCTTCTTACGTAAGAATCAATAATTTCAAAAATACTATGCAATACCGTGTGCTACTGTGCAATAACGCGTATTACTGTATTTTAACCACCGGGTATTCCAACAGTGTTAACGGTAACAACTACGCCGTTATTTGTAAAAACTCAAATTTGTCGTTTTCTTCACCCGACAGTTATTCTGTTATGGGGCCCACAAATGGCTGCGCCGTCGTACGAATATTCCCCGACAGAAAGAATATTCCCCGACAACAATGATTATTTTATAACCACTTGCTTATTTTGAAAAAAAATCATATTTCACTTTAAACTTTTATCAATTTAACCATTTACTGAATAGTAATTATAAGAAAAATTGAATACTTTTATTTCATAAAATTCGGGGTCTTACAATCTCCCCTCCTTATGAAATTTCGTCCCCGAAATTTACGTACCTGGTATTTCGAAGAGTTAAGAATACCTTCCTTTCATTTCAAATTCCATCTTTCCTGTCATCATAATTTCTCCATTGCTCATCTCCTGTATTTCAAATATCATTCTAGAATACAGCTTCAAAACAAGGGTTAATTTAACAAATTAACATATCACATAATATCCCGATATTATGACTGTCTAATAAGCTTAGGTAGGACACACTAGCGAAGGATTTACTCATCTCTCCCCTCCTAGTTGTATTCCCCGATCTCCGCCAGAGATCATATCCCCAAGCTCTGATACCAAATGTAACGACCCCAAAATAGATCCATTCCATCCAACCTATTCTGAGTCGCCAAATACATGGTACAGAAAATAACTATAACTTTATTACAACAATTGTCGTGCAAAATACAACAACACATATGATGTGAGTTTGGATACAAATATATACCAAATGTGACTCATGTTCCAACCGTGGACATCACCTCACAATGACACCTTACATAAAGGTATAGTCAAAAACTGTTTTAGAAACTAGAATTTTTGGGAAGTGCTCAAGGAAACCTTCGTACATGGGAGGCCACGCGTCTAGGTTATGATAGATATCATATGGCCACAGAATTATCCTTGGTTGACCCAATAGACCCCAAAAAAAAACGAGAAGATTACTATCATATTCTTCCCAATGGTGAGTCTTCTCTTGACTTATCATTATCTCCACTGTCTCTAATTGAGAATTATACTTCAAACAAATACCAAGATTATATAGGTAGTGCTCGTAGATATACTCAGCAAGTGGATGAGCACAACCCTGTCTTATGATGACACGAGGTTGTATGTCATTAGACATCTTGTATGATAGTGACAAAACACCCTTCCAACGTTGGGTTCGCCTCACCCTATTTTCTTCACCAAATATAACTACTAAATGATGACCACCGTTCTATTCCCTTGTTACCCCCGCTCGACCCAGCTACACTCTTATTACCTGAAAGGAATTGTGAAGCAAAAGGGTGAGCACAACTAGCTCAGTAAAGAATATCATGACTAAAGATAATTCAATTATCAATAGCCTTCATCAACAATAAATCAGAGATTTAGAACATATGGTAAATGATAAAAATTTCAACCATAGTTGCAGCGGAACGAGCAATCCATTAGAAGAGTCAAATAGACTATAAAGTCTATTATCTTCTCCATGTTAAAAATCCACCAACAATATTTTATCCATGTAACATCACTCAACAGTTCCTTTCCACAATCATATGAATAACTCATAATCATAATTGTGACTATAAATTTTTCTTCGCACCCAGGACGAAGAATATTTTCATCACCTGTCTTTACCTGAAACATCAAAGATCATGGTTATACCAAATCACAATTCCTGTTTATAATCATACTAACAAATCCATCTTTGCACTACGGGCCAAAGATATTCATCAACAAACCATCTTTGCACTACGGGCCAAAGATATTCAACAACAGTTCATCTTTGCACTACAGGCCAAAGATATTCATCAACAGGCCATCTTTGCACTACATGCCAAAGATATTCATCAACAATTCATATTTGCACTACAGGCCAAATATATTCATATCTCAAAGAAATATATAATCATTTCAGAATTTATATAAACAATAATTATAACCATGTTGATCAATTCACCTTTGCACTTAAGCTTAAGATATTCAATTATAAATTCAATGGTCATGATCATACCAGTCACAATTCAACTTTGCACTACAGGCCAAAGAGAACCCTAGTCATGATCATACCAATAATCTACCCATCTTTACACTCCAGTGAAAGAGAATTTCAACATCAGGGTTATAAAAATGTTATATATGATGATAAAAATAATATGATCAACATATAGTTTTAATCTCAAGAGTAATATTCGTAACTCATGAATAGTAACCCCGACACAAAAGATAGAAATTCTACAATAAAATTCATACCAATATTTCGGTATAATGATATTGAAAGAATAACATTTCTTAAGCTTATAAACAATTTATTTTAAATTGTTTACACTTTACTAAATAATGCATTTAATCATCATAAAATGCCAACTCATAAGATTTTATCATCAATAATCAAAACCCTCATCAAAAATCTGCATATACCTCATATAGGATTCTCAAGCCATAAAATCCTATTTTTCAATTTTCTTTCTTCACAAAACATATTTAATTCATTTACTCATAACTAGACCATTTTCATGAAAAATACCAAATCAGTTCCAAAAATATTTCTTTTCTGGGATTTAGCATAATATAGTCCCATAGTGAACATATATTTTTCTCAGAATTTTTAAAAGTCATTTACTATTTTTCATATGGCCAAAATAGCCGAATATTTAGACATTTATCAAAAATTGTACTTTTGTCTAAAAATTCTAAAATTTACAGAGTATACTTCTATCATATACATGTACTCCCAATAAAAATTTTATCAATTTTGGAGTTAACCACAAGGAATTATAAGCGATTACTTTTAAAATAGTCTTTTCTCATAAAATTCATAACTCTCAATCTATACATCCAAAAATCACCATTTTTGGACACAATCAATAAAACTCATCAAAATATCATTTCAAATTTTTCCAGAATTTTTGAAGTTCAGAAAAATTACGAAACTGAAAATCATAACAACCCTTAAAATCCCTTACTATCCCTTACAATCCCTTACTATCCCTTACAATCCCTTACCTCAAAAGAGCAGTACTTCTGATCGGTATGCAAAGCTGAAGGAAACTTGCACTGAATAGCAACTCTCAAAGTATCTAAATACTCACAAAATATGCTTCATAATATAGAGAGAGAAAGAGAGAAAGCTTATGTTTTTGGTGTGATTTTCAATTCTAACTTAGCCCTCTATTTATAGGAAAATTTTGGTAGGTTTGACCTGCAACCTGATGGCTTTACCTGCTACTATTCCCACCCACCACATTTGAAATATAATTCAGCACATTTCTTCACCAACCACAAGTGGGGCCCACCAATTCTAGAATTTTCCACCAAAATGATAAACTCCGAAAATTCAACAATTTCTGAACCAGTCATCTCGTAAAATTCATAATAAATCATACGTTCATTTTTAACGGTTCAAAATTTGTGGACATATACTCAACTTATATATGTATAACATATCCAAAAATTACCACGATCCAACGGTCGGATTAAAAATTATAACCCCCGCAAAATATCTCAAAAACCCTGATTTTTAATACCTCCATTCCGACAAAAATACTGATAAAAACCTCAACATTAACTCCTTCATTTTTAACCACAAAAATATATCCCTCATTTATATCCACATAAAATAAATATTTCCTTATCATATGAATCAATAATTAATTATTCACAAATAATATTACAGAATCACATTTATGACAACCAGGCCGTTCCCAGGAAAGAGGGGGCTTTCCAATAAGGATTTCTCCTTACTAGCGCGCAATTAGATGACCAAACCTCTCCTTAGACAGAACTTTCTAGACATTGCCAATAATGCTATCTAATAATACTATTCAAATAATATGAATTATTGATCTGATAATGAAAAATACTGTGCAGCAACAATTATTGAACAACAATAATATAAAATTTCAACGTAGCAATTATTGAATCAATAAAATAAAATATTGAACAGTAATTACTGTAACAATTATTGAGTAGTGCCTTCTTACGTAAGAATCAATAATTTCAAAAATACTATGCAATACCATGTGCTACTGTGCAATAACGCGTATTACTGTATTTTAACCACCGGGTATTCCAACAGTGTTAACGGTAACAACTACGCCGTTATTTGTAAAAACTCAAATTTGTCGTTTTCTTCACCCGACAGTTATTCTGTTATGGGGCCCACAAATGGCTGCGCCGTCGTACGAATATTCCCCGACAGAAAGAATATTCCCCGACAACAATGATTATTTTATAACCACTTGCTTATTTTGAAAAAAAATCATATTTCACTTTAAACTTTTATCAATTTAACCATTTACTGAATAGTAATTATAAGAAAAATTGAATACTTTTATTTCATAAAATTCGGGGTCTTAAATGGGTAATATTTATAAATTTTACAAAGTACGTAAGTTGTTATATAATATTCGCTTGGTCGGGGAATATTCGTTTTAACAGAGAATATTCGTACGACGGCACAATCATTGGTAGACCCCACAACGGAATTATTGTCGAATTGAAAAAACGACAAAAATATCTTTTTATAAAATAACGGCGAAAGTTTTACCGTTAACTATTGGAATACTTAGTGGTTAAAATACAGTAATACGCGTTGTTGCACAGTAGCACACAGTATTGCACAGTATTTTTGAATTATTGATTCTTACGTAAGAAGACACTACTCAATAATTATTACAGTAATTACTGTTCAATATTTTATTTTATTGGTTCAATAATTGCTACGTTGATATTTTATATTATTGTCGTTTCAATAATTGTCACTGCACAGTATTTTCCATTATCAGATCAATAATTCATATTATTTGAATAATATTATTAGATAACATTATTATCAATGTCTAGAAAGTTCTGTCAATGAGAGGTTTGGTCACCTAATTGCGCGCCAGTAAGGAGAAATTCTTATCGAAAAGCCCCCTCTTTCCTGAGAACGGTCTGGTTGTCATTATTGTGATTCTGTAATATTATTTGTGAGTAATTAATTATTAATTTATATGATAAGAAAATATTTATTTTATGTGGACATAAATGATGGATAGGAAAATATTTATTTTATGTGGTTATAAATGAAGGAATTAATGTTGAGGTAATTTATCAGTATTTGGTCGGATTGGAGGTATTAAAAAATTAAATTGGTGTTCTTAAAACTCTATTGCGTGAATTATAATTTTAATCTGACCGTTGGATCGTTATGATTTTTGGATATGTTATGCATATATAAGTTGAGTATATGTCCACAAATTTTGAACCGTTAAAAATTAACGTATGATTTGTTATGAATTTTATGAGTTATTGAAAATCATCCGTTTGTGAATTTCGGATATTTTATGTCTGGAATTTGAAAAAACTTAAATTTATAAAGTTGTAGAGAATTCGATTTCGTGTGGAATAGACATAAAATTCATATTTTTCTGATAAAAGGGCTATTTATTATGAATTGTTAAAGTTTCGGAAGTTAAAATATTTTTATTAAAATTATGGGTGGGACCCATTTTTGGTTGGTGTAGAAAACATGTGCTGATTTAATCTTTAAATTATGGTGGGCTGATTTAGTTCAAAGGCATACGTAGAAAATATAAATTATAATATTATTTTATTATTTAGTCTCCTATGGCGTTCTAGCATTTTCCTATAAATAGGCGCTTAGGTTAGAATTGAAAATCACACCAGAAACAAGTTTTCTTTCTCTCTATATTATCGAGCGTATTTTTATGAGTATTTAGATACTTTGAGAGTTGCTATTCAGTGCAAGTTTCCTTCGGCTTTACATCCGATATTCCGATCAGAAATACTGTTATTTTGAGGTAAGGGATGTTATTTTTGTTCAATATTCGCTTGAAATAATATTTTCTTCTATACTCTGTAGTATGTAAGTAATATTATTTCGTTTCAGATTTCGAATTATATACTCGTTTTGTTAAAATTTTGGCTTCTATACTCCATGAAATTAGTAGAATATCTTTGATATTTGCGCTTCATCCAGTATCTTTTCATGAAAATATTATTCTGAGCATTCTTAATAAGTTTTAACCTTTTTCATGCTGGAGTACTATTCACGAGATTACTATTCCCGAAGTACTATTCACTCAAGTATTATTTACCCGGAGTACTATTCATGATAAAAATTGATTCGTTTTCGGTCTAAATTATTTTTAGTACAATATTATTCTTGAATTTTACTCCACAAAGCAGTATCATGTTGACAATTTGGACGTTATTGATTTTTGGATAAATTAAATTATAAATTTTTAAAAATTTATCCTTGAACTTGTTTTATTGAATTCTTATATCATTGTCATCATCCTCATGTTTATATTATGTTGAAAGTCATCTGTGGCCTGTAGTGCATAGATGGACTTGGTATGATTATGACCAGGGATTATTCGGTATAATCATGACCGTTATGTGATAAATGATGTGGTAAAAGTCCTCATTGGCCCGTAGTGCATTGATGGACAGCTGTTGGCATGATCATGACCATTGATGAATACACGAATATCCTTGGCCCGTAGTGCATGGATAATTTATGGTCGTGATACTAATGAATATCCTTGGCTGTAGTACAGGGATGATGTGGATTATTTATTAAGCTGAGTCTCAGCGATAAAAGTGATGGAAAAACCTTTTAAATCATAGAAGATAGTAGATTTTATTCTCTACTTGACTCTTCTAATGGATTGCTTGTTCCTCTGCAGTTAAACTTGATGTTTGTTATATTTTATCAGTTTAACAATGTTGAAGGCTAACGATAAATTATTCTGCATTATCTTAGTCATAATATTTCTTACTGGGCTAGTTGAGCTCACCCTTTTGCTTTCATTATCCTCTTCACGAAATGAGAACGTAGTCGGGACTAGTCGGGGAACGGAGTGACGGTCCAGATGATAGCATTAGTAGTCCTCACTATTCTATAAAATAGTGTGATAAGAATTGTATTGAGGACTCCATTTGAGTTGAATACTGTCTAGAAGACAATATTCGTTTTAAAACTCTCAATTTATATTTTGTCGTATTTTACACGACAGTTGTATTATAAAGTTGTATTTAAATTTTATACCATATTTTTGGAGACTCAAGATGAGTGATGTATACCTATTTTGGGGGCGTCACAGTTGGTATCAAAGCTTAGGGATATGATCCCTGGCTAAGATGTGAGACTACAACTAGGAGGGGAGAGACGGGAAATTCCTTCACTAGTATGACCTACCTAAGTTTATTTGGTATTTAATTGGTCGGTCAGAGTATAGGAATAATATGTTACATGTCAATTAACCCTTGTTTTGTGGCAGTATTTAAAAATGACATCCGAGAATATTTAGAATAACAATGGAGCACAGGAGACCGTTGAGTCACCACAGATCAATACCCAGGATAATGTGCAACAAGAAGACAATAATTCTCAGGTAAACAACAACACTGACCAAATGATGAACGATAGAATGTTCAGAGGCTTTCTGCAATTCATGCAACATCAGGCAAGAGAGACTCATGTCCGAAATGCAGGTGAAAACACTGGCAACTCTCGGACGATCACTGCTAAACAGTTCAAGGAGCTGGGACCACCGGAGTGTTTTGGAGAGCCAAAACCACTTAAGGCGGAGATGTGGATAAAGCAGATCAACAAGAATTTGATTTCTTGGGATGCTCCGAGGAGCAAAAGGTTCCCTTTGCCACCTTCATGTTGCGAGCAGAAGCAGATTACTGGTGGAAATCTGTAAAGCGTACTCAACCTGCCGCACTTAAGATGTCTTGGTAGAAGTTCCAAGAACTATTCAACGACAAGTACTTTCCCGAAAGTATTCGTCACATGAAAGAGGTAGAGTTCATCAAGTTGGAGCAGAATAATATGACCGTGTCGCAGTACGAAGCTAAGTTTACCGAGTTGTCCTGGTTTACGTCTCACTTGGTTGATAATGAGGAGAGAATGACGCGGATGTTTCTAAGAGGTTTGAAACCCGAGATACGTCAATATCTAATTTCTCATAAACTGTGTTTGTATTTAGATGTTGTAAATAGGGCTCAGTTATTGGAGCGCGATAACGAGTCAACCCAACCAAGAGAAAGCAGCTGACAAAATGATAATACCAGTGGTAACAGTCATCGAAGCGGTGACAACAAACGTAGAGGGAATCAACATGCCAGAAATGGTAATCACTTCGGTGGTAATCATGGCCAAGACAATAAGAATGAACATTTCAAGAAGAGGTTATTCAACAATGATGTAAAGACGTTAGCATCAGCACCCGTTGTTAAGGAAGGAGAACGACCACCTATTATATGCTTCAAATGCGGAGGGGAGGGACACATCAGTCCAAACTGCGCGATGCAGTCCAAAGCATGTTATAATTGTGGAAGAGAAGGTCACCTAGCCCGATTTTATTGTGTACCGAAGACAAGTCCAGCTGGGATGGAGGCACCAAAGGCCGTCCCAGAAAAGTCAAAACTGGTAGTTTAAGGGAGAGCGTTTGTTGTGACCTCCCAGAAAGCAAGGAACCCGAACGAGATCATCACGGGTAAGCTTATCATAAACTCTAGCAAAGTCTATACCTTATTTGATACCGGTTATACTCATTCTTTTATTTCTCCTACTTGCACTCAACGTTTAAATTTGACTACGGAGAAATTAGACTTTGACTTATCTGTGGTAACTCTGTTGGGAGAAACCTTCATTACATCCACTGTTTATAAGTCTTGTTTTGTTCAAATCGGTACCCTCACATTACCTGTGACGCCTCCAAAATAGGTATACATCACCCATCTTGAGTCGCCAAATACATGGTACAAAATTCAAATACAACTTAATAATACAACTGTCGTGTAAAATACGACAAAACATAAACTGAGAGTTTTAATACGAATATTGTCTTCTAGACAGTATTCAACTCAAATAGAGTCCTCAATACATTTATTATCACACTATTTCATAGAATAGTGAGGACTACTAATGCTATCATCTGGACCGTCACTCTGTTCTCCTACTAGTCCCTGCTACGTTCTCATTTTCTGAAGAGAACAATGAAAGCAAAAGGGTGAGCTCAACTAGCCCAGTAAGAAATATTATGACTAAGATAATGCAGAATAATTTATCATTAGCCTTCAACAGTGTTAAACTGATAAAATATAATAAACATCAAGTTTAACTGCAGAGGAACAAGCAATCCATTAGAAGAGTCAAGTAGAGAATAAAATCTATTATCTTCTATGATTTAAAAGATTTTTCATCACTTTTATCGTTGAGACTCAGCTTAATAAATAATCCACATCATTCCTGCACTACGACCAAGGATATTCATTAGTATCACGACTGTAAGACCCCAATTTTTATAAATAAAGATGAATTTTCTATAAATATCATTTTTGAATATTATGGAGTTAATTTGATATAATGTTATAGTTGTGGGTAATATTTATAAATTTTGCAAAGTAAGCAAGTTGTTATAAAATATTCGTTTGGTCGGAGAATATTCTTTTTGTCGGGGAATATTCGTACGACGGCACAATCATTGGTGGACCCCACAACGGAATTATTGTCGGATTGAGAAAACGACAGAATTATCTTTCTATAAAAATAACGGCTGAGGTGTTACCGTTAAAACCGTTAAAACTGTTGAACTACTCGGTAGTAAAAGTACAGTAATACGCGTGGTTGCATAGTAGCACACGGTATTGATTATTGATGCTTACGTGAGAAGTCACTCAGCTATACTCAATTATTGCTACAGTAATTGCTGCATCATATCTCTTAAATTATTGTCATAGTATCATCTGTATAATATGTTATATTATTGAGACGTTGTGGTAAGTTTGGTTATTTTATGGGGGGCCATATGTCATCATCTAAGAGTCTCTTCGTCAATAGTAATTACCGTCGTCAATAGTAATTACCGTCGTCAATAGTATTTACCTTAGTCAATAGTAATTACCTTCGTCAATAGTATTTACCTTGGTCAATAGTAATTACCTTCGTCAATAGTATTTACCTTGGTCAATAGTATTTACCTTCGTCAATAGTATTTACCTTGGTCAATAGTAATTACTTTCGTCAATAGTAGTTGTCCCTTCAATATTACCAAGAGTCATTTGACCCTTCGTTAAGACCAAGAGTCATTTGACCCTTCGTTAGGACCAAGAGCCACCCTCAGTTTTTCTATAAATAGAGGCCTAGGGCTTCATTATTTTTCACGAATTCATTCAAGCTATAGAGAGAGAAAGTATAGAGAGAATAAGAGAGAGAGAATAAAAGTATTCTGCTACATCACTTTTCCAATATCCAGTTCTTTTAAGGTAGGGAATATTATTTCTTTTATATTCATGAAGAGAACTTCTGTTATTCCATTTGTTATTATTCTGTTGGAATAACCAGTATACGCGGTCTACCCTATACTTGGTGACATTCTTCTATTATTCTGTTGGAACATCCTGTCTGTGTGTTTTACACCGGACCTGGTTCCGTTTATTATTCTGTTGGAACATCCTGTCTGTGTGTTTTACACCGGACCTGGTTCCATTATTTATTATTCTGTCGGAATATCCTGTCTGTGCGTTTACGCCGGACCTGGTTCCATTATTTATTATTCTATTGGAATAACCTGTCTGTGCGGTCTATCGCATGCATGGTGATTTCTTTTGTTATTCCATTCTTTATTGTACTCAGTTGGTTAAGTTTTGACTTCTATACTCCATGAAATTTGTGGAATATCCTTGATAGTTGCGTTTCATCCAGTATCTTTTCAAGAAAATATTCTTCTAAGCATTCTTGAATTTTACTCCACAATGCAGTATCATGTTGACAATTTGGACGTTGTTAATTCCTGGATAAATTAATTCTTGAACTTGTTTTATTGAATTCTTATATCATTGTCATCATCCTCATGTTTATAAAATGTTGAAAGTCATCTGTGGCCTGTAGTGCATAGATGGACTTGGTATGATTATGACCAGGGATTATTCGGTATAATCATGACCGTAATGTTACAAATGATGTGGTAAAAGTCCTCATTGGCCCGTAGTGCATTGATGGACAGTTGTTGGCATGATCATGACCATTAATGAATACACGAATATCCTTGGCCGTAGTGCAGGGGTGATTCGATGATGTGGATTATTTTATTAAGCTGAGTCTCAGCGATTACAGTGTTGAAAAACTTTTTAAATCATAAAAGATAGTAGAGTTTATTTTCTACTTGACTCTTTTAATGGATTGCTTGTTCCGCTACAGTTAAACTTGATGTCTATTATATTTTATCAGTTTAACATTGTTGAAGGCTAATGATAATTTATTCTGCATTATCTTAGTCATAATATTTCTTACTGGGCTAGTTGAGCTCACCCTTTCTTTCACTGTTCTCTTCAGGAAATGAGAACGTAGCTGGGACAAGTCGGGGTACGGAGTGATGGTCCGAATGATAGTATTAGTTAGTAGTCCTCACTATTCTATGTAATGGTGTGTTAATAAATGTAATGAGGACTCCTTTTGAGTATGAATACTCTCTAGAAGATAATATTTGTATTCAAACTCACAGTTTATGTTTTGTCGTATTGTACACGACAGTTGTATTAATCAGTTGTATTTGTATTCTGTACTATGTATCTGACGACCCAAGATGGGTGATGTATACCTAATTTTGGGGGCGTCACAGTTGGTATCAGAGCTTAGGGATATGATCCCTGGCTAAGATGTGAGAATAGAACTAGGAGGGGAGAGACGGGGAATTCCTTCGCTAGTATGACATACCTAAGTTTATTTGCATGGTATTTAATTGGTCGGTCATAATATAAGGATAATATATGACATATCAATTAATTTTTATTTTGTGGCAGTATCTGAAAATGGCATCTGAGAATGTTGAGAATAGCAATGGAGCACAGACGACTGTTGATTCACCACATATCAATAATCAGGATAATGTGCATCAGGAAGGTGTCAATCCTCATGCAAACAACAACACTGACCAAATGATGAATGATCAAATGTTCAGAGGCTTTATGCAATTCATGCAACAACAGGTGAAAGCGGCTCCTGTCCACAACGTAGGTGGAAATACTGGAAACTCTCAGGCGGTCACCGCTAAACAGTTTAAGGAGCTGGGACCACCGGAGTTTAAGGGAGAACCCAAACCACTTGTAGCTGAAACATGGATAAAGCAGATCACCAAGATATTTGATGTCTTGGGTTGCTCCGAGGAGCAAAAGGTTCCCTTTGCCGCCTTTATGTTGCGAGGAGAGGCAGATTACTGGTGGGAATCGATAAAGCGTACTCAACCTGCCGCACTGAAGATGTCCTGGGAGAAGTTCCAAGAGCTGTTTAACGACAAATACTTTCCCGAGAGTATTCGTCACATGAAGGAGGTGGAGTTCATCAAATTGGAGCAGAATAATATGACCGTGTCGCAGTACGAGGCAAAATTTGCGGAGTTATCCCGGTTTGCGTCCCACCTGGTGGATAATGAAGAAAGAATGACGCGGATGTTTTTAAGAGGTTTGAAGCCGGAGATACGTCAACATCTTGTTTCTCATAAACTGTGTTTGTATTCAGATGTTGTAAATAGGGCTCAGTTGGTGGAGCGCGATAACGAGACAACGCAACCAAAAGAGAGCAGCCGGCAAAATGATAATACCAGTGAGAGCAGTCATCGAAGCGGTGACAACAAGCGTGGAGGGAATCAACAGGCCAGAAATGGTAACCACTTCGGTGGTAATCAGGGCCAAAACAATAAGAATGGACATTTCAAGAAGAGGAGATTCAACAATGATGGAAAGACGTCAGCACCAGCACCTGTCGTTAAGGAAGGAGAACGACCACCTATCATATGTTTCAAATGCGGAGGGGAGGGGCACATCAGTCCAAACTGCGCGATGCCGTCCAAAGCATGTTATAATTGTGGAAGAGAAGGTCATTTAGCCCGATTTTGTCGTTTACCGAAGACAAATTCAGCTAGGATGGAGGCACCAAAAGCCGTCCCAGAAAAGTCAAAACCGGTTGTGCAAGGGAGAGCGTTTGTTGTGAACTCCCAGAGAGCAAGGAACCCGAATGAGGTCATCACGGGTAAGCTTATTATAAACTCTAAAGAAGTTTATACTTTATTTGATACCGGTTCAACCCATTCTTTTATTTCTCCTACTTGCGCTCATCGATTAAATTTGATTCCGGAGAAATTAGACTTTGACTTATCTGTGGAAACTCCGTTGGGAGAAACCTTCATTACCTCCACTGTTTATAAGTCTTGTTTGGTTCAAGTTGGTACCCACACATTACCTATCGATCTGATTTCATTAAAAATACTTGCATTTGACGTGATTCTAGGGATTGATTGGTTAACTACTCATTATGCAAAAATTGATTGTTTTCGTAAGGTTGTTAGCTTTCATATTCCTAATCGACCTATTATGCGAATTCAAGCAACCAAACCATTAAAATCAATCGCTGTCATCTCAAGCCATAAAGCTATTCGTTTATTGAAAAACGGATGTCAAGCTTTCTTAGCTCATGTCACAGATCTAAACAAAAATACGTCAGTTTTGAATGATATTTCTATTGTTAATAAATTCCCTGACGTATTCCCTGAAGAACTTCCTGGCCTACCCCCAGAGCGTGAAATTGAATTTTGTATCGATCTTGAACCCGGTACAAAACCCATTTCCAAAGCCCCATATCGAATGGCTCCTATTGAACTTCAGGAGTTAAAGATCCAACTGCAGGAATTGTTAGACATTGGCTTTATTCGTCCTAGTACTTCTCCTTGGGGTGCTCCTGTTCTATTCGTGAAGAAGAAAGATGGAAGTATGCGACTTTGTATTGATTATCGGGAGTTGAATCATGTCACCATCAAAAACAGGTACCCATTGCCACGTATTGATGACCTGTTTGACCAGTTGCAAGGAGCACAATTCTTTTCAAAGATCGATCTTCGTTCTGGATATCATCAGCTGAAGGTTAGAACTGAGGATATTCCAAAGACGGCTTTTAGAACTCGGTACGGGCATTATGAATTCCTAGTCATGTCCTTTGGATTGACTAATGCTCCTGCTGCCTTCATGGATATGATGAACCGGGTATTCAAGGAATATTTGGATCACTTTGTGGTCGTCTTTATTGATGACATCCTTATTTATTCCAAAAGCCGTGAAGATCATGAGCAACACTTGAGGCTGGTACTCCAAAAGCTTCGTGAATACAAGCTTTATGCCAAGTTGAAGAAATGCGAGTTCTGGCTGGAGGAGGTAGCATTCCTTGGGCACGTAGTATCAAGTCGTGGAATATCGGTTGACCCGGCAAAGATTGAAGCTATTCAAAGCTGGGAGCAACCTAAATCAGTGACCGAGGTACGTAGCTTTCTTGGTTTAGCTGGTTATTATCGGAGATTCGTGGAAGGATTTTCTCGAATCGCTACTCCATTAACTCAGCTGACTCGGAAAGATACAAAGTTTGGTTGGAGCGAAGAATGTGAGCAGAGTTTTCAAGAACTCAAGAGGAGACTCATTTCAGCACCTGTTCTAACAATACCATCTGGCTCGGAGGGATTTGTCATCTACAGTGATGCTTCGAGCAAAGGGTTGGGATGCGTTCTCATGCAACATGGAAAAGTCATAGCCTATGCATCAAGACAACTCAAGGAATATGAGAGGAATTATCCTACTCATGATCTAGAGTTGGCAGCTGTTGTCTTTGCACTTAAAATTTGGAGGCATTACTTGTATGGGGAGAAAGTGGAGATCTTTACGGATCATAAAAGCCTCAAATATTTCTTCACTCAAAAGGAACTCAACATGCGACAACGACGTTGGCTTGAACTGTTGAAAGATTATGATCATACCATTCAATACCATCCTGGAAAAGCGAACGTGGTAGCTGACGCATTGAGTAGAAGATCATATGCGGGTACAAGTGCAATATTAACAACGCAAAGGCCCATTTTGTGTGACTTGCAAAGGATGGAGATAGAGTTGAAGACTCCAGGGACCCATGTGATGATGGCGAATATACGAGTAGAACCGACTTTAATCGATAAAGTTAAAGCTGCTCAAGCTACAGACCTGGAGCTGATGCGTATGAAGAAGAAAGTGCAAGAAGGTGCTATGCCGGAAGCAAGAATCGATGAAGAAGGAATACTTCGAGTCAACTCCAGACTTTGTGTTCCTAACAACCCTGATTTAAAGTATGAAATCATGATGGAGGCGCACAACACACCGTTTGCAATCCATCCTGGAAGTACCAAAATGTATCATGATCTTCGTCATACATTTTGGTGGAGCAATATGAAGAGAGAGATAGCGTTGTTTATCTCAAGGTGTCTAACTTGTCAACGAGTCAAAGCGGAGCATCAAGTACCAAAAGGTCCATTGCAACCACTTGAAATTCCAGAATGGAAGTGGGAGCACATTACCATGGATTTCGTTACCGGTCTTCCTAGGGTTTCTCAAGGTATTGATGCGATTTGGGTCATTGTTGATAGATTGACCAAGTCTGCTCATTTCTTACCGATACGAGAAACTTATACACTTGAACGTCTTGCTCGTATGTACATAAACGAGATTGTAAGACTGCATGGTATGCCAGTATCCATAGTTTCTGATCGAGACCCAAGATTCACTTCACGATTTTGGGTTAGTTTACAAAAAGCTATGGGCACGGAGTTACGATTTAGTTCAGCATATCATCCTCAGACGGACGGACAATCAGAGAGGACTATTCAAACTCTTGAAGATCTATTAAGACTCTGTGTCTTTGACTTCAAAGGAAGTTGGGACAAGTTCTTACCATTGGTGGAGTTTTCCTACAACAACAGTTATCAAGCAAGTATTGGCATGGCTCCATTCGAAGCATTGTATGGAAGAAAATGTCGTTCTCCAGTATGCTGGGATGAGGTGGGCGAAGCAACGTTGTTGGGACCGGAGTTGGTACGTATGACTACAGAAAAGATTCAAACGATCCGACAACGTATAAAAACCTCACAAGATCGACAAAAGAGTTATGCTGATCTTCATCGAAAGGACGTGGAATTTGATGTAGGAGATCATGTGTTCTTACGTGTTGCTCCATGGAAAGGAGTTACGAGATTTGGAAAGAGAGGAAAGCTAAATCCTCGATTCATCGGTCCATTTTTAATCCTCGATCGAGTAGGAACTGTGGCTTATAGACTCGCTTTACCGCCAAGTATGTCTCGTGTTCATAACGTTTTCCACATATCCATGTTACGCAAATATGTGGAAGACCCGAACCACATTATTGAGTTAGAACCGGACGAAATAGCGGAGGATTTGACGTATGAAGAAGTTCCTGTTCAAATCTTGGATAAGAAGGAACATATTCTACGCTCCAAGGTTATACCTCAAGTTAAAGTTTTGTGGAGAAACCACGATGTTGAGGAAATGACTTGGGAGTTAGAATCAGAAATGAAATCAAGGTATCCTTACCTCTTCGACATACCAGGTACGTACCCTAATTTCGAGGGCGAAATTTCATAAGAAGGGGAGGTTGTAAGACCCCAATTTTTATAAATAAAGATGAATTTTCTATAAATATCATTTTTGAATATTATGGAGTTAATTTGATATAATGTTATAGTTGTGGGTAATATTTATAAATTTTGCAAAGTAAGCAAGTTGTTATAAAATATTCGTTTGGTCGGAGAATATTCTTTTTGTCGGGGAATATTCGTACGACGGCACAATCATTGGTGGACCCCACAACGGAATTATTGTCGGATTGAGAAAACGACAGAATTATCTTTCTATAAAAATAACGGCTGAGGTGTTACCGTTAAAACCGTTAAAACTGTTGAACTACTCGGTAGTAAAAGTACAGTAATACGCGTGGTTGCATAGTAGCACACGGTATTGATTATTGATGCTTACGTGAGAAGTCACTCAGCTATACTCAATTATTGCTACAGTAATTGCTGCATCATATCTCTTAAATTATTGTCATAGTATCATCTGTATAATATGTTATATTATTGAGACGTTGTGGTAAGTTTGGTTATTTTATGGGGGGCCATATGTCATCATCTAAGAGTCTCTTCGTCAATAGTAATTACCGTCGTCAATAGTAATTACCGTCGTCAATAGTATTTACCTTAGTCAATAGTAATTACCTTCGTCAATAGTATTTACCTTGGTCAATAGTAATTACCTTCGTCAATAGTATTTACCTTGGTCAATAGTATTTACCTTGGTCAATAGTAATTACCTTCGTCAATAGTATTTACCTTGGTCAATAGTAATTACTTTCGTCAATAGTAGTTGTCCCTTCAATATTACCAAGAGTCATTTGACCCTTCGTTAAGACCAAGAGTCATTTGACCCTTCGTTAAGACCAAGAGCCACCCTCAGTTTTTCTATAAATAGAGGCCTAGGGCTTCATTATTTTTCACGAATTCATTCAAGCTATAGAGAGAGAAAGTATAGAGAGAATAAGAGAGAGAGAATAAAAGTATTCTGCTACATCACTTTTCCAATATCCAGTTCTTTTAAGGTAGGGAATATTATTTCTTTTATATTCATGAAGAGAACTTCTGTTATTCCATTTGTTATTATTCTGTTGGAATAACCAGTATACGCGGTCTACCCTATACTTGGTGACATTCTTCTATTATTCTGTTGGAACATCCTGTCTGTGTGTTTTACACCGGACCTGGTTCCGTTTATTATTCTGTTGGAACATCCTGTCTGTGTGTTTTACACCGGACCTGGTTCCATTATTTATTATTCTGTCGGAATATCCTGTCTGTGCGTTTACGCCGGACCTGGTTCCATTATTTATTATTCTATTGGAATAACCTGTCTGTGCGGTCTATCGCATGCATGGTGATTTCTTTTGTTATTCCATTCTTTATTGTACTCAGTTGGTTAAGTTTTGACTTCTATACTCCATGAAATTTGTGGAATATCCTTGATAGTTGCGTTTCATCCAGTATCTTTTCAAGAAAATATTCTTCTAAGCATTCTTGAATTTTACTCCACAATGCAGTATCATGTTGACAATTTGGACGTTGTTAATTCCTGGATAAATTAATTCTTGAACTTGTTTTATTGAATTCTTATATCATTGTCATCATCCTCATGTTTATAAAATGTTGAAAGTCATCTGTGGCCTGTAGTGCATAGATGGACTTGGTATGATTATGACCAGGGATTATTCGGTATAATCATGACCGTAATGTTACAAATGATGTGGTAAAAGTCCTCATTGGCCCGTAGTGCATTGATGGACAGTTGTTGGCATGATCATGACCATTAATGAATACACGAATATCCTTGGCCGTAGTGCAGGGGTGATTCGATGATGTGGATTATTTTATTAAGCTGAGTCTCAGCGATTACAGTGTTGAAAAACTTTTTAAATCATAAAAGATAGTAGAGTTTATTTTCTACTTGACTCTTTTAATGGATTGCTTGTTCCACTACAGTTAAACTTGATGTCTATTATATTTTATCAGTTTAACATTGTTGAAGGCTAATGATAATTTATTCTGCATTATCTTAGTCATAATATTTCTTACTGGGCTAGTTGAGCTCACCCTTTCTTTCACTGTTCTCTTCAGGAAATGAGAACGTAGCTGGGACAAGTCGGGGTACGGAGTGATGGTCCGAATGATAGTATTAGTTAGTAGTCCTCACTATTCTATGTAATGGTGTGTTAATAAATGTAATGAGGACTCCTTTTGAGTATGAATACTCTCTAGAAGATAATATTTGTATTCAAACTCACAGTTTATGTTTTGTCGTATTGTACACGACAGATGTATTAATCAGTTGTATTTGTATTCTGTACTATGTATCTGACGACCCAAGATGGGTGATGTATACCTAATTTTGGGGGCGTCACAGTGACCATAAATTATCCATGCACTACGGGCCAATGATATTCGTATATTCATCAATGGTCATGATCATGCCAACAGCTGTCCATCAATGCACTACGGGCCAATGAGGACTTGTACCACATCATTTGTAACATTACGATCATGATTATACCGAATACTCCCGGGTCATAATCATACCAAGTCCATCTATGCACTACAGGCCACAGATGACTTTCAACATAATATAAACATGAGGATGATGACAATGATATACGAATTCAATAAAACAAGTTCAAGGATAAATTTTTAAAGATTTATAATTTAATTTATCTAGAAATCAATAACGTCCAAATTGTCAACATGATACTGCTTTGTGGAGTAAAATTCAAGAATAATATTGTACCAAAAATAATTTGGACTGAAAATGAATCAATTTTTATCATGAATAGTACCCCGGGTAAATAATACTCGAGTGAATAGTACCCTGTGAATAGTACTTTGGGAATAGTAATCCCATGAATAGTACTCCGGCATGAAAAAGGTTAAAACTTATCAAGAATGCTTAGAATAATATTTTCATGAAAAGATACTAGATGAAGCGCAGATATCAAGGATATTCTACTAATTTTATGGAGTATAGAAGCCAAAATTTTAACAAAACGAGTATAGAATTTAAAATCTGAAACGAAATAATATTACTTACATACTACAGAGTATGGAAGAAAATATTATTTCAAACGAATATTGAACAAAAATAGCATCCCTTACCTTGAAAAGAAGAGTATTCCAACTGGTATAGCGGGGATATTCTTGAAGAAAATTTTTACTGTTTTCTATGCTCAAAGCTTTCTAAAACTCTAAAGAAATATGCTCAAGATTATAGAAGAAGAATTCTCTGATTCTGGTGTGATTTTCAATTCTAACCTAAACGCTTATTTATAGAAAAATACTAGAACGCCGTAGGAGACTAAAGAATAAAATAATATTATAATTTATATTTTCTATGCATGCCTTTGAACCAAATCAGCCCACCATAATTGAAAGATTAAATCAGCACATGTTTTCTACACCAATCAAAAATGGGTCCCACCCATAATTTTAATAAAAATATTTTAACTTCTGAAACTTTAACAATTCATAATAAATAGCCCTTTTATCAGAAAAATACGAATTTTATGTCTATTCCACACGAAATCAAATTCTCTACAACTTTGTAAGTTTAAATTTTTCCAAATTCTAGACAAAATATCCGAAATCCACAATCGGATGATTTTTAATACCTCATAAAATTCATAACAAATCATACGTTAATTTTTAACGGTTTAAAATTTGTGGACATATACTCAACTTATATATGCATAACATATCCAAAAATCACAACGATCCAACGGTCGGATTAAAATTATAATTCACGCAATAGAGCTTTAAGAACACCGATTTAATTTTTTAATACCTCAAATAATACCTCCAATCCAACCAAATACTGATAAAACACCTCCACATTAATTCTTCCATTTATAACCACATAAAATAAATATTTTTCTATCCATCATTTATGTCCATATAAAATAAATATTTTCTTGTTATATAAATTAATAATTAATTATTCACAAATAATATTATAGAATCACAATAATGACAACCAACCCGTTCCCAGGAAAGAGGGGGCTTTTCGATAAGGATTTTTCCTTACTGGCGCGCAATTAGGTGACCAAACCTCTCATTGACAGAATTTTCTAGACATTATCAATAATGTTATCTAATAATATTATTCAAATAATATGAATTATTGATCTGATAATGGAAAATACTGTGCAGTGACAATTATTGAAACGACAATAATATAAAATATCAACGTAGCAATTATTAAACTAATAAAATAAAATATTAAACAGTAATTACTGAACAATTATTGAGTAGTGCCTTCTTACGTAAGAATCAATAATTCAAAAATACTGTGCAATACCGTGTGCTACTGTGCAACAACGCGTATTACTATATTTTAACCACCAGGTATTCCAATAGTTAACGGTAAAACTTTCGCCGTTATTTTATAAAAAGCTATTTTTGTTATTTTCTCAATCCGACAATAATTCCGTTGTAGGGTCCACCAATGATTGTGTCGTCGTACGAATATTCCCTGTTAAAACGAATATTCTCCGACCAATCGAATATTATATAACAACTTGCGTACTTTACAAAATTTATAAATATTACCCACAACTATAACATTATATCAAATTCACTCCATAATATTCAAAAAGGATATTTATAGAAAATTCATCTTTATTCATAAAAATTGGGGTCTTACAACCTCCCCTTCTTATAAAATTTTGCCCTCGAAATTAAGGTACGTACCTGGTATGTCGAAGAGGTAAGGATACCTTGATTTCATTTCAGATTCTTACTCCCAGCTCATTTCCTCAACATCGTGGTTTCTCTACAAAACTTTGACTTGAGGTATAATCTTGGAGAGTAAAATATGCTCCTTCTTATCCAAGATTTTAACAGGAACCTCATCATACGTTAAATCTTCCGCTATTTTGTTCGGTTCTAACTCAATAATGTAGTTCGGGTCTTTCACATATTTACGTAACATAGATATGTGAAAAATATTATGAACACGAGACATACTTGGCGGTAAGGCGAGTCTATATGTCACAGTTCCTACTCGTTCGAGGATTAAAAATGGGCCAATGAATCGAGGATTGAGCTTTTCTCTCTTTTCAAATCTCGTAACTCCTTTCCATGGAGCAACACGTAACAACACATGTTCTCCAATATTGAATTCTACGTCCTTTCGATGAAGATCAATATAATTTTTTTGTCGATCTTGTGAGGTTTTTATACGTTGTCGGATCGTTTGAATCTTTTTTGTAGTCATACGTACCAACTCCGGTCCCAACAACGTTGCTTCACCCACCTCATCCCAGCATACTGGAGAACGACACTTTCTTTCATACAACACCTCAAATGGAGCCATGCCAATACTTGCTTGATAACTGTTGTTGTAGGTAAATTCCACCAATGGTAAGAACTTGTCCCAACTTCCCTTGAAGTCAAGGACACAGAGTCTTAATAGATCTTCAAGAGTTTGAATAGTCCTCTTTGACTTCCTGTCCGTTTGAGGATGATAAGCTGAACTAAATCATAAATTCGTGCCCATAGCTTTTTGCAAACTAACCCAAAATCTTGAAGTGAATCTTGGGTCTCGATCAAAAACTATGGATACTGGCATACCATGCAATCTTACAATCTCGTTTATGTACATACGAGCAAGACGTTCAAATGTATAAGTTTATCGTATAGGTAAGAAATGAGCCGACTTGGTCAATCTATCAACAATGACCCAAATCGCATATATGCCTTGAGAAACCTTGGAAAGACCGGTAATGAAATCCATGGTAATGTGCTTCCACTTCCATTCTGGAATTTCAAGTGGTTGCAATGGACCTTTTGGTACTTGATGCTCCGCCTTGACTCGATGACAAGTTAGACACCTTGAGATAAACTCTGTGATCTCTCTCTTCATATTGCTCCACCAAAATATATGTCGAAGATTATGATACATTTTGGTACTCCCAGGATGGATTGCAAACGGTGTGTTGTGCGCCTCCATCATGATTTTATACTTTAAATCAAGGTCGTTAAGAACACAAAGTCTGGAGTTGACTCGAAGTATTCCTTCTTCATTGATTCTTGCTTCCGGCATAGCACCTTCTTGCACTTTCTTTCTCATACGCATCAGCTCCAGGTTTGTAGCTTGAGCAGCTTTAACTTTATCGATTAAAGTCGGTTCTACTCGTATATTCGCTATCATCACATGGGTCCCTGGAGTCTTTAACTCTATCTCCATCCTTTGCAAGTCATATACAATGGGCCTTTGCATTGACATTATCGCACTCGTACCCGCATATGATCTTCTACTCAATGCGTCAGTTACTACGTTCGCTTTACCAGGATGGTATTGAATGGTATGATCATAATCTTTCAACAGTTCAAAGCCAACGTCATTGCCGCATGTTGAGTTCCTTTTGGGTGAAAAAATATTTGAGACTTTTATGATCCGTAAAGATCTCCACTTTCTCCCCATACAAGTAATGCCTCCAAATTTTAAATGTGAAGACAACAGCTGCCAACTCTAGATCATGAGTAGGATAATTCCTCTTATATTCTTTGAGTTGCCAAGAGGAATAGGCTATGACTTTCCCATGTTGCATGAGAACACATCCTAACCCTTTGTCCGAAGCATTACTGTAGATGACAAATCCCTCCGAGCCAGTTGGTATTGTCAGAACAGGTGCTGAAATGAGTCTCCTCTTGAGTTCTTGAAAACTCTTCTCACATTCCAAGCTCCAACTTTTGTATCTTTTCGAGTCAGCTAAGTTAATGGAGTAGCAATTCGAGAAAATCCTTCTACGAATCTCCGATAATAACCATCTAAGCCGAGAAAGCTACGTACTTCGGTCACTGATTTAGGTTGCTCCCAGCTTTGAATAGCTTCAATATTTGCCGTGTCAATAGATATTCCATGACTTGATACTGCTACTTTCTCAAGCCAGAACTCGTATTTCTTCAACTTGGCATTAATCTTGTTTTCACGAAGTTTTTGGAGTATCAGCCTCAAGTGCTCATTATCTTTACGGCTTTTGGAATATATGAGAATGTCATCAATAAAGACAACCACAAAATGATCTAAATATTCCTTGAATACTCGGTTCATCATATCCATGAAGGCAGCAGGAGCATTAGTCAGTCCAAAAGACATGACTAGGAATTCATAATGCCCGTACCGAGTTCTGAAAGCGTCTTTGGAATGTCATCGGCTCTAACCTTTAACTGATGATATCCAAAACGAAGATCGATCTTTGAAAAGAATTTGGCGCCTTGCATGCAACTGGTCAAACAGGTCATCAATACGTGGCAACAGATATCTATTTTTGACAGTGACATGATTCAACTCCCGATAATCAATACAAAGTCGCATACTCCCATCTTTCTTCTTCACGAATAGCACAGGAGCACCCCAAGGAGAAGTACTAGGACGAATAAAGCCAATGTCTAACAATTCTTGCAGTGGATCTTTAACTCCTGAAGTTTAATAGGAGCCATTCGATATGGGGCTTTGAAAATGGGTTTTGTACCGGGTTCAAAGTCGATACAAAATTTAATTTCATGCTCTGGGGGTAGGCCAGGAAGTTCTTCGGGGAATACGTCAGGAAATTTATTAACAATAGAAATATCATTCAAAACTGACGTATTTTTGTTTAAATCCATGACATGAGCTAAGAAAGCTTGACATCCGATTTTTAATAAACGAATAGCTTTATGGATTGAGATGACAGTGATTGATTTTAATGGTTTGGTTGCTTGAATTCGCATAATAGGTTGGTTAGGAATATGAAAGCTAACAACCTTACGAAAATAATCAATTTTTGCATGATGAGTAGTTAACCAATCAATCCCTAGAATTACGTCAAATGTAAGTATTTTCAATGAAATAAGATCGATAGGTAATGTGAGGGTACCGATTTGAATCAAACAAGACTTATAAATAGTAGATGTAATGAAGGTTTCTCCCAACGGAGTTTCAACAGATAAGTCAAAGTTTAATTTCTCCGGAGTCAAATTTAAACGTTGAGCGCAAGTAGGAGAAATAAAAGAATGGTTAGAACCGGTATCAAATAAGGTATAGACTTCTCTAGATTTTATGATAAGCTTACCCGTGATGACCTCGTTCGAGTTCCTCGCTTTCTGGGAGGTCACGGCAAACGCTCTCCCTTGAACTACCGGCTTTAAATTTTCTGAGACGGCCTTTGGTGCCTCCATCCCAGTTGGACTTGTCTTCGGTGCATGATAAAATTAGGCTAGGTGACCTTCTCTTCCACAATTATAACACGCTTTGGACTGCATCGCGCAGTTTAGACTGATGTGTCCCTCCCCTCCGCATTTGAAGCATATGATAGGTGGTCGTTCTCTTTCCTTAACAACGGGTGCTGATGCTGACGTCTTTCCGTCATTGTTGAATCTCCTCTTCTTAAATTATCCACTCTTATTGTCGCTATGATTACCACTGAAGTGGTTACCATTTCTAGCATGTTGATTCCCTCCACGTTTGTTGTCACCACTTCGATGACTGCTACCACTGGTATTATCATTTTGTCGGCTGCTTTCTCTTGGTTGCGTTGACTCATTATCGCGCTCCAATAACTGAGCCCTATTTACAACATCTGAATACAAACACAATTTATGAGAAATTAGATATTGACGTATCTTAGGTTTTAAACCTCTTAGAAACATCCGTGTCATTCTCTCCTCATTATCAACCAAGTGAGACGCAAACCGGGACAACTCGGTAAACTTTACTTCGTATTGCGACACGGTCATATTGTTCTGCTCCAACTTGATAAACTCTACCTCTTTCATGTGACAAATATTTTTGGAAAAGTACTTGTCGTTGAATAGTTCTTGGAACTTCTCCCAAGACATCTTCAGTGTTACAGGTTGAGTACGCTTTACAGATTCTCACCAGTAATCTGCTTCTGCCCGCAACATGAAGGTGGCAAAGGGGACCTTTTGCTCCTCGGAGCATCCCAAGACATCAAATATCTTGTTGATCTGTTTTATCCACGTCTCCGCCTTAAGTGGTTTTGGCTCTCCAAAAAACTCCGGTGGTCCCAGCTCCTTGAACTGTTTAGCGGTGACCGTCCGAGAGTTTCAAGTGTTTTCACCTATATTTTGGACAGGAGCCGCTCTCTCCTGATGTTGCATAAATTGCATAAAGCCTCTGAACATTCCATCGTTCATCATTTGATCGTTGTTGTTTACCTGAGGATTATTGTCTTCCTGTTGCACATTATACTGGGTATTGATCTGAGGTGACTCGACGGTCTCCTGTGCTCCATTGTTATTCTCAATATTCTCGGATGTCATTTTCAAATACTATCGCAAAACAAGGGTTAATTGTCATGGAACATATTATTCTTATACTCTGACCGACTAATTAAATACCAAATAAACTTAGGTAGGTCATACTAGCGAAGGAATTTTCCGTCTCTCCCCTCCTAATTCTAGTCTCACATCTTAGCCAGGGATCATATCCCTAAGCTTTGATACCAACTGTGACTCCCTCAAAATAGGTATACATCACCCATCTTGAGTCGCCAAATACATGGTACAAAATTCAAATACAACTTAATAATACAACTGTCGTGTAAAATACGACAAAACATAAAATGAGAGTTTTAATACGAATATTGTCTTCTAGACAGTATTCAACTCAAATAGAGTCCTCAATACATTTATTATCACACTATTTCATAGAATAGTGAGGACTACTAATGCTATCATCTAGACCGTCACTCCGTTCCCCGACTGGTTCCTGCTATGTTCTCTCTTCCTGAAGAGAACAATGAAAGCAAAAGGGTGAGCTCAACTAGCCCAGTAAGAAATATTAATACTAAGATAATGCAGAATAATTTATCGTTAGCCTTCAACAATGTTAAACTGATAAAATATAACAAACATCAAGTTTAACTGCAGCGGAACAAGCAATCCATTAGAAGAGTCAAGTAGAGAATAAAATCTACTATCTTCTATGATTTAAAAGGTTTTTCATCACTTTTATCGTTGAGACTCAGCTTAATAAATAATCCACATCATTCCTGCACTACGGCCAAGGATATTCATTAGTATCACGACCACAAATTATCCATGCACTACGGGCTAAGGATATTCGTATATTCATCAATGGTCATGATCATGTCAATAGTTATCCATCAATGCACTACGGGCCAATGAGGACTTTTACCACATCATTTGTAACATTACGGTCATGATTATACCGAATAATCTCTGGTCATAATCATACCAAGTCCATCTATCCACTACAGGTCACATATGACTTTCAACATAATATAAACACGAGGATTATGATAATGATATAAGAATTCAATAAAACAAGTTCAAGGATAAATTTTTAAAGATTTATAATTTAATTTATCCAGAAATCAATAATGTCCAAATTGTCAACATGATACTGCTTTGTGGATTAAAATTCAAGAATAATATTGTACCAAAAATAATTTAGACCGAAAACGAATCAATTTTTATCATGAATAGTATCCCGGGTAAATAGTACTCAAGTGAATAGTATCCCGTGAATAGTACTTAAGAAATAGTAACCTTGTGAATAGTACTCCGGCATGAAAAAGGTTAAAACTTATCAAGAATACTTAGAATAATATTTTCATGAAAAGATACTAGATGAAGCGCAGATATCAAGGATATTCTACTAATTTTATGGAGTATAGAAGCCAAAATTTTAACAAAACGAGTATAGAATTTGAAATCTGAAATGAAATAATATTACTTACATACTACAGATTATGGAAGAAAATATTATTTCAAGCGAATATTGAACAAAAATAACATTCCTTACCTTGAAAAGAAGAGTATTCCAACTGGTATAGCGGGAATATTCTTGAAGAAAACTTTTACTGTTTTCTACGCTCAAAACTTTCTAAAACTCTAAAGAAATACACTCAAGATTATAAAAGAAGAATTCTCTGATTCTGGTGTGATTTTCAGTTCTAACCTAAGCGCCTATTTATAGAAAAATGCTAGAACGCCATAGGAGACTAAATAATAAAATAATATTATAATTTATATTTTCTACGCATGCCTTTGAACCAAATCAGTCCACCATAATTGAAAGATTAAATCAGCACATGTTTTCTACACCAAACAAAAATGGGTCCCACCCATAATTTTAATAAAAACATTTTAACTTCCAAGACTTCAACAATTCATAATAAATAGCCCTTTTATCAGAAAAATACGAATTTTATGTCTACTCCACACGAAATCAAATTCTCTACAACTTTGTAAGTTTAAGTTTTTCTAAATTCCAGACATAAAATATCCGAAATCCACAAACGGGTGATTTTTAATACCTTATAAAATTCATAACAAATCATACGTTAATTTTTAACGGTTCAAAATTTGTGGATATATATTCAACGTATATATGCATAATATATCCAAAAATCACAACGATTCAATAGTCGGAATTATAATTCACGCAATAGAGCTTTAAGAACACCGATTTAATTTTTTAATACCTCAAATAATACCTCCAATCCAACCAAATACTGATAAAACACCTCCACATTAATTCTTCCATTTATAACCACATAAAATAAATATTTTTCTATCCATCATTTATGTCCATATAAAATAAATATTTTCTTGTTATATAAATTAATAATTAATTATTCACAAATAATATTATAGAATCACAATAATGACAACCAACCCGTTCCCAGGAAAGAGGGGGCTTTTCGATAAGGATTTTTCCTTACTGGCGCGCAATTAGGTGACCAAACCTCTCATTGACAGAATTTTCTAGACATTATCAATAATGTTATCTAATAATATTATTCAAATAATATGAATTATTGATCTGATAATGGAAAATACTGTGCAGTGACAATTATTGAAACGACAATAATATAAAATATCAACGTAGCAATTATTAAACTAATAAAATAAAATATTAAACAGTAATTACTGTAACAATTATAGAGTAGTGCCTTCTTACGTAAGAATCAATAATTTAAAAATACTGTGCAATACCGTGTGCTACTGTGCAACAACGCGTATTACTGTATTTTAACCACCAGGTATTCCAATAGTTAACGTTAAAACTTTCGTCGTTATTTTATAAAAAAGATATTTTAGTCGTTTTCTTAATCCGACAATAATTCCGTTGTGGGGTCCACCAATGATTGTGCCGTCGTACGAATATTCTCTGTTAAAATGAATATTCTCCGACCAATTGAATATTATATAACAACTTGCGTACTTATGCAAAATTTATAAATATTACCCACAACTATAACATTATATCAAATTCACTCCATAATATTCAAAAATAATATTTATAGAAAATTCATCTTTATTCATAAAAGTTGGGGTCTTACAACCTGCCCTTTTTATGAAATTTTGCCCTCGAAATTAGGGTACGTACCTGGTATGTCGAAGAGGTAAGGATACCTTGATTTTATTTCAGATTCTAACTCTCAGGTCATTTCCTCAACATCGTGGTTTCTCCGTAAAACTTTGACTTGAGGTATAACCTTGGGGCGTAAATATGCTCCTTCTTATTCAAGATTTTAACAGGAACCTCTTCATACGTTAAATCTTCCGCTATTTCGCCCGATTCTAACTGAATAATATAGTTCGAGTCTTTCACATATTTACGTAACATAGATATGTGAAAAACGTTATGAACACGAGACATACTTGGCGGTAAGGCAAGTCTATAGGCTACAGTTCCTACTCGTTTGAGGATTAAAAATGGGCCAATGAATCGAGGATTCAGCTTTTCTCTCTTTCCAAATCTCGTAACTCCTTTCCATGGCGCAACACGTAATAACACATGTTCTCCAATATTGAATTTTACGTACTTTCGATGAAGATCAGCATAACTCTTTACGTGTAAAAACCTCACAATATCGACAAAAGAGTTATGCTGATCTTCATCGAAAGGACGTAGAATTCAATATTGGAGAACATGTGTTGTTGCGTGTTGCTCCATGAAAAGGAGTTATGAGATTTGAAAAGAGAGGAAAGTTTAATTCTCGATTCATTGGCTCATTTTTAATCCTCAAACGAGTAAGAACTGTAACCTATAGACTCGCCTTACCGACAAGTATGTCTCGTGTTCATAACGTTTTTCACATATCTATGTTACGTAAATATGTGACCCGAACTACATTATTGAGTTAGAACCAGACGAAATAGCGAAAGATTTAACGTATGAAGAAGTTCCTGTTAAATTCTTGGATAAGAAGGAGCATATTTACTCTCCAAGGTTATACCTTAAGTCAAAGTTTTGTGGAGAAACCACGATGTTGAGGAAATGACCTGGGAATTAGAATCTGAAATGAAATCAAGGTATCCTTACCTCTTTGACATACCAGGTACGTACCCTAATTTCGAGGGCAAAATTTCATAAGAAGGGGAGGTTGTAAGATCCCAACTTTTATGAATAAAGATGAATTTTCTATAAATATCATTTTTAAATATTATGGAGTGAATTTGATATAATGTTATAGTTGTGGGTAATATTTATAAATTTTGCAAAGTACGCAAGTTGTTATATAATATTCGATTGGTCGGGAAATATTCGTTTTAACAGGGAATATTCGTACGACGGCACAATCATTGGTGGACCCCACAACGGAATTATTATCGGATTAAAAAAACGACTAAAATATCTTTTTATAAAATAACGGCGAAAGTTTAACCTTTAACTATTGGAATACCTGGTGGTTAAAATACAGTAATACAAGTTGTTGCACAGTAACACACGGTATTGCACAGTATTTTTGAATTATTGATTCTTACGTAAGAAGGCACTACTCAATAATTGTTACAGTAATTACTGTTCAATACTTTATTTTATTGGTTCAATAATTGCTACGTTGATATTTTATATTATTGTCGTTTCAATAATTGTCACTGCACAGTAGTTTCCATTATCAGATCAATAATTCATATTATTTGAATAATATTATTAGATAGCATTATTGGCAATGTCTAGAAAGTTCTGTCAAGGAGATATTTGGACACCTAATTGCGCGTCAGTAAGGAGAAATCCTTATCGGAAAGCTCTTTCTTTCTTGGGAACGGCCTGATTGTCATTATCGTTATTCTGTAATATTATTTGTGAATAATTAATTATTAATTTATATGATAAAAAAATATTTATTTTATGTGGACATAAATGATGGATAGAAAAATATTTATTTTATGTGATTATAAATAAAGAAATTAATGTTAAGGTGTTTTATCAATATTTGGTGGGATTGGAGGTATTAAAAAAATCAAATCGGTGTTCTTAAAGCTCTATTGTGTGAATTATAATTTTAATCTGACCGTTGGATCGTTGTGATTTTTGGATATGTTATGAATATATAAGTTGAGTATATGTCCACAAATTTTGAACCGTTAAAAATTAACGTATGATTTGTTATGAATTTTATGAGGTATTGAAAATCATCCGTTTGTGAATTTTGGATATTTTATGTCTGAAATTTGGAAAAACTTAAACTTATAAAGTTGTAGAGAATACGATTTCGTGTGGAATAGACATAAAATTCGTATTTTTCTGATAAAATGACTATTTATTATGAATTGTTGAAGTTTCGAAAGTTAAAATATTTGTATTAAAATTATAGGTGGGACCCATTTTTGGTTGGTGTAGAAAACATGTGCTGATTTAATCTTTCAATTATGATGGGCTGATTTGGTTCAAAGGCATGCGTAGAAAATATAAATTATAATATTATTTTATTATTTAGTCTCTTATGGCGTTCTAGCATTTTCCTATAAATAGGCGCTTAGGTTAGAATTGAAAATCACACCAGAAATAAGTTTTCTTTCTCTCTATATTATCGAGCGTATTTTTATGAGTATTTAGATACTTTGAGAGTTGCTATTCAGTGCAAGTTTCCTTCGGCTTTACATCTGATATTCCGATCAGAAATACTGTTATTTTGAGGTAAGTGATGTTATTTTTGTTCAATATTCGCTTGAAATAATATTTTCTTCCATACTCTGTAGTATGTAAGTAATATTATTTCGTTTCAAATTTCGAATTCTATACTCGTTTTGTAAAAATTTTGGCTTCTATATTCTATGAAATTAGTAGAATATCCTTGATATTTGCGCTTCATCTAGTATCTTTTCATGAAAATATTATTCTGAGCATTCTTGATAGATTTTAACCTTTTACATGCCGGAGTACTATTCACAGGATTACTATTCCCAAAGTACTATTTACGGGATACTATTCACTCGAGTACTATTTACCCGGGGTACTATTCATGATAAAAATTGATTCGTTTTCGGTCCAAATTATTTTTGGTACAATATTATTCTCAAATTTTACTCCACAAAGCAGTATCATGTTGGCAATTTGGACGTTATTGATTTCTAGATAAATTAAATTATAAATCTTTAAAAATTTATCCTTGAACTTGTTTTATTGAATTCTTATATCATTGTCATCATCCTCATGTTTATATTATGTTGAAAGTCATCTGTGGCCTGTAGTGCATAAATGGACTTAGTATGATTATGACCAGGGATTATTCGGTATAATCATGGTCGTAATGTTATAAATGATGTGGTAAAAGTCCTCATTGGCTCGTAGTGCATTGATGGACAGCAGTTGGCATGATCATGACCATTGATGAATACACAAATATCCTTGACCCGTAGTGCATGGATAATTTATGGTCGTGATACTAATGAATATCATTGGCCGTAGTGCAGGGATGATGTGGATTATTTATTAAGCTGAGTCTCAACGAATAAAGTGATGAAAATCCTTTTAAATCATAGAAGATAGTAGATTTTATTCTCTACTTGACTCTTCTAATGGATTGCTTATTCCGCTGCAGTTAAACTTGATATTTGTTATATTTTATCAGTTTAACACTGTTGAAGGCTAACGATAAATTATTCTGCATTATCTTAGTCATAATATTTCTTACTGGGCTAGTTGAGCTCACCCTTTTGCTTTCATTGTTCTCTTCAGGAAGAGAGAACATAGCAGGAACCAGTCGGGGAACGGAGTGACGGTCCAGATGATAGCATTAGTAGTCCTCACTATTTTATGAAATAGTATGATAATAAATGTATTGATGACTCCATTTGAGTTGAATACTGTCTAGAAGACAATATTCGTATTAAAACTTTCAGTTTATGTTTTGTCGTATTTTACACGACAGTTGTATTATTAAGTTATTTTTTAATTTTGTACCATGTATTTGGCGACTCAAGATGTGTGATGTATACCTATTTTGAGGGCGTCACATATAGCGACACTTTTCATGTGAAAATATTCAATTTTCTATCTATTTATGGGATCCGGTTAGCATAAAGTAAACTTCATGATAAGTTAATTTCATGATCAATACACTGTTGACACAGGTAGGAGCAGAGGCAGATCCAGAATTTTTTTCCAGTAGGGGCATATTTTAATTAATTTTTTTGTTTAAGTTAAATAAAAAAAAACTTGAACTAAACATAATATTATTTAATCATAATAATGTTTACAAATTGCAATAAATATTCATAATCCAAACTAAAAAAGGAATTTCAAATAAAAAAAATATTTAGATATAATTTAGAAACTTACTTTGGTTACTTGTCATAGTTAAATTTGAATTATTTCTCAAATGCTCAAAGTTTCAATCCAAATTTACTTTTTATATTCAAATAAAATCATGAATTAATTTCAAACCATAAACTAGTTTTGGTATCTTTTTGTAAGTTTCAAATAAGTTTTATTTTAAATAAGTTTTACTTGAAATAAAATAAACAAACTATCCAAAATTTATATTCAGAACGCCAAAAATTATACAAAGTCCATTAGTTAGATGCAGAGAAGTAAAGTGATTATAACAACTAGAAATGAGGGGCTGCTAAAGGCTTATAATCATTTTTTATTTTTTATTTTTTATTATAAAATAAGGCAAAATCATTGTAAGCTATCACAATAAAAGACAGAAACTAATCAACAAAAATAATCCCATTTTCAATTGAAGATCAAATAACCCAAAAATAAAAATCCAATCAAACCAAACAAAAAGTAATCCCATTCAACCAAATCAATAACATAAAAAAAAAATTCAAGCCTGAATCAAACAATCTTTCACAGTTCACACGCTGACATTCAAAACCAAAAATTATACAAAAAATACTTCTAAGATTTCACTAAACTTTAAAATAAGATATTTTTGTACTTGTATTTATAATTGATTTATGAAAAAAAATTACCCCCTCCAAATTTAACTCTTCCATTAATCTGTCCCCTTAAATTTATTAATTTACATATCTGTCATACCGCTATACCTATATAAAAAAATCCAACAAGGTCAGCTGCCTATGCTGCCCCTAATATAGATTCGCCCCTCGGCGGGAGGATCTCTCTGCCTGCGTGTCAGTTCACCTCATGCTAACCACTCCCCTATTTATGTTTATCTATATATATTATAAAGGGAGATTAGGGGTCAGAGAAGCAGTTATTTTGGAAAAAGTTGTGTAATAAGTAATAAAAAAAGGAAACTAATATTTTTCCATGAAAACCGTCACTATAGATCCTATAGTGACGATTTTTACCGTCGCTATACATTTATAGCGACACTTTTCATGTGAAAATATCAAAAAGTATTGTGAAAATATCAATTTTCTAAAAAAAATTGTGAATCTATTACTTATGCCACTAAACTCCAGTTTAATTTATTTGCTCCACTAAAGATAAAAATATACTTTACGCCAACCACGGTAACACGTTTTGTGTATTGTCCAGTAAATTAAAAAAAACTTACATTAATTAGACGAATGTCAAATGTTCCTACAATTTTCAAGAAATGTTAACGAGATTAAGAATACGAATAAAACATTGTAAACTGAATTTTCAATGAAATAAAAATCAAATTTTATTTAGAGTCATAATTAAATTGGAAACGTTATATCGAGAAAAAAATTGATACGCGAGAAATAACCAACGATGACGCGTAAAAATGCAGACGAATGTGAGAGAGTTATATATATGGTTAGAAGGAGATGGAACAAAGAAATATATATAATTCAAAATTCAAATTTGAGTACAAGATGAAAATTTGAGACACAAACTACGTACACCGTTTGAGTCTGGAACGTTGAATTTGGTAGGTGAAGACTTTAAACACCATAACTTTTTAGTCAAAGTCAATAATTGACTTTTGTGAGGAAAAGTCAAATTTGAAGTTCAAGGATGAATTTGAAGAAACGAACGTCACCATGATGATCAAGATGTCGACTTTAGTAGAAAACAAATGTAAGCATGAAAATTGAACTTTTAGATCAAAAAATCAAAAAGGCCGGTCAAACATCCAAATAATGGAACAAGAGGAAAAAGAGTTGATTCTGGAAATTTCCAGTATATTGAGTCATGGTTGGAGATAAGGATTGAAGGGGGAGTAGCTTCCTTGAGAAGCTTTGACGTTTTTACCAAAGATTTTTTTTAGTTTGGTATTATTAAGTCATGCTTATAAAAGGAAAGTAAAGTAAGCAAGCTAGACCATGTTTTTCCCTTATTCTCACAGCAGCCACCAGGTGAGGAAGAGAGAGGACTGAGTTGAGTATGCAAAGGAGAAAAAGTGGAAGAAAAGTGTAATCGTGCAAGGAGAAAAAAAAGCAACTAGTTGAGCTATATTTCTAAAACTTTGATCCTTTGATTTTCATATATAGTTGTTAAGTTTTATGAGATTTATGTAAAAAGAACATGTTTATGTTTGTTTGTGATAGATTCATGGGCAACTCCATCATAGGGGCAGGGGGTCAATTGACCCCACTGAATTCTCAAGGGTCAATTTTTGTTAGAGGATGTTAAGTTAAAGGAAAATGATATTTTCACAATAATTTTTGATATTTTTATAACAAAAGTGTTGCTATAGATGTATAACAACGGTGAAAACAGTCGTATCTATAACGACCATTTTGTTGTGAAATTATTATTTTCTGTTGTGAATTTATCAGTTTCTAAGTTAAAATATGAAATTTTAGAATAAAAATGTATCAAAAATCTTAAACTTCTACCCACACCATACTCCATTCTTTCTCATTGTTTAATAACTTACACTGGTCATGATATTTTGGTAATTATTGAAAATTATGTTATATTATTATAATTCAAGCAATGAATACTCGAAAAATGTTGTTGTAAACAATATTTCAGCATTATCTACTTTTATAATTTATTTAATTTTTTTTTGTAGATTTTTCTTTTAAAATTTGACCCCACTAAATCAAGTTGTTGGATCCGCACTGGATAGATTAAACTTGTATAAACAAGAATTAAGCAAAAGAAATCAAATAAAAGACTGAAAAACAAGATTTGAAATTTTTTTCCAGAAAAGTGACTAAGTTGCCCTGTTTTTTGTAAAAGTTACATCTCTTGATATATAATGAGTTAGGATTTTTATGTCTAAAAATAGGTCTGAAAGTTATCTACACGCAGAGACAAGAATGATCCAAAAATTCCTAGTAGATTATTTTGGATGAATTTTCAAATCAGGTTCAAAGAAAAATCACACTATTAGAATTTGGAAAATCAAATTCTGGCATAGTTTTTGTAAGAATTATATAGGTTAGTGTGTTTGAAATTTAAGCAAAGGATAAAAAGAAAAGTTGTAGATATGGATACTAGCTATGCACTAACACCAAAACCACCTCGAAACTCCTTGTAGATCAGTCGTAATAAAAAAATTTGTGAGCCAAGGTAAATCTGGAAACTGGAACAGGGCAGACTTTGGCACAATTTTTGTGATACTTGGGAAGAGTTATATGTTAAGAATTTGGATAGGGTGTCAAAAGAAAAGTTGTAGACACGAAAGTTAGCTAGCAAGCCCCACAACTTTGAACAAATTCTTCAGAGTAGATTAACTGCTATGATTTTTCTAGTAACAAAGACGGAACCAGAATTTTGGAAAAGTTTAGTACTTTAAAACTAAAAAATTGTAGTTTATGATTTTCGAAATTATGGGACGCGTGAAATATGTTACACGTAGCTTACCGTACGAAAAATGAGAACTAAGGGTGTAAACGAGTCAAACCGGAGCGAACAGAGAGCTACTCAAATTCGACTCGAAATGATAATTTCGTACTCGAATTCGGCTCGAATTCGAATTATATTTGAAAAATCCTACTCAGATTCGACTCGACTCGACTCGAATATTTATTACTCGAATTCGATCCGACTCGACTCGACTCGACTCGAATATTTATTCAAACTATTCGCGAGCTTCAAATTCAAGCTCGAATTCGAGTGTCCACATAATAACTAGTTTTATAATAAATATAATTATAAATTGAATTTGTTATTTTACTTAAAAATGAGAAAATATATTTATTATTACACTTTACAAATATAAAATCACAATTAAAATTAAAAATAAAACAAAATATTAACTAATTATCCTAATTTGATTTAAATTTGTATATATTATAAGAAAATATATCGAACATCTAATCGAATATGTACTAACCGAGTATGTATCGAATCACAATAAAAAATTCGAGTAGTTTGAATCTTAAACGAGTCGAGTACAACCTTGCTCAGATTCTACTCATATTTTTATTCGAACTATTTTTAATGCTCAGATTTGGATCATATTATTAGCGAATCCGAGTCTCACTCGTACTTTTTCGAGTCGAGTCCGAATCGAGCCCGAACTGTGTTAGCTTGTTTACAGCCTTAATGAGAACGCCTTAAAATTATGTCAAATATTAATTAATAAATTATGCAAGTTTGGATAGATAAGGCTAAATGAAAAAGTAGTAAATATAATTAAGAAAAATATGGACAGTTCCAGAAGATTTTCTGAAAATTTAAAATTGTAAGTTAAAAGAGAAAAAGAAGATAAATGAATATTTAAACGTGTAAGGAAATAACTAATTTCAGAAAATTAGAAAAATGTAAAATACATTTTTCTGAATAAATCAGTTAAATAAAACTTATAAAATCCAGTTAAGGGTAAAAATATAATTTGACGAATTTAATCATGAAAATGCTATAAAGTGATAAGTAAGTTGTAGTTGTAATACTCGATAATTTCCAAATTATGGATTCGGGTAACTACTGACAAGAAATAAGATTGTTAGAAATGAAGAAATAATAAATTAATATATATATATATATATATATATATATATATATATATATATAGGCCTTCATGAATGATGTAGGTCAGTTGCAGAAAGATTTATTTGAGTTAGAAAGTAGTCGTTAAAAACTAGATACAAACCCGCGCGTTGCGGCGGAATTATTCAATTTTTTAATAATAAATGTGTACGTACAATTAATAAATTAAAATATAATAAAAAGATGGTAAATTGTTGTGCGATGATCAAATTTTATACAGAAAAACAAATGAATATACATTGTAGGGGATAGTGGTGAGAATTTACCGGTTTGTGCATTACACTATAAGTATGTGACTATTGTCGGTTTGTGCATTACACTCTAAGTATGTGACTATTACTTCTGAGTGTGAAAAGATTGTGCATAGGGCATATGTAGTATAACGTGTAAATGTTGTCAAGGACAATGCAGCAAAAAATACCAAAAAGTTAAGCCTCCACATCATCTGCAAAAGAGAAGTTATGTTGGAATATTTTAACGGTAGTACTGGAAATTCTTCCTCAGCTACCTTCTTGGCTATTAATGACTTCTAAATTTTGATGAAATCACCAATTCTAACATTCTTTGCAGGAAAGAGGTAGTACATTTTTTCTTTTAGAAAATATTATGGAGGTCTTCTACCAATAAAAGATCCATATCATAATAAGCAAACATATTAAATAGGTGAGTATAACTACAATAAAGTGCTTAACCTTCACAATTGTCAGCAACATTGTTAAACAACTGTAAGATATATGTGTAAATGCCATAACAAAGATGAACTGGTGCAGTTGCTCAAGTCCTTCATATGATACAAATGGCTCATAATCCTATGCAATAAAATTAATTTTAAAATCGTTAACTGATCCAGACATGAGCAGAAAATGTTAGATGAAAAACTGTCTGAGATAAATTAAAGAATGAAAGTGGTAAATAAGAGAAATGGCGTGCCTTTTTGCAAGTATTCTGATTTAGGGTATTCAACACTCTCCTAGATGAGTGAGGAAGAATAAAAGCCATCAAAAGATTACGTTCTTGGGAAACATTATCCTCATTGTCCTCCTCAACTTCAGACTTGGTGCATGGAGCAAATGCATTATCGTAGTATTGGATATAAATCATATAATGCTTGAGGTAGATGTAAGGAGGAGAGATATGAACCCAATCAGCATCAACTCTGTAGGCAGAAAAATTAAAATAACAAAAAAGAAATACAAACTTCAGAGAGTAGATCTATTTTCAAATGGCTGTTTCAGAAACTGATCAAATACCTTCATTCATTTTCTCTACAGTTGACATATTTAAATTACAAAGGATATTTAAAATTTTAGATTTATAGTAGTGAATTAAGAGATAATAAAGGCATCTAATTTATCTCAAGTCTAGCTAAACATATTCCATATTACCATATCTACAACAGTAATGATCCGAATAACATCAGTAACCATAATGAGATCAAAACATATGAATTTCTAAAGAATTAAGGAAACAACTCTAGTAAGAAAAAAGGAATTTTAACTGAAACGGAATGATCTCACAGTAAATAATAGATTAGACAATGCAATTATGCAAGTCAAAATTGCATAAAAATTGTTATACAATATTTTACAAATTTATCACATGAAACTACCATTGAAGGTATATTTCAGAGCCAACATTCAGCTAAAAATATAATTATATATATATATAAATATATGAGAGAGAGAGAGAGATTGACATCAGCAGGGACCTGAGGAGACTGTAAGCTAACGGCACGAATCGTTGTTTTGGGCGAAGTATATCCTTTTACATTTTTAATATGTATTAACCTCATCTTGCAGTTTATTTTTCTGGAAAGGTAATTGTGGCCCCAAGTTTGGGGGGACTGCAACCACTCAACTTGCATTTTGTCCAAACATTGAAATTTAAAATCTAGAGCTTTAGAGTCAGTAGTCTTTAAAACCACTTAAATCAAAATTCCTCTTATATTTTAAAATTCCCACCCAAACACACCTTATGTGTTAAGCAATTTTAGAGGAACAAAATTAATCCTAAATGCTCTGTTGAGCAATCAGGTAATATCTAGGAAAAGATTACATGTAGCTCGCCACAACTGACAGCAGTCATAGGATAACATTCTAACCATATAATAGATTGTTCCCACAAAAATAGTGCACCAATTCATAAGCTAAAATTTAAAGTGATTAGAACTTCCCTCTCTCTCTTTGTTGCAATACATAGTCCATACAACATTCAAATTCTCAACCTTTAGAACACACAAGTTACTGATGTGACTTTAGAGAACCCCACTTGATAAATTTTTTAGATTCAACTTTTTTATATTTTAATTTTCTCAAAGACAAACTACCGAGAACAATATATCAAATTTTCTAACCTTCAACACTATAAGCAATCAAACAAACAATTGTTTTAGAAAAAAAGGAAAATAATAACTATACCTTGAAAGATCCATTTAACTTTGAATTCCTTGTCCAGTCAAGCCCCAATGCCTTGCTTGAAGTCTGATTCGAAGCCTTAAACAACAACTAAGTCAAATATGGAGATTTTCTGCCGGATTCCATCTCAAGTGACGTGAACATATATTTTCTTCTTTTCCTTGTCCAATTCTTCAAATTGCAGGGATTACTTGTAGTCACTAATTGAATATATATATATATATATATATATATATATATATATATATATATATATATATATATAGTTCGAATTTTAAGCTCACCCCTTATCCAACTTACCCGAGCTCACCCTCCTTTAGCGACGAACCCGGCGACGGTTCTGTCATAGAACCGTCGTCTATACTTTTAGCGATGGACAACATATAACGTCGCTAAAAGTATAGACGACGGTTGTATGATCGAACCGTCGTCGGGTCCGTCGCTAAAAGGGGGTGAGCTCGGGTGAGTTGAATAAAGAGTGAACTTAAGATCAGGACCGTATATATAATATATATATATATATATATATATATATATATGATCTAAGGGCCTAAGGACATCGATCACCCTATCACTATTACCAATAATTTGATAAAATCAAGAAGGCACGTACCATCAAGTAACTTGAATGCAACCTTATTTGCTGTAAAGATTAATCGTAAGCTTTCCTGGTACATAAGTGTAAAAGACAAAAAATAAGAGTTAGTATTATCTCCTACATAAACTAATGAATAAACTCTAGCTGCAGCTATATGTTGTCTAAAACTATAAAACAACCATTTATAGTAAAGTCTAGTCTCTGAACTGTAAGACCCCGAATTTTATGAAATAAAAGTATTCAATTTTTCTTATAATTATTATTCAGTAAATGGTTAAATTGATAAAAGTTAAAGTTAAGGGTGATATATAAATTTTTTTTTTCAAAATACGCAAGTGGTTATAAAATATTCATTGTTGTCAGGGAATATTCGTTTAGTCGTGGAATATTCTTTCTGTCCGGAAATATTTGTACGACGGCGCAGCCATTTGTGGTTCCCATAACAGAATAACTGTCGGATGAAGAAAACAATAAATTTGAGTTTTTATAAATAATGACGTAGTTGTTACCGTTAACACTGTTGGAATACTTGGTGGTTAAAATACAGTAATACGCGTAGTTACACAGTAGCACACGGTATTACACAATATTTTTTTTAATTATTGATTCATACGTGAGAAGGCACTACTCAATAATTGTTACAGTAATTTCTGTTCAATATTTTATTTTATTGAATAAATAATTACTGCGTTGATATTTTATATTATTGTTGTTTCAATTATTGTCACTGCACAGTTCTGTCAAGGAGAGGTTTGGTCACCTAATTGCACGTCAGTAAGGAGAAATCCTTATCGGAAAGCCCCCTCTTTTCTGAGAACTGCCTGGTTGTCATTATTGTGATTCTGTAATATTATTTGTGAATAATTAATTATTGATTTATATGATAATGAAATATCTATTTGATGTGGATATAAATGATGAATTTATTTATGTGGTTATAAATGAAAGAATTAATGTTGAGGTATTTTATCAGTATTTTGTCGGATTGGAGGTATTAAAAGGTCAAATCAGTGTTCTTACAGCTTTATTGTGTGAGTTATAATTTTTAATCTGACCGTTGGATCGTTGTGATTTTTGGATATGTTATACATATATAAGTTGAGTATATGTTTACAAATTTTGAACCGTTAAAAATGAACGAATGATTTGTTATGAATTTTAAGAGGTGACTGATTTGGAAATTAAGTTTATAAATGATTTTGGTGAAAAATTCTAAAAATGGGTGGGCCCTACTTTTGGTTGTTAGGGAAGATGCCTGATTTTTAGTGGGTGGAATAGTAGCAGGTAAAGCCATCAAGTAGCAGGTCAAGTCTGCTTCGGCGTGCTAACATTTTCCTATAAATAGAGGGCTAAATTAGAATTGAAAATCATACCAGAATTCATAAGTTTTCTCTCTTTTTCTCTCTAGATTATCGAGTGTATTTTGTGAGTATTTAGATACTTGGTGAGTTACTATTCATCAGTGCAAGTTTCCTTCAGCGTCATATCCGATATCCAGTCAGAAGTGCTGCTCTTTTGAGGTAAGGGATAGTAAGGGATTTTAAGGGTTGTTATATTTTTCAGTTTCGTAATTTTTCTTACCTTCAAAAATTCTTTTGAAATGATAATTTGATTAGTTTTCTTGATTGTGTCCAAAAATGATAATTTTTGGATGTATAGATTAAGAGTTGTGAATTTTATGAGAAAAGACTATTTTAAAAGTAACCGCTTATAACTCCTTGTGGTTAACTCCAAAATTGGTAAAATTTTTATTGGGAGTACATGTATATGATAGAAGTATACTTTGTAAGTTTTGGAATTTTTGGATAAAAGTACAATTTTTGATAAATATCTAAATATTCGGCTATTTTGGTAATCTAAATATTAGGATGATTAAATGCATTATTTAGTAAAGTGTAAACAATTAAAATAAATTGTTTATAAGTTTAAGAAATGTTATTTCAATATCATTATATCGAAATATTGGTATAGATTTTATTGTGGAATTTCTACCTTTTTGTGTCGGGTTTACTATTCATGAGTTACTATTCACGAGTTACTATTTATGAGTTACTATTCACGAAGTTACTATTCATGGATTACTATTCACGAGTTACTATTCATGATAAAATTGATTTTTTTTTCTAACCAAATTATAGTTGATTTATGAATATTACTCTTGAGATTAAATCTAGATGTTTTGATTATATTGATTTTACTATTATATATAACATTTTTATAACCCTAATGATAATATTTCTATTTGACTTGAGTGTAAAGATGGGTAGATTTTTGGTATGATCATGACTATGGATTTCCTTTGGCTAGTAGTGCAAAGTTGAATTGTTGACTGGTATGATCATGACCATTGAATTTATAATTGAATATCTTTAGGTTAAGTGCAAAGGTGAAATGATCAACATGATTATAATTATTGTTTATATAAATTCTGAAATGATTATATATTTCTTTGAGATATTAATATATTTGGCCTGTAGTATAAATATGAACTGTTGATGAATATATTTGGCATGTAGTGCAAATATGAACTTTGAGGAATATCTTTGGTCTGTAGTGCAAAGATGAATTGTTGATGAATATCTTTGGCCCGTAGTGCAAAGATGACCTGTTGTTGAATATCTTTGGCCTGTAGTGCAAAGATGATCTGTTGTTAAATATCTTTAGCCTGTAGTGCAAAGATGAATTGTTGTTGAAAATCTTTAGCCCGTAGTGTAAAGATGACCTGTTGTTAAATATCTTTGGCCTGTAGTGCAAAGATGATCTGTTGTTAAATATATTTGGCTTGTAGTGCAAAGATGAATTGTTGATATGAATATCTTTGGCCCGTAGTGCAAAGATGACCTGTTATTGAATATCTTTGGCCTGTAGTGCAAAGATGGTCTGTTGATGAATATCTTTGGCCATAGTGCAAAGATAAAATTGTTAGTATGATTATAAACATGAACTGTGATTTGGTATAACCATGATCTTTGATGTTTCAGGTAAAGACATGTGATGAAAATTATCTTCGTCCTAGATGCGAAGAGGAATTTAGAATTATAATTATGATTATGAGTTAATCATATAAATGTGGAAAGGAACTGTTGATTAATGTTACAGGGATAAAACATTGTCGGTGGACTTTTAATGTGGAGAAGATAATAGACTTTATGGTCTATTTGACTCTTCTAATGGATTGTTCGTTCCGCTGCAACTATGGTTGAAAATTTTTGTCATCTACCATATGTTCTAAATCTCTGATTTATTACTGTTGAAGGCTATTGATAATTTATTTATCTTTAGTCATGATATTCTTTACTGAGCTAGTTGTGCTCACCCTTCTGTTTCACAATTCCTTTCAGGTAATAAGAGTGTAGCTGGGTCGAGCGGGGGTAACAGGGGAATAGAACGGTGGTCATCATTTAGTAGTTATATTTGGTGAATCAAATAGGGTGAGGCGAACCCAACGTTGGAAGGGTATTTTGTCACTATCATACAAGATGTCTAATAACATACAACCTCGTGTCATCATAAGACACGGTGGTGCACATTCACTTGCTGAGTATATCTACGAGCACTACCTATATAATCTTGGTATTTGTTTGAAGTATAATTCTCAATTGGAGACAGTGGAGATAATGATATGTCAAGAAAAGACTTACCATTGGAAAGAATATGATAGTAATCTTCTCGTTTTTCTTTGGGGTCTATTGGGTCAACTAAGGATAATTCTGTGGCCATATGATATCTGTCATAACCTGGAAGCATGGCCTCCCATGTACGAAGGTTTCCTTGAGCACTTCCCAAAGATTCTAATTTCTAAAACAGTTTTTGACTATACCCTTATGTAAGGTACCATTGTGACGTACTATCTAAGGTTGGGATGAGAGTCACAGTTGGTATATATTTATGTCAAAACTCACAGCATATGTGTTGTTGTATTTTGTACGAGAATTATGATAATGAAGTTGTAGTTATTTTCTGTACCATGTATTTGGCGACTCAGAATGGGTTGGGTGGAATGGACCTATTTTGGGGTCGTCACAGTTGGTATCAGAGCTTAGGGATATGATTTCTGGCGGAGATCCGGGATTAGAACTAGGAAGGGAGAGACGAGTAATATCCTTCGCTAGTGTGTGTCCTACCTAAGCTGAATTTTCTTACTTAAGTCGACAAATTGTGATATGTCAATTAACCTTTGTTTTGAAGCTGTATTCTAAAATGATATCTGAAATACAGGAGATGAGCAATGGAGAAATCATGATGACAGAGAAGATGGAATCTAAAATAAAAGCAAGTTATTCTTAACTCTTCGAAATACCAGGTACGTAAATTTCGGGGACGAAATTTCATAAGGAGGGTAAAAGTCCTCATTGACCCGTAGTGCATTGATGGACAGTTGTTGGCATGATCATGACCGTTAATGAATACACGAATATTCTTGGTCGTAGTGCAGGGGTGATTCGATGATGTGGATTATTTTATTAAGCTGAGTCCCAACGATCACAATGTTGAAAAACCTTTTAAATCATAAAAGATAGTAGAGTTTATTTTCTACTTGACTCTTTTAATGGATTGCTTGTTCCGCTGCAGTTAAACTTGATGTCTATTATATTTTATCAGTTTAACATTGTTGAAGGCTAATGATAATTTATTCTGCATTATCTTAGTCATAATATTTCTTACTGGACTAGTTGAGCTCACCCTTTCTTTCACTGTTCTCTTCAGAAAATGAGAACGTAGCTGGGGCAAGTCAGGGAACGGAGTGATGGTCCGAATGATAGTATTAGTTAGTAGTCCTCACTATTCTATGTAATAGTGTGTTAATAAATGTAATGAGGACTCCTTTTGAGTATGAATACTCTCTAGAAGATAATATTTGTATTCAAACTCACAGTTTATGTTTTGTCATATTGTACACGATAGTTGTATTAGTAAGTTGTATTTGTATTCTATACTATGTATCTGACGACCCAAGATGGGTGATGTATGCCTAATTTTGGGGGCGTCACAGTTGGTATCAGAGCTTAGGGATATGATCCCTGGCTAAAATGTGAGAATAGAACTAGGAGGGGAGAGACGGGGAATTCCTTCGCTAGTATGACCTACCTAAGTTTATTTGCATGGTATTTAATTGGTCGGTCATAATATAAGGATAATATATGACATATCAATTAACTTTTATTTTGTGGCAGTATCTGAAAATGGCATCTGAGAATGTTGAGAATAGCAATGGAGCACATGCGACTGTTGATTCACCACATATCAATAATCAGGATAATGTGTGACGCCCCCAAAATTAGGTATACATCACCCATCTTGGGTCGTCAGATACATAGTACAGAATACAAATACAACTGATTAATACATCTGTCGTATACAATACGACAAAACATAAACTGTGAGTTTGAATACAAATATTATCTTCTAGAGAGTATTCATACTCAAAAGGAGTCCTCATTACATTTATTAACACACCATTACATAGAATAGTGAGGACTACTAACTAATACTATCATTCGGACCATCACTCCGTACCCCGACTTGTCCCAGCTACGTTCTCATTTCCTGAAGAGAACAGTGAAAGAAAGGGTGAGCTCAACTAGCCCAGTAAGAAATATTATGACTAAGATAATGCAGAATAAATTATCATTAGCCTTCAACAATGTTAAACTGATAAAATATAATAGACATCAAGTTTAACTGCAGCGGAACAAGCAATCCATTAAAAGAGTCAAGTAGAAAATAAACTCTACTATCTTTTATGATTTAAAAGGTTTTTCAACACTGTGATCGCTGAGACTCAGCTTAATAAAATAATCCACATCATCGAATCACCCCTGCACTACGGCCAAGGATATTCGTGTATTCATTAATGGTCATGATCATGCCAACAACTGTCCATCAATGCACTACGGGCCAATGAGGACTTTTACCACATCATTTGTAACATTACGGTCATGATTATACCGAATAATCCCTGGTCATAATCATACCAAGTCCATCTATGCACTACATGCCACAGATGACTTTCAACATTTTATAAACATGAGGATGATGACAATGATATAAGAATTCAATAAAACAAGTTCAAGAATTAATTTATCCAGGAATTAACAACGTCCAAATTGTCAACATGATACTGCTTTGTGGAGTAAAATTCAAGAATGCTTAGAAGAATATTTTCATGAAAAGATACTGGATGAAACGCAACTATCAAGGATATTCCACAAATTTCATGGAGTATAGAAGTCAAAACTTAACCAACTGAGTACAATAAAGAATGGAATAACAAAAGAAATCACCATGCATGCGATAGACCGCACAGACAGGTTATTCCAATAGAATAATAAATAATGGAACCAGGTCCGGCGTAAACGCACAGACAGGATATTCCGACAGAATAATAAATAACGGAACCAGGTCCGGTGTAAAACACACAGACAGGATATTCCAACAGAATAATAATAAAACGGAACCAGGTCCGGTGTAAAACACACAGACAGGATGTTCCAACAGAATAATAAACGGAACCAGGTCCGGTGTAAAACACACAGACAGGATGTTCCAACAGAATAATAGAAGAATGTCACCAAGTATAGGGTAGACCGCGTATACAGGTTATTCCAACAGAATAATAAGAATGGAATAACAAAGTTCTCTTCATGAATATAAAAGAAATAATATTCCCTACCGTTTTAAAGAAGAGCTGAAATAAGGAAGTAGTTAAGTAGCAGAATACTCTTCTTCTCTCTCTCTATAGTTTCTCTCTATAGTTTCTCTCTCTAGAGTTCAGTGAATTCGTAAGAAATAATGAAGGAATGAGCTGCTATTTATAGAAAAATAGAATGCATAGTAACTAATCCATGAACGGTCCAGATTGATTACTTTAATCTGACGGTCCATATTTAAAGAAAAATCTTTTAAATAAAATAAAATATATTCTATTTATAGAATAACTTTAATAAAGTATTTTGTTTTATATAAAAAGATGTTTCTGTTTTATTACGTTAATAATACGAATAAAACAAAACGTCATTATCGCTAAATAATTCATATTATTAACTGACAATAATTGAATCAAACTGAGTGACTTCTCACATAAGCATTAATAATCAATACCGTGTGCTACTATGCAACCACACGTATTACTGTACTTTTACTACCGAGTAGTTCAACAGTAACAATGGTAAAATTTCCGCCGTTATTTTTAATAAAATATTTTTGTCGTTTTCTCAATCCGACAATAATTCCGTTGTGGGGTCCACCAATGATTGTGTCGTTGTACGAATATTCCCTGTTAAAACGAATATTCCCCGACCAATCGAATATTATATAACAACTTGCGTACTTTGCAAAATTTATAAATATTACCCACAACTATAACATTATATCAAATTAACTCCATAATATTCAAAAATGATATTTATAGAAAATTCATCTTTATTTATAAAAGTTGGGGTCTTACAACCTCCCCTTCTTATGAAATTTCGCCCTCGAAATTAGGGTACGTACCTGGTATGTCGAAGAGGTAAGGATACCTTGATTTCATTTCTGATTCTAACTCCCAAGTCATTTCCTCAACATCGTGGTTTCTCCACAAAACTTTGACTTGAGGTATAACCTTGGAGCGTAGAATATGTTCCTTCTTATCCAAGATTTGAACAGGAACTTCTTCATACGTCAAATCTCCCGCTATTTCGTCCGGTTCTAACTCAATAATGTGGTTCGGGTCTTCCACATATTTGCGTAACATGGATATGTGGAAAACGTTATGAACACGAGACATACTTGGCGGTAAAGCGAGTCTATAAGCCACAGTTCCTACTCGATCGAGGATTAAAAATGGACCGATGAATCGAGGATTTAGCTTTCCTCTCTTTCCAAATCTCGTAACTCCTTTCCATGGAGCAACACGTAAGAACACATGATCTCCTACATCAAATTCCACGTCCTTTCGATGAAGATCAGCATAACTCTTTTGTCGATCTTGTGAGGTTTTTATACGTTGTCGGATCGTTTGAATCTTTTCTGTAGTCATACGTACCAACTCCGGTCCCAACAACGTTGCTTCGCCCACCTCATCCCAGCATACTGGAGAACGACATTTTCTTCCATACAATGCTTCGAATGGAGCCATGCCAATACTTGCTTGATAACTGTTGTTGTAGGAAAACTCCACCAATGGTAAGAACTTGTCCCAACTTCCCTTGAAGTCAAAGACACAGAGTCTTAATAGATCTTCAAGAGTTTGAATAGTCCTCTCTGATTGTCCGTCCGTCTGAGGATGATATGCTGAACTAAATCGTAACTCCGTGCCCATAGCTTTTTGTAAACTAACCCAAAATCGTGAAGTGAATCTTGGGTCTCGATCAGAAACTATGGATACTGGCATACCATGCAGTCTTACAATCTCGTTTATGTACATACGAGCAAGACGTTCAAGTGTATAAGTTTCTCGTATCGGTAAGAAATGAGCAGACTTGGTCAATCTATCAACAATGACCCAAATCGCATCAATACCTTGAGAAACCCTAGGAAGACCGGTAACGAAATCCATGGTAATGTGCTCCCACTTCCATTCTGGAATTTCAAGTGGTTGCAATGGACCTTTTGGTACTTGATGCTCCGCTTTGACTCGTTGACAAGTTAGACACCTTGAGATAAACAACGCTATCTCTCTCTTCATATTGCTCCACCAAAATGTATGACGAAGATCATGATACATTTTGGTACTTCCAGGATGGATTGCAAACGGTGTGTTGTGCGCCTCCATCATGATTTCATACTTTAAATCAGGGTTGTTAGGAACACAAAGTCTGGAGTTGACTCGAAGTATTCCTTCTTCATCGATTCTTGCTTCCGGCATAGCACCTTCTTGCACTTTCTTCCTCATACGCATCAGCTCCAGGTCTGTAGCTTGAGCAGCTTTAACTTTATCGATTAAAGTCGGTTCTACTCGTATATTCGCCATCATCACATGGGTCCCTGGAGTCTTTAACTCTATCTCCATCCTTTGCAAGTCACACAAAATGGGCCTTTGCGTTGTTAATATTGCACTTGTACTTGCATATGATCTTCTACTCAATGCGTCAGCTACCACGTTCGCTTTTCCAGGATGGTATTGAATGGTATGATCATAATCTTTCAACAGTTCAAGCCAACGTCGTTGTCGCATGTTGAGTTCCTTTTGAGTGAAGAAATATTTGAGGCTTTTATGATCCGTAAAGATCTCCACTTTCTCCCCATACAAGTAATGCCTCCAAATTTTAAGTGCAAAGACAACAGCTGCCAACTCTAGATCATGAGTAGGATAATTCCTCTCATATTCCTTGAGTTGTCTTGATGCATAGGCTATGACTTTTCCATGTTGCATGAGAACGCATCCCAACCCTTTGCTCGAAGCATCACTGTAGATGACAAATCCCTCCGAGCCAGATGGTATTGTTAGAACAGGTGCTGAAATGAGTCTCCTCTTGAGTTCTTGAAAACTCTGCTCACATTCTTCGCTCCAACCAAACTTTGTATCTTTCCGAGTCAGCTGAGTTAATGGAGTAGCGATTCGAGAAAATCCTTCCACGAATCTCCGATAATAACCAGCTAAACCAAGAAAGCTACGTACTTCGGTCACTGATTTAGGTTGCTCCCAGCTTTGAATAGCTTCAATCTTTGCCGGGTCAACAGATATTCCACGACTTGATACTACGTGCCCAAGGAATGCTACCTCTTCCAGCCAGAACTCGCATTTCTTCAACTTGGCATAAAGTTTGTATTCACGAAGCTTTTGGAGTACCAGCCTCAAGTGTTGCTCATGATCTTCACGGCTTTTGGAATAAACAAGGATGTCATCGATAAAGACGACCACAAAGTGATCCAAATATTCCTTGAATACCCTGTTCATCATATCCATGAAGGCAGCAGGAGCATTAGTCAATCCAAAAGACATAACTAAGAATTCATAATGCCCGTACCGAGTTCTAAAAGCCGTCTTTGGAATATCCTCAGTTCTAACCTTCAGCTGATGATATCCAGAACGAAGATCGATCTTTGAAAAGAATTGTGCTCCTTGCAACTGGTCAAACAGGTCATCAATACGTGGCAATGGGTACCTATTTTTGATGGTGACATGATTCAACTCCCGATAATCAATACAAAGTCGCATACTCCCATCTTTCTTCTTCACGAACAGAACAGGAGCACCCCAAGGAGAAGTACTAGGACGAATAAAACCAATGTCTAACAATTCCTGCAGTTGGGTCTTTAACTCCTGAAGTTCAATAGGAGCCATTCGATATGGGGCTTTGGAAATGGGTTTTGTACCGGGTTCAAGGTCGATACAAAATTCAATTTCACGCTCTGGGGGTAGGCCAGGAAGTTCTTCGGGAAATACGTCAGGAAATTTATTAACAACAGAAATATCATTCAAAGCTGACGTATTTTTGTTTAGATCTGTGACATGAGCTAAGAAAGCTTGACATCCGTTTTTCAATAAACGAATAGCTTTATGGCTTGAGATGACAGCGATTGATTTTAATGGTTTGGTTGCTTGAATTCGCATAATAGGTCGATTAGGAATATGAAAGCTAACAACCTTACGAAAACAATCAATTTTTGCATGATGAGTAGTTAACCAATCAATCCCTAGAATCACGTCAAATGCAAGTATTTTTAATGAAATAAGATCGACAGGTAATGTGTGGGTACCAACTTGAACCAAACAAGACTTATAAACCGTGGATGTAATGAAGGTTTCTCCCAATGGAGTTTCAACTGCTAAGTCAAAGTCTAATTTCTCCGGAATCAAATTTAATCGATGAGCGCAAGTAGGAGAAATAAAAGAATGGGTAGAACCGGTATCAAATAAAGTATAGACTTCGTTAGAGTTTATGATAAGCTTACCCGTGATGACCTCATTCGGGTTCCTTGCTTCTGGGAGGTCACAACAAACGCTCTCCCTTGCACAACCGGTTTTGACTTTTCTGGGACGGCCTTTGGTGCCTCCATCCTAGCTGAATTTGTCTTCGGTAAACGACAAAATCGGGCTAAATGACCTTCTCTTCCACAATTATAACATGCTTTGGACGGCATCGCGCAGTTTGGACTGATGTGCCCCTCCCCTCCGCATTTGAAACATATGATAGGTGGTCGTTCTCCTTCCTTAACGACAGGTGCTGGTGCTGACGTCTTTCCATCATTGTTGAATCTCCTCTTCTTGAAATGTCCATTCTTATTGTTTTGGCCCTGATTACCACCGAAGTGGTTACCATTTCTGGCCTGTTGATTCCCTCCACGCTTGTTGTCACCGCTTCGATGACTGCTCTCACTGGTATTATCATTTTGCCGGCTGCTCTCTTTTGGTTGCGTTGTCTCGTTATCGCGCTCCACCAACTGAGCCCTATTTACAACATCTGAATACAAACACAGTTTATGAGAAACAAGATGTTGACGTATCTCCGGCTTCAAACCTCTTAAAAACATCCGCGTCATTCTTTCTTCATTATCCACCAGGTGGGACGCAAACCGGGATAACTCCGCAAATTTTGCCTCGTACTGCGACACGGTCATATTATTCTGCTCCAATTTGATGAACTCCACCTCCTTCATGTGACGAATACTCTCGGGAAAGTATTTGTCGTTAAACAGCTCTTGGAACTTCTCCCAAGACATCTTCAGTGCGGCAGGTTGAGTACGCTTTATCGATTCCCACCAGTAATCTGCCTCTCCTCGCAACATAAAGGCGGCAAAGGGAACCTTTTGCTCCTCGGAGCAACCCAAGACATCAAATATCTTGGTGATCTGCTTTATCCATGTTTCAGCTACAAGTGGTTTGGGTTCTCCCTTAAACTCCGGTGGTCCCAGCTCCTTAAACTGTTTAGCGGTGACCGCCTGAGAGTTTCCAGTATTTCCACCTACGTTGTGGACAGGAGCCGCTTTCACCTGTTGTTGCATGAATTGCATAAAGCCTCTGAACATTTGATCATTCATCATTTGGTCAGTGTTGTTGTTTGCATGAGGATTGTCACCTTCCTGATGCACATTATCCTGATTATTGATATGTGGTGAATCAACAGTCGTCTGTGCTCCATTGCTATTCTCAACATTCTCAGATGCCATTTTCAGATACTGCCACAAAATAAAAATTAATTGATATGTCATATATTATCCTTATATTATGACCGACCAATTAAATACCATGCAAATAAACTTAGGTAGGTCATACTAGCGAAGGAATTCCCCGTCTCTCCCCTCCTAGTTCTATTCTCACATCTTAGCCAGGGATCATATCCCTAAGCTCTGATACCAACTGTGACGCCCCCAAAATTAGGTATACATCACCCATCTTGGGTCGTCAGATACATAGTACAGAATACAAATACAACTTACTAATACAACTGTCGTGTACAATACGACAAAACATAAACTGTGAGTTTGAATACAAATATTATCTTCTAGAGAGTATTCATACTCAAAAGGAGTCCTCATTACATTTATTAACACACCATTACATAGAATAGTGAGGACTACTAACTAATACTATCATTCGGACCATCACTCCGTTCCCCGACTTGTCCCAGCTACGTTCTCATTTCCTGAAGAGAACAGTGAAAGAAAGGGTGAGCTCAACTAGCCCAGTAAGAAATATTATGACTAAGATAATGCAGAATAAATTATCATTAGCCTTCAACAATGTTAAACTGATAAAATATAATAGACATCAAGTTTAACTGCAGCGGAACAAGCAATCCATTAAAAGAGTCAAGTAGAAAATAAACTCTACTATCTTTTATGATTTAAAAGGTTTTTCAACACTGTGATCGCTGAGACTCAGCTTAATAAAATAATCCACATCATCGAATCACCCCTGCACTACGGCCAAGGATATTCGTGTATTCATTAATGGTCATGATCATGCCAACAACTGTCCATCAATGCACTACGGGCCAATGAGGACTTTTACCACATCATTTGTAACATTACGGTCATGATTATACCGAATAATCCCTGGTCATAATCATACCAAGTCCATCTATGCACTACAGGCCACAGATGACTTTCAACATTTTATAAACATGAGGATGATGACAATGATATAAGAATTCAATAAAACAAGTTCAAGAATTAATTTATCCAGGAATTAACAACGTCCAAATTGTCAACATGATACTGCATTGTGGAGTAAAATTCAAGAATGCTTAGAAGAATATTTTCTTGAAAAGATACTGGATGAAACGCAACTATCAAGGATATTCCACAAATTTCATGGAGTATAGAAGTCAAAACTTAACCAACTGAGTACAATAAAGAATGGAATAACAAAAGAAATCACCATGCATGCGATAGACCGCACAGACAGGTTATTCCAACAGAATAATAAATAATGGAACCAGGTCCGGCGTAAACGCACAGACAGGATATTCCGACAGAATAATAAATAATGGAACCAGGTCCGGTGTAAAACACACAGACAGGATATTCCAACAGAATAATAATAAAACGGAACCAGGTCCGGTGTAAAACACACAGACAGGATGTTCCAACAGAATAATAAACGGAACCAGGTCCGGTGTAAAACACACAGACAGGATGTTCCAACAGAATAATAGAAGAATGTCACCAAGTATAGGGTAGACCGCGTATACAGGTTATTCCAACAGAATAATAAGAATGGAATAACAGAAGTTCTCTTCATGAATATAAAAGAAATAATACCCCTACCGTTTTAAAGAAGAGCTGAAGTAAGGAAGTAGTTAAGTAGCAGAATACTCTTCTTCTCTCTCTCTATAGTTTCTCTCTATAGTTTCTCTCTCTAGAGTTCAGTGAATTCGTAAGAAATAATGAAGGAATGAGCTGCTATTTATAGAAAAATAGAATGCATAGTAACTAATCCATGAACGGTCCAGATTGATTACTTTAATCTGACGGTCCATATTTAAAGAAAAATCTTTTAAATAAAATATAATATATTCTATTTATAGAATAACTTTAATAAAGTATTTTGTTTTATATAAAAAGATGTTTCTGTTTTATTACGTTAATAATACGAATAAAACAAAACGTCATTATCGCTAAATAATTCATATTATTAACTGACAATAATAGAATCAAACTGAGTGACTTCTCACATAAGCATTAATAATCAATACCGTGTGCTACTATGCAACCACACGTATTACTGTACTTTTACTACCAAGTAGTTCAACAGCAACAATGGTAAAATTTCTGCCGTTATTTTTAATAAAATATTTTTGTCGTTTTCTCAATCCGACAATAATTCCGTTGTGGGGTCCACCAATGATTGTGTCGTTGTACGAATATTCCCTGTTAAAACGAATATTCCCCGACCAATCGAATATTATATAACAACTTGCGTACTTTGCAAAATTTATAAATATTACCCACAACTATAACATTATATCAAATTAACTCCATAATATTCAAAAATGATATTTATAAAAAATTCATTTTTATTTATAAAAGTTGGGGTCTTACATAATGTGCATCAGGAAGGTGACAATCCTCATGTAAACAACAACACTGATCAGATGATGAATGATGGAATGTTCAGAAACTTTATGCAGTTCATGCAACAACAGGCGAGAGCGGCTCCTATCCAAAATATAGGTGGAAACACTGAAAACTCTCGGACGGTCACCGCTAAACAGTTCAAGGAGCTGGGACCACCAGAGTTTAAGGGAGAGCCAAAACCACTTATAGCGGAAACATGGATAAAGCAGATTACCAAGATATTTGATGTCTTGGAATGCTCCGAGGAGCAAAAGGTTCCCTTTGCCGCCTTTATGTTGCGAGGAGAGGTAGATTACTGGTGGGAATCGATTAAGCGTACTCAACCTACCGCACTGAAGATGTCTTGGGAGAAGTTCCAAGAGCTGTTCAATGATAAATACTTTTCCGAAAGTGTTCGTCACATGAAGGAGGTGGAGTTCATCAAATTAGAGCAGAATAATATGACCGTGTCGCAGTATGAGGCTAAATTTGCTGAGTTGCCCCGGTTTGCGTCCCACTTGGTGGATAATGAAGAGAGAATGACGCGAATGTTTTTGTGAGATTTGAAACCAGAGATACGTCAACATCTTATTTCTCATAAACTGTGTTTGTATTCAGATGTTGTGAATAGGGCTCAGTTAGTGGAGCGCGATAACGAGTCAACGCAACCAAAAGAGAGCAGTCGACAAAATGATAATACCACTGAGAGCAGTCATCGAAGCGGTGACAACAAGCGTGGAGGGAATCAACAGGCCAGAAATGGTAACCACTTCGGTGGTAATCAGGGCCAAAACAATAAGAATGGTCATTTCAAGAAGAGGAGATTCAACAATGATGGAAAGACGTCAGCACCAGTGTAACGACCCCAAAATAGGTCCATTCCACCCAACCCATTCTGAGTCGTCAAATACATGGTACAGAAAATAACTACAACTTTATTACAACAATTGTCGTGCAAAATACAACAACACATATGCTGTGAGTTTGGATACAAATATATACCAAATGTGACTCATGTTCCAACCGTGGACATCACCTCACAATAACACCTTACATAAAGGTATAGTCAAAAACTGTTTTAGAAATTAGAATCTTTGGGAAGTGCTCAAGGAAACCTTCGTACATGGGAGGCCACGCATCTAGGTTATGATAGATATCATATGGCCACAGAACTATCCTTGGTTGACCCAATAGACCCCAAAGAAAAACGAGAAGAATACTATCATATTCTTCCCAATGGTGAGTCTTCTCTTGACTTATCATTATCTCCACTGTCTCTAATTGAGAATTATACTTCAAACAAACACCAAGATTATATAGGTAGTGCCCATAGATATACTCAGCAAGTGGATGAGCACAACCCTGTCTTATGATGACACGAGGTTGTATGTCATTAGACATCTTGTATGATAGTGACAAAACACCCTTCCAACGTTGGGTTCGCCTCACCCTATTTTCTTCACCAAATATAACTACTAAATGATGACCACTGTTCTATTCCCTTGTTACCCCCGCTCGACCCAGCTACACTCTTATTACCTGAAAGGAATTGTGAAGCAAAAGGGTGAGCACAACTAGCTCAGTAAAGAATATCATGACTAAAGATAATTCAATTATCAATAGCCTTCATCAACAATAAATCAGAGATTTAGAACATATGGTAAATGATAAAAATTTCAACCATAGTTGCAGCGGAACGAGCAATCCATTAGAAGAGTCAAATAGACTATAAAGTCTATTATCTTCTCCATGTTAAAAATCCACCAACAATATTTTATCCATGTAACATCACTCAACAGTTCCTTTCCACAATCATATGAATAACTCATAATCATAATTGTGACTATAAATTTTTCTTCGCACCCAGGACGAAGAATATTTTCATCACCTGTCTTTACCTGAAACATCAAAGATCATGGTTATACCAAATCACAGTTCCTATTTATAATCATACTAACAAATCCATCTTTGCACTACGGGCCAAAGATATTCATCAACAAACCATCTTTGCACTACGGGCCAAAGATATTCAACAACAGTTCATCTTTGCACTACAGGCCAAAGATATTCATCAACAGGCCATCTTTGCACTACATGCCAAAGATATTCATCAACAATTCATATTTGCACTACAGGCCAAATATATTCATATCTCAAAGAAATATATAATCATTTCAGAATTTATATAAACAATAATTATAACCATGTTGATCAATTCACCTTTGCACTTAAGCTTAAGATATTTAATTATAAATTCAATGGTCATGATCATACCAGTCACAATTCAACTTTGCACTACAGGCCAAAGAGATCCCTAGTCAAGATCATACCAATAATCTACCCATCTTTACACTCCAGTGAAAGAGAATTTCAACATCAGGGTTATAAAAATATTATATATGATAATAAAATCAATATAATCAACATATAGATTTAATCTTAAGAGTAATATTCATAACTCAACTATAATTTGGTTAGAAAAAGAAACCAATTTTTATCGTGAATAGTAACTCGTGAATAGTAACTCATGAATAGTAACTCGTGAATAGTAACTCATAAATAGTAAACTCGACACAAAAAGGTAGAAATTTCACAATAAAATCCATACCAGTATTTCGGTATAATGATATTGAAAGAATAATATTTCTTAAGCTTATAAACAATTTATTTAAATTGTTTACACTTTACTAAATAATGCATTTAATCATTCTAAAATACCAAACTCATAAGATTTTATCACCAATAATCAAAACCCTCATCAAAAATCTGCATATACCTCATATAGGATTCTCAAGCCATAAAATCCTATTTTCCAATTTTCTTACTTCACATAACATATTTAATTCATTTACTCATAACTAGTCTATTTTCATGAAAAATATCAAATCAGTTCCAAAAATATTTCTTTTCTGGGATTTAGCATAATATAGTCCCATATTGAACATATATTTTTCTCAGAATTTTTAAAACTCATTTACTATTTTTCATATGGCCAAAACCACCGAATATTTAGACATTTATCAAAAATTATACTTTTGTCCAAAAATTTTGAAATTTACAGAGTATACTTCTATCATACACATGTACTCCCAATAAAAATTTCATCAATTTTGGAGTTAACCACAAGGAATTATAAGCGGTTACTTTTAAAATAGTCTTTTCTCATAAAATTCATAACTCTCAATCTATACATCCAAAAATCACCATTTTTGGACACAATCAAGAAAACTCATCAAAATATCATTTCAAATTTTTTCAGAATTTTTGAAGATCAGAAAAATTACGAAACTGAAAATCATAACAACCCTTAAAATCCATTACTATCCCTTACTATCCCTTACCTCAAAAGAGCAGTACTTCTGATCGGTATAAGGCTGAAGGAAACTTGCACTGATGAATAGAAACTCACAGAGTATCTAAATACTCACAAATTACACTCAATAATCTAGAGAGAGAAAGAGAGAAAGCTTATGTTTTTGGTGTGATTTTCAATTCTAACTTAGCCCTCTATTTATAGGAAAATTTTGGTAGGTTTGACCTGCAACCTGATGGCTTTACCTGCTACTATTCCCACCCACCACATTTGAAATATAATTCAGCACATTTCTTCACCAACCACAAGTGGGGCCCACCAATTCTAGAATTTTCTACCAAAATGATAAACTCCGAAAATTCAACAATTTCTGAACCAGTCATCTCGTAAAATTCATAATAAATCATACGTTCATTTTTAACGGTTCAAAATTTGTGAGCATATACTCAACTTATATATGTATAACATATCCAAAAATTACCACGATCCAACGGTCGGATTAAAAATTATAACCCCCGCAAAATATCTCAAAAACCCTGATTTTTAATACCTCCATTCCGACAAAAATACGGATAAAAATCTCAACATTAACTCCTTCATTTTTTAACCACAAAAATATATCCCTCATTTATATCCACATAAAATAAATATTTTCTTATCATATGAATCAATAATTAATTATTCACAAATAATATTACAGAATCACATTTATGACAACCAGGCCGTTCCCAGGAAAGAGGGGGCTTTCCAATAAGGATTTCTCCTTACTGGCGCGCAATTAGATGACCAAACCTCTCCTTAGACAGAACTTTCTAGACATTGCCAATAATGCTATCTAATAATACTATTCAAATAATATGAATTATTGATCTGATAATGGAAAATACTGTGCAGCAACAATTATTGAACAACAATAATACAAAATTTCAACGTAGCAATTATTGAATCAATAAAATAAAATATTGAACAGTAATTACTGTAACAATTATTGAGTAGTGCCTTCTTACGTAAGAATCAATAATTTCAAAAATACTATGCAATACCGTGTGCTACTGTGCAATAACGCGTATTACTGTATTTTAACCACCGGGTATTCCAACAGTGTTAACGGTAACAACTACGCCGTTATTTGTAAAAACTCAAATTTGTCGTTTTCTTCACCCGACAGTTATTCTGTTATGGGACCCACAAATGGCTGCGCCGTCGTACGAATATTTTCCGACAGAAAGAATATTCCCCGACAACAATGATTATTTTATAACCACTTGCTTATTTTGAAAAAAAATCATATTTCACTCATAACTTTAAACTTTTATCAATTTAACCATTTACTGAATAGTAATTATAAGAAAAATTGAATACTTTTATTTCATAAAATTCGGGGTCTTACAATCTCCACTCCTTATGAAATTTCGTCCCCGAAATTTACGTACCTGGTATTTCGAAGAGTTGAGAATACCTTCTTCTATTTCAGATTCTATCTCTCAGATCATCATGATTTCTCCATTGCTCATCTCCCATGATAACTTTATTTGGGTTCCTCATTTGTTGGGAAGTCATGACAACCGCCATCCCTCGAACTACTCGGCTTTGACTTGTCTGGAGTAGCATTTGGCGTCATCATTATCGTTGGAATATACCTTTCTATAGGACATATTCCTCCCTCAACTGCCTCTTCGTACTCCTCATTCATGATCTGAATCATCAATCTTCGATCCATATCGGATTCAGGTTGACCGCTATGTACAGGGTAATTCAAAACTCGATGTTGGGTTCTCCCAATTGCTTTCCAAAAAGAGAAATTCATATCATCTATTTTAGCCTTCTTAGATCGAACATCTCTTTCCACAATATCCACGTGTCGTGCGGCTTTTGCCCATGCATCACTTATTCTCACTCGTTCAGTTTTTTCTTCTCTCAGCTCAGATTCTATTTTTATCATCTTATACTCTGCCAAAGAATACTTCTGTTCAAGCATCACATATCGGGTAACACAAGCTTGAATTGTTGCATCCTTTTATTCCACGACCGCCTGTCGTTCTTCTACCTGCTCTTCTAACTCATGAATACGATTTTGAAATTCTACATTTTGATCATATAATACCTCTAATAAACTCTCCTCTGGTACTTCTTCTTCCTCTTCTTCCTCAGTCTCAGCTGTTACCTCTGCGACTATCTCGGGTGTAACTATCAATTCTTCACTCACCACATGGATATCTCTAATTCCTTCTTCGTCTGACATCACATTATCACGGTTAGTGATTAGAGGTATCCCCACAGTCTCATTCACTCTATTTTTAGCATTCTCAGCTGCCATTCTCAAATACTGTCATAAAACAAGGGTTAATTAAACAAATTAACATATCACATAATATTCCAATATTATGACTGACCAACAAATAAGCTTAGGTAGGACACACTAGCGAAGGATTTACTCATCTCTCCCCTCCTAGTTGTATTCCCCGATCTCCGCCAGAGATCATATCCCTAAGCTCTGATACCACCTGTAACGAACCCAAAATAGGTCCATTCCACCCAACCCATTCTGAGTCGTCAAATACATGGTACAGAAAATAACTACAACTTTATTACAACAATTGTCGTGCAAAATACAACAACACATATGCTGTGAGTTTGGATACAAATATATACCAAATGTGACTCATGTTCCAACCGTGGACATCACCTCACAATAACACCTTACATAAAGGTATAGTCAAAAACTGTTTTAGAAATTAGAATCTTTGGGAAGTGCTCAAAGAAACCTTCGTACATGGGAGGCCACGCATCTAGGTTATGATAGATATCATATGGCCACAAAATTATCCTTGGTTGACCCAATAGACCCCAAAGAAAAACGAGAAGATTACTATCATATTCTTCCCAATGGTGAGTCTTCTCTTGACTTATCATTATCTCCACTGTCTCTAATTGAGAATTATACTTCAAACAAACACCAAGATTATATAGGTAGTGCCCATAGATATACTCAGCAAGTGGATAAGCACAACCCTGTCTTATGATGACACGAGGTTGTATGTCATTAGACATCTTGTATGATAGTGACAAAACACCCTTCCAACGTTGGGTTCGCCTCACCCTATTTTCTTCACCAAATATAACTACTAAATGATGACCACCGTTCTATTCCCTTGTTACCCCCGCTCGACCCAGCTACACTCTTATTACCTGAAAGGAATTGTGAAGCAAAAGGGTGAGCACAACTAGCTCAGTAAAGAATATCATGACTAAAGATAATTCAATTATCAATAGCCTTCATCAACAATAAATCAGAGATTTAGAACATATGGTAAATGATAAAAATTTCAACCATAGTTGCAGCGGAACGAGCAATCCATTAGAAGAGTCAAATAGACTATAAAGTCTATTATCTTCTCCATGTTAAAAATCCACCAACAATATTTTAACCATGTAACATCACTCAACAGTTCCTTTCCACAATCATATGAATAACTCATAATCATAATTGTGACTATAAATTTTTCTTCGCACTCAGGACGAATAATATTTTCATCACCTGTCTTTACCTGAAACATCAAAGATCATGGTTATACCAAATCACAGTTCCTGTTTATAATCATAATAACAAATCCATCTTTGCACTACGGGCCAAAGATATTCATCAACAAACCATCTTTGCACTACGGGCTAAAGATATTCAACAACAGTTCATCTTTGCACTACAGGCCAAAGATATTCATCAACAGGCCATCTTTGCACTACATGCCAAAGATATTCATCAACAATTCATATTTGCACTACAGGCCAAATATATTCATATCTCAAAGAAATATATAATCATTTAAGAATTTATATAAACAATAATTATAACCATGTTGATCAATTCACCTTTGCACTTAAGCTTAAGATATTCAATTATAAATTCAATGGTCATGATCATACCAGTCACAATTCAACTTTGCACTACAGGCCAAAGAGAACCCTAGTCAAGATCATACCAATAATCTACCCATCTTTACACTCCAGTGAAAGAGAATTTCAACATCAGGGTTATAAAAATGTTATATATGATAATAAAATCAATATAATCAACATATAGATTTAATCTTAAGAGTAATATTCATAACTCAACTATAATTTGGTTAGAAAAAGAAATCAATTTTTATCGTGAATAGTAACTCGTGAATAGTAACTCATGAATAGTAACTCGTGAATAGTAACTCATAAATAGTAAACTCGACACAAAAAGGTAGAAATTCCACAATAAAATCCATACCAGTATTTCGGTATAATGATATTGAAAGAATAATATTTCTTAAGCTTATAAACAATTTATTTAAATTGTTTACACTTTACTAAATAATGCATTTAATCATTCTAAAATACCAAACTCATAAGATTTTATCACCAATAATCAAAACCCTCATCAAAAATATGCATATACCTCATATAGGATTCTCAAGCCATAAAATCCTATTTTCCAATTTTCTTACTTCACATAACATATTTAATTCATTTACTCATAACTAGTCCATTTTCATGAAAAATATCAAATCAGTTCCAAAAATATTTCTTTTCTGGGATTTAGCATAACATAGTCCAATATTGAACATATATTTTTCTCAGAATTTTTAAAACTCATTTACTATTTTTCATATGGCCAAAACCACCGAATATTTAGACATTTATCAAAAATTATACTTTTGTCCAAAAATTCTGAAATTTACAGAGTATACTTCTATCATACACATGTACTCCCAATAAAAATTTTATCAATTTTGGAGTTAACCACAAGGAATTATAAGCGGTTACTTTTAAAATAGTCTTTTCTCATAAAATTCATAACTCTCAATCTATACATCCAAAAATCACCATTTTTGGACACAATCAAGAAAACTCATCAAAATATCATTTTGAATTTTTCCAGAATTTTTAAAGATCAGAAAAATTACGAAACTGAAAATCATAACAACCCTTAAAATACATTACTATCCCTTACTATCCCTTACCTCAAAAGAGCAGTACTTCTGATCGGTATAAGGCTGAAGGAAACTTGCACTGATGAATAGAAACTCACAGAGTATCTAAATACTCACAAATTACACTCAATAATCTAGAGAGAGAAAGAGAGAAAGCTTATGTTTTTGGTGTGATTTTCAATTCTAACTTAGCCCTCTATTTATAGGAAAATTTTGGTAGGTTTGACCTGCAACCTGATGGCTTTACCTGCTACTATTCCCACCCACCACATTTGAAATATAATTCAGCACATTTCTTCACCAACCACAAGTGGGGCCCACCAATTCTAGAATTTTCCACCAAAATGATAAACTCCGAAAATTCAACAATTTCTGAACCAGTCATCTCGTAAAATTCATAATAAATCATACGTTCATTTTTAACGGTTCAAAATTTGTGGGCATATACTCAACTTATATATGTATAACATATCCAAAAATTACCACGATCCAACGGTCGGATTAAAAATTATAACCCCCGCAAAATATCTAAAAAACCCTAATTTTTAATACCTCCATTCCGACAAAAATACGGATAAAAATCTCAACATTAACTTCCTTCATTTTTTAACCACAAAAATATATCCCTCATTTATATCCACATAAAATAAATATTTTCTTATCATATGAATCAATAATTAATTATTCACAAATAATATTACAGAATCACATTTATGACAACCAGGCCGTTCCCAAGAAAGAGGGGGCTTTCCAATAAGGATTTCTCCTTACTGGCGCGCAATTAGATGACCAAACCTCTCCTTAGACAGAACTTTCTAGATATTGCCAATAATGCTATCTAATAATACTATTCAAATAATATGAATTATTGATCTGATAATGGGAAATACTGTGCAGCAACAATTATTGAACAACAATAATACAAAATTTTAACGTAGCAATTATTGAATCAATAAAATAAAATATTGAACAGTAATTACTGTAACAATTATTGAGTAGTGCCTTCTTACGTAAGAATCAATAATTTCAAAAATACAATGCAATACCGTGTGCTACTGTGCAATAACGCGTATTACTGTATTTTAACCTCCGGGTATTCCAACAGTGTTAACGATAACAACTACGCCGTTATTTATAAAAACTCAAATTTATCGTTTTCTTCACCCGACAGTTATTCTGTTATGGGGCCCACAAATGGCTGCGCCGTCGTACGAATATTCCCCGACAGAAAGAATATTCCCCGACAACAATGATTATTTTATAACCACTTGCTTATTTTGAAAAAAAAATCATATTTCACTCATAACTTTAAACTTTTATCAATTTAACCATTTACTGAATTGTAATTATAAGAAAAATTGAATACTTTTATTTCATAAAATTCGGGGTCTCACAACCAGCACCCGTTGTTAAGGAAGGAGAACGACTACCTATCATATGTCTCAAATGCGGAGGGGAGGGGCACATCAGTCTAAACTGCGCGATGCCGTCTAAAGCATGTTATAATTGTGGAAGAGAAGGTCATTTAGCTCGATTTTGTCGTTTACCAAAAACAAGTTCAGCCAAGATGGAGACACCAAAGGCCGTCCCAGAAAAGTCAAAACCGGTAGTGCAAGGGAGAGTGTTTGTTGTGACCTCCCAAAAAGTAAGGAACCTGAATGAGGTCATCACGGGTAAGCTTATCATAAACTCTAACTAAGTCTATACTTTATTTGATACCGGTTCTACCCATTCTTTTATTTCTCCTACTTGCGCTCATCGATTAAATTTGACTCCGGAGAAATTAAACTTTGATTAATCTGTTGAAACTCCATTGGGAGAAACCTTCATTACATCCACGGTTTATAAGTCTTGTTTGGTTCAAGTTGGTACCCACACATTACCTGTTGATCTGATTTCATTAAAAATACTTGCATTTGACGTGATTCTAGGGATTGATTGGTTAACTACTCATCATGCAAAAATTGATTATTTTCGTAAGGTTGTTAGCTTTCATATTCTTAATCGACCTATTATGCGAATTCAAGCAACCAAACCATTAAAATCAATCCCTGTCATCTCAAGCCATAAAAATATTCGTTTATTGAAAAACGGATGTCAAGCTTTCTTAGCTCATGTCACGGATCTAAGAAAAAATACGTCAGTTTTGAATGATATTTCTATTGTTAATAAATTTCCTGACATATTCCCTGAAGAACTTCTTGGCCTACCCCCAGAGCCTAAAATTGAATTTTGTATCGACCTTGAACCCGGTACAAAACCCATTTCCAAAGCCCCATTTCGAATGGCTCCTATTGAACTTCAGGAGTTAAAGATCCAACTACAGGAATTGTTAGACATTGGCTTTATTCGTCCTAGTACTTCTCCTTGGGGTGCTCCTGTGCTATTCGTGAAAAAGAAAGATGGAAGTATGCGACTTTGTATTGATTATCGGGAGTTGAATCATGTCACCATAAAAAACAGGTACCCATTGCCACGTATTGATGACCTGTTTGACCAGTTGCAAGGAGCACAATTCTTTTCAAAGATCGATCTTCGTTCTGGATATCATCAGCTGAAGGTTAGAACTGAGGATATTCCAAAGACGGCTTTCAGAACTCGGTACGGGCATTATGAATTCCTAGTCATGTCCTTTGGATTGACTAATGCTCCTGCTGCTTTCATGGATATGATGAACCGGGTATTCAAGAAATATTTGGATCACTTTGTGGTCGTCTTTATTGATGACATCCTTATTTATTCCAAAAGCCGTGAAGATCATGAGCAACACTTGAGGCTGGTACTCCAAAAGCTTCGTGAATACAAGCTTTATGCCAAGTTGAAGAAATGCGAGTTCTGGTTAGAGGAGGTAGCATTCCTTGGGCACGTAGTATCAAGTCGTGGAATAACGGTTGACCCGGCAAAGATTGAAGCTATTCAAAGCTGGGAGCAACCTAAATCAGTGTCCGAAGTACGTAGCTTTCTTGGTTTAGCTGGTTATTATCGGAGATTCGTGGAAGATTTTCTCGAATCGCTACTCCATTAACTCAGCTGACTCGGAAAGATACAAAGTTCGGTTGGAGCAAAGAATGTGAGAAGAGTTTTCAAGAACTCAAGAGGAGATTCATTTAAGCACCTGTTCTAACAATATCATCTGGCTCGGAGGGATTTGTCATCTACAGTGATGCTTCGAGCAAAGGGTTGGGATGCGTTCTCATGCAACATGGAAAAGTCATAGCCTATGCATCAAGACAACTCAAGGAATATGAGAGGAATTATCATACTCATGATCTAGAGTTGGCAGCTGTTGTCTTTGCACTTAAAATTTGGAGGCATTACTTGTATGGGGAGAAGGTGGAGATCTTTACGGATAGTAAAAGCCTCAAATATTTTTTCACTCAAAAGGAACTCAACATGCGACAACGATGTTGGCTTGAACTGTTAAAAGATTATGATCATACCAATTAATACCAACCTAGAAAAGCGAACGTGGTAGCTGACGTATTGAGTAGAAGATCATATGCAAGTATGAGTGCGATATTGTCAACACAAAGGCCCATTTTGTGTGACTTGGAAAGGATGGAGATAGAGTTAAAGACTCCAGGGACCCATGTGATGATGACGAATATACGAGTAGAACCAACTTTAATCAAAAAAGTTAAAGCTGCTCAAGCTACAGACCTGGAGCTGATGCGTATGAGGAAGAAAGTGCAAGAAGGTGCTATGCCGGAAGCAAGAATCGATGAAGAAGGAATACTTCGAGTCAACTCCAGACTTTGTGTTCCTAACAACCCTGATTTAAAGTATGAAATCATGATGGAGGCGCACAACACACCGTTTGCAATCCATCCTGGAAGTACCAAAATGTATCATGATCTTCGTCATACATTTTGGTGGAGCAATATGAGGAGAGAGATAGCGCTGTTTATCTCAAGGTGTTTAACTTGTCAACGAGTCAAAGCGGAGCATCAAGTACCAAAAGGTCCATTGCAATCACTTGAAATTCCAAAATGGAAGTGGGAGCACATTACCATGGATTTCGTTACCGGTCTTCCTAGGGTTTCTCAAGGTATTGATGCGATTTGGGTCATTGTTGATAGATTGACCAAGTCTGCTCATTTCTTACCGTACGAGAAACTTATACACTTGAACGTCTTGCTCGTATGTACATAAACGAGATTGTAAGACTGCATGGTATGCCAGTATCCATAGTTTCTGATCGAGACCCAAGATTCACTTCACGATTTTGGGTTAGTTTACAAAAAGCTATGGGCACAGATTTACGATTTAGTTCGACATATCATCCTCAGACGGACGGACAATCAGAGAGGACTATTCAAACTCTAGAAGATTTATTAAGACTCTGTGTCCTTGACTTCAAGGGAAGTTGGGACAAGTTCTTACCATTGGTGGAGTTTTCCTACAACAACAGTTATCAAGCAAGTATTGGCATGGCTCCATTCGAAGCATTGTATGGAAGAAAATGTCGTTCTCCAGTATGCTGGGATGAGGTAGGTGAAGCAACGTTGTTGGGACCGGAGTTGGTACGTATGACTACAGAAAATATTCAAACGATCCGACAACGTATAAAAATCTCACAAGATCGACAAAAGAGTTATGCTGATCTTCATCGAAAGGACGTGAAATTTGATGTAGGAGATCATGTGTTCTTACGTGTTGCTCCATGGAAAGGAGTTACGAGATTTGGAAAGAGAGGAAAGCTCAATCCTAGATTCATCGGTCTATTTTTAACCCTCGATCGAGTAGGAACTATGGCTTATAGACTCGCTTTACCGCCAAGTATGTCTCGTGTTCATAACATTTTTCACATATCCATGTTACGCAAATATGTGGAAGACCCAAACCACATTATTGAGTTAGAATCGGACGAAATAGCAGAAGATTTGACGTATGAAGAAGTTCATGTTCAAATCTTGGATAAGAAGGAACATATTCTACGCTCTAAGGTTATACCTCAAGTCAAAGTTTTGTGGAGAAACCACGATGTTGAGGAAATACTTGGGAGTTAGAATCTGAAATAAAATCAAGGTATCCTTACCTCTTCGACATACCAGGTACGTACCCTAATTTCGAGGGCAAAATTTCATAAGAAGGGGAGGTTGTAAGACCCCAACTTTTATAAATAAAGATGAATTTTCTATAAATATCATTTTTGAATATTATGGAGTTAATTTGATATAATGTTATAGTTGTGGGTAATATTTATAAATTTTGTAAAGTACGCAAGTTGTTATATAATATTCAATTGGTCGGGAAATATTCATTTTAACAGAGAATATTCGTACAATGACACAATCATTGGTAGATCCCACAACGGAATTATTGTCGGATTGAGAAAACGACAAAAATATTTTATTAAAAATAACGGCGGAAGTTTTACCATTGATACTGTTGAACTACTCGGTAGTAAAAGTACAGTAATACGTGTGGTTACATAGTAGCACACGGTATTGATTATTAATGCTTATGTGAGAAGTCACTCAGTTTGATTCAATTATTGTCAGTTAATAATATGAATTATTTAGCGATAATGACGTTTTGTTTTATTCGTATTATTAACGTAATAAAACAGAAACATCTTTTTATATAAAACAAAATACTTTATTAAAGTTATTCTATAAATAGAATATATTATATTTTATTTAAAAGATTTTTCTTTAAATATGGACCGTTAGATTAAAGTAATCAATCTGGACCGTTCATAGATTAGTTACTATGCATTCTATTTTTCTATAAATAGTAGCTCATTCTTTCATTATTTCTTACGAATTCACTGAACTCTAGAGATAGAAACTATAGAGAGAAACTATAGAGAGAGAAAAAAAAGTATTCTGCTACTTAACTACTTCCTTATTTCAGTTCTTCTTTAAAACGGTAAGGGGTGTTATTCTTTCTTATTCATGAAGAGAACTGTTGTTATTCCATTTCTTATTATTCTGTTGTAATAACCTATATACGCGGTTTACCCTATACTTGGTGACATTCTTCTATTATTCTGTTAGAACATCCTGTCTGTGTGTTTTACACCGGACCTGGTTCCGTCTTTATTATTATTCTGTTGGAATATCCTGTCTGTGCGTTTTACGCCGGACCTGGTTCTGTTTTTATTATTATTCTATTGGAACATCCTGTCTGTGTGTTTTACACCGGACCTGGTTCCGTCTTGTTATTATTTTGTTGGAACATCCTGTCTGTGTGTTTTACACCGGACCTGGTTCCGTTTTTATTATTATTCTGTTGGAACATCCTGTCTGTGTGTTTTACACCGGACCTGGTTCCGTCTTGTTATTATTTTGTTGGAACATCCTGTCTGTGTGTTTTACATCGGACCTGGTTCTATTATTTATTATTCTGTCGGAATATCCTGTCTGTGCGTTTACGCCGGACCTGGTTCCATTATTTATTATTCTGTTGGAATAACCTGTCTGTGCGGTCTATCGCATGCCGGGTGATTTCTTTTGTTATTCCATTCTTTATTATACTCAGTTGGTTAAGTTTTGACTTCTATACTCCATGAAATTAGTGAAATATCATTGATAATTGCGGTTCATCCAGTATCTTTTCATGAAAATATTCTTCTAAGTATTCTTAAATTTTACTCCACAAAGCAGTATCATGTTGACAATTTGGACGTTGTTAATTCTTAGATAAATTAATTCTTGAACTTGTTTTATTGAATTCTTATATCATTGTCATCATCCTCATGTTTATAAAATGTTGAAAGTCATCTGTGGCCTGTAGTGCATAGATGGACTTGGTATGATTATGACCAGGGATTATTCGGTATAATCATGACCGTAATGTTACAAATGATGTGGTAAAAGTCCTCATTGGCCCGTAGTGCATTGATGGACAGTTGTTGGCATGATCATGACCATTAATGAATACACGAATATCCTTGGCCGTAGTGCAGGGGTGATTCGATGATGTGGATTATTTTATTAAGCTGAGTCCCAACGATCACAATGTTGAAAAACCTTTTAAATCATAAAAGATAGTAGAGTTTATTTTCTAATTGACTCTTTTAATGGATTGTTTGTTCCGCTGCAGTTAAACTTGATGTCTATTATATTTTATCAGTTTAACATTGTTGAAGGTTAATGATAATTTATTATGCATTATCTTAGTCATAATATTTCTTACTGGGCTAGTTGAGCTCACCCTTTCTTTCACTGTTCTCTTCAGGAAATGAGAACGTAGCTGGGGCAAGTCGGGGAACGGAGTGATGGTCCGAATGATAGTATTAGTTAGTAGTCCTCACTATTCTATGTAATAGTGTGTTAATAAATATAATGATGATTCCTTTTGAGTATAAATACTCTCTAGAAGATAATATTTATATTCAAACTCACAGTTTATGTTTTGTCGTATTGTACACGATAATTGTATTAGTAAGTTGTATTTGTATTCTATACTATGTATCTGATGACCCAAGATGGGTGATGTATACCTAATTTTGGGGGCGTCACAACCTAATTACGTGTCAGTAAGGAGAAATCCTTATCGGAAAGCCCCCTCTTTCCTGAAAACTGTCTGGTTGTCATTATTGTGATTCTGTAATATTATTTGTGAATAATTAATTATTGATCTATATAGTAATGAAATATCTATTTGATGTGGATATAAATAATAGATTTATTTATGTGGTTATAAATGAAGGAATTAATGTTGAGGTATTTTATCAGTATTTTGTCGGATTGGAGGTATTAAAAGATCAAATCAGTGTTCTTACAGCTTTTTTGTGTGAGTTATAATTTTTAATCTGACCGTTAGATCGTTGTGATTTTTGGATATGTTATACATATATAAGTTGAGTATATGTTCACAAATTTTGAACCGTTAAAATTGAACGAATGATTTGTTATGAATTTTAAGAGGTGACTGATTCGGAAATTAGGTTTATAAATGATTTTGGTGGAAAATTCTAGAAATGGATGGGTCCACTTTTGGTTGTTGGGGAAGATGGCTGATTTTTGGTGGGTGGAATAGTAGCAGGTAAAGCCATCAGGTAGCAGGTCCAGTCTGCTTCGGCGTGCTAACATTTTCCTATAAATAGAGGGCTAAATCCGAATTGCAAATCACACCAGAATTCATAAGTTTTCTCTCTTTTTTTCTCTAGATTATCGAGTGTATTTTGTGAGTATTTAGATACTTGGTGAGTTGCTATTTATCAGTGCAAGTTTTCTTCAGCGTCATATCCGATATCCAGTCAGAAGTGCTGCTCTTTTGAGGTAAGGGATAGTAAGGGATTTTAAGGGTTGTTATGTTTTTCAGTTTCGATATTTTTCTGACCTTCAAAAATTCTGAAAAAATTTGAAATGATAATTTGATGAGTTTTCTTGATTGTGTCCAAAAATGGCGATTTTTGAATGTATAGATTAAGAGTTGTGAATTTTATGAGAAAAGACTATTTTAAAAGTAACCGCTTATAACTCCTTGTGGTTAACTCTAAAATTTGTGAAATTTTTATTTGGAGTACATGTATATGATAGAAGTATACTCTGTAAATTTCAAAATTTTTGGATAAAAGTATAATTTTTGATAAATATCTAAATATTCGGCTATTTTGGCCATATAAAAAGCAGTAAATGATTTTTAAAAATTCTGAGAAAAATATATGTTCAATATAGGACTATATTCTACTAAATCTCATAAAAGAAAATTTGTTTGTACTGATTTGGTATTTTTCATGAAAATAGACTAGTTATGAGTAAATGAATTAAATATGTTATGTGAAGTAAGAAAATTGGAAAATAGGATTTTATGGCTTGAGAATCCTATATGAGGTATATGCAGATTTTTGATGAGGGTTTTGGTTATTGGTGATGAAATCTTATGAGTTTAGAATTTTAGGATGATTAAATGCATTATTTAGTAAAGTGTAAACAATTTAAATAAATTGTTTATAAGTTTAAGAAATGTTATTTCAATATCATTATACCGAAATATTGGTATGAATTTTATTGTAAAATTTCTACCTTTTTATGTCGGGTTTACAAATCACGAGTTACTAATCACGAGTTACTATTCATGAGTTACTATTCATGAGTTACTATTTACGAAGTTACTATTCATGGATTACTATTCACGAGTTACTATTCATGACAAAATTGGTTTCTTTTTCTAACCAAATTATAGTTGATTTATGAATATTACTCTTGAGATTAAATCTAGATGTTTTGATTATATTGATTTTACTATTATATATAACATTTTTATAACCCTAATGATGATATTTCTATTTGACTTGAGTGTAAAGATGGGTAGATTTTTGGTATAATCATGACTATGGGTTCCCTTTGACTAGTAGTGCAAAGTTAAATTGTTGACTGGTATGATCATGACCATTGAATTTATAATTGAATATCTTTAGGTTAAGTGCAAAGGTGAAATGATCAACATGGTTATAATTATTGTTTATATAAAGTCTGAAATGATTATATATTTCTTTGAGATATTAATATATTTGGCCTGTAGTGCAAATATGAACTGTTGATGAATATATTTGGCCTGTAGTGCAAATATGAACTGTTGAGGAATATTTTGGCCTGTAGTGCAAAGATGAATTGTTGATGAATATCTTTGGCCCGTAGTGCAAAGATGACCTGTTGTTGAATATTTTTGGCATGTAGTGCAAAGATGAATTGTTGATGAATATCTTTAGTCCGCAGTGCAAAGATGACCTGTTGTTGAATATCTTTGGCCTGTAGTGCAAAGATGATCTATTGTCAAATATCTTTGGCCTGTAGTGCAAAGATGAATTGTTGATGAATATCTTTGGCCCGTAGTACAAAGATGACCTGTTATTGAATATCTTTGGCCTGTAGTGCAAAGATGGTCTGTTGATGAATATCTTTGGCCGTAGTGCAAAGATGAAATTGTTAGTATGATTATAAACATGAACTGTGATTTGGTATAACCATGATCTTTGATGTTTCAGGTAAAGACATGTGATAAAAATTATCTTCGTCCTGAATGCGAAGAGGAATTTAGAATTACAATTATGATTATGAGTTATTCATATAAATGTGGAAAGGAACTGTTGATTAATGTTACAGGGATAAAACATTGTCAGTGGACTTTTAATGTGGAGAAGATAATAGACTTTATGGTCTATTTGACTCTTCTAATGGATTGTTCGTTCCGCTGCAACTATGGTTGAAAATTTTTGTCATCTATCATATGTTCTAAATCTCTGATTTATTACTGTTGAAGGCTATTGATAATTTATTTATCTTTAGTCATGATATTCTTTACTGAGCTAGTTGTGCTCACCCTTCTGTTTCACAATTCCTTTCAGGTAATAAGAGTGTAGCTGGGTCGAGCGGGGGTAACAGGGGAATAGAACGGTGGTCATCATTTAGTAGTTATATTTGGTGAATTAAATAGGGTGAGGCGAACCCAACGTTGGAAGGGTGTTTTGTCACTATCATACAAGATGTCTAATAACATACAACCTCGTGTCATCATAAGACACGGTTGTGCACACCCACTTACTGAGTATATCTACGAGCACTACTTATATAATCTTGGTGTTTGTTTGAAGTATAATTCTCAATTGGAGACAGTGGAGATAATGATATGTCAAGAAAAGACTTACCATTGGAAAGAATATGATAGTAATCTTCTCGTTTTTCTTTGGGGTCTATTGGGTCAACCAAGGATAATTCTGTGGCCATATGATATCTATCATAACCTGGAAGCATGGCCTCCCATGTACGAAGGTTTCCTTGAGCACTTCCCAAAGATTCTAATTTCTAAAACAGTTTTTGACTATACCTTTATGTAAGGTACCATTGTGACGTACTATCCAAGGTTGAGATGAGAGTCACAGTTGGTATATATTTGTGTCAAAACTCACAGCATATATGTTGTTGTATTTTGTACGAGAATTATGATAATGAAGTTGTAGTTATTTTCTGTACCATGTATTTGGCGACTCAGAATGGGTTGGGTGGAATGGACCTATTTTGGGGTCGTCACATGAACAGCAAGAACCTAACAACAATACAGTATAAAGGTTGCTTAGCTCCCATAAAAGCCAACAATTGGACAGTCAAAACCCACAAAGGAACTAGTAATTATTTTAAAAAGCAAAATATGATGGTTGTCTGAAGTACAACTTTCAAACTAAATTCATTTATATATTGGCTGGTGGTCACATGAATGGCATGCTCTCTGACCATGTTAGGGATAAAAGCATAGTAAATTTTCTGTTGTGGGACATATTACAACCTCAGCCGTCATGAAGAATAAATAGACTAAATACACTATTGCTTGCCGGACCACCCTGACCTGTTGTGAACTTGAATAATACTTGCAAGGTACATTGTTTAACAAAGTTTCTAGATTGTATGGAGGCGGTGAATAGACCAGTTTAAATATTAACCAAAAGTTCATGACTGCAAGGTACTATATCGAATGGTGTTACTAATGAAGATCATGCTTCAAAGAATCTAAGAAGATGTATCAACCAACATCATGATGGTATGACCATGCCTTTCGTAGTAAGATAAAATAACATGAGTTTGATCATGTAGTTCTACATATAACATATTAAACCATTGATTCCACAGTTATAACAAACAAATTTTACACCGTTAATGATTGTCATGGTCTTCATAATTAAAATATTGTTTTGATTACTTCTTTTATTAAAATATTGGTGTTAGCATAATTAAATGCAATCACAAAAAGGATATATATATATATATAAATGAGTATCAGAATGGCATGGGGCCTGATGGTGAGTTAGTAGAAGCTATTGACAGCAGACAATCAAAAAGCACTATTGAGGAGCTTGATGACTTTTGCAAGGAGGGTAAACTGAAGGAAGCCATGAATCCACATGATTTATAATTGTGCTAATAATCAGAACCTCAGAAAATAAGAAACACAATGATACCTTTTTTGTCGCAAAATGTCAAAGCTTAGATTCTGTGTCAGTGCAATCCCTTGGAGTATGAAATAACTCCTATGATGCAATTCCCGATAGTTCCCCCAAATCAACTAACCCAATTATACACAAAACATTCAAAGCGTAACATTTGATGTATGATTCAGATTATTAAGTGGATGGTTCAACGGTAATTCAAACTTGGCAAATTATGTAATTCACTAAATTCTGTAAAATTAAATTTCATATTGTATTAAACGATGAAAGAAAAACATAAATTCTAAAACAAATACCAAACATAAATTTCCAACAAATACAATGCAATGAATTCATCTAATTTGCTTTACTTTAATAAACAGTTTCTGGGATCAGATCTTTTACACAATCATTTGATGAAGGTGGACTAATCCATTAGATTCCTATTTCCTCCTTTCTTACATTTATAACTGTTTATGGAGGTGTCAGGATCGGTGATCTTAACAGGCTGACATCAAACGGAGAATAAATTCTACATCCATAACGACCATGATACAACACATAGGATCAAAGTTGTGACACCCCCAAAATAGGTATACATCACCTATTCTGAGTCGCCAGATACATGGTACAGAATACAAATACAAACTAATTATACAACAGTCGTGTAAAATACGACAAAACATATGCTGTGAGTTTTAATACAAATATTGTCATCTAGACAATATTCACATTTAATGGAGTCCTCATTACATTTATTATCACACTATTTCACATAATAGTGAGGACTACTAATGCACCATCTAGGACCATCACTCCGTTTCCCGACTAGTTCCGGCTACGTTCTCATTTTCTGAAGAGAACAGTGAAAGAAAGGGTGAGCTCAACTAGCCCAGTAAGAAATATTATGACTAAGATAATGCAGAATAAATTATCGTTAGCCTTCAACAGTGTTAAACTGATAAAATATAACAGACATCAAATTTAACTGCAGCGGCACAAGCAATCCATTAAAAGAGTCAAGTAGAGAATAAAATCTACTATCTTTTATGATTTAAAAGGTTTTTTCATCACTTTTATCGCTGGAACTCATCTTAATAAATAATCCACATCATCCCTGCACTACGGCCAAGGATATTCATTAGTATCACAACCAAAAATTATCCATGCACTACGGGCCAAGGATATTCGTGTATTCATCAATGGTCATGATCATGCCAACAACTGTCCATCAATGCACTACAGGCCAATGAGGACTTTTACCACATCATTTGTAACATTACGGTCATGATTACACCGAATAATCCCTGGTCATAATCATACCAAGTCCATCTATGCACTACAGGCCACAGATGAATTTTAACAAAATATAAACATGAGGATGATGACAATGACATAAGAATTCAATAAAACAAGTTCAAGAATTAATTTATGCAGGAACTAATAACATCTAAATTGTCAACATGATACTTCTTTATAGAGTAAAATTCAAGAATGCTCAGAAGAATATTTCCATAAAAAGATACTGGAGGAAGCGCAAATATCAAGGATATTCTACTAATTTTATGGAGTATAGAAGCCAAAACTTTAACCAACTGAGTATAATAAAGAATGGAATAACAAAAGAAATCACCAGGCATGCGATAGGCCGCACAGGCAAGTTATTCTAACAAAATAATAAATAATGGAACCAGGTCTGGCGTAAAACGCGCAGACAGGATATTCCAACAGAATATTAAAGACGGAACCAGGTCCGGCGTAAAACGCACAGACAAGATATTCTAACAGAATAATAAAGACGGAACTAGGTCTGACGTAAAATGCACAGACAAGATATTTCAACAGAATTATAAAGACGGAACTAGGTTCGGCGTAAAACGCACAGACAGGATATTCCAACAGAATAATAAAGACAGAACCAGGTCCGGCGTAAAACGCACAGACATGATATTCCAGCAGAATAATAAAGAATGGAATAACAGAAGAATTTCACCAAGTATAGGGTAGCCCGCGTATACAGGTTATTCCAACAAAATAATAAATAATGGAATAACAGAAGTTCTCTTCATGAATACAAAAGAAATAATATCCCTTACCTTAAGAAGAAGAGTACTGAATATAGGAGTAGTGAAGTAGCAGAATACTTTTCTTCTTTCTCTCTATAATTTCTCTCTCTAGAGTTTCAGTGAATTCGTAAGAAATAATGAAGGAATGAGCTTCTATTTATAGAAGAATGGACTGCATAATAACTAATTTATGAACGGTCCAGATTGATTTACTTTTAATCGGACGATCCATATTTAAAGCAAAATCTTTTAAATAAAATATAATATATTCTATTTATAATCTAATAAAACGAATAACTTTATAAAAGTATTCTATTTTATATAAAAAAAATTTACTATGCAAAACACTATGCAAAACTATGCATCATAAAATATAATATATTCTATTTATAGAATAACTTTATAAAAGTATTTTATTTTATATAAAAAGTTTTTTTGTTTTATTACATTAATAATACTAATAAAACAAAACTGAGTGACTTATCACATAAGCATCAATAATCAATAACGTGTGCTGCTATGCAACCACGCGTATTACTGTATTTTTACTACCAAGTAGTTCAACAGTATTAACGGTAAAACTTCAGCCGTTATTTTCATAAAATATTTTTATCGTTTTCTCAATCCGACAATAATTTCGTTGCGGGGTCCACCAATAATTGTGTCGTTGTACGAATATTCCCTGATAAAACGAATATTTTCCGACCAATCGAATATTATACAATAACTTGCGTACTTTGCAAAATTTATAAATATTACCCACAACTATAACATTATATCAAATTCATTTCATAATATTTAAAAATGATATTTATAGAAAACTCATCTTTATTAAAAAAAATTGGAGCCTTACAACCTCCCCTTCTTGTGAAATTTCGCCCTTGAAATTAGGGTACGTACCTTATATGTCGAAGAGGTAAGGATACCATGATTTCATTTCAGATTCTAACTCCCAGGTTATTTTCTCAACATCGTGGTTCCTCCACAAAACTTTAACTTGAGGTATAACCTTGGAGCGTAGCACATGATCCTTCTTATCCAAGATTTTAACAGGAACCTCTTCATACGTTAAATCTTTCGCTATTTCGTCCGGTTCTAACTCAATAATGTGGTACGGGTCTTTCACATATTTACGTAACAAAGATATGTGAAAAATGTTATGAACACGAGATATACTTGGCGGTAAAGCGAGTCTATAAGCCACAGTTCCTACTCAATCGAGGATTAAAAATGGGCCAATGAATCGAGGATTGAGCTTTCCTCTATTTCTAAATCTCGTAAGTCCTTTCCATGGAGCAACACGTAACAACACATGATCTCCAATATCGAATTTTACGTCCTTGCGATGAAGATCAGCATAACTCTTTTGTCGATCTTGTGAGGTTTTTATACGTTGCCGGATCGTTTGAATCTTTTTCGTAGTCATACATACCAACTCCGGTCCCAACAGCGTTGTTTCACCCACCTCATCCCAGCATACTGGAGAACGACACTTTCTTCCATACAACGCTTCGAATGGAGCCATGCCAATACTTGCTTTATAGCTGTTGTTGTAGGAAAACTCCACCAATGGTAAGAACTTGATAGATCTTCAAGAGTTTGAATAGTCCTCCCCGACTGCCCGTCCGTTTGAGGATGATATGCCGAATTAAACCGTAAATCCGTGCCCATAGCTTTCTGCAAACTAACCTAAAATCGTGAAGTGAATCTTGGGTCTCGATCAGAAACTATGGATACTGACATACCGTACAATCTTATAATCTCGTTTATGTACATACGAGCAAGACATTCAAGTGTATAAATTTCTCGTACAGGTAAGAAATGAGCCGACTTGGTTAATCTATCAACAATGACCCAAATCGCATCTATACCTTGAGAAACCTTGGGAAGACCGGTGACGAAATCCATGGTAATGTGCTCCCACTTCCATTCTGGAATTTCAAGTAGTTGCAATAGACCTTTTGGTACTTGATGCTCCACCTTGACTCGTTGACACGTTAGACACCTTGAGATAAACAGTGCTATCTCTCTCTTCATATTGCCCCACCAAAATCTATGTCGAAGATCATGATACATTTTGGTACTCCCAGGATGGATTATAAACGGTGTGTTGTGCGCCTCCATCATGATGTTATACTTTAAATCAGGCTCGTTAGGAATACAAAGTCTGGAGTTGACTCGAGTATTCCTTCCTCATTGATTTTTGCATCCGGCATAACATCTTCTTGCAGTTTCTTCCTTATACGCATCAGCTCCAGGTCTGTAGCTTGAGCAGCTTTAACTTTATCAATTAAAGTCGGTTCTACTTGTATATTTGCCATCATCACATGGGCCCCCGGAGTCTTTAACTCTATCTCCATCCTTTGCAGGTCACATAAAATAGGCCTTTGCATTGACAATATCGCACTCGTACCCGCATACGATCTTCTCTCAATGCGTCAGTTACCACGTTCGCTTTTCCAGGATGGTATTGGAGGGTATGATCATAATCTTTCAACAGTTCAAGCCAACGTCGTTGCCGCATGTTAAGTTCCTTTTGGGTGAAGAAATATTTGAGGCTTTTATGATCCGTAAAGATCTCCACTTTCTCCCCATACAAATAATGCCTCTAAATTTTAAGTGCGAAGACAACAGCTGCCAACTCTAGATCATGAGTAGGATAATTCCTCTCATATTCTTTGAGTTGTCGAGAGGCATATGCTATGACTTTTTCATGTTGCACGAGAACACATCCTAACCTTTTGCTTGAAGCATCACTGTAGATGAGAAATCCCTCAGAGCCAGATGGTATTGTCATAACAGGTGCTGAAATTAGTCTCCTCTTGAGTTCTTGAAAACTCTTCTCACATACTTCGCTCCAATCGAATTTTGTATCTTTCCGAGTCAGCTGAGTTAATGGAGTAGCGATTCGAGAAAACCCTTCTACGAATCTCCGATAATAACCAGCTAAGCTAAGAAAGCTACGTACTTCGGTCACTAATTTAGGTTGCTCCAAGCTTTGAATAGCTTCAATCTTTGCTGGGTCAACAGATATTCTATGACTTGATACTACGTGCCCAAGGAATGCTACTTCCTCCAGCCAGAACTCGCATTTCTTCAACTTGGCATAAAGCTTGTTTTCACGAAGCTTTTGGAGTATCAGCCTCAAGTGTTGCTCATGATCTTCACGGCTTTTGGAATAAATAAGGATGTCATCAATAAAGAAGACCACAAAGTGATCCAAATATTCCTTAAATACTTGGTTCATCATATCCATGAAGGCAGCAGGAGCATTAGTCAATCTAAAAGACATGACTAAGAATTCATAATGCCCGTAACGAGTTCTGAAGGCAGCCTTTAGAATATCCTCAGTTCTAACCTTCAGCTGATGATATCCAGAATGAAGATCGATCTTTGAAAAGAATTGTGCTCCTTGCAACTGGTCAAACAGGTCATCAATGCGAGGCAACGGGTACTTATTTTTGATGGTGACATGATTCAACTCCCGATAATCAATACAAAGTCGCATACTTCCATCTTTCTTCTTCACGAATAGAACAGAAGCACCCCAAGGAGAAGTACTAGGTAGAATGAAACCGATATCTAACAATTCCTGTAATTGGGTCTTTAACTCTTAAAGTTCAATAGGTGCCATCCGATATGGGGCTTTGGAAATGGGTTTTGTACCAGGTTCAAGGTCAATAGAAAATTCAATTTAACGCTCTAGGGGTAGGCCAGGAAGTTCTTCAGGGAATACGTCAGGAAATTCATTAACAATAGAAATATCATTCAGAACTGACGTATTTTTGTTTAGTTCTGTGACATGAGCTAAGAAAGCTTGACATCTGTTTTTCAATAAACGAATAGCTTTATGACTTGAGATGACAGTGATTGATTTTAATGATTTGGTCGCTTGAATTCGCATAATAGGTTGATTAGGAATATGAAAGCTAACAACCTTACGAAAATATTCAATTTTAGCATGATGAGTAGTTAACCAATCAATCCCTAGAATCACATCAAATGCAAGTATTTTTAATGAAATAAGATCGACAGGTAATGTGAGGGTAACGATTTGAACCAAACAAGACTTATAAACAGTGAATGTAATAAAGGTTTCTCCCAACGGAGTTTCCATAGATAAGTCAACGTCTAATTTCTCAAGAGTTAAATTTAATCGTTGAGCGCAAGTAGGAGAAATAAAAGAATGGATAGAACCGGTATCAAATAAGGTATAGACTTCACTAATGTTTATGATAAGCTTACCCGTGATGATCTCGTTCGGCTTTCTTGCTTTCTGGGAGGTCACAACAAATGCTCTCCCTTGAACTCCTGGTTTTGACTTGTCTGGGACGGTATTTTGTGTCACCGTTCCAACTGGACTTGTCATCGGTGCACGACAAAATCGGGCTAGGTGACCTTCTTTTCCACAATTATAACAAGCTTTGGATGGCATCGCGCAGTTTGGACTGATATGTCCTTCCCCTCCGCATTTGAAGCATATGATAGGTGGTCGTTCTCCTTCCTTAACAACGGGTGTTGGTGCTGACATCTTTCCATTATTGTTGAATCTCCTCTTCTTGAAATGTCCACTTTTATTTCCTTGGCCATGATTACCACCAAAGTGGTTACCATTTCTGGCATGTTGATTCCCTCCACGTTTGTTGTCACCGCTTCGATGACTGTTACCACTGGTATTTTCATTCTGCTGGCTACTTTCTCTTGGTTGCATTGACTCGTTATAACGCTCCAATAACTGAGCCCTATTTATAACATCTGAATACAAACACAGTTTATGAGAAATAAGATATTGACGTATCTCCGGTTTCAAACTTCTTAAAAATATTCGCGTCATTCTTTCCTCATTATCAATCAAGTGGGACGCAAACCGGGACAACTCGACAAACTTAACTTCGTACTGCGACACGGTCATATTATTCTGCTCCAACTTGATGAACTCTACCTCCTTCATGTGACGAATACTTTCGGGAAAGTACTTGTCATTGAACAGTTCTTGAAACTTTTCCCAAGACATCTTCAATGCGGCAGGTTGAGCACGCTTTATCGATTTTCACCAGTAATCTGCCTCTCCTCGCAACATAAAGGTGGCAAAGGGAACCTTTTTCTCCTCGGCGCATCCCAAGACATCAAATATCTTGGTGATCTGCTTGATCAACGTTTCCGCCTTAAGTGGTTTTGGCTCTCCAATAAACTCCGGTGGTCCCAGCTCTTTGAACTGCTTAGCGGTGACCGTCCGAGAGTTTTCAGTGTTTCCACCTACATTTTGGACAGGAGCCTCTCTCGCCTGATGTTGCATGAATTGCATAAAGCCTCTGAACATTCCATCATTCATCATTTGGTCAGTGTTGTTATTTGCATGAGGATTGTCGCCTTCATGATGCACATTATCCTGATTATTGATATGTGGAACCTCAACGGTCTCCTGTGCTCCATTGCTATTCTCAACATTTTCGGATGTCATTTTCAGATACTGCCATAAAATAAAGGTTAATTGACATGTAAAATAATATCCCTATACTCTGACCGACCAATTAAATACCAAATAAGCTTAGGTAGGTCATACTAGCGAAAGAATTCCCTGTTTCTCCCCTCCTAGTTCTTATCTCACATCTTAGCCAGGGATCATATCCCTAAGCTCTGATACCAACTGTGACGCCCCCAAAATAGGTATACATCACCTATTCTGAGTCGCCAGATACATGGTACAGAATATAAATACAAACTAATTATACAACAGTCGTGTAAAATACGACAAAACATATGTTGTGAGTTTTAATACAAATATTGTCATCTAGACAATATTCACATTTAATGGAGTCCTCATTACATTTATTATCACACTATTTCACAGAATAGTGAGGACTACTAATGCACCATCTAGGACCATCACTCCATTCCCCGACTAGTTCCGGCTACGTTCTCATTTTCTGAAGAGAACAGTGAAAGAAAGGGTGAGCTCAACTAGCCCAGTAAGAAATATTATGACTAAGATAATGCAGAATAAATTATCGTTAGCCTTCAACAGTGTTAAACTGATAAAATATAACAGACATCAAATTTAACTGCAGCGGAACAAGCAATCAATTAAAAGAGTCAAGTAGAGAATAAAATCTACTATCTTTTATGATTTAAAAGATTTTTTCATCACTTTTATCGTTGGGACTCAGCTTAATAAATAATCCACATCATCCCTGCACTACAGCCAAGGATATTCATTAGTATCATAACCACAAATTATCCATGCATTACGGGCCAAGGATATTCGTGTATTCATCAATGGTCATGATCATGCCAACAACTGTCCATCAATGCACTACAGGCCAATGAGGACTTTTACCACATCATTTGTAACATTACGGTCATGATTACACCGAATAATCCCTGGTCATAATCATACCAAGTCCATCTATGCACTACATGCCACATATGACTTTTAACAAAATATAAACATGAGGATGATGACAATGACATAAGAATTCAATAAAATAAGTTCAAGAATTAATTTATTCCGGAACTAATAACGTCCAAATTGTCAACATGATACTTCTTTGTAGAGTAAAATTCAAGAATGCTCAGAAGAATATTTCCATGAAAAGATACTGGAGGAAGCGCAAATATCAAGGATATTCCACTAATTTCATAGAGTATAGAAGCCAAAACTTTAACCAACTGAGTATAATAAAAAATAGAATAACAAAAGAAATCACCAGGCATGCGATAGACCGCACAGGCAGGTTATTCCAACAGAATAATAAATAATGGAACCAAGTCCGGCGTAAAACGCACAGACAGGATATTCCAACAGAATAATAAAGACGAAACCAGGTCCGACGTAAAATGCACAGACAAGATATTCCAATAGAATAATAAAGACGGAACCAGATCCGACGTAAAACGCACAGACAGGATATTCCAACAGAATAATAAAGATGAAACTGGGTTCGGCGTAAAACACACAGACAGGATATTCCAACAGAATAATAAAGACGAAACCAAGTCCGGCGTAAAACGCACAGACAGAATATTCCAACAGAATAATAAAGAATGGAATAACAGAAGAATTTCACCAAGTATAGGGTAGCCCGCGTATACATGTTATTCCAACAGAATAATAAATAATGGAATAACAGAAGTTCTCTTCATGAATACAAAAGAAATAATACCCCTTACCTTAAAAAGAAGAGTACTGGATATAGGAGTAGTGAAGTAGCAGAATACTTTTCTTCTTTCTCTCTATAATTTCTCTCTCTAGAGTTTCAGTGAATTCGTAAGAAATAGTGAACGAATGAGCTTCTATTTATAGAAAAATGGACTGCTTAGTAACTCATTCATGAACGGTCTAGATTGATTTACTTTTTATCGGACGATCCATATTTAAAGTAAAATCTTTTAAATAAAATATAATATATTCTATTTATAATCTAATAAAACGAATAACTTTATAAAAGTATTCTATTTTATATAAAAAGATTTTACTATGCAAAATACTATGCATGCACTATGCAACACTATGCATCATAAAATATAATATATTCTATTTATAGAATAACTTTATAAAAGTATTTTGTTTTATATAAAAAGTTTTTCTGTTTTATTACATTAATATTACAAATAAAATAAAACTGAGTGACTTATCACATAAGCATCAATAATCAATACCGTGTGCTACTATGCAACCACGCGTATTATTGTACTTTTACTACCGAGTAGTTCAACAGTATTAACGGTAAAACTTCAGCCGTTATTTTTATAAAATATTTTTATCGTTTTCTCAATCCGACAATAATTTCGTTGCGGGGTCCACCAATGATTGTGCCGTTACACGAATATTCCCTGATAAAATGAATATTCTCCGACCAATCTAATATTATACAACAACTTGCATACTTTACAAAATTTATAAATATTACCCACAACTATAATATTATATCAAATTCATTCTATAATATTTAAAAATAATATTTATAGAAAACTCATCTTTATTTAAAAAAACTGAGGTCTTACAAATGTAGCCTTTTTAAAAACTATGGTAATATAATTCTACTATGATGAAAACAAAATAATAAGATAATGAGGCCACGATGGAACCTACGAATAATCAATTGTTTCCCCTTATCACCTTCCTTAAGTCTTTAAGATTAACGAGAACAATTAATTGTTTCCCCTTATCTTTCTCTCTCTTCTTCTCCGAGTAAAAGTATTTTGCTTTATGTATGTTTTGAAATTAACTAACAATGATACGAATGAAAAAAATTGTAAGGAAATGTAGATGGGAAATTGGAAAACTTACTTGAAAAATAACTGTTGTGAATCGCTACTTCAGCTCTTCAATTAATTAACTCAACAGTTCTTCAGCTCTTACTCTGTTTCATCTTTCCACAAATTGCTACTTTTTGCTCGCCGTGACTTGCTTCTTCCTAGGTTTCGATTCGTGATGTTCATTATTTAGGGCTGACGAATTTGAACCAAGACGGAATGAATTTAGTTTCTACATTTGAATGTATTTAGGGTTTTTACAATTAGGGGATCATTTGGGGTTGACGAATTAGGGGATTGAACCAACTCAGTTGTTATTTTAGACGCACTGGTATTTCAAGGATATTATTGTCAAGGGCAATATGAAGCACTAAATAGGATGGACAGACGTTGAAATTGTAGAAGGACAGATGTCAATTTATTGTGTCATGTACTGTGATTAGTGAAGTTCCCTAACTCATAGCAAATTTTGCAAACTATGCAAGTCATTTATGTTGAACACGTTCTTTATTTAAGTAAGTTCTCGCACTCTTGTACATTTGAACTTAGTTCATTATTAAAACTGTAAAAAAATTAAAAAACTTCTTGGACCGTCTATAAAAGGAGTTTATGTCATTTGTTCGACTAAATTCAGTTGTTTTGTTTCGACCAATTTATTGAACTGTTTATGATTCTTTGGTGATATGCTAATCTAATTCAAATTAATTTGGTGTTGATCCTGGGGTTTTGACTGAGTATGAACAACCCTAAAAATAGAAGTATTGTGTTAAGGTTGAGTAACTGACATTAATATCATGTTGTGTAAATACAGTGTGATTAAATGTTACATGTAACATAGAGGTATTATTAGGTTGATCGCCTAATGATCCTCCTTGAACTTACCATCTTAGATGCATTTCGTTAATCTTATGTGCAATGAGGAAGTAAATATACACCTAAAAATGTTAGTGCAATGGTTTCACAATTATGGTAATACAGTTAGGCTATGTTTGTTTGTAAAAAATATGTTTGAGATTGAACTATTTGTCTTAATTTAACATTAATTCGGACTATTTTATCTCATGATGGGAGATTAATAGTCCTTTAAATAGTTCTTTGGATTATTTTTAATTTGTCATTTTCTAAGGCTATTTATAAGGAATTATATAATCTCATGATGAATATGGATTAATAGTCTCCCCATTTTAAATTATCAAATGACTTTATGAGACTAATAGTTTCACATTAAGGGACTAATAGTCCATTATCAAATGATTAAATAGTTCGAAATAATGTTAAATTAAAACAAATAGTTCAATCTCAACATGATTTTTACAAACAAACATAGCCTTAGACTTATAAAAATGATAAACTTGGAATTAAATGAATTTTTTCTTTAATATTAGGATTGTCCAAAAATAAAAAGTTGTACTATAAAATGGATCTACATGAAGAGAATATTTTTTCATTGCAAAAGAGTGAGACAGTGAACGAAAAAAGAGTTAAGATGGGGAAGTTTGCTAAGGTGCTACTGATCTTCATTGTCATTATTGTTGTCTTCAAATCAGTTATCGTCGGAGGAAGAAGAAGCATCAAGATCAGCGATGAGAATGATGATGATCAGGATTTCCCACATGTTGCACTTTTCATTATTCCATCCTTCCTTAATATTCCAAAATACCCCTATTTTTTTGGGTTTTCACTTCCTAGTTCAGGTCCCACTGATTCCTTCAGGATCCAACTGGATCTAGCGGATCCCTTCTCTTAGCTAACTCGTCGAATCTTATTCAGAAAAGAATTGCTATGGAAAGGAAATTGTCCTATTTTGAATAGATGTCCTATTATTAGAAGGAATCTTATTTTTGGTAGGAATATTATTTTGAAAGTAGTTTTATTTGTAGTAGGTATAGTTATTATGTGAGAGTCTTTTAATTAGATTAGGAAAAGGGGGTTGTGGGTACTCTATAAATAGAGTCTTGTGTTTAAAGAAAGAAAAAATAACAACAAAGAGGTAGTAACATCCTAGAGAGTTGAGAGATAGTGTAATTGGGTCTTGGGTTGTTGTGTGAGGGAGGGTTTTTTCCAACTTTTATTCCGTGTAAAAAGTTGTACCATTGAGATTGAAGTTGGTTTTATGGATTAGGTCATTGAGGACCAAATCACGTTAAATATTATGTTGTTTTTCTTTCTTAAGCATTATTATTTATTTTACGTGACTTAATTCTCAACAAGGGGTATCAATTGCTAGGTTGATTGGATCCAAGGTAGAGGGAATTATTTTGCCTAATACGATGGCGGAGAATTTGGGTAAATTTGAGTTTCCAATCTTCGATGGGAAAACAAATTTCACACTGTGGCAGAGTAGCGTGCAAGATCTTTTGGTGTTGCAAGGACTTGATCAAGCTTTGGAGGAGAAAAAACCAAACGATGTAAAAGATGCAAATTGGCAAACAATTCACAAGAAGGCGGTAAGCACAATACGCTCATCGTTAGCACCTGAGATAAAGTATAATGTGTTGAAAGAGACTGCTCTAAAAAAATTATGGGAAGAGCTCGAGAAGAGTTATGCTTTGAAGTCGTTAACCAGCAGATTGTGCTTGGAGATGGAATTGTACTCCTTGAATATGAAGGGTCGAATCTCTATGATCATCTAAATGCTTTTAGCAGGTTAATATCTTAATTGTTGAATACGAATGAAAAATTGGGAGATGAGGAGAAGTCATTGCTCTTATTGTCATATTTACCCAAGTCTTACAAGTCGATGGTGCAAGCACTATTGGTGGAAAAATCAACTTTGATTTTAGATGAGGTGGTTTCTGTTTTATATATGAGAAAGTCAAAAGTTGATGGGAGGAGCAATAACATTGTTGAGCAAGCACTAACCGTGGAGGGTTCTAATCGAGGGAGACATCAATAGAGAGATAATAGTAGAGAAAGATCAAGAGATTATAGTGATAAAGAGTGCTACTATTGTGGAGAGAAGGGCCACATCCAATACCAATGCAGAACATTAAGGGAGGACATGAAGAGTTTAAGAAAGTATCAAGAAAAATTGAAAGATAAAGAGAAATTTGAATATGCTAATATGCTTAGTGAAGCTGAAAAAGAAGTTGTTTTAATGGTTAAGAGTGATTATAATAAAGATGAATGAGTATTGGATTCTGCAGCTTCTATGCATATTTGCAAGGAGAGAGATTGTGTTAAGAGTTTGTAGGAAGATGGAGAATTTGGCTACGTTAATGCGGTGAATAAAGGGAGAGTGAAGATTGAAGGCGTTGGAAGTTTTTGCTTCAAACTTTATGATGGTTTTTCGAAGATTCTTGAGAAGGTATGTTATGTCTACGGTTGTGGTGAGAATATAATTTCTTTGGGAGAATTATCCTCACGTGGATATACATATGCGGTTCAAGGAAATTCGTGCAAGGTGTTCAAGGAAGACAACTTAATTCTCCAAGGTAGGAAGAATGGAAAATTAATTTGTGTATTAGATGGACATTGTCTACGTGGAAAGAAGACCAAGAAGAGCAACCATCGAGTGAAATTCAGAGATAAAGTGAAGTGTTTGGGGATTCGAGTCGATGGAGGAATTGTTAGGTAACTCCTCGAATTCTATTCAGAAAAGAATTGCTATTATGGAAAGGAAGCTGTCCTATTTTGAATAGGTGTCCTATTATGAGAAGGAATCTTATTTTTGGTAGGAATATTATTTTGGAAGCAAATTTTATTTGTAGTAGGTATAGTTATTATGTGAGAGTGTCATCATTAGATTAGGAAAAGGGGGTTGTGGGTACTCTATAAATAGTCTTGTGTTTAAAGAAAGAAAAAAAAAACAAAGAGGTAGTAACATCCTAGAGAGTTGAGATAAGGTGTAATTGGGTCTTGGGTTGTTGTGTGAGGAATGATTTTTCTAGCTTTTATTCCGTGCAAAAAGTTGTACAATTGAGATTAATATATTGAAGTTGGTTTCGTAGATTAGGTCATTGAGGACCAAACCACGTTAAATATTGTGTTGTTTTTCTTTCTTAAGTGTTATTATTTATTTTGCGTGACTTAATTGTCAACACCTTCTCTTTTGATTCTTCTCTTTCGATTCGGACGGTTCTGGGCCCCACATTTCTGTCTCCCACCTGTTCGTCCACCAAGGTTGTATAAATTACTCTAGAAACAAAATATTTTCAACATTAATTAATTAGATGAACTCCACGCACCACAAAATATAGGTATCTTTATGCTATGCTTGGAATTTGCAAAATATAAAGAATAAAATCACAAAAAAGGGATTCAGTTACAATGAAGTTAACTTCATGGTAAATTGGTCAATTGACTAATACAGTACTGACACGCAAAATGAGAGATCACCTACAGCCTGTGTGTCGACACTGTATTAGTCAATTGATCAAAGTTAACTTCATGTTAACCACTCTTAAAAAAAAGGATAAGAAATTAAAGAAAATATAAGAATTTATTTTTCCAATGTCCTTCCATTAATGGGGTTGGGTATTTTTATTCTTTTTCGTTCATTCATTGATTACACGTTTTACAATATTAATAATTACTCCAACTGTCCCATAATATGACGTTTTAGATTATTTTATTTTTCCTAAATTATTTGTCGTTTTATATAATTTAAGAGAAATAATTATAATTTTTCAAAAATTACTCCTCATGGGAAAATTTTACATATGAGAGATAGTATATGATAAGTATATGATAAAAAGTTATTATAAACAATTAATATTATATTTAATGTTATACAATCATTTTATTAATTCTTGTTCACAACTTTAAAAGTCATATATTATAGGACGAAAGGAATATAAGCAAGTTTGGTGGCTGCTTTGTATGGTGGCCCATTCTGTGTCACAGTCTTTTATGAAAACTGATGTAGCTAGAGAATAACTTTTAATATTTGTTTGGCGTCATTTAAGGAATCCAATATTGCTGGGATTTATATTTTTAATATATGTGTCGATATATTAGGTTATATATTAGAATGATTAATAGTAAACCAAGGTTTATATTGTTCACCGTTTGTTACTTGTAGAAAATGTGGTTTTAAAGGTCATTTTGATTCTAATTGTAATAAAATTAGAATAAAATAAATTTGGGTAAAGAAATGTGATTTATATGCTACTAACCCAAAAGGACCCAAGAAGATCTGGGTACCAACGAGGTAGAGACTATTTGTTCAATTTGTAGTTATCTTAAGGTCAAAATGGAGATGAATAATACTTTACTTTGAGAGACTACACTAAGGAGCTCAACTCTCAAGCTTATTATTGGTAACAAAATGTTGATATATATATATATATATATATATATATATATATATATATATATATAGGTAACAAATCGCAAAGGTATGATCATTTTGTTTATTTGCTATATGTGATATTGTTATAAGCTTGCTAAATTGATATGAATTAATTTTTGTTGATGACAAAGGGGGGAGATATATATGGGTAATGATGATTTTGTTTTAATTAACTTGTGCTTAATGATTTCTTTTTGATAATGATAAATGGGGAGAGATATTTTGGTATTTGAAATTGAATTGGTATTCATGTTGGTAGTGAGATACTATATTGTGCTGTTGGAATATGCAATGATAATTATTTGGATCAAGTCATTTTTTTGCTTCTTAATATGCATAAGTTTAGGGAGAGCCATATACATGTTATTATAAAGTTTAATATATTGTAATCATCAAAAAGGGGGAGAATGTTGGTTTTTATATTTTGTAATTTTTATGATGACAATATGCTAAAGTATATGAGTTATTAAATGCGCTGAAATTAACTTTGTAATGGTGTGTTGAAAATAATTAATAACCATTTTAATATATGTTGGATTGCATGGATTATATTATGGGTTGATGGGTTGATTAAATAATATAATCTATTGCTTTGTATGGCGGCCCATTACGTGTCACAGTCTTTTATGGAAACTGATGTAGCTAGAGAATATCTTTCGATATTTGTTTGGCATCATTTAAAGAATCCAATATTGCTGGGATTTATATTTTTAATATATGTGTTGATATATAGGATTATATATTTTTGGTATGGAGTCCAAATCAAATCTGAATTAGAGTATTTTAAGGAGATTGGAATTGGTGTAAAAGGTAACATGTTGAAATATTAGCATGTTATATCTTTTAATTAATATTTCTAGAATATATTTTTAATATATATATGTTATCTGTTATATATATATATATATATATATATATATATATATATATATATATATATGTGTGTGTGTGTGTGTGTGTGTGTGTGTGTGTGCGTGTGCGTGTGTATATATATGTATATATATCATGCTGAGAATGAGATATTGTTATGTTATTGGAAATGAGTCCTATAAGGAATATGTTTTTAACTGCTTCAACAGGTGACTTATTCCTTCGGTTAAGCTATTTTGTTTGACTAGAATATTATATCATTGGTTTATCATATTTGTTGGTATCTTTAATTGCTAAATGGCTATACCAACTGAGAATTAAGTTTCCTGTACTAATTTCTTTTTATATCCGTTGGTCAAATTCAGTAGCTATACTTATGAGATTTAAAACAACTGATCACTTGTTATCAATTTTATAGTTGTTGCTCAATCTTTGTATATGTTCATTCTCTTCGGCTAAAACGAAAAAAGAAGGCAGATAGCAGACTTGAAACATGGAGATTATTTTTTAAGAGCTTTCTAAATTTGTTCTTCCAGCAATCAATTGTATTGGTATTTAATTCCTTGTTGGCCGGAAAACAGAGCCCATTGTACTTCAAGTCCATTGTATTCTAATATCATTTATACTAAATTCTGAGTGTAAGCCATGTGAGGCTTGGTCTATCTAGTAATAGATAAAATCTGTTCTTAGAGAGCTTTCAAGGTTATAGTGGTACAAAGGTCTCAGTGGTAAGAAAACTTGCAGAGGTGATAAAGGGCAGTGGTGTCCATCAATGTGAAGCTACTTTGAACAGAGAGTTCTTTTTATTTGTACTTAATTGCATATTAAAATTTAATAAAAAGAGTCTCCAATACCGTTTGGTATTAGACATGGATTAAGCCACTATATTAGAAGATAGAGGCTGAACCACGTAAAAATCTTAACGTGATTTACTATTCTTTTTGTTTCTGTAATATGCTTTAATATTCTACAGATTTTGGTTTAAATCGTGGTCAAAATTATACTAAAACATACAAGTATTAGCTGTCCGATTATAACAGATAAAGAATATATACTAATACAAACATATATTAGCTGTCCGATTATAATAAACGAAAAACATATACTAATACGGACAAAATTAACCCATCCGATTATAGTCCGCAGTTATTTAAAAATTGACTACTGTTTACACCTGTTCACCCCCTCATAGGTGTACTTAATTACAGAATTTCAAAATTGATTGCCAACATATATCGGTGATGAACCATCCATGAACGTCAAAATCAGATTAATCAAGATCCGGAGCAGGACAAAGGATTCAGCAACCTAGATCTAATTACATGAAATGACTGGCGATGGACATAACAGAACCATCAGAAACATCCGACTTTGAACAATGAAATAGATAAACAGTAAACCCATAAAGTCAGACCGGAAAAATAGAACAAACAGACAATAAAGCAGATCTGAGCATGAACAATAAACAACAAGCAAACATGAATCACAGATCTAGAAACACTCGGACAGCAGAGGACTTAAAATCCATGGTTCGAGTAGAGTCATTATCCAAAAACACAACCACCAACAAATAACCAACAAGATCCAACACCCCAGGCCAAAACCACCACATCAAATCATAAAACCCATTCTACACACGAAAATCTGAGCCCCTACTAATCTCGCAAAAAAAATCCCACGATCAAGAAGCCCTCGAACTTGGGCGGAGATGGAAAATGATGGAGGAGGAGGAGGAGGAGGAGGAGGGGGGGGGAGAAATTCTAGAGATACGGGATAGAAGTGGAGCCATATGCCAACTCATTACCACCTTACAAATGTTAGTCTATTCAAGACTTTCGTCCGTTTTTTTTAAAAAAAAATCATAAATAATGATCATTTGGTAAGTATTTTAAAATATAGTTACACATTTGTAATTAAAAAAGTCTCGATAATCACAATAATATTGGACAATAATATAATTACCAAAAAGTCAATTAACCCATTAGCTGCACATACATACCCAATAATGCAAAGTGAAGTTATTAAGACTAATGGTGTATTTGTGAGTTACTAATATTTTTACGTATAGAAAGTTGAACATCTTATTTTGAAATTTAAAAAAAATATTCAACTTTTAAATACTGTCCTTCTTTTTTATTATTTTCAATGAATATTAATTAATATTTTTTTTATTTTAAAATATAAGATCATTTGTCTTGAATACAAGTAAAATTAAATTATTAGAGGTGGTACGTATTTGATTAATACGGAGGAAAGATGAAAAAGGAGAGAGAGAAAGAAGGATTTATTTGAAATGTATATCATTGGTGGGTTAGGATAAATATAATGACCAGATTGGGACAGGCGGACAGCTACTACTAGCTAGATAAAAAAAAGCACCGAAACATTTGTGAAGTAAATTCGTTGGCTTCATAGCTTTCCAGCCCCTGTTTTGGCAACACTTTTTCACCATTTACAGACTGTAACGTAAATTCTTAGGCTCCTAAAACTTGTTCTCCCCACTGTGTTCTTGCTTATTATCTTCAAGCCGCTTAGGTAAAGCCATGGGGTGATTGCGTCTTTCACCATCAGTATATAGTATCATGTTCTTTCTATTTTGCAATCTTTGAAATCAACGCGACAACAAGGTTACCATAGGCTTCTTCTATCTCGCCTCATTCATATGACTATTGAACATTTTGCACAAAAATTGTTTCTCATTGCATCACTACATGAATGGAATGGAATGAAATGAAGAAAAAGGCATGCACCATAAGTAAAAAATTATGCATGTTCAGCAGGTTCATGGATTTTTTCAATCTCATCCATTACTTGAACAAACAGCGGTTATGTGCTACTTTTCTTGCCCTTCAAAAGCCCGTTGAAAAATAAACTTGTCCCAAAGTAATTAAGTATTTAATTTATTTATGTTTTAATTAATATCTATGTCCTTGGTGGTTCATGAATCTAGGTTGGTTCATGTATTTGAAGGTTCATGAAGCTAATTGAAAATATGTCTAGGAAGTTGTTTTTCATAATTAAGTGTTTATTCATGTATTTGAGTTTATACATGTATGGAGATTCCTATAAATACCTATGTACTCAACTCATTTGAAGCAAGCAAGAAATATAAGATTTCTTTTGTGATAACATCTTCTCCATTTTCTCTAGTGTGTGTAAGTTTATTATTTTCAACAAATTGGTATCAAGAGCTAGGCTGCTAGTAACACCCACTAGAAAATGGCAAATGGAGCGGTCCAATTCCAAGTTCCTCAATTGAAGAAGGATAACTATGAGAGTTGGTGTATTCGCATGAAAGCGATTTTTGGTTCACAAGATCTATGGGACATTGTGACCAAAGGCTATGTAGAGCCCAAATATAAAAATTCGTTATCACAAGCACAAAAGGAAGCTTTGAGTGCCACAAAAAAGAAAGATCAAAAAGCGGTCACTATCATTCATTGATGTTTGGATGATGCAATGTTGCAAAAAGTTGCTCTTGCCACCATCACCAAGCAAGCGTGGGAAATTCTCCAAAATTCATTTAAGGGAGTTGTCAAAGTAAAGAAGATTCATCTTCAAAACTTGAGAGGTGACTTCGAAAGTTTGCATATGAAGGACTCTGAATCAATTTCGGATTTTTTTTTCTAGAATTTTGACAATTGTCAATCAAATGAAAAGTAATGGTGAAGAAATTAGTGATGCTCGAGTAAATGAAAAAATCCTTCGTTCTTTAAGTCCCAAGTATGAGTATATTGTTGTAGCCATTGAAGAGTCGAAAGACATGGAAACCATGACCGTTGATGAACTTATGGGCTCGTTGCAAATCCATGGAGAAAGGCTTGAAAAGCAAAAGAAGGGGCCTATTGAGCAAGTGCTCTAAGTGAAGCTTTCTTACAAGGAGAGAGAAGAAAAGCATGGAAATAGTTAACGAGGTCGAGGCCAAGCAAGGGACCGTGGAAGAGGAAGTCATTACTCTTCTAATCACAAAGAAGAAAGGGACCAAAAGTCTCACCACATAAGGGGTACGTGAAAGAAGAAATTATTCACGACCGTATCAAAGGAGATATGATAAATCTCGAGTTTAATGTTACAAAATTGTCACGATGATGGGCACTATGCTTCAGAGTGTAAGAATGATTCGAAAGATATTGAAGGAAAGTCAAATTATGTGGAGAAAAATGTTGATGAAGTGGAGCCCACTTTACTTTTGACATGCAAAGGAGAGATGAGTGAAGATGACAATACATGGTATCTTGACACGGGTGCAAGCAATCATATGTGTGGAAGGAAAAATATGTTTGTTGAGCTTGATAAATATGTATACGGCAATGTCACTTTTGGAGACTCGTCAAAAATTATGGTTAAAGGAAAATGTAAAATTTTGATTCGCTTAAAGGATGGGAGGCACCAATTTATTTCAAATGTTTTGTAAGACCCCAACTTATTAATGAATAAAATCAAATTTTCTCTAAATATTATTGTGAATAATAAGGGGTTAATTTGATATAATACTTTGGTTATGGGTGAAATGTGCAAATTTTGCAAAATAAGCAAGTGGTTATAAAATATTTATTTTTGGTCGGTGAATATTCGGTTGGTCGTGGAATATTCTTGCTGTCGGAGAATATTCGTACGACGACGCAGCCTTGTGTGGGCCCCATAACGGAAAGCGATTGGATGAAGAAAACGACAAGTATAAGTTGTTTATAAATAACGGCGTAGTTGTTACCGTTAATACTGTTGGAATACCCGGTGGTTAAAATACAGTAGCACACGGTATTGCACTAATTATTGATTCTTACGTAAGAATGCACTACTCAATAATTGTTACAGTAGTTATTATTCAATATTTTATTTTATTGATTCAATAATTGCTGCGTTGATATTTTATATTATTGTTGTTTCAATAATTGTTGCTGCACAGTATTTTCATTTATCAGATCAATAATTCATATTATTTGAATAATATTATTAGATAACATTATTGGCAATGTCTAGAAAGTTCTGTCTAAGGAGAGGTTTGGTCATCTAATTGCGCGCCAGTAAGGAGAAATCCTTATTGGAAAGCCCCCTCTTTCCTGGGAACGGCCTGGTTGTCATAAATGTGATTCTGTAATATTATTTGTGAATAATTAATTATTGATTCATATGATAAGGAAATATTTATTTTATGTGGATATAAATGAGGGATATATTTTTGTGGTTAAGTTAATGTTGAGGTTTTTGTCAGTATTTTTGTCGGAATGGAGGTATTAAAAATCAGGGTTTTTGAGATAGTTTGCGGGGGTTATAATTTTTAATCCGACCGTTGGATCGTGGTAATTTTTGGATATGTTATACATATATAAGTTGAGTATATGTCCACAAATTTTGAACCGTTAAAAATGAACGTATGATTTATTACGAATTTTACAAGATGACTGGTTCAGAAATTGTTGAATTTTCGGAGTTTATCATTTTGGTGGAAAATTCTAGAATTGGTGGGCCCCACTTGTGGTTGGTGAAGAAATGTGCTGAATTATATTTCAAATGTGGTGGGTGGGAATAGTAGCAGGTAAAGCCATCAGGTTGCAGGTCAAACCTACCAAAATTTTCCTATAAATAGAGGGCTAAGTTAGAATTGAAAATCACACCAGAAACAAGTTTTCTCTCTTTCTCTCTCTAGATTATTGAGTGTATTTTGTGAGTATTTAGATACTTTGAGAGTTTCTATTCATCAGAGCAAGTTTCTTTCAGCCTTATACCGGTATTCCGACCAGAAGTACTGATATCTTGAGGTAAGGGATATTATTTTCTTCTTAAATGATATTATTTTCTTCAATATCATTATGCTGAAATATTGATATGAGTTTTTATCAAATTTGGAACTTTTTGTGTCGGGGTTACTATTCACGTATACGGCACTATTCACGAATACGGCACTATTCACCGAAAAATAAATTTTTTTCCTTTTTGTCCAAGATGTCTATTATGGTTACTATCTTTGATTGTATCCATGTTTTGATCTTTATTTTTGAATTCTGCTTCACAATTGATTATTATGAAGTATTATTGATCTTGGATAAACTGTTATACGAATCCCTACTATTTGTCCTTCTGTCTCATTGGATTCGTTCTCTTTAAGATATTTTTCATCATCCTCAGTCCTAAATGATGATATTAATGAATATCTTTGGCCTGTAGTGCAAAGTTGTATGATTACTTGATGAATATCTTTGGCCTGTAGTGCAAAGATGAACAGGTGTTGAGATGAACATGACTGACAGGTGATACAAATGAATATCTTTGGCCTGTAGTGCAAAGATGAATATTTGGATAAAGATGATTATTAATTGATGTTACAGGGATAAAATATTGATGATGGACTTTTAAATCTTAGAAGATGGTAGAATTCTTTCTCTACTTGACTCTTCTAATGGTTTGCTGTTTCCGCTGCAGTTGTTGATCTAAAACTTGTTGTCGATTATATTTTATCAGATTTTTCCCTGTTGAAGACTAACGATAATTTGTTGTATATTATCTTAGTCATAATATTCTTTACTGGGCTAGTTGAGCTCACCCTTTTCCTTTTTGTTCCATTTTTCTTCTCAGGAGGTGAGAACATAGCAGGATCTAGTCGGGGTATGGAGTGATGGTTCTAGAAAGATGTATTAGCAGTCCTCACTATTTCTGTAAAATAGTGTTTGAATAATTGTAATGAGGATTTATTTGAGTGTGGATATTGTCTAGAAGACAATATTTGTATTTAAACTCACAGTATGTGTTGTCGTATTTTGCACGACAATTGTATTATTGAAGTTGTAGTTTGCTTTCTGTACCATGTATTTGGCGACTCAGAATGGGTGTTGTATACCTATTCTGGGGGCGTCACAGTTGGTATCAGAGCTTAGGGATATGATCCCTGGCTGAGATGTGAGACAAGAACTAGGAGGGGAGAGACGGGGAATTCCTTCGCTAGTATGACCTGACTAAGTTTATTTGGTGTTTATTTGGTCGGTCAGAGTATAGGGATAATATATGACATGACTATTAACCCTTGTTTTATGGCAGTATTTAAGAATGGCAGCTGAGAACGTTAATAATGGAGTAAATCAGACCGTGGAGACACCTTTGATCACTACCCAGGGGAACGTGCAACAGGAAGGCAATATTCCTCCTGTAAACAACGTTACCGAGCAAACGATGAATGATGGAATGTTTAGGAGCTTTTTGCAGTTCATGCAAAATCAGACGAGGGAGACTCGTGTGCAGAATACGGGTGGAAATGATAACAACGCGCGGTTTGTCACAGCTAAGCAGTTCAAAGAATTGGGACCACCAGAATTTAAGGGAAAGCCGGATCCGATCATGGCGGAAACGTGGGTCAAGCAAATTACCAAGATATTTGATGTCTTGGGATGCACGGAGGAACAGAAGGTTCCATTCGCCACATTTATGTTCCGCGGTGAGGCAGACTACTGGTGGGAGTCTGTGAAGCGTACCCAGCCTGACGCACTCAACATGTCCTGGGAAACATTTCAAAAACTGTTCAATGACAAGTACTTTCCTGAAAGTATTCGTCATATGAAGGAGGTTGAGTTTATTAGACTGGAACAAAACAACATGACGGTGTCCCAGTACGAGGCGAAGTTTGCAGAGTTATCCAGGTTTGCACCTCATTTGGTCGAAAATGAGGAACGAATGACAAGGATGTTTCTGAGAGGTCTAAAACCCGAGATTCGGCAATATCTTATCTCTCATAAATTTTCTTTATATTCAGATGTTGTAAACAGGGCTCAATTATTAGAGCGAGATAATGAGTATGTGCAACCGAGGGACCACAACCAGGGTCATACCGGTGGCGGCAGTCATCGAAGCAATGAAAACCAGCAGGGAGGAAAACATTCGGACAAAAGCGGTAACCACTCTGGTGGTAATCGTGGTCGTGATAATAGAAGGAGCGAGTCGGGAGGAGATTTCAAGAAGAGAAGGTACAACAATGATAACGTGAAGACGTCAGCACAAACATCAACTGTTTCTAGGGGAGGAGAACGACCACCGGTCGTATGTTACAAATGTGGGAAAGAGGGACATATCAGCCCAAACTGCCCACAACAATCCAAGGTATGTTATAACTGTGGAAAGGAAGGTCATATAGCTCGAGAGTGTTCTGTAGCAAAACCAAGTTCAGCGGGGATGGTGACTCCAAAAGTTATCCCGGATAAGTCGAAATCAGCGGTTCCTGGAAGGGCGTTTGTCGTTACTGGCCAAAACGCGAGAAACCCGAACGAGGTGATCACGGGTAAGCTAATCTTGAATTCTTGCGAAGTTTATACTTTACTAGATACCGGTTCTACCCATTCTTTTATCTCTCCTGCTTGTGCTCAACGTTTAAACTTGACTCCGGAGAAATTGGACTTTAACTTATCTGTTGAAACTCCGTTGGGTGAAACCTTCGTTACATCTACAGTTTATAAATCTTGCATGATCCAAGTTGGCACTATCACATTACCTGTTGATCTTATCTCTTTAAAGATACTTGCTTTTGATGTGATTTTAGGAATTGATTGGTTAACCACTCATCATGCTAAAATTGATTGTTTTCGTAAGGTTGTTAGTTTTCATATTCCTAACCAACCTGTCATACGAATTCAAACTACTAAACCACTAAAATCAGTCACTGTCATATCAAGCCACAAAGCTATTCGTTTATTGAAAAACGGATGTCAAGCTTTCTTAGCCCATGTTATGGATTTGAACAAAGACAAGTCAGATTTGAATAATATTTCTATTGTTAGAGAATTTTCCGATGTATTTCCTGAAGAACTTTCCGGTCTACCCCCGGAACGAGAAATTGAATTCTTTATTGACCTTGAACCCGGTACAAAGCCCATTTCTAAAACCCCATATCGAATGGCTCCTATTGAACTTCAGGAGTTAAAAGTCCAACTACAGGAGTTGTTGGACATCGGTTTTATTCGTCCTAGTACGTCTCCTTGGGGTGCTCCTGTTTTATTCGTAAAGAAGAAAGACGGGAGTATGCGACTTTGTATTGACTATCGAGAATTGAACCATGTCACCATCAAGAATAGGTATCCGCTACCTCGCATTGATGACCTGTTTGACCAGTTGCAAGGAGCACAATTCTTTTCAAAGATCGATCTTCGTTCTGGATATCATCAGCTGAAGATTAAAACTGAGGATATTCCAAAGACTGCCTTCAGAACTCGGTACGGGCATTATGAATTCTTAGTAATGTCTTTTGGATTGACTAATGCTCCTGCTGCCTTCATGGATATGATGAACCGTGTATTCAAAGAATATTTGGATCAGTTCGTTGTTGTCTTTATTGATGACATCCTCATCTATTCCAAAAGCCGTGAAGATCATGAGCGCCATTTGAAGCTGGTACTGCAAAGGCTTCGTGAAAACAAGCTATATGCCAAACTGAAGAAATGCGAGTTCTGGCTTGAGGAAGTAGCATTCCTTGGGCACGTGGTGTCAAAACATGGAGTATCTGTCGACCCGGCGAAGATTGAAGCCATACAAAGTTGGGAGCAACCGAAGTCGGTAACCGAAGTACGTAGCTTTCTGGGCTTAGCTGGTTATTATCGGAGATTTGTGGAAGGATTTTCTCGAATCGCTACTCCGTTAACTCAGCTGACTCGGAAAGATACAAAATTCGTATGGAGTGAGGAATGCGAGAAGAGTTTCCAAGAACTCAAGAGGAGACTCATTTCGGCACCTGTTTTGACAATACCATCTGGTTCGGATGGATTTGTTATCTACAGCGATGCTTCAGGCAAAGGGTTAGGATGTGTTCTCATGCAACATGGGAAAGTCATAGCCTATGCCTCACGACAACTCAAAGAATATGAGAGGAATTATCCTACTCATGATTTGGAGTTGGCAGCAGTCGTTTTTGCGTTGAAGATCTGGAGACACTACCTGTATGGGGAGAAAGTGGAGATCTATACAGATCATAAAAGCCTCAAATATTTCTTCACCCAAAAGGAACTCAACATGCGGCAACGACGTTGGCTTGAGCTGTTGAAAGATTACGATCATACCATCCAATACCATCCTGGAAAAGCAAACGTAGTAGCTGACGCATTGAGTAGAAGATCATATGCGGGTACGAGTGCAATGTTTTTAACACAAAGGCCCATTTTGTATGACTTGCAAAGGATGGAGATAGAGATGAAGGCTCCAAGTACCCACATGATGATATCAAATATACGAGTAGAACCGACTTTAATCGATAAAGTTAAAGCTGCTCAAGCTACGGATATAGAGCTGATGCGTATGAAGAAGAAAGTGCAAGAAGGTGCTATTCCAGAAGCAAGAATCGATGAAGAAGGAATACTTCGAGTCAACTCCAGACTTTGTGTTCCTAACGATTTTGACTTGAAGCATAGAATAATGATGGAGGCACACAACACACCGTTTGCAATCCATCCTGGGAGTACCAAAATGTATCACGATCTTCGACATACATTTTGGTGGAGCAATATGAAAAGAGAGATCGCGGAGTTTATCTCGAGATGTTTAACTTGTCAACGTGTAAAAGCGGAGCATCAAGTACCAAAGGGTCCATTGCAACCACTTGAGATTCCGAAATGGAAGTGGGAACACATTACTATGGATTTTGTTACAGGTCTTCCCAAGGTTTCTCAAGGCATAGATGCGATTTGGGTTATTGTTGATAGATTAACCAAGTCCGCTCATTTCTTGCCGATACGTGAGACTTATTCCCTTGAACGTCTTGCTAGTATGTACGTGAACGAGATTGTGAGATTGCATGGCATGCCAGTATCCATAGTTTCGGATCGTGACCCAAGATTCACTTCACGATTTTGGGTTAGCTTGCAGAAAGCTATGGGCACGGATTTACGATTCAGTTCAGCATACCATCCTCAAACGGACGGACAATCAGAGAGGACTATTCAAACTCTTGAAGATCTATTAAGACTTTGTGTCTTAGATCTCAAAGGGAGTTGGGATAAGTACCTACCATTGGTGGAATTCTCCTACAACAACAGTTATCAGGCGAGCATAGGTATGGCTCCATTTGAGGCGTTGTATGGAAGAAAATGTCGTTCTCCAGTATGCTGGGACGAGGTGGGTGAAGCAACATTGTTGGGACCAGAATTGGTACGCATTACTACAGAGAAGATCCAAACGATTCGACAACGTATACAAACGGCACAGGATCGACAAAAGAGTTATGCGGATCTTCATCGGAAGGACGTGGAATTTAATATTGGGGATCATGTATTGTTACGTGTTGCACCATGGAAGGGAGTTACAAGATTTGGGAAGAGAGGAAAGCTCAATCCAAGATTTGTTGGTCCATTTGAGATTCTTGAGCGAATAGGAAATGTGGCATATAGACTCGCATTACCTCCAAGCATGTCTCGTGTTCATAATGTTTTTCACATATCTATGCTTCGTAAATATGTTAAAGACCCGAACCACATTATTGAGTTAGAACCAGACGAGATAGCTGAAGATTTAACGTACGAGGAGGTACCTGTTAAGATCTTGGATAGGAAAGAGCATGTCCTACGCACGAAGGTTATACCACAAGTTAAGGTTTTGTGGAGAAACCATGCTATTGAAGAAATGACCTGGGAGTTGGAATCAGAAATGAAAGCGAGGTATCCTCACCTTTTTGAAACATCAGGTACGTACGTCAATTTCGAGGACGAAATTTCATAAGGAGGGGAGGTTGTAAGACCCCAACTTATTAATGAATAAAATCAAATTTTCTCTAAATATTATTGTGAATAATAAGGGGTTAATTTGATATAATACTTTGGTTATGGGTGAAATGTGCAAATTTTGCAAAATAAGCAAGTGGTTATAAAATATTTATTTTTGGTCGGTGAATATTCGGTTGGTCGTGGAATATTCTTGCTGTCGGGGAATATTCGTACGACGACGCAGCCTTGTGTGGGCCCCATAACGGAAAGCGATTGGATGAAGAAAACGACAAGTATAAGTTGTTTATAAATAACGGCGTAGTTGTTACCGTTAATACTGTTGGAATACCCGGTGGTTAAAATACAGTAGCACACGGTATTGCACCAATTATTGATTCTTACGTAAGAAGGCACTACTCAATAATTGTTACAGTAGTTATTATTCAATATTTTATTTTATTGATTCAATAATTGCTGCGTTGATATTTTATATTATTGTTGTTTCAATAATTGTTGCTGCACAGTATTTTCATTTATCAGATCAATAATTCATATTATTTGAATAATATTATTAGATAACATTATTGGCAATGTCTAGAAAGTTCTGTCTAAGGAGAGGTTTGGTCATCTAATTGCGCGCCAGTAAGGAGAAATCCTTATTGGAAAGCCCCCTCTTTCCTGGGAACGGCCTGGTTGTCATAAATGTGATTCTGTAATATTATTTGTGAATAATTAATTATTGATTCATATGATAAGGAAATATTTATTTTATGTGGATATAAATGAGGGATATATTTTTGTGGTTAAGTTAATGTTGAGGTTTTTGTCAGTATTTTTGTCGGAATGGAGGTATTAAAAATCAGGGTTTTTGAGATAGTTTGCGGGGGTTATAATTTTTAATCCGACCGTTGGATCGTGGTAATTTTTGGATATGTTATACATATATAAGTTGAGTATATGTCCACAAATTTTGAACCGTTAAAAATGAACGTATGATTTATTACGAATTTTACAAGATGACTGGTTCAGAAATTGTTGAATTTTCGGAGTTTATCATTTTGGTGGAAAATTCTAGAATTGGTGGGCCCCACTTGTGGTTGGTGAAGAAATGTGCTGAATTATATTTCAAATGTGGTGGGTGGGAATAGTAGCAGGTAAAGCCATCAGGTTGCAGGTCAAACCTACCAAAATTTTCCTATAAATAGAGGGCTAAGTTAGAATTGAAAATCACACCAGAAACAAGTTTTCTCTCTTTCTCTCTCTAGATTATTGAGTGTATTTTGTGAGTATTTAGATACTTTGAGAGTTTCTATTCATCAGAGCAAGTTTCTTTCAGCCTTATACCGGTATTCCGACCAGAAGTACTGATATTTTGAGGTAAGGGATATTATTTTCTTCTTAAATGATATTATTTTCTTCAATATCATTATGCTGAAATATTGATATGAGTTTTTATCAAATTTGGAACTTTTTGTGTCGGGGTTACTATTCACGTATACGGCACTATTCACGTATACGGCACTATTCACGAATACGGCACTATTCACCGAAAAATAAATTTTTTCCTTTTTGTCCAAGATGTCTATTATGGTTACTATCTTTGATTGTATCCATGTTTTGATCTTTATTTTTGAATTCTGCTTCACAATTGATTATTATGAAGTATTATTGATCTTGGATAAACTGTTATACGAATCCCTACTATTTGTCCTTCTGTCTCATTGGATTCGTTCTCTTTAAGATATTTTTCATCATCCTCAGTCCTAAATGATGATATTAATGAATATCTTTGGCCTGTAGTGCAAAGATGTATGATTACTTGATGAATATCTTTGGCCTGTAGTGCAAAGATGAACAGGTGTTGAGATGAACATGACTGACAGGTGATACAAATGAATATCTTTGGCCTGTAGTGCAAAGATGAATATTTGGATAAAGATGATTATTAATTGATGTTACAGGGATAAAATATTGATGATGGACTTTTAAATCTTAGAAGATAGTAGAATTCTTTCTCTACTTGACTCTTCTAATGGTTTGCTGTTTCCGCTGCAGTTGTTGATCTAAAACTTGTTGTCGATTATATTTTATCAGATTTTTCCCTGTTGAAGACTAACGATAATTTGTTGTATATTATCTTAGTCATAATATTCTTTACTGGGCTAGTTGAGCTCACCCTTTTCCTTTTTGTTCCATTTTTCTTCTCAGGAGGTGAGAACATAGCAGGATCTAGTCGGGGTATGGAGTGATGGTTCTAGAAAGATGTATTAGCAGTCCTCACTATTTCTGTAAAATAGTGTTTGAATAATTGTAATGAGGATTTATTTGAGTGTGGATATTGTCTAGAAGACAATATTTGTATTTAAACTCACAGTATGTGTTGTCGTATTTTGCACGACAATTGTATTATTGAAGTTGTAGTTTGCTTTCTGTACCATGTATTTGGCGACTCAGAATGGGTGTTGTATACCTATTCTGGGGGCGTCACATGTTTATTATGTACCAAATATGAAGAACAATCTTTTGAGTTTGGGGCAGCTCTAAGAGAAAGGTTATGATATTTTGATGAAAGATTTTAACCTTTCAATAAGAGATCAATCCGGAAATTTACTAGTGAATGTGCCTATGACAAGAAATCGAATATTCTTATTGAATATTCAAAATGATGTTGCAAAATGTTTAAAAGTTTGTTTTAAAGATTCGTCTTGGCTTTAACATTTGAGACTTGGGCACTTAAATTTTGGTGGTTTGGAAGCTTTATCGAAGAAGAGGATGGTGAAAGGGTTGCCTTCAATTCACCACCCCGATCAACTTTGTAAAGGGTGTCATTTTGGCAAGCAATCTCGAGAAAGTTTTCCAAAAAAGTCAATAACTAGAGCAACCATGCCGTTAGAACTTGTGCACTCGGATGTGTGTGGTCCTATTCATCCGTCATCATTTGGTAAGAATAATTATTTTCTCTTTTTATCGATGATTTTAGTAGGAAGACATGGGTGTATTTTCTCAAAAAAAAAAATCGAAGGTGTTTGGAGCTTTTAAAAAATTCAAAGCTCTTGTGGAGAAGGATAACAGGTATAATATCAAGGCCATTAGATCCGATAGAGGGGGCGAGTTCACATCAAATGAATTTAAATTATTTTGTGAAGAAAATGGAATTCGTTAACCTTTAACGGTTCCATGATCGCCACAACAAAATGGGGTAGTGGAGAGAAAAAATAGAAGCATCCTTAACATGACTCGAAGTATGTTGAATAGCAAGGAAATGCCAAGAGAATTTTGGGCCGAAGCTATTGATTGTACTATCTATTTGTCAAACTGTTGCCCGACTAGAAGTGTTGAAGACATGACACCACAAGAAACATGGAATGGGAGAACACCAAGTGTTTCTCAATTGTGTGTTTTTAGGAGTATTGTTTATATGCATGTATCGGATGAGAAGAGGTTAAAGCTAAATGATAAAAGTTGTAAGACCCCAACTTTTATAAATAAAGATGAATTTTCTATAAATATCATTTTTGAATATTATGGAGTTAATTTGATATAATGTTATAGATGTGGGTAATATTTATAAATTTTGCAAAATACGCAAGTTGTTATATAATATTCGATTGGTCGGGAAATATTCGTTTTAACAGGGAATATTCGTACAACGGCACAATCATTGGTGGACCCCACAATGGAATTATTGTCAGATTGAGAAAATGACAAAAATATTTTATTAAAAATAACGGCGAAAGTTTTACCATTGATACTGTTGAACTACTCGGTAGTAAAAGTACAGTAATACGTGTGGTTGCATAGTAGCACACGGTATTGATTATTAATGCTTATGTGAGAAGTCACTCAGTTTGATTCAATTATTGTCAGTTAATAATATGAATTATTTAGCGATAATGACGTTTTGTTTTATTCGTAATAAAACAGAAACATTTTTTTATATAAAATAAAATACTTTATTAAAGTTATTCTATAAAGAGAATATATTATATTTTATTTAAAAGATTTTTCTTTAAATATGGACCGTCAGATTAAAGTAATCAATCTGAACCGTTCATGGATTAGTTACTATGCATTCTATTTTTCTATAAATAGCAGCTCATTCCTTCATTATTTCTTACGAATTCACTGAACTCTAGAGAGAGAAACTATAGAGAGAAACTATAGAAAGAGAGAAGAAGAGTATTCTGCTACTTAACTACTTCCTTATTTCAGCTCTTCTTTAAAACGGTAAGGGGTGTTATTCTTTCTTATTCATGAAGAGAACTGTTGTTATTCCATTTATTATTATTCTGTTGGAATAACCTGTATACGCGGTCTATCCTATACTTGGTGACATTCTTTGTGACGCCCCCAAAATAGGTCTACAACACCCATTCTGAGTCGCCAAAATACATGGTACAGAAACAACTACATCTTTATTATTACAACACAAGAACTGTGAGTTTAAATACAAATATTGTCATTTAGACAATATCCACACTCAAATAAGTCCTCATTACAATTATTGATACATTATTTCACAAAAATGGTGAGGACTACTAAAGTAACTTCTAGAACCATCATTCCATACCCCGACTAGTACTCGCTACATTCTCGCCTCCTGAGAAAAATGGAACAAAAAGGAAAAGGGTGAGCTCAACTAGCCCAGTAAAGAACATTATGACTAAGATAATACAGAATAAATTATCGTTAGTCTTCAACAGGGAAAAATCTAATAGAATACAATAGACAACAAGTTTTAAATCAATAACTGCAGCGGAAACAGCAAACCATTAGAAGAGTCAAGTAGAGAATGAGTTCTACTATCTTCTAAGATTTAAAAGTTCATCATCAATATTTTATCCCTGTAACAACAATCAATAACCATCTTTAATCAAATATTCATCTTTGCACTACAGGCCAAATATATTCATTTGTACCACCAGTCGGTCATGTTCATCTCAACACCTGTTCATCTTTGCACTACGGGCCAAAGATATTCATCAGTTAATCATTCATCTTTGCACTACGGGCCAAAGATATTCAGTAATATCATCATTTAGGACTGAGGATGATGAAAAATATCTTAAAGAAAACGAATCCAGTGAAACAAAATAACAAATATTAAGAATTTGTATTTCGATTTATCCATGTCCAAAAATACCTTATAATTATTTATAGTGGAGTAGAATTCAAGAATGATCAAAATATGGATACAATCAAAGCTAGTACCCAGAATAGATATTTTAGACGAAAAGAAAAAAATTTTATTTTTCGGTGAATAGTAACTCGTGAATAGTAACTCGTGAATAGTAACTCATGAATAGTAACCCCGACGTGAAAAGTTCCAAATTTGATAAAAATTTCCAACCAATATTTTGGCATAATGATATTGAAGAAATAATATCATTTTTGAATAAAATAACATCCCTTACCTCGTAAAGACAGTACTTCTGGTCGGAATACCGGTATAAGGCTGAAAGACACTTGCTCTGATGAATAGAAACTCTCAAAATATCTAAATACTCACAAAATACACTCAATAATCTAGAGAGAGAAAGAGAGAAAACTTGTTTCTGGTGTGATTTTCAATTCTAACTTAGCCCTCTATTTATTGGAAAATGTTAGCACGCCGAAGCAGACTTTACCTGCAACCTGATGGCTTTACCTGCTACTATTCTCACCCACCACATTTGAATAAAAATTTCAGCACATTTCTTCACCAACCAAGATTGGGGCCCACCAATTCTAGAATTTTCTACCAAAATGATTAACTCCGAAAATTCAACAATTTCTGAACCAGTCATCTCGTAAAATTCATAATAAATCATACGTTCATTTTTAACGGTTCAAAATTTGTGGACATATACTCAACTTATATATGTATAACATATCCAAAAATTACCACGATCCAACGGTCGGATTAAAAATTATAACCCCCGCAAAATATCTCAAAAACCCTAATTTTTAATACCTCCATCCCGACAAAAATACTGATAAAAACCTCAACATTAACTCCTTCATTTTTAACCACAAAAATATATCCCTCATTTATATCCACAAAAATAAATATTTTTTTATCATATGAATCAATAATTAATTATTCACAAATAATATTACAGAATCACATTTATGACAACCAGGCCGTTTCCAGGAAAGAGGGGGCTTTCCAATAAGGATTTCTCCTTACTGGCGCGCAATTAGATGACCAAACCTCTCCTTAGACAGAACTTTCTAGACATTGCCAATAATGTTATCTAATAATATTATTCAAATAATATGAATTATTGATCTGATAATGGGAAATACTGTGTAGTGACAATTATTGAAACAACAGTAATATAAAATATTAACGCAGCAATTATTAAATCAATAAAATAAAATACTGAACAGTAATTACTGTAACCATTATTGAGTAGTGCCTTCTTACGTAAGAATCAATAATTGGTGCAATACAGTGTGCTACTGTGTAACAACGCGTATTACTGTGTTTTAACCACCGGGTATTCCAACAGTATTAACGGTAACAACTACGTCGTTATTAATAAACAACATATACTTGTCGTTTTCTTCATCCAATCGCTTTCCGTTATGGGGCCCACAAAAGACTGCGCCGTCGTACGAATATTCCCCGACAGGAAGAATATTCCACGACCAAACGAATATTCCCCGACAACAATGAATATTTTATAACCACCTGCTTATTTGAAATATTTGCGCATTTTACCCATAACTAACCCCATTAATCAATTTAACACTTACTATTTCAAAATAATAAATAGAGGGAATTTAAATTTCATTTATTAATAATTTGGGGTCTTACAACCTCCCCTTCTTTTGAAATTTCGTCCTCGAAATTGACGTACGTACCTGGTGTTTCGAAAAGATGAGGATACCTCGCTTTCATTTCCGTTTTCAACTCCCAGGTCATTTCCTCAATAGCATGGTTTCTCCACAAAATTTTAACTTGTGGTATGACCTTCGTGCGTAGGACATGCTCCTTTCTATCCAAGATCTTGACAGGTATCTCTTCGTACGTTAAATCTTCAGCTATCTCGTCCGGTTCTAACTCAATAACGTGGTCTGGGTCTTTCACATATTTACGTAACACAGATATATGAAAAACATTATGAACACGAGACATACTTGGAGGTAACGCGAGTCTATAGGCCACATTTCCTACTCGGTCAAGAATCTGAAATGGACCAATAAATCGTGGATTGAGCTTTCCTCTCTTTTTAAATCTTGTAACTCCTTTCCATGGAGCCACACGCAACAATACATGATCCCCAATGTCAAATTCCAGGTCCTTTCAATGAAGATCCGCATAACTTTTTTGTCGATCCTGTGCCGTTTGTATACGTTGTCGAATCGTTTGGATCTTCTCTGTAGTCATGCGTACCAACTCTGGTCCCAATAATGTTGCTTCACCTACCTCGTCCCAGCATACTGGAGAGCGACACTTTCGTCCATATAATGCTTCAAATGGGGCCACACCTATACTTGCCTGATAACTGTTATTGTAAGAGAATTCCACCAATGGTAGGTACTTATCCCAACTCCCTTTGAAATCTAGGACACAAAGTCTTAATAGATCTTCAAGAGTTTAAATAGTCCTCTCTGATTGTCCGTCCGTTTGAGGATGGTATGCCGAACTAAATCGTAAATCTGTGCCCATAGCTTTTTGCAAGCTAACCCAAAATCTTGAAGTGAATCTTGGGTCACGATCCAAAACAATGGATACTGGCATGCCATGCAGTCTCACAATCTCATCTACATATATACGAGCAAGACGTTCAAGGGAATAAGTCTCCCGTATCGGCAAGAAATGAGCAGACTTAGTTAATCTATCAACAATAACCCAAATAGCATTTATGCCTTGAGAAACCGTGGGAAGACCCGTAACGAAATCCATGGTAATGTGTTCCCACTTCCATTTCGGAATCTCAAGTGGTTGCAATGGACCCTTTGGCACTTGATGTTCCGCCTTTACACGTTGACAAGTTAAACACCTCAAGATAAACTTTGCAATCTCTCTCTTCATATTATTCCACCAAAATGTATGTCGAAGATCACGATACATTTTGGTACTTCCAGGATGGATTGCAAATGGTGTATTGTGTGCTTCCATCATGATCTTGTACTTCAAATCAGAATTGTTAGGAACACAGAGTCTAGAGTGGACTCGAAGTATTCCTTCTTCATCGATTCTTGCTTCTGGAATAAAACCTTCTTGCACTTTCTTCTTCATACGCATCAGCTCTATGTCCGTAGCTTGAGCAGCTTTAACTTTATCGATTAAAGTCGGTTCTACTCGTATATTTGATATCATCATGTGGGTACTTGGAGCCTTCATCTCTATCTCCATCCTTTGCAAGTCATACAAAATGGGCCTTTGTGTTAACAACATTGCACTCGTACCCGCATATGATCTTCTACTCAATGCGTCAGCTACTACGTTTGCTTTTCCAGGATGATATTGGATGGTATGATCATAATCTTTCAACAGCTCGAGCCAACGTCGCTGCCGCATGTTGAGTTCCTTTTGGGTGAAGAAATATTTGAGGCTTTTATGATCTGTATAGATCTCCACTTTCTCCCCATACAGGTAGTGTCTCCAGATCTTCAACGCGAAAACTACTGCTGCCAACTCCAAATCATGAGTAGGATAATTCCTCTCATATTCTTTGAGTTGTCGCGAGGCATAGGCTATGACTTTCCCATGTTGCATGAGAACACATCCTAACCCTTTGCCTAAAGCATCACTGTAGATAACAAATCCATCCGAACCAGATGGTATTGTCAGAACAGGTGCCGAAATGAGTCTCCTCTTAAGCTCTTGAAAACTCTTCTCGCATTCCTCGCTCCATACGAATTTGATATCTTTCCGAGTCAGCTGAGTTAACGGGGTAGCGATTCGAGAAAACCCTTCCACGAATCTCCGATAATAACCAGCTAAGCCCAAAAAGCTACGTACTTCGGTCACCGTCTTTGGTTGCTCCCAACTTTGTATTGCTTCAATCTTCGCCGGGTCAACAGATACTCCATGTTTTGACACCACGTGCCCTAGGAAAGCTACTTCCTCAAGCCAGAACTCGCATTTCTTCAACTTAGCATATAACTTATTTTCACGCAGCCTTTGGAGTACCAGCTTCAAATGATGCTCATGATCTTCACGGCTTTTGGAATATATGAGGATGTCATCAATAAAGACAATAACGAACTGATCCAAATAATCCTTGAATACTCGGTTCATCATATCCATGAAAGCCGCAGGAGCATTAGTCAATCCAAAAGACATGACTAGGAACTCATAATGCCCGTACCGAGTTCTGAAGGCAGTCTTTGGAATATCCTCAGTTTTAACCTTCAGCTGATGATATCCAGAACGAAGATCGATCTTTGAAAAGAATTGTGCTCCTTGTAACTGGTCAAACAGGTCATCAATACGAGGTAGCGGATACCTATTCTTAATAGTGACATGGTTTAATTCCCGGTAATCAATACAAAGTCGCATACTCCCGTCTTTCTTCTTTACAAATAAAATAGGAGCACCCCAAGGAGATGTACTAGGACGAATAAAACCGATGTCCAACAACTCTTGTAGTTGGACCTTTAACTCCTGAAGTTCAATAGGAGCCATTCGATATGGGGTTTTAGAAATGGGCTTTGTACCAGGTTCAAGATCAATAAAGAATTCAATTTCTCGTTCCGGGGGTAGACCGGGAAGTTCTTCAGGAAATACGTCAGGAAAGTCAATAACAACAGGAATATTATTCAAATTTGACGTGTCTTTATTCAAATCCATAACATGGGCTAAGAAAGCTTGACATCCGTTTTTTAATAAACGAATGGCTTTATGGCTTGATATAACAGTGATTAATTTTAATGGCTTAGTTGTTTGAATTCGTACAACAGGTTGGTTAGGAATATAAAAACTAACAACCTTACGAAAACAATCAATTTTGGCATGATGAGTAGTTAGCCAATCAATCCCTAAAATCACATCAAAAGCAAGTATCTTTAAAGAGATAAGGTCAACAGGTAAGGTGATGGTGCCAACTTGGATCACACAAGATTTATAAACAGTAGATGTGATGAAAGTTTCTCCTAACGGAGTCTCCACAGATAAATCAAAGTCTAACTTCTCCGGAGTCAAGTTTAAACGTTGAGCACAAGCAGGAGAGATAAAAGAATGGGTAGAACCGGTATCTAATAAGGTATAAACTTCGCCTGAATTTATGATTAGCTTACCCGTGATCACCTCGTTTGGGTTCCTCGCATGTTGACCAGTCACGACAAACGCTCTTCCAGGAACCGTTGACTTTATCTTTTCTGGGACAGCTTTTTGAGTCACCATCCCCGCTGGACTTGGTTTTGCTATAGTGCAATCTCGAGCGATATGTCCTTCCTTTCCACAATTATAACATACCTTAAACTGTTGTGGGCAGTTTGGGCGGATATGTCCTTCTTTTCCGCACTTATAGCATATAATCGGTGGTCGTTCTCCTCCCTTGGAACCAGTTGCTGCTGGTGCTGACGTCTTCGTATTGTCATTGTTGAATCTCCTCTTTTTAAAATCTCCTCCCGACTCGCTTCTTCTATTTTCATAGCCACGATTACCACCAGAGTGGTTGCCGTTCTTGTCTGTATTTTTCTTTCTCCGCTGGTTATCATTGTTCTGATGACTGCTGTCACCGATATGATCCTGGTTGTGGTCCCTCAGTTGACCGTACTCATTATATCGCTCTAATAATTGAGCCCTGTTGACAACATCTGAATAGAGAGAAAATTTATGAGAAATGAGATATTGACGTATGCCGGGTTTCAAACCTCTCAAAAACATCCTCGTCATACGTTCCTCATTCTCTACCAAATGAGGTGCAAACCTAGACAACTCTGCAAACCTCGCCTCGTACTGAGACACCGTCATGTTATTCTGCTCCAGTCTAATAAACTCTACCACTTCATATGACGAATACTTTCAGGAAAGTACTTGTCATTGAACAGTTTCTGAAATGTCTCCCAAGACATGCTGAGTGCGGTTGGATGGGTACGCTTCACAGACTCCCACCAGTAATCTGCCTCGCCACGGAACATAAAGGTGGCGAATGGAACCTTCTGTTCCTCCGTGCATCCCAAGACATCGAATATCTTGGTAATTTGCTTGACCCACGTTTCCGCCATGATCGGATCTGGCTTTCTCTTAAATTCTGGTGGTCCCAATTCTTTGAACTGTTTGGCTGTGACAAACCGTGAATTGCTATCATTTCCTCCTGTATTTTGAACACGAGTCTCCCTCGTCTGGTTTTGCATGAATTGTAAAAAACTTCTAAACATTCCATCATTCATCATCTGCTCATTGGTGTTGTTCACATGAGGAACATTGCCAGCCTGTTGCACGTTCTCCTCGTTGGTAAGCACCGGTGTCTCCACGGTCTCATTTACTCCACTGTTAACATTCTCAGTCGACATTCTCAAATACTGCCATAAAACAAAGGTTAATTAAATAAATTATCAAATCACATAATACCCCTATATTATGACTGACCAATAAATAAGCTTAGGTAGGACACACTAGCGAAGGATTTATTCGTCTCTCCCCTCCTAGTTCTATTCCCCGATCTCCGCCAGAGATCATATCCCTAAGCTCTGATACCAACTGTGACGCCCCCAAAATAGGTCTACAACACCCATTCTGAGTCGCCAAAATACATGGTACAGAAACAACTACATCTTTATTATTACAACACAAGAACTGTGAGTTTAAATACAAATATTGTCATTTAGACAATATCCACACTCAAATAAGTCCTCATTACAATTATTGATACATTATTTCACAAAAATGGTGAGGACTACTAAAGTAACTTCTAGAACCATCATTCCATACCCCGACTAGTACTCGCTACATTCTCGCCTCCTGAGAAAAATGGAACAAAAAGGAAAAGGGTGAGCTTAACTAGCCCAGTAAAGAACATTATGACTAAGATAATACAGAATAAATTATCGTTAGTCTTCAACAGGGAAAAATCTAATAGAATACAATAGACAACAAGTTTTAAATCAATAACTGCAGCGGAAACAGCAAACCATTAGAAGAGTCAAGTAGAGAATGAGTTCTACTATCTTCTAAGATTTAAAAGTCCATCATCAATATTTTATCCCTGTAACAACAATCAATAACCATCTTTAATCAAATATTCATCTTTGCACTACAAGCCAAAGATATTCATTTGTATCACCAGTCGGTCATGTTCATCTCAACACCTGTTTATCTTTGCACTACGGGCCAAAGATATTCATCAGTTAATCATTCATCTTTGCAGTACGGGCCAAAGATATTCAGTAATATCATCATTTAGGACTGAGGATGATGAAAAATATCTTAAAGAAAACGAATCCAGTGAAACAAAATAACAAATATTAAGGATTCGTATTTCGATTTATCCATGTCCAAAAATACCTTATAATTATTCATAGTGGAATAGAATTCAAGAAGGATCAAAATATGGATACAATCAAAGCTAGTACCCAGAATAGATATTTTGGACGAAAAGAAGAAAATTTTATTTTTCGGTGAATAGTAACTCGTGAATAGTAACTCATGAATAGTAACCTCGACGTGAAAAGTTCCAAATTTGATAAAAATTTCCAACCAATATTTCGGCATAATGATATTGAAGAAATAATATCATTTTTGAATAAAATAATACCCCTTACCTCGTAAAGACAATACTTCTGGTCAGAATACCGGTATAAGGCTGAAAGACACTTGCTCTGATGAATAGAAACTCTCAAAGTATCTAAATACTCACAAAATACACTCAATAATCTAGAGAGAGAAAGAGAGAAAACTTGTTTCTGGTGTGATTTTCAATTCTAACTTAGCCCTCTATTTATAAGAAAATGTTAGCACGCCGAAGCAGACTTAACCTGCAACCTGATGGCTTTACCTGCTACTATTTTCACCCACCACATTTGAATAAAAATCTCAGTACATTTCTTCACCAACCAAGAGTGGGGCCCACCAATTCTAGAATTTTCTACCAAAATGATTAACTCCGAAAATTCAACAATTTCTGAACCAGTCATCACGTAAAATTCATAATAAATCATACGTTCATTTTTAACGGTTCAAAATTTGTGGACATATACTCAACTTATATATGTATAACATATCCAAAAATTACCACGATCCAACGGTCGGATTAAAAATTATAACCCCCGCAAAATATCTCAAAAACCCTGATTTTTAATACCTCCATTTCGACAAAAATACTGATAAAAATCTCAACATTAACTCCTTCATTTTTAACCACAAAAATATATCCCTCATTTATATCCACAAAAATAAATATTTCCTTATCATATGAATCAATAATTAATTATTCACAAATAATATTACAGAATCACATTTATGACAACCAGGCCGTTCCCAGGAAAGAGGGGGCTTTCCAATAAGGATTTCTCCTTACTGGCGCGCAATTAGATGACCAAACCTCTCCTTAGACAGAACTTTCTAGACATTACCAATAATGTTATCTAATAATATTATTCAAATAATATGAATTATTGATCTGATAATGGAAAATACTGTGTAGTGACAATTATTGAAACAACAGTAATATAAAATATCAACGCAGCAATTATTGAATCAATAAAATAAAATACTGAACAGTAATTACTGTAACCATTATTGAGTAGTGCCTTCTTACGTAAGAATCAATAATTGGTGCAATACAGTGTGCTACTGTGTAACAACGCGTATTACTGTGTTTTAACCACCGGGTATTCCAACAGTATTAACGGTAACAACTACGCCGTTATTAATAAACAACATATACTTGTCGTTTTCTTCATCCAATCGCTTTCCGTTATGGGGCCCACAAAAGACTGCGTCGTCGTACGAATATTCCCCGACAGGAAGAATATTCCACGACCAAACGAATATTCTCCGACAACAATGAATATTTTATAACCACCTGCTTATTTGAAATATTTGCGCATTTTACCCATAACTAACCTCATTAATCAATTTAACACTTACTATTTCAAAATAATAAATAGAGGGAATTTAAATTTTATTTATTAATAATTTGGGGTCTTACATTCTTTTATTATTCTGTTGGAACATCCTGTCTGTGTGTTTTATACCGGACCTGGTTCCGTCTTTATTATTATTCTGTTGGAACATCCTGTCTGTGTGTTTTACACCGGACCTGGTTCCGTCTTGCTATTATTCTGTTGGAACATCCTGTCTGTATGTTTTACACCGGACCTGGTTCCATTATTTATTATTCTGTCGGAATATCCTGTCTGTGCGTTTATGCCGGACCTGGTTCCATTATTTATTATTCTGTTGGAATAACCTGTCTGTGCGGTCTATCGCATGCATGGTGATTTCTGTTGTTATTCCATTCTTTATTATACTCAGTTGGTTAAGTTTTGACTTCTATACTCCATGAAATTAGTGGAATATCGTTGATAATGGCGGTTCATCCAGTATCTTTTCATAAAAATATTCTTCTAAGCATTCTTGAATTTTACTCCATAAAGCAGTATCATGTTGACAATTTGGACGTTGTTAATTCTTGGATAAATTAATTCTTGAACTTGTTTTATTGAATTCTTATATCATTGTCATCATCCTCATGTTTATAAAATGTTGAAAGTCATCTGTGGCCTGTAGTGCATAGATGGACTTGGTATGATTATGACCAGGGATTATTCGGTATAATCATGACCGTAATGTTACAAATGATGTGGTAAAAGTCCTCATTGGCCCGTAGTGCATTGATGGACAGTTGTTGGCATGATCATGACCATTAATGAATACACGAATATCCTTAGCCGTAGTGCAGGGGTGATTCGATGATGTGGATTATTTTATTAAGCTGAGTCCCAGCGATCACAGTGTTGAAAAACCTTTTAAATCATAAAAGATAGTAGAGTTTATTTTCTACTTGACTCTTTTAATGGATTGTTTGTTCCGCTGCAGTTAAACTTGATGTCTATTATATTTTATCAGTTTAACATTGCTGAAGGCTAATGATAATTTATTCTGCATTATCTTAGTCATAATATTTCTTACTGGGCTAGTTGAGCTCACTCTTTCTTTCACTGTTCTCTTCAGGAAATGAAAACGTAGCTGGGGCAAGTCGGGGAATGGAGTGATGGTCCGAATGATAGTATTAGTTAGTAGTCCTCACTATTCTATGTAATGGTGTGTTAATAAATGTAATGGAGACTCCTTTTGAGTATGAATACTCTCTAGAAGATAATATTTGTATTCAAACTCACAGTTTATGTTTTGTCGTATTGTACACGACAGTTGTATTATTAAGTTGTATTTGTATTCAGTACCATGTATCTGGCGACCCAAGATAGGTGATGTATACCTAATTTTGGGGGCGTCACAAAAGTGATAAACATATTTTCATTGGCTATGATGCAAGATCCAAAGGCTACAAATTGTACAATCCAAGAAACAAAAAAATTGTGAAAAGTGGAGATGTGAAATTTGATGAAGAAAGCTCGTGGGATTGGAACATTTCGGAGGAAAATTATAATTTCTTTACTTTCATTTACGAGGAAGCGCAAGAAAGAGTAGCGGTCATGGGGAATCTTATTTCTCCACCTCCATTTCCACCACCATCCAATGGACAATCTAGTACACATTTATCTCAATCAAGTTCAAGTGAGCGACCTCAAAAGATGAGAAGTGTGCAAGAAATTCTTGATACTACGGAGGAGGTAAATATTGATTATTTGAATTTATTCTATCTTTTTGTAGATTGTGAACCTATGGGGTTTGAAAAAGCATCCAAAGACAAGAAATGGAGAAGTGCCATGAATGAAGAAATCAAAGCCATTGTGAAGAATGAAACATGGGAACTTACTACACTTCCAAAAGGTTAAAAACCAATTTGGGTGAAATGGGTGTACAAGACAAAGAAGAATGCAAAAGGTGAAGTGGAGAAATACAAAGCAAGATTAATAGTCAAAGACCTGGTATTGACTATGATGAAGTATTTACCCTTGTTGCTCACTTGGAAACTATAAAATTGCTTATATCATTGGCGGCTCAAAATGGTTGGTTGATTTACCAAATGGATGTGAAGTCCGCATTTTAAAATGGATTTCTTGAAGAAGAGGTGTACGTGGAACAACCGCTTGGCTACATTGTCAAAGGAGAAGAAAATAAAGTTTTGAAATTGAAGAAGGCGTTATACGGATTGAAGCAAGCATCGAGAGCTTGGAATAGCCGGATTGATAAATATTTCCAAGACAATGATTTCAAAAGATGCCCGTTTGAACAAGTCGTTTATTCGAAGGTCGAAAAGAATGACGATATTTTATTTGTGTGCTTGTGTTGTTGATTTGATTTTTACTGGAAGTAATCCAAGCATGTTTGAAGAATTTAAGAGCGCTATGGCGCGTGAATTCGAGATGACGGATATGGGTCTCATGGCTTACTGCCTAGGTCATGAAGTGAAGCGAAGCAAAGCAAAGAAGAAATTTTTATTTCTCAAGAAGGATACGCTAAATACCTTCTTAAGAAATTTAAAATGCTTGATTGTAAGTCGGTAAGCACACCCATTGAATGTGGTATTAAATTATCAAAGCATGAAGGATGAGATACAGTGGATCCTACGTTTTTCAAGCGTCTTGTTGGAAGTTTGTGATACTTAACATTCACAAGACCGAATATTGTAGATGGAGTTAGCCTTGTTAGTCGTTACATGGAAACCCCCACGTACCATGACTCATTTGAAGGTTGCTAAACAAATTCTCCGTTTCATCAAAGGTACTCTTGATTTCGGCTTATTTTATTCAATTTCAAATAATTTCAAGCTTGAGGGATATTGCGATAGCAATTGGACCGGTGATGTTGATGATAGAAAAAGTACAACTGGATTTGTTTTCTTTATGGGGAATTCAACATTTACATGGTCCTCAAAGAAGCAACCTATTGTGACCCTCTCTACTTGTGAAGAGGAATATGTTGCCGCTACATCTTGTGTTTGTCAAGCCAATATTTGGTTTCAAAATCTTTTAAGAGATCTTAATTTGCAACAAGAGAAGCCAACAAAGATTTATATCATTAACAAGTCGGCAATTGCATTGGCTAAGAATTAATTCGGTGTTTCATGATCGAAGCAAACACATTGATACGAGGTATCATTTTATAAGAGAATGTGTTACGAAGAAAGAAGTTGAACTTGTATTTGTTAAGACTCAAGACCAAATTGCTGATATTTTTACGAAGCCACTCAAAGTCGAATTATTTTGCAAATTGCGGAGCTCACTTGGTGTGACAAGTTTAAGAGGGGGTGTTGAAAAATAAACTTGTCCCAAAGTAATTAAGTATTTAACATATTTATGTTTTAATTAATATTTATATACTTGTTGGTTCATGTATTTAAAGGTTCATGAAGCTAGGTTGGTTCATGTATTTGAAGGTTCATGAAGCTAGTTGAAAAGGTGTGTAGGAAGTTGTTTTTCATTAAGTGTTTATTCATGTATTTGAGTTTATACATATATAGAGATTCCTATAAATACTTATGCACTCAACTCATTTGAAATAAGCAAGAAATATGAGATTTTTTTTGTGATAACATCTTCTCTATTTTCTCTAGTGTGTGTGAGTTTATTATTTCCAACAAACCTTGATCTCAATTGATATCTTCTTGAAGTTGGCATATAAATATATATATATGCCAAAATCAATTCCAGCTTCAGGAAGTACATGAATCGATTACTTCTAATTTAAATGCAGAAAAATAAACTCAGATAATAAAGGAATGATAATTCTAGTGAATAAGAAGATAATTAAATGCATAACGTCAGAAGTCGAAAGTTTAAACGGTTAATTCATATATATACATATTCACAAACTTTCCTGAACCATCTAAAAGTAATAAAAAAAGCTTATCGATAATCTAATGTGGCCGGCTGCCGGCCGATCTTGACTTTTGATTCACCCTTGCCAACCTTATTTCCCCACCTACTAATACGCTTAGTCATGCAATATATATATATATATATATATATATATATATATATATATATATATATATATATATATATATATACGGTCCAGATCAAGTGCATACCCCTTATCTTACTCATCCGTGCTCACCCCCCTTTAGGCGACGATTTTGATCATACAACCGTCGTCTATACTTTTAACGACGGACAACATATAGCGTCGTTAAAAGTATAGACGACGGTTGTATGACTGAAACCGTCGCCTGAAGGGGTGAGCACGGATGAGTAAGATAAGGGGTATGTACTTAATCTTTGCTATATATATATATATATATATATATATATATAGTCCGGATCAGGTCCGTACTCCTGGACCGGACCAAACTCCGGACCTTTTTTTTTTTTTTACTTTTTTTTTTAAAACAACTAAAAAAAATAAAAAAAATTATAGAATTGAATTTTTTTTCATAATACCGTGTTTTGAGTGTGATTTGGGTACGTATAACAAAACATGGTAGTACAGACTGTACCACAATTTTTTGGTATAGGTATCCAAAACACGTCCAAAACATTGTATTATGAAAAAATTTCAGTTCCATAAAATATTAAATTTTTTTTTAGTTGTTTTAAAAATAAAAAAGCAAAAAATAAAAAATAAAAAATTGGTCCGGATTTGATCAGGTCCGGCTCCGGACCTGATTAGTTCTGTATATATATATATATATATATATATATATATATATATATATATATATATACCATATAACAGCGGATAAGTTTTTAAAAGAAAAACTTAAACAGAAAAGAAAAGATTAAGAAGATGACCGGTGAATCGGTAAAGTAATCTCTTTCTTTTATTTATAAACAGTTGGGAAGGGATTACATATATCCTAGATCTAACTGTTTGAGGAAGATCGAAGTATGAAAGATTTCGACTTCATCTTCTAACTAAGAAGATCGAAGCTGGAAGCTTCGTCTCCGGCTAACTCTAGAGAGAAGGGAGAGCGGACCTCAGGTGAGGTTTTCTTACAAAAGAAAAGCCTGAAGAACTCTAACACTTCGAGTTCTTTAAATAGAAAAACTGAAAGTAAATTACTATTTGATTCACGCAGGAATCACTATTACAATGACTGAAAGTAAAAGTAATTTACTTAAGTAAAAGTAAAACGTAAGAAACATTTTACATTTACTTTTACATTGGTAAATGTAAAAAACATTTAACTAAGTTAAAAACATTTAACTTAAAGTAAAAGCAAAAGTTATTCTTTTACTTTTACTTTTACATTTACTAAAGTAAAAGACTTTTGCTTTAAGTAAAAGCAAAAGCTGATCTGATGGCTGTCGGCCATCAGTGCTGACTGATGATGGCGTGGGCCATCATTATTGACTGAAGGCGACTGTTGCGTCGTCTTCTCCGGTGACTCCTCTGGTTGACTCCGGCGACTGTTCCGTCGTCTTCTCCGGCGGCTTCTCCGGTTAACTGATCCGTCTCCTCCGGTGCCGGATGGAACTGCTGATCGTCTTCTCCGACGAGTCATCACTTCCATACATTTCCACCTCAAAATTTTTATCCAGGAAATAACCCTTTCACCCCCAAAAATTTGCTTACAAAAAGAAGGAGAGGAAAAATTTTTCACCGAAAAATTGGTCAAAATCTTCAAGATTTCTTTGATTTTGTAGAAAGTTTTTGTTTAAAAACAAATCAGATGAAATCTGAAACAAAGGATCACTCGATCGGTCCTGATCTATCAGTGAAATCGGTCAAAACAGTTTGACAAAACCCTAACCGTTTAAACAAAAATTCTTTCTCTTGAAGGTCCACTTAAAAGGCCTTACTTGCCGATGAATCATACCCCTTAGATCTAATGATTCCCTTTGGCCTTACACTGCTCTCTTACTAGAGTCTTACAAACAGGCACTAATCGGGACTTAAGGCGATCTTGGGTGTTTAACGGCGAAGGTCCGGTTACTAAAAGCGGAGCAAGAAAAATAAAAGTTTGTGAAAACGTTTAAAAACCAAGAACAAACTATTTTTTCTTCGAAATCGCCGATAGCATCAAGAACCAACCGTGTGGCTCTGATACCATATAACAGCGGATAAGTTTTTAAAAGAAAAACTTAAACAGAAAAGAAAAGATTAAGAAGATGACCGGTGAATCGGTAAAGTAATCTCTTTCTTTTATTTATAAACAGTTGGGAAGGGATTACATATATCCTAGATCTAACTGTTTGAGGAAGATCGAAGTATGAAAGACTTCGACTTCATCTTCTAACTAAGAAGATCGAAGCTGGAAGCTTCGTCTCCGGCTAACTCTAGAGAGAAGGGAGAGCGGACCTCAGGTGAGGTTTTCTTACAAAAGAAAAGCCTGAAGAACTCTAACACTTCGAGTTCTTTAAATAGAAAAACTGAAAGTAAATTACTATTTTTGGGGGTGAAAGGGTTATTTCCTGGATAAAAATTTTGAGGTGGAAATGTATGGAAGTGATAACTCGTCGGAGAAGACGATCAGCAGTTCCATCCGGCACCGGAGGAGACGGATCAGTTAACCGGAGAAGCCGCCGGAGAAGACGACGGAACAGTCGCCGGAGTCAACCGGAGGAGTCACCGGAGAAGACGACGCAACAGTCGCCTTCAGTCAATAATGATGGCCCACGCCATCATCAGTCAGCACTGATGGCCGACAACCATCAGATCAGCTTTTGCTTTTACTTAAAGCAAAAGTCTTTTACTTTAGTAAATGTAAAAGTAAAAGTAAAAGAATAACTTTTGCTTTTACTTTAAGTTAAATGTTTTTAACTTAGTTAAATGTTTTTTACATTTACCAATGTAAAAGTAAATGTAAAATGTTTCTTACGTTTTACTTTTACTTAAGTAAATTACTTTTACTTTCAGTCATTGTAATAGTGATTCCTGCGTGAATCAAATAGTAATTTACTTTCAGTTTTTCTATTTAAAGAACTCGAAGTGTTAGAGTTCTTCAGGCTTTTCTTTTGTAAGAAAACCTCACCTGAGGTCCGCTCTCCCTTCTCTCTAGAGTTAGCCGGAGACGAAGCTTCCAGCTTCGATCTTCTTAGTTAGAAGATGAAGTCGAAGTCTTTCATACTCCGATCTTCCTCAAACAGTTAGATCTAGGATATATGTAATCCCTTCCCAACTGTTTATAAATAAAAGAAAGAGATTACTTTACCGATTCACCGGTCATCTTCTTAATCTTTTCTTTTCTGTTTAAGTTTTTCTTTTAAAAACTTATCCGCTGTTATATGGTATCAGAGCCACACGGTTGGTTCTTGATGCTATCGGCGATTTCGAAGAAAAAATAGTTTGTTCTTGGTTTTTAAACGTTTTCACAAACTTTTATTTTTCTTGCTCCGCTTTTAGTAACCGGACCTTCGCCGTTAAACACCCAAGATCGCCTTAAGTCCCGATTAGTGCCTGTTTGTAAGACTCTAGTAAGAGAGCAGTGTAAGGCCAAAGGGAATCATTAGATCTAAGGGGTATGATTCATCGGCAAGTAAGGCCTTTTAAGTGGACCTTCAAGAGAAAGAATTTTTGTTTAAACGGTTAGGGTTTTGTCAAACTGTTTTGACCGATTTCACTGATAGATCAGGACCGATCGAGTGATCCTTTGTTTCAGATTTCATCTGATTTGTTTTTAAACAAAAACTTTCTACAAAATCAAAGAAATCTTGAAGATTTTGACCAATTTTTCGGTGAAAAATTTTTCCTCTCCTTCTTTTTGTAAGCAAATTTTTGGGGGTGAAAGGGTTATTTCCTGGATAAAAATTTTGAGGTGGAAATGTATGGAAGTGATGACTCGTCGGAGAAGACGATCAGCAGTTCCATCCGGCACCGGAGGAGACGGATCAGTTAACCGGAGAAGCCGCCGGAGAAGACGACGGAACAGTCGCCGGAGTCAACCGGAGGAGTCACCAGAGAAGACGACGCAACAGTCGCCTTCAGTCAATAATGATGGCCCACGCCATCATCAGTCAGCACTGATGGCCGACAGCCATCAGATCAGCTTTTGCTTTTACTTAAAGCAAAAGTCTTTTACTTTAGTAAATGTAAAAGTAAAAGTAAAAGAATAACTTTTGCTTTTACTTTAAGTTAAATGTTTTTAACTTAGTTAAATGTTTTTTACATTTACCAATGTAAAAGTAAATGTAAAATGTTTCTTACGTTTTACTTTTACTTAAGTAAATTACTTTTACTTTCAGTCATTGTAATAATGATTCCTGCGTGAATCAAATAGTAATTTACTTTCAATTTTTCTATTTAAAGAACTCGAAGTGTTAGAGTTCTTCAGGCTTTTCTTTTGTAAGAAAACCTCACCTGAGGTCCGCTCTCCCTTCTCTCTAGAGTTAGCCGGAGACGAAGCTTCCAGCTTCGATCTTCTTAGTTAGAAGATGAAGTCGAAGTCTTTCATACTTCGATCTTCCTCAAACAGTTAGATCTAGGATATATGTAATCCCTTCCCAACTGTTTATAAATAAAAGAAAGAGATTACTTTACCGATTCACCGGTCATCTTCTTAATCTTTTCTTTTTTGTTTAAGTTTTTCTTTTAAAAACTTATCCGCTGTTACAGCCATCATTATTGACTGAAGGCGACTGTTGCGTCGTCTTCTCCGGTGACTCCTCCGGTTGACTCCGGCGACTGTTCCGTCGTCTTCTCCGGCGGCTTCTCCGGTTAACTGATCCGTCTCCTCCGGTGCCGGATGGAACTGCTGATCGTCTTCTCCGACGAGTCATCACTTCCATACAACCATATAACAGCGGATAAGTTTTTAAAAGAAAAACTTAAACAGAAAAGAAAAGATTAAGAAGATGACCGGTGAATCGGTAAAGTAATCTCTTTCTTTTATTTATAAACAGTTGGGAAGGGATTACATATATCCTAGATCTAACTGTTTGAGGAAGATCGAAGTATGAAAGACTTCGACTTCATCTTCTAACTAAGAAGATCGAAGCTGGAAGCTTCGTCTCCGGCTAACTCTAGAGAGAAGGGAGAGCGGACCTCAGGTGAGGTTTTCTTACAAAAGAAAAGCCTGAAGAACTCTAACACTTCGAGTTCTTTAAATAGAAAAACTGAAAGTAAATTACTATTTGATTCACGCAGGAATCACTATTACAATGACTGAAAGTAAAAGTAATTTACTTAAGTAAAAGTAAAACGTAAGAAACATTTTACATTTACTTTTACATTGGTAAATGTAAAAAACATTTAACTAAGTTAAAAACATTTAACTTAAAGTAAAAGCAAAAGTTATTCTTTTACTTTTACTTTTACATTTACTAAAGTAAAAGACTTTTGCTTTAAGTAAAAGCAAAAGCTGATCTGATGGCTGTCGGCCATCAGTGCTGACTGATGATGGCGTGGGCCATCATTATTGACTGAAGGCGACTGTTGCGTCGTCTTCTCCGGTGACTCCTCCGGTTGACTCCGGCGACTGTTCCGTCGTCTTCTCCGGCGGCTTCTCCGGTTAACTGATCCGTCTCCTCCGGTGCCGGATGGAACTGCTGATCGTCTTCTCCGACGAGTCATCACTTCCATACATTTCCACCTCAAAATTTTTATCCAGGAAATAACCCTTTCACCCCAAAAAATTTGCTTACAAAAAGAAGGAGAGGAAAATTTTTTCACCGAAAAATTGGTCAAAATCTTCAAGATTTCTTAGATTTTGTAGAAAGTTTTTGTTTAAAAATAAATCAGATGAAATCTGAAACAAAGGATCACTCGATCGGTCCTGATCTATCAGTGAAATCGGTCAAAACAGTTTGACAAAACCCTAACCGTTTAAACAAAAATTCTTTCTCTTGAAGGTCCACTTAAAAGGCCTTACTTGCCGATGAATCATACCCCTTAGATCTAATGATTCCCTTTGGCCTTACACTGCTCTCTTACTAGAGTCTTACAAACAGGCACTAATCGGGACTTAAGGCGATCTTGGGTGTTTAACGGCGAAGGTCCGGTTACTAAAAGCGGAGCAAGAAAAATAAAATTTTGTGAAAACGTTTAAAAACCAAGAACAAACTATTTTTTCTTCGAAATCGCCGATAGCATCAAGAACCAACCGTGTGGCTCTGATACCATATAACAGCAGATAAGTTTTTATTTAAAAACAAATCAGATGAAATCTGAAACAAAGGATCACTCGATCGGTCCTGATCTATCAGTGAAATCGGTCAAAACAGTTTGACAAAACCCTAACCGTTTAAACAAAAATTCTTTCTCTTGAAGGTCCACTTAAAAGGCCTTACTTGCCGATGAATCATACCCCTTAGATCTAATGATTCCCTTGAAGTATTATATATATATATAATACTTCAGTCCGTTTCTGTTACATACCCTTTTATTTTACACTCTGTTTATCACCTTTAGCGACGGACAGGGTGCCGGTTTGGTCCGTCGCTATAGAACAGATAAATAGTTTATATGTTATGGTGACGGTTTGATGCATCGCTAAAAACTAAGACAACGATACGTTCTTTGATATATGCGACGAACTGAACCGTTGCTAAAGATAATAAGTAAGTTATATTAAATAAAAAGATATGCATTTAATTCTCTCTGTATAACACCTAACTTTCATCCTGAACCTTTAACAAATTAAAAAACTAGGTCCTTATCCTTAACATGGCCCCTCCTAAATCAAATAACTTAGCTGCCGACTTGCAATGAATAAAAAAAAGAACAAATTTTCTTGAGCCCCTCTCCAAAGTTGCCGATTTGCTCCCTTGTCCTGAAATGAAAATCATTTTCCATTTTTTTGAAAACTTTGACTACATTTATTGGCTAGTATTTGTCTTTGTTCTGTAGCATTAGTATAAAACACCCTTACACACGTTTTTACTCCTACACATTATCATTTGTTAATTATCGTGTATCGATTTTTTGATATATTTCTTTCCTTATTCGTGATAAAATTCAAATTGATTTCTTTGAAATTTGAATTTACATTTATAATTTTATTTATATTAATTGAACATGCGGGAATATTATAGTGTTTAAGTCGTACTCTATTGTATAATTAATTAATAAAATTTAAATTTGAAGATATATATTTCAAATTAACTTTCAAAAATCAATAATAATATCATAATTCTAAAAGGAAGAGTACATATATATAAAAAATGATCTATATCAAGTATTTGCTATGAATCAAAAATGGGCTAATATCATTATTAACGTCCATAGAATTCTAACTGTCGATATTAAAACTTAAAAATTCAGGTATGAGTCTCATACTATTAGTAGCAGACGACGGGTTACGTCCGCTACTAATAGTAGCGAATGCCGTTGAAAATAGTACCATCGTTCGCGAATATTAGTAGTGGACGACGATCTTTGTTGTTTATTCATATATTAAACATTTTTTATCCGTAACAAATACATGTTATGAATCATTACCCTATGTATGTATGTGTGTTTTATATCCATCCTTTATGTTTCACCAATAATTAATCTTCCATACACCGTTTCTTCTATAAATAGAAGCATAACAATTTAATGAAAGAACCAGAACAGCAAAATGAAAGTGCAAATCATATCCAAAGAGTTTATAAAACCAACTAGTCCTACTCCCCCAAGCTTTAAGAACTACAAGATATCCCTAGTAGATGAGTTAGCCCCAATAATGAACGTTCCTCTCATTCTCTATTACCCTGCAGCTATTGGTCCCAATAATGAATGTTCCTCTCATTTGAAAATATCTCTAGCCGAGACCTTAACCAAATTCTACCCTCTAGCGGGAAGATACATGAAAGACAGTCACTCGGTTGATTGTAGTGACCAAGGTGCTGAATTTGTGCAAGCCAAAGTGGATATTCGGCTCGCTGATCTTCTCAAGCAAGGGATGAATTTGAAAGCCGAGTTGCTTAATAATTTCCTTCCAAGTCCATTAGGTGCAGCGGATGAAATCACGGATTCATTGCTAGCTGTCCAAGTAAACACTCTTGATTGCAGCGGTTTAGCAATCGGTGTGTGCATTTCACATAGGGTGGCCGATATATCAACTATCAGCGCTTTTATTAAAGAATGGGCTAGTACTGCAAGCTGGGGGAGATTGGACACTGACCCAATCTCCCCTAGCTTTGACTCGGGGTTATTTTTCCCTGGAAGAGGTTTACCTGGATTTTCTTCAGTATTTCCAAGGTCAAAAGAAAATGCTGAATTCCATAAGATTGTCACAAAGTTATTTAACTTCAACAAGGAGGCGATTTCAAGAATTAGAGGCAAGGCCACAAGGGTGCAGTCGGTGTTTGGAATCATATGCAAGGCGTTTGTTGATGTAAATAATGCAGCCAAACATGGACACTCAAGGGAGTTTATAGTTTTTCAAGCTGTGAATATGCGGGAAAGAACGATTCCTCCACTGTCAAAATATTTATTCGGAAACCTCAGCTTAGTTGCTCCTTCCCAATTTGTTGCAAGTGAAAACGAGATGGAGTTTCAAGATTTTGTGGATTTGCTTGGGAACTCTGTGAAGAGTACCTTGGAGGATTGTTCAAAGATATTATCAAGTGACGAAGATGGGAAAATGATGATAATTAATCCCCTCGTTAAGTTGAATAAAAGTTTTTCTAATTCTGAGATGGTAAAAACTTGCACGTTTAGTAGCTGGTGTAAGTTTCCATTTTATGAAGCTGATTTTGGTTGGGGAAAGCCCATTTGGGTAAGTAGTGTCAACATTCCCGTAAGAAATCATGTTTGTTTGATGGATGATAGAGAGGGTGATGGGATTGAAGCATGGGTAAGTTTGGATGAAAAAGACATGCCTGAATTCGAACAGAATTGTAACATCAAAAGCTTTACCACTTAGTGAAGCATCCTTACTACGTGAACTATATATCAATAATGTGCTGGAGACTAAAGAATGGTCCCAAAAATGAAATACAAAATGATGTATATGATTGTGATTGATTATAATTGTTGAACCCACCTATATATGTGTAGTTAATTAGGTACAATTTAACACATCATTTGATATTTACTTTTTTATAACCATATTTTATCATTATAACATTACTCATGAACTATATATATAGCAATATTAGTTATGTGTTCATGTATATCAATATTGCATCAATAATTTGAGTCTATATATATTAATAGATTGATTTTACATTCTAATTAGGCTTTAGGCTAGAAGCAAGTATATATTATGGATTCTCTTGTTCATTACTCTTTTGAGGACACTACTTTTCCTAATTGTTGAAGATACTGTGAAAGAGATAGACAAGTATATTGTCTAGTTGTGGGGATAGATTAGTGTTATGACAAATATAATAAATTAATGCAGAAAGATAAAGACAATAACACAAGACTTTAGGTGGAAACTCAAATCGGAAAAAAATCATGAAGAAAGGAAGAAAAAATTCACTAAATAAAATCTTTTGAATACAAGATAAAAAGATAATTATGAGAATTATTAGAATGTCTTTGAATGTCTATTCTCCAAAAAAAACTAACACTTCTATTTATAGGCTATAGGAAAATTCTATAACCAAATAGGATAGAAAATACTAAGTTGGGTATGACTAGGAAATATAACTTTCCTAAACCAAAAGGGATTCTGAGAAATACCTAAATCTAAATCCAATAAGGATTCATGTCATACCCAATAAATCTTCACCTTGACTTGAATCTTCCAAATATAACACATAGTGAACTTTCTCCTTTTTTCAAATGCACAACTGAAGTGCATCGATTACTAACTAGACAATGTTCGAACATGGTACGTGGTAACGATCGACTTCATTAACATGTCAACTGGATTGTCTGCAGTAGCAATCTATAAAATCTTAACGTCACAATCTTCAACAATATCTCGAACAAAATACCTAACATCAATATTGTAACACCACAGTCCCATATCAAAAGATATAGGAAAAATTTGTGTGTGTATAAGAAATTAAGTTGCTACCAATAGTACCTTCAAGTCATGACCTTTGGGTGAGCCTATGGTGAGTTAAGATGACTCAAGAAAATATTATTGGGTCAGTGGGTTAAGGCCTTATTTGGATGAATTTGATTCGATTCGGACTTTGGATTTGAGCCGAGATTTGTTCCAGACTCGGGATTTGACCCTCGTTTTATATGGTATTAAAGTCTACTCTCGAAAGCTCGGGTCGGGTCATCCGATCGGGTTACCGGAGGTAGGGACACGAAGGCTGGCAGTATTTAGAGAGGCAAAGATCTGTGGACCGTATGTGTGATCGCGATTCTGACGGGGACGTCAAAAAATTAAATGGGGGAGTTTATAACACCTTGTTATCAATACTACATTCAAGTCATGACCTTTTGGGTGAGCCTGTGGTGGGCTAAAATGACCCAAGAAGATACTATTGAGCCAGTGGTTTAAGATTTTATTTGGATGAATTTGATTTGATTTGGACTTAGAATTTGACCCAAGATTTGTTTCGGCTCGAAATTTGTCCCGGGTTGTTTCAAATATGCTTCGTCCTCTCATGATACATCAGATCCTTAGTCTATTGTATAGTACCCAAACTAAGAAATACTCGAAACAGTTATGTTTCACAACTGGTAAAAACACATCATTGAAATCAATTCTCTCGACTTGATTGAATCTATTAGCTACTAGTTGAGCCTTGTACCTAGCGTCTTCAACTCCTGTGATGCCTTTCTTTTTCTTAAATATCCTTTGCAACCCACAATTTTCTTACCTTTAGGTGGTTTCACAAGCTCGTAAGTCTGATTTTTCTAAAGAGATTCCATCTCTTCATTCATAACAAACAACCACTTTTTTGAATCATTTGAGGAAACAATATCTTTATAATTAAGTAACAAAGTCATTATACTCAACTGCCTCGACAACTAACAAGGCAGAAGCAACATAATCTGAATACCCATATCTCTATGGTGGTCACACTGTCCTCTTTACGATATGTCTCTAGTGAGACTGTACTAATTGTCCACGCATTCCTCATCTAGTACTATATTTTCATCTGCAGCAACAGTAGTAGGCACATGATTTGAACTTTGTTGTGATTTCTGTACTTGAGGAGAAGTTACTTCAAGCTCCACCTTCTGACCAATACTATCAGAACTATCAGTAGAAGGAACAAAAGTTTCTTGTTCTCATGAAACATATTAGACTCATCAAAAGTAACATTTCTGCTAATGATGACATTTGCTGATTTCTAGTCAACACACCATGCAAAATTTATAACCTTTCACACCAGAACCATAACTAAGAAAGATGCATTTCTTGGCTCTAGGTTCGAGTTTTTCCTTATTCACATGTTTATATACAGGACAACCAAACGCCCTATGTAAGACCCCGAATTTTATGAAATAAAAATATTCAATTTTTCTATTTTGGTAAATAGTTAAATTGATAAAAGTTTGAAGTTAAGGATGATATTTAAAAATTTTTCAAAGTAAGCAAGTTGTTATAAAATATTCGTTGTGTCGAAAAATATTCGTTTGGTCGGGGAATATTTTTTTTCTCAGAGAATATTTGTACGACGACACCATCATTGGTAGACCCCACAACGGAATAACTGTCGGAGTTAGAAAACGACAGAAATAACTTTTATAAAAAATAACGGCGAAAGTTTTTACCGTTAAACTGTTGAAATATCCGATGGTAAAAGTACAGTAATACGCGTGGTTGCATAGTAGCACACAATATTGATTATTGATGCTTACGTAAGAAGCCACTCAATTTATTCAATTATTGCTACAGTAGTTACTGCATAATATCTCTCATATTATTGATTTAATTATTGTCGTAGTATCATTTGCACAATATTTATTATTAGTAAATCAATAATTGAGACGACAAAGTTATTCATATTATTATTTATAATATTGACAATGTCTAGAAAGTTCTGTCGATGAGAGGTTTGGTCACCTAATTGTGCGCTAATAGGGAGAAATCTTTATCGGAAAGCCCCCTCTTTCCTGGGAATGATCTGGTTGTTAAATATTGTGAGTTATAAGATTAATGATGAATAATTGTTAATAGATTAAAAATGTGTTGATTAAAGATAAATGATTTATGGTAATTATTTATTCAATTTTTGATATAAATAGAGGGGTTTATTATGAGGTGTTTGATATAATTTTGACTTATTATTCCATGAGGAGATGTGCTAATTTTTTAGACCGTTGGTTGAAGTTATAATAGTAAATCAATATGGATCGTTGGTTGAAGATATAATAGTAAATCAATATGGGCTGCTGGTGGAAAGTTATAAATATGGATCGCTGGTTTAAAGTTTTAATAGTAAATCAGTATGGACCGTTGCTTTAAGTTTTAATAGTAAATCAATATAGACCGTCCGTTTAAAAGTAAATTAATCTGGACCGTTCATGAATTAGTTACTATTCAGTCCTTTTTCCTATAAATAGAAGCTCATTCCTTTATTATTTGTTACGAATTTATTGAAACTCTAGATAGAGAAATTATAGAGAGAAAGAAGAAGAGTATTCTGCTATTACACTAATGCAGTCTCCAAATTTTTATTATGGTAAGGGTGTTATTTATTTTATATTCGTAAGGGATATTATTTGTTGTATTCGTAAGGGGTATTATTTCTTTCGTATTCATGAAGAGAGTTATTTTCTTTCAATACTCATACGAGTTGTCATTCATTCTGTATTATTCTGTTAAAATAACCTGTCTACGTGGACTACCGCATGCACGGTGAAATTCTTTTATTCAATTCTTTATTATTCTGTTGGAATAACATGTCTACGCGGACTACCGCATGCATGGTGAAATCTTTTGTTTTTCCATTCTTTATTATTCTGTAGGAATAACCTGTCTACGCTGACTACCGCATGCATGGTGAAATCTTTTGTTATTCCATTCTTTATTATTCTGTGGGAATAACCTTTCTACGCAGACTACCGTATGCATGGTGAATGACCCTTCGTATTCATTTTTATTAATTTACGGGAGTAACATGTCTACGCGGATTACCGTATACATCGTGAATGACCCTTCGTATTTATTTTTTATTAAATTATGGAAATGATATGTCTATGTGGATTACTGCATGGCGGGTAAAAATCTATTTGCAGTTCGTATATTCTTTTATACTCGTATGAGATATCATTTCTTTTGTACTCGTCATGAAATATCGTTGTCTTTTGTATTTTTCTTTTATAATTATTATTAACGGGTTACTATTCATGGGTTACTATTCACGTATACGACACTATTCACGTATACTGAGTACTATTCACGGGTTACTATTCACGAGTTACTATTCACGGGGTTCTATTCACGACAAAATTGGTTTCTTTTTCTGACCAAATTATCATTGATTTATGAATCTTACTCTTGAAATTAAATCCATGTTTTGATTATATTATTTTTATTATCATATATAACATTTTTATAACCATGGTGTTGAAATTTCTGTTTCACTTGAGTGCAAAGATGGGTGGATTATTGGTATGATCGTGACTATGGGTTCTCTTTGGCCAATAGTGCAAAGATGAATTGTTGACTGGTATGATCATGACTATTGAATTTATAATTGAATATCTTTAGCTTAAGTGCAAAGGTGAATTGATCAACATGGTTATAATTATTGTTTATATAAATTCTGAAATGATTATATATTTTGTTGAGATATGAATATCTTTGGCCCGTAGTGCAAAGATGACCTGTTGTTGAATATCTTTGGCATGTAGTGCAAAGATGAACTGTTGATGAATATCTTTGGCCCGTAGTACAAAGATGAATTTATTAGTATGATTATGAACAGGAACTATGATTTGGTATAACCATGATCTTTGAAGTTTCAGGTAAAGACAGGTGATGCAAATTATCTTCGTCCTGGATGAAAAGAGGAATTTAGAACAACAATTATGATTATGAGTTATTCACATGATTGTGGACAGGAACTGTTGATTGATGTTCCAGGGTTAAAATATTGTTGGTGGACTTTTAACATGGAGAAGATAATAGACTTTATGGTCTATTTGACTCCTCTAATGGATTGCTCGTTCCGCTACAACTATGGTTTATCATCTACCATATGTTCTAAATTTCTGATTTATTACTGACGAAGGCTATTGATAATTTAATTATCTTTAGTCATGATATTCTTTACTGGGCCGGCTAGTTGTGCTCACCCTTTTGCTTCACAATTCCTTTCAGGTAATAAGAGTGTAGCTGGGTCGAGCGGGGGTAACAGGGGAATAAAACGATGGTCTATAGCTGTTGAGGTTTCCCCTAAAACAGTATGAAAATAATTTTATTGATAAATTTAGATAAGTGTGTCGTATTTTATACGTCATTTTAACAGTTAATTTTGGTGAACCGAATAGGGTGAGGTGAACCCAACTTTAGAAGGGTGTTTTGCCACTATCATACAAGATGCCTAATGACAGACGACTTCGTGTTATCATAAGATAGGGTTATGCACATGCACTTGCTGATTATATCTATGAGCACTACCTATATAATCTTGGAGTTTGGTTGAAATATAATTCTCAATTGGAGACAATCGAGATAATTATATGTCAAGAGAAGACTCACCATTGAAAAAAAATATGATAGTAATCTTCTCGTTTTTCTTTGGGGTCTATTGGGTCAACCAAGGATAATTCTCGAGTCATATGATATCTATTATAACTTAGATGCATGACCTCCCATGTACGAAGGTTTCCTTAAGCATTTTCCAAAGATTTTAATTTCTAAAATAGTTATTGACTGTACTTTTATGTAAAGTACCATTGTAAAGTGTCGTGGTCAAGGCTGTGAGACCCCAAATTTTATGAAATAAAAGTATTCAATTTTCTTAGAATTATTATTTTATTTCGTAAATAGTTAAATTGATAAAAGGTTAAAGTTAAGGATGATATGCGAAATTTTTTACAAAGTAAGAAAGTTGTTATAAAATATTCGTTTGGTCAGGGAATATTCTTTTTATCGGGAAATATTCGTACGACGACACAATCATTGGTGGACCCCACAACGAAAGTATTGTCGTAGTTAGAAAACGACAGAATTATCTTTTATTAAAAATAACGGCGAAAGTGTTACCGTTAAAATTGTTGAACTACCCGGTAGTAAAAGTACATTAATACATGTGGTTGCATAGTAGCACACGGTATTGATTATTGATGTTTACGTGAGAAGTCACTCAGTTATATTCAATTATTGCTACAGTAATTGCTGCATCATATCTCTCATATTATTGATTCAATTATTGTCACAGTACCATCTACATAATATATATTATTAAATCAATAATTGAGATGGTAAAGTTATTCATATTATTATTTGCAATATTGACAATGTCTAGAAGTTCTGTCAAGGAGAGGTTTGGTCACCTAATTGCGCGCCAATACGGAGAAATTCTTATCGGAAAGCCCCCTCTTTCCTGGGAACGACCTGGTTATTAAATATTATGAATAATAATATTATTGATGAATAAGTTCGTGTTGATTAAAGATGAAATTGATAGTTCCATTGTGTTGGAATTATTAGTGTTAGTGAAAATCGACATTTATTTCGATAATAATTGATGTCTGGAGGTTATATTGACCAATCGGGTAATTAACCGGATAAATGAGCAATTAATTGCTATTAATTCACATGCTTATAACTATGTGTTCACATGTGTGTACTATTGATTCACATGATTTACTATTAGGGGAGTTGGTACAAGATTGATAATACTTGCATGACTAAATTAAAAATGGAGGTATAGATGAAGGTACTATACTATAATTAATTTTTTCACATGTTCAGAACTATTGAGTCACATGATTTACTATTGATTCACATGATTTACTATTAGGGGATGTGGTGCAAGTTTGATAATACTTGCAGGACTAAATTAAAAATGAAGAAAAAGAGGAAGGTATTATACAGTAATATTTTGAGCCACAAAACGTGCAATTATCGAAACTATATTTTCCTATAAATAGAAGCTCATTCTTCTTTCATTCTCACCAATTCACTAAGTCTCACAAGAGCAATTATTATAGAGAGAAATTATAGAGAGAAAGAAGAAGAGAAGTCTGCTACCTCACTATCCTAGTATCCAGTTTTCTTCTAAGGTTAGGGGTATTATTTCTTTCGTATTCATGAAGAGAGTTATTTTCTTTCAATACTCGTAAGGGTTGTTATTCCATTCTTTATTATTCTATTGGAATAACCTGTCTGTGCAATCTATCGCATGCCTGGTGAATTCTTTTGTTATACCATTCTTTATTATTCTGTTGGAATAACCTGTCTGTGCGCTCTATCGCATGCCTGGTGAATTCTTATGTTATTCCATTCTTTATTATTCTGTTGGAATAACCTGTCTGTGCTGTCTATCTCATGCCTGGTGAAGTCTTCTGTTATTCTATTCTTTATTATTCTGTTGGAATAACCTGTCTTTGCGGTCTATCGCATGCCTGGTGAATTCTTCTGTTATTCCATTCTTTATTATTCTGTTGGAATAACATGTCTACGTGGACTACCTCATGCATAGTGAATTCTTCTGTTATTCCATTCTTTATTATTCTATTGGAATAACCTGTCTATATGGATTACCACATGCATGGTGAATGATCCTTCGTATTCATTCCTTATTAAATTATGGAAATGATCTGTCTACGTGGATTACAGTATGGCGGGCGAAAATTTATTTGCAGTTTCATATATTCTATTATACTCAGTTGGTTAAAGTTTTGGCTTCTATACTCCATGAAATTAGTAGAATATCCTGAATATTTACGTTTTATCCAGTATCTTTTCATGGAAATATTCTTCTGAGCATTCTTAAATTTTACTCTACAAAGCAATATCATGTTGACAATTTGGACGCTATTGATTTCTGGATAAATTAGATTATAAAGCTTTAAAATTTATCCTTGAACTTGTTTTATTAAATTATTATGTCACGGACAACATCCTCATGCTTATATTGTGATGAAAGTCATCTTTGGCTTACGTGCATAGATGGACTTGGTATGATTATGACCAGGGATTATTCAGTATAATCATGACCGTAATGTAACGAATGATGTGGTAAAAGTCCTCATTGGTCTGTAGTTCATTGATGGACAGTTGTTGGTATGATTATGACCAGGGATTATTCGGTATAATCATGACCATTGATGATTACATGAATATCCTTGGTCGTGGTGCATGGATGATTCGATGATGTGGTTTATTTATTAAGCCGAGTCTTAGATATTAAGTTGATGAAAAACTTTTTAAATCATAGAAGATAGTAGATTTTATGCTCTACTTGACTCTTTTAATGGATTTCTTATTCCGCTGCAGTTGTTGATCTAAAACATGTTGTCTATTGTATTCTATCAGTTGTTATACTATTGAAGGCTAAGGATAATTTATTCTGCATTATCTTAGTCATAATATTTCTCACTGGGCTAGTTGAGCTCACCTTTTCTTTCACTGTTCTCTTCAGGAAATGAGAATATAGTTGGGACTGGTCGGGGAACGGATTGACGGTCCAAATGGTTATTTTAGTAGTCCTCACTATTCTGTGAAATAGTGTGATAATAATTGTAATGAGGACTCCATTGAGAGTGTATATTGTCTAGAAGGCAATAATCTTGTTTAAACTCTCAGCTATGTTTTGTCGTTATTACCCGACAGTTGCATAAAAGAAGTTTGTATTAGATTTATGTACCATGAATTTGGCGACTCAGAATGGATGATGTATACCTATTTTGGGGGCGTCACAAAGGCACCATGAGAGTTACATATATTTGTATTAAAACTCACAGTTTATGTGTTGTCGTACTCTGCACGACAGTTCAACAGTTGTATAAATGAAGTTTGTATTTGATTTCTGTATATAGTGTGATATCTGGCGACTCAGAATGGGTCGTGTGGACCTATTTTGGGGGCGTCACACCCTAAGAAATGAATAATCTACAGGATTACCTGACGAAACCTCTTTATAGGTTTTACAATCTATAGTTGTGCAAGGAAAATGATTCACCAAGAAAGAATTGAAGTTGTGTTCACTGCTTCTGTCCAAAATTCCTTGCATAAACCTACATTTAACAACATACACCTAGCCTTTTCTATCAAGGTTTTGTTCATGATCCGTTCTGCAACTCCATTCTGTTGCGGTATCTTCACAACTACACGATGCCTAACAATTCTTTCATTCTTGCAGAATTCATTGAACTCAGTCTCACAAAACTCAAGACATTATCTGATCTGAGCCTCTTAATCTGCTTTTCTGTCTGCTTCTTAACCACAGTCTTCTACTGTTTGAAAGTCACAAAATGTCATTCTTATGTTTCAAGAAGTAGACTCAAACCTTCTTGGAATAATTATTAATGAAGGTTAGCAGATAATGTGCACCGATTCCTTTGGAAGGAACTCGTGAAGGTCCCCAAAGGTCTGAATGAATATAGTTCAAAGTTCCATTCGTTTTATAAACCGTAGTCTTGAAACTAACTTGTTTCTGCTTCCCTAAAATATTCTATTTTCTATCTACAAAAGACATCTCTTACTCAAAGTATTCATGCCTTTTTCACTCATATGACCCAACCTCATATGCCACAACATGGTGGTGTCATATGTAGTAACTGAAGAACAAATTGCATCTAAATCTGTAGCTATAGAACCCTCTAACTTATATAAAGTGTCAACCTTGATTCTTTTCATCAACATAAGAGAGCCTTTGCTAAGCTTTATAATTAACTCCACCTTCAGCTGTGTACTTAATTACATCCGCTTTCATCTAGTGTACTCAAAGATATGAAGGTTCTTCTTCAAACCTGGAACATGTCTATATAACATCTAGCAATGTCCTGATTATGCCAACATGCATCTTACTTTTAATTGTACCAATGTCAATTACTTTACATTTAGAATTATTCTCATCAAAATAATTCAACCATCAAATGTGCGGTTCATGTGGAGATATAGTTATTGATTAATAAAATGATCTGTATAATATATAAGTTTTCTTGTGCTTCTTTAATTTTATCCCAATATTATTCATCTTCTGTGTTGTTTTTGTTGGCAATTTTGGAAGAGGATAAAAATAGAGAGTAAGTGAAATATAACTTTGGAGAATATTTAAGAACACTTTCATTTCACTTGCTTCAAACGATCCAAGTTGTGACGCCCCCAAAATAGGTATACAACACCCATTCTGAGTCATCAAATACATGGTACAAAAAGCAAACTACAACTTCAATAATACAATTGTCGTGCAAAATACGACAACACATACTATGAGTTTAAATACAAATATTGTCTTCTAGACAGTATCCACACTCAAATAAGTCCTCATTACAATTATTCAAACACTATTTTACAGAAATAGTGAGGATAGCTAAAACATCTTTCTAGAACCATCACTCCATACCCCGACTAGATTCCGCTATGTTCTCACCTCCTGAGAAGAAAAATGGAACAAAAAGGAAAAAGGTGAGCTCAACTAGCCCAGTAAAGAATATTATGACTAAGATAATATACAACAAATTATCATTAGTATTCAACAGGGAAAAATCTGATAGAATATAATCGACAACAAGTTTTAGATAAACAACTGCAGCGGAAACAGCAAACCATTAGAAGAGTCAAGTAGAGAAAGATTTCTACTATCTTCTAAGATTTAAAAGTCCATCATCAATATTTTATCTCTGTAACATCAATCAATATACATCTTGAATCAAATATTCATCTTTGCACTACAGGCCAAAGATATTCATTTGTAACACCAGTCGGTCATGTTCATCTCAATACCTGTTCATCTTTGCAGTACAGGCCAAAGATATTCATCAGGTAATCATACATTTTTACACTACAGGCCAAAGATATTCAGTAATATCATCATTTAGGACTGAGGATGATGAAAAATATCTTAAAAAAATGAATCCAGTGAGACAGAAGGACAAATAGTAGGGATTCGTATAACAGTTTATCCAAGATCAATAATACTTCATAATAATCAATTATGAAGCAGAATTTAAAAATAAAGATCAAAATATGGATACAATCAAAGATAGTAACCATAATAGACATTTTGGACAAAAAGGGAAAATTTTATTTTTTGGTGAATAGTGTTGTATTCGTGAATAGTGTCGTATACGTGAATAGTAACCCCGACGCAAAAAGTTTTAAATTTGATAAAAAGCTCATATCAATATTTCAGCATAATGATATTGAAGAAAATAATATCATTTAAGAAGGAAATAATATCCCTTACCTCAAAATAACCGTACTTCTGACTGAATATCGGATATGAGGCTGAATGAAACTTGTATTGAATAACAACTTTCAAAGTATCTAAATACTCACAAAATACACTCAGTAATCTAGAGAGAGAAAGAGAGAAAACTTATGAATTCTGGTGTGATTTTCAAATCTAACTTAGCCCTCTATTTATAGGAAAATGTTAGCACGCCGAAGCAGACTTAACCTGCAACCTGATGGCTTTACCTGCTACTATTCACACCCACCACATTTGAATAAAAATCTCAGTACATTTCTTCACCAACCAAGAGTGGGGCCCACAAATTCTAAAATTTTCCTCTAAAATGATTAACTCAGAAAATTCAACAATTTCTGAACTAGTCATCTCGTAAAATTCATAACAAATCATATGTTCATTTTTAACGGTTCAAAATTTGTGGATATATACTCAACTTATATATGTATAACATATCCAAATATTACCACGATCCAACGGTCGGATTAAAAATTATAACCCTCGCAAAATATCTCAAAAATCCTAATTTGATTTTCAATACCTCCGTTCCGACAAAAATACAGATAAAACACCTCAACATTAACTCCTTCATTTTTAACCACAAAAATATATCCCTCATTTATATCCACATAAAATAAATATTTCCTTATCATATGAATCAATAATTAATTATTCACAAATAATATTACAGAATCACATTTATGACAACCAGGCCGTTCCCAGGAAAGAGGGGGCTTTCCAATAAGGATTTCTCCTTACTAGCGCGCAATTAGATGACCAAACATCTCCTTAGACAGAACTTTCTAGATATTGCCAATAATGCTATCTAATAATATTATTTAAATAATATGAATTATTGATCTGATAATGAAAAATATTGTGCAGCAACAATTATTGAAACAACAATAATATAAAATATCAACGCAACAATTATTGAATCAATAAAATAAAATATTGAACAGTAACTACTGTAACAATTATTGAGTAGTGTCTTCCTTCGTAAGAATCAATAATTCTAAAATACTGTGCAATCCGTGTGCTACTGTGCAACCACGCGTATTACTGTATTTTAACTACCGGGTATTCCAACAGTGTTAACAGTAACAACTACGCCGTTATTTATAAAAACTCAATTTTTGTCGTTATCTTCATCCAATCATTTTTCGTTATGGGGCCCACAAATAGCTGCGTCGTCGTACGAATATTCCCCGACAGAAAAAATATTCCACGACCACACGAATATTCACCGACCAAAAATGAATATTTTATAACCACTTGCTTATTTGAAATATTTGCGCATTTTACCCATAACTATCCACATTAATCAAATCAACCCTTTCTATTTCAAAATAATAAATAGAGGAAATTTAATTTCATTTACTAATAAGTTGGGGTCTTACACAAGTACAAGACTATTTATAGGTTACAAGAGACCTATCTATATGCTTCCATACATGAACTAAAACATGAATCTAATTTAATGAATGCATATACAAGAACACTAATATTCATGTATCAATACACCCTACCTCGATCTATCATTGATGTTAAGTAAAGGTAGATAACCCAAGAGATCGAGGTGGCTTAGTGCTATTGAAGTGTTCTACTAGGAGAGTGTAAATTGTGCGTGTTAGAGCTCCGAAACGCAATCTAGCAAAGGTGCTAGTTGGGAAAAATTTGAAGAAGAAGTTTGTGATTTGAAGCACATCACAAAGGTCATCATATTGATAGCGTTTTGGAGAGGTAAATTATAGAAAAATGATGTTTCCTAAGTTTGATGCCAAATTAGTGTTCACAAATTACAATGTTTGGAGTATAAGGATTCGAGTATTTCTTGGAGCTTGCAATTTATGGTAAGATGTCATTACAACTCCAAAAAAGTGTATTTTGGAATAAGTTTGAGAAATGAAAAAAAAAAGAACAAGGGATATTTTGCAAGGAGTAATGCATGAAAACTGGATAACCCTATTTAGGGTCTTGATACATTAGTTCCAATAACTAGGTTTCAAGTTTGAAGGATGTAACGACCCCAAAATAGGTCCATTCCATCCAAGCCATTCTGAGTCGCCAAATACATGGTACAGAAAATAACTACAACTTTATTACAACAATTGTCGTGTAAAATACAACAACATATATGCTGTGAGTTTGGATACAAATATATACCAACTGTGACTCTTATCCTAACCTTGGATAGCACGTCACAATGACACCTTACATAAAGGTATAGTCAAAAACTGTTTTAGAAATTAGAATCTTTGGGAAGTGCTCAAGGAAACTTTCGTACATGGGAGGTCATGCGTCTAGGTTATGATAGATATCATATGGCCACAGAATTATCCTTGGTTGACCCAATATACCCCAAAGAAAAATGAGAAGATTACTATCATATTCTTCCCAATGATGAGTCTTCTCTTGACTTATCATTATCTCCACTGCCTCTAATTGAGAATTATACTTCAAATAAACACCAAGATTATATAGGTAGTGCTTGTAAATATACTCAGCAAGTGGATAAGCACAATCCTGTCTTATGATGACACGAGGTTGTATGTCATTAGACATCTTGTATGACAGTGGCAAAACACCCTTCCAACGTTGGGTTCGCTTCACCCTAGATGATTCACCAAATATAACTACTAAATGATGACCACCGTTCTATTCCCCTGTTACCCCCACTCGACCCAGCTACACTCTTATTACCTGAAAGGAATTGTGATACAAAAGGGTGAGCACAACTAGCTCAGTAAAGAATATCATGACTAAAGATAAATAAATTATCAATAGCCTTCAACAGAATTAAATCAGAGATTTAGAACATATGGTAGATGATAAAAAATTTCAACCATAGTTGCAGCGGAACGAGCAAACCATTAGAAGAGTCAAATAGACCATAAAGTCTATTATCTTCTCCACATTAAAAGTTCACCAATAATGTTTTATCCCTGTAACATTAATCAACAGTTCCTTTTCACAATTATATGAATAACTCATAATCATAATTGTAATTCTAAATTCCTCTTCGCATCCAGGTCGAAGATAATTTTTCTCACATGTCTTTACCTGAAACATCAAAGATCATGGTTATACCAAATCACAGTTCCTGTTCATAATCATATTAATAAATTCATATTTGCACTACAGGCCAACGATATTCGTCAACAGTTCATCTTTGCACTACTGCCCAAAGATATGCAACAAGTCATCTTTGCACTACGGGCCAAAGATATTCATCAACAATTCATCTTTGCACTACAAGCCAAAGATATTCCTCAACAGTTCATATTTGCACTACAGGCCAAATATATTCATATCTCAAAGAAATATATAATTATTTCAGAATTTATATACACCATAATTATAACCATGTTAATCAATTCATCTTTACACTTAAGCTAAAGATATTCAATTATAAATTTAATGGTCATGATCATACCAGTTAACAATTCATCTTTACACTACAGGCCAAAGACATTCTTCAGTCACGATCATACCAATAATTTACCCATCTTTACACTCAAGTGAAAGAGAAATTCAACATCAGGGTTATAAAAATGTTATATATGATAATAAAAATAATATGATCAACAACTGCATTTATTTTCGAGAGCAACAATCATAAATCAACGATAATTTGGTCAGAAAAAGAAACCAATTTTTGTCGTGAATAGTACCCGTGAATAGTAACTCCTGAATAGTAACTCGTGAATAGTAACTCCTGAATAGTAACTCGTGAATAGTAACTCATGAATAGTACTGCGTATATGTACATAGTACCGTATACGTAAATAATGTCATATACGTAAATAGTGTCATATACATGAATAGTGCCGTATACGTGAATAGTAACCCCGACTCAAAAAGGTAGAAATTTCTCAATAAAATTCATACCAATATTTCAGTATAATGATATTGAAAGAATAACATCATTATGAAGAATATAACATCCCTTAATATCCCTTACTATCCCTTACCTCAAAAAAGCAGCACTTCTGACTGGATATCGGATATGACGCTGAAAGAAACTTGCACTAATGACTATCAACTCACCAAGTATCTAAATACTCATAAAATACACTCAATAATCTAGAGAGAGAAAGAGAGAAAACTTGTTTCTGGTGTGATTTTCAATTCTAACTTAGCCCTCTATTTATAGGAAAATGTTAGCACGCCGAAGCAGACTTAACCTGCAACCTGATGGCTTTACCTGCTACTATTCTCATCTACCATATTTGAATAAAAATCTCAGCACATTTCTTCACCAACCAAGAGTGGGGCCCACCAATTCTAAAATTTTCCACCAAAATCATTAACTCCGAAAATTCAACAATTTCTGAACCAGTCATCTCGTAAAATTCATAACAAATCATACATTCATTTTTAACGGTTCAAAATTTATGGACATATACTCAACTTATATATGTATAACATATCCAAAAATCATAACGATCCAACGGTCGAATTAAAAATTATAACTCCCGTAATATATCTCAAAAATCCTGATTGATTTTTAATACCTCCATTCCGACAAAAATACTGATAAAACATCTCAACATTAACTCCTTCATTTTTAACCACAAAATATATCCAACATTTATATTCACATAAAATAAATATTTCCTTATCATATGAATCAATAATTAAATATTCACAATTAATATTACAGAATCACATTTATGATAACCAGGCCGTTCCCAGGAAAGAGGGGGCTTTTCAATAAGGATTTCTCCTTACTGGCGACCAATTAGATGACCAAACCTCTCCTTAGACAGAACTTTCTAGATATTACCAATAATGTTATCTAATAATATTATTCAAATAATATGAATTATTGATCTGATAATGGGAAATACTGTGCAGTGACAATTATTGAACAACAATAATATAAAATTTTAACGTAGCAATTATTGAATCAATAAAATAAAATATTGAACAGTAATTACTGTAACAATTATTGAGTAGTGCCTTCTTACGTAAGAATCAATAATTTCAAAAATATTGTGCAATACCGTGTGCTACTGTGCAATAACGCGTATTACTGTATTTTAACCACCGGGTATTCTAACAGTGTTAACGGTAACAACTACGCCGTTAATTATAAAAATTCAATTTTTGTCGTTATCTTCATCCGACCGTTTTTCGTTATGGGGCCCACAAATAGTTGCGCCGTCGTACGAATATTCCCCGACATAAAGAATATTCCACGACCAACGAATATTCCCCGACAACAATGATTATTTTATAACCACTTGTTTATTTTGAAAAAAAATTCATATATCACCCTTAACTTTAACATTTATCAATTTAACCATTTACTGAATAGTAATTATAACAAAGGATCCTAATGAAACTCAAGATTTTAATTCAAAGTAATTAAGCTAATAAAGAAAGTTTTGCAGTGTTTAAACTTAACCAATGTTCCTGGACGAATTTGGACTGTTCTACCAATTTTTCATGGAAAATAAGCTTCATAGAAAAGGTTATATGAGACTACTTTATTTCTAATTCCTCACGTGGTTAATGTTGTCTCATGAGTTCTATGTGTGGAACTTGGCTAATTTCATTTTCTCTTTCTTGCGCTACATCAAGTGCTAATTAATTTACTACTTGTTAAATTTAAGATCTAATCTAAGATACAATCACAAAGAAATTATATGAAGAACAGAAAAAACAAATAAATAAATAAATAAGAACATGCTATATATGAGTTCACTAAATTGTGGTTTAATTTAGGTCACACTATACAATGATCCACATACCAAACATCGGTTAAATAGCAACTAAAAAACTCTAGTCACTCTAACATGGGTCTAAACACATGAAGCCCAAAATATTAGATAATCCCAAAATTGGGATGCTAAAAAGTTACCAAGTCCAAATAATACACATTATGCTTGCCTTCCAAAGGGTGGTGCCCCTACTACCCTCGCCTGCTCATTGAAGAGTGAGAAAGCCGCTTGCTACCCCTAACTATCATGTCGTACCGGTTTTTGATCAAACTCTCCGAAGTATGAGTCAATCCCAACACCTGTGAAAAAATAATAACTTATCCTTCTCTCTCCCTTTATCTCTAGTGCACCTCCCTTTTATGTCGCTTCTTCTCTATGTTTTAAATGGACTGCCGCTTGTCTCTTCTTCCTTCAGCAAGGGGTATTTCTAGAGGGATACAATGAAACTAATATTGTGCTAATTCCTTAGAAGTTAAAGCCTGTGTTGGTTACTGATCTTAGGCCAATTTCTCTTTGTAATGTTATTTATAAGATAGTTGCTAAAATGCTCGCGAATCGCCTCAAACATGTGATTGATTCTATTATATCTGAGCAGCAAAGTGCGTTCATTCCGGGAAGGCTGATTACTGATATGATCGCTTATGAGGTAATTCACTATCTAAAGAGGAAAAGGCAAGGGAAGTTAGGAATTCTCTGCTCTGAAGATTGATATGAGTAAAGTCTATAATAGACTGGAATGGGATTACTTGCATCAAATCATGGTTCGAATGGATTTTCCTTCGGTTTGGATTCGGTGGATTATGTTGTGCGTTTCCACTGTGAAATATTCTATAGTTCATAATGGCTGTGAGTTGGATCCTATCATTCCTTCGAGAGGCTTACGGCAAGGCTGCCCTCTCTCGCCATATTTATTTGTCCTCTATGTCGAGGGTGTTTCTGCCCTTGCTTCGTCGTTATGAGAGTCGTGGGCTAATCCATGACTGTAAAGTCTCTCAATGTGCTCCAGTTGTGTCTTACCTATTTTTTGTAGACGACGGTTATTTGTTTTTCAGGGCGACTACCTCGGAATGTCAGTATATAAAGGAATGCATCCAATTATATGAATCTGCCTCGGGTCAGCGGATAAATTTTCAAAAATCCTCTATTCTTTTCAGTGTTAATACGCCTGTGACTGTTCAAAATGTGGTTAGCGGAATTCTTAATGTTCAGGTTACCTCTGATCATGGGAAGTACCTTGGCTTGGCATCTTATGTGGGGAAGAACAAGAAGCAGGCGCTATCTTTTGTCAAGGATCGTATGTGGAGTCGTCTGTTCGGCTGGAAGACAAAATTACTCTGCAAAGCAGGTAAGGAGGTTCATATAAAGTGTGACACCCCCAAATCCAGTACTTCCATTTCCACAGGATTTGGTGTTCACGATACAAATATCATCTATCTATCTACCCATAAAAAATACAAATCATGCAATAGATAGAAATAAAATCTTCCCCTTAAGGGTTACAACATCTGAATAATAATAATACAATCCCAGGTTAAACTAACCTTAAACATCTGTGCGGAATCATAAACAAATAAGTCTTAAACAATAACATTAACTCAAGTCTTAAACAATTACATCATCATATAAAACAACAAGTCTTCGTCACTTGCTAACTTTGCCCTTGCCTTTACTAGTGGAAGGTTCATCAGTTCTTTCGTTCTTAACTGCAATGTTATTATTAAGCAAGAGTGAGCACAAATGTCCACAAGTATAATAATGAAATAACAGTATAATAACATGCGAATAAATCAAAGACATCTGAATAAAAGCTCAACTTTTCAAATCAAGAATGAATAATAAGAATCAAAAGAAATTCTGATGGTCATAAGACCTTGAACTATGTCCTAGGTTATCAAGGGTTATACTTGAAACCTTTAACATTCATAAGACTATGGACCTTTCTTCTCGTACTTAGGGGGATCATCCCTTAGTACCATACTGTGCACAATATCTTAACGCTAACGCATAAGTAAATCCCTTTGCAGGGTTGTTCATCTTAGTTTAACATTCGAGTCCGCACTAAAGGAAGTTTGGTTTGGATAATTCCATAAGGGTTCTGAAATTTAGAACGTCCATCAACTAAGGACTAGTTGAATCAATAAGGTTCACTAGTCTAATAAGGTTCAACAATAATGATATTCAATTTGAATAATAATCTTAAGAGTATACAATAGGACAATTATTGTATAACGGAATCATGCTTTGAAAAGATAATAAATCTTTAATATAACATTTGAACTTGAATAATAGAATTAATAATTTACTCGGGGTAAATAATAAACTTGAACAATAATGACAAGTAGGGTTAGAAAACTTGCCTCGTGCGTAGGCTAAACGATTACTACTTCCGTTCACCACAAATCCTACACACATACCATATGTATTCACGGCATTCATTAGTTACATTTTCACTTAATATAAACTCCACTTTATTTAACAAATCATTACCCTTCTAATTTAATTACTTAATTAAATTAGAATATTTTCATTCTCTTACTATTATTACACTCGAATAAATTATTTCATAATAATTTCTATCGAATATTTATTTTATTCCATAAATATCTCAATTAAAATATTTACTTTATTTTATAAATATTTTAATAATAATTTTCATCGAATATTTATTTTATTCCATAAATATCTCAATTAAAATATTTACTTTATTTTATAAATATTTTAATAATAATTTTCATCGAATATTTATTTTATTTCATAAATATCTCAATTAAAATATTTAATTTATTTTATAAATATTTTAATATTAATTTTCATTGAATATTTATTTTTTTATTTTATTTTTTTTATTATTTATTATTTATTATTTATTTATTTATTTTTATTTTTTTGACCTCCAGGACGGGGTAATTTAGTTTGGTAACACCCGCCAGGGGCAGGGTTACCCTGGCTCATTTTCTGTAGTTTCTGCAGTTCTGTAGTTCGCGAACATAACAAGGCCAAATTAGGCCAAAAATCAATCACACGTAAAATTATACATGAATATGGCTATAACTTCCAATTAGTAATTTTATACGAATTTAGACTTACCCAATCATTGTAATACATATATAATCATTACTTAACCCATCTAGCATTATTTTTAACGAGTTACAACACATAATTTGCAAAATCAACACATTTACTTTCACTGTTCTTGATGTTCTTGAAGGTTTTGAAAATAAAACATGAAAATTGACACTACGGATTCGTTATAACACCGAATCCGTTCATTTAAACTTTGGTCTCTTCGTATCAACATGCACAATAATATACGAGTGTAAATTTTACAAAAACATTTATATTTGGCACACTAAATTACGTATAAGGGCCATAAGGCCAAAAACCCAAACTCTGTGAATTTTGAAATAACAAGTCATCGTATAACGACATGTTTTATGATACTGATGATATGGTTTACATAATATATATAATTAAATACGATTTGATAACATCTTAACCCATATAATCACATAAGCCTTACAAATTCCCATCATAAAACATTACAGTACTTGAAAACCATTTGTATAAAAAACTTAAATACGTAAAAGTAGAAATTGGGTTTGGGAGAAATTACCCAGAGTATAATCTAGAGGAGATGAGTAAAGATAACAATTCCTTTTTCAGATACTACTTCAATCACAGGGTTTTCCTTCCACAACTTCTCTGAATTCTCTCTGACTCACAAATACTCTCCTTCTCTGTTTTCAGACTTAGAAATAATAAGAAAGAAATAAAGAACGTCGTATTGTTAAAAAAGAAAAGTCTGACGTGCGTTGGTGGTCAGTTACCCAGTCATGGGTTAACTGGCCCCAACTCCCTTTAGGGCCATGTTTGGCTAGTTAGAATAGGTTTTAAAAACTATTTAATTTAATAAAGCTTTATCATATAGTTTAATAAATGTCACTCCCAATTGCACAATAATTCATATATCTTATTTAATATAAATAAAATATAATAACTTCTCATAAATTCACATAGTCATATATTTAATGTTCTCATAAATAAATAATGTCAAATTATTAATTCTCTAATTAATAATTAAATTAATTTAAATAACATTAGGCTTATTAAATATTTCTTTTAATACAATAAGCTCACATAATGACCTACTTCAAATAATAATTGTAAGACCCCAACTTATTAATGAATAAAATCAAATTTTCTCTAAATATTATTGTGAATAATAAGGGGTTAATTTGATATAATGCTTTGGTTATGGGTGAAATGTGCAAATTTTGCAAAATAAGCAAGTGGTTATAAAATATTTATTTTTGGTCGGTGAATATTCGGTTGGTCGTGGAATATTCTTGCTGTCGGGGAATATTCGTACGACGACGCAGCCTTGTGTGGGCCCCATAACGGAAAGCGATTGGATGAAGAAAACGACAAGTATAAGTTGTTTATAAATAACGGCGTAGTTGTTACCGTTAATACTGTTGGAATACCCGGTGGTTAAAATACAGTAGCACACGGTATTGCACCAATTATTGATTCTTACGTAAGAAGGCACTACTCAATAATTGTTACAGTAGTTATTATTCAATATTTTATTTTATTGATTCAATAATTGCTGCGTTGATATTTTATATTATTGTTGTTTCAATAATTGTTGCTGCACAGTATTTTCATTTATCAGATCAATAATTCATATTATTTGAATAATATTATTAGATAACATTATTGGCAATGTCTAGAAAGTTCTGTCTAAGGAGAGGTTTGGTCATCTAATTGCGCGCCAGTAAGGAGAAATCCTTATTGGAAAGCCCCCTCTTTCCTGGGAACGGCCTGGTTGTCATAAATGTGATTCTGTAATATTATTTGTGAATAATTAATTATTGATTCATATGATAAGAAATATTTATTTTATGTGGATATAAATGAGGGATATATTTTTGTGGTTAAAAATGAAGGAGTTAATGTTGAGGTTTTTATCAGTATTTTTGTCGGAATGGAGGTATTAAAAATCAGGGTTTTTGAGATATTTTGCGGGGGTTATAATTTTTAATCCGACCGTTGGATCGTGGTAATTTTTGGATATGTTATACATATATAAGTTGAGTATATGTCCACAAATTTTGAACCGTTAAAAATGAACGTATGATTTATTACGAATTTTACAAGATGACTGGTTCAGAAATTGTTGAATTTTCGGAGTTTATCATTTTGGTGGAAAATTCTAGAATTGGTGGGCCCCACTTGTGGTTGGTGAAGAAATGTGCTGAATTATATTTCAAATGTGGTGGGTGGGAATAGTAGCAGGTAAAGCCATCAGGTTGCAGGTCAAACCTACCAAAATTTTCCTATAAATAGAGGGCTAAGTTAGAATTGAAAATCACACCAGAAACAAGTTTTCTCTCTTTCTCTCTCTAGATTATTGAGTGTATTTTGTGAGTATTTAGATACTTTGAGAGTTTCTATTCATCAGAGCAAGTTTCTTTCAGCCTTATACCGGTATTCCGACCAGAAGTACTGATATTTTGAGGTAAGGGATATTATTTTCTTCTTAATGATATTATTTTCTTCAATATCATTATGCTGAAATATTGATATGAGTTTTTATCAAATTTGGAACTTTTTGTGTCGGGGTTACTATTCACGTATACGGCACTATTCACGTATACGGCACTATTCACGAATACGGCACTATTCACCGAAAAATAAAATTTTTCCTTTTTGTCCAAGATGTCTATTATGGTTACTATCTTTGATTGTATCCATGTTTTGATCTTTATTTTTGAATTCTGCTTCACAATTGATTATTATGAAGTATTATTGATCTTGGATAAACTGTTATACGAATCCCTACTATTTGTCCTTCTGTCTCATTGGATTCGTTCTCTTTAAGATATTTTTCATCATCCTCAGTCCTAAATGATGATATTACTGAATATCTTTGGCCTGTAGTGCAAAGATGTATGATTACTTGATGAATATCTTTGGCCTGTAGTGCAAAGATGTATAATTACTTGATGAATATCTTTGGCCTGTAGTGCAAAGATGAACAGGTGTTGAGATGAACATGACCGACTGATGATACAAATGAATATCTTTGGCCTGTAGTGCAAAGATGAATATTTGGTTAAAGATGATTATTAATTGATGTTACAGGGATAAAATATTGATGATGGACTTTTAAATCTTAGAAGATAGTAGAATTCTTTCTCTACTTGACTCTTCTAATGGTTTGCTGTTTCCGCTGCAGTTGTTGATCTAAAACTTGTTGTCGATTATATTTTATCAGATTTTTCCCTGTTGAAGACTAACGATAATTTGTTGTATATTATCTTAGTCATAATATTCTTTACTGGGCTAGTTGAGCTCACCCTTTTCCTTTTTGTTCCATTTTTCTTCTCAGGAGGTGAGAACATAGCAGGATCTAGTCGGGGTATGGAGTGATGGTTCTAGAAAGATGTATTAGCAGTCCTCACTATTTCTGTAAAATAGTGTTTGAATAATTGTAATGAGGATTTATTTGAGTGTGGATATTGTCTAGAAGACAATATTTGTATTTAAACTCACAGTATGTGTTGTCGTATTTTGCACGACAATTGTATTATTGAAGTTGTAGTTTGCTTTCTGTACCATGTATTTGGCGACTCAGAATGGGTGTTGTATACCTATTCTGGGGGCGTCACAGTTGGTATCAGAGCTTAGGGATATGATCCCTGGCTGAGATGTGAGACAAGAACTAGGAGGGGAGAGACGGGGAATTCCTTCGCTAGTATGACCTGACTAAGTTTATTTGGTGTTTATTTGGTCGGTCAGAGTATAGGGATAATATATGACATGACTATTAACCCTTGTTTTATGGCAGTATTTAAGAATGGCAGCTGAGAACGTTAATAATGGAGTAAATCAGACCGTGGAGACACCTTTGATCACTACCCAGGGGAACGTGCAACAGGAAGGCAATATTCCTCCTGTAAACAACGTTACCGAGCAAACGATGAATGATGGAATGTTTAGGAGCTTTTTGCAGTTCATGCAAAATCAGACGAGGGAGACTCGTGTGCAGAATACGGGTGGAAATGATAACAACGCGCGGTTTGTCACAGCTAAGCAGTTCAAAGAATTGGGACCACCAGAATTTAAGGGAAAGCCGGATCCGATCATGGCGGAAACGTGGGTCAAGCAAATTACCAAGATATTTGATGTCTTGGGATGCACGGAGGAACAGAAGGTTCCATTCGCCACATTTATGTTCCGCGGTGAGGCAGACTACTGGTGGGAGTCTGTGAAGCGTACCCAGCCTGACGCACTCAACATGTCCTGGGAAACATTTCAAAAACTGTTCAATGACAAGTACTTTCCTGAAAGTATTCGTCATATGAAGGAGGTTGAGTTTATTAGACTGGAACAAAACAACATGACGGTGTCCCAGTACGAGGCGAAGTTTGCAGAGTTATCCAGGTTTGCACCTCATTTGGTCGAAAATGAGGAACGAATGACAAGGATGTTTCTGAGAGGTCTAAAACCCGAGATTCGGCAATATCTTATCTCTCATAAATTTTCTTTATATTCAGATGTTGTAAACAGGGCTCAATTATTAGAGCGAGATAATGAGTATGTGCAACCGAGGGACCACAACCAGGGTCATACCGGTGGCGGCAGTCATCGAAGCAATGAAAACCAGCAGGGAGGAAAACATTCGGACAAAAGCGGTAACCACTCTGGTGGTAATCGTGGTCGTGATAATAGAAGGAGCGAGTCGGGAGGAGATTTCAAGAAGAGAAGGTACAACAATGATAACGTGAAGACGTCAGCACAAACATCAACTGTTTCTAGGGGAGGAGAACGACCACCGGTCGTATGTTACAAATGTGGGAAAGAGGGACATATCAGCCCAAACTGCCCACAACAATCCAAGGTATGTTATAACTGTGGAAAGGAAGGTCATATAGCTCGAGAGTGTTCTGTAGCAAAACCAAGTTCAGCGGGGATGGTGACTCCAAAAGCTATCCCGGATAAGTCGAAATCAGCGGTTCCTGGAAGGGCGTTTGTCGTTACTGGCCAAAACGCGAGAAACCCGAACGAGGTGATCACGGGTAAGCTAATCTTGAATTCTTGCGAAGTTTATACTTTACTAGATACCGGTTCTACCCATTCTTTTATCTCTCCTGCTTGTGCTCAACGTTTAAACTTGACTCCGGAGAAATTGGACTTTAACTTATCTGTTGAAACTCCGTTGGGTGAAACCTTCGTTACATCTACAGTTTATAAATCTTGCATGATCCAAGTTGGCACTATCACATTACCTGTTGATCTTATCTCTTTAAAGATACTTGCTTTTGATGTGATTTTAGGAATTGATTGGTTAACCACTCATCATGCTAAAATTGATTGTTTTCGTAAGGTTGTTAGTTTTCATATTCCTAACCAACCTGTCATACGAATTCAAACTACTAAACCACTAAAATCAGTCACTGTCATATCAAGCCACAAAGCTATTCGTTTATTGAAAAACGGATGTCAAGCTTTCTTAGCCCATGTTATGGATTTGAACAAAGACAAGTCAGATTTGAATAATATTTCTATTGTTAGAGAATTTTCCGATGTATTTCCTGAAGAACTTCCCGGTCTACCCCCGGAACGAGAAATTGAATTCTTTATTGACCTTGAACCCGGTACAAAGCCCATTTCTAAAACCCCATATCGAATGGCTCCTATTGAACTTCAGGAGTTAAAAGTCCAACTACAGGAGTTGTTGGACATCGGTTTTATTCGTCCTAGTACGTCTCCTTGGGGTGCTCCTGTTTTATTCGTAAAGAAGAAAGACGGGAGTATGCGACTTTGTATTGACTATCGAGAATTGAACCATGTCACCATCAAGAATAGGTATCCGCTACCTCGCATTGATGACCTGTTTGACCAGTTGCAAGGAGCACAATTCTTTTCAAAGATCGATCTTCGTTCTGGATATCATCAGCTGAAGATTAAAACTGAGGATATTCCAAAGACTGCCTTCAGAACTCGGTACGGGCATTATGAATTCTTAGTAATGTCTTTTGGATTGACTAATGCTCCTGCTGCCTTCATGGATATGATGAACCGTGTATTCAAAGAATATTTGGATCAGTTCGTTGTTGTCTTTATTGATGACATCCTCATCTATTCCAAAAGCCGTGAAGATCATGAGCGCCATTTGAAGCTGGTACTGCAAAGGCTTCGTGAAAACAAGCTATATGCCAAACTGAAGAAATGCGAGTTCTGGCTTGAGGAAGTAGCATTCCTTGGGCACGTGGTGTCAAAACATGGAGTATCTGTCGACCCGGCGAAGATTGAAGCCATACAAAGTTGGGAGCAACCGAAGTCGGTAACCGAAGTACGTAGCTTTCTGGGCTTAGCTGGTTATTATCGGAGATTTGTGGAAGGATTTTCTCGAATCGCTACTCCGTTAACTCAGCTGACTCGGAAAGATACAAAATTCGTATGGAGTGAGGAATGCGAGAAGAGTTTCCAAGAACTCAAGAGGAGACTCATTTCGGCACCTGTTTTGACAATACCATCTGGTTCGGATGGATTTGTTATCTACAGCGATGCTTCAGGCAAAGGGTTAGGATGTGTTCTCATGCAACATGGGAAAGTCATAGCCTATGCCTCACGACAACTCAAAGAATATGAGAGGAATTATCCTACTCATGATTTGGAGTTGGCAGCAGTCGTTTTTGCGTTGAAGATCTGGAGACACTACCTGTATGGGGAGAAAGTGGAGATCTATACAGATCATAAAAGCCTCAAATATTTCTTCACCCAAAAGGAACTCAACATGCGGCAACGACGTTGGCTTGAGCTGTTGAAAGATTACGATCATACCATCCAATACCATCCTGGAAAAGCAAACGTAGTAGCTGACGCATTGAGTAGAAGATCATATGCGGGTACGAGTGCAATGTTTTTAACACAAAGGCCCATTTTGTATGACTTGCAAAGGATGGAGATAGAGATGAAGGCTCCAAGTACCCACATGATGATATCAAATATACGAGTAGAACCGACTTTAATCGATAAAGTTAAAGCTGCTCAAGCTACGGATATAGAGCTGATGCGTATGAAGAAGAAAGTGCAAGAAGGTGCTATTCCAGAAGCAAGAATCGATGAAGAAGGAATACTTCGAGTCAACTCCAGACTTTGTGTTCCTAACGATTTTGACTTGAAGCATAGAATAATGATGGAGGCACACAACACACCGTTTGCAATCCATCCTGGGAGTACCAAAATGTATCACGATCTTCGACATACATTTTGGTGGAGCAATATGAAAAGAGAGATCGCGGAGTTTATCTCGAGGTGTTTAACTTGTCAACGTGTAAAGGCGGAGCATCAAGTGCCAAAGGGTCCATTGCAACCACTTGAGATCCCGAAATGGAAGTGGGAACACATTACTATGGATTTTGTTACAGGTCTTCCCAAGGTTTCTCAAGGCATAGATGCGATTTGGGTTATTGTTGATAGATTAACCAAGTCCGCTCATTTCTTGCCGATACGTGAGACTTATTCCCTTGAACGTCTTGCTAGTATGTACGTGAACGAGATTGTGAGATTGCATGGCATGCCAGTATCCATAGTTTCGGATCGTGACCCAAGATTCACTTCACGATTTTGGGTTAGCTTGCAGAAAGCTATGGGCACGGATTTACGATTCAGTTCAGCATACCATCCTCAAACGGACGGACAATCAGAGAGGACTATTCAAACTCTTGAAGATCTATTAAGACTTTGTGTCTTAGATCTCAAAGGGAGTTGGGATAAGTACCTACCATTGGTGGAATTCTCCTACAACAACAGTTATCAGGCGAGCATAGGTATGGCTCCATTTGAGGCGTTGTATGGAAGAAAATGTCGTTCTCCAGTATGCTGGGACGAGGTGGGTGAAGCAACATTGTTGGGACCAGAGTTGGTACGCATTACTACAGAGAAGATCCAAACGATTCGACAACGTATACAAACGGCACAGGATCGACAAAAGAGTTATGCGGATCTTCATCGGAAGGACGTGGAATTTAATATTGGGGATCATGTATTGTTACGTGTTGCACCATGGAAGGGAGTTACAAGATTTGGGAAGAGAGGAAAGCTCAATCCAAGATTTGTTGGTCCATTTGAGATTCTTGAGCGAATAGGAAATGTGGCATATAGACTCGCATTACCTCCAAGCATGTCTCGTGTTCATAATGTTTTTCACATATCTATGCTTCGTAAATATGTTAAAGACCCGAACCACATTATTGAGTTAGAACCAGACGAGATAGCTGAAGATTTAACGTACGAGGAGGTACCTGTTAAGATCTTGGATAGGAAAGAGCATGTCCTACGCACGAAGGTTATACCACAAGTTAAGGTTTTGTGGAGAAACCATGCTATTGAAGAAATGACCTGGGAGTTGGAATCAGAAATGAAAGCGAGGTATCCTCACCTTTTTGAAACATCAGGTACGTACGTCAATTTCGAGGACGAAATTTCATAAGGAGGGGAGGTTGTAAGACCCCAACTTATTAATGAATAAAATCAAATTTTCTCTAAATATTATTGTGAATAATAAGGGGTTAATTTGATATAATACTTTGGTTATGGGTGAAATGTGCAAATTTTGCAAAATAAGCAAGTGGTTATAAAATATTTATTTTTGGTCGGTGAATATTCGGTTGGTCGTGGAATATTCTTGCTGTCGGGGAATATTCGTACGACGACGCAGCCTTGTGTGGGCCCCATAACGGAAAGCGATTGGATGAAGAAAACGACAAGTATAAGTTGTTTATAAATAACGGCGTAGTTGTTACCGTTAATACTGTTGGAATACCCGGTGGTTAAAATACAGTAGCACACGGTATTGCACCAATTATTGATTCTTACGTAAGAAGGCACTACTCAATAATTGTTACAGTAGTTATTATTCAATATTTTATTTTATTGATTCAATAATTGCTGCGTTGATATTTTATATTATTGTTGTTTCAATAATTGTTGCTGCACAGTATTTTCATTTATCAGATCAATAATTCATATTATTTGAATAATATTATTAGATAACATTATTGGCAATGTCTAGAAAGTTCTGTCTAAGGAGAGGTTTGGTCATCTAATTGCGCGCCAGTAAGGAGAAATCCTTATTGGAAAGCCCCCTCTTTCCTGGGAACGGCCTGGTTGTCATAAATGTGATTCTGTAATATTATTTGTGAATAATTAATTATTGATTCATATGATAAGGAAATATTTATTTTATGTGGATATAAATGAGGGATATATTTTTGTGGTTAAAAATGAAGGAGTTAATGTTGAGGTTTTTATCAGTATTTTTGTCGGAATGGAGGTATTAAAAATCAGGGTTTTTGAGATATTTTGCGGGGGTTATAATTTTTAATCCGACCGTTGGATCGTGGTAATTTTTGGATATGTTATACATATATAAGTTGAGTATATGTCCACAAATTTTGAACCGTTAAAAATGAACGTATGATTTATTACGAATTTTACAAGATGACTGGTTCAGAAATTGTTGAATTTTCGGAGTTTATCATTTTGGTGGAAAATTCTAGAATTGGTGGGCCCCACTTGTGGTTGGTGAAGAAATGTGCTGAATTATATTTCAAATGTGGTGGGTGGGAATAGTAGCAGGTAAAGCCATCAGGTTGCAGGTCAAACCTACCAAAATTTTCCTATAAATAGAGGGCTAAGTTAGAATTGAAAATCACACCAGAAACAAGTTTTCTCTCTTTCTCTCTCTAGATTATTGAGTGTATTTTGTGAGTATTTAGATACTTTGAGAGTTTCTATTCATCAGAGCAAGTTTCTTTCAGCCTTATACCGGTATTCCGACCAGAAGTACTGATATTTTGAGGTAAGGGATATTATTTTCTTCTTAAATGATATTATTTTCTTCAATATCATTATGCTGAAATATTGATATGAGTTTTTATCAAATTTGGAACTTTTTGTGTCGGGGTTACTATTCACGTATACGGCACTATTCACGTATACGGCACTATTCACGAATACGGCACTATTCACCGAAAAATAAAATTTTTCCTTTTTGTCCAAGATGTCTATTATGGTTACTATCTTTGATTGTATCCATGTTTTGATCTTTATTTTTGAATTCTGCTTCACAATTGATTATTATGAAGTATTATTGATCTTGGATAAACTGTTATACGAATCCCTACTATTTGTCCTTCTGTCTCATTGGATTCGTTCTCTTTAAGATATTTTTCATCATCCTCAGTCCTAAATGATGATATTACTGAATATCTTTGGCCTGTAGTGCAAAGATGTATGATTACTTGATGAATATCTTTGGCCTGTAGTGCAAAGATGTATAATTACTTGATGAATATCTTTGGCCTGTAGTGCAAAGATGAACAGGTGTTGAGATGAACATGACCGACTGATGATACAAATGAATATCTTTGGCCTGTAGTGCAAAGATGAATATTTGGTTAAAGATGATTATTAATTGATGTTACAGGGATAAAATATTGATGATGGACTTTTAAATCTTAGAAGATAGTAGAATTCTTTCTCTACTTGACTCTTCTAATGGTTTGCTGTTTCCGCTGCAGTTGTTGATCTAAAACTTGTTGTCGATTATATTTTATCAGATTTTTCCCTGTTGAAGACTAACGATAATTTGTTGTATATTATCTTAGTCATAATATTCTTTACTGGGCTAGTTGAGCTCACCCTTTTCCTTTTTGTTCCATTTTTCTTCTCAGGAGGTGAGAACATAGCAGGATCTAGTCGGGGTATGGAGTGATGGTTCTAGAAAGATGTATTAGCAGTCCTCACTATTTCTGTAAAATAGTGTTTGAATAATTGTAATGAGGATTTATTTGGGTGTGGATATTGTCTAGAAGACAATATTTGTATTTAAACTCACAGTATGTGTTGTCGTATTTTGCACGACAATTGTATTATTGAAGTTGTAGTTTGCTTTCTGTACCATGTATTTGGCGACTCAGAATGGGTGTTGTATACCTATTCTGGGGGCGTCACAATAATTATTCTCTACATTAATTTAATAAATGTAACACATATAATTAAACTAATCTACCACAATTGTATCAATTAATTATTTAATCTAATAATTAAATCATCAAAAATATTTATTTAATTCAATAAATATTAAATTACAAAAATCTCGTTCGTCACATCTTTCCCCCCTTAAAAGGATTCTGTCCCCAGAATCACGACTTAATAAATTTGACCTGTTACATTCTCCCCCCTTACAAAGATTCTGTCCCCAGAATTGCTTACACATAATTAAGTAAATAAATAAGGTTAATTCTTCATCATATTCTCTTCGAGTTCCCACGTAGCTTCTTCAGCATTGTGGTTTCTCCAAATTACCTTAACAGAATGTATTACTTTATTTCTGAAAACTTGTTCTTTTCGGTCGATAATTTGGACATGAATTTCTTCGTAAGATAAGTCTTTCTCAAAATGCAGGGGTTCGTATTCAATTACATGCTTGTAATCGACTTCGTAAGGTCGTAATACAGAAACATGGAAGACGTTGTGGACATTCTCAAGTGCTGGAGGTAAGGCTACGTCGTACGCAACTTCTATGATTCTTCTCAGTACTTCAAAGGGTCCAATGAATCTTGGGCTCAATTTCCCTTTCTTTCCGAACCTGATCTTCCCTTTTCAGGGAGAGACCTTTAAGAAAATATAACTACCTGATTCAAACTCGATAGTTTTACGATGTGGATCAGCGTATTTCTTTTGTCGATCTTGAGCCGCTACCAGTCGTGCTCGGATTACTTTGACTATTTCTGTCGTCTGTTGTACCAATTCTGGCCCTACCAATTGTCTTTCACCAACTTCATCCCAATAAAGCGGAGTTCTACACTTTCTGCCGTATAACGCTTCGTAAGGCGGCACGCCTATACTAGCGTGGTAACTGTTGTTGTAGCTGAACTCTACTAATGGTAGGTGATCATCCCAATTTCCTTTAAAGTCCATCACACAGGCTCTTAGCATATCTTCTAATGTCTGAATCGTTCTCTCACTCTGTCCGTCTGTTTGAGGGTGGTAAGCTGTACTCATTCGCAATTGCGTACCCATGCATTCCTGAAGACGTTTCCAGAAATTTGATGTAAAGCGCGGATCCCTATCTGAAACAATTGATACCGGAACTCCGTGCCTCGAAACAATCTCTTTTACGTATAGCCTGGCCAACTGATCTAAGTTGAATCTTATTTTAATCGGAAGGAAGTGTGCAGATTTCGTCAGTCGGTCAACGATAACCCATACTGCGTCGTAGCCTTTCTGAGTCGTCAGAAGGCCAACCACGAAGTCCATTGTAATATGTTCCCATTTCCATTATGGGATTTCCAACAGTTGAAGCAATCCACTTGGTCTCTGATGTTCCACTTTCACTTTCTGACAAGTCAGACACTTGGCAACACATTCTGCAACATCACGCTTCAAATTCGGCCACCAGAAATGTTGTCTAAGATCTTGGTACATCTTTGTACTACCAGGGTGAATCGAATATCGTGAACTATGAGCCTCGCTTAAAATATCTTCCTTAATCTCTTGTATTGGCGGTACCCAAATTCTATTCTCAAATCTCATTATTCCTTCCTTATCCATCTTAAATCTCGATTCGGTTCCTTCAAATATCTTCTTTGTCACCTTTTTGCATTCATCATCCTGAAGCTGAGCCTCCTTCACTTTATCCAGTAGAGTTGTACCAGATTGCATCTGAAATAACTTCTCATCAATCTCCATTGGATACTTCACTTCCAATTCCAGTTTCTCCATTTCCACAATTAGCTCTTCCTGAGCAGTTAACATCATCAATTTCTTACGACCCTTTCTACTTAAGGCATCGGCAACCACATTCGCCTTATCCGGATGGTATAAAATCTCACAATCGTAATCCTTGATTAATTCCAACCATCTTCTCTGACGCATATTTAAATCCTTCTGTGTGAAAATATATTTCAGACTCTTGTGGTCCGTATATATTTCACACTTCTCCCCGTAGAGATAGTGCCTCTAAATTTTCAAAGCAAATACAACTGCAGCTAACTCCAAATCATGGGTCGGATACCCCTTCTCGTAATCCTTCAATTGTCGTGATGCATACACAATGACTTTACCATTTTTCATCAGCACACAACCAAGTCCTTTATACGACGCATCACTAAAAATAACAAAATTGCATGTATCATCTGGAAGAGATAACACAGGTGCCGTACTCAACCTCTTCTTTAATTCTTGAAAGCTCTCCTCACACTTCTCCGTCCAAACAAATTTCACAGCTTTTCGAGTTAAATTCGTTAACGGAGTTGCGATCTTGGAAAAATCTTGAATGAATCTTCTATAATATCCCGCCAATCCAAGAAAACTTCTTACTTCTGACGGCGTTCTCGGCTGATCCCAGTTAATCACGGCTTCGACCTTAGATGGATCTACCAAAATTCCGTTTTTATCGATCACGTGACCAAGAAATTGTACTCGCTGGATCCATAATTCGTATTTCAAAAATTTAGCATACAACTTCTCCCTTCTCAATACTTCCAATGTTAATCTCAAATGTTCTTCGTGTTCTTCTTTGGTTTTGGAATATACCAGAATGTCGTCTATAAATACCACCACGAATTTGTCCAAAAACGGCTTGAATACACCATTCATTAGTCCCATAAATGCTGCAGGAGCATTCGTTAAACCAAACGACATTACTAAAAATTCGTAGTGACCGTATCGCGTTCTGAACGCTGTCTTCGGTACATCCTCTGGCCTCACCTTCAGTTAGTGATAACCACTCCTCAAATCTATCTTGGAAAAGTATCTTGCTCCCTTTAATTGATCAAACAGATCGTCGATTCTTGGTAATGGATCTCTATTCTTAATCATGACCTTGTTCAGTTCTCTGTAGTCAATGCAGAGCCGCATCGATCCGTCCTTCTTTTTCACAAACAACACCGGCGCTCCCCACGGCGATACGCTCGGTTGAATGTACTTTTTGTCCAGTAATTCTTGTAATTGTACCATTAATTCTTTTATCTCTACTGGTGCCATTCTGTATGGTGCCTTCGATATTGGAGCGGTTCCGGGCGCCAAATCGATTATGAAATCTACCTCTCTATCTGGTGGAAGTCCTGGCAAATCGTTTGGAAATACGTCGACGAAGTCCCTCACAATCGGTATCTCTTCTACCTTCGGATTCTCTTTTCGACTGTCGACTATGTAAGCTAGATATCCTACACAGCCTTATCTTAACAACCTTCTAGCCTGCATCATCGTCAGACAACTCGCTTGTCTAGGCGACTTGCTACTATAAAACACAACCTTTAACGGAGTCATAAGGTTAATACGCTTCTTCTGGCAGTCAATTACTGCCCCATAATTGGATAACCAATCCATACCCAAAATAACGTCAAATTCCCCAAGTCGAATAGGGATAAGATCTACGTTCATGATATTACCCTTAATATCCACCCTACAGTTCTTAAACACGTACTTAACAGGAATTATCTCTCTATTCGTAATTTCTATATTCATGGGATATTCCAACTCATCCATAAGTAAATCTAAACTATTAGCAAAGTCTTCGGATATAAAGGAACAAGTAGCACCCGAATCAAATAAAATATAAGCATTAATTTTATTGATCGGAATGATACCTGACACCACATCACGAGACTGGATTGCGTCCTGCACTGTCATATTGAAAGTTCTAGCGGTCGGTCAGTTTGTTGCGGTTGGTCCGGTGATAGTTAAGGCATTTCCACTGTTGTTTCCCCGGTTTCCTCCTGATCCTAACCCTCCCGATCCCTTCTTAGGACAGTCTCTTGCCAGATGGTCCTTCGAACCACAAGTGAAACAAGCACCCATCTTTGGGTTTGGACAGTTTGGTGCTATGTGGCCTTCCTGACCACAATTGTAGCACACTCGCTTCCCTTTCATGCAAACTCCCAAATGAGCTTTTCCGCAGTTTGAGCACGCTTCGATCTTCTTCTTCTGCCCTCCTTGTTGACCTCCAGCTGACGAGTTATCCGTCCACTTCCTCTTCTGATTATGACTACCCCCAGAGCTACTCCCACCAGTCTTGTTATTACCTTCATTCTCACTCTTCTTCTTCTTCTGCTCTTGATTATACTTGGTCACCGCATCGCTTTCACCTTCAGTGAGGATGGCCTTTTCCAGTGCTCCAGCAAATGTGTTTATCTGAAACATTGATACTTTACTGTATACCCACGGCTTTAGTCCTTGTTCGAATCTTCTGGCTTTTCTCTCGTCCGTGTGTACTTGATATGGGGCGAACCTCGCTAACTCGTTGAATCTAGCCGCATAATCCGGTACGCTCATATTTCCCTGCTTCAATTCCAGAAATTGAACCTCCATCTGGTTCTGCGAACTAGTTGGAAAATACATTTAAAAAAACATCTCTTTAAATCTCTCCCACGTAATTACACCTTCACCTCCTCGCACTTTGTTTGCTTGCCACCAGTAGCTAGCCTCAGACTTCAGCATAAACGTTGCAAAAGCGGTCTTCTGGTCTTCTCTAACCCTAGCAACGTCAAAAACCTTCTCCATTTTCATTACCCATGTTTGAGCCTCGATTGGGTTCATGGAACCTTTGAACTCTGGCAGTCCCACCACCTTGAAATCTTTAAACGTTGTGTTTGGTGGAGCTTGAGGTTGATTGTTAATGGCTCCAGTCAGTAAGTTCACCAACTGCTGCACGGGATTAGCGTTGGCATAATTGTTATTATTGGTTGACTCTTCCTGAGCCGGTTGACGTTGTTGTCTTATCCTTGGCGGCATTTTTCTGCTAAATAAACGCTTTATTAGAACTTTATTTATTTCTCTAAATAGTTAAGGCATTACTCAACAATTTAACATATCACTTAACACATCATCTCAAACAACTTGATATATTTGCATTCAAATCAAAGTTTTAACACTAAACGATAGCATAACTGATATTTACATCAACTATCCTAGAATAAAGAATCCACAGGATTTAAAACATTCAAATATTCTTTCGTTCATAAACACGTCAGAATTTACATATAAAAACTAATTAAGTCTTTCACATAATTAAACAAATTCTATCACTGTTTGTCAAGGTGCTGAATAGCCTTGCCACGCTCTTCATCGATGATACGAGACATCGTCCTGCGATCCAGCATATACGATGGAAGTCCTTCGAACTGGATGGGGTACCTCAAAACTCGATCGTGGGCCTCATTCATTGCATGATTAAGTGTAGAGTATGTCTCTTCAAGCTTTGCCTTCTTTGGACGACTATCATCTTCTGCACGATCAGCTCGACGTGATTCTCTTACCCATCCCTCTTCCGCTATGTTCAGCCTTTCGGAGGTTTCCTTCAGTTCCTTCTTCATCTTCTCTATCTCCTCGATTTTATCTTCGATTTGACCCTTCTCATGGACCAAATCCCATTCTACATTTTCCAGTCGAGAGTGAAGTATCGAAATCTCCCTTTCTTTCTGCTCTAGAGTAATATGCTAAATAACCGCTCACTCAGTCAAATCCTAGACCTCGTCTCATAACTCCACGTTACGGTCGTATAACGTGTCATACATCTCAGCATCAACGGTGTACCGTGGTAACTCCTCTTCTTCCTCTTCCTCTTCCTCAACAAATTCCTCCTCAGGATCAGTCTCGGGCTCATGCTCCTGACCAACAACGGTGATCAATGGAGATGACTCCCTCTGTACCAGCTGTTCCCTAACGACATGAATGTCTCAGGGCTCCTCCTCTGTCGGTACTATAGGTACACGGGGTTCTTCCTCCCCAGCTTGACTAGATTCTCCAACATTCGACATCCTGACAACAAAATTTTAAGTTTTAGTTACTAAGTCGTATCATCTAACGCATACTTTAACACATAAACACATAAGGTCTTTTATTATCTTCAATGAATTTCAAAAATTCATTTCCTAGAGCTCGATAAGAGTTTTCCATCACTATGTTCTTCCTATAAGGCTACTACCTAAGGCTGTTCCCCCACCTAAGGTTCATAACCTACAGCTTTGATACCAACCTGTGACACCCCCAAATCCGGTACTTCCATTTTCACAGGATTTGGTGCTCACGATACAAATATCATCTATCTATCTACCCATAAAAAATGCAAACCATGCAATAGATAGAAATAAAATCTTCCCCTTAAGGGTTACAACATCTGAATAATAATAATACAATCCCAGGTTAAACTAACCTTAAACATCTGTGCAGAATCATAAACAAATAAGTCTTAAACAATAACATTAACTCAAGTCTTAAATAATTACATCATCATATAAAATAACAAGTCTTCGTCACTTGCTAACTTTGCCCTTGCCTTTACTAGTGGAAGGTTCATCAGTTCTTTCGTTCTTAACTGCAATGTTATTATTAAGCAAGAGTGAGCACAAATGCCCACAAGTATAATAATGAAATAACAGTATAATAACATCCGAATAAATCAAAGACATCTGAATAAAAGCTCAACTTTTGAATCAAGAATGAATAACAAGAATCAAAAGGAATTCTGAGGGTCATAAGACCTTGAACTATATCCTAGGTTATCAAGGGTTATACTTGAAACCTTTAACAGTTATAAGACTATGGACCTTTCTTCTCGTACTTAGGGGGATCAGCCCTTAGTACCATACTGTGCACAATATCTTAACGCTAACGCATAAGTAAATCCCTTTGCAGGGTTGTTCATCTCAGATTGACATTCGAGTCCGCACCAAAGGAAGTTTGGTTTGGATAATTCCATAAGGGTTCTGAAATTTAGAACGTTCATCAACTAAGGACTAGTTGAATCAATAAGGTTCACTAGTCTAATAAGGTTCAACAATAATGATATTCGATTTGAATAATAATCTCAAGAGTATACAATAGGACAATTATTGTATAACGGAATCATGCTTTGAAAAGATAATAAATCTTTAATATAACATTTGAACTTGAATAATAGAATTGATAATTTACTCGAGGTAAATAATAAACTTGAACAATAATGACAAGTAGGGTTAGGAAACTTGCCTCGTGCGTAGGCTAAACGATTACTACTTCCGTTCACCACAAATCCTACACACATATCATATGTATTCACGACATTCATTAGTTACATTTTCACTTAATATAAACTCCACTTTATTTAACAAATCATTACCCTTCTAATTTAAATACTTAATTAAATTAGAATATTTTCATTCTCTTACTATTATTACACTCGAATAAATTATTTCATAATAATTTCCATCGAATATTTATTTCATTCCATAAATATCTCAATTAAAATATTTACTTTATTTTATAAATATTTTAATAATAATTTTCATCGAATATTTATTTTATTTCATAAATATCTCAATTAAAATATTTACTTTATTTTATAAATATTTTAATAATAATTTTCATCGAATATTTATTTTATTCCATAAATATCTCAATTAAAATATTTAATTTATTTTATAAATATTTTAATATTAATTTTCATCGAATATTTATTTATTTATTTATTTATTTTTGACTGCCGGGGGCGGGGTTACCCAGGCTCATTTTCTGCAGTTTCTGCAGTTCTGCAGTTCACGAACATAACAAGGCCAAATTAGGCCAAAAATCAATCACACGTAAAATTATACATGAATATTGTCATAACTTCCAATTAGTAATTTTATACGAATTTAGACTTACCCAATCATTGTAATACATTTATAATCATTACTTAACCCATCTAGCATGATTTTTAACAAGTTACAACACATAATTTGCAAAATCAACACATTTACTTTCACTGTTCTTGATGTTCTTGAAGGTTTTGAAAATAAAACATGAAAATTGACACTACGGATTCATTATAACACCGAATCCGTTCATTTAAACTTTGGTCTCTTCGTATCAACATGCACAATAATATACAAGTGTAAATTTTACAAAAACATTTATGTTTGGCACACTAAAATTACGTATAAGGGCCATAAGGCCAAAAACCCAAACTCTGTGAATTTTGAAATAACAAGTCATCGTATAACGACATGTTGTATGATACTGATGATATGGTTTACATAATATATATAATTAAATATGATTTGATAACATCTTAACCCATATAATCACATAAGCCTTACAAATTCCCATCATAAAACATTACAGTACTTGAAAACCATTTGTATAAAAAACTTAAATACGTAAAAGTAGAAATTGGGTTTGGGAGAAATTACCCATAGTATAATCTAGAGGAGATGAGTAAAGATAACAATTCCTTTTTTAGATACTACTTCAATCACAGGGTTTTCCTTCCACAACTTCTCTGAATTCTCTCTGACTCACAAATACTCTCCTTCTCTATTTTCAGACTTAGAAATAATAAGAAAGAAATAAAGAACTTCGTATTCTTAAAAAAGAAAAGTCTGACACGCGTTGGTGGTCAGTTACCCAGTCATGGGTTAACTGGCCCCAACTCCCTTTAATGCCATGTTTGGCTAGTTAGAATAGGTTTTAAAAACCATTTAATTTAATAAAGTTTTATCATATAGTTTAATAAATGTCACTCCCAATTGCACAATAATTCATATATCTTATTTAATATAAATAAAATATAATAACTTCTCATAAATTCACATAGTCATCTATTTAATGTTCTCATAAATAAATAATGTCAAATTATTAATTCTCTAATTAATAATTAAATTAATTTAAATAACATTAGGCATATTAAATATTTCTTTTAATACAATAAGCTCACATAATGACCTACTTCGAATAATAATTATTCTCTACATTAATTTAATAAATATAACACATATAATTAAATTAATCTACCACAATTGCATCAATTAATTATTTAATCTAATAATTAAATTATTAAAAATATTTATTTAATTCAATAAATATTAAAATTAAATTACAAAAATCTTGTTCGTCACATAAAATGTGTGGCTCAGGCTCTTCCTACTTTTGTTATGAGTGCCTTCTTATTGCCGAAGGACTTTTGCTCGGAGTTGGATAACTCAATGGCTCGGTTTTGGTGGGATTTGGGCTCTAATCAGCCCAAAGGGATTCATTGGGTTAGTTGGAAGAAATTATGTGCTCAGAAAGAGCATGAGGGCTTAGGTTTCAAGACCCTCTATGATTTCAACTTGGTCATGCTTGGTAAAAGCGGATGGCGTTTGGTGACTCGTCCATCTTCACTGTGTGACGCCCCCAAAACAGGTATACATCACCCATCTTGAGTCGCCAAATACATGGTACAGAATACAAATACAAACTTAATTATACAACTGACGTGTAATATACAACAAAACATAGATAAGAGTATAAACAGTAATATTGCCTTCTAGACAATATCCATTCTCAAATAGAGTCATCATTACATTTATTATCACACTATTTTATAAAATAGTGAGGATTACTAATACTCCATCTCGGACCATCACTCCATTCCCCGACTAGTCCCGGCTACGTTCTCATTTCTCGAAGAGAACAATGAAAGAAAGGGTGAGCTCAACTAGCCTAGTAAGAAATATTATGACTAAGATAATGCATAATAAATTATCATTAGCCTTAAACAGTGTTAAACTGATATAATATAACAAACATCAAGTTTAATTACAGCGGAACAAGCAATCAATTAGAAGAGTCAAGTAGAGAATAAAATCTACTATCTTCTATGATTTAAAAGGTTTTTCATCACTTTTTATCGCTGGGACTCAGCTTAATAAATAATCCACATCATCGAATCACCCCTGCACTACAGCCAAGGATATTCTTTAGTATCACGACCATGAATTATCATGCACTACGGTTAAAAAAATCATATTTTCATCAACGGTCCTGATCATGCCATAAAACAATTCATCTTAATTTGCACTACGACCAAAGAGAATCCATAGCCATAATCATACCAAAAGCTGTCCATCAATGCACTACGGGCCAATGAGGACTTTTTTCACATCATTTGTAACATTACGGTTATGATTATACCGAATAATCCCTGGTCATAATCATACCAAGTCCATCTATGCACTACATGCCACAGATGACTTTCAACATAATATAAGCATGAGGATGATGACAATGATATTAGAATTCAATAAAACAAGTTCAAGAATTAATTTATCTAGGAACTGATAACGTCCAAATTGTCAACATGATACTGCTTTGTAGAGTAAAATTCAAGAATGCTCAGAAGAATATTTCCATGAAAAGATACTGGATGAAGCACAAATATCAAGGATATTCTACTAATTTCATAGAGTATAAAAGTCAAAGTTTTAACCAACTTAGTGTAATAAAGAATGGAATCAGGTCAGGCGTAAAACGCACAGACAGGATATTCCGACAGAATAATAAAGAATGAAACCAGGTCTGGCGTAAACGCACAGACAGGATATTCCGACAGAATAATAAATAATGTAACCAGGTCCAGCGTAAACGCACAGACAGGATATTCCAATAGAATAATAAAGAATGAAACAACAGAAGAATTTTACCAAGTATAGGGTAGTCTGCATATACAGGTTATTCTAACAGAATAATAAATAATGGAATAACAAAAGTTCTCTTCATGAATACAAAAGAAATAATACCCCTTACGAGTACAACAAATAATATCCCTTACCTTAGAAAGAAGAGTACTGGATATAGAAGTAGTGAAGTAGCAGAACACTTTTCTTCTTTCTATCTATAGTTTCTCTCTCTAGAGTTTCAGTGAATTCGTAAGAAATAATGAAGGAATGAGCTTCTATTTATAGAAAAATGGACTGCATAATAACTAACTCATTAACGATCCAGATTGATTTACTTTAATCTGACGGTCCATATTTAAAACAAAATCTTTTAAATAAAATAGAATATATTCTATTTATATTCTAATAAAATAAATAACTTTATAAAAGATTTTACTATGCAGACACTATGCAAATACTATGCATAATAAAATATAATATATTTTAATTATTGTCTAATAAAATAGATAACTTTATAAAAGTATTCTGTTTTATATAAAAAGATTTTACTATTAGCCTAATAAAACGAATAACTTTATAAAAGTATTCTGTTTTATATAAAAAGTTTTTCTGTTTTATTACATTAATAATACTAATAAAACAAAATTGAGTGACTTATCACGTAAGCATTAATAACCAATACCGTGTGCTACTATGCAACCACGCGTATTACTGTACTTTTAACACCGGGTGATTCAACAGTTAATGGTAAAGCTTTCGCTGTTATTTTCATAAAAATATTTTTGTCATTTTCTCAATCCGACAATAATTCCGTTGTGGGGTCCACCAATGATTGTACCGTCATACGAATATTCCCTGTCAAAAATAATATTTCCTGACCAATCAAATATTATATAACAACTTACATACTTTGCAAAATTTATAAATACTACCCACAACTATAACATTATATCAAATCCACACCATAATATTAAAAAAAAAATTATTTCGAGAAAATTAAATATTTATTCATAAAATCTGGGGTCTCACAATCTCCCTTCCTTATGGAATTTTGCCCTCAAAATTTACGTACATACCTGGTATGCCAAAAAGGTGAGGATACCTTGACTTCATTTGACATTCTAACTCTTGAGGTAAAACCTTTGAGTGTTGAATGCGATTCTTCTTATCCAAGATTTAACACGTATCTCCTCAAACGTTAAATCATCCGCTATTTTGTCCGGTTCTAAATTAATAATGTGGTTCGGGTCGTAACATCGATACGTTAAAAACGTTATGAGCACACGACATACTTGGCGGTAAAACGAGTCTATAAGCCACAGCTCCTACTTAATCGAGGATTTCAAATGGGCCAATTAAATCGAGGGTTGAGATTTCCTCTCTTCAGCAACTCTTGCTTTTAAAATAACGCCCTCTTGAACCTTCTTCTTAGTATTCATCTGCTTCGGATCTGTAGCTTGCACGGCTTTAACTTTATCGATTAAAGTCGATTCTAATCGTATATTCGTTATCTTCATGTGAGTTCCTAGAGTCTTTAACTCTATCTTCATCATTTGTAAGTTATACGAAATGAGTCTTTGTGTTAACAACATCGCACTCGTAAACGCATAAGATCTTCTACTCAACACGTCAGCTACCACATTCACTCTTCCACGATGATATTGAATGGTACGATCGTAATCTTCAACAGCTCAGGCCAACGTCATTGGCGCATGATACGTTCATTTTAGTTGAAAAAATATTTGAGGGTTTAAGAAATGAGTTTTGTACTGGGATCAATACAAAATTCGATTTCACGTTCTTGGGTAGGCTAAGAAGTCTTCAAGAATACGTCAGGAAATTTATTAACAATAGAAATATCATTCAAAACTGTGACCCTCATCCAAGACTTGGATAACACGTCACATTGATACATATCAACTTGTCATCGTCATTCACAACGTCTTCTACGAAAAGTCTGGCTTCGTTGCATTCCACATAAGGAAGTCATCAGAGAAAGGCTCGGGGCTCTTTACTTATGGCTTGATATGACAATGATTGACTTTAGTGGTTTGGTTACTTGAATTCGCATAATAGGTTGGTTAGGAATATGAAAGCTAACAACCTTACGAAAAGTATGATGAGCAGTTAACCAATCGTTTTTAAAAATCACATCAATGCAAGTATTTTCAAAGAGATAAGATCGACAGGTAACGTGAAAGTGTTGATTTGAACAAGATTTATAAGTAGTGGAGGTAACGAAGGTTTCTCCCAACTGAGTTTAAACAGATATATCAAAGTCTAACTTCTCCGGAGTTAACTTCAAATATTGAACACAACTAGGTGAAATAAAAGAGTGAGTAGAATCGGCATCTAGCACGGTATAGACTTCGCAAGAGTTTATGACTAATATACCCATTATAATTTTATTCAGGTTCCTCATCGCGAAAAAAAATGTTCTCTCTTAAACTACTGGCTTTGGCTTGTCTGCGACATCCTTTGGTGCCTCCATCCTAGCTGAACTTGTCTTCGGTGAACGACAAAATCGGGCTAAGTGACCTTCTCTTCCACAATTATAGCATGCTTTGGACGACATCGCACAGTTTGGACTGATGTGTCCCTTCCTTCCGCATTTGAAGCATATGATAGGTGGTCGTTCTCCTTCCTTAACAACGGGTGCTGGTGCTAACGTCTTTCCAGCATTGTTGAATCTCCTCTTCTTAAAATATCTATTCTTATTATTTTGACCATGATTACCACCGAAGTGGTTACCATTTCTGGCATGTTGATTTCCTCCATGCTTATTGTCACCGCTTTGATGATTGTTATCACCGGTATTATCATTTTGTTGGCTGCTCTCTTTTGGTTACGTTGACTCGTTATCGCGCTCTACTAACTGAGCCCTATTTACAACATCTGAATACAAACACAGTTTATGAAAAATAAGATATTGACGTATCTCCGGCTTCAAACCTCTTAAAAACATCCGTGCCATTCTTTCTTCATTATCAACCAAGTGGGACGCAAATTGGGACAACTCAGCAAACTTGGCTTCGTACTGCGACACGGTCATGTTGTTTTGCTCCACCTTGATAAATTCCACCTCCTTCATGTGACGAATACTTTTGGGAAAGTACTTGTCATTGAACAGCTCTTGGAACTTCTCCCAAGACATCTTGAGTGTGTCAGGCTGGGTACGTTTTATAGATTCCCACCAGTGATCTGCCTCTTCACGCAACATAAAGGTGGCAAAGGGAACCTTTTGCTCCTCAGAGTATCCCAAGACATCAAATATCTTGGTGGTCTGCTTTAACCACGTCTTCGCCTTAAGTGGTTCTGGCTTTTCTAAAAACTCCGGTGGTCCCAGCTCCTTGAATTGCTTAGCGGTGACCAACCGTGGGTTGCCATTGTTTCCTCCTGCATTATGAACAGGAGCCGCCTTCGCCTGATGTTGCATGAATTCTAAAAAGCTCTTAAACGTACCGTCGTTCGTCAATTGATCAGTGTTGTTGTTTACAGGAGGATTATCGTCATCCTGTGGAGATTATTGATCTGTGGAGACTCAACGGTCTCCTGTGCTCCATTGCTTATCTCAACATTTTCAGATGCCATTTTTAAATACTGCCACAAAATAAGGGTTAATTAACATATCACATATTATCTCTATACTCTGACCGACCAATTAAATAACAAGTAAACTTAGGTAGGTCATACTAGTGAAGAAATTTCCTGTCTCTCCCCTCCTAGTTCTATTCTCACATCCTAGCCAGGGATCATATCCCTAAGCTTTGATACCAACTGTGACGCCCCCAAAACAAATATACATCACCCATCTTGAGTCGCCAAATACATGGTACAGAATACAAATACAAACTTAATTATACAACTGACGTGTAATATACAACAAAACATAGATGAGAGTATAAACAGGAATATTTCCTTCTAGACAATATCCATTCTCAAATAGAGTCATCATTACATTTATTATCACACTATTTTATAAAATAGTGAGGACTACTAATACTCCATCTCGGACCATCACTCCGTTCCCCGACTAGTCCCTGCTACGTTCTCATTTCCTGAAGAGAACAATGAAAGAAAGGGTGAGCTCAACTAGCCCAGTAAGAAATATTATGACTAAGATAATGCAGAATAAATTATCATTAGCCTTAAACAGTGTTAAACTGATACAATATAACAAACATCAAGTTTAATTGCAGCGGAACAAGCAATCAATTGGAAGAGTCAAGTACGGAATAAAATCTACTATCTTCTATGATTTAAAAGGTTTTTCATCACTTTTTATCGCTGGGACTCAGCTTAATAAATAATCCACATCATCGAATCACCTATGTACTACGGCCAAGGATATTCTTTAGTATCACGACCATGAATTATCCATGCACTACGGCTAAAGATAATCATGTTTTCATCAACGATCCTGATCATGCCATAAAATAATTCATCTTTGCACTACGGCCAAAGAGAATCCATAGCCATAATCATACCAAAAGCTATCCATCAATGCACTACGGGCCAATGAGGACTTTTTCCACATCATTTGTAACATTACGGTTATGATTATACCGAATAATCTCTGGTCATAATCATACCAAGTCCATCTATGCACTACAGGCCACAGATGACTTTCAACATAATATAAGCATGAGGATGATGACAATGATATAAGAATTCAATAAAACAAGCTCAAGAATTAATTTATCTAGGAACTGATAACGTCCAAATTGTCAACATAATATTGCTTTGTAGAGTAAAATTCAAGAATGCTCAGAAGAATATTTTCATGAAAAGATACTGGATGAAGCGCAAATATCAAGGATATTTCACTAATTTCATGGAGTATAGAAGTCAAAGTTTTAACCAACTGAGTGTAATAAAGAATGGAATCAGATCCGGCGTAAAACGCACAGACAGGATATTCCGACAGAATAATAAAGAAATGAACCAGGTCCGGCGTAAACGCACAGACAGGATATTCCGATAGAATAATAAATAATGTAACCAGGTCCGGCGTAAATACACAGACAGTATATTCCAACAGAATAATAAAGAATGAAACAACAGAAGAATTTTACCAAGTATAGGGTAGCCCGCATATACAGGTTATTCTAACAGAATAATAAATAATTGAATAACAAAAGTTCTCTTCATGAATACAAAAGAAATAATATCCCTTACGAGTACAATAAATAATATCCCTTACCTTAGAAAGAAGAGTACTGGATATAGAAGTAGTGAAGTAGCAGAACACTTTTCTTCTTTCTATCTATAGTTTCTCTCTCTAGAGTTTCAGTGAATTCGTAAGAAATAATGAAGGAATGAGCTTCTATTTATAGGAAAATGGACTGCATAGTAACTAACTCATTAACGATCCAGATTGATTTACTTTAATCTGACGGTCCATATTTAAAGCACAATCTTTTAAATAAAATATAATATATTTTATTTATAATCTAATAAAACGAATAACTTAATAAAAGATTTTACTATGAAATACTATACAGACACTATGCATAATAAAATATAATATATTCTAATTATTGTTTAATAAAACAGATAACTTTATAAAAGTATTCTGTTTTATAGAAAAAGATTTTACTATTAGCCTAATAAAACGAATAACTTTATAAAAGTATTCTGCTTTATATAAAAAGCTTTTCTGTTTTATTACATTAATAATACTAATAAAACAAAACTGAGTGACTTATCACGTAAGCATTAATAACCAATACCGTGTGCTACTATGCAACCACGCGTATTACTGTACTTTTAACACCGGGTGTTTCAACAGTTAACGGTAAAACTTTCGCCGTTATTTTCATAAAAATATTTTTGTCGTTTTCTCAATCCGACAATAATTTCGTTGTGGGGTGCACCAATAATTGTACCATCGTACGAATATTCCCTGTCAAAAATAATATTCCCCGACCAATCGAATATTATATAACAACTTGTATACTTTGCAAAATTTATAAAAACTACCCACAACTATAACATTATATCAAATTCACACCATAATATTCAAAAAAAAAATTTATTTCGAGAAAATTAAATATTTATTCATAAAATCTGGGGTCTCACACACTGGTTGCGAGGATTTTTAAGGCCAGGTATTACCCTTCTTCTTCCTTCTTCTGTGCTCCGAAAGGCAATAATCTCAGCTTCATCTGGTCTAGTATTATGGCTGCCAAACCTCTTTTAAAGCAAGGTGCCAGATGGCATGTTGGCAATGGGAAAAACATTAATATTTGGACGGAGCCATGGCTGCCCGACGATGATAATCCTTCTTCTTCCCTTGTTCCAGGGATGAAGCATGCTTCTGTGAACAATCTCATGTTCCCTGATGCGCTTTCTTGGGACACTGATTTAGTAAGGGATTTGTTTGATGCTCGTGACTCTTCGTTGATTTCTAATATTTCCTTAAGCAGTAGGTGCCAGAAGGATCGTCTGTATTGGAGAGTTGAAAGAAGGGGGTTGTATTCGATGAAGAGCGCTTATGATTTCTTGACCTCTGACCTGAGTACTCTTCACCCTCGTTATGATGCTCCAACTTGGAAGAAGCTCTGGGCGGTACGTATCCCTCCGAAAGTAAAACACACTCTCTGGCGTTTGTGTAATGACAGTCTACCCACCAAAGATAATCTTCTGAAGAAAAGAGTCATTGTGGACGGTACTTGTCCCGTGTGTAATTCTGCGGCAGAATCTAGTCATCATGCATGTGTTTACCTCCTGCCCTTTTGCGAAAGAATGTTGGAGGCTGTCAAAGGTGTGTTTTGTTCTCCCAGGTAACCAAGACTTCTTTGAGTGGTTCTCTAATTTGTTGGTTAGTGGTTCACAGGAAGAGTTTAAGCTAGCTTGTATGATTATTTGGTGTATTTTGGCGGAATCGAAACGAGGTATTATGGAATAATCGGGTCCAAAAGCCAGCTAGCTTACTAAATCTTGCGAGCTCTTATCTTTTTCAATGGACTGTCGCTCAAGGAAAGCTTATAAATGACAATACTTCTATATCTGAGGATGGCCGTATTTGTTGGTCTAAGCCAGGAACAGGTTGGATCAAATGTAATGATGATGGTGTCGTTTTTAATCAGGAGGCAAAGCTTGGTTATGGTTGGGTGATTAGAGGCTGCGCTGGTTCCTTGGTTGCTGCTGGGTGTGGCTCTTTTACGGGTCATTTGGATCCTGAAATGGCGGAAGCAATCAGTTGCAAAGAGGCCCTTAGCCGGTTAAAGACTAGTCAAGCAGCGAAAGTGATCCTTGAATCAGATGTTTTCAATCTTGTTCAGGCTATTCGGGGATCTGATTCCTTTCCGAGTCCTTTAGGTTTGGTTATTGATGATTGTAAGCTATAATGATTTACACAATAAAAAGGTTTTGGAAAAGCTCAAATGTTTCTATTACTTTGTATCATATTTATACAGAAAATAAGTTGACTATATTACAACAGAAAATAATGACAGCCATATAACAGAGTTGCAGTTACAAGGAATGAGGGACTAAATTAAAGGAGAGAGACTAAATTAAAGGAGAGCTGTGCAGCTATAAACAGAGGTAATCACGTAAAGAGAAATCCCAAGTAATCAGCCTGTGATTTCTCTAACATGCCCCCGCAAATTGGTGGACCGTTGAGCAACACCAAGTTTGGGACGAAGAAACTCAAGTCGTTGTCGAGAGAGTGGTTTTGTTAGAGCATCTGCTAGTTGGTCTTTGGTGGAAACATGAGAGATACGTAGTTCGCCATTGGCAACCTTGTCCCGAACAAAATGAAAATCGATGGCAATGTGTTTCATGCGAGAGTGAAACACCGGGTTTGCACATAGATAGGTTGCACCAATATTATCACAATAGATGACCAGAGTTTGAGCAGCAGGAATGTGCAACTCGGAGAGGAGAGAACGAATCCAGGAGAGTTCTACAGCAGTAGAGGCAACAGACATGTATTCGGATTCAGTAGATGAGCGAGCAACGGGCAGTTACTTCTTGGAGCTCCAGGAGATGGGATTGCAGCCGAGATATACAACATAGGCACTAGTAGAGGTGCAGTCGTCTTTGATTCCAGCCCAGTCCGCATCGGAGAAAGCATGAAGAAGTAGAGGAGACTTCTTATGGAGATGCAACCCGTAATCAATGGTGGATTTCAGGTACCGAAGAAGCCGCTTTGTAGCCGCCCAATGTGTCTCCGTGGGTTTATGCATGAATTGGGAGAGTCGGTTAATGGCAAAGGCAATATCGGGACGGGTGAGGGAGAGATATTGCAAGCTCCCAACAGCTCGGCGATATCCAGTAGCATCAGAGAGATTGGAACCATCATGTAGTGAGAGAGAGGCACTAGTAGAAAGGGGAGAGTGGACATCCTTGGCGCCTAACATGCCGGTCCGATCTAATATATCTCGAATATATTTCTGTTGAGATAGAAATAATCCAGTGGAAGTGGGAATTACCTCAACACCGAGAAAGTAATTCAGGGTGCCGAGATCCTTGACTGAAAATTGAGACCCCAATCGACTGACAAAATCAGTGACAGCAGTAGTGTTGTTACCGGTAAGAATCAAGTCATCGACGTACACTAGCAAGTAGAGAACAATTTTTCCATGAGAGTAGATGAACAATGAGGCATCGGATTTGGAGTTCACAAACCCAAAGGAGAGCAAAAAACCTTTTAACTCACGCCCAAGGGGCTTGCTTGAGACCGTAGAGGGCTTTACAAAGTTTGCACACATGAGAGGGATATGTTTGATCAACAAAGCCAGGTGGTTGAGACATAAAGACTTCTTCAGATAAATTGCCATGAAGGAATGCATTATCGATGTCCATTTGGCAGAGAGGCCAACCCTTAGAGATGGCAAAAGATAGAACAATTCTGACTGTGGTTGGTTTAACTACTGGACTGAAGGTGTCGTTGTAGTCGATACCTGGTCGTTGGTGAAAACCCTTAGCGACAAGACGAGCCTTATATCGGGCTACTGAACCATCAGGGTGGCGTTTTATTCGAAAAACCCATTTGCATCCTACTAGGTTTTAAACGTTAGTAGAGGGGACAAGCTCCTATGTCCCATTGTGAAGAAGAGCGTCAAATTCCTCTGACATGGCCTGACGCCATTCTGGAACTTTTAAGGCTTGCGACAGAGTAGTGGGTTCGGGTATTTCAGGTGAGGGAAGATGGGAGACCAGAGAAAGTAATTTCTTGGGTTTGAAAATATTATTTTGAGATCGGGTAGTAACTCGTGGAGGACGGTCAAGTAGCCTGTCATCATTTTGGGGAATGGCCCCTTCAGACGCGTCAAGGAGATCACACTCGGGTGCACCTGCTAAGGCCGAAGAGGATGGTGATGAGTGGTCATTTCCAGGCATGGAGAGAGATGCACAATCAGTGGGAGGAGGATAGATTGAAGGTGGACGAGTTTGAGCGAAATGAGGGGCTGGACCGTCCAGATTATCGATGACAACTAATTCAGGAGATGGCTGATATTTGTGGGGGACATAATAGGAAGTATTGTTGGGGACCAAAAAATAAGGAGAATTACTGGAATTTGGTAGCAACCAATGAGACAAATCATTAAGATTCAGTTGTTGAAGATTTGGCTCAAGAGACGCATAAGGAAAGACATTTTTGACGAAGGTAATATGTCGAGAAACATAGATTCGGGAAGAGTGAGGTTCAAGGCAACGAAAGGCACTTTGTGTAGGAAGATAACCTAAGAAAACGCAGGGTTTGGACTTTGGTTCCAACTTATGCTTATTGTAAGGCTTAAGCAAAGGGTAACAAAGGCAACCAAAGGTGCGTAGTTTGGAGTAATTAGGTAGATGTCCATGAAGTTTGTGAAAAGGTGATTGAAAGGAAAGAATTGGAGTGGGCATTCTATTTATTAAATAGACTGCAGTAGGAAACGCATATGACCAGAAGCGCAAAAGAAGAGAGGCTTAACAAAGTAACGTTAGTCCAGTCTCAACAACATGACAATGTCGTCTTTCAGCGGAAGCATTGTGTTCCGGAGTGTGGGGTGGAGTAAGGAGATGAGTAATACCATTAGACTCAAGGAAAGGTTTGAGTTTGTGAAACTCACCGCCACCATCAAAATAAATGGAGATGATTGGGCGATTAAAGAATTTTTCAACCACCAATTTAAATTTAATGAAGATATTTGGGACATCAGATTTTTTCTTAAGGGGATATAACCATATGTATTTGGTGAAATGGTCAACAAATATAATGTAGTAACGAAAACCATCAATGGATTCAACGGGGGAAGGTCCCCAAATATCAGTATAAATCAATTCAAGAGGAGAATTACTTTGCAGTGTAGATAAGTGAAATGGAAGTTTGTGAGCTTTATTACACTTGCAGGAATTACAAAGAAATTCTTGACTAGGAGAGATAGGTAAAACATTTGAAGTGACAATATGTTTTAAAACTTTTGAAGAAGGGTGGCCGAGGCGATTATGCCAATCTTGGAGTGTGGTCTTGACGCTAGCGAAGGAGAGAATGGGCGACAATGAAGTGGATGATGAAAAGGATTGAGGAGGTATATGTGATGGCCACTCATAAATTCCATCTCTGTTCTGCCCTTGCACTAGAGGTGCCCCCGTGTGAAGATCCTTCACAACAAAAGAAGATGGTAAGAACTCAATAGATGCATTATTAGAACGACAAAATTTAGAAACATAAATGAGATTCTTTTTCATGCTAGGAACACAAAGCACATCATTCAATAAGAAATGTTTTGAAGATGAGGGTAGATTTGTGGAACCAGTATGGGTGATAGGAAGCCTTTTACCATCGCCGATGACCATGTCATCAAGACCCTCATAATCCGAATGGAGAGAGAGATTGTTCAAGTCCGCGGTGACATGGTGAGATGCACCGGAGTCGACCAGCCAGATAACAGGGGATGCGCTAGGTTGGCCGGCAAAATAAGCACGTAGATTGGAGCCATAGCCAGGAGGTCGAAGATACTGGCACGTGCGAGCGACATGACCCGGTTGCTCACACCATTGGCAAACAATTTTCGGAGAATTCTGATTTTTGTGGTCGTTGAAATTCTGATTGTTGGTGCCATTGGAATTCTGATTTTTCTTCTGAAAATGACCCTGTTTGTTGGAATGTCCAGAGTTGTTATACCTGCAAATTCTGTTGTTGTTTCGTGACTGATATCCTGCCTTGCTAGCAACAATAGCGGTAATGGAAGCATCATTAGAACGTCGGATGTCAGTGGAGCATCGTTTGAGAGAGGCTTCATGTTCAGACAATTTCTCATGGAGATCTTCAAAGGAAATATCACTGTCACGAGCGCGAACTGCTGCTGAAATGTCTTTGAACTCAGGGTCTAGGCCATTGAGTATGGCAAAGACCAAGTCTTCTTCTTCAACCGGAACGGTGTGAATCATAGATAACTCATCAGCGGCACTTTTTACATGTTGCATGTAATCGGTAATGCTTTGACCAGCTTGAGGAGAGTTGAGATTGTCCTTTATTCGTAGGATTCTCGAGCGTGACGGCTTGGCATAGGTGGTAGAGAGACGAGACCACACTTCCTGAGACGTTTTAGCCGAGGCTGCGAACGGATGAAGTTTGTCAGAAAGAGAGGCACAAATAGCGCTGAGAAGCAGCTGATCTTGGTGAACCCATGCGACATAGTTAGGGTTCAACCTCTCTGTGCCGTTTTCGGTAACCATTGCCGAGGGACAAGGGAAAGAACCATCGAGATAACCTTTGAGGTTGTAACCTATCAGGAGTTCATTCCATTGAGCATGCCAAGACAAGAAGTTATTAGGGGTAAGCTTTAAAGGTGCTCGGGCTGCTGTATTAATGGAGATCAGAATGGTATTGCAGTCGGAAGGTGGTGGAAGGGAACTGATGACATGGTTGCTCTCAGATGGGATGGTAGTAGAGGAGCTAGAATTAGCCATTGAGAAACTCGTTTGAGTATTTGGAAGCTCTGATACCATATAATGATTTACACAATGAAAAGGTTTTGGAAAAGCTCAAATGTTTCTATTACTTTGTATCATATTTATACAAAAAATAAGTTGACTATATTACAACAAAAAATAATGACAGCCATATAACAGAGTTGCAGTTATAAGGAATGAGGGACTAAATTAAAGGAGAGAGACTAAATTAAAGGAGAGCTGTACAGCTATAAACAGAGGTAATCACGTAAAGAGAAATCCCAAGTAATCAGCCAGTGATTTCTCTAACATAAGCAACTCCTCCTTGATATTGAGGATTGTCGTATTTATTTTGTTAGGCAGTCAGCAAACGGTGTCGCACATTCCTTAGCTCGTGTGTCGGGTTCTATGTCTGGTAGCCATGTTTGGAAAGGTTCTCCACCTCCTTTTATTTTGTAATGCTTTGATGTTGGATAATCAATAATAATACTCCATACTTTGTCAAAAAAAAAAAATTATATTTTCTTTATAAGATGCTCCGTCTTTCATGCCTAATGAAAAAAAAAAACTCACCCTACAAGATTTTTTTTTTGAAACTTTAAGTTTTTTATTTGCTATTCAAGGATTGTTAAGAATACCACTCATAAGTGAAAAAAATTCAAAAATTGAAACTTTTTTTTCCTCCAGATATACATGCATTTAAACCATATATATACAAAGTTAGTATTCTTCCACATTAACTATCAACTGGAGTGTAATCTATCACCTACTAACAATTTTTTCACTCACAATATCTAAATATTATATATATTTATAAAGGAATAGCGAAAATAATTAAACTACAAATCTAGTTAAAGGCCAGATTAGGAGCAATAAAATCGCCGTGTACTTTGGATGCCTTCATCATGCCTTTCACATTCAAATCATTGAACTTTGCTTAAATGGAACAAATTAAAGAAAGAAGTTAAAATGGCACTGACTGATCGAATCTTATCAAAGCCCCACTTATCAATAGGAAGGAATATTTGAATATATATATATATAGCATCCATTAATGGAGATAAGAGTTATTGACACGATAAGATGCCTGATCTGACCCTCAGCTGTGCTATAAATACAGCCTCCCAAAGAGGGTTTTGGCATCAAAACATACTGAAAAAACAGGCAGTAAAGAAAGAAATTCGGATCGAGAAAATGGCACAACTAGTGAAGCACAATGACATCGAATCGGTATGGGTTCAAGGTTTTGAACCTCATAATAACCCCCATATCACGGAGGTAATTTAGTCTTGTTTATTTTTATGATAAATTCATCTTACTCGACTTAATTTGAAATCTTCATATGACCGCTATTAATTATAACTAATTAATTGAAGCCATATTCATGTTATATATCACTAGCTAGCTACTTTCATTAATATTAATTGTCCCTTTCTTGTTTTATTCAGTATCCCGTGGCGGTTATGACTGCAAAGGAACTCTCAATCGTTTGGAGTTCAGATTCTCGTTACTGGAAGTGAATGCCCATGTTCAACCCAATTTGGCAACTAGAAGAAACCTTTAATCGACACTAAAGTTCATTATTATTTGTGTTAGCTAGGTAGCGTACAGATATTGACACACTCCCACTGTTTCAAAATATAGGATTAATTTTAAATTTTTGAAGTTAATTTAAACTATTTACAAATTAAGTCATAGATTATATATATATAGACTTAGACATACAATTATGAAAATAGTAAACTATCTAAAAAACTAATACTTGTAACAAGATTTTATAATTTTCTAAAGTTAATAATGGCGATATGTATCAAGAGAAAGTGGTACACTTGAACGCAAGTTTAAATACATGCCCAAACAGGGATATGTTGTTACGAATTGAAGAGCTCAATATATTTTTTATCCTAAACTTTCTCCAAGATAAAAACACCCAAGGACTGAAAATCAAAATTTTCTGATTATATATATATACATTCATTTTGCAGCTGCAAGGATCTTGAGGTTGCTAAATTAATTAAAGTATGCTGGCTACAAGTTGATGGAAAATAAGATGCTAAGAAGCTCATAGGAGAAACAAGGTATGCAGTGAGTTTTGTGGTGGAGCTGAAAGATAATCTGGTGATGAATGGTCCGGTGATACTTAAACTTACTCACCCTGATGAATCCGTGCAAGAGCACAAGGAAGATTTAAACAAAATGCCGACCAACCAATGGATTGGGCTTAGAGTTGGGGAATTTAATAATGTAGTAAAGTGTGGATGTGATCAAATTGTCAAGTTCTCTCTCAATGGGAATGATGGAACCACTTGGAAGAAAGGTCTAGGTGCTGTCTGCTAAGCATTTGTAATATCGAATAATATGAAGTACTAAATAAAATTAAGTGTCAAATGTTGGCTTTTATTAATCAAATGTAATAAATAAATAACTAAACCAACGAATGATTAATTAATTTTCATGGCATGGAGTATGGGAGGGATATAATTTTTCAAATCACTTACTTGGTACGAAATATGTTTACTGGAAAGTGATAATCTATGAATAACTTTCTTAAAAGTAGTTTAAAAAATTTGTTGAGATGCAATTTTTAAACGGTTGAGATATAGTTAAAACTAGTTGGGTTGTCTCCAAGTGTAATAGGAGTACTATTGCTTTATGAATTTAGAGATCAAGGATATGTAACACCTTGAAAGGTAATTTTGCGATCGTAAAATGATCTGGGGAGGCTACTTATAGAATTCCTAGAAGTTTGTCAATGAACTACGAGAAATGTTGGAGAAGAAGCCGGCGTGATACATGTAACCGTTGTAGTCCAAATAATCCCGTACAATGATGTATCTTTTTTGTAGTTGAGAAGGAGGAAGGAGTCTAATCCATGATTTATAGTAAGATATATGAAATGGATGAATGATTTTTATGTTACAGACTTGCAGCTTCTTCATGTTTGGTTATTTTAGTTTAAACAGAAGAAATCCTTGCATTTATTGTAGATGCTGGCTTCATGGACTTGTAGAAAATTGGCAGCTGAAGTCAATAGCTATATGGTAGGAAATAGGGGAGTTCTAAGCAAATAAGCAGTTAGAATTAAAATGCGGAGGGGCGTAAGTAGTAGCTGTTACAGGCACTTTCCCCATAGCACATAAGCAAAATAGAATCAGTGTGCATAGAGATGTGAATAATGCAGAAGTTCCTAGCAGAGGGTCTCTTATTATAATTGCCTTTGACATTGACATACTCTGGAAGTAGTTTTCATTGTTAGTTTCATGTTCACCACATAAGTGCTAACATAATTAATCTTTTCTTGTTTTTCTCAGTTGTTTTTATTTAATTTTATACTCCCCTCACTTCCAAATTAGAGATGCATTTTTTTGTCCATTCCAAAAAATAAAGTTAGTGATATATTTGAAAAAAAATAAAGTTTTTAAAATGTGTCTCTAGAATGGAGGGAGTGAATATGTATATACTCACACTGACACACACACACACACACGTTAATTATTTGTAAAGTTGTGTGCTTGTAGTGTAAATGCTTTGGAATTATACCATTGTTCTTTGAATTTGTTTATTTCTTTCATCTAATAGTTCTTGTTCTATATTATGCAGATTGACAGATGATAGCTGTTGGCAACATGATGTTGAAAGGTAAAGGGAGAAATCAGGTATCTTGTGTTATATTAAAACTTAATATTGGCAAGGTTAGGATAAGCCTGCTAAATTGGAATGACAGAAGAAAGAAATATAGGAGCAAAATAATTTAGTAAGCAGTTACTTTTGTAGTCTTGAAATTCTCTGAAGATTAACAGAACTGTCCATGACAAGAGTAAATATGGAGGAAATATTAACTCATAGTTGATAGAAAATCTCTTCATTCAAAAGATTAAAAAAAAGGAAAATTGATAAAGTGGATAAAACCTCTACTACCTTTGGACGAAGGTTACGTTCTGTTGCATTTGAAAATTATAGGGAACCATAGTACAACGGATTTGTTTTACACAAAAGAAGAAGAAAGGAGATAGTATCATATTTAAGGTAATTTATGAACTAGTAGTAAAACCTGTTGTGTTGGAATTCTGTTCGAATTTATGCATGTCCTTCTCATCCAAATTAAACTTACCCATGGTTCAATCCCCTCACCCTCTGTCATCAATCAAAATAACATTATTTCTGGTGGGAAGGTTGGCCCTACTTTCCCCAACTAAAATCAGCTTCATAAAATGGAAAATTACACCTGCTACTAAACAAGCAGGAATTGACCGTCTTATAAATTGAAGAAGCTTTATTCAAGTCTGTGAAGCCATTTAGTAGCATCATTTGCCCGTCTTCGCCTTGTGATAATATAATATTTTTCCAGAGTCATTGACGCAAGATGGAATGCTTATAATAGGCCTAGATATCGTTCCAAGTTATAACGAAATAACCTCAAATCCACAAGAGTTCTTGAATCCACAAGAAAAAATAATAATAAAACGAAATTTTATTGAATAATTGATCACAAGATATCATGCTCAAAGAACTAAAATTGTTTATATAATAAGAAAACCCTAGTCAAGAAACCCCGAGTCATATTGGGGACAAATATATAACTAATATTAAACTCCTACTAAAAAAGAAATTAAAGGGCTAATTACACTTCTGTTATATAAAGTACCATCAAATTCATAATTTGACCCCCAAAGAATTTGAACTTACAATTTACTACATCAAGTACCTAATTTTATACAATTTAGCCCCTAATTTTTGAATCCGGCCAAAATTGGTCAGAATACCCGACCCGCCCAAGAATCCGATCGGATTTTGTGTGACGCCCCCAAATCCGAGTTTTCTTTAACTCGAGTTTGGTGCTCACGATACTAATGTACTCATTCATACTAAAAGAACACTATCTTATATTACATAAACTTAAATTTCAGGTTCCATAGACCTTTACATAACTTACAAACCGAATATCATTACACAACATAGTGCTAACAGCATTTATTACATTTACTACTTAAATAAACACATGCGCTTAATAAAAGACTAATCAACAACTTTGTCCTTTCCTTTGTCTTTTCCAGATGGACCAACAACCTCATTCTTAACTGAAAACATTATATTTAACGCAAGGATGAGCAACAAGCTTGCTCAGCAAGGAAATAAGCAGCTAAATATAATGAAACAGAAATATTATAACAATGAAGATTCAATAATAAATACTGAACAAGATAATTCTTTAAAAGTGTTGAGTCTGAAAAAAATCAGACTTTAGCATGCTGTAAGGTCAAATGACCAGTGAACTCTTTACTAGAATTGACAGTAATAATACTACAATCCATGGATACATACAGTTTATAAAAGCTGTTTTATATCCTAGACTCGTACTTTAGGGGATCAGCCTAAGTACCCTACATTGTGCACAACATAACAGTCTAATGACATTTTTCATATCCTTCGGAATCATATGTCCAGTACAATACGCCCCTATAAAAGGGTTGTTCGTTCACAGCATTATATAAGAGTCAACACCACAACAAAGATGGTTTGGAGAACATTAAATGAGAATTTCATGAATAATATCAATGTATCTCAACAGTTGTCTAACCGAATTAATGGCATTGACATGCTTTCAATATAACTCATGTAAATATACTATTCTTTTGAAGCTGATTGGAATAAAAAAGTTATTTAACCTTATATTATTTATAATAGGGAGAGACAGTTCAGAAATTAAAGAACATGTCTATTGTAGAATACTTGCTCAATAAAAAATAAGAGTTAAAAACCTGCCTTGCTCTTAGACTATTGATAAGATTCAGCTTACTATGTTCTCACATAGCCTACACAATTTATTTTGCATTTACAAGTCTATTAGTCAATTAGCCAAGTCATATAGTTTGTGTAGGTTCACACATCACACAAGTCAGTGGTCAAGTTTGTAGTTAGATTCCTACATTTTATACATTTTTCAAATATCTCATCCATGTTTCCACATTAGATAATCTTTTCTTTAATGGGGTTCGACATGCTTACAACAAGTAATAGGAATCACATTACAGTTATTATTTATATTAATCAAGCATGTTAACCACATAGCTAAGTCATATATCATGTAGTTTCAGCGATCATGGTTAGATTTCTTTATATTTAATACATTTTTCAAATACCTCATCCATGTTCTTATCACCATATTTCCTCTTTAATGGTGTCGTAAAAATTTTCTTACATCTTATTAGGATTTTAACTCATTAATGTTTCATGTCTTGTTTCCAAAGACTCTAGTATACAAGGTAGCTTATTTTATGTTTTTGCAAGTATCCACCATTTGGTTGAGTAATTTATAGTTCTTATAACACTTTATAGGTTATTCTTGTATATTTAAGTGAAACATTCTTAATTTTTCCTCTCTATGCCAAAACAGTCCCAACTTGATCAATTTGTGGCAGTCAAGCTTTGTTTGGCCATTTGGGGCTTAGACATGCTTTGTGTTTAAGGTCATTTTGGTAATTCCAATACCCTTCTATGCCTAATTCTTCACATTTCCTTCAAGGTTAACTAGTTAATTAGAACTGCCTTAGCAGTTGTTTGATTTGTGACCTGCTACTGCCTAAAGGCAGTAGCTTTACCTCCTTTTCTTTTACTTTCCTATGTGAAATATAGCTTGGTCATAAGTTCCACACACTTTTTAATTTTTGAACTTACTGGGTAAGTTTTTGAGTTGTATTATAAAGCCAAAGATGGCTTTTCCAAGACTGCCATAGCAATTATCTGATATAAATTTGCTTAAGTCTGCATTAGCAATTACCCAAAACTATTTGACACTGCCATTAGCAGCACCCCATGTCCTGATGTCCCTTATTCCAAATTTTAAATCACAGGTCTTTAGTTAATTATTCTATAGAGTTTTCAAGTTATCCATGTGGCTTATCAAATGATGTTAGGCTTGACTCTAGCCACTGCTCCACACAGTGGATCAACCAACCAAAACTGTTGTATATTAAAGTGTATTTGAGGGTGATCAACTGTGTCTAGCAGTTTTCTTTAATACTATACTAGTTCCTTATCTTCCATCATGTTAACAGCCACCATTGCATGGCTTTGACATAGAAAGTAATACATTCTATTAAGTTTTGTGCATATAATTCTTTAGTAAGCTTTTTGGTTAACATTTTTATACTGTGCTTGACCCACAGATGGCTGAACTCTAACTGTTAACACAGCAGTTAGCAGTTAACTGCTATCACTGCTAGCAGTCATCCTTTCTCAGCTCTTCTTTCAAGTTTTAGTCTTTGAACCCAAAAGCTTAGTTATACTTGAACTTTAGATATATTAGTACCTAAAAGTACCCTTAGACTTGCAACACAATCGTGGCAGTCTATGGCAGTCCCCATAGACTGCCTCAAATCAGTGTGCAAAGGGGTTGACATGCTAACTTCCTTAATTCTTTACTTCGACTTAAGTCAGAATTCCATTTCCTCCTAATAGGCTTAACTTGTTAATCATGAATATTTTCCAGCCTTGTTTGTGTCTAATACTTGACTTTTTCTTAAGGCAGTCCACTTGGGACTTACGTCGAGCATGTGGTGTGCACAGTTTCAAATTACATATGTCATAGACATTTGCTTATGTAAGAAAGCCAATTTTGTCCTCCTTATTACTCCTCAGCCCAACCTATCTCCTTGTGCCTAAATTCAGTCCATAATAGTATAGCAACAATATAACAGTTCATATAATGTAATAACAGTTAGTATAGGAACTAAAGTCCTTCTAACAGTCGTTTATGCTCATTCTAGCCACAACAACAAGTATATTGTCACAGTCCATTCTGTATACCAGTTCTGGGCATGGTAATATATTTTACAATTATAAGCCACCAACCATTTTGGACTCCCTTTCCAGCTATATACTGTTTTGCCATTATAGCAGTTTTAAACTAGCATCTTAGGCATGGTTCATCACACCAAAACAGTAGCAAGCATTGACATAAATGTCTTTCTAAACATGCACCTGGTATTTACCATATATTCATGATATAAAACATTTAAAGGCAAGGTCTCAATGCCTTAGACCAACACAGCCCCTTTTTTGATTAAATTTCAAAAATAAACATGGTTTACACATATGTTTACAAGGATAGCATGCAAGGGCAATATAAAAACTTATACTATCTTTTTATATCGTATTGAACATGTATAGCATACATCTAGGTTATACATAATATACCAATCCACATAATATACAAGCATAGCTGACTTAACTTAATTATTAGCTTGGTATTTTAGTCATGAATCTAAACTGCACACTTAGTCTAGTCATTTAGCATATAGCAGTCCTTATTAATAATTATAGCATAGCAGTCCTCTTAACACCATAGTAGTTCATATGGAAATCCCACATAACCATTAACCTTAGATATCACTGTGTAAGGCTTTTGATTTCACATACTTAATTAGCATTTCAATGATGTTGCTCCATATTGTGGTTAGTACTCTGTCATACTATACTAACAGCTTGAAATCGACAGCTATGTTAATCATTATCCTTCCAATGGCCAGAACATTAACACACAGTAATCTCACTTAGACATCCTAAGTATGGTATTCGAATATCATGTTATAGCCATCTCAAGCTAAGGCAAAAGACTGACCCTTATGCATATTTTTATCATTAGAATTTCTATACAGATTATTGGCATAGGATTGGTCTTGTCTGCACTTCAATTCAACACAGTTGATACCAACAGCCCTCTCATGAGCATTTCATCAAACATATGGTGGGCAGTCTACATATCTCCTTACTTTACTTATGTTATTAGCTTAGTGTTACCAGCCTTATGGCTTTAAAAACAAATACAAGAATAAGACAACACATAGCAGTCATGCTTTCATTCACAAGTATCAATACTAGTTCTAATTATATAACCATTCTCGTGCAGTCATTCAATTCAACCTCACCCAACCACTAACAGTCTAATTATTAACACTTAGAGGAACAGGAACAAAGGATTATGAAGGGCCAGAATAACTTGCTTGTTGATTCAAAGGTCACCAATAGCTTGAGTTGTCTAGTTCCTCCTCCTTCTCTAGCCGAAACCTTTCCCCTCTTACTCTCGGTTAGTTTTCTTTCTTTTCCTTTCTTACTATGTTAGTCCTGGGGAGTCAGTTAAGTAGGGAAACTTGGGGTTATATAACTGAGCTTGGAGTGTCTCATATGGTTGAACCTTCCACTCCCAGTCATACCAAGCTGGCCCCTATCTGGCCCCTACTCAGCCACTCTATCACTATGCATAATCAGTACTAATCTAGTTTATTTGGCTCTACCCAGCCACCCTAGATTGTCAGCTACACCTTATCCTCTGCAGGTTGATGACCTGCTTTTATCTGTTAACTAAACTAACTACTTGCTAAGAACGAACTTGAAAATTGTATCTCTTGCTGATCAACTGGTTAATGCTACTAAAATTGTGTTTGATAAATCTGAAAATTAAGATATGAATGATTATGATGTCTTAATAAATTAGATCATCTGAATAGTTATGAGGTCTGAATCTAAAAAATTGTTTGATAACTAAAAAGTAAGTTGTCTCTTAATGACACTATTTTACCATTTTAAAGGGTAAAAATTTATTTAATAATTTTAAATATTTAATTTAATAAAAGTGAGTGCATAATATTGTTAAATATATTTATATAAAAAAAATTTATCAAATTTTTTTTATTAAGAGGTACCTCTTAATTATTAAGATTTCATTTTCTGTCTTACCAATTAAGAGGCATTCAGAAGTAAAAACAAAAAAAACAAACAGCATCATGCCTCTTAGAGAATAAGAGACAGTCCATTAAGAGACAATCAGATGTAAACAAACAACACTTAACACAGCTAACTACTGTTCATTTCATTTGGGCTTAACAGCCCCTCTAGTTTAAACTCCAGATGGGCTAGGATATAAGGCAAGGATTAGTTTTAATTTGGGCTTACAACATGTAAATAGGCAGTAGACCCAAAAATGACTTGCAAGCCTACATAACAAATTAAAGGAGCCCCGTATTAAAAAAAATGGACTATAAATATTCATAATCTCTTATTTACCAAATTTGATTAGGCTAACAAAATAGTACCCATATCATTAAAATAGTGGTTCCACATATTTTTAATAATTCTTGATAGAACATCATTAACTTTATTTATCATCACGTAATACTTTTTGAATGAAATAAATTATTTCACAGTATAATTATTCTCAATACACAAATGTAGCTTCATGTCAAGAATATTTCATAACTAAGCCATGTTGGCTTTTCTTTTCATTCTTGATGTTTATATAACATTATATTAATGTATATACCAACATCTCTTTATTTACTATTTATAATATAGGATACTTTAATAAACTTTGTAAATAAAATTTTTGCCACAATGAGAACTAAAAAAAATATATATACTCAAAATTTAACATTATCATAATTGAATATTACATAGGATTTTTTTGAGTCATTACATTTTGTGTATTTAATACCAGTAGACCGTATAAATATACGGTTTGACTTAATTTTAAAAAGGGTTATTTACAGTTCCGTTACATAAAGTACCACTATATTCATGATTCGGCCCCCAAAGAAAAAATAATAAAATTATAATTATAATATTTTTTTTAGTCCTTTAAAAAAAGTAACTAATACCGTAGAAAAAAGGTCTAAAATTATAAATACAATTTAAATTTATAAATATAATTTGTAAAATTTAAGTTGTGATATAATTTATAAAATTTAAGACATAAAATTATAATTTATGATATAATTTATAATTTGCAAGATTTAAGTTGTAAAACTTATATATACAAGTTGTTAAATTTAAGACGTAAAATTTATAGTTTATGATATAATTTATAATTTGGAAGATTTAAGTAGTAAAATTTATACATACAATTTGTTTAACTTAAGATGTAAAATTTATAATTTATAATTTGCAAGATTTAAGTTGTAAAATTTATACATACAATTAGTAAAATTTAAGACATAAAATTTATAATTTATAATTTGCAAGATTTAAGTTGTAAAATTTAAGACATAAAATTTATAGTTTATAATTTGCAATATTTAAGTTGTAAAATTTAAGACATAAAATTTATAATTTGCAAGATTTAAGTTGTAAAAATTATACATACAATTTGTTAAAATTTTTAAATTTGAAGGAACAAAACAATTTGAAGGATTAGAGAAGAGGGAGAGAGCAAATGGGTCATTTTTTTTCTTTTATCTTTTTCAATTTATAAAATTAAAATTATAAATAAAATTTATAAAATTTAAGTTGTGATATAATTTGTAAAATTTATACATACAATTTGTTAAAATTTCCAAATTTGATGGAATAAAACAATTTGAAGGATTGGGGAAGAGGGAGAGAGAGAGCAATTGAGTCATTTTTTTATTCTTTTTTTTTTCAATTTATACAATGTAAAATTTTAAATATTTATAAATAAAATTATAAATACAATTTGTAATATTTAAGTTGTTATATAATTTGTAAATTTTGAGATGTAAAATTTATAATTTATAATTTGCAAGACTTAAATTGTAAAATTTATACATACAATTTGTTAAATTTAAAACGTAAAATTTATAATTTATGATATAATTTATAATTTGCAAGATTTAAGTTTTAAAATTTGTACATAAAATTTGTAAAATTTAAGACGTAAAATTTATAATTTATTATTTGCAAGATTTAAGTTGTAAATTTATACATATAATTTGTTAAAATTTCCAAATTTGAAGGAACAAAATAATTTGAAGGATCAGGGAAGAGGAAGAGAGAAGAGAGAGCATGAATCATTTTTTTTCTTTTTCAATCTTTTCCTCCTCATTTTGTATGCTCTTCCAATATAAAAAGGGTATTATTTAATTAATTATATTTTGGGCACTTTTGTCAATTGTTTAAAAGTTTAATATTATTCGTGTTAAAAATATAATGTGTATGTTTAAAAGTTTATTGATTTTTTTGATAATTAAGTCTTTTTTTAAATTTTAAAATAATAAAAAATATTTGGTAATATTTGTATTAATATTGAATTTTAATAATTTAATATATAATAATTATTTAGAAGGATTTATACAGATTTAATACGTCAAAATAAGTATTTATACAAATTTTATACAAATTAGGTACTTGATGTAGTAAATTGTGAATTTGGTGGTACTTGATGTAACATAAGTGTTATTAGCCCGTATTGTATACGGTATCTGGTCGAAAAATTAGGTATTTCGGCCAATTTTGGCCGGATTCTGAAATTGGGGGTTAAATTGTATCAAATTCGACACTTGATGTAGTAAAGTGTAAGCTCAAATTCTTTAGGGGCCTAATCATGAATATGATGGTACTTCATGTAGTAAACTATATTTATCCCGAAACTAAAACATAAAAGTGTAAAAATCTCATAAAATGAGTGCGGATTTAGCTTAAAAATGACAACCCACACTACAAGAAAAAGGTTTATCTGCGACCGCCTATATATCAGCAACCGTATGTGGTCGCCAATACGTATCAGCGACCACATGTGGTCGCTCATAGAGGTCTCACATAATCTAGTCGCTGGGTGGACGCGTGCCAGCAACCAATTTTAGCGATCGACGTCTCAACGATCTCCAAATAGCTATCGATTTTGTCGCTAAGCTGAGTCACCGTTAGTCAAATCTCATGTGTGACATGGTCCATATGTCAGCGACCAACATTAGCGACAGTATCTATAAATAAACCAACATCCATACAAATCCATCGATTCATCCATATATTAAAATAAAAACCAACACAATATATATAAACATCCACGCACATATAAACATAAACAAATACTGTTAGACTAAAATTTATATGCAAATTAAATTTCATAATGTACAATATAAATTCCGTACATTCAGTCGGTAAAAAAAGAATAATACAAATGTAGAACAAGAGAATAGGACAATACAAATGTCTTCACATATCAAATACCGTTCAGATGAGGCTGTAACAAAAGAATAAAACATGTTAAATTTAAATTATATATGTTGATACTTGTATGACTTATACAAAACAAAAAATGACCATTTCTGATGTATTACAATAACAAAAAGCTAAACATAAACAGGAAGTTAAACATGTATTATTGAATGTAAAGCTAAACTAAACATAAAGCTAAACAATGACAAAATTATACCTCGACGTCATCATCATGTTGTTGTGAAGCTCTCGTCATTGCATAAGCTAACTCCTCAGGACTTAGACACAACAAATGTTCGCCAAGGGTAAGAAGAAGATTATGATCTTGATAGTCGGTCGTCGTCGATAAAGTTTGTCCCCAATACTCCTTAAGAAGTGTAAGCTAGTTGTGGCCCACCTCTCCATGAAATCGGGAAACATCCTCAGTTTTATAGTCATAGGCATTTCAGTTGTTACTTGTGACGCCCCCAAAATTAGGTATACATCACCCATCTTGGGTCGTCAGATACAAAGTACAGAATACAAATACAACTTACTAATACAACTGTCGTGTACAATACGACAAAACATAAACTGCGAGTTTGAATACAAATATTATCTTCTAGAGAGTATTCATACTCAAAAGGAGTCCTCATTACATTTATTAACATACTATTACATAGAATAGTGAGGACTACTAACTAATACTATCATTCGAACCATCACTCCGTTCCCCGACTTGCCCCAGCTACGTTCTCATTTCCTGAAGAGAACAGTGAAAGAAAGGGTGAGCTCAACTAGCCCAGTAAGAAATATTATGACTAAGATAATGCAGAATAAATTATCATTAGCCTTCAACAATGTTAAACTGATAAAATATAATAGACATCAAGTTTAACTGCAGCGGAACAAGCAATCCATTAAAAGAGTCAAGTAGAAAATAAACTCTACTATCTTTTATGATTTAAAAGGTTTTTCAACACTGTTATCGCTGGGACTCAGCTTAATAAAATAATCCACATCATCGAATCACCCTTGCACTACGGCCAAGGATATTCGTGTATTCATTAATGGTCATGATCATGCCAACAACTGTTCATCAATGCACTACGGGCCAATGAGGACTTTTACCACATCATTTGTAACATTACAGTCATGATTATACCGAATAATCCCTGGCCATAATCATACCAAGTCCATCTATGCACTACAGGTCACAGATGACTTTCAACATTTTATAAACATGAGGATGATGACAATGATATAAGAATTCAATAAAACAAGTTCAAGAATTAATTTATCCAAGAATTAACAACGTCCAAATTGTCAACATGATACTGCTTTGTGGAGTAAAATTCAAGAATGCTTAGAAGAATATTTTCATGAAAAGATACTAGACGAAACGCAATTATCAAGGATATTCCACAAATTTCATGGAGTATAGAAGTCAAAACTTAACCAACTGAGTACAATAAAGAATGGAATAACAAAAGAAATCACCATGCATGCGATAGACCGCACAGACATGTTATTCCAACAGAATAATAAATAATGGAACCAGGTCCGGCGTAAACGCACAGACAGGATATTCCGACAGAATAATAAATAATGGAATCAGGTCCGGTGTAAAACACACAGACAGGATGTTCCAATAAAATAATAATAAAAACGAAACCAGGTCCGGTGTAAAACACACAGACAGGATGTTCCAACAGAATAATAAAAGAATGTCACCAAGTATAGGGTAGACCGCGTATACAGGTTATTCCAACAGAATAATAAGAAATGGAATAACAACAGTTCTCTTCATGAATAAGAAAGAATAACACCCCTTACCGTTTTAAAGAAGAGCTGAAATAAGAAAGTGGTTAAGTAGCAGAATACTCTTCTTCTTTCTCTCTATAGTTTCTCTCTCTAGAGTTCAGTGAATTCGTAAAAAATAATGAAGGAATGAGCTGCTATTTATAGAAAAATAGAATGCATAGTAACTAATCCATGAACGGTCCAGATTGATTACTTTAATCTGACGGTCCATATTTAAAGAAAAATCTTTTAAATAAAATATAATATATTCTATTTATAGAATAACTTTAATAAAGTATTCTGTTTTATATAAAAAGATGTTTCTGTTTTATTACGTTAATAATACGAATAAAACAAAACGTCATTATCGCTAAATAATTCATATTATTAACTGACAATAATTGAATCAAACTGAGTGACTTCTCACATAAACATTAATAATCAATACCGTGTGCTACTATGCAACCACACGTATTACTGTACTTTTACTACCGAGTAGTTCAACAGTAACAATGGTAAAACTTCCGCCGTTATTTTTAATAAAATATTTTTGTCGTTTTCTCAATCCGACAATAATTCCGTTGTGGGGTCCACCAATGATTGTGTCGTTGTACGAATATTTCCTGTTAAAACGAATATTCCCCGACCAATCGAATATTATATAACAACTTGCGTACTTTGTAAAATTTATAAATATTACCCACAACTATAACATTATATCAAATTAACTCCATAATATTCAAAAATGATATTTATAAAAAATTCATCTTTATTTATAAAAGTTGGGGTCTTACAACCTCCCCTTCTTATGAAATTTTGCCCTCGAAATTAGGGTACGTACCTAGTATGTCGAAGAGGTAAGGATACCTTGATTTCATTTCAGATTCTAACTCCCAAGTCATTTCCTCAACATCGTGGTTTCTCCACAAAATTTTGACTTGAGGTATAACCTTGGAGCGTAGAATATGTTCCTTCTTATCCAAGATTTGAACAGGAGCTTCTTCATACGTCAAATCATCCGCTATTTCGTCCGGTTCTAACTCAATAATGTGGTTCAGGTCTTCCACATATTTGCGTAACATGGATATGTGAAAAACGTTATGAACACGAGACATACTTGGCGGTAAAGCGAGTCTATAAGCCACAGTTCCTACTCGATCGAGGATTAAAAATGGACCGATGAATCGAGGATTGAGCTTTCCTCTCTTTCCAAATCTCGTAACTCCTTTCCATGGAGCAACACGTAAGAACACATGATCTCCTACATCAAATTTCACGTCCTTTCGATGAAGATCAGCATAACTCTTTTGTCGATCTTGTGAGGTTTTTATACGTTGTCGGATCGTTTGAATCTTTTCTGTAGTCATACGTACCAACTCCGGTCCCAACAACGTTGCTTCACCCACCTCATCCCAGCATACTGGGGAACGACATTTTCTTCCATACAATGCTTCGAATGGAGCCATGCCAATACTTGCTTGATAACTGTTGTTGTAGAAAAACTCCACCAATGGTAAGAACTTGTCCCAACTTCCCTTGAAGTCAAAGACACAGAATCTTAATAGATCTTAAAGAGTTTGAATAGTCCTCTCTGATTATCCGTCCGTCTGAGGATGATATGCTGAACTAAATCGTAAATTCGTGCCCATAGCTTTTTGTAAACTAACCCAAAATCGTGAAGTGAATCTTGGGTCTCGGTCAGAAACTATGGATACTGGCATACCATGCAGTCTTACAATCTCGTTTATGTACATACGAGCAAGACGTTCAAGTGTATAAGTTTCTCGTATCGGTAAGAAATGAGCAGACTTGGCCAATCTATCAACAATGACCCAAATCGCATCAATACCTTGAGAAACCCTAGGAAGATCGGTAACGAAATCCATGGTAATGTGCTCCCACTTTCATTCTGGAATTTCAAGTGGTTGCAATGGACCTTTTGGTACTTGATGCTCCGCTTTGACTCGTTGACAAGTTAGACACCTTGAGATAAACAACGCTATCTCTCTCTTTATATTGCTCCACCAAAATGTATGACGAAGATCATGATACATTTTGGTACTTCCAGGATGGATTGCAAACGGTGTGTTGTGCGCCTCCATCATGATTTCATACTTTAAATCAGAGTTGTTAGGAACACAAAGTCTGGAGTTGACTCGAAGTATTCCTTCTTCATCGATTCTTGCTTCCGGCATAGCACCTTCTTGCACTTTCTTCCTCATACGCATCAGCTCCAGGTCTGTAGCTTGAGCAGCTTTAACTTTATCGATTAAAGTTGGTTCTACTCGTATATTCGCCATCATCACATGGGTCCCTAGAGTCTTTAACTCTATCTCCATCCTTTGCAAGTCATACAAAATGGGCCTTTGTGTTGACAATATTGCACTCGTACTTGCATATGATCTTCTACTCAATGCGTCAGCTACCACGTTCGCTTTTCCAGGATGGTATTGAATGGTATGATCATAATCTTTCAACAGTTCAAGCCAACGTCGTTGTCGCATGTTGAGTTCCTTTTGAGTGAAGAAATATTTGAGACTTTTATGATCCGTAAAGATCTCCACCTTCTCCCCATACAAGTATTGCCTCCAAATTTTAAGTGCAAAGACAATAGCTGCCAACTCTAGATCATGAGTAGGATAATTCCTCTCATAATCCTTGAGTTGTCTTGATGCATAGGCTATGACTTTTCCATGTTGCATGAGAACGCATCCCAACCCTTTGCTCGAAGCATCACTGTAGATGACAAATCCCTCCGAGCCAGATGGTATTGTTAGAACAGGTGCTGAAATGAGTCTCCTCTTGAGTTCTTGAAAACTCTGCTCACATTCTTCGCTCCAACCGAACTTTGTATCTTTTCGAGTCAGTTGAGTTAATGGAGTAGCGATTCGAGAAAATCCTTCCACGAATCTCCGATAATAACCAGCTAAACCAAGAAAGCTACGTACTTCGGTCACTGATTTAGGTTGCTCCCAGCTTTGAATAGCTTCAATCTTTGCCGGGTCAACCGATATTCCACGACTTGATACTACGTGCCCAAGAAATGTTACCTCCTCCAACCAGAACTCGCATTTCTTCAACTTGGCATAAAGCTTGTATTCACGAAGCTTTTGGAGTACCAGCCACAAGTGTTGCTCATGATCTTCACGGCTTTTGGAATAAATAAGGATGTCATCAATAAAGACGACCACAAAGTGATCCAAATATTCCTTGAATACCCGGTTCATTATATCCATGAAGGCAGCAGGAGCATTAGTCAATCCAAAGGACATGACTAGGAATTCATAATGCCCGTACCGAGTTCTGAAAGCCGTCTTTAGAATATCCTCAGTTCTAACCTTCAGCTGATGATATCCAGAACGAAGATCGATCTTTGAAAAGAATTGTGCTCCTTGCAATTGGTCAAATAGGTCATCAATACGTGGCAATGGGTACCTGTTTTTGATGGTGACATAATTCAACTCCCGATAATCAATACAAAGTCGCATACTTCTATCTTTCTTCTTCACGAATAGAACAGGAGCACCCCAAGGAGAAGTACTAGGACGAATAAAGCCAATGTCTAACAATTCCTGCAGTTAGATCTTTAACTCCTGAAGTTCAATAGGAGCCATTCGATATGGGGTTTTGGAAATGGGTTTTGTACCGAGTTCAAGGTCGATACAAAATTCAATTTCACGCTCTGGGGGTAGGCCAGGAAGTTCTTCAGAGAATACGTCAGGGAATTTATTAACAATAGAAATATCATTCAAAACTGACGTATTTTTGTTTAGATCCGTGACATGAGCTAAGAAAGCTTGACATCCGTTTTTCAATAAACGAATAGCTTTATGGCTTGAGATGACAGCGATTGATTTTAATGGTTTGGTTGCTTGAATTCGCATAATAGGTCGATTAGGAATATGAAAGCTAACAACCTTACGAAAATAATTAATTTTTGCATGATGAGTAGTTAACCAATCAATCCCTAGAATCACGTCAAATGCAAGTATTTTTAATGAAATCAGATCGACAGGTAATGTGTGGGTACCAACTTGAACCAAACAATACTTATAAACCGTGGATGTAATGAAGGTTTCTCCCAATGGAGTTTCAACAGATAAATCAAAGTCTAATTTCTCCGGAATCAAATTTAACCGATGAGCGCAAGTAGGAGAAATAAAAGAATGGGTAGAACCGGTATCAAATAAAGTATAGACTTCATTAGAGTTTATGATAAGCTTACCCGTGATGACCTCATTCGGGTTCCTTGCTTTCTGGGAGGTCACAACAAACGCTCTCCCTTGCACTATCGGTTTTGACTTTTCTGGGACGGCCTTTGGTGTCTCCATCTTGGCTGAACTTATTTTTGGTAAACGATAAAATCGAGCTAAATGACCTTCTCTTCCACAATTATAACATGCTTTAGACGGCATCGCGCAGTTTGGACTTATCGCGCTCCACTAACTGAGCCCTATTCACAACATCTGAATACAAACATAGTTTATGAGAAATAAGATGTTGACGTATCTCAGGTTTCAAATCTCGCAAAAATATTCGCGTCATTCGCTCTTCATTATCCACCAAGTGGGACGCAAACCGGGACAACTCAGCAAATTTAGCCTCATACTGCGACACGGTCATATTATTCTGCTCCAATTTGATGAACTCCACCTCCTTCATGTGACGAACACTTTCGGGAAAGTATTTGTCATTGAACAGCTCTTGAAACTTCTCCCAAGACATCTTCAATGCGGCAGGTTGAGTACGCTTAATCGATTTCCACCAGTAATCTGCCTCTCCTCGCAACATAAAGGCGGCAAAGGGAACCTTTTGCTCCTCGGAGCATCCCAAGATATCAAATATCTTGGTAATCTGCTTTATCCATGTTTCCGCTATAAGTGGTTTTGGCTCTCCCTTAAACTCTGGTGGTCCCAGTTCCTTGAACTGTTTAGCGGTGACCGTCCGAGAGTTTTCAGTGTTTTCACCTATATTTTGGACAGGAGCCGCTCTCGCCTGCTGTTGCATGAACTGCATAAAGTTTCTGAACATTCCATCATTCATCATCTGGTCAGTGTTGTTGTTTACATGAGGATTGTCATCTTCCTGATGCACATTATCCTGATTATTGATATGTGGTAAATCAACAGTCGCCTGTGCTCCATTGCTATTCTCAACATTCTCAGATGCCATTTTCAGATACTGCCACAAAATAAAAGTTAATTGATATGTCATATATTATCCTTATATTATGACCGACCAATTAAATACCATAGAAATAAACTTAGGTAGGTCATACTAGCGAAGGAATTCTCCGTCTCTCCCCTCCTAGTTCTATTCTCACATCTTAGCCAGGGATCATATCCCTAGGCTCTGATACCAACTGTGACGCCCCCAAAATTAGGTATACATCACCCATCTTGGGTCGTCAGATACAAAGTACAGAATACAAATACAACTTACTAATACAACTGTCGTATACAATACGACAAAACATAAACTGCGAGTTTGAATACAAATATTATCTTCTAGAGAGTATTAATACTCAAAAGGAGTCCTCATTACATTTATTAACACACTATTACATAGAATAGTGAGGACTACTAACTAATACTATCATTCGTACCATCACTCCGTTCCCCGACTTGCCCCAGCTACGTTCTCATTCCCTGAAGAGAACAGTGAAAGAAAGGGTGAGCTCAACTAGCCCAGTAAGAAATATTATGACTAAGATAATGCAGAATAAATTATCATTAGCCTTCAACAATGTTAAACTGATAAAATATAATAGACATCAAGTTTAACTGCAGCGGAACAAGCAATCCATTAAAAGAGTCAAGTAGAAAATAAACTCTACTATCTTTTTTGATTTAAAAGGTTTTTCAACACTGTTATCGCTGGGACTCAGCTTAATAAAATAATCCACATCATCGAATCACCCCTGCACTACGGCCAAGGATATTCGTGTATTCATTAATGGTCATGATCATGCCAACAACTGTCCATCAATACACTACGGGCCAATGAGGACTTTTACCACATCATTTGTAACATTACGGTCATGATTATACCGAATAATCCCTGGTTATAATCATACCAAGTCCATCTATGCACTACAGGCCACAGATGACTTTCAACATTTTATAAACATGAGGATGATGACAATGATATAAGAATTCAATAAAACAAGTTCAAGAATTAATTTATCCAAGAATTAACAACTTCCAAATTGTCAATATGATACTGCTTTGTGGAGTAAAATTCAAGAATGCTTAGAAGAATATTTTCATGAAAAGATACTGGATGAAACGCAATTATCAAGGATATTCCACAAATTTCATGGAGTATAGAAGTCAAAACTTAACCAACTGAGTACAATAAAGAATGGAATAACAAAAGAAATCACCATGCATGCGATAGACCGCACAGACAGGTTATTCCAACAGAATAATAAATAATGGAACCAGGTCCGGCGTAAACGCACAGACAGGATATTCCGACAGAATAATAAATAATGGAACCAGGTCCGGTGTAAAACATACAGACAGGATGTTCCAATAAAATAATAATAAAAACGGAACCAGGTCCGGTGTAAAACACACAGACAGGATGTTCCAACAGAATAATAAAAGAATGTCACCAAGTATAGGGTAAACCGCGTATACAGGTTATTCTAACAGAATAATAAGAAATGGAATAACAACAGTTCTCTTCATGAATAAGAAAGAATAACACCCCTTACCGTTTTAAAGAAGAGCTGAAATAAGAAAGTGGTTAAGTAGCAGAATACTCTTCTTCTTTCTCTCTATAGTTTCTCTCTCTAGAGTTCAGTGAATTCGTAAAAAATAATGAAGGAATGAGCTGCTATTTATAGAAAAATAGAATGCATAGTAACTAATCCATGAACGGTCCAGATTGATTACTTTAATCTGACGATCCAAATTTAAAGAAAAATCTTTTAAATAAAATATAATATATTCTATTTATAGAATAACTTTAATAAAGTATTCTGTTTTATATAAAAAGATGTTTCTGTTTTATTACGTTAATAATACGAATAAAACAAAACGTCATTATCGCTAAATAATTCATATTATTAACTGACAATAATTGAATCAAACTGAGTGACTTCTCACATAAACATTAATAATCAATACCGTGTGTTACTATGCAACCACACGTATTACTGTACTTTTACTACCGAGTAGTTCAACAGTAACAATGGTAAAACTTCCGCCGTTATTTTTAATAAAATATTTTTGTCGTTTTCTCAATCCGACAATAATTCTGTTGTGGGGTCCACCAATGATTGTGTCGTTGTACGAATATTCCCCGACCAATCGAATATTATATAACAACTTGCGTACTTTGTAAAATTTATAAATATTACCCACAACTATAACATTATATCAAATTAACTCCATAATATTCAAAAATGATATTTATAGAAAATTCATCTTTATTTATAAAAGTTGGGGTCTTACATTACTCCTGTTTTTGCAAAAGCTACTGCTATAAAGTGAAGGGTTGCCAACTGAAGACATTTTTTACTCATAGTTTTATCTGATTCAAGGTATACTCAAATTTGGGTATCAGCCAGAGTGGCGCGGTCGCGCCACTTCTAGGCTTAAAGGCAGCGCGGTCGCGCCGTGATGTAGAGCTGCCAAAACAGTTATATTTTGAATTGTAGCTTAGATTATGAGTACTAATGCATCTTATGATGTAATAAAGGGGTTATGAAATGTTTAGTATAGTCAGGCATGTTTTGACAATATCGAGCAAGAATTTTAAAGGATTTCTATAAGTTTTCTAAATGAAAATAAAGAGTTTTTAAAACTAAAAGCAAGCTAAAGTATGAATGCAATTGCATGGCTTATATGTATGAAATGTGGTATAGGGGTAACCAAGTTGAATACGCTAAACAGAGCTAGACAAATAACTTTAAGAAGAAAGTATAGTAAAGACTACGAGAACTCAATTTGAAATTTATCTTATATGACTGAGTATGTGAACTAATAGTATAATTTAGTATTAAACAAATGACGGATGGGTGTATATGAGTAATTATATGACTGTGTAGGATTCACGAAGCGCAGGTAGCCGTAAATTATAAACTACGCGACAGGCAAGTCTTCTAGTTCCTATTTGCTACATGAATATTTGATATGGAATGTTTATAAACTATACTGCAATGAGCATGTGGTATTACATATGATGTGTATATGAATCTCGAAAGTCAAACTATGACTATATTTGGTTGAGTTATGGAACTCAATATGTGATATGTGGTATGTTGGGCATGTGGAACTTATATTGTCTTAAATTGAGATATATGTTGAGCATGAAATTATGTGTTATATGATGCATGAAAACTGTTGGATTTGCTGAGCTGTCGAGCTCAATCTTGCAAAAATAACTTTTTGGAGGTAAAATATGCAATGAAATAATGTCTGCTAGCTGAAAGATAAGGAATGGAACATAGCAGTGGAATGTAGGTCTTATATTGGAATTTGTATAGAATTATATGTTAATAGTTTGAATATGTATAGCTGACAGATATGTACATTTTAGATTATTCAATAAATAAGAGATGTTTGTTTTGAAACAATAATGTATTGTGGTGAATGTTTGTATATAGAATTATGCAGGTAGAACATCAATACAAAAGATGATAAGCATTGGTACTTGAACTCTTATAGTTCACTTACTATGCTAATACAAGGGATCTTAAAGGTTGCGATTCGGGAAACGCAGGAAAGAAGAAAGAAAAATTTTAATTATCCGCATTTTCAGTCGATATTGTATCTAATTTTGATGTAAGGTTGAACTTAGATAATATTGAACGTACAAGGTCGAGACTAATTTTAATCCTAATATTGGGTTAAGTTGGTCCCGATTTTGGGGTCGTCACAACTTCAATCGTCACCGCCTCCGACTTCCCACCACCCGCCTCCCAACCCCTGTCCCTGTCCCTGCCTCTGCCTCTGCCTCGTGCCCTTAGATCTCTTTCTCCATGATAAACAAAACAAATAAACAGAAGTTAGTCTATTCAGTTGGAATGATATTTATATTTTTTGAAATGTAGTTATGGATTTTGTTTTCATATATCTATGCTTTCAGATCTGAGTTTTAAATGTCAAAATTTTAATGATTTTGTTGTGATTGTGCAATTTGAGATAAAGTTGGGGTTTAGGAAAGAAATGAGTGTTTGATTATGGTTATGGAGGAGTTGAAAATGGTGGTGGTGGCGCGGTTGTGGTCCGATTATGATGGAGCGACGGTAGTGTACGTTGGTGTAGGGTGGTGATGGTAAGGAAAGATTGTGGAGAGTTGTTTTTTTGGGGGGGGGGGTTCTAATTTGTAATTTTTTGTTAAACACTATTTTGTATAATTTTTTACTTAATATTTTTAAAATCTACATTAATTGGGATTAGTTTTATTTGGAGTATTTAATTATAGGTTAATTGTATTTAGAAGTATTTTAATTTAGAGTTAATTATGTTTACAAGTATTTTAACTTATTAATGAAGTCAAACTATATCTAAATACTGTCAAATCGTATAAAAGCAATTGGATTCAATTAGGTGCAGAACGGGTCCGGTATTTCAGTCAATTTTCGTCGAAAATTGATTTTAGGGTAGACATTGTATGCAATTAAGTTATTTATGTAGTAAATTATAAGCCCGATTACTTTGGAGGCTGAATTATAAATCTGATGGTATTTAGTGTAACAGAAGTGTTTATAACCTCATCCAATATTATTTAGATAGTAATACTTCAATATCTACGAGTCTTTGTGACAGAATCGTTGCGTGTACAATTACTATTAGGATATATAATAAAATTTTTATTAAATTTGAAAGATAAAAAAAACATTAATAAGGAAAAATTATAAATAACTAAACTTATAGGGGTAAAAAGAGGAAGGGATTTGTGACACACCCTCAAAGGTGAGTATAAACCATAAGCATTATCTAGTAGGGGTGCTCAAAATTTTCGGCTTTTTTCAATTTTTTACCGAACCGGGTTATATGGTACCAGTGGTACCGATTTTTTTCGATGCCGATTTTTTCGATACCGATTTTCGGTATTTTAACACTTTTCGGTACTGGTAGCGATAATGACTTTTTTGAATTCGATAAAAACCGAAATATCAAAAATACCGAAATTTAATAATATAATAATTAATATTTAATGTTTTGTAGTTTTATATATTAAATAATTTTTTATATATTACTAATTTCTATATAATAGTAGTTTTATTAATTTTTTATATATATATTAATAATGTTTTGTAGTTTTATTTTATATATTAATTATTATTAATAGTTAATGATTTCTTAGTTTTAAAAAAATTGTTAATATATAAAAAATTTATTTAATTATTATTAATAATTATATATATTACTATGCGGTATAACCGAAAATTGAACCGAAAAAATCAGTACCGATTTTGTACCGAACCGGTACCGAAATTGATAATTCTGTACCGGTTCCGGTTCTTGCTTTTCTAGTAATTTCAAATCGGTACCGGTTCAGTATTTTCGGTACCAGTTCGGTTTTTTACCGATGAGCACTCCTATTATCTAGTCATAAAAATAAGATTGCGTGACTTAAGTTCCAGCTAGTCCACAGTTTTATTTGAAGAATGATAAAAATAAAATTGTGGACGAAGGACCACATTACAAAAAAACAAGAACAATACAGGCCTAACTGTTATTAAAAGGTTAAATCAAATTATTTATTTTAATTTAGGACGAATTAATACTTATATGCATGAACATAGCACCAGCACCAGTACCAGTTCATGGACGAAGTATGTTGCACTATGTATGTTAGTTTACCTGTTTTTGGAGTATTTGGTCTTTAAAGCGCACCAAACCTAATTTAAAATTTTATTCATCAAATAACAATTTATGTTAAACGTAATTTATTTTTATAAATACAGTATTAAGGCTACGGTACGTTTTAAAATACTAATTAATTGCTAAAATGGGTTTTTAAAAAATAGTTCATCTATTAGGGATATAGTTCATCTTGTAGTTCTCAAGGCTTGGGCGAGCTAGTAGGAATATGTGGTTTTGTGATAAGATTTGTACTTTCATTTTTGGTTTTCTGCTTTTCTAGTTCATTACATTGATATGCTTAAATTTATAGACCAAATATTGTTCTTATAATCAAGGGTGAACCCACATATTATATTGTGAAAAAAATAATTATTTTATAATATAAGGTAAATTTTAAAAAAATTAAGTATTATATATAAATTTATCTTACTAAAATTTTATAAATTTTCTACTATACGGTGTCAAATTAAAATTTTATAACTTTGTCAATCAAATTTTAACCACATATGACTCATAGCCTCTCAATATATGTATATCTCTCTATAATATTTTAAACTAAATAATAATCTAATTTATATTATTTTTAAAAATAATTAATGAATTAATTACTTATAAACAATTGTGATTTAAAAAGTTTATTATGAGTCAATTTTTTTTTTTTGCAAAAAGCTAAATATGATATATTATTGAAAAGCATATCCCAAAATCTACAAGAATAAGATAATGGGATATAAGATTACAAATCTGAGCTACATACAAAGGAAACAATTTTTTCTTCATCTATCACTCTACTGCTGCTATTGCTTTCTACAACTGATGCTACTATTTTTTTTATTACTGCTTGTTAGAATATGTGATTGGGAGTAATCTTCTCCTATAATAATGGAGTGATTATCCCCTATAGAATTGTGCAGTTATGATCATTCAAATATAGCAATAGAATACCTTGTTGTAACAGTAGCGTAAGTTTAGCAATATACTCTTGTATATATATCTGCTACATTGATGAATAAAATATCAGAAAATTCTATTCTCTTTGTGTTTTGTCATGGTATCAGAGCCAACTCTGTTTTTCCTTTATCTATCCTAGGAACCGGAGGTTGTTCTTTTGTGTTTTTTTATCATAATTCTTTCCTACCCACCCATCATGACTACTCCTACCATTGATGATGGTGTTGTTGCCGGGAATGTAAAAGCTAATTCCCTAGCTTTACCAGCACTACATATGTAAGACGTCTCTTCTTCGCTTACTCCAAAGAAACTTGATGGCACCAATTATGTGGAATGTGCTTTAAATGCACAAAAAAAATATTCAAGGTCCAGTGTGGGATAAATAATTTAATTTTCCCACAAATCTCTAATATCTCCCTTTATCTGTATAACTAGCACGGGAACATTGAAAATTGCATGATCAAATCCTGGTTACTCAATGCAATGAACAAAGACATCAGATCCATTTTCTTGCGTCTGTCCACAGCAAAGAAAATTTGGGATATAACTAACTAAACATACTCAGTCAGTCAAGATGCCTCAAAATCATATCAGTTGTACAGTGAGGTAATCTATGTTCGTCAAAATGGTAGTTCTATTATTTCTTATTGGGGAAAATTACAAAAACTTTGGCAGAAGATTGATGATATAGATGATTGTGCAATGAAGTGCAAAGCTGATATTGAGATATATTGTAAGACCCCAAGTTTTTATTAATAAAATTGAATTTCCTCTAATTATTTTTGTGAATAATAAGGTGTTAATTTGATATAATGCTTTGGTTATGGGTAAAATGTGTAAATTTTGTAAAATAAGCAAGTGGTTATAAAATATTCATTGTTGTCGGAGAATATTCGTTTGGTCGTGGAATATTATTGCTGTCGAGGAATATTCGTACGACGGCGTAGCCATTTGTGGGCCCCATAACGAAAAATGGTCGGATGAAGAAAACGACAAGTTTGAGTTTTTACAAATAACGGCGTAGTTGTTACTATAGTGATTTCGGCACAGAAACGCACAGCGGAATATAATAATTTATAAAGCAATTTACGAAACCCAACACAGGATCCATGCAAAACAGAAATAATTCAGTGGTTTAGAATTTATACCGATTATAGAAAACTCTAAAACCGTTTTGAATCTCCAACGCAATCTAAATGAACTACGTCTCTACGGTATCCACGCAAACGCCTGCGAATCGTCGCACGATTCTGCAATAAAAGTGAGTTGCGGTACTAGCCACCAAAGGAATAGATTTTCTGTTTTCTCTCTAGTCTCTCTCTAAGAGCGGCTAGGGTTTTCTTAGGTTATGATTAACCTCCCTAAAATGCTGATATATCATATATAACAGTAAATCGAAATTAATCAAAACCCTAATCTAATTAAAATAAAATCTGATATATATATATATATATATATATATATTATATCTTAATTAAGTCTTACTTAATTAATATACATATATATACAAATTATCCTTTTAATTTAAATTCATGATTTAAATACTATCAATCATATTGATATATTTAAATTCTTACAATTTAAATTAATTCCTTTTTTAATTACGTTCTATGTGTTTGACCCTATAGGTTATTATTACATTGACAATAATTTTAAAATCATATTATAAAATTATAAACAGTGAGCGGCATCTAGTAATGCATCACTGCTACCCAAGTAATAATAAGATCAATGATTCGATGCAACCTTTTCGTGACCAATGTTTCAATGTAATTTAATCATTTTAACCTTGACATCCTAGATTAAACTCGAGTCATGGAATGTGTCATACTCTTCATAATTTAATATGAGTTTTCTTGATCAATGAGTAGACTATATGAAACAAATTACTATTTGAGCATGGTCATGCATTTCATAGTCCTACTCAATCAAGAGGTCTATGGATATCACCCATATTATATAGGAGGGTTAAATTCCATCTAGATCACTCATATTCCTCACACGATTCATGATGTACCCAATAATCACCTTTATAGTCCACCCTATTAAAAGTGACCTTTGATGATATCAAAGTACATAAATTCCCGTGTAGTAATATAGTGATTTCAAGTCGGAGGATCATTACATCATTGTCACTATGAGAATTGCTAATGACACTTTGCATAATGCTCCACATAGAATTCTCATGGTGGGTCTGTCCAGTACATCGTTCTCTAACACGTACATATGCATTGACTTAATATCTCATATATTTATGACCAATGAGATTTGGTCATCAGTCAATCCACATACTAGTCTCAATGTATCATTGTTGTTCCATCAACAATGATACTCGACTAGGGACATTTAAGAGCAATGATACTAATTGTAATTATATAATCTCATGTTCAAGTCACATACTTGAAACTATATAATTTGTATCACTATTCTAAGAAATTTTACTATGTTAAAATTTATATAACGCAGTAAATAAAATCATTTATTTATTCAGTCAAATACAATATCAAAATGTTAAGCAATTATATCAAATAATTGGTCTCTAGGACACAAACTCTAACAATTATCGTTAACACTATTGGAATACCCGGTGGTTAAAATACAGTAATACGCGTAGTTGCACAGTAGCACACGGTATTGCACAGTATTTTTAAATTATTAATTCTTACATAAGAAGACACTACTCAATAATTGTAACAGTAATTATTGTTCAATATTTTATTTTATTGATTCAATAATTGCTACGTTGATATTTTATATTATTGTTGTTTCAATAATTATCATTGCACAGTATTTTCTATTATCAGAATCAATAATTCATATTATTTAAATAATATTATTAGATATCATTATTGGCAATGTCTAAGAAAGTTCTATCTAGAAAAGAGATTTGGTCACCTAATTACACGCCAATAAGAAGAAATCCTTATCGAAAAGTCCCTTCTTTCCTAGGAACGATTTGGTTGTCATAATTGTGATTCTGTAATATTATTTGTGAATAATTAATTATTAATTTATATGATAAGGAAATATTTATTTTATGTGAATATAAATGAAGGAATTAATGTTGAGGTGTTTTATCAGTATTTTGTCGGAATGAAGGTATTAAAAATCATCCGTATGTGGATTTCAGACATTTTCTTATTGGAATTTGGAAAAAATTTCTTCTACAAAGTTGTAGAGAATTAAAATTCCAGTAGAAAAGACATAGAATTCGTATTTTTCTGATAAAATGACTATTTTTTTTATGAATTATTGAAGTTTCGAAAATAAATATTTTTATTTAGAACATGGTGGGCCCCACTTTTGGTTGGTGTAGAATTTCTAAATTTGGTGGGCCCCATTGTGGTGTGCTAAAATTTGATCAAAAGTGACGTGCTTGAAAATTTTGTATAAAATATTATTTTATTAAATTTAGTCTGCTTTGGCGTTCTAAGCATTTTCCTATAAATAGGGTGCTTAGTTAGAATTGAAAATCACACCAGAATCATAAGTTTTCTCTCTCTATATTATCGAGCGTATTTTGTGAGTATTTAGATACTTTGAGAGTTGCTATTTAGAGCAAGTTTCCTTCAGCGTTATATCCAATATTTCAGGCAGAAGTACTATTCTTTTGAAGTAAGGAATATTATTTTCTTCGTAAATGATGTTATTTCATTTAATATCATTATGCTAAAATATTGGTATGAATTTTATTGTAAAATTTTTACCTTTTCATGTCGAGGTTACTATTCACGTATACGGCACTATTTACGAATACGGTACTATTCACAAGTACTGTTCACGAAGTATGATTTTTCTTATGGAATTTTTACCTTTTTGTGTCGAGGTTACTATTCATGTATACGGCACTATTCACAAATACGACACTATTCACAAAAAAATAAAATTTTCTCTTCTTTGTCTAAGATGTCTATTATGCTTACTATATTTGATTGTATCCATGTTTTGATCTTCATTCTTGAATTTTACTCCACTATGGTTTATGACGGAGTATTTTTGAACTTGGATTATCTAAAGTACAAATCCCTAATCTTTGTCCTTTTATCTCACTAGATTCGTTTCTTTAAAATATTTTTCATCATCCTCAGTCCTAAATGATGATATAAATGAATATTTTTGGCCTGTAGTGCAAAGATGAATGATTATTTGATGAATATATTTGGCCCGTAGTGCAAAGATGAACAGGTGTTGAGATGAACATGACGAACTGGTGATACGAATGAATATCTTTGGCCCGTAGTGCAAAGATGAATATTGATTGATGTTATGGGGATAAAATATTGATGATGGACTTTTAAATCATAGAAGATAGTAGATTTCATTCTCGACTTAACTCTTCTAATGAATTGTTATTTTCGCTGCGAATATTGATCTAAAACTTGTTGTCCATTATATTTTATCTGATTTATTGAAGGCTAACGATAATTTGTTGTACATTAGCTTAGTCATAATATTCTTTACTGGGCTAGTTGAGCTCACCATTTTTTTTTTGTTCTATTTTTCTTCTCAAGAGGCGAGAATATAGCAGGAACTAGTCGGGGTGTGGAGTGATGTTTCCAGTCAGTTGTTTTAGCAGTCCTCATTATTTTGTAAAATAGTGTTTCAATATTTGTAATGAGGACTTATTTGAGTTTGAATATTGTCTAGAAGATAATATTTGTATTTAAACTCACAGCATATGTGTTGTCGTATTTTGCACGACATGACAATTATAATAATGAAGTTGTAGTTGTTTTCTGTACCATGTATTTGGCGACTCAGAATGGGTGATGTATACCTATTTTGGGGGCATCACATATATACCACTAAGGTTAATTCTCAACATGTTTATATTTTTTTGGCTGGTTTGGACTCATCACTGGATGGGGTTCGTGGATGGGTACTTGCAACTGTACCTCTTCCAAATCTTCAAGTTTCTTATGTTATGGTTTGTGTTGAGGCAAACCGTCAAGAAGTTATGATGGGCAGAATATCTACTGATGGTACTGCTATGGCTACTAGAAGGATTGATACACGACAAGACCATAAGAAAGGGACATGCAAATGTACTTACTGTAATGGTGATAACCATGTTGTTGATACGTGCTTCAAACTTCATGGTTATCCCGAGTGGCATCCCAAAGGAAAGAAAACTTCTGCCAACACTTCTCTACAACAACAACCAGTGTCATCTTCTACAGGATTAGTTGCACAAACTGGTATGACTAGTATTGCCCTTAGCTCTCTTTCATATACTAAAAATAGTGACTGGATAATTGACACAGGTGCAAATGATCATATGACTTGTGATTCTTCAAATTTTAGTTTTTTATCCCCTTCACATTTTATCTTAGCTATTACTAATGTCAATAGTGTGTCATCCCCTACTACTGGTGTTGGTAATGTTCCTTTATCCTCCATTTTATCTCTCTCTAATGTACTATATGTTCCATCCCTTACATGTAATCTGTTTTCCATTAGTCAGGTAACCAAGGCCCTTAACTGTGTGGCTTTGTTTTATCCTACTAATTTTATTTTTCAACAGATACATACCAAGGAGAGGATTGGCCATGGTAGACAACGAGGAGGATGGTACAATCTAGAGGATGGTACATCATCACAAGTTTACCATAGTCTAGCATATATGATGAGTACAAATCAATTGGCCAATATCGCATAAATTTTGTTGTGGCATAAATGGCTTGGTCATCCATCATTTGGATATCTTAGACGATTATTTCCATCTTTATTTGCTAATTGTAACTTTTTAGACTTCATTTGTGAGACATGTGTTATGGCTAAAAGTCGTCGTGCTGTATTTCCTTTGTCTTCTAATAAAGTTGCTACACCGTTTTCATTAGTACATTCAAATGTATGGGGTCCCTCCCCAGTTTCCACGAATAATGGAATGAAATGGTTTGTTACCTTTGTGGATGATTGTACTCAAATGACTTGGGTATACTTGCTAAAATATAAGAGTGATGTTCGTGCAATTTTTCGTCTATTTTATCAAATGGTACTCACCCAATTTGACAGATCTATTAAAGTGGTACGTTCAGATAATGGACGTGAATATTTCAAGAGAGAGTTAACAGATTTTTTACATTCAAAAGGTATCATTCATCAAACATCATGCCGAGAGACTCCTCAACAAAATAGAGTAGCTGAGCAGAAAAACCGATAATTACTTGAGGTCATTCGGTCACTAATAATTGGAAGTAGTGTGCCTACTTACTTGTGGGGAGATGCTCTTAGTTCAGCTGTTTATGTGATTAATCGTACACCTTCTAGTACCATATCCTTTTAACAACCGCTTGATGTCCTTGCTGATCATTGCATGCTTCCGTCGTTTGTTAAATTGATGCCTCGTATCTTTGGATGTGTAGCTTATGTACACCTTTCACCTCAACATCGAATAAAACTTGAGTCAAGAGCTTTAAAATTTGTCTTTATTGGTTATGGGTCTACTCAAAAAGGTTATAAATGCTATCATCCGAAGACTCGTCGGTTCTATACCTCTATGGATGTTATCTTTGATGAGTCAAAATTTTATTACTCTCTTCCAGATTTAAAGCCTACTTGTCCTGAAGATGTTCGATAATTTGCAAGTCATGATGATGTCTTGTGTTTTGATCTAAAATTAGCAACTCTATCTACTAGTGGACCGTTGGACGAGGACACCTCCACTATGGACACATCCATGGATACACTTACAGTTCCTGGTTCTTGTTCACAAGACTCTAATGATCATTGTGAAAAGTCTCAACAACCTCTTGATAGTACATTACCTCCTAATGCACCGGTCAACTCCTCTCCAGAGTCATCGCCAACAACAACCCTATAGGTACAACCCAAAAATTCTCCTGAAATTAGTTTGCCATCTAACCTTGTTCATCATGCACTTCCACCACGATCTACTCGTGGGATTCCAGCTGCTAAATATGAACCCGATCCAAAAGCTAAAGTGAAATACCCAATAAGTAATCATATCTCATCTCACCAGTTGTCTGCCTCATATGCATCTTATGTGTGTAAATTATCATCTATCTCTATTCCTAATACATTACATGAAGCTTTGGCAGATCCTCATTGGACTGCAGCTATGGCAGAGGAAATGGAGGCTCTAGAAAGAAATGGTACATAGGATCTTATTATCCTTCCAACAGGAAAAAAACTGTGGGATGTCGATGGGTCTTTGCTGTCAAAAACAATACAGATGGAACTATTGAAAGATACAAGGCGAGACTTGTCGCCAAAGGGTACACGCAATACTGTGAGAGTTCTTTTGTCTTTAGCAGCTAATAAAGATTGGCTTTTACTCCAATTCGATGTCAAAAATGCATTCATACATGGAGACCTTACAGAAGATGTGTATATGGATCCACTTCTTAAAATTTCAGAATATGAAGGTATCACTCGAATTTGCAAACTCAGGAAGGCTTTGTATAGCTTGAAACAATCTCCTAGAGCTTGGTTTGGTAGATTTACTCAAGTCATGAAAAAGTTTGGTTACACTCAAAGCAACTCGGATCATACCTTATTTATATAGCATAACATGGGTAAACTCACTGCCTTGATTATATATATTGATGATATGGTAGTAACAGGTGATGATGCTGAGGAAATTCAGTGCTTACAACAACATTTGGCATCCGAATTTGAAATTAAAAATCTTGGAGATCTTAAATATTTCCTCAAGATTGAGATAGCTCGATCCAAGCATGGTATATTTATGTCACAACGTAAATATACTCTCGATTTATTGTTTGAAATAGGGATGCTTGGATGTAAACTAGTTGATAATCCAATGGAGCAAAATCATAAGCTTTTTCAATGTTCCCGTGCTAGTTATACAGATAAAGGGAGATATCAGAGACTTGTGGGAAAATTTATTTATTTATCTCACACTCGACCTGACATTACTTATGTTGTGAGTGCGGTAAGTCAATTTATGCATGATCCACGTAAACGTCACATGGATGCTGTAGAACGTATTTTGCGATATTTAAATTCTTCTGCAGGCAAGGGTCTATTATTCTCCAAACATGGACACTTAGATGTTGAAGGGTATACTGATGCTGATTGGGCTGGTTCTGCTGACGACCGGCGTTCTACGTCCGGTTATTTCACTTATGTAGGTGGCAACCTTGTGACTTGGAGAAGTAAAAAATAGTTTGTGGCGTCTAGATCAGGTGCTGAAGCTGAATATCGAGGGATGACAATTAGAGTATGCGAATTATTGTGGTTAAAAAACTTGATGAAAGATTTGGGATTCTCTCAAAGAACTGCAATGAATCTATATTGTGATAATACATCAGCTATAGAGATTGCCCATAATCCTGTTCAACATCATAGGACAAAGCATGTAGAAGTTGATAGACATTTCATCAAAGAGAAGCTTGAAGCCGACATTATCCATTTTCCTTTTGTAAAGTCGGAATTTCAACTTGATGATGTTCTTACAAAAGCAGTATCCAACAAAGTGTTTACAAGTTGTCTTGACAAGCTGAGCATGTGTGACATCCATGCACCACCTTGAGGAGGGATGTTAGAATATGTGATTGGGAGTAATCTTCTCTTATAATAATGGAGTGATTATCTCCCTAATATCAAGATAGAATTGTGCAGTTATGATCATTCAAATATAGCAATATATAGATTATCTTGTTGTAACAGTAGCGTAAGTTTAGCAATATACTCTTGTATATATATCTGCTACATTGATGAATAAAATATCAGAAAATTCTATTCTCTTTGTGTTTTATCATTGCTACTAATTAATTCTTCCTACAACTGCTGCTAAATGTATCTCATTGCCTCATTAACTCCTCTCTTTATGCACCTGGCTTCTATTTGTTCTATTTGAGCAAGCTCGGATGGTGTCCTTCCATCAATCTTTGTTTCCGGATCTTGTTTGAAAATTTAGACTATGTATCATGCTTGAATGTGAATAAATCAAAACTAAACTTTTCGATGTTGTATTATGAGTCAATATAGTGTATATATATCATATATTATTATTTATTATATTGTCATTGTAATATATATATATATATATATATATATATATATATATATATATATATATATATATATATATATATATATTGTGTGGCACTGCCCCTGAACCCAACCAAATTATTTATAGTTTAGTAATAATTTTGACTCCATTGAAAAAGATTTTTGGCTTTGCCACGGCTTATAATTAAAGTTTATTGGTGGAACATAAAGGACTAGCCATCTAGCCAGCAATTTGCAGAATGGGTCATTCTTAGTAAATCAAATCAAGCATTACTAAATCAAGATTAAAAGTAAAAATGTGATCGAGGACAAGGGCTAAGATTAAACTGTGCACTGATTAAGTGCATTAAAATTCTTATGCTTAGCTAATCAGTTCATTGCAGCTCAAAAAATTTTGTGATGCAGACGGGAGCATTTTCCCTATGACTAGATTGTCCATATCTAGTTAATTAGTTAGTCTAGCCACCAAAGTTCTAGATGTATGAAGAAAAAAATAAACTCCATCCAATATAATTTGAGTTAGATTTTAACTTTTTATTAATCCTAAAATTAGAGATACTACGTGTACTTTGTAAAATGTTATTACATTAATTTATACTTAGTTGGTTGAATATTATCAATTTATCATATATACCACAATTACTACAAAGATTTAAGTTTATGTTTTATGGTTTTGTGCTCTACAAGTGGGATTATACTTTTTTTTATTAATTAATCCTTTCGTCCTCAAAAAGATGACGCTATATTTTTTTATACAAATTAAAAACCATATAAAGTAGAGAAAAGAGAGTAAAATAATTTTAAATTTATTCTTAGTAGCCGTACATAATTATATATTTTTACAAGGACGGCTACCAAGCTAAACAATTCTTTGTAGAGAATTGACATTTTTATAAATAAATTTAATAGTTTCACAATTTTCTCTCTCACATGAGATAGACTCCACTTACTATTCATCTTGTGGATTTATCAAATTTACTTGTGAAAATATCAATTATCTTCATTATATTTTCCCAAGTAATTATATGTTCGTCTTACAATCAGTCCACTCCAATCTTAATCATATACGAATGCAATGACAACTCTTGTATTATTATTGCTTGGGTCGTTTATTAAGCAATCTTAGTATTCTAGAATCCATGTTTTGATTGGCTACCTAGCTAAACAATTCTTTGTATTCTAGACTCCATGTTTTGATTTTAGTCAATCTTACAACATTTTCTTGTTCTTGTTGATCTTATGATTAACAACTGTTAATGGACTATTAGAGCACATAAAAATAGTGGGTTTATTTATCTATGTGGGCAAGGAAATCGCGCCTTGCTTGTTTAGGATTTCGTGTTGGCTGAGGAGAAGAGAAATCCACGAAGAATACGGAATTGATTAATTGATTGAAGAGGGGAGAACGACAGGTGGACGATTACTCTAACGACGCGTGGCAGAATCTCTAAAATCAGGAAACCGTGTTAGGGTTATTGAGATTTCAAGAGCCTTCTTCAATTCTTCGAGTTGAGAGAGTGTTCAAATCTTTTTTAGTGCTTTTAGGTGGAATCTCCAAGCCTTAAGCTCCCAAAAAGTCTTTGTCCTGAGTCTCCAGAGAGGTCCCCTTCCCAATGGAATGGAAGGGGTATTTATAGGGTTATCTGGAAAGTAGTTATGTGTCAGGCACATGCTTACAGAGAAATTCCAGAAATATCCTTTAGTCATTAGAATAATGCCCATATTGTCCTGTCCTTCTAGCCACCAATCCAATCAATCAATCAATTCCCAAAATGAGCCGCCTCCACGAGTCTTCTGCCTCGGGACACGTGGAGGCTTCTCCCGGGTCTAGCACATTTAATTCTGACTCTTCCATCTTCATTCCAATAGGTTATGCGAACCCTAATTTACATATTTAGTGAGGTCGTGGAACCTTAATTGTGCATTTAATTTAATTAGATCATGTGAATCCTAATTTTGCACCTGAGCCCACAATCTATAATAGGGCTAATAGTATTTTCAGACTCTCAAAATTTTATCCGTGTTATAAATAAATTTATTAAAAAAAATGTATGCGAAATAAAAAGTAAGCACGATGGATCTTAATTAGAGATCATATAAATTTATTACTCCAAAAAATAGATATACGCGTTACACATGACCAAAATTTATATTTTTATTGTATTTGATCATAATTTGGCATATTTTATTTTTTATGAATCCGGTTAGGCACCAACTTCACCGTAGAATTTATCAATACAATATTTTTTATAATCAATACAATAAAAAATAATAGAACTTACTACGGTAAAGTAATTAGTGTGATCAATTTCACCCTAATTAACCGGATTCTATATTTATATACAAGCATTTATAAATAAGATTGTGCAAAAAGTTCGGTAAACTGATTTGGTAATGTCGGTACAGTAAATATAAATACCGGATTGGTACCGGTATTTTTTTTCCCGTCAAAACCGGATGTTCGGGACCGATAGTAGCGTGCACTTGTGGAGCTTCAATAATTACTGAACCGTACCGGTTGGTTCTTCTAAGACAGAATCGTTAAACATATTTGCCATGCATGGCAACAGCAATTAACACACGTTAAAATTAAGCAAGTTGGTTTTTAAAATATTTTCATGGAAATTTCAAAATGTTTATTGTTATTATTATTATACACATCATGATCTTTCTAGCAATTAAGTGGATGAAATTGTAGGCGTAACCACTTGAATTTTTCCTATTTCTTTTCCTGTCGGCAGATTGGAGAGAAACAAAAAAAAAAAAAAAAAAGTAGCATTTCACAAAAGAATGAGATTAACTGATATTTGAGGAATATGAAGATTATACAAAAGTTCTTCCTGAAATTGCATTCAACTTTTATTGTAAACAAAATAGTAGAATTGAAGTTAATATGTTTCTTCATCACCGTATTCAATCAAAGTTGAAGAGATTAATTAGGAAATTTGGAGAAAAAAAGGGCCATCTGTTCCTTTTTGCTTTTTGTGACCAAAATCAGGATATGTTTTTATTTTAATTTTTTCTATTTGAAGAACTGTTGTATCACTTCCACCCAGGATGAAGAATCTGAAATAAAATGGAGTAGAAGAACAAACGAGTTTGTCAAAATGTTAAGAACTTGCAAATCTTGCATAGTAACCAAGTAACTCATGATTCAATGTTTAAAAAATTACTCATAAAGCTTGGGTACATGAAGTTTTGGGAGCAAAAATGTTAAATTTCAATCGAATATAGTAAAAATATAAAAATCTTGCATAGTACTAATAATTTTTATTTTTTTTAAAAAGGAAAGACATTCGGTTCAAAATCGTAAAAGTTTACCGGTACCATATCGGTACTGTTAACGCCAAAATCTTTCCTCACGTCCCAATCACCAAGACGCGTCCAATATCCTGCACAATTCAACAAGTCAACACCAAAAGCTTGACGGCCTGACTGTCGGGGGATAGCTCCAGCGTGAGAGTCAGTATCGGCGATCACAAGGTTAACAATGGAGTAATGAAACGTCTAGTGTCTAGAGAGAGATAATAATTTGGGTAAATGATTTGTTACCTTACTTCCCTGTACGATCGTTGTTCCATATGCACAACCCGGTTTACCGTGCCACCCACCACTGTCTGACACAGTCCCCCCACTCCCAGTCATCTCAGCCGAAAGTGTGCAGTTCACCCACTCCATGCTGCCACTGTTTGCCACCGTCGGTCATCTGAGTCTCATCCTCATTAATGCCATGCAGAAAGGTGGCAGATCACAGTCAACTATCATCCTTTGTTATGATTACCGGTCAAAGATGGGTCAAATTGTAATTTGCATAGTGGACCGGTCCAAATGAGAGGCCCAATACATTTAAGGCATGAGGAATATAATATAAAGGAGGAGCCCAATAGTTAAAGTATCATGGCCCAACAGGTACCAAACCGAGCTTACCGGTATCAGTAGACATTCGGTTTTACGGGCTTACTGATATCGGTACTCTTTTTTGGGTAAAAACAGGTAACCTATTTGGACCAATTCGATACAATAAATTATCGATGAACACCCCTACTTATAAATCCGGTTGAACGATGTTCTAGAAATAAAAGACTTTCCTCATTTTTAATGCAAACGTGTAACATATTTCGAATCTTCTGAAGTACAGAATGCTCAGCCCATTAATAAAATCTACATCAGGTATATAATGAGGTAGGTTATATCACATATGCAGCGATCAGGATAAAAATGAAATGATACTCTTCAACCAAAGTAAAAAATAAATATTTTTTGTTTCAAAATATATGATTATATGTTATTAATTTATTAAAATTAATTGTACACGTTATTAAATTTAAAATTGACATAAATAAATTTAATTTTAATTAATACAATAATTAATATTGTAAACAATCTAAAAAGTACTACTAAAGTATAATATTTACTATTTATATATACTAGCTAAGTGTCGTGCGAAACACCGGTTGTTTTTTAAATAAAAATATTTTATATAGTGATTATAAAATATATTTTTTGAATTTTAAATTGACTTACTACTATTTTTAGAATGACTATAAATTTTGTTTAAAAATGAATGACTATAGATCACATATTGAGTGTTAATAATGTGATTCTTTCGTTATTTTTAATTTAATATATTAAGTTTTTATATAGTTTCAAATTTTAATATTTAGTTTTTATAATCAATGCTTTATATTTATATATGTATTTTTAATTAGACTTTAAATTTGAGCGGAAGCCTAAAAACCTAAAAATAGTGTTTAAATCGTACTCTATTATATAATTAATTAACAAAATTTAAATTTGAAGATATATATTTCAAATTAACTTTTAAAAATCAATAACAATATCATAATTCTAAAATGAAGAGTTTGTATATGTGTGTGTGTTATATCCATCCTTTATGTCCCACCAATAATTAGTCTCCCATACCCCGTTTCTTCTACAAATAGAAGCATAACAATTTAATGAAAGAACCAGAAAAGCAAAATGAAAGTACAAATCATATCCAAAGAGTTCATAAAACCAACAAGTCCTACTCCCCCAAGCTTTAAGAACTACAAGATATCCCTTGTAGATGAGTTAGCCCCAATAATGAACGTTCCTCTCATTCTCTATTACCCTGCAGCTAATGGTCCCAATAATGAACGTTCCTCTCATTTGAAAATATCTCTAGCCGAGACCTTAACCAAATTCTACCCTCTAGCGGGAAGATACATGAAAGACAGTCACTCGGTTGATTGTAGTGACCAAGGTGCTGAATTTGTGCAAGCCAAAGTGGATATTCGGCTCGCTGATCTTCTCGAGAAAGGGGTGAATTTGAAAGCCGAGTTGCTTAATAATTTCCTTCCAAGTCCATTAGGTGCAGCGGATGAAATCACGGATCCATTGCTTGCTGTCCAAGTCAACACTCTTGATTGCAGCGGTTTAGCAATCGGGGTGTGCATTTCACATAGGGTGGCTGATATGTCAACTATCAGCGCTTTTATTAAAGGATGGACTAGTATTGCAAGTTGGGGGAGATTGGGCGCTGACCCAATCTCTCCCAGCTTTGACTCGGGGTTGTTTTTCCCTGGAAGAGGTTTACCTGGATTTCCTTTAGGATTTTCAAGGTCAAAAGAAAATGCTGAATTCCATAAGATTGTCACAAAGTTATTTTACTTCAACAAGGAGGCGATTTCAAGAATTAGAGGGAAGGCCACAAGGGTGCAGTCGGTGTTTGGAATCATATGCAAGGCGTTTGCTGATGTAAATAATGCAGCCAAACACGGACATTCAAGGGAGTTTATAGTTTTTCAACCGGTGAATATGCGGGAAAGAACAATTCCTCCGCTGTCAAAATATCTTTGCGGAAACCTCTTCTTAGCTGCCACTTCCCAATTTGTTGCAAGTGAAAACGAGATGGAGTTTCATGATTTTGTGGATTTGCTTGGGAACTCTGTGAAGAGTGCCTTGGAGGATTGTGCAAAGATATTATCGAGTGACGAAGATGGGCAAATGATGATAATTAATCCCTTCATTAAGTTGAAGAAAAGTTTTTCCGAGTCTGAGATGGTAAATACTTGCACATTTAGTAGCTGGTGTAAGTTTCCAATTTATGAAGCTGATTTTGGTTGGGGAAAGCCCATTTGGGTAAGTAGTGTCAACATTCCCATAAGAAATAATGCTATTTTGATTGATGATAGAGAGGGTGATGGGATTGAAGCATGGGTAAGTTTGGATGAGAAAGACATGCCTGAATTCGAACAGAATTGTAACATCAAAAGCTTTACCACTCAGCATGGGCGGATCTAGTATCTGTTCTTTTGGGCTGAATACTGAAGTGAAGGGCTAAAACTTAACGAGTTAGAGAGCGATAGTTTGAATACTTTATACATGTATGTTTAGTTCTTTTTATAATAGTAATAGTTTAAGTTTTTTTTACCCTTAAGTTTAATTTTTCATAAATCTGGTCCCTCAAGTTTATTAAAAAAAAAATTTGCCTCTATCCTTATACCTATAAAAAAAATCCAGTATAAGCACCTACCTATGAATAGATTTGCCCATGCCACTTAGTGAAGCTTCCGTCGTACGTTAAGAATCAATAATATTCTAGTGACTAAAGAATTGTTACAAAAATGAGATTCAAAAGGATGTGTATGATTGTGTTGATTATAATCATTGGACCCACCTATGCATGTACTGAAGTATTAATTAATTACAATCATAGCCGGTCCTGGGCAAGGGCCACCAGGGCAACCGTCCAGGGCCTACAATTGAGGAGGGTCCAAATTTTTTTATAAGCTTATGTATTTATGTATATAAAAAAATAAAAAGATTAGCGATATTATGTATTAAAAATGATATGTTAAAAAATATTAAATATAATCGTATAATTGATGATTTTACATCTAAAAGCGCAACAAAAAGACATTTTAAATTATGTTTTGTGATTTAGATTTCATTGGGCAAAACTAAAGAAATCTCACTGTAGTTGGTAGGTTTTACTGATTACACCATTGAACTTTTAATTTTTCAAATTATACCACTAAACTAATTATTATTTTAAAATTGGGTCATTCTGCTAAAAAAAATAAACGAACGTTAATTTTTTATCTACAAAACTAATGAATTACCCACTGTAGTTGGCACATTTTACTGATTATACAATTGAAATTTTAATTTTTCAAATTATCCCATCAAACTAATTAAAAATAATTATTTTAAATATTTTTAAAAATTATTATTATTTTAAGTAAAAAATATTAGAAACTTTTTTTCTTCATAAAATGAGTAGAGTTTCATAAAATATAGATTCAAAAAAATTAAAGTGATTTTAAATTAAATTAATGTCTACTTAATTTTTTAACAGAATGACCCATTCTTAATATTAGAATTTTTTTTAAAAAAACTAAAAATAGAAATTAAAATATAAAAACAGTAAAAGATAAATAAAAAAACTGATTCAATTTTTTCAAAAAAAAATTAATAAATTTTATAAATAAATATTATTTTCAAGAAAAATTTGGAAAATTCTTCATATTTTAAAAAATAAGTAAAATTTTATAAAATATAGATTCAAAAAAATAAACTTTATTTTCAAAAGGAAAAAAAGATTTTTTTTTAAAATCAGTAAGGTTTCATAAAACTTTAATTTTTTTAAATCTATATTTTATGAAACTTTACTCATTTATGGAAGAAAAAAAATTAAAGTTTCTGATATTTTTTACTGAAAATAATAATTATTTTTAAAAACATTTAAAATAATCATTTTTTAATTAGTTTAATGAGGTAATCTGAAAAATTAAAAGGTCAATGGTATAATCAGTAAAACATGTCAACTACAGTGGGTAATTCATTAGTTTTGTAGATAAAAAATTAACGTTTGTTTATTTTTTTTAACGGAATAACCCAATTTCAAAATAATAATTAGTTTAGTAGGGTAATTTAAAAAATTAAAAGTTTAATTGTGTAATCAATAAAACTTGCCAATTAAAGTGAGTATTTCATTAGTTTTACCGATTTCATTGATATTTTTATTTTGTAGGTACATGTGATGATTATTTATTTCGATAACATTTTAAAGTGTTCTTCCATATTTTTTGTAAATTCTTATAATTTTAATATAAATAATTAGTTGATAATTTATTTATTTAATTTATATAAAGGGGCACACTTAAAATTTTTTGCCCTGGACCTTAGAAAATCCAGGACCGGCTCTGAATCTCCAATTTTAATATTGCTTCCATTAACCCAATTTCTAAGTGAATTAATATAAGTAAACTCACCTACTTGCTCACAAAGAAAATCAATTTTTTTCTATCTTGAATTATATCTCATGGGTGAGGACCCACACTCGACATAAAACCCCCAAATGAAGAAAACAGACTAATAAAACAAATTATGTTCTGTACACGGTTCGGTACCGAATCTCCAAAACACCTTTCTGAATTCAGAATCGATCCCGAACCAATTTCTTTTTGTTCCGAGCTGATCGATTTGAACCGTTTCGATTAACACAAAAATCGAAAGAAAAAAAAAATGTCCACCCAGTTCTCCTTCGACCTTCGAGTAAAGCCGCCAAATTGAGATTATAAGAAAGTTTTAAGCTGATGATGGTCTGGACTGGTTATGCGACCCAATCTACTACAGGCACGCTCCAAATTATGTAGTTTAGCCCCCAATCTGGTTGGGCCACAAAAATTTAAGGAGGACTGAAGTCAATATTATTGGATTGGCAAAACTATGATTTTAACCGCTAAATTTGGCACGTTTTACTTAATACACCACTGAACTTTTAATTTTTTGGATTACATCATTAAACTAATTAAATTTTTTTAATTGGGTCATTCCGTCCAAAATAGTTGACAGACGTTAAATTAGCGTTGATGTGGCAAAAAAATAAAAAAAATTCTGCTTATCTGGCAAAAAAAATCAAAAACAGATTTTTTAAAAAAAATTTAACATTTTAAAGTTTTAAAAATAACAAAAACATAATAAATACAACAAAAAATTTAAAAAAAACAGATTTTTTTTAAACATATATTTTTTTGAAAACAGATTTTTTTAAAAAAATAGAATTCTATAAAAAATATATTTTTTTTAAAAACAGTTTTTTCAAAAAAGTCAATTTTTTAAAAAAAAGAGATTTTTTTTTAAAAATAGAATTCTAAAAAAATATACTTTTTTAAAAAAATAGTTTTTTTTTAAAACAGCTTTTTTTTAAAAAACAGATTTAAAAACAAAGAGAATATTTTAAAAAAAGATTTTTAAAAAAATGGAACTTTTTAAAAAAACAGCTTTTTCAAAAAAGTAGAACTTTTTTTAAAAATTTGATTTTAAAACAGTTTTTAAAAAAAATCAATAAAAAATAATTTTTTTTAAAAACATTTTTTTAAAAAAAAAAGTAGGTTTTTTTAAAAAAAACAGAATTTTTTGAAAAAACAGATTTTTTTAAAAAATAAAATTCTAAAAAAAAACTTTTTTAGAAAAACATATTTTTTTACAAAAAATAATTTTTTTTTAAAAACAGCTTTTTTTAAAAATAGAATTTGTAAAAAACGGTAGAAATTTTTTAAAACAGATTTTTAAAAAACGGTAGAAAGTTTTTAAAACTTTTATATAAAAATAGAATTTAGAAGATTTTTAAAAAGCGGTAGAAATTTTTTTAAACAAATTTTTTTTAAAAAGCTGTTTTTTAAAAAAATCTATTTTTTAAAAAAATATATGTTTTTTTAAAAAAGTATATTTTTTTAGAATTCTATTTTTTTTTAAATCTATTTTAAAAAAATTGCTTTTTTGAAAAAACTGCTTTTAAAAAAATATATTTTAAAAAGTTCCATTTTTAAAAAATCTGTTTTTTTAAAATTCTCTTTTTTTAAAAAAAATTATGTTTTTTTAAAAAATTATATTTTTTTTAGAATTCTATTTTTTTTAAAATCTGTTTTTTTTGAAAAAAATGATTTTTGAAACAATTGTTTTTAAAAAAACTGTATTTAAAAAAAAATCTCTTTTTTCTGTTTTTTAAAAAAAATCAAATTTTTTAAAGATCTGTTTTTTTAAAAAGTACCGTTTTTTACAAATTCTATTTTTTTTAAAATCTGTTTTTTAAAAAAAAATATTTTTTATAGAATTCTATTTTTTTTAAAAATCTGTTTTTTCAAAAAAATCTATTTTTTTTAAAAAAAAGTTGTTTTTAAAAAAAATTGTTTTCATTTTTTATAGAATTCTATTTTTTTTAAAAATCTTTTTTCAAAAAAAATATATTTTTTAAAAAAAATCCGTTTTTTTAAAATAAAATTTAATTTTTTTTGTATTTTATTATGTTTTTGTTATTTTTAAAACTTTAAAATGTTAATTTTTTTTTTAAATCTGTTTTTTATTTTTTTTTTGCCACATAAGCAAATTTTTTTATTTTATTGTCACATCAGCTCCACGTCAGCGCCACTTTAACGTCTGTCAACTATTTTGGACGGAATGACCCAATTAAAAAATTTTAATTAGTTTAATGATGTAATTCAAAAAATTAAAAGTTCAGTGATGTATTAAGTAAAATGTGTCAAGTTTAGTGGTGAAAATCATAGTTTTGCCTTATTGGATTTAAGTATAGTATTTAGGATAAATTACATATAATAGTACATTTTTAAAAATAATTATAAAAATCATACACCTATAAAATAATTACAAAAGTATTACACTTTTTTGTTTTTTTTTTCAATCTTAACATAATTAAAGGTCCTTAAATTAAGGGAATAATATGTAATGACTGACATGGCAATATCAGTATAATTAGGATTCCTTAATTTAGGGGATTAGTTTTGGTAGGTGCCATTTTCTCTCTCATCTCCTCCTACTGCCTTTTTTGTACGCCACTGCAATTCCATTCTTCTATTTTCATATTTAAAGACAAAAGCTGAAAAGTGAAGAGAGAAGATGAAGACGCCAGTGAAGAGAGAAGATGAAGACGTCATTTTGCCATTTTCTCTCTCATTTTCTTCTATTCTGCCATTTTTTTTTCAAAAGATGAAGACGTCATTTCTGTCATTTTTGTATAAAAGATGAAGACGCCATTTCTGTCATTTTTGTATAAAAGATGAAGACGCCATTTCTTCCATTTTCGTTTATTCTGCCAATTTTTTTTCTCTCTTTCATTCTTCCAATTGTTCTTCATATTTATTTGTACTCTGTTTTTGTAAGTACTTATATTTTACCTCTCTTTCTCTCTCGAGCACCAGTTTTTAAGGTTTTCTCTTTAATTTCATTCATTTGGGATTTATGATCTTAATTTTATGCAAAATGTGCGTTTGATTATGAATTTATGATCACTTTTTTTGTTGATTGGTGTTTACCTTAGTATAAAAGTTTGGTTACCTCAGTATAAAAGTTTGGTAACCAAATTTTTATACTAAGGTAACCAAACTGTCATACCAAGGTAACCAATCCACCTCCACACCATCAGTTTTTTCATAGTGCAGTTGGTAACCAAACCTTCACACCAAGGTAACCAAACATTCATACCAAGGTAACCTTGGTATAAATGTTTGGTTACCTTGGTATGACCGTTTGGTTACCTTGGTAAAAAAGTTTGGTTACCTTAGTATAAAAGTTTGGTTAACTCAGTATAAAAGTTTGGTTACCTTAGTAATTACCAAGGTTTGGTTACCTTGATATAAAAGTTTGGTTACCTTAGTATAAAAATTTGGTTACCATGACATTACTAACGATCTTCTCCTCTGCAATATCTTGAGAATTTCTTTTTACTACCAGAAAATGGTTGCTCCCGCCACTACCGCCCCAGCCTCCACCTCCACCGTCTCTGTAACCACCACTTGAGTCATCACCGCCATCTCCGCCACCACCGCCATTGTTACCTCCTCCATAATCATCACCGCCGCCTCTGAAGCCACCATTACCACCTCCTCCGACGCTGTCACCTCCTCCAAAGCTTCCACCTCCTTTGAAAATTGCCTCCGCCACCTACTGCAAAATACAAAATTTGTGCAGTCTTTCCTATGATATTTGAATTTGAATATTTGAATTTGAATTTATTTTTGTGGTTAGATCCCAGATATTTAAATTTGAATGATTAGTTATGGCATATATTTCTCCTTAATTTTAAGTTTCCTTATTAATATGAATTGCGTTATTTTTGTAATTATTTTGTGTATGTATTGTTTTTATAAATACTTTCTAATTGTTGTATATTAGTGTTAAGGACTCTATTATTTACGCACGAGTAAAAAGAAAGTTAAATTATTATTATTTATCTAATTCTTGCAAGCAGTAAAGAACATGTTAAAATATCTTATTTGCCTCTTTATTTAATTGTAATTTAAATGAGATATCAACGAATTTACAAAATTTGAGACCCTAACATTTAAAAAAAAATATATATATATATATATACTAGTGATTCATAATTAACATCAAATATTATTAAATTTTTGAAAATATTACTCCCAAAAATATTGCACTACTATCTAGTATCCTCCCTGATTATTAGTCACTTTTTAACCAAACTAATATTAACGTACGGTTAAAAAGTGGATCCCACGTGCAAAAACATCAATTATTGCTGCAGAAATATGAGTTCCCTAAAAAAATCTAATCGGTGTGCAGGTGCCTTCTATGAACACAGCAATCTTAGCAACTAGTTCCACACCAAACACTTTCTCATCTCTCTCCTCTGTATCACTCATCCGTTTCAATAATTCCAGTATTCCAATTCATACAAATATGTCCAGTTAATTCAATCAATAAATTGAGCAAATTATTTTCCATCATCAATCAAATTCAATTCCATGGATCTCCAACCTGAAGAGCTCCAATTCCTAACAGTACCAGACATCCTGAAAGAATCAACCTCAATCCCCAAGAAGTCCCCCAAAACCTTTTACCTCATAACCCTAACCCTAATTTTCCCTTTATCCTTCGCAATTTTAGCTCACTCCCTCTTTACACATCCCCTTCTCTCTCAAATCCAAAACCCATATGGAAATGGATCCCATTCCTCCCTGTGGACCAAACTCCTCATTTTCCAGTTCTTTTACCTCATCTTCCTCTTTGCTTTCTCTCTCCTATCCACTGCTGCTGTTGTCTTCACTGTTGCCTCTATGTACACCTCCAAGCCTGTTTCCTTCTCCTCAACCACTTCTGCCATTCCCAGAGTTTTCAAGAGCCTATTGATTACTTACCTCTGGGTAATTCTCACCACGTCTGTGTATAATTTGATTTTTCTCTGTTTTGTGCTTCTTTTGATTGTGGCAATTGATACCCAGAACCCAATTTTGTTCATTTTCTCTATAATTGTTGTTTTCGTTCTGTTTCTTGTGGTTCATGTTTATATAACTGCATTGTGGCACTTGGCTAGTGTTATTTCTGTGCTTGAGCCTATTTACGGGTTTGCGGCGATGAAGAAGAGCTCTGAGTTGTTCAAGGGTAAGACTGGAATGGCGGGCTTGATTGTTTTTGGGTATTTTGTAATTTGTGGAGCAATTAATGCGATTTTTGGATCTGTGGTGGTTCATGGTGGGAATTATGGAGTGTTTTCAAATACTGTTGTTGGTGGGTTTTTGGTTGGGGTGCTGGTGATTGTGAATTTGGTGGGCTTGTTGGTGCAGAGTGTGTTTTACTATGTTTGCAAGAGTTATCATCATCAAGAGATTGATAAGAGTGTTCTGTATGATCACTGTAACACCCCCTTCCCGAAAAGAAGAGAAGGGAGGTCACGTGCAAAGTATAATAAATCTCAAAATAAATAAACAGAGCACTAACAACCTCAAAATATTAATAGTGGTGATTCAATAATAAAGTAATAAGTACAATTCTCCAAACTGAGTCAAAATAATCAAAACTTAAAATTCGAATCAACCTAAATGGTCAAAGGCAAAACTCTTATCGCACTAGCTCTGAATCACCCCTGCAAACCTGCAGGAAAAAAAATATAGCATGAGCCAATTGCCCAGTACGGATACAGATATACAAAACATATACAACTGATATACGAAAACAACTAAGACAAAATACTGAACAAGCCTCAAGTGCAAATACGAACGAAAATATAATATCTAAAGATCTGAATGGAATATAGCTGAATTAACATAATTGACGAAACCAATAAAAGAATAAAGAAATAACGAACTGAAGTAACTAACTCAATGACTTGAACTGAACAGAAACATATAAAATTAATACAATGAAATAATAGGCTGAATCAAATGATTGGGTGTTATTTCATACCGAATGAGCTCAGAATTATGCATTGCCACACAGTCAAGTCAAAATAATGTCACATAGGCAAATCAAAATAATGCCACATAGGCAAGTCAAATGATGCCACACAAGCAACCAAAATAATGCCACACAGGCAAATCACACATTGGACCGCGAATCTAAATGTATGCAAATCGGATAGTGTGTTTGGCACAACATCACCAATCCGCAAAACAGAAAACTAGGGTTAACACATACGCCTCCCACAACAAAACATCAAATGACCCACTTCCTCCGGAGCCCAAAACGGACACGCCGTGGACTAATCACACCGCCACGAAAAGTGTCATGCCTCTCGTGCCAAGACGACATGCCTGTGGTACCCCTACAGGTGGTTATAGCTCAGGTATACCCTACGGTATATGTAACGACCCCAAAATAGGTCCTTTCCACCCAACCCATTCTGAGTCGTCAAATACATGGTACAGAAAACAACTACAACTTTATTACAACAATTATTGTGCAAAATACAACAACACATATGCTGTGAGTTTGGATACAAATATATACCAAATGTGACTCATGTTCCAACCGTGGACATCACCTCACAATAACACCTTACATAAAGGTATAGTCAAAAACTGTTTTAGAAATTAGAATCTTTGGGAAGTGCTCAAGGAAACCTTCGTACATGGGAGGCCACGCGTCTAGGTTATGATAGATATCATATGGCCACAGAATTATCCTTGGTTGACCCAATAGACCCCAAAGAAAAACGAGAAGATTACTATCATATTCTTCCCAATGGTGAGTCTTCTCTTGACTTATCATTATCTCCACTGTCTCTAATTGAGAATTATACTTCAAACAAACACCAAGATTATATAGGTAGTGCTCGTAGATATACTCAGCAAGTGGATGAGCACAACCCTGTCTTATGATGACACGAGGTTGTATGTCATTAGACATCTTGTATGATAGTGACAAAACACCCTTCCAACGTTGGGTTCGCCTCACCCTATTTTCTTCACCAAATATAACTACTAAATGATGACCACCGTTCTATTCTCCTGTTACCCCCGCTCGACCCAGCTACACTCTTATTACCTGAAAGGAATTGTGAACAGAAGGGTGAGCACAACTAGCTCAGTAAAGAATATCATGACTAAAGATAATTTAATTATCAATAGCCTTCATCAACAATAAATCAGAGATTTAGAACATATGGTAAATGATAAAAATTTCAACTATAGTTGCAGCGGAACGAGCAATCCATTAGAAGAGTCAAATAGACTATCAAGTCTATTATCTTCTCTATGTTAAAAATTCACCAACAATATTTTATCCCTGTAATATCAATCAACAATTCTGGTCCACAATCATATGAATAACTCATAATCATAATTGTAGTTCTAAATTTCTCTTCTCATCTAGGACGAAGATAATTTTCATCACCTATCTTTACCTGAAACATCAAAGATCATGGTTACACCAAATCACATTTCCTGTTCATAATCATACTAATAACTTCATCTTTGCACTACGTCCAAAGATATTCATTTGTATCACCAGTTGGTCATGTTTATCTCAACATCTGTTCATCTTTGCACTACTGGCCAAAGATATTCAACAACATGTCATCTTTGCACTACGGGCCAAAGATATTCATCAACAATTCATCTTTGCACTACAGGCCAAAGATATTCATCTACAGACCATCTTTGCACTACAGGCCAAAGATATTAATATCTCAAAGAAATATATAATCATTTCAGAATTTATATAAACAATAATTATAACCATGTTGATCAATTCACCTTTGCACTTAAGCTAAAGATATTCAATTATAAATTCAATGGTCATGATCATACCAGTCAACAATTCAACTTTGCACTACTGGCCAAAGAGAACCCATAGTCATGATCATACCAATAATTTACCCATCTTTACACTCAAGCGAAAGAGAATTTCAACATCAAGGTTATAAAAATGTTATATATGATTATAAAAATAATATGGTCAAAACATGGATTTAATTTTAAGAGCAATATTCATAAATCAACTATAATTTGGTTAGAAAAAGAAACCAATTTTGTCGTGAATAGTAACTCATGAATAGTAACCTTGACACAAAAGATAGAAATTCTACAATAAAATTCATACCAATATTTCGGTATAATGATATTGAAAGAATAACATTACTTAAATTTATAAACAATTTATTTTAATTATTTACACTTTACTAATTAATACATTTAATCATCATAAAATGCCAACTCTTACAATTTCATCATCAATAACCAAAACCCTCATCAAAAATCTGCATATACCTCATATAGGATTCTCAAGCCATAAAATCCTATTTTCCAATTTTCTTTCTTCACAAAACATATTTAATTCATTTACTCATAACTAGACCATTTTCATGAAAAAATACCAAATCAGTTCCAAAAATATTTCTTTTCTGGGATTTAGCATAATATAGTCCCATAGTGAACATATATTTTTCTCAGAATTTTTAAAAATCATTTACTATTTTTTATATGACCAAAATAGCCGAATATTTAGACATTTATCAAAAATTGTACTTTTGTCTAAAAATTCTGAAATTAACAGAGTATACTTCCATCATATACATGTACTCCCAATAAAAATTTCATCAATTTTGGAGTTAACCACAAGAAATTATAAGCAGTTACTTTTAAAATAGTCTTTTCTCATAAAATTCATAACTCTCAATCTATACATCCAAAAATCACCATTTTTGGACACAATCAATAAAACTCATCAAAATATCATTTCAAATTTTTCCAGAATTTTTTGAAGTTCAGAAAAATTACGAAACTGAAAAACATAACAACCCTTAAAATCCCTTACTATTTCTTACTATCCCTTACTATCCCTTACCTCAAAAGAACAGTACTTCTGATCGGTATAAGGCTGAAGGAAACTTGCACTGATGAATAGCAACTCACCAAGTATCTAAATACTCACAAAATACACTCAATAATCTAGAGAGAGAAAGAGAGAAAGCTTATGTTTCTGGTGTGATTTTCAATTCTAACTTAGCCCTCTATTTATAGGAAAATTTTAGTAGGTTTGACCTGCAACCTGATGGCTTTACCTGCTACTATTCCCACCCACCACATTTGAAATATAATTCAGCACATTTCTTCACCAACCACAAGTGGGGCCCACCAATTCTAGAATTTTCCACCAAAATGATAAACTCTGAAAATTCAACAATTTCTGAACCAGTCATATCGTAAAATTCATAATAAATCATACGTTCATTTTTAACGGTTCAAAATTTGTGGACATATACTCAACTTATATATGTATAACATATCCAAAAATTACCACGATCCAACGGTCGGATTAAAAATTATAACCCCCGCAAAATATCTCAAAAACCCTGATTTTTAATACCTCCTTTCCGACAAAAATACGGATAAAAACCTCAACATTAACTCCTTCATTTTTTTAACCACAAAAATATATCCCTCATTTATATCCACATAAAATAAATATTTCCTTATCATATGAATCAATAATTAATTATTCACAAATAATATTACAGAATCACATTTATGACAACCAGGCCGTTCCCAGGAAAGAGGGGGCTTTCCAATAAGAATTTCTCCTTACTGGCGCGCAATTAGATGACCAAACCTCTCCTTAGACAGAACTTTCTAGACATTGACAATAATGTTATCTAATAATATTATTCAAATAATATGAATTATTGATCTGATAAAGGAAAATACTGTGCAGCAACAATTATTGAAACAACAATAATATAAAATATCAACGCAACAATTATTGAATCAATAAAATAAAATATTGAACAGTAACTACTGTAATAATTATTGAGTAATGCCTTCTTACGTAAGAATCAATAATTTCAAAAATACTGTGCAATACCGTGTGCTACTGTGCAATAACGCGTATTACTGTATTTTAACCACCGGGTATTCCAACAGTGTTAACGGTAACAACTACGCCGTTATTTGTAAAAACTCAAATTTGTCGTTTTCCTTCACCCGACAGTTATTCGTTATGGGGCCCACAAATAGCTGCGCCGTCGTACGAATATTCTCCGACAAAAAGAATATTCCACGACCAAACGAATATTCCCCGACAACAATGATTATTTTATAACCACTTGTGTATTTTGAAAAAAAATCATATATCACCCTTAACTTTAACATTTATCAATTTAACCATTTACTGAATAGTAATTATAAGAAAAATTGAATACTTTTATTTCATAAAATTCGGGGTCTTACAGTATATTCTAACAAAAATATTATGTCACAACACATGCGATATAATACCATCAAAATAGGTATCGTGTCACAACACATGCGACATAATACCAATAAAAATAGATACCGTGTCACAACACATGCGACACAATATCCACAAAGGGGTTCTAATATATATGTTGAATCGGATCAAATTATAATGTCTCCAAAAGAATGTAACAACATATATCGCTCTACAAATATCAAAATAAATACTAGACATGATATTAAAGAGTACAAGTACGAGTTTAATGTGTCAACTCCAAAATGAAACAAATATACGAATTTCACAAGAACAATTATGTGAAATAATAACAGAATTCGAAACGAGAAACAAAACGAACACATCAAATTTAACAAAAGTATCGCTGAAAGAGTACGGAATCCGTACCTGAATTAAGCAATGTAGCACCCAAAATTATATTCCAAATTGTAACTCCTTAAATTCTCTCCGTTCGAACTAATTACACAAATTAATAAATTATGCATTAAATTACTAATTACTAACGCATATATATATATATATATATATATATATATATATATATATATATATATATAAATGTATTTAATCACGTATATGAAATAAAATTAACGTTAAAAATTTTAAATTTGTAATAATATTTAATGTTAACCAAGACTATAATCAGAATAAATATGCAGCCTGACAGCCACTCAAATATGCAAGCCACGCCATATAAAAATTGTAACATACCCATTAGGCAGCCCGCAGTCAAACATGTACGGAATAAACTTAAGAATTCGAGGGGCCACTCAATGACTCAAATATGAAGCAATATATGGAATAAACTTAAGAGCTAAGAATTTGGGCAGCTACACAATGACTCAAATATGCCGCCAGAAGCCACTCAAATATGCAACCACTAGATTGTAAACTTAAGATGTCCAAGCAAAATAAAAATAAGTAAGACTGAAAAGAAAAGTAAGAAAAAAAAAACCTTTTCTAGGGTTATTGCAGCGGCGAAAGTAGCGGAGGGAGGAGGACAGAGCATGCCAGAGGTGGCGAGAGGAGCCCCGAGAGTCGTCGCTAGAGTCGCCGCACCAAGAGATCAAATTCTTTGCCGAGTTTATTTTTTTTCGATTTGGAATGTTTTAGGTTTTAGAATTTATTCACTTCAAACAGATTTTATTAATATATTTATTAACTCTCCAAATTTAGTAGGATTTTAAAATTACACAATTATAATTTAGACCCACTTAGTTTGAAGCCCAATTTACCAATTTAATTTATCCGTCACTTACTAATATGTATTAGCCCATATAAATTAAATGACCACTTGGATCCAAATAAAATATAAAGTCCAATTAATATGTTCTAAAATAAAATAATTTTTATTATTTAAAATTTATTTATTTATCATTATTATTATTATTATTATTATTATTTTTACTGGGTATTACATCACCTACCCTTTAAAAAGGATTCTGTCCTCAGAATCAAAAGGATTCCGTCCCCGGAATCAAAAGAATCAACGTACCTAATTATCAAAAGATGCGGATACTCCGCTCGAATAGACTCCTCTATCTCCCAAGTAGCTTATCGCTCCGAATAATTTTACCACAAGACTTTAACAAAAGGAATTATCTTTCTCAATTATAATTTAATCAGTTATTTAATTACCAACTAAAAGAATTTAATTTTCCAAACATAACAAGGAAGAAAAGAGGGAACAAAAATCATTTACCTTTTTCAATATAAATACAATTGTATACAATAAAATTAATTAATATTTAATTTTTAAAAAAATATGAGTTATTACATTTTTCACCCCTTAAAAATAATTCCGTCCTCGAAATTTAAATAAGCTATAAAAAATAAATAAATTTAGTTACGACGTAGCGTCTCCATTTGTAACGATCAACGCGGATAAGTCATCGGTCCACGTAATTATCAATGTACTTGTAAAAGATTCGTCAACTGTCGTGTCAAGCCTAAGGCGTTGCATCAAATTAAATCACATGATCCACCGTTGGTGCGGCCCTCGTTAATATCTTTGAGTTTCATTCTTGCAAACGTACGTACTCTTCGGAACATAATTCGAAAATACAAAATTTTCTTTTCATCTAAATACGATTCGAATACTCGAAGCATTTAAAATTATATTTAATTCGTAAAATATTTATGTTCCACACATGACAAAGATTTAACAAATTATTTTCTTTTTTTTTTATTTATTTATTTTACATAACTTCATGCAAAACTTCAATGACATCGGATAAACAAAATAATTATGCAAACTATATTACTAACTCTCCCCAAATCCTCAAGAGCTTCAAAATATCTCATCCTCAATTTGAACTAGTCCTCAAATATTATTGCACTAAAGAATATACTACTCATATGTTTTTATCACCAACTCTCCCAAGTCCTTAAGAGTTTCAAAATATTATAACCTCAAATCAAATTAGTTCTCAAATATTATTACACCAAAAATATACTATCAAGATCTCCTTATCACCATATCAAACTCCAAGTCACATATTTTACCATCTGTATAAGTAAACTACAATTATTCAAGACCTCTCAAAATTAATTAAATTTCATCACTTACTATCTAATCAATTAATGAATCTATCATTCTCTTATTACAAACCTTAATCTAACCAATTCAAAGATATCCTCTTACTATCACAAAGAAACTCCATACAATATAACTCCAATATCCTACTACAAAATAGCGGCAAAATTGATCATTAGTCTCAAATGATTAATCTAATTACCTCGAATATTTACAAGTTAAGTTTACAAGAGATTCTCTATACTGAATAGTTTTCACTTTATCATAGTATTCCATCAATACACATACCTCAAGTATCCACAAACTTAACAAAAACTAAATCATCACCCAAATCAATTCCTCAATTCTAATATCATAATAAATTGTTACAAAATAACTCCAAAATCAAATACTCGTTGATACAAATACTCACATTATAATCGCATCTCATATATGATCACTTCTTATCTGTACAAAGTATATGTTACCACAGCTTTGTTTACCGTCTTCCCAAGATAGGCCTCTACAGTTTCCTTCATCTTGGTCAGTATGAAAGCGCCAATTGTGTTAATGAATTCAATTCATGCAACCTTTTTTTTCAGAAAAGCTTACACAATTTTCAACTGGTATAATCCTACCTTGCCCTCCATGATTGAAACACATGAGTTGGTTGTACCCAAATCAATTCCAATAACATCATTACCAGCAGGTTTCGTGCTATACATAACAGATAAATTAGCAGGCGTTGGAAAGAAAGAACACAATAAAAAAGGGCGAAACTATGATTTTAACCACTAAACTTGGCACGTTTTACTTAATACACCACTGAACTTTTAATTTTTTGGATTACATCATTAAACTAATTAAAATTTTTTAATTGGGTCATTCCGTCCAAAATAGTTGACAGACGTTAAAGTGACGCTGACGTGGCGCTGATGTGGCAAAAAAAAATCAAAAAAAGATTTCAAATTTTTTTTTAACATTTTAAAGTTTTAAAAATAACAAAAACATAATAAAATACAACAAAAAATTAAATATTTTTAAAAAAAAATAGAATTTTTTTAAAAACAGATTTTTTTAAAAAATATATATTTTTTGAAAACAGATTTTTTTAAAAAAAAATTGAATTCTATAAAAAATATATTTTTTTAAAAAACAGATTTTTTAAAAAAACAGAATTCTATAAAAAAATTACTTTTTTTTAAAAACAGTTTTTTTAAAAATAGATTTTTTTTAAAAATAGAATTCTTAAAAAAAATATTTTTTTAAAAAAACATATATATTTTTTAAAAAAATAGATTTTTTTTTCAAACAGTTTTTTTTTTAAAAAACAGATTTTTAAAAAAAAAGAATTTCTAAAAAACGAGACTTTTTAAAAAAATAGAATTCTAAAAAAAATATACTTTTTTAAAAAAACATATTTTTTTAAAAAAAATAGATTTTTTTTTAAAAACAGCTTTTTTAAAAAATCTGTTTAAAAAAATGTCTACCGTTTTTTAAAAATCTTATAAATTCTATTTTTATAAAAAAAATTTAAAAAAATTTCTACCGTTTTTTAAAAATCTGTTTAAAAAAATTTCTACCATTTTTTACAAATTCTATTTTTTTAAAAATCTATTTTTAAAAAAATTCTATTTTTTTAAAGAAATATATGTTTTTTTTAAAAAATATTTTTTTTTAGAATTCTATTTTTTTAAAAATCTGTTTTTTCAAAAAATTCTGTTTTTTAAAAAATATGTTTTTTAAAAAAAATCTATTTTTTTAAAAAAATTGTTTTAAAAAAAATTTATTTTTTATAGATTTTTTTTTAAAAACTGTTTTAAAATCAAATTTTTTAAAAAAGTTCTACATTTTTGAAAAATATGTTTTTTTAAAAAGTTCCATTTTTTGAAAAATCTTTTTTTTTAAAAATTCTCTTTTTATAAAAATCTGTTTTTTTAAAAAAAGTTGTTTTAAAAAAAATTCTATTTTTTAAAAAAAAATATGTTTTTTTAAAAAAGTATATTTTTTTCAGAATTCTATTTTTAAAAAAAAATCAGTTTTTTTAAAAAAATTGATTTTTTGAAACAACTGTTTTTTAAAAAAATATATTTTTTGTAGAATTCAATTTTTTAAAAAAAAAATTAGTTTTTTTTAAAAAAAATTTAAATTTTTTATTGTATTTTATTATGTTTTTGTTATTTTTAAAACTTTAAAATGTTAATTATTTTTTTCAAAATCTGTTTTTGATTTTTTTTGCCACATAAGCAATTTTTTTTTATTTTTTTGCCACATCAGCGCCACGTCAACGCCACTTTAACGTCTGTCAACTATTTTGGAAGGAATGACGCAATTAAAATTTTTTAATTAGTTTAATGATGTAATCCAAAAAATTAAAAGTTCAGTGGTGTATTAAGTAAAACGTGCCAAGTTTAGTGGTGAAAATCATAGTTTTGCAATAAAAAAAGCGAATAAGACATGAAATAGTTAGCGAAAGGTACCTAAATGGTCTGGCAAAATTGGACCACTTATGGCTCAAATGTGACGAAGCCCATGACGATTTGGCATTTCTAGCTAACTGCCCAAAAGGAAATTAAAATACATAATTAGATAATAAAGAACCAATGTTGTCTCTGATTGGTAACAATCGGCAAAATAGATCTGGGTACTATCAACGAACAGAGCAGTAGCCATTAATCGAATTTCGGTCTTCCCCCAACCCATGGAGGGCATTAATCGAACAGACTCGGCATCACACGCATCGAACCCAACCCATCCTTCCCAAAATAAAATTTCGTTGCCCCATTCCTGTCCTGCCTCCTTCATCGGCGTCTCCAAGTTTCGGGAACCAACGTATAAAAATCAGAACTGTGACAACCCCAAAATAGGTCCATTCCACCCAACCCATTCTGAGTCGTCAAATACATGGTACAGAAAACAACTACAACTTTATTACAACAATTGTCGTGCAAAATACAACAACACATATGCTGTGAGTTTGGATACAAATATATACCAAATATGACTCATGTTCCAACCGTGGACATCACCTCACAATAACACCTTACATAAAGGTATAGTCAAAAACTGTTTTAGAAATTAGAATCTTTGGGAAGTGCTCAAGGAAACCTTCGTACATGGGAGGCCACGCGTCTAGGTTATGATAGATATCATATGGCCACAGAATTATCCTTGGTTGACCCAATAGACCCAAAAAAAAACGAGAAGATTACTATCATATTCTTCCCAATGGTGAGTCTTCTCTTGACTTATCATTATCTCCACTGTCTCTAATTGAGAATTATACTTCAAACAAACACCAAGATTATATAGGTAGTGCCCATAGATATACTCAGCAAGTGGATGAGCACAACCCTGTCCTATGATGACACGAGGTTGTATGTCATTAGACATCTTGTATGATAGTGACAAAACACCCTTCCAACGTTGGGTTCGCCTCACCCTATTTTCTTCACCAAATATAACTACTAAATGATAACCACCGTTCTATTCCCTTGTTATCCCCGCTCGACCCAGCTACACTCTTATTACCTGAAAGGAATTGTGAAGCAAAAGGGTGAGCACAACTAGCTCAGTAAAGAATATCATGACTAAAGATAATTCAATTATCAATAGCCTTCATCAACAATAAATCAGAGATTTAGAACATATGGTAAATGATAAAAATTTCAACCATAGTTGCAGCGGAACGAGCAATCCATTAGAAGAGTCAAATAGACTATAAAGTCTATTATCTTCTCCATGTTAAAAATCCACCAACAATATTTTATCCATGTAACATCACTCAAGAGTTCCTTTCCACAATCATATGAATAACTCATAATCATAATTGTGACTATAAATTTTTCTTCGCACCCAGGACAAAGAATATTTTCATCACCTGTCTTTACCTGAAACATCAAAGATCATGGTTATACCAAATCACAGTTCCTGTTTAAAATCATACTAACAAATCCATCTTTGCACTACGGGCCAAAGATATTCATCAACAAACCATCTTTGCACTACGGGCCAAAGATATTCAACAACAGTTCATCTTTGCACTACAGGCCAAAGATATTCATCAACAGTTCATCTTTGCACTACAGGCCAAAGATATTCATCAACAGGCCATCTTTGCACTACATGCCAAAGATATTCATCAACAATTCATATTTGCACTACAGGCCAAATATATTCATATCTCAAAGAAATATATAATCATTTCAGAATTTATATAAACAATAATTATAACCATGTTGATCAATTCACCTTTGCACTTAAGCTTAAGATATTCAATTATAAATTCAATGGTCATGATCATACCAGTCACAATTCAACTTTACACTACAGGCCAAAGAGAACCCTAGTCATGATCATACCAATAATCTACCCATCTTTACACTCCAGTGAAAGAGAATTTCAACATCAGGGTTATAAAAATGTTATATATGATGATAAAAATAATATAATCAACATATAGTTTTAATCTCAAGAGTAATATTCGTAACTCATGAATAGTAACCCCGACACAAAAGATAGAAATTCTACAATAAAATTCATACCAATATTTCGGTATAATGATATTGAAAGAATAACATTACTTAAATTTATAAACAATTTATTTTAATTATTTATACTTTACTAATTAATGCATTTAATCATCATAAAATGCCAACTCTTATAATTTCATCATCAATAACCAAAACCCTCATTAAAAATCTGCATATACCTCATATAGGATTCTCAAGCTATAAAATCCTATTTTCCAATTTTCTTACTTCACATAACATATTTAATTCATTTACTCATAACTAGTCTATTTTCATGAAAAATATCAAATCAGTTCCAAAAATATTTTCTTTTCTGGGATTTAGCATAATATAGTCCCATAGTGAACATATATTTTTCTCAAAATTTTTAAAAGTCATTTACTATTTTTCATATGGCCAAAATAGCCGAATATTTAAACATTTATCAAAAATTGTACTTTTGTCTAAAAATTTTGAAATTTACAGAGTATACTTCTATCATATACATGTACTCCCAATAAAAATTTCATCAATTTTAGAGTTAACCACAAGGAATTATAAGCTGTTACTTTTAAAATAGTCTTTTCTCATAAAATTCATAACTCTCAGTCTATACATCCAAAAATCACCATTTTTGGACACAATCAAGAAAACTCATCAAAATATCATTTCAAATTTTTCCAGAATTTTTGAAGATCAGAAAAATTACGAAACTGAAAATCATAACAACCCTTAAAATCCCTTACTATCCCTTACTATCCCTTACCTCAAAAGAGCAGTACTTCTGATCGGTATAAGGCTGAAAGAAACTTGCACTGATGAATAGAAACTCTCAAAGTATCTAAATACTCACAAAATATGCTTCATAATATAGAGAGAGAAAGAGAGAAAACTTATGTTTCTGGTGTGATTTTCAATTCTAACTTAGCCCTCTATTTATAGGAAAATTTTGGTAGGTTTGACCTGCAACCTGATGGCTTTACCTGCTACTATTTCCACCCACCACATTTGAAATATAATTCAGCACATTTCTTCACCAACCACAAGTGGTGCCCACCAATTCTAGAATTTTCTACCAAAAATGATTTATAACCTGATTTCCGAATCAGCCACCTCTTAAAATTCATAACAAATCATACGTTCATTTTTAACGGTTCAAAATTTATGGACATATACTCAACTTATATATGTATAACATATCCAAAAATTACCACGATCCAACGGTCGGATTAAAAATTATAACCCCCGGAAAATATCTCAAAAACCTTGATTTTTAATACCTCCATTCCGACAAAAATACTGATAAAAACCTCAACATTAACTCCTTCATTTTTAACCACAAAAATATATCCCTCATTTATATCCACATAATATAAATATTTCCTTATCATATGAATCAATAATTAATTATTCACAAATAATATTACAGAATCACATTTATGACAACCAGGCCGTTCCCAGGAAAGAGGGGGCTTTCCAATAAGAATTTCTCCTTACTGGCGCGCAATTAGATGACCAAACCTCTCCTTAGACAGAACTTTCTAGACATTGACAATAATGTTATCTAATAATATTATTCAAATAATATGAATTATTGATCTGATAAAGGAAAATACTGTGCAGCAACAATTATTGAAACAACAATAATGTAAAATATCAACGCAACAATTATTGAATCAATAAAATAAAATATTGAACAGTAACTACTGTAACAATTATTGAGTAGTGCCTTCTTACGTAAGAATCAATAATTTCAAAAATACTGTGCAATACCGTGTGCTACTGTGCAATAACGCGTATTACTGTATTTTAACCACCGGGTATTCCAACAGTGTTAACGGTAACAACTACGCCGTTATTTGTAAAAACTCAAATTTGTCGTTTTCCTTCACCCGACAGTTATTCGTTATGGGGCCCACAAATAGCTGCGCCGTCGTACGAATATTCTCCGACAGAAAGAATATTCCACGACCAAACGAATATTCCCCGACAACAATGATTATTTTATAACCACTTGCTTATTTTGAAAAAAAAATTCATATTTCACCCATAACTTTAAACTTTTATCAATTTAACCATTTACTGAAAAGTAATTATAAGAAAATTGAATACTTTTATTTCATAAAATTCGGGGTCTTACAATCTCCCCTCCTTATGAAATTTCGTCCCCGAAATTTACGTACCTGGTATTTCAAAGAGTTGAGAATACCTTGCTTCTATTTCAGATTCCATCTTCTCTGTCATCATAATTTCTCCATTGCTCATCTCCTGTATTTCAAATATCATTCTAGAATACAGCTTCAAAACAAGGGTTAATTGAACAAATTAACATATCACATAATATCCCGATATTATGACTGACTAACAAATAAGCTTAGGTAGGACACATTAGCGAAGGATTTACTCATCTCTCCCCTCCTAGTTATATTCCCCGATCTCCGCCAGAGATCATATCCCTAAGCTCTGATACCACCTGTGACAACCCCAAAATAGGTCCATTCCACCCAACCCATTCTGAGTCGTCAAATACATGGTACAGAAAACAACTACAACTTTATTACAACAATTGTCGTGCAAAATACAACAACACATATGCTGTGAGTTTGGATACAAATATATACCAAATATGACTCATGTTCCAACCGTGGACATCACCTCACAATAACACCTTACATAAAGGTATAGTCAAAAACTGTTTTAGAAATTAGAATATTTGGGAAGTGCTCAAGGAAACCTTCGTACATGGGAGGCCACGCATCTAGGTTATGATAGATATCATATGGCCACAGAATTATTCTTGGTTGACCCAATAGACCCCAAAAAAAAACGAGAAGATTACTATCATATTCTTCCCAATGGTGAGTCTTCTCTTAACTTATCATTATCTCCACTGTCTCTAATTGAGAATTATACTTCAAACAAACACCAAGATTATATAGGTAGTGCCCATAGATATACTCAGCAAGTAGATGAGCACAACCCTGTCCTATGATGACACGAGATTGTATGTCATTAGACATCTTGTATGATAGTGACAAAACACCCTTCCAACGTTGGGTTCGCCTCACCCTATTTTCTTCACCAAATATAACTACTAAATGATAACCACCGTTCTATTCCCTTGTTATCCCCGCTCGACCCAGCTACACTCTTATTACCTGAAAGGAATTGTGAAGCAAAAGGGTGAGCACAACTAGCTCAGTAAAGAATATCATGACTAAAGATAATTCAATTATCAATAGCCTTCATCAACAATAAATCAGAGATTTAGAACATATGGTAAATGATAAAAATTTCAACCATAGTTGCAGCGGAACGAGCAATCCATTAGAAGAGTCAAATAGACTATAAAGTCTATTATCTTCTCCATGTTAAAAATCCACCAACAATATTTTATCCATGTAACATCACTCAACAGTTCCTTTCCACAATCATATGAATAACTCATAATCATAATTGTGACTATAAATTTTTCTTCGCACCCAGGACGAAGAATATTTTCATCACCTGTCTTTACCTGAAACATCAAAGATCATGGTTATACCAAATCACAGTTCCTGTTTATAATCATACTAACAAATCCATCTTTGCACTACGGGCCAAAGATATTCATCAACAAACCATCTTTGCACTACGGGCCAAAGATATTCAACAACAGTTCATCTTTGCACTACAGGCCAAAGATATTCATCAACAGTTCATCTTTGCACTACAGGCCAAAGATATTCATCAACAGGCCATCTTTGCACTACATGCCAAAGATATTCATCAACAATTCATATTTGCACTACAGGCCAAATATATTCATATCTCAAAGAAATATATAATCATTTCAGAATTTATATAAACAATAATTATAACCATGTTGATCAATTCACCTTTGCACTTAAGCTTAAGATATTCAATTATAAATTCAATGGTCATGATCATACCAGTCACAATTCAACTTTGCACTACAGGCCAAAGAGAACCCTAGTCATGATCATACCAATAATCTACCCATCTTTACACTCCAGTGAAAGAGAATTTCAACATCAGGGTTATAAAAATGTTATATATGATGATAAAAATAATATAATCAACATATAGTTTTAATCTCAAGAGTAATATTCGTAACTCATGAATAGTAACCCCGACACAAAAGATAGAAATTCTACAATAAAATTCATACCAATATTTCGGTATAATGATATTGAAAGAATAACATTACTTAAATTTATAAACAATTTATTTTAATTGTTTACACTTTACTAATTAATGCATTTAATCATCATAAAATGCCAACTCTTATAATTTCATCATCAATAACCAAAACCCTCATCAAAAATCTGCATATACCTCATATAGGATTCTCAAGCCATAAAATCCTATTTTCCAATTTTCTTACTTCACATAACATATTTAATTCATTTACTCATAACTAGTCCATTTTTATGAAAAATACCAAATCAGTTCCAAAAATATTTTCTTTTCTGGAATTTAGCATAATATAGTCCCATAGTGAACATATATTTTTCTCAAAATTTTTAAAAGTCATTTACTATTTTTCATATGGCCAAAATAGCCGAATATTTAAATATTTATCAAAAATTGTACTTTTATCTAAAAATTCTGAAATTTACAGAGTATACTTCTATCATATACATGTACTCCCAATAAAAATTTCATCAATTTTAGAGTTAACCACAAGGAATTATAAGCTTTTACTTTTAAAATAGTCTTTTCTCATAAAATTCATAACTCTCAGTCTATACATCCAAAAATCACCATTTTTGGACACAATCAAGAAAACTCATCAAAATATCATTTCAAATTTTTCCAGAGTTTTTGAAGATCAGAAAAATTACGAAACTGAAAATCATAACAACCCTTAAAATCCCTTACTATCCCTTACTATCCCTTACCTCAAAAGAGCAGTACTTCTGATCGGTATAAGGCTGAAAGAAACTTGCACTGATGAATAGAAACTCTCAAAGTATCTAAATACTCACAAAATATGCTTCATAATATAGAGAGAGAAAGAGAGAAAACTTATGTTTCTGGTGTGATTTTCAATTCTAACTTAGCCCTCTATTTATAGGAAAATTTTGGTAGGTTTGACCTGCAACCTGATGGCTTTACCTGCTACTATTTCCACCCACCACATTTGAAATATAATTCAGCACATTTCTTCACCAACCACAAGTGGGGCCCACCAATTCTAGAATTTTCTACCAAAAATGATTTATAACCTGATTTCCGAATCAGCCACCTCTTAAAATTCATAACAAATCATACGTTCATTTTTAACGGTTCAAAATTTGTGGACATATACTCAACTTATATATGTATAACATATCCAAAAATTACCACGATCCAACGGTCGGATTAAAAATTATAACCCCCGCAAAATATCTCAAAAACCTTGATTTTTAATACCTCCATTCCGACAAAAATACTGATAAAAACCTCAACATTAACTCCTTCATTTTTAACCACAAAAATATATCCCTCATTTATATCCACATAATATAAATATTTCCTTATCATATGAATCAATAATTAATTATTCACAAATAATATTACAGAATCACATTTATGACAACCAGGCCGTTCCCAGGAAAGAGGGGGCTTTCCAATAAGAATTTCTCCTTACTGGCGCGCAATTAGATGACCAAACCTCTCCTTAGACAGAACTTTCTAGACATTGACAATAATGTTATCTAATAATATTATTCAAATAATATGAATTATTGATCTGATAAAGGAAAATACTGTGCAGCAACAATTATTGAAACAACAATAATATAAAATATCAACGCAACAATTATTGAATCAATAAAATAAAATATTGAACAGTAATTACTGTAACAATTATTGAGTAGTGCCTTCTTACGTAAGAATCAATAATTTCAAAAATACTGTGCAATACCGTGTGCTACTGTGCAATAACGCGTATTACTGTATTTTAACCACCGGGTATTCCAACAGTGTTAACGGTAACAACTACGCCGTTATTTGTAAAAACTCAAATTTGTCGTTTTCCTTCACCCGACAGTTATTCGTTATGGGGCCCACAAATAGCTGCGCCGTCGTACGAATATTCTCCGACAGAAAGAATATTCCACGACCAAACGAATATTCCCCGACAACAATGATTATTTTATAACCACTTGCTTATTTTGAAAAAAAAATTCATATTTCACCCATAACTTTAAACTTTTATCAATTTAACCATTTACTGAATAGTAATTATAAGAAAATTGAATACTTTTATTTCATAAAATTCGGGGTCTTACAATCTCCCCTCCTTATGAAATTTCGTCCCCGAAATTTACGTACCTGGTATTTCAAAGAGTTGAGAATACCTTGCTTCTATTTCAGATTCCATCTTCTCTGTCATCATAATTTCTCCATTGCTCATCTCCTGTATTTCAAATATCATTCTAGAATACAGCTTCAAAACAAGGGTTAATTGAACAAATTAACATATCACATAATATCCCGATATTATGACTGACCAACAAATAAGCTTAGGTAGGACACATTAGCGAAGGATTTACTCATCTCTCCCCTCCTAGTTATATTCCCCGATCTCCGCCAGAGATCATATCCCTAAGCTCTGATATCTCCTGTGACAACCCCAAAATAGGTCCATTCCACCCAACCCATTCTGAGTCGTCAAATACATGGTACAGAAAACAACTACAACTTTATTACAACAATTGTCGTGCAAAATACAACAACACATATGCTGTGAGTTTGGATACAAATATATACCAAATATGACTCATGTTCCAACCGTGGACATCACCTCACAATAACACCTTACATAAAGGTATAGTCAAAAACTGTTTTAGAAATTAGAATCTTTGGGAAGTGCTCAAGGAAACCTTCGTACATGGGAGGCCACGCGTCTAGGTTATGATAGATATCATATGGCCACAGAATTATCCTTGGTTGACCCAATAGACCCCAAAAAAAACGAGAAGATTACTATCATATTCTTCCCAATGGTGAGTCTTCTCTTGACTTATCATTATCTCCACTGTCTCTAATTGAGAATTATACTTCAAACAAACACCAAGATTATATAGGTAGTGCCCATAGATATACTCAGCAAGTGGATGAGCACAACCCTGTCCTATGATGACACGAGGTTGTATGTCATTAGACATCTTGTATGATAGTGACAAAACACCCTTCCAACGTTGGGTTCGCCTCAACCTATTTTCTTCACCAAATATAACTACTAAATGATAACCACCGTTCTATTCCCTTGTTATCCCCGCTCGACCCAGCTACACTCTTATTACCTGAAAGGAATTGTGAAGCAAAAGGGTGAGCACAACTAGCTCAGTAAAGAATATCATGACTAAAGATAATTCAATTATCAATAGCCTTCATCAACAATAAATCAGAGATTTAGAACATATGGTAAATGATAAAAATTTCAACCATAGTTGCAGCGGAACGAGCAATCCATTAGAAGAGTCAAATAGACTATAAAGTCTATTATCTTCTCCATGTTAAAAATCCACCAACAATATTTTATCCATGTAACATCACTCAAGAGTTCCTTTCCACAATCATATGAATAACTCATAATCATAATTGTGACTATAAATTTTTCTTCGCACCCAGGACAAAGAATATTTTCATCACCTGTCTTTACCTGAAACATCAAAGATCATGGTTATACCAAATCACAGTTCCTGTTTAAAATCATACTAACAAATCCATCTTTGCACTACGGGCCAAAGATATTCATCAACAAACCATCTTTGCACTACGGGCCAAAGATATTCAACAACAGTTCATCTTTGCACTACAGGCCAAAGATATTCATCAACAGTTCATCTTTGCACTACAGGCCAAAGATATTCATCAACAGGCCATCTTTGCACTACATGCCAAAGATATTCATCAACAATTCATATTTGCACTACAGGCCAAATATATTCATATCTCAAAGAAATATATAATCATTTCAGAATTTATATAAACAATAATTATAACCATGTTGATCAATTCACCTTTGCACTTAAGCTTAAGATATTCAATTATAAATTCAATGGTCATGATCATACCAGTCACAATTCAACTTTGCACTACAGGCCAAAGAGAACCCTAGTCATGATCATACCAATAATCTACCCATCTTTACACTCCAGTGAAAGAGAATTTCAACATCAGGGTTATAAAAATGTTATATATGATGATAAAAATAATATAATCAACATATAGTTTTAATCTCAAGAGTAATATTCGTAACTCATGAATAGTAACCCCGACACAAAAGATAGAAATTCTATAATAAAATTCATACCAATATTTCGGTATAATGATATTGAAAGAATAACATTACTTAAATTTATAAATAATTTATTTTAATTATTTATACTTTACTAATTAATGCATTTAATCATCATAAAATGCCAACTCTTATAATTTCATCATCAATAACCAAAACCCTCATTAAAAATCTGCATATACCTCATATAGGATTCTCAAGCCATAAAATCCTATTTTCCAATTTTCTTACTTCACATAACATATTTAATTCATTTACTCATAACTAGTCCATTTTCATGAAAAATACCAAATCAGTTCCAAAAATATTTTCTTTTCTGGGATTTAGCATAATATAGTCCCATAGTGAACATATATTTTTCTCAAAATTTTTAAAAGTCATTTACTATTTTTCATATGGCCAAAATAGCCGAATATTTAAACATTTATCAAAAATTGTACTTTTGTTTAAAAATTCTGAAATTTACAGAGTATACTTCTATCATATACATGTACTCCCAATAAAAATTTCATCAATTTTAGAGTTAACCACAAGGAATTATAAGCTGTTACTTTTAAAATAGTCTTTTCTCATAAAATTCATAACTCTCAGTCTATACATCCAAAAATTACCATTTTTGGACACAATCAAGAAAACTCATCAAAATATCATTTCAAATTTTTCCAGAATTTTTGAAGATCAGAAAAATTACGAAACTGAAAATCATAACAACCCTTAAAATCCCTTACTATCCCTTACTATCCCTTACCTCAAAAGAGCAGTACTTCTGATCGGTATAAGGCTGAAAGAAACTTGCACTGATGAATAGAAACTCTCAAAGTATCTAAATACTCACAAAATATGCTTCATAATATAGAGAGAGAAAGAGAGAAAACTTATGTTTCTGGTGTGATTTTCAATTCTAACTTAGCCCTCTATTTATAGGAAAATTTTGGTAGGTTTGACCTGCAACCTGATGGCTTTACCTGCTACTATTTCCACCCACCACATTTGAAATATAATTCAGCACATTTCTTCATCAACCACAAGTGGTGCCTACCAATTCTAGAATTTTCTACCAAAAATGATTTATAACCTGATTTCCGAATCAGCCACCTCTTAAAATTCATAACAAATCATACGTTCATTTTTAACGGTTCAAAATTTATGGACATATACTCAACTTATATATGTATAACATATCCAAAAATTACCACGATCCAACGGTCGGATTAAAAATTATAACCCCCGCAAAATATCTCAAAAACCTTGATTTTTAATACCTCCATTCCGACAAAAATACTGATAAAAACCTCAACATTAACTCCTTCATTTTTAACCACAAAAATATATCCCTCATTTATATCCACATAATATAAATATTTCCTTATCATATGAATCAATAATTAATTATTCACAAATAATATTACAGAATCACATTTATGACAACCAGGCCGTTCCCAGGAAAGAGGGGGCTTTCCAATAAGAATTTCTCCTTACTGGCGCGCAATTAGATGACCAAACCTCTCCTTAGACAGAACTTTCTAGACATTGACAATAATGTTATCTAATAATATTATTCAAATAATATGAATTATTGATCTGATAAAGGAAAATACTGTGCAGCAACAATTATTGAAACAACAATAATGTAAAATATCAACGCAACAATTATTGAATCAATAAAATAAAATATTGAACAGTAACTACTGTAACAATTATTGAGTAGTGCCTTCTTACGTAAGAATCAATAATTTCAAAAATACTGTGCAATACCGTGTGCTACTGTGCAATAACGCGTATTACTGTATTTTAACCACCGGGTATTCCAACAGTGTTAACGGTAACAACTACGCCGTTATTTGTAAAAACTCAAATTTGTCGTTTTTCTTCACCCGACAGTTATTCGTTATGGGGCCCACAAATAGCTGCGCCGTCGTACGAATATTCTCCGACAGAAAGAATATTCCACGACCAAACGAATATTCCCCGACAACAATGATTATTTTATAACCACTTGCTTATTTTGAAAAAAAAATTCATATTTCACCCATAACTTTAAACTTTTATCAATTTAACCATTTACTGAATAGTAATTATAAGAAAATTGAATACTTTTATTTCATAAAATTCGGGGTCTTACAAGAACAATGTGATACTTAGTGTGATCGATGCAAAGAATATTAGGCTTGATTTAGAGATGCGTTTATTATTAGGGTTTCGAGAGAAGAGGTTTGTGGATCGATTGTTCATACGAAATTGAAGCTTGGCGGAGTCTATTGTGTTTTTGTTTGCGTTATTGCACGAGATAGGTGGCTCAGTTTTGTTAACTCGATTCCTGTTTGGGTTTTCTTATTTCAGAACAGAGGAAGAAGAAAGGATAGAGAGAGAGAGAAAAAGGGAGAAGAAAGGAAGAGGAGAAAGAGAAAAGAATAAAAAAATTTATTTTTGTCACATGTCAATCGCTTAGCACGTCCGTTTGTCTAGTTGGATTTTTTTTAACGGCAGGGGCACAATTGACCTTAAATTTATAACGTTAAGGGTACTTTTGAAAAAAAAATTAGTTTAGGGTGGAAGTTGGACATTCGTGTAAACATCAGGGGTATTTTTGGTCCCTTATGTTTAAATATGCCTAATTATTCCTAAAGCACTTAGTCTATGTTTGTTTGTAAGGATTATACTTGAGATAGGACTATTAATTTCAAATGTCTTGTTTATTTTCAAATTTAGACTTGAGACTATTAGTCCATGGATTATAAAATTACTTAATATGGGGATTATTTAATATCATGTTCAACTAGGTAGTATAATTCATACCATTTGAGACTAAAAATTTATAGACAAAATTAATCTCACTTTTTTCTAAAATAAGCATAATATCATATTTTATCCATTTATCAACCTTAATTTAGACTTGTTATTAATTTTTGTATATATATATATATATATATATATATATATATATATATATATATATATATATATATACAGAAAGGATCAAGAGTAGAACTCTTAAGTAGTAGAACTCTCTTAAATAATAGAATTGTATCAAAACGACGTAGTTTTGATAAGATGCGGTGACATTTTTGTAAATACGCGGTGACATGGTATTTACAAAAATGCCACCGCGTCTTATCAAAACTACGTCGTTTTGATACAATTCTATTATTTAAGGGAGTTCTACTACTTAAGAGTTCTACTCTTGATCCTCTCCGTATATATATATATATATATATATATATATATATATATATATATATATATATATATATATATATATATATATATGGGGAGCATTATTTTTACATGTATTATTGATATTTTCACATGGTTCTTTCTCAAATAAAGGTGGGACCCATTGTATGCTCATGTGAAAGATGATCATGTGGAAATATCATAAATACATGTAAAAATATCAGATTCATATATATATATATATATATATATATATATATATATATATATATGGGCTATATGTAGGCTATATGTATATACAAAGTTGTGTAGTACACAGTCATGGTTCAATCATCGCCATAGACTAGAATATTTATGGTGACAGTTGAACCGTTGTCGTAATTAAAAAAAAAACGTCGTCATAGACGACTGTATACTATACAGCTGTATATATACATTTTTTTCATATATATATATATATATGGAACACCAACTTTGCACAATATCAGGATACAATATATTCTTTACTTTCATGGAGCTCGACTCGCATAAGTTTCAATTTCTGACATTTCTGTAATGTGATGACAAGGAGGTGAGGAACCCTCGACCAAAACCAAATAAAAATAAATCAAATTATAAAAGTCCAGATGTCTTTGAATTAACATTTTAATTTTTTTGGAATAGATAGATGAGCTTGGCCCAAGGTTAGGGTATCGCAACTGTGACCTACAAGTTAATCTCGTTATCTAGTCACTTGTCAGGATCAATATTAGAGCAGTAGGCATATACTCTTCCCAGAAGTGTTAGAATGCTGCAATTTAAATTGAAAATGATAATATACAAAGCATGTGGAGTATATAATAAATATAAACATAATATGAGATTATTTTAAGTTATTTATAAATAATCTTAATAAAAAATAAACACGTGACTAAAATTATTTAATTTTAAAATTAATAATTTTAAAATTATAATCATTATAAACAAACAAACATTGCCATAACTCCTAATGCACAACAAAAAAACAAACACCATTATTCTAATAGATCTTACTCCTAGTGGACAACAAAAAAACAAACACCATTATTTTATTCAAAAGGTGGCAAGCTTTTTATATTAGCGTCAATGAATACTCAACTATCATAAATATTGAATAATGCCTGGTTAGGTTCCTAGTCAAAATCAAATAGTAAACTTATATATCGCTTTCGAACCTATTAATTAGTACCTTATTAATTAACCTTAATTATGCTTCATTAACTATGCAGTCACATGTTTAGTTTATTATATTCATAGTCGTATATTATATGAACAAAATAAAACGACTGTTATTATCGGTGTTATAAATGTCGTTTAAATATATATTTATTTTGACAATATAATTATATATTAAAAATATTAAAAAAATTATTATAAGAAAACAATAATTAATATTAAAAAGTGTAATATATATTACAAAATATATTAATGATTAAACTTTAATTACTAATTTTATTTCAACGTTCAGGAGCCAAAACAAAAACGTCTATTACCTATTGTACTGGATCCTCGACTAAGCATTCTACCTTTGTTGAATCGAAACCAATACCACTACTCTAGGCATGAGATCTTTAGTTAATCAATGTTAAAAAAAAATATCACTTATATATATATATATAGTTATTAAAATTTAAGTTACCATTAAAAAAACATGATGGTAACTTATTTCTCCAATTTTATGTCATAGAGAATTTTTTAAACACCAAGTTTAGACGTTTAGATTTCACTCATTTTTTAACTTTAAATAACTATATATAAATTCAAAAGATTGAAAATAAAAATTAAAAACTTTATAAACTGAATATTAAATTTAAAACAACAACAAAATAAACATATTACTAACATTCAATTGCAAGTCTTTGATAATTCTTCGTTTGAGTAAAGTTTATAGTCATTCTATAATAAGTTAAATTAAAATTAAAAAAAATTATAATCATTATATATATAGAATAAGTAAAGAATTAAAAATTAAAAATAAACTTGTGCTTCACACGGGGCTTAGCTAGTCTATATATCTATATATATACATATATAATAAGACAAAACTAATATATATTTTTTGTCATTGATCTTTGATATGGAACTATAATTTAAGGAAAATAATATTTTCACATGTAATTTTGATATTTTCATATGGTCTTCTCTCACAAGTGAGTATGGTGGATCTCACCTTTATGTGAGAGGAGCACATATGGAAATATCAAAATTACATGTGTAAATATCATTTTACTAATTTAATTGATACTAAAACACTTTTTAAAGTCACCTTATTTTATTTTACTAACTACTATTAAAATACTTTTTAAACCTAAAATTTAATTAGAAGTAAAACACTATTTATGATCCTGGAAAAATTTAGAATAACTTATTACTTTATAGCAATTTTATTTCTTACAGAAGTCCTTTAGTAATATTAATTCTCATGAGCCTAAATTAAAATACCTACGGATCATTGTTAATATATTTAACAACCATATACTCTTTATGTCCCAGGATAATAGTTTTGCTTGACTTTTTACGCATATTAATAAAAAAGATAAAATGACAAAATTGTCCATATTTAAATTCTCATTTAATTGCATAGTTTTCTACACATGACTAGTGATACTCCATAAATATGCATAGAGAATAAAAATATGACAATTAATAATAAAGGTATTATAGACAAATTATTAAAAAAATAGAATATGTAATACCCCGAATTTTATGAAATAAAAGTATTCAATTTTTCTATTTAGTAAATAGATAAATTGATAAAAGTTTAAAGTTAATGGTGATATATGTAAAGTTTACAAAATAAGTAAATGGTTATAAAATATTCATTGTTGTCGAGGAATATTCGTACGACGGCGCAGCCATTTGTGGGCCCCGTAATAGAAAATTGTCGGATGAAGAAAACGATAAGAATCAATTTTTTAAAAATAACGGCGTAGTTGTTACCGTTAACACTGTTAAAATACCCGATGGTTAAAGAAAAGTAATACGCGTTGTTGCACAGTAGCACACAGTATTTTTATATTATTGTTAATTCAATAATTGTCACTGCACAGTATTTCCCATTATCAGATCAATAATTCATATTATTTGAATAATATTATTAGATATCATTATTAGCAATGTCTAAGGAAGTTCTGTCTAGGAAAGGGGTTTGGTCATTTAATTGGGCACTAGTAAGGAGAAATTCTTATCGGAAAGCCCCCTCTTTCCTGAAAACGACTTGGTTGTCAATATTGTAGTTCTGTAATATTATTTGTGAATAATCAATTGTTGATTTATATGATAAGAAAATATTTATTTTATGAAAGAATTAATGTTGAGGTATTTTATCAGTATTTTATCGGAATGGAGGTGTTGAAAATCATCCGTATGTGAATTTCGGTCATTTTTCGTTCGGAATTTGGAAAAACTTTTTTCTATAAAGTTGTAGAGAATTAAATTTCTTATGGAATGGTCATAAAATTCGTATTTTTCTGATAAAAGACTATTTATTATGAATTATTGAAGTTTCTGAATTTATAAATAATTTTTGGTGGAGATTTCTAGAAGTTGGGCCCCACACTTGTCCTTTTGCATGTTGTAAATGCTGGAATCTGATTTCAAAGTGGGCGTAGAAAATTTTTTATAAATAATAATGTTTTATTAAATTTTTTACTTTGGTCCTATAAATAAGGTGCTTAGGTTAGAATTGAAAATCACACCAGAATCAGAAGTTATTCTCTCTATAATATCGAGCGTATTTTTGTGAGTATTTAGATATTTTGAGTGTTGCTATACAGTGCAAGTTTCTTTTAATATTATATCCGATATTTCAGTCAGAAGTGTTATTCTTTTGAGGTAAGAGATGTTAAGGGATGTTATTTTTTTAAGTAAATGATGTTATTTCTTTTAATATCATTATACCGAAATATTGATATGAATTTTATTGTGAAACTTTATCTTTTTCATGTCGAGATTACTATTCATGTATACGGTAGTATTCACGTATACGGTACTATTCATGTATATGGCACTATTCATGTATATAGCACTATTTACTTATACGACACTATTTACGTATATGGTACTATTTACGAATACGGGATTACTATTCACGAAATACTATTCACGGGGTACTATTCATGAGATACTATTTACGAAAAAAATTAATTTCTTTTTCTGACCAAATTATCATTGATTTATGAATCTTACTCTTGAAATTAAATTCCATGTTTTGATCAATTGTTTTTATTTTCATATATAATATTTTAATAATCCTGGTGATGAAATTTCTCTTTTACTTGAATGTAAAGATGAGTAGATTATTGGTATGATAGTGACTATGGGTTCTCTTTGGTCAGTAGTGCAAAGTTGAATTGTTGACTGGTATGATCATGACCATTGAATTTATAATTGAATATTTTTAGCTTAAGTGCAAAGGTGAATTGATCAACATGGTTATAATTTTTATTTATATAAATTCTGAAATGATTATATATTTTGTTGAGATATGAATATCTTTGGCCCGTAGTGTAAAGATGACCTGTTGTTGAATATCTTTGGCCTGTTGTGCAAAGATGAACTACTGTTAATGAATATCTTTGGCCCGTAGTGCAAAGATGAATTTATTAGTGTGATTATGAACAGGAACTGTAATTTGGTATAACCATGATCTTTGATTTTTCAGGTAAAGACAGGTGATGACAATTATATTCGTCCTAGGTGCGAAGAGGAATTTAGAACTACAATTATGATTACGAGTTATTCACATGATTGTGGACAGTAACTGTTGATTGATGTTACAGGGATAAAATATTGTTGGTGGACTTTTAACATGGAGAATATAATAGACTTTATGGTCTATTTGACTCTTCTAATGGATTGCTCGTTCCGCGACAACTATGGTTGAAAAGTTTTATCATCTACCATGTGTTCTAAATCTCTGATTTATTACTGACGAAGACTATTGATAATTTAATTATCTTTAGTCATAATATTCTTTACTGGGCTAGTTGTGCTCACCCTTTTATTTCACAATTCCTTTTAGGTAATAAGAGTGTAGTTGGGTCGAGCGGGGGTAACAGGGGAATAGAACGGTGGTCTATAGTTGTTGAGGTTTCTCCTAAAATAGTGTGAAAATAATTTTATTGAGAATTTTGGATAAGTGTGTCGTATTTTATATTTCATTTAACCGTTGATTTTGATGAACCGAATAGGGTGAGGTGAACCCAACTTTGGAAGGGTGTTTTGTCACTATCATACAAGATGCCTAATGACATACGACTTCATGTTATCATAAGACAGAGTTGTGTACATCTACTTACTGATTATATCTATGAGCACTACCTATATAATCTTGGAGTTTGGTTGAAATATAATTCTCAATTGGAGACAATGGAGATAATTGTATGGCAAGAGAAGACTCACCATTGGAAAGAACATGATAGCAATCTTCTCGTTTTTCTTTGGGGTCTATTGGGTCAACCAAGGATGATTCTCAAGTCATATGATATCTATTATAACTTATATGCATGGCATCCCATGTACGAAGGTTTTCTTGAGTATTTTTCAATGATTTTAATTTCTAAAACAGTTATTGACTGTATATTTATGTAAGGTATCAATATGAGGTGTTATCCAGGTAAAAGGATGAGAGTCACAGATATTTGTATTTAAACTCACAGTATATGTGTTGTCGTATTTTGCACGATAATTGTAATAATAAAGTTTGTAGTTGTTTTCTGTACCATGTATTTGGCGACCCAGAATGGGTTAGGTGGATTGGACCCATTTTGGGGGCGTCATAGAATATTTAAGATAAGTAAACATACTATTATATCATAATTGTCCACAAACTAAAATATTGAAACATAAGTACAATATATTAAGCTGGAACAATTTGAATTAGTATTTACAACATAAACGACAGAATTATTATAATATCGCTAGACTAAAATATACAATCGTAATAATTAATTAGGATTAACTTATAAAGAGACATAATGATAGTGTTTTATGAATACTTAGTGTTTTAGTTTTTTTTAAAGAAGACAAAACACAGGTTTATTTTATAAATAACATTAATTTTAATATTTTATTTGTTTTATATATGATGTTTATAAAAAAATGAATTTCACAAATTAACTTACTATTGGTATTAGAATGATTACAAAATTTGCTTTAAAAAAAATAAATACAAATCACATCCAATTGTCTACTATTATTAATAGTACTCCCACGTCTCAGAATAAAAATTTATATTTCTATTTTAGATAGTTTCAAGTTAATTAAATATCTAATTATCTTAAATAATTTATTTTTTTATAATAATTTACCTATAATACCCTTAGTAGTAATTGTCATATTTCTATTATATATGTATATTTATGAAGTATCATTAGTCATATGCAGAAAGTTATGCAATTATATAAAAATTTAAAAATAGATAATTTTGTCATTTGATGATTTTTCCCAATGTGTAAAAAATCAACTAGGATTTTTTTTCTTGAGACGGGGGGAGTATTATATTATTTGATGAACCTCTTACAGATATGAATCGATCTGATTCAAAAGGGATAATTCTTTTTCAACCCCAATAGAATATGATCATGACATAACATCATAAAATTTTAATAATAAACAATGAAATAATAAAATTCAACTAAATTATATGCAATTAGTAAGTAAAGTTGTGAAATTATTTACTATTAAAAAAATAAAAATTAATGTTAATTAGACAACACAAATTTTTGTTTATGGTCCTCTAAATTTTAATGTAAAATTATTATTCTACAATAATTCTATTCTATAATTCTTTAATTATTTAGTCATACAATAAATTTTTCCTTTAAAAACATATTTAGAATTTTACTTTACTCAACTTTTGACTCTAAATAACTAAATATAGGAAAAATATTATGATTACATAATAATTAATATAGGAGACATTAAGTTAATTAATATATGTTAAAAATAATTATGACTTATATATTGTGATTAAACTTTAGTTAATTTTTAAAATTAAGTAATAATGGTAGTTTATTATTCAACAATTTTATTCCTAAATAATTATATATTAAAAATATAGAAAAAAATATTATGAGAAAATAATAATTAATATTAAAAAGGACAATATATATTACAAAATATATTAATGATTAGAATTTAATAATATTTACTTAATCTAGAAACAAATATCACTTATATATAGTTATTAAAATTTAAATTACCATTAAAAACAAAAAATCATGATGGTAATTTATTAGTTTACAACAATTTTATGTCATATAGAATTATTTAAACACTAAATCTAGGCTTTTAGGTTTCACTCATTTAAATTTTAAACTCAAAATAACTATTTATAAATTTGAGAAATTGAAAATAAAAATTAAATATTAAATTTAAAAACTATATTAATCTGTATATTAAATAATAAAAAAATATGCATATTACTAATATTCAATTGCAAATCTTTGATAATTATTTGTTTGAACAAAATTTATAATTATTCTACAATAAATTAAATTAAAATTCAGAAAAATATTTTATGTGACGCCCCCAAAATAGGTCTACACAACCCATTTTGGGTCGCCAGAAACACGGTACAGAATTTAAATACAAATTTTATTTATACAACTGTTGAACTGTCGTACAAAATACGACAACACATAAGCTCTGAGTTTCAATACAAATATTGTTACGTATATAATACGACAATATTCATACTCAAATTATTACAATGCCATATAAAGTACAACATCAAATATTTTAAGTCTCCAAATGGATACGAGAAGATTTCTGTCCTCTTCATTCTAATGGAGTGCATTTTTGACGCTACCAAAGTTGGGTTCTCATCACCCTACTATTTTTCACCAAAATCAATTATTAAGTGAAATATAATATTCGACACACCCATCTTAGGTCCTTAATACAATTATATATTGTATGTCTTGCAGTCTTATAATGTATTGAGAAACTTCCACAGTCTCGAACTGTAAGACCTCGAATTTTATGAAATGAAAGTATTCAATTTTCTTATAATTATTATTTTATTTCGTAAATGGTTAAATTGATAAAAGGTTAAAGTTAAGGGTGATATGTGAAAATTTTTGTAAAGTATGCAAGTTGTTATAAAATATTCATTTGGTCGGAGAATATTCTTTTTGTCGGAGAATATTCGTACGACGGCACAATCATTGGTGGACCCCACAACGAAAGTATTGTCGTAGTTAGAAAACGACAGAATTATCATTTTATAAAAAATAACGGTGAAAGTGTTACCGTTAAAACTGTTGAACTACCCGGTAGTAAAAGTACAGTAATACGCGCGGTTGTATAGTAGCACACGGTATTGATTGTTGATGCTTACGTAAGAAGTCACTCAGTTATACTCAATTATTGCTACAGTAATTGTTGTATCATATCTCTCATATTATTGATTCAATTATTATCACAGTATCATCTGTATAATATGTTATATTATTAAACCAATAATTGAGACGACAAAGTTATTCATATTATTATTTGCAATATTGACAATGTCTAGAAGTTCTGTCAAGGAGAGGTTAGCTAATCTAATTGCGCACCAATAGGGAGAAATTCTTATCGGAAAGCCCCCTCTTTCCTGGAACGACCTAGTTGTTAAATATTGTGAGTTATAGTATTAATGATGAATAAGTTCGTGTTGATTAAAGATGAAATTGATAGTTCCATTGTGTGGAAATTATTAGTGTTAGTGGAAATCGATATTTATTTCGATAATAATTAATGTCTGGAGGTTATATTGACCAATCGGGTAATTAACTGGATAAATGAGTAATTAATTGCTATTATTTCACATGCTTATAACTATTTGTTCACATGTGTGTACTATTAATTCACATTCTTATACAATTAGGAGAGTTGGTGCAAGATTGATAATACTTGCATGACTAAGTTAAAAATGGAGGTATAGATGGAGGTACTATACTGTAATTAGTTTTTTCACATGATTTACTATTGATTCACGTGATTTACTATTAGGAGAGGTGGTGCAAGTTTGATAATACTTGCAGGACTAAAGTAAAAATGAAGAAAAAGAGGGAGGTATTATACTGTAATATTTTGAGCCCCAAAATGTGTAATTATTGAAACTATATTTTTCTATAAATAGAAACTTATTCTTCCTTCATTTCTCACCAATTCACTAAAGCTATAGAGCAATTATTATAAAGAAATTATAGAGAGAAAGAAGAAGAGAAGTCTGCTACCTCACTATTCCAGTATCCAGTTTCTTCTAAGGTTAGGGGTATTATTTCTTTCGTATTCATGAAGAGAGCTTCTGTTATTCCATTCTTTATTATTATGTTGGAATAACCTGTCTATGCGAAGTACCGCATACATGGTGAAATTCTTTTATTATTCCATTCTTTATTATTATGTTGGAATAACCTGTCTATGCGAAGTACCGCATACATGGTGAAATTCTTTTGTTATTCCATTCTTTATTATTCTGTTGGAATATCCTGTCTGTGCGGATTACGCATGACCTGGTTCCATTCTTTATTATTTTGTTAGAATATCATGTCTGTGTGTATTACGCATGACCTGGTTCCATTATTTATTATTCTGTTGGGAATAACCTGCCTGTGCAGTCTATCGCATGCCTGGTGAATTCTTCTGTTATTCTATTCTTTATTATTCTGTTGGGAATAACCTGTCTGTGCGGTCTATCGCATGCCTGGTGAATTCTTTTATTATTCTATTCTTTATTATTCTGTTGGAAATGATCTGTCTACGTGGATTACCGTATGGCGGATGAAAATCTATTTGCAGTTTCGTATATTCTATTATACTCGTATGAGATATCATTTCTTTTGCACTCGTCATGGAATATCATTTTCTTTGGTATTTTTCTTTTATGAGTTACTATTCACGGGTTACTATTCACCCGGTTACTATTCACTCTAGTATCATTCACTCGGGTATTCGGGACACTTTTTGTGTCGGAGTACTATTCACGAGTTACTATTAACCTAAATTATTATTCACCCGAATATTATTCACTCGGATATTTGGGGTACTTTTCATGTCAGGGTACAATTCACGAGGTTCTATTCCCGAAGTACTATTCACGGGGTACTATTTATCCGAAAAATATATTTCTTTTCTGTCCAAATTATTTTTGGTACATGAATATTATTCTTGAATTTTACTCTACAAAGCAGTATCATGTTGACAATTTGGACGTTATTGATTTATGGATAAATTAAATTATAAATCTTTAAAATTTATCCTTGAACTTATTTTATTGAATTATTATGTCATTGTCATCATCCTCATGCTTATATTGTGATGAAAGTCATCTTTGGCTTACGTGCAGAGATGGACTTGGTATGATTATGACTAGGGATTATTCGGTATAATCATTACCGTAATGTGACGAATGATGTGGTGAAAGTCTTCATTGGCCTGTAGTTCATTGATGGACAGTTGTTGGTATGATTATGACCAGAAATTATTTAGTATAATCATGACCATTGATGATTACATGAATATCATTAGCCGTGGTGCAGGGATGATTTGATTTTATTTATTAAGCTGAGTCTCAGTGATAAAGTTGATGAAAAACTTTTTAAATCATAGAAGATAGTAGATTTTATGATCTACTTGACTCTTCTAATGGATTGCTTATTTCCGCTACAGTTGTTGATCTAAAACTTGTTGTCTATTATATTCTATCAGTTGTTATACTGTTGAAGGCTAAGGATAATTTATTCTGCATTATCTTAGTCATAATATTTCTTACTGGGCTAGTTGAGCTCACCCTTTCTTTCACTGTTCTCTTCAGGAAATGAGAATATAGTTGGGACGAGTCGGGGAACGGATTGATGGTCCAGATGGTTGTTTTAGTAGTCCTCACTATTCTGTGAAATAGTGTGACAATAAATATAATGAGGACTCCATTGAGTGTGGATATTGTCTAGAGGACAATATTCTTATTAAAACTCTTAGATTATGTTTTGTCGTATGTTACACGAAAGTTGTATAATTAAGTTTGTATTTAATTTATGTACCATGTATCTGGCGACCCAAGATGGGTGATGTATACATGTTTTGGGGGTGTCACAATTGGTATCAAAGCTTAGGGATATGATCCCTGGCTGAGATGTGAGACAAGAACTAGGAGGGGAGAGACGGGAAATTCCTTCGCTAGTATGACCTACCTAAGTTTATTTGGTATTTAATTGGTTGGTTAGAGTATAGGGATAATATATGATATGTCAATTAACCCTTGTGTTTTGTGACAGTATTTGAGAATGACATCTAAAAATTTTGAGATGTACAATGGAGCAAAATAATATGACCGAGTCGGAATACGAGGCTAAATTTGTAGAGTTATCCCGGTTTGCATCCCATTTGGTCGATAATGAGGAGCGAATGACGCGAATGTTTCTAAGAGGTTTGAAATCCGATATACGTCAATACCTCATTTCTCACAAACTTTGTTTATATTCAGATATTGTGAATAGGGCTCAGTTATTGGAGCGCGATAATGAGTCAGCACAACCAAAAGGCAACGACCAACAACACGATAATAATCGTACCGGTGGCAACGGCCATCGGAACAATGATACCCATCGTGGGGGAAATTATCATGCCAAGAATGGTAACAACTTCGGTGGTAACCATGGCCAAGATAATAGGAGTGGAAATTTCAAGAAGAGAGGTTCAACAACGATGGAAAGACAACAACACCAACACTCGTTTTCAAGGAAGAAGAACGACCACCAATTGTATGCTTCAAATACGGAGGGGAGGGACATATCAGCCCAAGCTGCACGATGCAGTCCAAAGCATGTTATAATTGTGAAAAAGAAGGTCACCTAGCCCGATTTTGTCGTACACCAAAGTCAAGTCCAACTGGGACGGTGGCACCAAAGGCAGATACGGACAAAACAAAGTCGGTGGTTTTAGGAAGAGCGTTTTTCGTGACTTCTCAAAAAGCGAGTAACCCAAACGAAGTTAGCACGTGTTAGTTAATTATAAATTCTTGCGAAGTCTATACCTTATTAGATACCAGTTATACCCATTCTTTTATTTCTCTTGCTTGCGCTCAACGTTTAAATTTGACTCCGAAGAGATTAGACTTTGACTTATCTGTTGAAACTCCGTTAGGAGAAACCTTCGTTACCTCTACTGTTTATAAATCTTGTTTGATTCAAATCGACACTTTCGCGTTACCTGTCGATCTTATCTCTTTGAAAATACGTGCCTTTGATGTGATTTTAGGAATCGATTGGTTAATTACTCATCATGCTTTTTGTAAGGTTGTTAGAACCTGTTATGCAAATTCAAGCAACCAAACCACTAAAGTCAATCATTGTCATATTAAGCCATAAGTAAAGAGCCGCGATCCTTTCGCTGTTGACTTCCTTGTGTGGAATGCACCGAAGCCAGACTTTCTGTAGGGGATGCCGTGAATAACGGTGACAAGTTGATAGGTATCAATGTGATGTGATATCCAAGTCTTGGATAAGAGTCACAGTTTTGAATGACATTTCTATTGTTAATAAATTTCCTGACATATTCTTGAAGACTTCCTAGCCTACCCCTAGAGCGTGAAATCGAATTTTGTATTGACCCTAGTACAAAACTCATTTCTAAAACCCTCAAATATTTATTTACCTAAAACGATCGTATAATGTGCCAAAGACGTTGGCTCGAGCTGTTAAATATTACGATTGTACCATTCAATACCATCGTGGGAAAGCGAACGTGGTAGCTGACGCGTTGAGTAGAAGATCGTATATGTTTACGAGTAAGATGTTATTAACACAAAAACCCATTTCGTATAACTCACAAATGATGAAGATAGAGTTAAAGACTCTAGGGACCCACGTGAAGATAACGAATATATGAGTAGAATCGACTTTAATCGATAAAGTTAAAGCCATTCAAGCTACACACCCGAATCTGATGAATGTGAAGAAGAAGGTTCAAGAAGGCGTTATCTCAACCCTCGATTTAATTGGCCCATTTGAAATCCTCGATTGAGTAGGAATTGTGGTCTATAGACTCATTTTACCGCCAAGTATGTCGTATGTTCATGACGTTTTTCACGTATCGGTGTTACGTAAATATGTGGACGACCCAAACCACATTATTGAATTAGAACTAGACGAGATAGCAAAATATTTAACGTATGATGAGATACGTGTTAAAATCTTTGATAAGAAGGATCATATTCGACACTCAAAGTTTATACCTCAAGAGTTGGAATATGAAATGAAGTCAAAGTATCATCACCTCTTCGGCATACCAGGTACGTACGTAAATTTTGAGGGCAAAATTTCATAAGGAGGGGAGATTGTAAGACCCCAAATTTTATGAAATGAAAGTATTCAATTTTCTTATAATTATTATTTTATTTCGTAAATGGTTAAATTGATAAAAGGTTAAACTTAAGAGTGATATGTGAAATTTTTTACGAAGTATGTAAGTTGTTATAAAATATTCGTTTGGTCGGAAAATATTATTTTTGTCGGAGAATATTCGTATGACGGCACAATTATTGGTGGACCCCACAACGAAAGTATTGTCGTAGTTAGAAAATGACAGAATTATTATTTTATAAAAAATAACGGCAAAAGTGTTATCGTTAAAACTGTTGAACTACCCGGTAGTAAAAGTACAGTAATACGTGTGGTTGCATAGTAGCACACGGTATTGATTGTTGGTGCTTACGTAATAAGTCACTCAGTTATACTCAATTATTGCTACAGTAATTGCTGCATCATATCTCTCATATTATTGTCACAGTATCACCTGTATAATATGTTATATTATTAAACCAATATTTGAGACGACAAAATTATTCATATTATTATTTGTAATATTGACAATGTCTAGAAGTTCTGTCAAGGAGAGGTTAGATAATCTAATTGCGCGCCAATATGGAGAAATCCTTATCCGAAAGCCCCCTCTTTCCTGGGAACGACCTGGTTGTTAAATATTGTGAGTTATAATATTAATGATGAATAAGTTCGTGTTGATTAAAGATGAAATTGATAGTTCCATTGTGTGAGAATTACTAGTGTTAGTAGAAATCGATATTTATTTCGATAATAATTAATGTCTGAAGGTTATATTGACCAATCGGGTAATTAACTGAATAAATGAGCAATTAATTACTATTATTTCACATGCTTATAACTATTTATTCATATGTGTGTACTATTGATTCACATTCTTGTACTATTAGGGGAGTTGGTACAAGATTGATAATACTTGCATAACTAAGTTAAAAATAGAGGTATAGATGGAGGTACTATACTGTAATTAGTTTTTTCACATGATTTACTATTGATTTACACAATTTACTATTAGGAGAGGTGGTGCAAGTTTGATAATACTTGCAGGACTAAAGTAAAAATAAAGAAAAAGAGGGAGGTATTATACTGTAATATTTTGAGCCCCAAAATGTGCAATTATTGAAACTATATTTTTCTATAAATAGAAGCTCATTCTTCCTTCATTTCTCACCAATTCACTTAAAGCTATAGAGCAATTATTATAGAGAAATTATAGAGAGAAAGAAGAAGAGAAGTCTGCTACCTCACTATTCCAGTATCCAGTTTCTTCTAAGGTAAGGGGTATTATTTCTTTCGTATTCATGAAGAGAGCTTCTGTTATTTCATTCTTTATTATTATGTTGGAATAACCTGTCTATGCGAAGTACCACATACATGGTAAAATTCTTCTGTTATTCCATTCTTTATTATTCTGTTGGAATATCCTGTCTGTGCGGATTACGCATGACCTGGTTCCATTATTTATTATTCTGTTGGGATATCATGTCTGTGCGTATTACGCATGACCTGGTTCCATTATTTATTATTCTGTTAGGAATAACCTGTCTGTGCGGTCTATCGCATACCTGGTGAATTCTTCTGTTATTCCATTATTTATTATTCTGTTGGGAATAACCTGTCTGTGCGGTCTATCGCATGCCTGGTGAATTCTTTTATTATTCTATTCTTTATTATTCTGTTAGAAATGATCTGTCTACGTGGATTACCGCATGGCGGATGAAAATTCATTTGCAGTTTCGTATATTCTATTATACTCGTATGAGATATCATTCCTTTTGTATTCGTCATAGAATATCATTTTCTTGGTATTTTTCTTTTACAAGTTACCATTTACGAGTTACTATTCACCCAGTTACTATTCACTCTAGTATCATTCATTCGGGTATTCGGGGCACTTTTTATGTCGGAATACTATTCACGAGTTACTATTCACTGGTTACTATTCACCCGAATATTATTTACTCGAGTATTTGGGATACTTTTCATGTCGGAGTACTATTCACGAGGTTCTGTTCCTGAAGTACTATTCACGGGATAATATTTACCCGAAAAATATATTTCTTTTATGTCCAAATTATTTTTGGTACACGAATATTATTCTTGAATTTTACTCTACAAAGCACTATCATGTTGACAATTTAGACGTTATTAATTTCTAGATAAATTAAATTATAAATATTTAAAATTTATCCTTGAACTTGTTTTATTGAATTATTATGTCATTGTCATCATCCTCATGCTTATATTGTGATGAAAGTCATCTTTGGTTTACATGCAGAGATGGACTTGGTATGATTATGACCAGGGATTATTCGGTATAATCATGACCGTAATGTGACGAATGATGTGGTGAAAGTCCTCATTGGCCTGTAGTTCATTGATGGAGAGTTGTTGGTATGATTATGACCAGAAATTATTTAGTATAATCATGACCATTGATGATTACATGAATATCATTGACCGTGGTGCAGGGATGATTTGATTTTATTTATTAAGCTGAGTCTCAGCGATAAAGTTGATGAAAAACTTTTTAAATCATAGAAGATAGTAGATTTTATGCTCTACTTGACTCTTCTAATGGATTTCTTATTTCCGCTGTATTTGTTGATCTAAAACTTGTTGTCTATTATATTCTATCAGTTGTTATACTATTGAAGGCTAAGGATAATTTATTTTACATTATCTTAGTCATAATATTTCTTACTAGGCTAGTTGAGCTTACCCTTTCTTTCACTGTCCTCTTTAGGAAATGAGAATATAGCTGGGACGAGTCGGAGAACGGATTGACGGTCCAGATAGTTGTTTTGTAATGAGGACTCCATTGAGTGTGGATATTGTCTAGATGACAATATTCTTATTAAAACTCTTAGATTATGTTTTGTCATATGTTACACGAAAGTTGTATAATTAAGTTTGTATTTAATTTATGTACCATGTATCTGGCGACCCAAGATGGGTGATGTATACCTGTTTTGGGAGCGTCACACGAACCATCACACTATTCCCATGTTATACCCGCTCGACCTAGCTACACTTTTAATACATGAAAGGAATTATGATGCAAAAGGGTGAGCACAAATAGCCCAGTAAAGAATATTATGACTAAGATAATTAATTTATCAATAGCATTCATCAGTAATAAATTGGAGATTTAGAATATATGGTAGATGATAAAAGTTTTCAACCATAATTGCAGCGGAATCAACAATCCATTAGAAGAGTCAAGTAGAACATAATGTCTACTATCCTCTCCAAATTAAAAGTTCATCGTTAATAGTTCATTCATGTAATACTCATCAACAGTTCTTTGTTGTACCCAAGACTAAGAGAACTCTCATCACCTGTCTTCACCTGAACCACCAAAGATTATAGTTAAATTCACAATTCATATTTATAATCAGGTAAATCAACAATCCATCTTTGCACTACGAGCCAAAGACATGCAACTGTAAAACCAATAATCAACCGTTCATCTTTGCACGTAAGTTAAAGATATACAACTGTAAAACTAATAATCAAGAGTCCGTCTTTGCACGTAAGCCAAAGATATACAACTGTAAAATTAATAATCAACAATCCATCTTTGCACGTAAGCCAAAGAGAATTTTTACCACATCATTTGTCTGTAAAATAAATAATCCACATCACCGAATTATCCATGCACCACGGGCCAAAAATATTCGTTAATATCACATCCACGAATTATCCATGCACTACGAGCCAAGGATATTCGTTAGTATCACATCCATGAATTATCTATGCACTACGGGCCAAGTATATTCATTATTATCACATCCACGAATTATCCATGCACTACGTGCCAAGGATATTCATTAGTATCACATCCATGAATTATCCATGCACTACGGGCCAAGGATATTCATTAGTATCACATCTACAAATTATCTATGCACTACGGGCCAATGATATTCATTATTATCACATCTACGAATTATCCATGCACTATGGGTCAATGATATTCGTTATTATCACCAGTGATCATGATTATGCCAAACAACTGTTCATCAATGCACTACGGTCAAAGATGACTTTCACCACAATATAAACATGAGGATGATGACAATGATATAAGTATTCAATTAAATGAGATCAAGGATAAATTTTAAAGATTTATAATTCAATTTATCCATAGTTTAAGAATGTCCAAATTGTCAATATGATAACTGCTTTGTGGAGTAAAATTTAAGAATAATATTGTATCAAAAATAATTTGGAAAGAAAATAAATCAGTTTTTGTCATTAATAGTACCCCGAGTGAATAGTAACCCGTGAATAGTACTTCAGGAATAGTACCTCGTGAATAGTACCCCAACATGAAAAGATTAAAAATTAACAAGAATGATCAGAATAATATTTTCGTGAAAAGATACTAGATGAAGAGCAAATTTCAAGGATATTCTACTAATTTCAAAGAGTATAGAAGCAATACTTATCAACATGAGTGTAGAATTAGGAATACGAAACGAAATAATATTAATTACATACTACAGAGTATAGAAGAAAATATTATTTCATATGAATATTGAACAAAAATAATATCTTTTACAACTATTGAACGAAAATAATATTCCTTACGAATATTAAATGAAGATAATATTCTTTACGAATATTGAACGAAAATAATATTCCTTACGAATATTTAACGAAAATAAAATTCCTAACGAATACGAAAAATAATATCGTAAGCGAATATGAAATAAATAATACCTCTTACCTTAAAAAGATAGTACTTCTGACTGGTATAGCGGAGATATTCTTGAAGAAAAACTTGCACTATTTGCTACTCTCAAAATTTTCTTTACTCAAAAGAAATACGCTCAATATTATAGAAGAAGAATTCTCTGATTCTGGTGTAATTTTCATTTCTAAACTAAGCATCTTATTTATAGTAGAATAGCAGAATACTATTTAAAAAGAAAAATCACGGACTGCACAGTAATTTTCACAGGAAATCACGGGCGTTCGGCTGAATTTTTTTTATTTTACTATGCAGCACTATGTTGCACTATGCAGTACTATGCAAACACTATGCAGTATTATACAAATAATAAAATATAATATATTATATTTTACATAAAAAAACAAAACTTATATATATATATATGGGTAATGATCCATATCATGTATTTGCTATATATCAAAAATGGGTAAATAGTATCTCCACCTTACATTACAATTATCAACGGTGGGGATTAAAAAATATTACTTGCTTTCTGCTAGTTAAACTAGCGGACTGAAAAATAAATTAGAATGTCCGATAGTTAAACTAGCAGATATTACATACAATATCTGTGACACCCCCAAAATAGGTATACATCACCCATTTTGAGTCGTCAATAACATGGTACAGAAACAACTATAACTTTATTAATACAACATAAAAACTGTGAGTTTAAATACAAATATTGTCTTCTAGACAATATCCACACTCAAATAAGTCCTCATTATAATTATTGATACATTATTTTATAAAACTGGTGAGGACTACTAAACAACTTTCTAGAACTATCATTCCATACCCCGACTAGTACTCGCTACATTCTCACCTCCTGAGAAGAAAAATGGAACAGAAAAGAAAAAGGGTGAGCTCAACTAGTCCAGTAAAGAATATTATGACTAAAATAATATAGAACAAATTATCGTTAGTCCTCAACAGGGAAAAATTTAATAGAATACAATAGACAACAAATTTTAAATCAAAATTCGGAGCGGAAATAATAATTCATTAGAAGAGCTAAGTAGATGATGAAATCTACTATCATCTATGAATTTAAAAGTCCATCATCAATATTTTATCCCTGTAACATCAATCAATAAACATCTTGAATCAAATATTCGTCTTTGCACTACAGGCCAAAGATATTCATCTGTTGGTCATGTTCATCTCAACACCTGTTCATCTTTGCACTATGGGCCAAAGATATTCATCATAAAATCATTAATCTTTGCACTATAGGCCAAAGATATTCAGTTATATCATCATTTAGGACTGAGGATGATAAAAAATATTTTAAAGAAAACGAATTCAGTGAAACAAAAGAATAAATGTTAAGGATTCGTATTTCGGTTTATCTATGTCCAAGAATACCTCATAAATAATCATAGTGGAGTGAAATTTAAGAATGATCAAAATATGGATACAATCAAAGCTAGTATCCATAATAGATATCTTGGATAAAAACAAAAATTTAATTTTTTTTTTTGGTGAATAGTGCCATATTCGTGAATAGTGCCGTATACGTGAATAGTACCGTATACGTGAATAGTAACCCCGACACAAAAAGTTCTAAATTTGATAAAAAATTTAGATCAATATTTCGGCATCATGATATTGAAAGAAATAATATTATTTATAAAAAAAATAACATCCCTTACCTCAAAAAAGACAGTACTTCTAGTTGGAATACTGGATATAGTGCTGAAGAGAACTTGCACCGTATAGCAATACTCAAAGTCCTAAAATACTCACAAGAATACGCTCGATAATATAGAGAGAGAAAACTTCAGTTTCTGGTGTGATTTTCAATTCTAACCTAAGCACCCTATCTATAGAAAAATACTTAGAACACCAAAGCAGAAAATTTAATATAATATTAATATATTATATATAAATTCCTACGCTAACCTTTGAATACTGGAATTCCACATGTTTAACAACAAAATGAGCCCACCAACTTGTTAAAAACGTTTTTGTTGATATAAATAATTAAAACTTCTAAAAATTAATTATTTCGGAACCTCGAAATTTTAATAATTCATAATAAATAGTCTTTTTACCAAAAAAATTTAAACCTTATATCTTTGTCATAGGAAATATTCCGGCATAATGATATTAGAAGAAATAATATCATTTTAAAAAAAATAGTATCCCTTAACTCGAAAGAATAGTACTTCTGGCTGGAATACTGAATATAGTGTTGAAGGGAACTTGAACCGTATTACAACACTCAAAGTATCAAAATACTCACAAGAATGCGTTCAATATATCGAGAGAGAAAGAGAGATAAAAACTTTAGTTTCTGGTGTGATTTTCAATTCTAACCTAAGCACCCTATTTATAGGAAAATGCTTAGAACACCAAAGTAAAAAATTTAATATAATATTAATATATATAATCAAATTTCTTACGCCCACTTTCTTAGATCTGAATTTAGCCATTTACATCACATGCAAGACCCACAATAATGACCAAAAACGTTTTTCATATTAAAACTAATTAAAACTTTCAAAAATCAATTATTTCAGAACTTCGGAGCTTCAATAATTCATAATAAATAGCCCTTTTGTCAAAAAAATTTAGACCTTATGTCTTTTCCATAGAAAATTCTATTCTCTACAACTTTGCAGAAGAAAATTTTTCTAAATTCCAAACAGAAATTGACCGAAATTCACAAACGGGCGATTCTACAAGCTATAATCAAATTTCAGTCAAGAAATGGGTCAACTGACACACAAAACATGTGTTAATCATTTAATGCAACAAAAATACTCTTTCTCCTCATATACTCATATATCCCACATTCATTATAAAAATATCATCATTATTATATTATAATAATAAAATATTATTTTATCAGAAAAGATAAAATATCAATTTTTAACAATTATCACTTTAAAAAAAAATTCTCCATCTATATCCACATAAAATGAATATTTTTCTCATCATATAAATCAATAATTAATTATTCACAAATAATATTACCGAATCACAATACTGACAACCAGGCATTTCCCAAGAAAGAGTAGGCTTTCCAATAAGAATTTCTCCTTACTGGCGCGCAATTAGATGACCAAACCTCTCCTTAGACAGAACTTTCTAGACATTACCAATAATGTTATCTAATAATATTATTCAGATAATATGAATTATTGTTTCGATAATGGAAAATACTGTGTAGTGACAATAATTGAAACAACAATAATATAAAATATCAACGCAATAATTATTGAATTAATAAAATACTGAACAGTAATTACTATAACAATTATTGAGTAGTGCCTTCTTACGTAAGAATCAATAATTGGTGCAATACCGTGTGCTATTGTGTTTTAACAACCGAGTATTTCAACAGTATTAACGGTAACAACTACGCCGTTATTTATAAACAACGTATACTTGTCGTTTTTTTCATCCAATCGCGTTTCGTTATGGGGCCCACAAAAGATTGCGTCGTCGTACGAATATTTCCCGACAAGAAGAATATTCTACGACCAAACGAATATTCCTCGACAACAATGAATATTTTATAACCACTTGCTTATTTAAAATATTTGTACATTTTACCCATAACTAACCTCATTAATCAATTCAACCCTTACTATTTCAAAATAATAGATAGAGGAAATTAAATTTAATTTATTAATAATTTGGGGTCTTGCAACCTCCCCTCCTTATGAAATTTCGTCCTCAAAATTTACGTACGTACCTGGTGTTTCGAAAAGATGAGTATACCTCACTTTCATATCCGTTTTTAACTCCCAGGTCATTTCCTCAATAGCATGGTTCCTCCACAAAACTTTAACTTGTGGTATGACCTTTGTGCGTAGGACATGCTCTTTCCTATCCAAGATCTTGACAAGTACCTCTTCGTACGTTAAGTCTTCGGCTATCTCGTCCGGTTCTAACTCAATAACATGGTTCGGGTCTTTCACATATTTACGAAGCACGGATATGTGAAAAATATTATGAACACGAGACATACTTGGAGGTAACGCGAGTCTATAGGCCACATTTCCTCTCTTCCCAAATCTTATAACTCCCTTCCATGGAGCCACACGCAATAATACATGATCTCCAATATTAAATTCTACGTCCTTTCGATGAAGATCCGCATAACTCTTTTGTCGATCTTGTGTCGTTTGTATACGTTGTCGAATCATTTGGATATTTTCTGTAGTAATACGTACCAACTCGGATCCCAACAATGTTACTTCACCCACCTCATCCCAATATATTGGAGAGAGACACTTTCGTCCATATAATGCTTCGAATGGAGCCACCCCTATACTTGCCTGATAACTATTGTTGTAAGAGAATTCCACCAATGGTAAATACTTATCCCAACTCTATTTGAAGTCCAGGACACAGAGTCTTAATAAATCTTCAAGAGTTTGAATTGTCCTCTCCGATTGTCCGTCCGTTTGAGGATGGTATGCCGAACTAAATCGTAAATCCGTGCCCATAGCTTTTTGCAAACTAACCCAAAATCTTGAAGTGAATCTTGGGTCACGATCTGAAACTATGGATACTGGCATGCCATGAAACCTCACAATCTCATTCACGTACATACTAGCAAGACGTTCAAGGGAATAAGTCTCCCGTATCGGCAAGAAATGAGCAGACTTAGTTAATCTATCAATAATTACCCAAATAACATTTATGCCTTGAGAAACCGTGGGAAGACCCAAAACGAAATCTATGGTAATATGTTCCCACTTCCATTTCAGAATCTTAAGTGGTTGCAATGGACCCTTTGGCACTTGATGCTCCGCTTTTACACGTTGACAAGTTAAATACCTCAAGATAAACTTTGCAATCTCTCTCTTCATATTGTTTCACCAAAATGTATGTCGAAGATCACGATACATTTTGGTACTTTCAAGATGGATTGCAAATGGTGTATTGTGTGTCTCCATCATGATCTTGTACTTCAAATCAGAATTATTAGGAACACAAAGTCTGGAGTGGACTCGAAGTATTCCTTCTTCATCGATTCTTGCTTCTAGAATATCACCTTCTTGCACTTTTTTCTTCATACGCATCAGCTCCGGATCTGTGGCTTGAGCAACTTTAACTTTTTTGATTAAAGTTGGTTCTATACGTATACTTGACATCATTGCATTGGTCCTCGGAGTCTTGACTTCTATCTTCATCTTTTGTAAATCACACCAAATGGGCCTTTGTGTTGACAACATCGCACTCGTTCCCGCGTATGATCTTCTACTCAATGCGTCGGCTTCCACGTTCGCTTTTCCAGGATGATATTGAATGGTATGGTCATAGTCTTTCAACAACTCGAGTCAACGTCGTTGCCGCATCTTGAGTTCTTTTTGAGTGAAGAAATATTTGAGGCTTTTATTGTCTGAATATATCTCCACTTTCTCCCCATATAGATAGTGCCTCCAGATCTTTAGCGCGAAAACGACTGCTGCCAACTCTAGATCATGAGTATGATAATTCCTCTCATATTCTTTAAGTTGTCATGAGGTATAGGCTATGACTTTCTCACGTTGCATGAGAACACATCTTAGCCCTTTGCCTGAAGCATCGCTGTTGATAACAAATCCATCCAAACCAGATGGTATGGTCAAAACAGGTGCCGAAATGAGTCTCTCTTAAGCTCTTGGAAACTCTTCTCGCATTCCTCGCTCTATACGAATTTGATATCTTTCCGAGTCAGCTGAGTTAATGGAGTAGCGATTTGAAAAAATCCTTCCACGAATCTCCGATAATAACCAGCTAAGCCCAGAAAGCTACGTACTTTGGTCACCGACTTCGGTTGTTCTCAACTTTGTATTGCCTCAATCTTCGCCGGGTCAACAGATACTCCATATTTTGACACCACGTGCCCAAGGAATGCTACTTCCTCAAGCCAGAACTCGCATTTCTTTAACTTGGCATATAACTTATTTTCACGAAGCCTTTGGAGTACCAGCTTTAAATGGTGTTCATGATCTTCACGACTTTTGGAATATATGAGGATGTCATCAATAAAAATAACAACGAACTGATCCAAATATTCCTTGAATACTCGGTTCATCATATCCATGAAAGCCGCAGGAGCATTAGTCAATCCAAAAGACATGACTAAGAATTCATAATGCTCGTACTGAGTTCTAAAGGCAGTCTTTGGAATATTCTCAGTTCTAATCTTCAGTTGATGATATCTAGAACGAAATCGATTTTTAAAAAGAATTGTGCTCCTTGCAACTAGTCAAACAAGTCATCAATACGAGGTAGCGGATACCTAATCTTGATAGTGACATGGTTTAATTTCTGGTAGTTGATACAAAGTCGCATACTCCCGTCTTTCTTCTTTACGAATAAAACAGGAGCATCCCAAGGAGATGTACTAGGACAAATGAAACCGATGTCCAACAACTCCTGTAGTTGGACCTTTAACTTCTGAAGTTTAATAGGAGTCATTCTATATGGGATTTTAGAAATGGGCTTTGTACCAAGTTCAAGATCAATAAAGAATTCAACTTCACGTTCCGGATGTAGACCGGGAAGTTCTTCAGAAAATACGTCAGGAAAGTCAATAACAATAGGAATATTATTCAAATATGACGTGTCTTTATTCAAATCCATAACATGGGCTAAGAAAGCTTGACATCCGTTTTTAATAAACGAATAGCTTTATGACTTGATATAACAGTGATTGATTTTAATGGCTTAGTTGCTTGAATTCGCACAACAGGTTGGTTAGGAATATGAAAACTAACAACCTTCCCAAAACAATCAATTTTGGCATGATGAGTAGTTAACCAATAAATCCCTAAAATCACGTCAAATGCAAGTATCTTTAAGAGATAAGGTCAACAAGTAAGGTGATGGTGCCAACTTGGATCAAACAAGATTTATAAACAGTGGATGTGATGAAAGTTTCTCCTAACGGAGTTTCAATAGATAAGTCAAAGTCCAATTTCTTAGGTGTCAAGTTTAAACGTTGAGCACAAGTAGGAGAAATAAATGAATGGGTAGCACCGGTATCTAGTAAGGTATAAACTTCGCAAGAATTTATGATTAGCTTACCCGTGATCACCTCGTTTGGGTTCTTCGCATTTTGACCAGTCACAACAAACACTCTTCCAGGAACAGTTGACTTTGACTTTTCTGGGATAGCCTTTTGAGTCACCATCCCCGTTGGACTTGGTTTTGTTACAGTACAATCTCGAGCGATGTGTCCTTCCTTTCCACAATTATAACATACCTTAAACTGTTATGGATAGTTTAGGCTGATATGTCCTTCTTTTTTGCACTTATAGCATATGACCGGCGGTCGTTCTCCTCCCTTGGAACTAGTTGATGCTGGTGCTGACATCTTCATATTGTCATTGTTGAATTTCTTTTTTTTAAAATCTCCTCCCGACTCGCTTCTTCTATTCTCATAGCCGTGATTACCACCAGAGTGGTTGCCGCTCTTATCCGTATTTTTCTTTCTCCGCTGGTTATCATTGTTCTGATGACTGCTGTCACCGGTATGATCCTAGTTGTGGTCCCTCGGTTGAACGTACTCGTTATCTCGCTCTAATAATTGAGCCCTGTTGACAACATCTGAATAGAGAGAAAATTTATGTGAAATGAGATATTGACGTATGCCGAATTTCAAACCTCTCAGAAACATCTGTGTCATGCGTTCCTCATTCTCCACCAAATAAGGTGCAAACCTGGACAACTCTATAAACTTCACCTCGTATTGGGACACCGTCATGTTATTCTGCTCCAGTTTAAAAAACTTTACCTCCTTCATATGACAAATACTTTCAGGATAGTACTTGTCATTGAACAGTTTCTGAAACGTTTCTCAAGACATTCTAAGTGCGGCTGGATGGGTACGCTTTACAGATTCCCACTAGTAATCTGCCTCATTATGGAATATAAAGGTGGTGAATGGAACCTTCTGTTCTTCTGAGCATCCCAAGATATCGAATATCTTAGTAATTTGTTTGACCCACGTCTCTGCCTTAATCGGATCTGGCTTTTCCCAGAATTCTGGTGGTCCCAACTCCTTGAACTTCTTGGCTGTGACAAACCGTAAATTACTATCATTTCCTCTTGTATTTTGAACACGATTCTCCCACGTCTGATTATGCATGAACTGCAAAAAGCTTCTAAACATCCCATCGTTCATCATCTGCTCAGTGGTGTTGTTCACAGGAGGAACATTGCCAGCCTGTTGCACGTTTTCCTCGTTGGTGAGTACAGACGTCTCCACGATTTCGTTTACTCCACTGTTAACATTCTCAGTTACCATTCTTAAATACTGCCATAAAACAAGGGTTAATTAAACAAATTAACAAATTACATAATACCCCTATATTATGACTGACCAACAAATAAGCTTATGTTTGACACACTAGCGAAGGATTTACTCGTCTCTCCCCTCCTCGTACTATTCTCCGATCTCCGCCAGAGACCATATCCCTAAGCTCTGATACCAACTGTGACACCCCCAAAATAGGTATACATCACCCCTTTTGAGTCGTCAATAACATGGTACAGAAAAAACTACAACATTATTAATACAACATAAAAACTGTGAGTTTAAATACAAATATTGTCTTCTAGACAATATCCACACTCAAATAAGTCCTCATTACAATTATTGATACATTATTTTATAAAACTGGTGAGGACTACTAAACAATTTTCTAGAACCATCATTCCATAACCCGACTAGTACTCGCTACATTCTCGCCTCCTGAGAAGAAAAATACAACAGAAAGGAAAAAGGGTGAGCTCAACTAGCCCAGTAAAAAATATTATGACTAAGATAATATAGAACAAATTATCGTTAGTCCTCAACAGGAAAATTTTTTTAATAGAATACAATAGACAACAAATTTCAAATCAAAATTCGCAGCGAAAATAATAATTCATTAGAAGAGTTAAGTAGAGGATGAAATCTACTATCATCTATGAATTTAAAAATCCATCATCAATATTTTATCCTTGTAACATCAATCAATAAACATCTTGAATCAAATATTTATCTTTGCACTACAGGCAAAAGATATTCATCAGTTGGTCATGTTCATCTCAACACCTGTTCATCTTCGCACTACGGGCCAAAGATATTCATCATAAAATTATTAATCTTTGCACTACATGCCAAAGATATTCAGTTATATCATCATTTAGGACTGATGATGATGAAAAATATTTTAAAGAAAACGAATCCAGTGAAACAAAAGAATAAATGTTAAGGATTCGTATTTCGGTTTATCTATATCCAATAATACCTCATAAATAATCATAGTGGAGTAAAATTCAAGAATGATCAAACATGGATACAATCAAAGCTAGTATCCATAATAGATATCTTGAACGAAAATGAAAAATTAATTTTTTTTGGTGAATAGTGCCGTATTCGTGAATAGTGCCGTATACGTGAATAGTAACTCCGACACAAAAAGTTCTAAATTTGATAAAAAATTTAGATCAATATTTTGGCATCATGTCATTGAAAGAAATAATATAATTTATAAAAAAAAATAACATCTCTTACCTCAAAAAAGACAGTACTTCTAGTTGGAATACTGGATATAGTGCTGAAGGGAACTTGTACCGTATAGCAATACTCAAAGTCTTAAAATACTCACAAGAATACGCTCGATAATATAGAGAGAGAAAGAGAGAGAAAACTTCAGTTTCTGGTGTGATTTTCAATTCTAACCTAAGCACCCTATTTATAAAAAAATACTTAGAACACCAAAACAAAAAATTTAATAAAATATTTGTATATTATATATAAATTCCTACACCAACCTTTGAATGCTGGAATTCCACATGTTTAACAAAAAAAATGAGCCCACCAACGTGTTAAAAACGTTTTTGTTGATATAAATAATTAAAACATTCAAAAATCAATTATTTCGAAACCTCAGAACTTCAATAATTCATAATAAATAGCCTTTTTATCAAAAAAATTTAAACCTTATAATTCTTTTATAGGAAATTCCATTTTCTACAACTTTACAGAAGAAAATTTTTTCAAATTCTAAATAGAAATTAACCGAAATCCACAAACGGACGATTCTACAAGCTATAATCAAATTTCAGTCAAGAAATGGGTCCACCGACACACAAAACATGTGTTAATCATTTAATGCAACAAAAATACTATTTCTACTCATATACTCATATATCCCACATTCATTGTAAAAATATCATCATTATTATATTATAATAATAAAATATTATTTTATCAGAAAAGATAAAATATCGATTTTTAACAATTATCACTTTAAAAAAAATTCCTTTTATATCCACATAAAATGAATATTTTCCTCATCATATAAATTAATAATTAATTATTCACAAATAATATTACAGAATCACAATACTGACAACCAGGCAGTTTTCAAGAAAGAGGGGGCTTTCTAATAAGGATTTCTCCTTACTGGCGCGCAATTAGATGACCAAACCTCTCCTTAGACAGAACTTTCTAGACATTACCAATAATATTATCTAATAATATTATTCAGATAATATGAATTATTACTTCGATAATAAAAAATACTGTGTAGTGACAATTATTGAAACAACAGTAATATAAAATATCAACGCAACAATTATTGAATTAATAAAATACTGAACAGTAATTACTGCAATAATTATTGAGTAGTGTCTTCTTACGTAAGAATCAATAATTGGTGCAATACCGTGTGCTACTGTGTTTTAACCACCGCGTATTCCAACAGTATTAACGATAACAACTATACCGTTATTTATAAACAACTTATACTTGTCGTTTTTTTCATCCAAATGTTTTTCGTTATGGGGCCCATAAAAGGCTGCGCCGTCGTACGAATATTTCCTGACAGGAAGAATATTCCACGACCAAACGAATATTCCCCGACAACAATGAATATTTTATAACCACTTACTTATTTAAAATATTTGCGCATTTTACCCATAACTAACCTCATTAATCAATTCAACCCTTACCATTTCAAAATAATAAATAGAGAAAATTAAATTTCATTTATTAATAATTTGGGGTCTTACAATATCTCCGATTCTGTTAAGTACAGTAACATTTCTAAAGTCTTGAGTATTAGTGATTTATGACATGACATTAAAATTGAATCCTTTTTTTAATCTACTACTTACCCTTGCTTGTTAGTTAAAATTTAAAATGAATTATAATTTAATATAAGATATTTTTAGTTGTAATTTATAAATAAATAAAAATATTTGGTATTATTTTTATTTATAAGTCAAAAATAAGTGAAATAAATTATGACTTGTAAAGATGTTTTACTGAAATGACTTATAAATTAAAATAAATTGTAAGGATTATTAAAATAAGGATAAAAGAGTCATTACATTTAGTCAAACTTACTTGTTTTAAAATAACTTATATGTTATTTTTTAAAAATAATAAATTATTATTTCTTAAAAATTACTTATAAGTCAATTTATAAATTACAAAGTAGGTCATATAAGAACGTTCACATACACAATAAAAAAATTACTTAAAAATTAATTTGACCAAGTTATAAAGTAATGATCAAACAACCACTAAATATTAGTAGTAGTTTTTCTACCTGTGTTCTAAAAAAATTAAAAATTTACTCCCTTTGTTCTACACTACTGAGTAAATTACTAAAAACGTCAAAATTAATGACACAACTTGTTTTCATTAACGTTTCTTTGTTTCATGAAAAATATATTTTTTGGTGTTTGGAAAATAGAGTTAAATGTAAATTAATTTATTTTAACCGTAAATAAAAACTAACAACATCTGGATTGAAACTAAATGTAATGACTCTTTTACCCTTATTTTAATAATCTTTATAATTTATTTTAATTTATAAGTCATTTCGGTAAAACATCTTCACAAGTCATAATTTATTTAACTTAATTTTTGACTTATAAATAAAAATAATACCAAATATTTTTATTTATTTATAAATTATTATAACGCCCCCAAAATAGGTCCATTCCACCCAACCTATTCCGAGTCTCCAAATACATGGTACAGAAAATAACTACAACTTTATTACAATAATTGTCGTGCAAAATACAACTGTGACTCTCATCACTACCTTGGATAGCACGTCACAATGGCACTTTACATAAAGGTATAGTCAAAAACTGTTTTAAAAATTAAAATCTTTGGGAAGTGCTCAAGGAAATCCTCGTACATGGGAGCCCATGCGTCTAGGTTATGATAGATATCATATGTCCACAAAATTAATCTTGGTTGATCCAATAGACCCCAAAGAAAAACGATAAGATTACTATCATATTATTTCTAATTGTGAGTCTTCTCTTGACATATCATTATCTCAACTGTCTCTAATTTAGAGTTATACTTCAACCAAACACCAAGATTATATAGGTAATGCTCGTACATATACTCAGCAAGTGGATGTGCACAACCCTGTCTTATGATGATATGAGGTTGTATGTCATTAGACATCTTGTATGATAGTGGTAAAATACCCTTCCAACGTTGGGTTCGCCTCACCCTATTTGATTCACCAAATATAACTACTAAATGATGTATAAAATACAACACACTTTTCAATACTGTTTAGACCTCCACAGCTAGAAACTACCGTTTTATTTCCTTGTTACCCTCGCTCGACCCAGCTACACTCTTATTACCTGAAAGAAATTATGAAGCAAAAGGGTGAGCTCAACTAGCTCAGTAAAGAATATTATGACTAAAGATAAATAAATTATCAATAGCCTTCAACAGTAATAAATCAGAGATTTAGAACATATGGTAGATGATAAAAAATTTCAACCATAGTTACAGCGGAACGAACAATCCATAAAGTCTATTATCTTCTCCATATTAAAAGTCCACCAACAATATTTTATCCCTGTAATATAAATCAACAGTTCTTGTCCACATTCATGTGAATAACTCATAATCATATTTGTGATTCTAAATTCCTCTTCTCATCCAGGACAAAGATAATTTTCTTCACTTGTCTTTACCTAAAATATCAAAGATTATGGTTATACCAAATCACAGTTCCTGTTCATAATCATACTAATAAATTCATCTTTGTACTACGGGCCAAAGATATTCGTCAACCGTTTATCTTTGCACTACTGGCTAAAGATATTCAACAACAGATCATCTTTGCACTAAAGGCCAAAGATATTCAACAACAGATCATCTTTGTACTACGGGCCAAAAATATTCAACAACAGGTCATCTTTGCACTACGGGCCAAAGATATTCATATCTCAAAGAAACACATAATCATTTCAGAATTTATATAAACCATAATTATAACCATGTTGATCAATTTACCTTTGCACTTAAGCTAAAGATATTCAATTAAAACTTCAATGGTCATGATCATACAAGTCAATAATTCATCTTTACACTACTGGCCAAAGAGAACCCATAGTCACGATTATACCAATAATATACCCATCTTTACACTCAAGTCAAAGATAAACATCATCATTAGGGTTATAAAAATGTTATATCTGATAATAAAAATAATATAATCAACATATAGATTTAATCTTAAGAGTAAGATTCATAAATCAACGATAATTTAGTCAGTAAAAAAACCAATTTTATCGTAAATAGTACCTCATAAATAGTAACTCGTGAATAGTAACTCATGAATAGTAATTCATGAATTGTAATCCCGGCATGAAAAAGGTAGAAATTCTACAATAAAATCCATACCAATATTTTGATATAATAATATTGAAAGAATAATATTTCTTAAACTTATAAATAATTTATTTTAATTGTTTACACTTACTAAATAATGCATTTAATCATCCTAAAATACCAAACTCATAAGATTTTATCACCAATAATCAAAACCCTCATCAAAAATCTGCATATACCTTATATAGGATACTCAAGCCGTAAAATCCTATTTTTTAATTTTCTTACTTCTCATAACATATTTAATTCATTTACTCATAACTAGTCTATTTTTAAGAAAAATACCAAATCAGTCCCAGAAATATTTCTTTTCTGGGATTTGGCAGAATATAGTCACATATTGAACATATATTTTTTTTAAAATTTTTAAAATTCATTTACTATCTTTCATATGGCCAAAACTGCCGAATATTTAGACATTTATCATAAATTGTACTTTGTACAAAAATTCCAAAATTTACAGAGTATACTTCTGTTATATACATGTACTCCCAATAAAAAGTTCACCAATTTTGGAGTTAACCACAAGGAGTTATAAGGGTTTACTTTTAAAATAGTCTTTTCCCATTAAATTCATAACACTTAATCTATACATCCAAAAGTTACCATTTTTGGACACAATCTAGAAAACTCATCAAATTATCATTTCAAATTTTTCCAAAATTTTTGAAGATCAGAAAAATTACGAAACTGAAAAACATAATAACCCTTAAAATTCCTTACCTCAAAAGAGCAGTACTTCTGATTGAATTTCGGATATAGTGCTGACAGAAACTTGCATTGAATAGCAACTCTCAAAGTATCTAAATACTCACAAAATACGCTGGATAATATAGAGAGAGAAAGAGAGAAAGCTTATGTTTCTGGTGTGATTTTCAATTCTAACTTAGCCCTCTATTAATAGAAAAATGTTAGCACGCCGAAGCAGACTTGACCTGCTACCTGATGGCATTACTTGTTACTATTGCCACCCACCACATTTGAAATAAAATTCAACACATTTCTTTACCAACCACAAGTGGGGCCCACTCAATTCTAGAATTTTCCACCGAAATCATTTATAAACCTAATTTCTGAATCAGTCACCACTTAAAATTCATAACAAATTATACGTTAATTTTTAACGGTTCAAAATTTGTGGGCATATACTCAACTTATATATGTATAACATATCCAAAAATCACAACGATCCAACGGTCAGATTAAAAATTATAACTCACGCAATATATCTCAAGAACAGTGATTTAATTTTTAATACCTCCATTCCGACAAAAATACCTCAATATTAATTCCTTCAATTATATCCACATAAAATAAATATATCTATCATTTACATCCACATCAGATAAATATTTTCTTATCATATAAATCAATAATTAATTATTCACAAATAATATTATAGAATCATAATTATGACAACTAGGCCGTTCCCAGGAAAGAGGGGAATTTCCGATAAGGATTTTTCCTTACTGGCGCGTAATTAGGTGACCAAACCTCTCCTTGACAGAACTTTCTAGACATTGCCAATAATGTTATCTAATAATATTATTTAAATAATATGAATTATTAATCTGATAATAGAGATACTGTGCAGTGACAATTATTGAATCAACAATAATATAAAATATCAACGCAGCAATTATTGAATCAATAAAATAAAATATTAAATAGTAATTACTGTAACTATTATTGAGTAGTGCCTTCTTACGTAAGAATCAATAATTCAAAAATACTGTGCAATACCGTGTGCTACTGTGCAACAACGCGTATTACATTACTTTACCCATCGGGTATTCTAACAGTGTTAACGGTAACGATTACGCCGTTATTTATAAAAATTTAAATTTGTCGTTTTCTTCATCCGACAGTTATTTTGTTATGGGGCCCACAAATGGCTGCACCGTCGTACGAATATTTTTCGACAGAAAGAATATTCCACGACCAAACGAATATTCTCCGACAACAATGAATATTGTATAACAACTTGTTTATTTTGAAAAATTGGCATATTTCACCCATAATCAAAGCATTATATTAAATTAACACCTTATTATTCACAATAATAAATAGAGAAAATTCGATTTTATTCATTAAAAAGTTGGGGTCTTACAATTACAACTAAAAATAACGTATACTAAATTATAATTCATTTTAAATTTTAACTTACAAGCAAGGGAAAGTAGTAGATTAAAAAAAGGATTCAGTTTTAATGTCACGTCATAAATCACTAATACTCAAGACTTTACAAATGTTATTGTACTTAACAGAATTGAAGATATTGTATGGATATTACATTCGCTAGTTTAACTAGCGGAAAGTGAGTAATATTTTTTAATCCCCACCGTTGATAATTGTAATGTAAGGTGAATATGCTATTTGTCCATTTTTGATCCATATTAAATATATGCTATGAATCATTACCCTATATATAAATGAGTAAGTGGGGGTCTATATAATAAACCAAATTTATAATAAATTCTTCATAAAAAAAACTCTCTATTTATCTCAATTCACTTGGCTTCTCAAAACACATTTTTGATCAACAATTATTCATCATTAATATTATAACTCATAATATTAACAACAAGATCATTTTCAGGAAAGAGGGGGCTTTCCAATAAGGACTTCTCTTTATTGGCGCGCAATTAGCTAGGTGACCAAACCCCTTTTCTAGACAAAATTTTTTATACATTGTCAATAATACAAATAATATTATGAATAACTTTATCGTCTCAATTATTGATTTAATAATATAAAATATTGTATAGATGATACTGTGACAATAATTGAATCAATAATGTGAGATACTATGCAGCAACTACTGTGACACCCCCAAAATAGGTATACATCACCCATTTTGAGTCGTAAATAATATGGTACAGAAACAACTACAACTTTATTAATATAACATAAAAATTGTGAGTTTAAATACAATTATTGTCTTCCAGACAATATTCACACTCAAATAAGTCCTCATTACAATTATTGACACATTATTATACAAAAATGGTGAGGATTAATAAACAATTTTTTAGAACCATCATTCCATACCTCGACTAGTACTCGCTACATTCTCGCCTCCTGAGAAGAAAAATACAACAGAAAGGAAAAAGGGTGAGCTCAACTAGCCCAGTAAAAAATATTATGACTAAGATAATATAGAACAAATTATCATTAGTCCTCAACAGGAAAATTTTTAATAAAATACAATAGACAACAAATTTTAAATCAAAATTCGCAGCGGAAATAATAATTCATTAGAAGAGTTAAGTAGAGGATGAAATCTACTATCATCTATGAATTTAAAAATCCATCATCAATATTTTATCCATGTAACATCAATCAATAAATATCTTGAATCAAATATTTATCTTTGCACTACAGGCAAAAGATATTCATCAGTTGGTCATGTTCATCTCAACACCTGTTCATCTTTGCACTACGGGCCAAAGATATTCATCATAAAATCATTAATCTTTACACTACAGGCCAAAGATATTCAGTTATATCATCATTTAGGACTGAGGATGATGAAAAATATTTTAAAGAAAACGAATCTAGCGAAACAAAAGAATAAATATTAAGGATTCGTATTTCGGTTTATCCATGTCCAAGAATACCTCATAAATAATCATAGTGGAGTAAAACTTAAGAATGATCAAAACATGGATACAATCAAAACTAGTATCCATAATAGATATTTTGGACGAAAAATAAAAATTTAATTTTTCTGTGAATAGTGGCATATTCGTGAATAGTGCCGTATACGTGAATAGTAACCCCGACATAAAAAGTTCTAAAAAAATTCAGATCAATATTTCGGCATAATGATATTGGAAAAAATAATATAATTTATATAAAAAAATAATATCCCTTACCTCGAAAGACAGTACTTCTGACTGAAATACTGGATATAGAGCTGAATGAAACTTGCACCGTATAGCAACACTCAAAGTCTTAAAATACTTACAAGAATACGCTCGATAATATAGAGAGAGAAAGATTTCAGTTTCTGGTGTGATTTTTAATTCTAACCTAAGCACCCTATTTATAGAAAAATGCTTAAAACACCAAAGCAGAAAATTTAATAAAGTATTAATATTTATTAAAAAATCATACGCACTATTTGAATTCTCATTTCAGCACATTTACCATAGCCCACCAACACACAAAACTTTCAAAAAACGTTTTTCTTAAAAATAATAATTAAAACTTTCAAAAAATCAATTATTTCGGAACTTCGAAACTTCAATAATTCATAATAAATAGAACTTTTATCAGAAAAATTTGAATCTCATGTCTTTTTCATAGAAAATTTCATTATCTATAACTTTGTAGAAGAAAGTTTTTCCAAATTCTAAACAAAAATTGACCGAAATCCACAAACGGACGATTCTACAAGTTATAATCAAATTTTAGTCAAGAAATAGGTCCACCGACACACAAAACATGTGTTAATCATTAAATGTAACAAAAATACTCTTTCTACTCATATACTCATATATCCCACATTCATTATAAAAATATCATCATTATTATATTATAATAATATAATAAAATATTATTTTATTAGAAAAGATAAAATATCGATTTTCAACAATTGTCACTTTAAAAAAAATTTCTCCATCTATATCCACATAAAATGAATATTTTCCTCATCATATAAATCAATAATTAATTATTCACAAATAATATTACCGAATCACAATACTGACAACCAGACAGTTCCTAGGAAAGAGAGGGCTTTCCAATAAGGATCTCTCCTTACTGGCACGCAATTAGATGACCAAACCTCTCCTTAGACAGAACTTTCTAGACATTGTCAATAATGTTATCTAATAATATTATTCAGATAATAAGAAATAATGCTTCGATAATAGAAAATACTGTGCAGTGACAATTATTGAAACAAGAGTAATATAAAATATCAACGCAATAATTATTGAATTAATAAAATATTAAACAGTAATTACTGTAATAATTATTGAGTAATGCCTTCTTACGTAAGAATCAATAATTGGTGCAATATCGCGTGCTACTTTGTAACAACGCGTATTACTATTTTTAACCACCGGGTATTCCAACAATATTAACGGTAACAACTACGCCGTTATTTATAAACAACTTATACTTGTCATTTTTTTCATCCAATCGCTTTCCGTTATGGGGCCCATAAAAGACTACGCCGTCGTACGAATATTCCCTAACAGGAAGAATATTCCACGACCAAACGAATATTCCCCGACAACAATGCATATTTTATAACCAGTTGCTTATTTAAAATATTTGCGCAATTTACCCATAACTAACCTCATTAATCAATTCAACCCTTACTATTTCAAAATAATAAATAGAGAAAATTAAATTTTATTTATTAATAATTTGGGGTTTTACAACCTCCCCTCCTTATGAAATTTTGCCCTCGAAATTGACGTACGTACCTGGTATTTCGAAAAGATGAGGATACCTCGCTTTCATTTCGGTTTTCAACTCCCAAGTCATTTCCTCAACAGCATGGTTCCTTCATAAAACTTTAACTTATGGTATGACCTTTGTGCGTAGGACATGCTCTTTCCTATCCAATATCTTGACAGGTACCTCCTCGTACGTTAAGTCTTCAGCTATCTCATCCGGTTCTAACTCAATGGCGTGGTTTGGGTCTTTCACATATTTACGAAGCACATATATATGAAAAACATTATGAACACGAGACATACTTGGAGGTAACGCGAGTCTATAGGCCACATTTCCTACTCGGTCAAGAATCTGAAATGGACCAATAAATCGTGGATTGAGCTTTCCTCTCTTCCCGAATCTTGTAACTCCCTTCCATGGAGCAACACGTAACAATACATGATCACCAATATCAAATTCCACGTCCTTTCGATGAAGATCCGCATAACTCTTTTGTCGATCATGTGCCATTTGTATACATTGTCAAATCATTTGGATCTTTTCCGTAGTCATACGTACTAACTCGGGTCCCAACAATGTTGCTTCACCCACCTCATCCCAACATATTGAAGAGCGACACTTTCATTCATACAATGCTTCGAATGGAGCCACACCTATACTTACCTGATAACTGTTGTTGTAGGAGAATTCCACCAATGGTAAATACTTATCCCAACTACCTTTGAAGTCCACGACACAGAGTCTTAATAGATCTTCAAGAGTTTGAATAGTCCCCTCCGATTGTCCATCCGTTTGAGGATGGTATGGCGAACTAAAACGTAAATCTGTGCCCATAGCTTTTTCAAACTAACCCAAAATCTTGAAGTGAATCTTGGGTCACGATCTGAAACTATGGATACTGGCATGCCATGCAACCTCACAATCTCATTCACGTACATACTAGCAAGACGTTCAAGGGAATAAGTCTCCCGTATCGGCAAGAAATGAGCAGACTTAGTTAATCTATCAATAATAACCCAAATAACATTTATGGCTTGAGAAACCGTGGGAAGACCCGTAACGAAATCCATGGTAATATGTTCCCACTTCCATTTCGGAATCTCAAGTGGTTGCAATGGACCCTTTGGCACTTGATGCTCTGCCTTTACACGTTGACAAGTTAAACACCTCGAGATAAACTTTGCAATCTCTCTCTTTATATTGTTCCACCAAAATGTATGTCGAAGATCACGATACATTTTGGTACTTCCAGGATGAATTGCAAACAGTGTATTATGTGCCTCCATCATGATCTTGTACTTCAAATCAGAATCGTTAGGAACACAAAGTCTGGAGTGGACTCAAAGTATTCCTTCTTCATCGATTCTTGCTTCTGAAATAGCACCTTCTTACACTTACTTCTTCATATGCATCAGCTCCGGGTCTGTGGCTTGAGTAACTTTAACTTTTTCAATTAAAGTTAGTTCTATACGTATACTTGATATTATTGCATGGGTCCCCAGAGTCTTGAATTCTATCTTCATCTTTTGTAAATCACACCAAATGGGCCTTTGCGTTGACAACATCGCACTCGTTTCCGTGTATGATCTTCTACTTAATGCGTCGGCTACCACGTTCGCTTTTCCAAGATGGTATTGAATGGTATAGTAATAGTCTTTCAACAGCTCGAGCCAACGTCGTTGCCGCATGTTGAGTTCTTTTTGGGTGAAGAAATATTTGAGACTTTTATTGTCTAAATATATCTCCACTTTCTCCCCATATAGATAGTGCCTCCAGATCTTTAGCGCGAAAACGACTGCTGCCAACTCTAGATCATGAGTAGGATAATTCTTCTCATACTCTTTAAGTTGTCGCGAGGCATAGGCTATGACTTTCCCACGTTGCATGAGAATACATCTTAGCCCTTTGCCTGAAGCATCGTTGTAGATAACAAATCCATCCGAACCAGATGGTATGGTCAAAATAGGTGTCAAAATAAGTCTCCTCTTAAGCTCTTGGAAACTATTCTCGCATTCCTCGCTCCATACGAATTTGATATCTTTTTAAGTCAGCTGAGTTAATGGAGTAGCGATTCGAGAAAATCCTTCCACGAATCTCCGATAATAACCAGCTAAGCCCAGAAAGCTACGTACTTCGGTCACCGACTTCGGTTGTTCCCAACTTTGTATTGCTTTAATCTTCGCCGGGTCAACAGATACTCCATATTTTGACATCACGTACCCAAGGAATGCTACTTCCTCAAGCCAGAACTCGCATTTCTTCAACTTGCCATATAACTTGTTTTCACGAAGCCTTTGGAGTACCAGCTTCAAATGGTGCTCATGATCTTCACGACTTTTGGAATATATGAGGATGTCATCAATAAAGATAACAACGAACTGATCCAAATATTTCTTGAATACTCGGTTCATCATATCCATGAAAGTCGCAGGAGCATTAGTCAATCCAAAAGACTGACTAAGAATTCATAATGCCTGTACCGAGTTCTAAAGGCAGTCTTTAGAATATTCTCAGTTCTAATCTTCTGCTGATGATATCCAGAACGAAGATCGATTTTTGAAAAGAATTGTGCTCCTTGTAACTGGTCAAACAGGTCATCAATACGAGGTAGCGGATACCTATTCTTAATAGTGACATGGTTTAATTTCCGATAGTCGATACAAAGTCGCATACTCTCGTCTTTCTTCTTTATGAATAAAACAGGAGCACCCCAAGGAGATGTACTAGGACGAATGAAACCGATGTCCAACATCTCCTGTAATTGGACCTTTAACTCCTGAAGTTCAATAGGAGCCATTCGATATGGGGTTTTAGAAATGGGCTTTGTACTAGGTTCATGATCAATAAAGAATTCAACTTCACGTTCTGGGGGTAGACCGAGAAGTTCTTCAGGAAATACGTCAGGAAAGTCAATAACAACAGAAATATTATTCAAATATGACGTGTCTTTATTCAAATCCATAACATGGGCTAAGAAAGCTTGACATCCGTTTTTTAATAAACGAATAGCTTTATGACTTGATATAACAGTGATTGATTTTAATGGCTTAGTTGCTTGAATTCGCACAACAGGTTGGTTAGGAATATGAAAACTAACAACATTCCCAAAATAAATAATTTTAGCATGATGAGTAGTTAACCAATCAATCCCTAAAATCACGTCAAATGCAAGTATCTTTAAAGAGATAAGGTCAACAGGTAAGGTGATGGTGCCAACTTGGATCAAACAAGATTTATAAACAGTGGATGTGATGAAAGTTTCTCCTAACGGAGTTTCAACAGATAAGTCAAAGTCCAATTTCTCAGGTGTCAAGTTTAAACGTTAAGCACAAGTAGAAGAAATAAATGAATGGGTAGCACCGGTATCTAGTAAGATATAAACTTCGTAATAATTTATGATTAGCTTACCCGTGATCACCTCGTTTGGGTTCCTCGCATTTGACCAGTCACAACAAACGCTCTTCCAGGAACAGTTGACTTTGACTTTTCTAGGACAGCCTTTTGAGCAACCATCTCCGTTGGACTTGGTTTTGCTACAGTGCAATCTCGAGCGATGTGTCATTCCTTTTCACAATTATAACATACCTTAAACTGTTGTGGACAGTTTGGGCTGATATGTCCTTCTTTTCCGCACTTATAGCATATAACCGATGGTCGTTCTCCTCCCTTGGAACTAGTTGTTACTGGTGTTGATGTCTTCGTATTGTCATTGTTGAATCTCCTCTTTTTAAAATATCCTCCCAACTCGCTTCTTCTATTCTCATGGCCATGATTACCACCAGAGTGGTTGCCGCTCTTGTCTGTATTTTTCTTTCTCTGCTGGTTATCGTTGTTCTGATGACTGCTGTCACCGGTATGATCCTGATTGTGGTCCCTTGGTTGAACGTACCCGTTATCTCGCTCTAATAATTGAGCCCTGTTGACAACATCTGAATAGAGAGAAAATTTATGTGAAATGAGATATTGACGTATGTCGGGTTTCAAACCTCTTAGAAACATCCGTGTCATACGTTCCTCATTCTCCACCAAATGAGGTGCAAACCTGGACAACTCTACAAACTTCGCCTCGTACTGGGACACCGTCATGTTATTCTGCTCCAGTCTAATAAACTCTACCTCGTTCATATAACGAATACTTTCAGGAAAGCACTTGTCATTGAACAGTTTCTGAAACGTTTCCCAAGACATGCTAAGTACGGCTGGATGGGTACGCTTTACAGATTCCCACCAGTAATCTACCTCATTACGGAACATAAAGGTGGCGAATGGAACCTTATGTTCTTCCGTGCATCCCAAGACATCGAATATCTTGGTAATTTGTTTGACCCACGTCTCCTCCTTAATCGGATCCGACTTTCCCCAGAATTCTGGTGGTCCCAACTCCTTAAACTGCTTGGCTGTGATAAACCGTGAATTGCTATCATTTCCTCCTGTATTTTGAACACGATTCTCCCTCGTCTGATTTTGCATGAACTGCAAAAAGCTTCTAAACATCCCATCGTTCATCATCTGCTCAGTGGTGTTGTGCACAGGAGGAACATTGCTAGCCTGTTGCACGTTCTCCTCGTTGGTGAGTACAGGCGTCTCCACAATTTCGTATACTCCACGGTTAACATTCTTAGTTGCCATTCTTAAATACTGCCATAAAACAAGGGTTAATTAAACAAATTAACAAATCACATAATACCCCTATATTATGACTGACCAACAAATAAGCTTAGGTATGACACACTAGCAAAGGATTTACTCGTCTCTCCCTTCCTGGTACTATTCCCCGATCTCCGCCAGAGACCATATCCCTAAGCTCTGATACCAACTGTGACACCCCCAAAATAGGTATACATCACCCATTTTGAGTTGCCAATAACATGGTACAGAAATAACTACAACTTTATTAATACAATATAAAAACTGTGAGTTTAAATATAAATATTGTATTCTAGACAATATCCACACTCAAATAAGTTCTCATTACAATTATTGATACATTATTTTACAAAAATAGTGAGGACTACTAAACAACTTTCTAGAACCATCATTCTATACTCCGACTAGTACTCGCTACATTCTCGCCTCCTGAGAAGAAAAATGGAACAGAAAGGAAAAAGGGTGGGCTCAACTAGCCCAGTAAAGAATATTATGACTAAGATAATATAGAACAAATTATCGTTAGTCCTCAACAGGGAAAATTTAATAGAATACAATAGACAACAAATTTTAAATCAAAATTCACAGCGAAAATAATAATTCATTAGAAGAGTTAAGTAGAGGATGAAATCTACTATCATCTATGAATTTAAAAGTCCATCATCAATATTTTATCCCTGTAACATCAATCAATAAATATCTTAAATCAAATATTCATCTTTGCACTACAGGCCAAAGATATTCATCAGTTGGTCATGTTCATCTCAACACATTGAACAGTAATTACTGTAACAATTATTGAGTAGTGCATTATGAATATCTTTGGCCTGTAGTGCAAAGATGAATTGTAGATGAATGTCTTTGGCCTGTAGTGCAAAGATGGTCTGTTGATGAATATCTTTGGCCCGTAGTGCAAAGATGACCTGTTGTTGAATATCTTTGGCCAGTAATGCAAAGATGAACTGTTGACGAATATCTTTGGCCTGTAGTGCAAAGATGACTTGTTGATGAATATCTTTGGCCCGTAGTGCAAAGATGAAGTTATTAGTATGATTATGAACAGGAGCTGTGATTTGGTATAACCATGATGTTTGATGTTTCAGGTGATGAAAATTATCTTTGTTCTGGATGAGAAGAGAAATTTAGAACTACAGTTATGATTATGAGTTATTCATATGATTGTGGACCAGAATTGTTGATTGATGTTACAGGGATAAAACATTGTTGATGGATTTTTAACATAGAGAAGATAATAGACTTTATAGTCTATTTGACTCTTCTAATGGATTGCTCGTTCCGCTGCAACTATGGTTGAATTTTTATCATTTACCATATGTTCTAAATCTCTGATTTATTATTGATGAAGGCTATTGATAATTTAATTATCTTTAGTCATGATATTCTTTACTGAGCTAGTTGTGCTCACCCTTTTGCTTCACAATTCCTTTCAGGTAATAAGAGTGTAGCTGGGTCGAGCGAGGGTAACGGGGAAATAGAACGGTGGTCTCTAGCTGTGGATGTTCTTCCGAAGCAGTATAGAAAAGTTCATTTAGTAGTTATATTTGGTGAATCCAATAGGGTAAGGTGTACCCAACGTTGGAAGGGTGGTTTGCCACTATCATACAAGATGTCTAACGACATACAACCTCGTGTCATCATAAGACAGGGATGTGCTCATCCACTTGCTGAGTATATATACGAGCACTACCTATATAATCTTGGTGTTTGTTTGAAGTATAATTCTCAATTAGAGACAGTGGAGATAATGATAAGTCAAGAGAAGACTCACCATTGGGAAGAATATGATAGTAATCTTCTCGTTTTTCTTTGGGGTCTATTGGGTAAACCAAGGATAATTCTGTGGCCATATGATATCTATCACAACCTAGAAGCATGGCCTCCCATGTACGAAGGTTTCCTTAAGCACTTCCCAAAGATTCTAATTTCCAAAACAGTTTTTGACTATACTTTTATGTAAGGTGTCATTGTGAGGTGATGTCCACGATTGGAACATGAGTCACATTTGGTATATATTTGTATCCAAACTCACAGCATATGTGTTGTTGTATTTTGCACGACAATTGTTGTAATAAAGTTGTAGTTATTTTCTGTACCATGTATTTGGCGACTCAGAATAGGTTGGATGGAATGGACCTATTTTGGGGTTGTCACATGTACCGTATAGCAACACTCAAAGTCTTAAAATACTCACAAAAATACACTCAATAATATAGAGAGAGAAAGATTTCAGTTTCTGGTTTGATTTTTAATTTTAACCTAAGCACCCTATTTATAAGAAATTGCTTAGAACACCAAAGCAGAAAATTTAATAAAATATTAATATTTATTAAATAATCATATGCACCATTTGAATTCTCATTTTAGCACATTTACCATAGCCCACCAACTCACAAAACTTTCAAAAAGCGTTTTTCTTAAAAATAATAATTAAAACTTTCAAAAATCAATTATTTCGGAACTTCAATAATTCATAATAAATAGACCTTTTATCATAAAAATTCAAACTTCATGTCTTTTCCATAAGAAATTTTATTATCTACAACTTTGCAGAAAAAAGTTTTTTTAAATTCTAAACAGAAATTGACCGAAATCCACAAACGGGCGATTCTACAAGCTATAATCAAATTTCAGTCAAGAAATGGGTCCACCGACACACAAAATATGTGTTAATCATTTAATGCAACAAAAATATTCTATCTACTCATATACTCATATATCCCACATTCATTGTAAAAATATCATCATTATTATATTATAATAATAAAATATTATTTTATCAGAAAAGATAAAATATCGATTTTTAACAGTTGTCACTTTAAAAAAAATTTCTCCATCTATATCCACATAAAATGAATATTTTCCCTATCATATAAATTAATAATTAATTATTCACAAATAATATTACAGAATCACAATACTGACAACCAGGCAGTTCCCAAGAAAGAGGGGGCTTTTCAATAAGGATTTCTCCTTACTGGCGCGCAATTAGATGACCAAACCTCTCCTTAGACAGAACCTTTTAGACATTACCAATAATATTATTCAGATAATATGAATTATTGCTTCGATAATAGAAAATACTGTGTAGTAACAATTATTGAAACAACAGTAATATAAAATATCAACGCAATAATTATTGAATTAATAAAATACTGAACAGTAATTACTGTAACAATTATTGAGTAGTGCCTTCTTACGTAAGAATCAATAATTGGTGCAATACCGTGTGCTACTGTGCAACAACGCGTATTACTGTGTTTTAACCACCGGATATTTCAACAGTATTAACGGTAACAACTACGCCGTTATTTATAAACAACTTATACTTGTCTTTTTTTTCATCTAATCGCTTTACGTTATGGGGCCCATAAAAGACTGTGTCGTCGTACAAATATTCCCCGACAGGAAGAATATTCCACGACCAAACGAATATTCTCCGACAACAATGAATATTTTATAACCACTTGTTTATTTAAAATATTTGCGCATTTTACCCATAACTAACCTCATTAATCAATTCAACCCTTACTATTTCAAAATAATAAATAGAGGAAATTAAATTTCATTTATTAATAATTTGGGGTCTTACAACTACTGTTGCAATATTTGAGTAAAATTAAGTGACTTCTCATGTAAGCATCAATAATAAAAAATATTGTACAATATTATGTGCTAATATGCAACCACGTATATTACTGTACTTTTAACACCAGGTATTTCAACATTTTAACGGTAAAAATCTTCTTGTTATTTTTATAAAAAGTTATTTCTGTCGTTTTCTAAATTCGACAGTTATTCCGTTATGGGTCCACCAATGATTGTGCCGTCGTACGGATATTTTCCGACTGTATAGAATATGCAATACCCTGATAACTAATTAAGGGCGATATGTGAAAATAAATTTATTTATTTTCTTATGGTCTTTCTTGTTTGTTGAAATCCCTTTTATTTATGTTAGTGTACAGGATATGCAATACCCTGATAACTAATTAAAAAAACCTCATGGGCTGCCTCTGTTTCACCTCCCCTCTGTATAGAAGATCTCTTTCTTGGTTCAAAATAGAAGGATGACATGGGATGGAAATTTTATCATTTGATCTTTCAAAACCAACTTTCCATGCGTGAGGTTTATGTTGTGAATTTATTTATTTGTCCTTTATGAGGTTTGATTTGTACTATTTATGAGGTTATATTGTAATTTCCAAGATGAGGGCTCAGAAAAAAAAAAAGAAAGGTAAAATCAGGGGTCTAAATTTGAAATTATCCTAGTTAATTATTATGATTGTATATTTTAGTATAGCTATATTATAATAATTATGTCATTTAAGTTGTAAATACTAATTCAAATTTCTCCAACTTAATATAGCTTACATGTGTTTCAATATTTTAGTTTGTGGATAATTATGATATAATAGAAGAATAATTTATTACTATATGATATATCATTTTTAAATATATTAACAATGATTCGTGTAGTGTTTTAATATTAGTTAATAAAATAAAATCAAGGGGCTTTAAAAAAAATTAGTAGTAGTTGAATTCTAGTCTCATACCAAAGACAAATGACCAAAAAACTTAATTTTGCCTTATTATATATGTATATAGTTTAATAGTTTAAAAAGTGTTTTAGTATCAAAGACAAAAAATTAATTTTTTCATATTATATATGTACTAGTACTAGCTAAGTGCCACCTGCGAATTACGAGTTTATTTTTAATTCCATATTTATTATATATATAATGATTATAAAATGTAAGACCTCAAATTTTATTAAATGAAAGTATTCAATTTTCTTATAATTATTATTCTATTTAGTAAATGGTTAAATTGATAAAAGGTTAAAGTTAAGGGTGATATGTGAAAATTACTTACTTAATGTCACAATACCTCAGTTTTAAACACCAAATTAAGACATCATTGATAGACACATATTTGACACGTTTTAATATTCACATATTTATTATTTTATATGCTTATTTTATTTAATTAATATATTTTATTTTGTAGGAAATAACATTTTTTTTTTGGAGCAAATAAAGGATTTATATCCAATTTTTATAGATGGAAAAAAACTCTTGGAGGATAACCATATAGAGATTGAAGTAGAGAAGAGGAAAAAAAGAAAAAAAATGTTCAAGTTCAATGAATCAAAATTAGGGCACAAATTTAGTAGGAGTAGGAGTAGGAGTAGGAGTAGGAGTAGATTAAATTACTTCTTCATTGTACGCTCATTAGATGACCGTTAATTAGAGAGAGTTTTCTTATTTATTTTTAATATTCTTTTTTTCTTTATTTTAGTTTGTTTAATTATTTTCCATGTTTAGCTAAATTTTTTTATTTAGGATGAAGATGAAATTAAATAATTGTTCTTGATAATATTTTTTATCTCTTCTATTATTTATGCTTTTATGTTTAATTGATTTCGCCATCATGTTTCGTTATTAAAATACATTTGTTTTATAGTTCTTATGTGATTTTAAATTAATTAAGAGGTTTTGATAGATTATTATTAAGATACGAGTTTTTCATAATCCGTGCTTGCTCAAAGAAGTTTTGATGGGTTATAGTTAATCCTTAAATTTTTATAATCTATGTTTGTCCACGTTAATTGTAAAATTACTAAATTAAATGGAATAGAAATCAAAATCATAGTTGAGTTATAAAAATAGAAGAGATTGAATTATATGTTATGTTTATTATTTAATGGATTTGGATTCCTAGATTGTTTCCTCATTATTTATTTTCATATTCTAGTTAATCAATTTTCAATCTTTATTTCTAATTCGCCTACAATAGACATTAAGTAAACATTAAAATTAATCTAGTGTCTGTGGGTTCGACATGTACTTGCCAGTTCTTCAAACAATACATGATAAGTAGGTTTTATACCTACTTATTGAATATCAATTCACGAGAATTATGCCCATCTCAAGTACATTTTAGTGTATTTTTAGTTGCATTTCATAAAATTTCGCATTACATGTACTGAGAACTCCTTGGGTGTAAAAGTGCAGGAAATGACATAGCTTGGCAATGGTAGATGGCATGAGGCTAATGGAAGCATGACGCGAGGAACAATTAGAGATATGCAACTGAGGATGAATGAAGGAAGAGTGGCATGATAAAGAATCAATAGGAGCAGGACAAAGCAGTAGCAGCAGCAGAACACAGAATCAAAACTGCAGAAGCCGCGCAGCTAAATAGGCTTAAACAGGCGCGCCCACGCGAGGAATACAAAAGGGAAGCGCGCGGCCGCGCGCGCTGTTGACTGAGGCTGTTGACTTTATTTTAATTTTTAAAATTGGAAGCGTAACGGAGTGGGGGTTCAATCAGGGCTTATATATTAGACGTATTATCAGTATGTAAGAACTACCACCCCTTGGGGGAACGAGAAGCTACTATTAGTTCCTTTCTTCTTTCAATAATAGATTAGTGTAGGTAATTTCTAGAGTTGAATAGATTGAAGACTTGAAGCAATTGAAAAGCATCAGATGATTCCATCTTGGATCAAGAGAACAGATTTGCACTATAATTCTCTACTTTTATTTTCTCTTTGATTCATAATTGTATCTTACGATGTTTATTCTATATGTGAATGATAGATTTGATTCAGCTATGATTTAAACTCTATTCTGAGATTGCAATGTATTTTATGGATTAGTTTATTTTGATATATTTCGTTGTTAGCCTTATTGATTGCTATGGGATTGTCTAATTAGATTCCTGCTTATTTACTTAGTTGATTGGCCATCAATTACTATGATAATCCATATGGACTCGAGAGACAAAGTGTGACGTCCAAAAAATTAGGTATACATCACCCATCTTGGGTCGTCAGATACATAGTACAGAATACAAATACAACTTACTAATACAACTGTCGTGTACAATACGACAAAACATAAACTGTGAATTTGAATACAAATATTATTTTCTAGAGAGTATTCATACTCAAAAGGAGTCCTCATTACATTTATTAACACACTATTACATAGAATAGTGAGGACTACTAACTAATACTATCATTCGGACCATCACTCCGTTCCCCGACTTGCCCCAGCTACGTTTTCATTTCCTAAAGAGAACAGTGAAAGAAATGGTGAGCTCAACTAGCCCAGTAAGAAATATTATGACTAAGATAATGCAGAATAAATTATCATTAGCCTTCAACAATGTTAAACTGATAAAATATAATAGACATCAAGTTTAACTGTAGTGGATTAAGCAATCTATTAAAAGAGTTAAGTAGAAAATAAACTCTATTATCTTTTATGATTTAAAAGGTTTTTCAACACTGTGATCGCTAGAACTCAGCTTAATAAAATAATCCACATCATCGAATCACCCCTGCACTACGGCTAAGGATATTCGTGTATTCATTAATGGTCATGATCATGCCAACAACTGTCCATCAATGCACTACGGGCCAATGAGAACTTTTACCACATCATTTGTAACATTACGGTCATGATTATACCGAATAATTCCTGATCATAATCATACCAAGTCCATCTATGCACTACAGGCCATAGATGACTTTCAACATTTTATAAACATGAGGATGATGACAATGATATAAGAATTCAATAAAACAAGTTCAAGAATTAATTTATCCAAGAATTAACAACGTCCAAATTGTCAACATGATACTGCTTTGTGGAGTAAAATTTAAGAATGCTTAAAAGAATATTTTCATGAAAAGATACTGGATGAACCGCAATTATCAAGGATATTCCACTAATTTCATGGAGTATAGAAGTTAAAACTTAACAAACTGAGTATAGTAAAGAATGGAATAACAAAAGAAATCACCCGACATGCGATAGACCGCACAGACAGGTTATTCCAACAGAATAATAAATAATGGAATCAGGTCCGGCGTAAACGCACAGACAGGATATTTCGACAGAATAATAAATAATGGAACCAGGTCCGGTGTAAAACACACAGACAGGATGTTCCAACAGAATAATAACAAGACGGAACCAGGTCCGGTGTAAAACACACAGACAGGATGTTCCAACAGAATAATAATAAAAACGGAACTAAGTCCGGTGTAAAACACACAGACAAGATGTTCCAACAGAATAATAATAAAAACGGAATCAGGTCCGGTGTAAAACACACAGACAGGATGTTCCAACAGAATAACAGAAGAATGTCACCAAGTATAGGGTAGACCGCGTATACAGGTTATTCCAACAGAATAATAAATAATGAAATAACAACAGTTCTCTTCATGAATAAGAAAGAATAGCACCCCTTACCGTTTTAAAGAAGAGCTGAAATAAGGAAGTAATTAAGTAGCAGAATACTCTTCTTCTCTCTCTCTATAGTTTCTCTCTATAGTTTCTCTCTCTAGAGTTCAGTGAATTCGTAAGAAATAATGAAGGAATGAGCTGCTATTATAGAAAAATAGAATGCATAGTAACTAATCCATGAACGGTCCAGATTGATTATTTTAATCTGACGGTCCATATTTAAAGAAAAATCTTTTAAATAAAATATAATATATTCTATTTATAGAATAACTTTAATAAAGTATTCTGTTTTATATAAAAAGATGTTTCTATTTTATTACGTTAATAATACGAATAAAACAAAACGTCATTATCGCTAAATAATTCATATTATTAACTGATAATAATTGAATCAAACTGAGTGACTTCTCACATAAGCATTAATAATCAATACCGTGTGCTATTATGCAACCATACGTATTACTGTATTTTTACTACCGAGTAGTTTAACAGTATCAATGGTAAAACTTCCGCCGTTATTTTTAATAAAATATTTTTATCGTTTTCTCAATCTGACAATAATTCCGTTGTGGGGTCCACCAATGATTGTGTCGTTGTACGAATATTTCCTGTTAAAACGAATATTCCCCGACCAATCGAATATTATATAACAACTTGCGTACTTTGCAAAATTTATAAATATTACCCACAACTATAACATTATATCAAATTAACTCAATAATATTCAAAAATGATATTTATAAAAAATTCATCTTTATTTATAAAAGTTGGGATCTTACACAAAGTATGGGTTTAGATCTGATCTTATTAGCTTAAGATTGTATATTCTACATTGTGTTAGGATGTATGATTTGTGCTTAGGATATACATATACCGAAGCGCCATTCGTAGTCAAATGAGAACTTGGGCTTAAACCCTAATTATTTGTAAATCACATAGACATATAGTGATTTAGGTAATCTGGGTGTTTATGTGTATTCTATCATCTGTGGATTATATGTGATATGGGTATGGTACATTGAGAGATGGCTATACTTTACTTTCGTGTTCTTGATTAACAATCTGGTAAAATTAGTTTGGCTTGACAGGGAGTGTGTTGGTTTAAATGAGTCAATAGATGAAATTGTGATCTCAGGTCTTCATTATCTAGTCTTACTCTAGGAATAGTTAGGTTTATTTAATTTCATAGTTTAAATATATATACAATATAATATCATTCGTTTAAATAAGACTGAAATGGTTATGGGTTAATGCTTGGTGAAATTTATTAGTTAATTCTCCATGGGAACGATACTTTACTTACTCTTTATTACTTGTTGACCGTATATACTTGCACGCATATATTGATCAGTAAAACGACCAACAAGTTTTTGGCGCTGTTGTCGGGGAATTATTTTAATATTTTTTGCCAACATTAATTTCAATCAAATTAGTCTTAATTTAAACATTTTATTTTATTTTATTTCATTTTAATTCTCTTCCTATATTTCTCTCTTTTCAGGTACCATGGGTGACTTTGCTTATCAATGGCCTTATGCGAATATGCCTCAACCAAGGGACATAAGCATTGAGGGACTCAATGTATTTTCCACATTGTCAGTACAAATTGCAACACTTTCGCAGAGGTTGGATGTTCTTGCAGCCCAACGTCCTCGAGAGATAGTAGTTACATGTGAATATTGTGCTGGCGAGCATCCGAGTTATCAGTGCAACATCAGTTTTGGAAAGGTACAGTATGGGGGTGATTACTCCAATAAATATGATAATCCCAATTATCATCAAGGTTGGGGGTATCACCCAGATTATGAATGAAGTTATAACTATCAAGACCAATACTGCATCCCAAGTCCAACATATCCATCGGATTTCTCATATCCACCTCCAATACAACAAGAGGAAAATTCAAAGTTGAAGGAATTTATGTCAAAAAGCATAGCAGACTATGAAGAGATAATGATGAGTCAGAAGTTATCAAGCCAAAATCTTAACAGACAGATGGAACAACTCATTAACTCCTCAATGAATGGTCCACAATACATGGATTTTGAAACTGAACAAGATAGTTCAAGATGGGAGGATTTGTGGTTCAAATTTGTAGCATCAACTGAGGAGAAGATGATTGAGCAAGAAAGGTCAATTCAAAATCTTCAGAATCAGATGGATCAAATGTTTAAAGCCTTAAACAATAGCCCTCTAAACAATTGGTGCTATGACATGGACGATGAAACTGATGGAGAGCCGGAAGTGTACATGCCACTGAATGAACTTAAAGGAGTGGACATTGAGGAGACAACTGAGGGTATGGAAAATGAAGAACATGACTTGTATAATACCCCAAGTGCCTTTTCAGTCAGAGTTAAAAAATTCAGTAAAATTTACACACCCATGTCCCCTTGGTAGTCACATCCATAGCAAGAATTTATGCTATTATGAGGCCTCTTATGCACCATGGTGGGCTGAGGAAGAGAAAATAAAAGAGGAAAAGTCCATTGTACTTTCCATGCCTCAATGCAACAATTTATTCCTAAATACAACGGACGAGACACCTAGCTATGCAATGGAACTAGAGACATCATGCACAGGAATTATGCTAGGTTGTTTCAATTCACAGATTAGTAAGACGGGAGACCTACCTACACACATAGCAGTTCTAATGGATGGAGGGTTCCTAGCTTTTCGTAGAGGAATTGGATAGCGGTCAAGAAAAAGAGTCCAGCTAACAGACTTTCTCCCTCCTTGTTTAATTCTTATTTACATTTCCCTTTACTTCTTCTGTTATGTTTAATTCTTCATACTTTCTATATTTCGTAGATGTTTGATAGTTGTAAGTCGTAATAATAGTTTGAGTGTTTCTCCTCTCAGGTTCAATACAATTGTTATAAGCATTCAAGATCAAACAGAAGTCAAAACAATTGAAGCTGCCAAGTTAGAAGCCCACACTCAGTTTTCAACTATAAAATATCTCGAACTTATCCATCGCCTGATATACCACCGAATTCACCACCCGACGAGGGTGGTGCAACTGAGCAGTAGGGGAGTTTCTCTAACCCTATACCTTCATTCATTGGGGCAATGAATATTATAAGTTTTGGGTTATTGGGGTAGTTAGTTGCATATAGTTTTTGCATGCTTAGTTTTAGTCATTATTACTTGTGTTAGTAGATGTTTCGTTCCATTTTATGTGTCGTGCATGTCTCACAAATTCTAGCTTTATGGAAATTTTATCTAGCCTATGATGAATGTGAATTTTGAAAGATTGTTGAATATGTTGGATAACATGAGCTTAGATATAATGTTTTAGATAATGTAATTCATAATGCTATTTAGATGCTTTCGGTTTGCACTGCCATGTTCACAATTGCTTGTAGGTATAAGAATTATGTGTTGCATTGCTCGGTAGAAAATGCAGTTGTAAAAAGAGAATTATGTAGAAAATGGACTTAGACTGTACAAAGCATTGATAATCAAACTTTGGGAAAACATGGGTATGCTATGTATAAAAAAATGAATAGCAATAACGTGGCTAGTCTTATTTCGGGGCCCTGGCTACTTGAGTAAGTACGCCCGTAGGGGTGTCTTAACACCTAGCGCCCTAATGTCTTTCATGGTCTGGGAGTAGTTAGTTGAAAGCTCGTTAAGGGGTAGCAGTGTTTGCCTAATGGAATGAGGCATTGCACAGTCATGTGAAAAAAAAAGAAAAAAAATAGCAATAAACACCGCGAGAAAAAGCGAAAATCGCCCTCGTGAGTAGCAATAAAGTAGTTAAGCCCATTATCGAACCTTAGTTTGTTTTGATATGTTGGAACAGTCTTTGTTGCATAAGTATACATGAGTCTTGATTTAGACTGTAATTTTCTGTTTTAAGTAGTTTAACATGTGTATTCTTTGATTAAATCAAGTTTTGGTGAACATAACACATACACACAGCATCTTTATAGCATATATAAATTATCTGAGTGTATGATATTATGCCTATAGTTTGGTTTGAATTTGTATTCTCGAATCTGGAAAATTCGCTGAGGCATTTTGGACTGAGATTCTGTTATAGCTGGAACAATGTGAGACTCGTTTGCATCATGATTTAGTTGCATAACATGTAGTTGCATTTTCAGTATCTTATATAGTATGCATTGCTTGAGGGCAAGCAATAGTTCAAGTTTGGGGGTATTTGATAAGTAGGTTTTATACCTACTTATTGAATATCAATTCACGAGAATGATGCCCATCTCAAGTACATTTTAGTGTGTTTTTAGTTGCATTTCATAAAATTCCGCATTGCATGTACTGAGAACTCCTTGGATGTAAAAGTGCAGGAAATGACATAGCTTGACAATGGTAGATGGCATGAGGCTAATGGAAGCATGACGCGAGGAACAATTGGAGATATGCAACTGAGGATGGATGAAGAAAGAATGGCATGATAAAGAATCAATAGCAGTAGGACAAAGCAGTAGCAGCAGAACACAGAATCAAAACTGTAGAAGTCGAGCGGCCGCACAGCTAAATAGGCTTAAACACGCGCGCCCGGGCGATCACCCCGCTTGATCAGATTTTAAAGTCGCGCTCCCGCGCGAGGAATACAAAAGGGAAACGTGCAGCCGCGCGAGGTGTTGACTGAGGCTGCTGACTTTATTTTAATTTTTAAAATTGGAAGCGTAACGGAGTAGGGGTTCAATCAGGGCTTATATATTAGACGTATTATCAGTATGTAAGAACTACCACCCCTTGAGGGAACGAGAAGCTACTATTAGTTCCTTTCTTCTTTCAATAATAGATTAGAGTAGATTAGTGTAGGTAATTTCTAGAGTTGAATAGATTGAAGACTTGAAGCATTTGAAAAGCATCAGATGATTCCATCTTGGATCAGGAGAACATATTTGCACTACAATTCTCTACTTTTATTTTCTCTTTGATTCATAATTGTATCTTACAATGTTTATTCTATATGTGAATGATAGATTTGATTCAGCTATGATTTAAACTCTATTCTGAGATTGCAATGGATTCTATGGATTAGTTTATTCAGATATATTTCGTTGTTAGCCTTATTGATTGCTATGGGATTGTCTAATTAGATTCCTGCTTATTTACTTAGTTGATTGGCCATCAATTACTGTGATAATCCATATGGACTCGAGAGACAAAGTATGGGTTTAGATCTGATCTTATTAGCTGAAGATTGTATATTCTACATTGTGTTAGGATGTATGATTTGTGCTTAGGATAGACATATACCGAAGCGCCATTCGTAGTCAAATGAGAACTTGGGCTTAAACCCTAATTATTTATAAATCACATAGACATATAGTGGTTTAGGTAATGTAGGTGTTCATGTGTATTCTATCATCTGTGGATTATATGTGATATGGGTATGGTACATTAAGAGATATGGCTATACTTTACTTTCGTGTTCTTGACTAACAATCCGGTAAAATTAGTTTGGCTTGACAGGGAGTGTGTTGGTTTAAATGAGTCAATATAGATGAAATTGTGATCTCAGGTCTTTATTATCTAATCTTACTCTAGGAATAGTTAGGTTTATTTAATTTCATAGTTTAAATATACAATATAATATCATTCATTTAAATAAGACTGAAATGGTTATGGGTTAATACTTGGTGAACTTTATTAGTTAATTCTTCGTGGGAACGATACTTTACTTACTCTTTATTACTGTTGACCGTGTATACTTGCACGCATATATTTGTGAAAACCCCAAAACAGGTCCATTCCATCCAACCTATTCTGAGTCGCCAAATACATGGTACAGAAAATAACTATAACTTTATTACAACAATTGTCGTGCAAAATATAACAACACATATACTGTGAGTTTGGATACAAATATATACCAAATGTGACTCATGTCCCAACCATGGACAACACCTCACAATGACACCTTACATAAAGGTATAGTCAAAAACTGTAAGACCCCAACTTATTAATGAATAAAATCAAATTTTCTCTAAATATTATTGTGAATAATAAGGGGCTAATTTGATATAATACTTTGGTTATGGGTGAAATGTGCAAATTTTGCAAAATAAGCAAGTGGTTATAAAATATTCATTTTGTCGGGGAATATTCGTTTGGTCGTGGAATATTCTTGCTGTCGGGGAATATTCGTACGACGGCGCAGCCTTGTGTGGGCCCCATAACGGAAAGCGATTGGATGAAGAAAATGACAAGTATAAGTTATTTATAAATAACGGCGTAGTTGTTACCGTTAATACTGTTGGAATACCCGGTGATTAAAATACAGTAGCACACGGTATTGCACCAATTATTAATTCTTACGTAAGAAGGCACTACTCAATAATTGTTACAGTAGTTATTGTTCAATATTTTATTTTATTGATTCAATAATTGTTGCATTGATATTTTATATTATTGTTGTTTCAATAATTGTTGCTGCACAGTATTTTCCATTATCAGATCAATAATTCATATTATTTGAATAATATTATTATATAACATTATTGGCAATGTCTAGAAAGTTCTGTCTAAGGAGAGGTTTGGTCATCTAATTGCGCGCCAGTAAGGAGAAATCCTTATTGGAAAGCCCCCTCTTTCCTGGGAACGGCCTGGTTGTCATAAATGTGATTCTGTAATATTATTTGTGAATAATTAATTATTGATTCATATGATAAGGAAATATTTATTTTATGTGGATATAAATGAGGGATATATTTTTGTGGTTAAAAATGAAGGAGTTAATGTTGAGGTGTTTTATCAGTATTTTTATCGGAATGGAGGTATTAAAAATCAAATCAGGGTTTTTGAGAAATATTGCGGGTGTTATAATTTTTAATCCGACCGTTGGATCGTGGTAATTTTTGGATATGTTATACATGTATAAGTTGAGTATATGTCCACAAATTTTGAACCGTTAAAAATGAACGTATGATTTATTATGAATTTTACGAGATGACTGGTTCAGAAATTGTTGAATTTTCGGAGTTTATCATTTTGATGGAAAATTCTAGAATTGGTGGGCCCCACTTGTGGTTGGTGAAGAAATGTGCTGAATTATATTTCAAATGTGGTGGGTGGGAATAGTAGCAGGTAAAGCCATCAGGTTGCAGGTCAAACCTACTAAAATTTTCCTATAAATAGAGGGCTAAGTTAGAATTGAAAATCACACCAGAAACAAGTTTTCTCTCTTTCTCTCTCTAGATTATTGAGTGTATTTTGTGAGTATTTAGATACTTTGAGAGTTTCTATTCATCAGAGCAAGTTTCTTTCAGCCTTATACCGGTATTCCGACCAGAAGTACTGATATCTTGAGGTAAGGGATATTATTTTCTTCTTAAATGATATTATTTTCTTCAATATCATTATGCTGAAATATTGATATGAGTTTTTATCAAATTTGGAACTTTTTGTGTCGGGGTTACTATTCATGTATACGGCACTATTCACGTATACGGCACTATTCACGAATACGGCACTATTCACCGAAAAATAAAATTTTTCCTTTTTGTCCAAGATGTCTATTATGGTTACTATCTTTGATTGTATCCATGTTTTGATCTTTATTTTTGAATTCTGCTTCACAATTGATTATTATGAAGTATTATTGATCTTGGATAAACTGTTATACGAATCCCTACTATTTGTCCTTCTGTCTCATTGGATTCGTTCTCTTTAAGATATTTTTCATCATCCTCAGTCCTAAATGATGATATTAATGAATATCTTTGGCCTGTAGTGCAAAGATGTATGATTACTTGATGAATATCTTTGGCCTGTAGTGCAAAGATGAACAGGTGTTGAGATGAACATGACTGACAGGTGATACAAATGAATATCTTTGGCCTGTAGTGCAAAGATGAATATTTGGATAAAGATGATTATTAATTGATGTTACAGGGATAAAATATTGATGATGGACTTTTAAATCTTAGAAGATAGTAGAATTCTTTCTCTACTTGACTCTTCTAATGGTTTGCTGTTTCCGCTGCAGTTGTTGATCTAAAACTTGTTGTCGATTATATTCTATCAGATTTTTCCCTGTTGAAGACTAACGATAATTTGTTTGTATATTATCTTAGTCATAATATTCTTTACTGGGCTAGTTGAGCTCACCCTTTTCCTTTTTGTTCCATTTTTCTTCTCAGGAGGTGAGAACATAGCAGGATCTAGTCGGGGTATGGAGTGATGGTTCTAGAAAGATGTTTTAGCAGTCCTCACTATTTCTGTAAAATAGTGTTTGAATAATTGTAATGAGGATTTATTTGAGTGTGGATATTGTCTAGAAGACAATATTTGTATTTAAACTCACAGTATGTGTTGTCGTATTTTGCACGACATTTGTATTATTGAAGTTGTAGTTTGCTTTCTGTACCATGTATTTGGCGACTCAGAATGGGTGTTGTATACCTATTTTGGGGGCGTCACAGTTGGTATCAGAGCTTAGGGATATGATCCCTGGCTGAGATGTGAGACAAGAACTAGGAGGGGAGAGACGGGGAATTCCTTCACTAGTATGACTTGACTAAGTTTATTTGGTGTTTATTTGGTCGGTCAGAGTATAGGGATAATATATGACATGACTATTAACCCTTGTTTTATGGCAGTATTTAAGAATGGCAGCTGAGAACGTTAATAATGGAGTAAATCAGACCGTGGAGACACCTTTGATCACCACCCAGGGGAACGTGCAACAGGAAGGCAATATTCCTCCTGTAAACAACGTTACCGAGCAAACGATGAATGATGGAATGTTTAGGAGCTTTTTGCAGTTCATGCAAAATCAGACGAGGGAGACTCGTGTGCAGAATACGGGTGGAAATGATAACGCGCGGTTTGTCACAGCTAAGCAGTTCAAAGAATTGGGACCACCAAAATTTAAGGGAAAGCCGGATCCGATCATGGCGGAAACGTGGGTCAAGCAAATTACCAAGATATTCGATGTCTTGGGATGCACGGAGGAACAAAAGGTTCCATTCGCCACCTTTATGTTCCGCGGTGAGGCAGACTACTGGTGGGAGTCTGTGAAGCGTACCCAGCCTGACGCACTCAACATGTCCTGGGAAACATTTCAAAAACTGTTCAATGACAAGTACTTTCCTGAAAGTATTCGTCATATGAAGGAGGTAGAGTTTATCAGACTGGAACAAAACAACATGACGGTGTCCCAGTACGAGGCGAAGTTTGCAGAGTTATCCAGGTTTGCACCTCATTTGGTCGAAAATGAGGAACGAATGACAAGGATGTTTCTGAGAGGTCTAAAACCCGAGATTCGACAATATCTTATCTCTCATAAATTTTCTTTATATTCAGATGTTGTAAATAGGGCTCAATTATTAGAGCGAGATAATGAGTATGTGCAACCGAGGGACCACAACCAGGGTCATACCGGTGGCGGCAGTCATCGAAGCAATGAAAACCAGCAGGGAGGAAAATATTCGGACAAAAGCGGTAACCACTCTGGTGGTAATCGTGGTCGTGATAATAGAAGGAGCGAGTCGGGAGGAGATTTCAAGAAGAGAAGGTACAACAATGATAATGTGAAGACGTCAGCACAAACATCAACTGTTTCTAGGGGAGGAGAACGACCACCGGTCGTATGTTACAAATGTGGGAAAGAGGGACATATCAGCCCAAACTGCCCACAACAATCCAAGGTATGTTATAACTGTGGAAAGGAGGGTCATATAGCTCGAGAGTGTTCTGTAGCAAAACCAAGTTCAGCGGGGATGGTGACTCCAAAAGCTGTCCCGGATAAGTCGAAATCAGCGGTTCCTGGAAGGGCGTTTGTCGTTACTGGCCAAAACGCGAGAAACCCGAACGAGGTGATCACGGGTAAGCTAATCTTGAATTCTTGCGAAGTTTATACTTTACTAGATACCGGTTCTACCCATTCTTTTATCTCTCCTGCTTGTGCTCAACGTTTAAACTTGACTCCGGAGAAATTGGACTTTAACTTATCTGTTGAAACTCCGTTGGGTGAAACCTTCGTTACATCTACAGTTTATAAATCTTGCATGATCCAAGTTGGCACTATCACATTACCTGTTGATCTTATCTCTTTAAAGATACTTGCTTTTGATGTGATTTTAGGAATTGATTGGTTAACCACTCATCATGCTAAAATTGATTGTTTTCGTAAGGTTGTTAGTTTTCATATTCCTAACCAACCTGTCATACGAATTCAAACTACTAAACCACTAAAATCAGTCACTGTCATATCGAGCCACAAAGCTATTCGTTTATTGAAAAACGGATGTCAAGCTTTCTTAGCCCATGTTATGGATTTGAACAAAGACAAGTCAGATTTGAATAATATTTCTATTGTTAGAGAATTTCCCGATGTATTTCCTGAAGAACTTCCTGGTCTACCCCCAGAACGTGAAGTTGAATTCTTTATTGACCTTGAACCCGGTACAAAGCCCATTTCTAAAACTCCATATCGAATGGCTCCTATTGAACTTCAGGAGTTAAAAGTCCAACTACAGGAGTTGTTGGACATCGGTTTTATTCGTCCTAGTACGTCTCCTTGGGGTGCTCCTGTTTTATTCGTAAAGAAGAAAGACGGGAGTATGCGACTTTGTATCGACTATCGAGAATTGAATCATGTCACTATCAAGAATAGGTATCCGCTACCTCGCATTGATGACCTGTTCGACCAGTTACAAGGAACACAATTCTTTTCAAAGATCGACCTTCGTTCTGGATATCATCAGCTGAAGATTAAAACTGAGGATATTCCAAAGACTGCCTTCAGAACTCGGTACGGGCATTATGAATTCTTAGTAATGTCTTTTGGATTGACTAATGCTCCTGCTGCCTTCATGGATATGATGAACCGTGTATTCAAAGAATATTTGGATCAGTTCGTTGTTGTCTTTATTGATGACATCCTCATCTATTCCAAAAGCCGTGAAGATCATGAGCGCCATTTGAAGCTGGTACTGCAAAGGCTTCGTGAAAATAAGCTATATGCCAAATTGAAGAAATGCGAGTTCTGGCTTGAGGAAGTAGCATTCCTTGGGCACGTGGTGTCAAAACATGGAGTATCTGTCGACCCGGCGAAGATTGAAGCCATACAAAGTTGGGAGCAACCGAAGTCGGTAACCGAAGTACGTAGCTTTCTAGGCTTAGCTGGTTATTATCGGAGATTTGTGGAAGGATTTTCTCGAATCGCTACTCCGTTAACTCAGCTGACTCGGAAAGATACAAAATTTTTATGGAGTGAGGAATGCGAGAAGAGTTTCCAAGAACTCAAGAGGAGACTCATTTCGGCACCTGTTCTGACAATACCATCTGGTTCGGATGGATTTGTTATCTACAGCGATGCTTCAGGCAAAGGGTTAGGATGTGTTCTCATGCAACATGGGAAAGTCATAGCCTATGCCTCACGACAACTCAAAGAATATGAGAGGAATTATCCTACTCATGATTTGGAGTTGGCAGCAGTCGTTTTTGCGTTGAAGATCTGGAGACACTACCTGTATGGGGAGAAAGTGGAGATCTATACAGATCATAAAAGCCTCAAATATTTCTTCACCCAAAAGGAACTCAACATGCGGCAGCGACGTTGGCTCGAGCTGTTGAAAGATTACGATCATATCATCCAATATCATCCTGGAAAAGCAAACGTAGTAGCTGACGCATTGAGTAGAAGATCATATGCGGGTACGAGTGCAATATTATTAACACAAAGGCCCATTTTGTATGACTTACAAAGGATGGAGATAGAGATGAAGGCTCCAAGTACCCACATGATGATATCAAATATACGAGTAGAACCGACTTTAATCGATAAAGTTAAAGCTGCTCAAGCTACGGACATGGAGCTGATGCGTATGAAGAAGAAAGTGCAAGAAGGTGCTATTCCAGAAGCAAGAATCGATGAAGAAGGAATACTTCGAGTCAACTCCAGACTTTGTGTTCCTAACGATTTTGACTTGAAGCATAGAATAATGATTGAGGCACACAACACACCGTTTGCAATCCATCCTGGGAGTACCAAAATGTATCACGATCTTCGACATACATTTTGGTGGAGCAATATGAAAAGAGAGATCGCGGAGTTTATCTCGAGGTGTTTAACTTGTCAACGTGTAAAGGCGGAGCATCAAGTGCCAAAGGGTCCATTGCAACCACTTGAGATCCCAAAATGGAAGTGGGAACACATTACTATGGATTTTGTTACGGGTCTTCCCAAGGTTTCTCAAGGCATAGATGCGATTTGGGTTATTGTTGATAGATTAACCAAATCCGCTCATTTCTTGCCGATACGTGAGACTTATTCCCTTGAACGTCTTGCTAGTATGTACGTGAACGAGATTGTGAGATTGCATGGCATGCCAGTATCCATAGTTTCGGATCGTGACCCAAGATCCACTTCACGATTTTGGGTTAGCTTGCAGAAAGCTATGGGCACGGATTTACGATTCAGTTCTGCATACCATCCTCAAACGGACGGACAATCAGAGAGGACTATTCAAACTCTTGAAGATCTATTAAGACTTTGTGTCCTAGATCTCAAAGGGAGTTGGGATAAGTACCTACCATTGGTGAAATTTTCCTACAACAACAGTTATCAGGCGAGCATAGGTGTGGCTCCATTCGAGGCGTTGTATGGAAGAAAATGTCGTTCTCCAGTATGCTGGGACGAGGTGGGTGAAGCAACATTGTTGGGACCAGAGTTGGTACGCATTACTACAGAGAAGATCCAAACGATTCGACAACGTATACAAACGGCACAGGATCGACAAAAGAGTTATGCGGATCTTCATCGGAAGGACGTGGAATTTAATATTGGGGATCATGTATTATTACGTGTTGCACCATGGAAGGGAGTTACAAGATTTGGGAAGAGAGGAAAGCTCAATCCAAGATTTGTTGGTCCATTTGAGATTCTTGAGCGAATAGGAAATGTGGCATATAGACTCGCATTACCTCCAAGCATGTCTCGTGTTCATAATGTTTTTCACATATCTATGCTTCGTAAATATGTTAAAGACCTGAACCACATTATTGAGTTAGAACCAGACGAGATAGCTGAAGATTTAACGTACGAGGAGGTACCTGTTAAGATCTTGGATAGGAAAGAGCATGTCCTACGCACGAAGGTTATACCACAAGTTAAGGTTTTGTGGAGAAACCATGCTATTGAAGAAATGACCTGGGAGTTGGAATCAGAAATGAAAGCGAGGTATCCTCACCTTTTTGAAATATCAGGTACGTACGTCAATTTCGAGGACGAAATTTCATAAGGAGGGGAGGTTGTAAGACCCCAACTTATTAATGAATAAAATCAAATTTTCTCTAAATATTATTGTGAATAATAAGGGGCTAATTTGATATAATACTTTGGTTATGGGTGAAATGTGCAAATTTTGCAAAATAAGCAAGTGGTTATAAAATATTCATTTTGTCGGGGAATATTCGTTTGGTCGTGGAATATTCTTGCTGTCGGGGAATATTCGTACGACGGCGCAGCCTTGTGTGGGCCCCATAACGGAAAGCGATTGGATGAAGAAAATGACAAGTATAAGTTATTTATAAATAACGGCGTAGTTGTTACCGTTAATACTGTTGGAATACCCGGTGATTAAAATACAGTAGCACACGGTATTGCACCAATTATTAATTCTTACGTAAGAAGGCACTACTCAATAATTGTTACAGTAGTTATTGTTCAATATTTTATTTTATTGATTCAATAATTGTTGCATTGATATTTTATATTATTGTTGTTTCAATAATTGTTGCTGCACAGTATTTTCCATTATCAGATCAATAATTCATATTATTTGAATAATATTATTATATAACATTATTGGCAATGTCTAGAAAGTTCTGTCTAAGGAGAGGTTTGGTCATCTAATTGCGCGCCAGTAAGGAGAAATCCTTATTGGAAAGCCCCCTCTTTCCTGGGAACGGCCTGGTTGTCATAAATGTGATTCTGTAATATTATTTGTGAATAATTAATTATTGATTCATATGATAAGGAAATATTTATTTTATGTGGATATAAATGAGGGATATATTTTTGTGGTTAAAAATGAAGGAGTTAATGTTGAAGTGTTTTATCAGTATTTTTATCGGAATGGAGGTATTAAAAATCAAATCAGGGTTTTTGAGAAATATTGCGGGTGTTATAATTTTTAATCCGACCGTTGGATCGTGGTAATTTTTGGATATGTTATACATATATAAGTTGAGTATATGTCCACAAATTTTGAACCGTTAAAAATGAACGTATGATTTATTATGAATTTTACGAGATGACTGGTTCAGAAATTGTTGAATTTTCGGAGTTTATCATTTTGATGGAAAATTCTAGAATTGGTGGGCCCCACTTGTGGTTGGTGAAGAAATGTGCTGAATTATATTTCAAATGTGGTGGGTGGGAATAGTAGCAGGTAAAGCCATCAGGTTGCAGGTCAAACCTACTAAAATTTTCCTATAAATAGAGGGCTAAGTTAGAATTGAAAATCACACCAGAAACAAGTTTTCTCTCTTTCTCTCTCTAGATTATTGAGTGTATTTTGTGAGTATTTTGATACTTTGAGAGTTTCTATTCATCAGAGCAAGTTTCTTTCAGCCTTATACCGGTATTCCGACCAGAAGTACTGATATCTTGAGGTAAGGGATATTATTTTCTTCTTAAATGATATTATTTTCTTCAATATCATTATGCTGAAATATTGATATGAGTTTTTATCAAATTTGGAACTTTTTATGTCGGGGTTACTATTCATGTATACGGCACTATTCACGTATACGGCACTATTCACGAATACGGCACTATTCACCGAAAAATAAAATTTTTCCTTTTTGTCCGAGATGTCTATTATGGTTACTATCTTTGATTGTATCCATGTTTTGATCTTTATTTTTGAATTCTGCTTCACAATTGATTATTATGAAGTATTATTGATCTTGGATAAACTGTTATACGAATCCCTACTATTTGCCCTTCTGTCTCATTGGATTCGTTCTCTTTAAGATATTTTTCATCATCCTCAGTCCTAAATGATGATATTAATGAATATCTTTGGCCTGTAGTGCAAAGATGTATGATTACTTGATGAATATCTTTGGCCTGTAGTGCAAAGATGAACAGTTGTTGAGATGAACATGACTGACAGGTGATACAAATGAATATCTTTGGCCTGTAGTGCAAAGATGAATATTTGGATAAAGATGATTATTAATTGATGTTACAGGGATAAAATATTGATGATGGACTTTTAAATCTTAGAAGATAGTAGAATTCTTTCTCTACTTGACTCTTCTAATGGTTTGCTGTTTCCGCTGCAGTTGTTGATCTAAAACTTGTTGTCGATTATATTCTATCAGATTTTTCCCTGTTGAAGACTAACGATAATTTGTTTGTATATTATCTTAGTCATAATATTCTTTACTGGGCTAGTTGAGCTCACCCTTTTCCTTTTTGTTCCATTTTTCTTCTCAGGAGGTGAGAACATAGCAGGATCTAGTCGGGGTATGGAGTGATGGTTCTAGAAAGATGTTTTAGCAGTCCTCACTATTTCTGTAAAATAGTGTTTGAATAATTGTAATGAGGATTTATTTGAGTGTGGATATTGTCTAGAAGACAATATTTGTATTTAAACTCACAGTATGTGTTGTCGTATTTTGCACGACATTTGTATTATTGAAGTTGTAGTTTGCTTTCTGTACCATGTATTTGGCGACTCAGAATGGGTGTTGTATACCTATTTTGGGGGCGTCACAAAAACTGTTTTAGAAATTAGAATCTTTGAAAAGTGCTCAAGAAAACCTTCGTACATGGGAGGCCATGCGTCTAGGTTATGATAGATATCATATGGCCACAGAATTATCTTTGGTTGACCCAATAGACCCCAAAGAACACGAGAAGTTACTATCATATTCTTCCCAATGGTGAGTCTTCTCTTGACATATCATTATCTCCACTGTCTCTAATTGAAAATTATACTTCAAACAAACACCAAGATTATATAGGTAGTGCTCGTAAAGATACTCAGTAAGTGGATGAGCACAACCCTGTCTTATGATGACACGAGGTTGTATGTCATTAGACATCTTGTATGATAGTGACAAAACACCCTTCCAACGTTGGGTTCGCCTCATCCTATTTTATTCACCAAATATAACTACTAAATGATGACCACCGTTCTATTCTCTTGTTACCCCCGCTCGACCCAGCTATACTCTTATTACCTGAAAGGAATTGTGAAACAAAAGGGTGAGCACAACTAGCCCAGTAAAGAATATCATGACTAAAGATAAATAAATTATCAATAGTCTTCATCAGTAATAAATCAGAGATTTAGAACATATGGTAGATGATAAAAATTTTCAACCATAGTTGCAGCGGAACGAGCAATCCATTAGAAGAGTTAAATAGACTATAAAATCTATTATCTTCTCCATGTTAAAAATCCACCAACAATGTTTTATCCCTGTAACATCAATCAACAATTCTGGTCCACAATCATATGAATAACTCATAATCATAATTGTAGTTCTAAATTTCTCTTCCCATCCAGGACGAAGATAATTTTTATTACCTATCTTTACCTGAAACATCAAAGATCATGGTTACACCAAATCACAGTTCATGCTCATAATCATACTAATAACTTCATCTTTGCACTACGGCCAAAGATATTCATTTGTATCACCAGTTGGTCATGTTCATCTCAACACCTGTTCATCTTTGCACTACTGGCCAAAAATATTCAACAACATGTCATCTTTGCATTACGGGCCAAAGATATTCATCAACAATTCATCTTTGCACTACCGGCCAAAGATATTCAACTACAGGTCATCTTTGCACTATAAGCCAAAGATATTCATCACCAGTTCATCTTTGCACTACAGGCCAAAGATATTCAACAACATGTCATCTTTGCACTACGTGCCAAATATATTAATCAACAGTTCATATTTGCACTATAAGCCAAATATATTAATATCTCAAATAAATATATAATCATTTCAGAATTTATATAAACAATAATTATAACCATGTTGATCAATTCACCTTTGCACTTAAGCTAAAGATATTCAATTATAAATTCAATGGTCATGATCATATCAGTCAACAATTCAACTTTGCACTACTGGCCAAAGAGAACCCATAGTCATGATCATACCAATAATTTACACATCTTTACACTCAAGCGAAAGAGAATCTCAACATCAAGGTTATAAAAATATTATATATGATAATAAAAATAATATGATCAAAACATGGATTTAATTTCAAAAGCAATATTCATAAATCAACAATAATTTGGTCAGAAAAAGAAACCAATTTTTCTGTAAATAGTAACTCGTGAATAGTAACTCTGACATGAAAAAGGTAGAAATTCCACAATAAAATCCATACCAATATTTCGGTATAATGATATTGAAAGAATAATATTTCTTAAGCTTATAAACAATTTATTTTAATTGTTTACAATTTACTAAATAATGTATTTAATCATCCTAAAATGCCAAACTCATAAGATTTCATTTCCAATAACCAAAACCTTCATCAAAAATCTGCATATATCTCATATAGGATTCTCAAGCCATAAAATCCTATTTTTCAATTTTCTTACTTCACATAACATATTTAATTCATTTTCTCATAATTAGACTATTATTATGAAAAATACCAAATCAGTCCCAAAAATATTTCTTTTCTGGGATTTAGCATAATATAGTCCCATATTGAACATATATTTTTTTCGAAATTTTTAAAACTCATTTACTATTTTTCATTTGGCCAAAACTGCTGAATATTTAGACATTTATCATAAATTGTACTTTTATCCAAAAATTCTGAAATTCACAGATTACACTGACATTATATAGATATACTTCCAATAAAAATTTTATCAATTTTAGAGTTAACCACAAGGAGTTATAAGCGGTTACTTTTAAAATAGTCTTTTCCCGTAAAATTCATAACTCTTAATATATACATCCAAAAATCACCATTTTTGAACACAATCAATAAAACTCATCAAAATATCATTTCAAATTTTTCCAGAATTTTCTGAAGGTCAGAAGAATTACGAACTGAAACACATAATAACCCTTAAAATCCCTTACTATCCCTTACCTCAAAAGTGCAGTATTTCTGACTGGAATGCAAAGCCGAAGGAAACTTGCACTGAATAGCAACTCTCAAAGTATCTAAATACTCACAAAATATGCTTCATAATATAGAGAGAGAAAGAGAGAAAGCTTATATTTCTGGTGTGATTTTTAATTCTAACTTAGCCCTATATTTATAGAAAAATGTTAGCACGCCGAAGCAGACTTAACCTACAACCTGGTGGTTTTACCTGCTACTATTCTCACCCACCACATTTGAATAAAAATCTCAGAACATTTCTTCACCAACCAAGAGTGAGGCCCACCAATTCTAAAATTTTTCACCAAAATGATAAATTTCAAAACTTCAACAATTTATAAACCAGTCATCTCTTAAAATTCATAACAAATCATACGTTCATTTTTAACGGTTCAAAATTTGTGGACATATATTCAACTTATATATGTATAACATATCCAAAAATCACAACGATCCAACGGTCGGATTAAAAATTATAACCCCCGCAATATATCTCAAAAACCCTGATTAATTTTTAATACCTCCATTCCGACAAAAATACTGATAAAACACCTCAACATTAACTCCTTCATTTTTAACCACAAAAATATATCACTCATTTATATCCACATAAAATAAATATTTCCTTATCATATGAATCAATAATTAATTATTCACAAATAATATTACAGAATCACATTTATGACAACCAGGCCGTTCCCAGGAAAGAGGGGGCTTTCCAATAAGGATTTCTCCTTACTGGCGCGTAATTAGATGACCAAACCTCTCCTTAGACAGAACTTTCTAGACATTGCCAATAATGTTATCTAATAATATTATTCAAATAATATTAATTATTGATCTGATAATGGAAAATACTGTGCAGCAACAATTATTGAAACAACAATAATATAAAATATCAACGCAGCAATTATTGAATCAATAAAATAAAATATTGAACAGTAATTGCTGTAACAATTATTCAGTAGTGTCTTCTTACGTAAGAATCAATAATTTCAAAAATACTGTGCAATAACGCGTATTACTGTATTTTAACCACCGGGTATTCCAACAGTGTTAACGGTAACAACTACGCCGTTAATTATAAAAACTCAATTTTTGTCGTTATCTTCATCCAACCGTTTTTCGTTATGGGGCCCACAAATAGCTGCGCCGTCGTATGAATATTTTCCGACAGAAAGAATATTCCACGACCAACGAATATTCTCCGACAACAATGATTATTTTATAACCACTTGTTTATTTTGAAAAAATTTCACATTTCACCCATAACTTTAACTTTTTATCAATTTAACCATTTACTGAATTGTAATTATAAGAAAAATTGAATACTTTTATTTCATAAAATTCGGGGTCTTACAATATTGATCGGTAAAACGACCAACAACACATAATTTTAACACATCAATCATCAACCTTGACATAACCTTTCTATTTAGAATCAAATTCCTTATATCCAAATTACTGTCTTAAAACTGGCATATCTTAACTTTTAACAATGGATACTTTTGACATTAGTACTTGATTTTTATTCGAAAGTTCTCATAATTCTATCAACTGGGCAAACTTGCACGAAAGTTTTATAGCTTAAAAGCCCTTCTCAAAAGTTCCTCAACTGATAATGAACCTCAATATTCCAACTAAAATTATTTTCTTCATTTTAAATCAAAATCAAATGAACTTTTTACTTTTACACTGTATGAAAATGTTTTTTTTTCGAGTTCTTTTTAGAAGAGAAAGGGGGATAAATAAACCACGAGTGTTTGTAGTGTTTTTATAGGGAGAAAATTATAAAATCTTTTCTCTACTAATGCAACGTTTGGATTGGAGTAATGAATGTGGGAATGGAATGACTTATTCTTATATAACGGAAAAAATTGTGTTTGGTTGAGATTGGAATGAAAAAAATTGTGTTTGATTCCTTGGTGGAGGGAGCGCATATGGAATAACTAATTCCAACTAGAATGGAATGAATCATTCCACTCTTTATTACATTCCTTCAGTCCAAACGTAGCATAAAAATTTTAGAGAGAAAGTGAAGCTTTTTTTCTCCTCTCCTCTCTTCCCTTCTTTTTATTTTCTCTTTTATTTTTATTAAAACTCGCATAAGCGTTAACGATAAGAGCATCTCTAATAATCTCTTTAACCACTTTGAGATACTTAAATAGGTGAGCCACATTAAAAAAAATTATCTCCAACAGTCTCTTCAACCTTAATCATCAAATCTCCAACCTCATTCTCTCTCTTCAAAACATTTATGAAAGGCTAAAAACATTTATTTTGCTTGATGAGTTTGATGTACAGCTCGTTGAATTGAAGAGACTGATGAGATACAAAATATGAAAATATCAAATAATACTTTTCAAATTGTCGCGTAGGTCAACAAACTTCGATTTGAAGAGTTTTTTTTTTATACTACTGTTGGAGATGCTCTAAGTCGATAACTTTAATTTTGAAAATTTGATAGTGTGGGTTACTTATTCCACAAACACTTTTTGATATTTCTACATTAAAAGTGTCGTTATAAATTCTATAACGACGGTTTTTTCCGTTGCTATACATCTATAGCAACATTTTTCATGTAGAAATGTCATTTTCTGTTGAGAAAATATCAATTTCCATGAATAAAAGAATCAATTGGAATGCTCTAGAGAAAAAAAAATTGTTTCCAAAACAATCAAACCTTAGGCAAAATGATTAAACTTAATTTACCAATAGGTTTCTAGTTCTACTTTTAAGTTAACAATCTGGCTTCGTGTCTCTATCTCAATTGAATGACATGACCCGATCTTTTGAGAGTCTAACTCTGACTACCTAAGTAACAACTCATGTCAAATCCTAAGTTCGGTCGGATCCCTCGGGTCAAATTTCAAATCCAAAACGAATTAAATTTATCCAAACAATATTATCTTAAACCACTAATTTAATAAGTATTTTATTGAATTATGTTAGCTCTATCACATGTTCACTTGCTGTTATTAATAACTTAATTTTTTATATAAAAATAATTTTTTCCTATATATTTCAACGTGATATTAAAATTTTTAAGGGTACATTCAGGAGAATTTTTCTCGGTATCGACTCCAAAATTTCTATCTAAAAAATAAGGAAGAAAGCAAACTATCTTAATCACTAGGCCAACCCCTCCGGCTATTTTGGCATTTAATTGGCTTGTTGAATGCAAACGAGAATATGATCACTTGTTGAGTAGATGGGGAAGGTCACATGATCTCCTACTCAGCAACTTGTGACATATGAGGTAGATCTTGTTAACAAGTGGTCCTAAGAAAGAAACAAGGCCATGTGCCATGCATGTGGTCCATCAAGTGCTACCAAGCCAGATTTTGCAGTATTGCACGGTCAGTACTTGCATATTATTATTACAAAAATGCTGGGGGGGTCCGTGGATGGCGACCAAACAAATTTTTTTTATGAGTCCCAAAAAAAAAATGTGACTCGTGGAATTGAAATTTTTATAAAAAATAGTGATTTATTTGTCATTTTAATACATATAAAAAATAAAGTTATATGGTCTGCATAATCCTGTCAACCCTGTTTTTTTATGTATTTAAATGACACCTAAATCACTGTTTTCAACTATATTTTTTACCTGTATTTATATGACACTTAAATCATTGTTTTTTATAAAAATTACACTTCTAATAAATCACATTAATTTTTTGAGAGTCGTAATAAAAAATAAAAAATAAATTTCCGACCCCCGTACCGATTGGTCCCCGTAGAAGGATTATTATTATTATTATTATATTTACGTAGCCTTTGATTACTTACTAGAATACAAATCCAAGTCCAACCTGACTACATTATAATGGTCTGACACGGTTCTTTCTACATACTATAATTAATTGCTAAAAAGTCAAATATTTTTTTAATTATATCTATAATTAATTTAATGATTCCTTGATTTATAGAACGTGACGGATCGATATTCTCAATCCTTAATTTATTTATTTTCAAAGGCGGATAGAAGTCCTTGATGCCAAAAATAATACTCTAGTTAAAATGGATGCTGAACTTTACTTAAAAGTATAATTTTGTATTAGTTAATTGGGTTGTTGATCGAGTTGGTATACTAGCTACGGCAATTATAACTTTATGGAAAATGATTTATGTAGGGAAAATAAAAAGAGTTAAAATTTAATATATTGTCAGGTTATACATGAGTAGGTCTGATAATTTTTTCTGAAATCGACGGGTCCTGTCCAATCCCGACCTTAATAGAAACTAAATTTTTAAACCCTATAGGGTTATGATCGGGTATGTGATATACCTTCTCACCCGCCCCGCCCCGCCCCGCCCCGATTATTATATGTATATATTTATATTTTTTAAATTATTATTTTGTATATATAATTATGTACTTATTTAGGTTATTTCATTATAAATTCATATCATTAGTAATATAACATGTTGTTAGTAATAAAAATGTTATATGTTGTTTGATTTTAAATAAAAAATAATTATACGAAGTTGACGTGGGTAAAAATGACTCACCCATATATAGCTAGTTGCTACGTGTTATTTTTAGAACCTATTAATAAAGGGTAATATAATAATTTGGTTTAAATATTAAGTGTTCTACAAGAATATTCAATCTAATAAATGATAGAATTCTCATAATGTTTAATCAGCTAATGATGGGTAACCTGGATGGACTCTAAAACTTAGTAGGGTTCTAATTTCTAACTCTTAAAGGAGAGAATTTTCATGCTATAAATAAAGGGTCCTTAACACTAATATACAACAATTAGAAAGTAATTACAAAAATAAAACATACACAAAATAATTACAAAAATAACGCAATTCATATTAATAAGGAAACCTAAAATTAAGGAGAAATATCTGCCATAACTAATCATTCAAATTCAAAAATCTGGGATCTAACCACAAAAATAAATTCAAATTCAAATATTCAAATTCAAATTTTATAGGAAAGACTGCACAAATTTTGTACTTTGCAGGAGGTGGCGGAGACAATTTTCAGAGGAGGTGACAGCGTCGGAGGAGGTGGTAATGGTGGCTTTAGAGGCGGCGGTGATGACTATGGAGGAGGTAACAATGGCGGTGGTGGCGGAGATGGCGGTGGTTACAGAGACGGTGGAGGTGGAGGCTTGGGCGGTAGTGGCGGGAGCAACTATTTTCTGGTAGTAAAAGAAAATTCTCAAGATACTGCAGAGGAGAAGATCGTTAGTAATGTCATGGTAACCAAACTTTTATAACAAGATAACCAAAACTTTTATACTAAGGTAACCAAACTTTTATACCAAAGTAACCAAACCTTGGTAATTACCAAGGTAACCAAACTTTTATACTGAGTTAACCAAACTTTTATACTAAGGTAACCAAACTTTTATATCAAGGTAACCAAAACTTTTACACTAAGGTAACAAAACTTTTATACTAAGGTAACCAAACTTTTATACCAAGGTAACCAAACTGTCATACCAAGGTAACCAAATATTTATATCAAGGTTACCTTGGTATGAAGGTTTGGTTACCAACTGCACTATGAAAAAATTGATGGTGTGGAGGTGGATTGATTACCTTGGTATGACAGTTTGGTTACCTTGGTATAAAAGTTTGGTTACCTTAGTATAAAAGTTTGGTTACCAAACTTTTATACTGAGGTAACCAAACTTTTATACTGAGGTAACCAAACTTTTATACTAAGGTAAACACCAATCAACACCAATCAACAAAAAAAAGTGATCATAAATTCATAATCAAACACACATTTTGCATAAAACCTTAAAAACTAAATGAATGAAATTAAAGAGAAAATAGGTTTACATAAATTCACTAATAATAGGTTTACAATAATCCTCTCAAGTTTTATGCCCTAAAACTTGAGGTTACACAATAAATTTAGAGAATACAATTTTACCTTTAATTAGATTGAGAAACCTAATTAACTTCACCACTCAAAAACACCCCAAACAATAAAGTCTTCAAGCTTTCAATTGAACGGAGATGGCGGCGTATACCCACGAACAACAAACTGTAATTCTCTCAATTTATTCTTTTGGTACCTTCTTGCTACCAAGTTTCTCTATCTCATATATCAAATAAGACTCCCTCATAGCCTTATTTATAGTACTTTCTTAATCCATTCCTATTATGGATTAGAAACAATTTATTCTCCTAATCAAATTAGGGATCACATCTCCTTATCTTGGTCACCAACCAATCTAACAAGTAAATCTTTTTTAATTTCAACTTGGATTTCTTTCATAGAATCTCAAATTCCAATATTGCTTCCATTAACCCAATTTCTAATTGGATTAATATCAAGTAAACTCACTTACTTGATCACAATTCTTTTCTATCTTGGATTCTATCTCATGGGTGAGGACCTACACCCAACATATTGTATCAAATTTTAATTCAATAATAAATATATTAAAAAAACACAAATGATTTACAGTCTCATATTAAAGTATATGAGAAAATTCGACCTAATGACTAAATTTTTTGTGTGAAATTAAATTCCAAAGAGATGTATTAATGAGTTATGGGTATGTATATGCGCGCGGGGTTCTCCCTCACTACACTTGTTTTTTGACTTGAATTTGTATATATTATTTGACAATGAAGTTGCAACTTGACAGATATAAATTTGTAGGTTCCAATATGATTATAATAGACTTGTTTTTTGTGTGAATCTAAATTATATATATATATATATATAGAGAGAGAGAGAGATGAATCTATAATCAATGTTGTCAATTTGAGGATATTTTTTCAATATATCGCGTCTCTCCATCCAAATATCAAATGATTAATAGAACCCCCGTCCGCAATTTAATTTTCAATATTCCGCAGTTTAATACTGTGAACGTGACACATGACTAAAATAGCACTCCTTATAAAAGTCTTACATCCGCAGTTATTGCAAATCCAAACTCTCTTTGGCCACCAAAACCAAACTCTATCATCAGATGGCAATATCCAATTTCTTGGCAAACCCATCAGCACAACAAGTTGCCGAACTTGACAGTTTTGTGTGGTTTCAGTTGGCGGAGGAGAATATTATTTTGATTAGGAGGAAATTAAAAAAAAATTGAATTTGAGTCATAACTAATGTTATTAGTTTAATATTGTGGACGAAACATATTAAAAAATAATGTCATTTCTCAATTGACCAAGGATCCACAGTCTAATATTGCTAATGAATGACTTTTACAAGAAGTGATATTTTGATACATGTGCTAACTATAACTCTATTAACCATTCCTTTATATACCTTATTTGTAGTAATCACAGCCTCCAAAGTCCGTGGTTGAGGTGCTGATGCTGCCAAATTGTATATGTTGATTTAATTTGGGAGTTGGTGTGGATCATATTTCATCCTGCTCCTTCATGCATGGGTATGCCCCCTTGTAATTTTGCACTAGTTTTAAAATGAATAACTTTATATACGTAAATTATTTTTAAAAAAAATTATGCATAAATATTAGAATTCAGGTAATGCTTGTCAATAAAATATGTAAATAAATGTTAGGTTCTATTCTTTAATTTCTCTATTTTTTGTAGTGTTTGTACATAATTATAACTTTTATTTTTACAATATTACTCGATAAATAATACATGAGTCTTAGTATTGGTGCACAACTTGTTGCGTATAATTTATCCATATGATATTATTCTTTAAAAGAAGTATTACACACATAGAAAAAAGTTGATAGATAATGTCATAGCAATGTTTATATACGGTTTTAACAACATTTTAAATTTTTACCGACAATTACAATTACTATGACATTATAACATTATCGACAAAAATTGTTGAAATTTCAAAGCATTGTTAAAACAAGCGTAAAAATATCGATATTGCTATGACATTATCAACAACAACAACAAAAGGCAAATAATTTGCATCCGGGTGGAAGTAGAAAAACAATAAATTACAAAGAAAAGTGATATATCTTCTAACCTTATGTATCGATTTTGTTATTGTCAGTTAAGTGGGTAGCTATCAGTAACTGCTCTTTAATATAGTGAGTCAACCTTGTAATTCTATCCAATCACGTATATTTTGTATGTCATAATTGTAAGTCAACAAAAAACTTATTATTAGAGAATTAATATTTTTACAAGTAAAATTTGAAATTTTCATATAATTTCTCTAGTATGTGTGAGACTCATTTATTATTCATGTGAGAGATACTTTGTGAAACTATCACTTTTGGATGTGTAAATATCAATTTTCTATTAATAACAAAATACTTTCGGTCCCCATAAAGATGATTATAAATACAAATTTTTTTATCCTCAAAAGAATGAGATAAAATAATAAAATGAAAGATAAATATATCAAAATCCATTAGCATAAAAAAATAAAAATATTTATAATTAATATAATTCATTAAGAATAAATTTAAATTTTTTTTATTTTTACTTTTTTTAATATATGTATAAATTTTTTTAGTCGAATTAGATAGTAGGCGCGATGGAGGGAGTATCAAATCAGACGGATTGGGATATTATAAAGTTAATTTTATGATAAATTGATCAATTTACCAATATAAATAGAAAAAAATCATCTTCTGATCTGTGTGTCAATATTATATTGATCAATTAATTAGACAGTAGGCTCTGCCAGATCAGACAACTAAGTATTGGCACCCAGACCAGCGAATAAAATATGCATGAAATCAAATTATTACACCCAAAGACTTTCCAAATTAATAAATTTATTTTCTATCCTTTCATAAAGTCATAATTATTTAAAGCCTTATTCTTGAATTTAAAAAACCATATCCTCGCAATAATTTAACACGACAGCATTCTATAGAAAAAATTGTACATTGTTCTGCTGAGATCCGCCAATATAACAAACGTGTCGTCTGGGATTAACAAATATACAAACCAATACGACCCCGCCTCTCTCTCTCTCTCCCTCCTCTTCCAAAAGAGAAAAAATGAGAGAGTTCAGTAAAAAAAAAACTGTTAATAGTGGTGGGCAAAAAATGCTAATTCTGATTCTGAAATTGTATTGGGGTTTTCTTGCTTCTCTTCTTGATACGGAGCATTGGGTTTTGTTCATTACTATCCTTTCAACAAATAGACCTTCATTCATCAAATTTAACCCCTTATGCTTTGTGGTTTATGATTGTACACCAAGAATGAATTGGGTTTGATTGTTTCTTGTCTTTTTCCAATTTATTGGCTTTGATTTCTTCATTTTATTTGGTGGGTTCGTGAATTTTTCATCTGGGGTCTCTTTTTATTTGTGTGGCTGCAAGTGATTGATCATTTAGCTGACCCCACTTGGGTCAGCAAGTGATAATATCAAATTCGTGCCCGTCTCTTTTATTTATTTATTTAATTTTTTGGGTGGGATAAGTACTGTGTTCTTGAGCTGCTGAATTTTTATTTATATGTCTGGAATTTATTGATTTTATGTTCTATAGCTACCTCTCTTTTGCTCTTACTTTCTCTCAGTTGGGTTGTGGTTAAAGTTCAATTTTTTTTGGGGGTTTAACTGAATTTGGAGTATTGGGGTTTTGATAATACTTTGTCTTCAGTTGTAATTTTTGTATGATTTTGTGATATTAAATTTTAGAGAGATTGAATCAGCTCTGAATGGCAACTGGAGCAGAAATTGATGAAAATGGTGATACCAAAGGTAATATGTGGGTTTTGGAACAGAAGCTTGATCAGCCCATGGATGAGGAGGCTGGTAGACTTAAAAATATGTACAGAGAAAAAGTAAGATTCAACTCAGTCAATCTCTCTACTAGTCAACTTATGGTTCTTGCCATCTGTTTTACTGGGGTAATTTTAATCAATATATAAAAGGGACAATTTTCTATTATAATTCCTGATGGTTGTGGCAATAATGCTTGGCTGCTGGGACTGAAATTGATGAAAGCCTGAGTCTTTCTTTTCATATCCAGGTTGAAATGAGAAATTTTACTTTGAGGGTTCATTTTTATAATAATTATTTGGCAGCAAGTTTCATTATTTATATGAATATGTATTTTAGAATTTTGTGTTTCAAGAATTATTGAAGGGAAACTATGGTGAAAGAGTGTATGAATACGTCTTTATGAAGTTTGCATCTGTAATGATTTAGTAATTGTTTATGCTGCTTGAAGTGATTCTATGATTTAAGATGTGCTTAACTTAACCTTCTATCTGCAAACTTGATAATAGTGTTAAAGTTCATAATCCACCTTTTAGAATACTTAGTTTAGTATTAATTTTATTGAACTGTAGTTGCTATATCATTATTTGGTGATTCAATTTTGTTTCCTGCAGAAATTCTCAGCTATATTGCTTTTGCGACTAGCGTTCCAGAGTCTTGGAGTGGTCTACGGAGACTTGGGAACTTCGCCCTTGTATGTATTTTACAATACTTTTCCTGACGGAATTGAGGATACAGAGGATGTTATTGGTGCACTGTCATTAATTATATACTCGCTCACTCTTATCCCGCTTCTGAAGTATGTATTCATAGTCTGTCGGGCGAATGACAATGGACAAGGTAAGCCAATTGCAACATACGACTTTGTCCTTATGTTCTTTTCCCAGTTTTAGGGCTACGCAGAGGGGTTCACCAGTCCAACCCTAGAATTTAATACTAATGTTTGCGTGGTCATTACTCTACTAGCTAGTTTATTTCACCCAATGGTGGAAGGACGTAAATGCTATTTAAGGCTATTTTCTGCCTTTATATTAGATGGAGAAGTGAATTTCCTTATGATTTTAAAAGGAAGAAAAAAAATTATATATCTCGATGCATATTTTTATTTACTTCTTTTGAGAATGTTTAGGAAAGTTTCCTTCAAGTGTCAACCTCAAAAAGAATTCAGCTGTCGTCTTCTGGGTGGGGTACACTCGATGCATGTAAAAAGCTAGTCAATCGCTAACTGCCAAGTAGTTGGATTTGATTTATGCATGTAAAGAGCTAATCAATTGCTAGGTAGTTAGATTTAATTTTTATAAAATTAGCAGTGATACTACATATATGGTAAAAGTGTAAAACAACTTAGCCTGAACTTTATAACCACAATTATGTACCCAAACATATAATTTATTAATGGGCGAGTTTTGTAGGTAATAATGAGAACCAGTTGCAGTTAATTGTGCTTGCTTTAATAAGCTGATATAAAGGACAAAAGGCAACTATCAGATGGTTGGCAAGAAAAGAAAATTTGATCCTTTACTGGAAAGAGGGAGACCTGTCCTATCATGGCTTCCATTTACAGCAGAAGCTTTCTTGTCTACTTTTTAATTAGAAATAGTTTCATTGAGATGAATTTACATATATGTCTGTAGAAAATAGGTCATAGCGGAACCTACTGATACTATTATTTTCTCCAATTATCAAGACAACAGACATACGAATGGAAAAGGAAGAAATAAAAAAGTTACCTAAGCAAAACAGTACGAACCATTAGAAAGAAGTGAACCAGTACCCCTCCCCACCTCCAAAAGATAAAAAACAAAAAACAAAAACAAAACCACACACACAACACTCAGTTTTATCACAAATAACGTCAAAAGAATGTACTTGGGTGCAGTTTTCTGTATATTGCTAGATTCAGGCAAGTCCTTGTGGTCTGTGCACTTTATATTGTATTGCTAGATCCAGGCAGTCCTAATGGTTCAGGGTCATTAAGTTAAGACCTATAATTTGATAGGGCCAAGGAGGCGATTAATCTCAAGAGTTTCTCTGCCACGTCAATCTTGATAAGAACATTAACCTGATATGCAAACTGATACTTTTTTATGTTGTTTTCTTGATGAATTGCAATATATAGCCTCCTGAATCATCTATTTAGAAACAAGAGGCTACATGAGCTTATTCGTGGGTATTAATACACAGTTATGCACCACTAGACTTAACTTCTTCATTGTGCAGGTGGAACCTTTGCGCTCTACTCACTGCTACGTCGACATGCAAAAGTTAATACAGTTCCAAACCAACACCGGACTGATGAGGAGTTGACAACTTATAGTCGTAGCACTTTTCATGAGAATTCATTTGCTGCAAAAACCAAGAGATGGTTGGAGGCAAATGCATTCAGAAGGAATATGCTTCTTATTCTTGTTCTTGTTGGCACTTGCATGGTAATTGGCGATGGAATTCTCACTCCAGCTATATCAGGTATGTCTTGGTTCATTATGCTATTCTTCGGTAAGATTATAGAATTCTTCACGCTTGAACTTTTTGGAGCTCTTTTATTATCTTTATATTGAAATATCTTCCTAATCAGTCTACATCCTGACAAGTTACTAAAGTCTGTATAATGTGTCTGTATGCTTGTATGTGATATTCAAGTTTCTATGATTGTATTAAAACTCTGGAATCATGACAGAAGTCTTAGAAAATAGAGTTTGAGCTTGTTTTGTCTGGTTGATCCTGTACAGAAGATTTTTAAACTTGTTTTGTCTGATTGATCATGTACAGAAGATTTTTAAGTTCAAAATTATATGATATCTTTACTTCATGCTAATCATATGCATTAATGTTATTTTTCGGTTATTTTATATACAAGTATTTAAAAAACCTATTTATCAAAAGAAAAGGTGTATAAGAACCATTTACGAGGTTGAATTACATGTACATACTGCATTTAGAAAAGGATACAAGAAAAACAGAAAACATCTATGCTCAAAATTCTGTACTAAATGCTCCACCAAGTATCAATAGCTTTGTGTGCTCAGATTCATTGTAGGGGAGTAACATATGGGTATAACTACTATGTCAATGCAAATTATACCAAAACCTATGAGAGAACCACAGAGCCAAGATACTACTCTTGAAACATAAATTGGGGTAGGAGGCTAATCTTCAAAAGCAAAGCTTATTTAAGGAATCTCCATGTTTATAGTGCCACATATTCCTCTACCACCGTAAAGATGCTTTATTTTTCTCAACACTTTCTAATACTCTTCCAGTGTGGGATCTTCCTCAATGAGGGCCTACAGCCTGTTAAATATTGGACCCATAACATAGAAATTAGTATTCATGGGTATTTGACTTGTGTACCTTCTGTAACTAATAAAAAGAATGTTTACATACTGTCAATCTAAATCATGAATCTGAGGTTCAAATTCATGGACCCAGAACCTCTAGCAGTTAGACTTCATTGGGTTACTTGACTTGGCAAAGTCTCGGTAATTTCTGAATTATATGTCTCTTCAAGATTTATGTTGTTAAATCAGAACTTATCAGTAGATCTCCTGTAGTGTCTATTGATATCTGTAGTTTCACTTGTTCTGTATTCCAAGTAGTTTGCAGTTGCTATCTTAATAGGATGCTTAGAAAAGACTTGTCTTTTTTTTCTTCCAGTTCTTTCAGCTTCTGGAGGAATCAAGGTGGACCACCCCCAGATGAGTAATGGTACTAATATATGAAAATTACACATCTGTTTAAGTTTCTTTCTCCTTCTTGATTTTCTAGTACAAGTATGATATTTTTTGTAGCAAGTTAATTTTTGCTTTATCTAGCTTCTAACTTCAGATCCGCTAGTACAACATTAAGTTTCTGGTATTTGTTGCAGATGTAGTTGTAATTGTGGCTGTTGTCATACTAGTTGGTTTGTTTAGCATGCAACATTATGGGACAGATAAAGTTGGGTGGCTCTTTGCGCCAATTGTACTTCTTTGGTTTCTTTTAATTGGAGCTATTGGCATATTCAACATTTGGAAATATGACAGCAACGTTTTAAGGGCTTTCTCACCCATTTACATATTTCGGTATTTTAGAAGGGGTAGAAAAGATAGTTGGACCTCTCTCGGTGGGATCATGCTCAGCATCACAGGTTTGCTTCTGTGTATCATTTTCCTGTTTAGTGCTCTCGCTCTTTTCAAAACTGAATAAATCATGTAATATGGTGTTTCCCTATCTAAAGAACAAACTATAAATATGTATCGAGTAAAGAAGGCTAATGCTGACATTCTGATGGCTGCTTACTGTTACAGGGACAGAGGCACTTTTTGCAGACCTCGCCCACTTTCCAGTTTCCGCTATACAGCTTGCTTTCACAGCAGTTGTGTTTCCTTGCCTTCTGTTAGCCTATTCTGGACAAGCAGCATACCTCATGCAAAACAAGGAACATGTGATTAATGCGTTTTATCGTTCTATTCCAGGTTCTTCTGATGTTCACCTTCCATTGTACTGTTTTCTCATACTGGAATCATGTGGAATTTTCCAAATAAGATAAATATGTGCTATCTTCTTGAATATTTGACAATAAACTAGGCATTGCAAGTTGAAATTATCTTGTTAAAATCTGATTACGAAAAGGAAAATGTAGTGCTTTAATACTTTTATTAATCAAAAGATATTGCAGCTACCTCTTTATTGACCTAAAGACTGAAAAGTAGTAAACTTATAAACTCGTAACTCTAAAACCTCCTATTGATACCAAACTGACCCAAAATGGAAAGTCAAAAGTTATGATATGTCTAATGGATATAATTTCGTAATTATGCAGAGAATATGTACTGGCCAATGTTTATAATTGCTACTTTAGCTGCTATTGTTGCGAGTCAGGCAACCATATCGGCTACTTTCTCAATAATCAAGCAGGCCCTTGCACTTGGCTGTTTCCCTAGAGTCAAGGTTGTACATACATCAAAGAAATTTCTTGGACAGATATATATTCCAGATATTAATTGGATCCTTATGCTTCTTTGCATTGCTGTGACTGCTGGATTCCAAAATCAAAGCCAAATCGGCAATGCCTATGGTGAGTGTCGTCTATTACATTCAGTTAGCTAAATCAGCTCATATGCTTTTATTTATAAAGTACGCGTTCTGGGACAGTGTCTTATACACTCATTACTTATTAGCGATTTTGTGTCAACATGAGACATTCTTTCTAGAATGTCATTCGGAATTTTGGTATTTTTATGTCATTATTTGTATTATATTTCCTTTCCCTCGTCATTTACCTACTTGCTGATAAACTAAGGTTCTATAAGATATGACCTCTATAGTGGTTGGGGCTAGAAATGAAGAAACAGAAGTCAAGTGAAGATTATAACAGGAATAACTTGAATCGACCATTTTTACATTATAATGAAACTATCTTGATTCCTCAAACCTTGATCAACCTTTCTATTTTTATATCAACTCAATGCTCACCAAATTATGAACGAGAAGCAGGGTTAAAGGAGAAACTTTTAGATGGAATAGAGTTGGACTTGAGGGTGTATGCTGCTGGCTTACGACCAAAAATGATAACAATATTCTGGAGACCATATATAAATTATTGATTGGAAGTAATTACGAGTTTGAAAGTCCTAGAGAGTGAATAAATAGATCAGGAAATGGTTTACCAATTAAAGTGACGACGATAAGGAAATTAAGAAACATTGTAGGTTATGTGATTTGGATCAGTGGCTAACTTTCAATCAACATAACTACACAATAATCACTATTTTTGTCTCTCTTTTTTTTCCTCCTCCTTATTCAGCTTCTACAAGATAACTATCACAATATACCTCCTGCCTTGTTGGTTTCTGGTAATTGCTTGGAATCAGTTGTATGGGGGTACAAAACATGTTTAATTTGTTTCATACATTTAAAAAACAAAAATCTTTCCATTAAATATTATGCAATTCTAGGCTTTTGCCAAAACTAAATAGGCATCGAGTTAATTGCATCTCATCTCTCAACAGGGACAGCGGTTGTTATAGTCATGTTGGCAACCACATTTCTCATGATTTTAATCATGTTATTAGTATGGCGCTGCCACTGGATTCTTGTCCTCATCTTCGCCCTTTTATCCTTGCTCGTGGAATGTACGTACTTCTCCGCTGTACTTTTCAAGGTTGATCAGGGTGGTTGGGTTCCACTTGTGATTGCAGGAGCATTTCTTATAATCATGTATGTTTGGCATTACGGTACAATGAAACGTTATGAATTTGAGATGCACAGTAAGGTCTCTGTTGGATGGATTCTTGGTCTTGGTCCCAGTTTAGGACTAGTCCGTGTCCCTGGAATTGGACTTGTATACACAGAGCTAGCAAGTGGGGTCCCTCGCATTTTTTCACATTTCATCACAAACTTGCCAGCGATCCATTCTGTAGTTGTTTTTGTCTGTGTAAAGTACCTCCCAGTTTACACGGTCCCTGAAGATGAGAGGTTCCTCGTAAAACGGATTGGACCCAAGAATTTTCACATGTTTCGCTGTGTTGCAAGATATGGCTACAAGGATCTCCACAAGAAGGATGATGATTTTGAAAAAAAGCTCTTTGAAAACCTCTTCATGTTTGTTCGGCTAGAGTCTATGATGGAAGGATGTTCCGACTCTGATGAGTATAGCTTGTACGGCCAGCAAACTCTGCAATCAAGAGACTTACTGTTGGGAGATAATGCCAACACAACTGCCTCCAATATGGACTTCACAATTTCGTCAGTAGACTCGATTGTTCCTGCTAAATCTCCAGGCCATGCTAACAACACTGGCATGTCATCCGGGCAGGTAAGCAGTCAAACAGAGGTCGATGAGACGGAGTTTCTTAACGCCTGTAGAGATGCTGGGGTGGTCCACATACTTGGGAACACAGTGGTGCGAGCAAGGAGGGATGCTAGGATCCATAAAAAGATAGCTATTGATTATATTTACGCGTTTTTAAGAAAGATATGTAGGGAGAATAGTGTGATCTTTAATGTTCCACATGAGAGTCTGTTGAACGTTGGACAGATTTTCTATGTATAAATTTTATGCTAGTATGATCAACTTGAACCATTAGATTATAGGGATCTAAAACTATGTTAATATCTTTTTATGGCTCTATATTTTGTTGGATACTTTTATCCTATTTATGATCTCTATATGCAAGCTGGATCTTCCAGAATTGGTAGAGAAAGCAAGGGCACACTTTTATCTTCTTCCTTTGCTAGTAAGATGGTAGAAAAACTCTCCAAGTTGTGATCTGTTTTTGACTACTAGGGTTTGTTTGGTTTAGATCATTTATAGAGATAGCGATTAGTGCGTTTGACTTTCAAATGAACTAAATGTAAAACATTGTTTAAAATAAGCTTTGTTTGAAATAAGTTCTTTAGACAAAAGTTGAAATGTTTTTGTCCTTCCAAAGTCGACGCCGCCCTCCGAGTGTGAGTTTTGCTTTCTCGTCCTTTCATGTTTTTGTGGTTGTGCATTTCCAAATCAAATCTATTTATTTGTTTGTTTTAATGATATTCTTGGTTTTATTATATATGAAGTTCCTATCGAATAATGTGAGATAACTGCAGGAGGATCTTAATCTGCAGGAGGATCTTAATCTAGTTACATAGTGACATTATATATATATATATATATATATATATATATATATATATATATATATATATAGTCTGCTTTTCCAGCAAACTGAAAAGAGCGAACTAAAAATTAACCGGTTATAGCGACAATTTTTTCGTCGCTATAGCATAGAAAGCCGATTTTTATGTTATAACGACCGCCGCTATAGCCGGTTCGCTCTTAGTTCGCTCCTTCCAGTTCGCTGGAGAAAGTCGAGCTATATATATATATGTAGTACACAGTCGGTTATGACGACGATTTTTTGAGCTATAGTAACGGTTTCACCCATCGCCATAACTATTCTAGGCTACGGTGACAAGTGAACCGTCGCCATAGCCAAAAAAATCCGTCGCCATAACCCGACTGTGTACTACATAGTTGTGTATATACATATAGCCCATATATATATATATATATATATATATATATATATATATATATATAGTCCGGATCCAGTCCGGGATCCCGGACTCTATAAAATCCGGACCTTTATTTTTTTATTTTTTTTTTGCTTTTTTTTTTTTTGAAACAACTAAAAAAAAAATTATGGAATTGAAATTTTTTCATAATAAAGTGTTTTGGGCGTGATTTGGGTACGTATAACAAAATATGGTGGTACAGTCTGTGCAGACTGTACCACCACTTTTTGGTATAGGTATTCAAAACACACCCAAAACATTATATTATGAAAAAATTTCAGTTCCATAAAATATTAAATATTTTTTTTTAGTTGTTTTAAAAAATAAAGCAAAAAAAAAAAAAAAAAAGGTCCGGATTTTAAGAAAATCCGGACTCCCGGACCGGATCCTTCCCGTGTATATATATATATATATATATATATATATATATATATATATATATATATATATATATATATATGTTTTGCTACTTCAATGCAAAGCATATAAGAATAATAGAGGTAGCTTTACGTGTTCAAAGAGGCGAGTGAAATCTATTACCCTTCAAACTGCAAAATCGATTGCAGTTCTCTATAAATTCTCAGATCATTTTTATTTGTAAGTACTACAGATTATATTGAATAATAATTTAGCGCATAAAAGAAAATAAAATATTTTCTTTTGGTTTATAAGAGGCATTTTCAATTTATTTTTTTGGTCATTTTTTATAAAAACAATAAACAAAATAACTAAATTAAAGACAAATAGAAAAATAGAAGCAATCACAAAAATTAAATTTATGTAATTTTACAATTATACGAATTCACAAAATAGGATAATAAGTCGACTAAGCAGCCACAATGTATTGATAAATTCGAAAAATAAGAGTTGACCTTAAAAACACACAAAACCATCCTTTAAATACTAAATAATAATTTAGAAATCCTAATTACGAAAGGAATAACAAGATTACAGAAAAATCAAATAAGTTCAAAAACAAGTAAAAACTTTGGAGAGCCCAAATACATATTAAATTAAAGTTTCAATTTAATATAGTATGAACTTTATAATTCTAAACAAATCAAAAGTTATACTCAAAATAAGATCAATTTTTATTGAGTTTGGGTTTTTTTTCTTCATTTTCTTGTATCATGTCGCACAAATATGATAACAAAAAGAAATATAGTAAATTGCATTAATTTTTATTTAGGTGGTTAATACTTTTAAAGATTTTAAGTATTCTAAAGTTCTAAACGAAGAAAAGCTCGACTCCAAAATAGTTTGGAAATTTATTTTCTTTTGACAAATTTTGTGTATTACATTTCATAAATTTAAATCTGACCAACTTGATAAATAAAAAATTCCTTTAATAGTTATCCAAGAAGACATTTTCATTCATTTTCAGGTTAGATTCAGTTTTGTAGTTCCATGCAATAACAACCAACTAGAAACTGTTATTTATACTATTTTTTTTATTCAATGCAAAAAAAGGAAGAAAAATAAGTGATGCATAAATTTGTATTACAAAACCTGTTTTTGTTCAAGACTAGTTGATAGCATGTGCAATACACGAGCTAATTTAAATAATGAATTGTATAATTTATTAACACAAACGCCCTTAGAATTGATTACAAACACTATCGAGCTCAACGCAACCCATTTTACATTCTAAAATTTAAACACCAAATAAAAATATAGTATTATATCTTCCAAAGATTTAAACTGTCTTTGGTCTTGTGATCTTCTTTTGGATTTGTTTCCTTAAAATTGAGTTCATCAGTGAAAATCAAAATAAATGAATACCCAGATGGAAAAAAATGATATTTACGTACAAAATTGCAAATTATTACATAATGGGTTAAATATATAGGGGTATTTGTGCCTCCATGCCTAAATACAATATAATCTAGCTAAGCGACATGCTATTACTGAAGGTAAATTACCACTTGCTATAAAACTGAAGTAAAAAACAGAGAAAGTAATGATATACTAACATCTCAAACTTAAAACCTTCTTATTCTAGTGCTCATACACTAAATAAAAATTTATACTCCTAAAAGCTATTTATACTCCTAAAAACTGGCTTGAATATGATAGCCACAACCCAATCCCAATACTAATACAAACTTTACAATTCAAATTACTTGAACCACAAAAATATATGATCAAGCAATAAATCACAAATATACAAAGAATCAAAAGAAACCCATTTACCCTAATATCCAAAAATTGAGGAAAGTAAACAAATGAAAATACTTGAGAGCACGCAAGCTCCTCAAACTGCTTTACCCAATCCTCAATCAGCGGTTCATTACCAAACTCGGGTGTTGAAGCAATCATGGACTCCAATTCCTTTATAGTCTCCCTAGTTTTCTCCCTGAGCTTATCAAGAGTCTCAACAACTTGTTGGTGGGGCTCCTTAGAAACATTTTGCTTGCCCTTTTTCTTACTTTTCAAATCAGGTAAACCCATCCCCAATCCTTGTACTACCCCAACAATAGTCATAGAAGACCCGCTATCTGCTTGTTTACCTCATTTTCTCCACCTCTGTAAAAAAAAGAAGCAATAATATTCTCTTAACCGACTTGCAAACAGTTGGTCAAGGAATTCAAAAAATGGATATTATCTTAACGAATGAGAGGTATGCCTCATAAATGGTGTGATGTTTTTCCAATTCAAAAAATGAATATTCTATCAACCGATTCAAACACAAATTTGTAATTCATAGGAGCTTCGTCCCAAATCAATACTTATATATAAATACATTAAAATGAAAAATCCATTAAAGGATATAGTCAACACCCAAGTAAATTGAAGTTGTAAAACAAAACCTATGATTTAAAAACAAAGTAAGCACAAATAAACCCATAAGAAATTTTCACATTTAAGAGAAAAAAGTTGTGCAAAAAAAAACAAACAATAATCTGTCAATTTTATACCTTCCAATGCTTCTGCTAACAACAGCACCAACACCCTCCTGAGGCCTGAGCCTTGGCTAAAACCTTCTTGAAAACCATTCTGGGATTTTCAAAATTAAGTGTTTGATCTGATGTAGAAGACATAGTGATTTTATTGACTGGAAAATGAAAAAGTTCTTTTATTGCTTGGGTTTCTTATGGCTGTTGGGTATGAACTAAACAGAAGTCTATGAACTATTTTAACTGAACTCCAAATTGTCTAGAACACTACAATCAAACATCCCAATTCCATCTCCACCTCAAAATTCTAAAATCCCCAATAAGCCCATAAGAAAATTTTTCATTTAAGAGAAAAAAAGTTATGAAAAAAAACAATAATTTGTCAATTTTATACCTTCCAATGCTTCTCCTAACAATAGCACCAACACCCTCACCCTGAGCGTCGGGTAAAACTTTCTTGAGAACCATTGTGAGATTTTCAAAATTAGGGGTTTGATCTGACGTAGAAGACATGATGATTTTATTGACTGTAAATAGAACAGTTCATGTAAAAATTAAGAAAACAGCTGAGTACACTTAAAAATTAAAATCACCATGTCTGTAATATGTATGATCTCTTGCAGATCTGTACCTCGACTTCTGACATCAGTTAACAGCTGATTCGGCCTCTCCAATAACTCCCAAATCATAAATAATACACCAAATAAGATTTTACTTTCTCTATTATGTTCAGGAATATTACCTTGGCTTTTCCAAGTTTTGCTTCACTTGGAAATACATTTTATTGTGCTTCGCTGCTGTAGTTTGTTCCTCCGAGGAGTCCTCTTGGTAGTTTTGCTGGAGATGGTACCTTAACGTCGTCGTCATCAGCAACAAAAATCGATCGATCCCCAAACTCCACAGTTTGCAATCTCTCGATTTGCTCAACCTAAAAAGCCCCAAATAGGCTTCATAGTCGTTTGTCCTACAAAAGAAGTTTTGGATAAATCAGATATAGAGAATAAGAGATTTGGGATGCGAGTGGGAAGAGGAAAACAACAAATCGCTTTACAGGGATCAAAAGCCGGTCGGAGAAAAATGAGACGGTCGTTTAAGCTCTACAGAGTCTACACGAATTTATGTATACTTAGTGATTTAACTAGTTAACTCGTCAATTTTAATTGAGTTAACTCACTCATTTTTTAAATTGATTTAAATTATTGATTAATGATGTAATATGATGTGAGGCTGACGTCATGGTGGATGTGTTTTTATATATAAGGATTAAGGTGGTGTTTGATAAAATTTAGTGTTAAGACCTGAACAATTTAGACGTCTGAATAATATAGAGTATCTGAATAGAATTGTATCTGAATGAAAAAATATTGTTTGATGATTACTTTTTTCAAAATGTCTGATAAAAGTATTTTACCATTTTAACCTTCTAAACAAAACTATAAAATAAAATAAAAAAAATAAAACAAAACATTTTCTTCTTCATCTACCCCACATCCCCGCTACCCCCCTCTCCGCCGGCCCTCCTCCCCCTCCACTACTCCGGCCCCCGCCCCTTCTTCATCTACCCCCCATCCCGCCGCCCCTCCCCGCCGGCCCTCCTCTCCCTTCACTACTCCGGCCCCCGCCCCTTCTTCATCTACCCCCCATCCCCGCCGGCCTTCCTCCCCCTCCACTACTCCGACCCCCTCCCCTCCCCCTCCCCTCCCCTCCCCTGCTCCGGGCCCTTCCCTCCCCTGCTCCGGCCCCCGCCCCTTCTTCATCTACCCCCATCCCCGCCGCCCCCCCCGCCGGCCCTCCTCCCCTCCTCCCCCTCCACTACTCCGGCCCCCACCCCTCCCCTCCCCTCCCCTCCCCTCCCCTCCCCTCCCCTCTCCTCCCCTGCTCCGGGCATCAATTTTAGTAATGGGGCCGGTGGTGGTGGTAGATCTGGTAGTGGTGGTGGTAGATCTGGACAGTGGTGGTGGTGGTAGATCTGGCCGGTGGTGGCGGTGGTGGTGGCGCCGGTGGTGGTGGTGGATAGGAAAGGAAAATGATAATATTAATGAGGGTATTTTTGTCCAAAAAATAACAACTCTCATTCAGACATGCCTCTTAATCATACAAACTTGATTTTGTAGCTTAACCATCTAGAGACATTAAGAGGTAAAAAAATAAAAATAAACAACACACCGCCTCTGACCGAATCAGAGGCGGTCCATTCAGAGACATTAAGAGCTAAACAAACACAACCTAATTAGATAAGATGGTCATAAGCACTTCAAGAACCAAACTTTCTTAAAAAAACTCGAAATCTTTCTACCAAATTCCTAAACCTCCTTCAAAAAAATCTTTTACCAAAATAGTACCTTATGTGGTCAACTACATTTATAGTAATAGTAGAACGATAGATAATTTGAATACAAAATTTGAAGTGGAAATATATCATTTCACAATATATATTGTATGTATGTATGTAAATGTAATGAGCAGCTCATATATATATATATATATATATATGCATATAATACAAAAATTTATACTTGCACTAATAGGAACGAGTGTGAAGACCGAAGAGTGGGAAAAAGCAGAAAGGTTGCAATTTCAAGAAGAAAAACGGAGTCTTGAAAATGCATCAAATCCACAGCAAGAAACTGATTATGATCAAATTACACGCCCATTCTCTCTCCCTTCTCTTCGTTTGGGAGAGAGAATGGGAAAAGGGAGAAAAATTTGGCAAGTGTGGGGAGAGAGAGAAGGAAGAGATGGAGACATGCGTCCTTGATGATCCACGTGGAGAGTTGGCATTGGTTTGGGAGTTTCTCTCTCTTCACCACAACACAATATATACATACAAACCCTGCTGCCATGTCAGTTTGTGTTACCCCAAAGTCCCTTGACCCCGGCGAATCCGTATTGTATACATACTCTCCCTCTCTCTAAAATTTTCTCTATCTATTTATTTCTTTTGTCTGCCCTCTTTCTCGCTCTTTCTATCCCTCTATACCCTGGATGCCCTAATTCTGTATCTCCTCAGTCTCTCTATGTATTCAACAATCTGAGGTTGTGTGAATTTTGGGTTTTTCATATTTTTTGTTGTGATTTGATCCAGTAGCAAGATTGGTACGCACATATCTCTATCTGGGTATTATTGTTTTTACACATTTTGTGGTTAATTTTAAGTGTGTTCACTTTCATACAATTTGAGCTGATTCTTGTGCGTTTTGGTGTTTATTTGTATGTTTATACTGCTTGATTCTTCTGCATGTTGATGTTGGGCATTAGCTCAACTATGTGGTAAAGATTTGATCTTTTTGCGTAGTTTGGTAACCTAGGTTTGGTTAGAACTGAAATGGGGTTTTTGAAGTTTAGTATGAGTTGAATGTGATAGACTTCCTTTAAGACTGCTGTTGCTTTGATTTATTAGTTTAGCACTTTTTGATGATTTATGGGAGGAAAGGTCAATTATGTTAGGCAAATTAATTTGAACTCTTTAGTGTTTGATCACGGATAATATCTACATTACTGGCTTTGCATGGTTCAAGTGCTACGTTAAATTGGTAACTTGGGAATGCTGTAAATGGAATTAGAAAGAAATGGGAGTAATGGTAATGGCTGCTAATCTCTTATTTTTTACATGCATATTGAACTGACCTAAGTTGGTTTGGTTCATTTTGCTGGCAATACTAAATCATAAAGTGAAATGTCGGTTTTTATCTTGGCACATTTGATATTTTTTTCGCCATCTACGGAGGGAAATGTTAGCTTGAAGTAAATTAATGTAATTCATTTCGTCCCACCTTTTCTTGTTTAGAAATTTAGTTCAACATCCTATACAGGGTCATAGTTTTGGTCAACTTGTTTTCTGATGTTTCATCAATGTTTCAACAATGTAGTAACCTTCAATTTATGGCAGAATGACTTTCTTTCTATAGCTACGTGTAGTTTTATTTGCTAGAATTCTGGCTGGCCTTTCCGCTACCTAATCCTTGTTCTTTTGGTTTACCTGAAGATTTTTGCCTTTACATAAATACATTACCTTTAATAGAGCCGGCTGTAGTTTTATGTTTCTTTCCGCAAACTAATCCTTGGCTGGCTGTAGTTTTATTTTTCTATTTATAAAGTGCGAACCGATAACATTATTCTACATGAATGAGTTTATTTGAGAGATGTATCCATTGCATTACATGTACCTTGTATTGGATCTGCACTGAGTCTTACATTATGCAGTGACAAACGGCATGGTATTCAGTTTTAACATTATTCGAAGTTGCATCTAGTTTTTAGGCTGGTTTATTTCTCTTTCTTTTCATCCGTGTCAGCTTGTTGAGTTTTGTTATGTTAAATGCATCTTATCGGATTATCTTCATTAGTAATTTGTTTGAATCCGTTCTCGGTCATGCATACAACTAATTGAATTCGTTTAAATGACATCATTAACATAGAAATAACATTTAATAATTAGTATCCATCTACATCTATAAGATAAGGCTTGGTGTTTTCCTTCTCGTGTGGTTTGGAGAAAGGGAACCATCTAAATGAGATTCAGGCTCATTACTGTTTTTAGGTCTATCAAGAGGTTTGAATGACGGATTAAGTTACCATTTGAGCTTAAATTGCATATGCATAACTATTTTGGAACCTAAGGTGTGTCGGGCATTATAAAATAGGAATATTGTCTTGCTGTAGTTTTTTTAAATCAATTTTTTTTTGTGTGTCTGTGTCTCTGTGTGTGTATTAACTGAGAAGCTTATACAAAGCCTTCACATGAGTCTCATCATGATGAGCGCTATCTTTCTATTTCCATTTTTCCTCTTAGGTTGTACAACAATAATTTTGCTTATTTATTTTGTACGAACATAATGTGGAGGATTTGATGCCTGGAGTTCTTCATTGACTTGCTACATATTATCTGACAGTGCTGCTATGCATTAATGAACAAATATGAAGGATAACAGCTCAGTAACTAGTAAAATGGTCAACAGAAACTGGGTTTTGAAGCGAAAACGGAAAAAGCTTCCGTATGGTCCAGATGCATCCAAGAGCAAAAAAAACAATTCTGCACCTTCTGAATCCCCGGGAAATGTGTCATCAAATCATGAGCTGAAAAGTGAAATTACTTCTGATCGCTTCTCTAGGAAGAAGAAAGGGAATGATGGGGTAATCTATCTTCTTGTTTATTCTCTTTCTTGTTCCTTGTACTTTGTTTCCCCTTCTTGAACAAGAAACAATAAAGAAATAATAAGAGGAGGTAGTGGACTTATAAAAAGAGACTAAAAGAAGATTATAATGGGAAGTTTACATATATGATGTAACCACTTTGGAAATCCTGCGTGCTGATGCCCTTCTCGGCCAAGAAAGCAACATTTTCTTGTCCGTATCTATATAACCCTTTTATGTTAGTTATTTGTTAGTTTCATTAAGCACTTTGATTTTCCACATTTTTTTAAGCTATGTTATTATTTAGTTCGGAAAATATAACAAGTGTCCGCAACGAATTTATTTGTACCTGTGCGTTTAGCGTCGACACTGTTGATTGTATCACAAGCTGCTCATGACTTTTGGCTGCATATTCTTTTATCTTTACAGTACTTTTATGAATGCGTGGTTTGTGATCTTGGTGGCAACTTGCTTTGCTGTGATAGCTGTCCGCGAACCTATCATCTTCAATGCCTAGATCCTCCTCTTAAGGTATTTTTTTTATTTTCCACATTAATGTACGTGTGCTTCTTATATATTTAGTCTCTTGTTTACATACGTAATATATTATTTACTTCTAATATTTTCTTTTAATTGTTGTTCACACTTGTTTTATATCATTTCCTCCAGCGCATCCCAAATGGTAAGTGGCAATGTCCAACCTGCTGTCTGAAAAGTGATTCACATGAGGAAATAAATATTTCAGATCCTATCTCAAAGCGAGCAAGAACAAAGATTACCATCGGAAAATCTGAAATTGGAATTAAACCGGTTGGTACTGACAAAGTGTCTGAAAGTTTTGGAAGCTCTATCCTTGGGAAGAAACGATTATCGGGAGAAAGAAAATCTTCGTCATCTCGCCGTGTGCAGTCTGTTGAAGAGAAGTTGGACTCCTCCATCATAAATGAATTTTCCAGCGACAAGCCATGTCGTCCATCGCATGATGGTTCTGGAGAAGGTAGTTCATTGATTTTGAAAGTTGATAATGAGAAGAAACATGAGTTGTCTCTAACAGACAAACCTAAAAAGACAAAGTCAGTCTCTCTTGCCGAGGGAGTCTTGTCTCAATCTAGCATTGTGGATTCAGAGAGAAATGAAAAAACTTTTGAAAGGAGCTCCGACTTGTCCCGCAATAATGGATCTTCAACAAAAATACGTGTTCCTGTGCTTGATGCTGCCATTCCAAAATTCAGAAAGAGAAAGCATAAGGTGTACGTGGGTGATGATCAAAAGAAGTCTAGGACTGATGAAAATAAATGTGCTGCTGACACTTCTAAAAAATGTGGGTCCAAAGCAAATTGTGCCAGTCCTCAAAGTAGTAAACCTTGCCGGAAGAGTAAGGAAGTTAAGCATGGGGGTTCCCCCTCTCTGAAAGATGAGGTATTACTTGTGTTTTACCAGGCTACTTTTTATTTTCTTCTACATGCTTTTTTAAGTTTAAATACAAGTATATGCCTATTGTCATATTTTGGTAGCAGAATATACTTGCCATGTGGTATTGTACTATTGTTTTCTAATGCACTCCATATGCTCCCATGTTGCATACGTCATTGCAGATTCTAGAAAAATATATAATTTGCTCTTGTTAATTACAAATAAATATATAAATTACTCTTATTAATATTTAGTGCTAAGTACTTCCCCACACAACTTAAAATTAAGTGATAAAACTATAACACATACCTGTCTTCTGCAAAATGTTATTGGGATGTTAAAATTCGTTAATATTCTGTTTTTTTGTCTCATGTATATCGTCAATATACCAGGCTATATATTGCAAAACTTTAATGCATTGCTTTTATTGCATCTGGATAATACTGTATGGTTCTTTTCTTGAGTTGACCTCCTTTCCATCATTTTTTTCTGATGGCCCTACTCTCCTAAAGAGTAATACTTAATCAATTTAAATTCTTATTCATATCATGTTTTTGCCTTGATGATTGACTGACAGCTTGTCTTTCTCATCCTTCCCGCGAATTTCCACTGATCTGCTCTAGTTTGTTCAAGAGTTTAGTTCTTCAATGCTGTTGCTTAAATTTGCTTTCTCATTCTTTTTGCTCAGTTTCTTATTGTTTTATTTTCCGGAGAAACTTAGAAAATGGTACCTTTTTTTTTATAAATTTATTTTTCATATCAGATACGTACAATACACGAGGAAAAGGGAAATTTGATTCATGGAGTCAAATCTAAAAGTGCCTAATGAGAAAGATCTGGATTTAATTGTGGTATTCACAGTTGGGAATCGAGTTATGAAGTTATATTTGTTGATACCTATGGAGTATGGATGTTTGAGGATGTTATAGTATTTCAATTTACTTTATGTACTTTTTTATACATAATCTTTTTTTCTATAACCCTAAAGTTAATCTTTTTTTCTATAACCCTAAACTCAATTCATCCATTTTTGCTATGTAGAACGAGAATTCTAGGTTACCAAGTGTCCTCATTTCGGATTATGTCCATGCAACATAAGATTCAAGAGAAAATAATAAAAGGTAACTAACTTATCAATAAAATAAAAATTAAAAAGGTCAATGTACGAATAAAATAATATATAAAGGCAGAAGAAGAATCCACTTGTGTTCTTTATTTTTTGGCTGTCTTTCTGGATCATATCTTCTCCTCCTTTCGGTTATTATTTCTCTCTTTCATTTCTAGTATTCCGTTATTTCCCAGTTTGAAATTAAATCCATTATTTGCAAGCGCATTCAACTCTAATTAATGAAGCTCAATGCTGTTATTTCATATTGATAAGTTTTGCACCCAAAGTTTCCATGCATAGATTGTGTGGTTGGGATAGTGCCATTGTTTACTTTTTTTTCCGGTTTTCCCTTCTTGTTCTTAACAATTTCATTTATTTTCTTTCCCCAAAGATAGTTTCATATTATATCTTTTGTATCCCTTCTTAGTTTACAGGTTGATAAAGATAAATATTTTGCAATGCAACTATGCAAGTGAAAACACAAACATGCAGGAAACTTGGGCTATCTCACATGTCAAAATTTGTGTCCTAGGCTCATTATATAATGAGTTTGTGCTGTGAGTGGTTAGATCGGGAATTGCCTATTCATTGGTTCTTATTGGTTCTTTTGTGCAAGTTGGATTGGATCCCTAGTCGACCGTACCAAAATTTTTTCTAGCTGGATATAATTTTACGTTAGTTAAGAAGCTGGGGTATTTCCACATAATAGAACCAACCAAAGACCGGAACATCTTAGATACACTAAATAGAATTTAAAAGCCCAAACAATGCTCTTCTTTACTTGTTGAAAAATGATATATTTCTTTCGAACAACCAAGGACTGCATAAAGGGTCTTTTCAATTTTATTATTTTTTTCAAAAACTTGGATAGACAAGTCTAGGTGCTCATAATGCTCTGAATAATGAAGGAGTAAAATGGAAGAGTCCAGGCCCACCGACAATTGTTGCTCATGTGTGAAGGGAGCATGCTAGTAAATATTTGTAATAAGAACAAAATGAAACTCCATTGAACTTTCTCTTTCTTTACTCTCATGGTCCTTGAAAGGATGGCTAACTGACCTGTTACATGAGTCTCTTCCACAAATGAAGGAGTTCCCCCCCCCCCCTTATGCACTATGCAGCTTGTAGTTTCACTTTGGTGCTCTATATTTATTCATTACCTATGTTGTAGTTCTTGTGCTTGATTCTATTGCTATTGTTGGTGTTTATTATAATCACGATTATTATCTTTCTTGCAGATGGTCACTGAGGAAACAGGGCTTCCATTGCATGAACTACATGCAACAGGAAAAACTGCAGTTGAAGTCACATGTGAGGATAATGCTCCAACTGATGCTCAACAGGTAAATTAAATTGTTAGGATGGTTTTTCTGATATACTTGAACCAATTTTTTTATCAGGTAGCTATTTTTATAAATGTTGTTTATGAGTTAGAAAATTTTCTTTCCTTTTTACCCCTCATTAGGTAGTCAACAATGGACATTTTTTTTACTTTTCTATTTTGTCATATGAATGTATATAACAGGTTGATAGGGTTCTCGGATGTCGAGTACAAATTAATGCGACGAACTCTTTGCATCACATCGCTTTAGCAGACACAAATGACCTGCCTCCAAAGGAACTCTTGTTTTCAGACGATCTAAATAAAATTTCTGGGGAAAATCCAAGCTGTGATACTACTTTAGATGGTGGAGCTGCTGAAAACAGCACTAAGACTTCACAGGATATTTTGAGCAATTCTGATGAGGAAAAGTACGTGAAAAATGGTTTGGGAGTCGACAAGATAGACGTATATAGAAGATCAGTGATTGAAGAATGTAGGGAAGGAAAGGCTTTGAACTCATCAAGGAGTGACATTAAAGTTTCTGATTCTACTATAATAAATGGTAAAACCGATGTCACTTGCACTGTGAGTACAGAAGATCCGGCAAAAGCAGCTGCAAAAACATTAATTGGAGAAAACACTGATTTCAGTTCCAGCAGTGATGATAATGATGAACTTTCAAAAAAATGTGAAATGTTGATCTCTCATAAAACTGCAGAGACAAAGAAGGCGGATATGAAAACAAGAACTCATCGAGTTCGGGGAAAAAGAACTAAGGACTTCTTCCCTGAATCTGTATCCTCAAATGGAGTAACAATCACATATGAGTTTTTAGTCAAGTGGGTTGGGAAATCACATCTTCACAATAGTTGGATTTCGGAATCCCAGCTGAAAGTTGTTGCAAAGAGAAAACTGGACAACTACAAGGCAAAGTATGGATCGACAACTATAGATATTTGTGACGAACGGTGGAAGTGGCCTCAGCGGGTCATTGCTCTTCAGTCCTCCACAGACGGTTCATATGAAGTTTTAGTAAAATGGACCACTCTTCCTTATGATGAATGCACTTGGGAGAGAATTGATGAACCTGTTATTGCAAAATCATCCCGTTTAATTGATTTATTTAATCAGTTTGAACGTAAAACAGTAGAAAAAGACGCTACTAAGGATAATAAGCTGTGGAGAAAGAATGATCTTCAACAAAGTGAGATAGTACCTCTCACTGAGCAGCCTAAAGAGCTTGTAGGAGGTGCACTATTCCCACATCAGCTAGAAGCACTGAACTGGTTGCGTAAGTGCTGGTATAAATCCAGGAATGTGATACTTGCTGATGAGATGGGACTTGGGAAAACAGTATCCGCTGCTGCTTTTCTGTCATCATTATACTTTGAGTTCAAAGCTAGACTTCCTTGTTTGGTTTTGGTACCTCTTTCAACAATGCCAAACTGGATGGCTGAGTTTACATTATGGGCTCCTGACCTGAATGTTGTGGAGTACCATGGTTCTGCAAAAGCAAGAGCCTTAATACGCCAATATGAGTGGCATGCCAGTGATCCGAGTGGGTTAAGTAAGAAAACAGCTTCTTATAAATTCAATGTTCTTTTGACTACTTATGAGATGGTTCTTGTTGATTCATCTCATCTACGTGGAGTTCCTTGGGAAGTTCTTGTGGTTGATGAGGGACACCGTCTGAAGAACTCGAGTAGTAAGCTTTTCAGCTTGCTCAATACCTTTTCTTTTCATCATCGTGTGCTTTTGACCGGTACTCCTCTCCAGAATAACATAGGCGAGATGTATAACTTGCTAAATTTCTTGCAGCCCATTTCATTCCCTTCTCTGTCCTCATTTGAGGAGAAGTTTAATGATCTTACAACTGCAGAAAAAGTTGAGGAGTTGAAGAAACTTGTTGCTCCACATATGCTTCGCAGACTTAAAAAAGACGCCATGCAGAATATACCCCCTAAGACCGAACGAATGGTTCCAGTTGAGTTGTCATCCATTCAAGCTGAATATTATCGTGCTATGTTAACCAAGAACTATCAGATCTTGCGGAATATAGGAAAAGGGGTTGCTCAGCAATCAATGCTTAATATTGTGATGCAGTTAAGAAAGGTTTGCAACCATCCTTATCTTATTCAGGGCACTGAGCCTGAAACCGGGTCAGTAGAATTCCTTCATGAAATGCGGATAAAAGCTTCGGCAAAATTGACTTTGTTGCATTCTATGCTTAAGGTGTTACATAAGGAAGGTCATAGGGTCCTTATATTTTCCCAGATGACAAAGCTTCTTGATATCCTCGAGGATTATTTGAACATTGAATTTGGTCCCAGAACCTTTGAAAGAGTGGATGGTTCTGTATGTGTATCTGATCGTCAAGCAGCAATTAATCGTTTTAACCAAGACAAAAGTCGATTTGTCTTCCTATTATCAACGCGCTCTTGTGGCCTCGGGATCAATTTAGCAACTGCTGACACTGTCATAATCTATGATTCTGACTTCAATCCGCATGCAGACATCCAAGCTATGAATCGAGCTCACCGAATTGGACAATCAAATAGGCTTTTGGTGTATAGGCTTGTTGTTCGTGCTAGTGTTGAAGAACGCATATTGCAGCTTGCAAAGAGGAAACTGATGCTTGATCAGCTATTTGTGAACAAGTCTGGATCTCAAAAGGAAGTAGAAGATATCCTACGATGGGGAACTGAACAACTTTTTAATGATTCTTCTAGCCCAGGTGGTAAAGATATAGATGAAAAATATGGCAATAAAGATGAAGCAGTTGGAGATGTAGAACCTAACCGTAGGAGGAGAACTGGTGGCCTGGGGGACGTATACAAGGATAAATGTACAGATGGAAGCAGTAAGATTGTGTGGGATGAAAATGCTATTCAGAAATTGTTGGACCGTTCAAACCTCGATTCTAATTCAGCTGATAATGCTGAAGTGGATTCTGAGAATGATATGCTTGGCTCAGTAAAGGTAGTCTAGCTCATCCCTTTGCACATGTAATCCGTGTTCATTCTATATATGCACCTTTATGCTTTTATTGTTATTTTATTTCTTTTTTGTGTATTTTTACTTGTTTCATGCTAAACTTATTTGATGCATTTATAATAACAAACCTTTTATCCCATTTCCTTCAGAACATTTTGGAATACTGCATCATTTTTTGTTAATACATTTTCCAGAAAATATGATTATTTTTTTTCTGAAAAAGAACAGGGAAATGCGTAGGTATTTCATGCCATCCTCTGTTTATGAACTCCAGTACTGTATATTGAACACAAAGTTGAGAAGTTCTCTCTCCCCCTCTATCTCCCACCCTCTCCCGCACAGTCAAAAAAGCAGGCATAGTTTCCATCCTATTCCTCATTGAAATTCCGAAATAGAATTAACAAATTTTTTCTCTCCTATTCTTCATTTTCACTCTCTCATTTTTGAAATTTCTAGTTTTCATATTGCAGTTTGCTGAGCATCATCCGGCTTGCTCAATTTCCATTTACCAGTAGAAGCCTGAATACTTCCCCCATTCTACCTGTCATTGTGTTTCATCTGATTGTTTTCTTCTATAATGTGGTTCCGAATTTTGATATTTCTGTCTATCTCTTGGTTCTAAATGTTATCGGCTTTTAGCAGCCTTTTTGAATTTCCTATTCTGAAATTGATTCGTCTTCTCTTCTTTTTGTGAAATTGAGTTGGTGAAAAAAAGCACAACATTGTCTCAGTTTTATCTGGTCTCCTACAGAGCAACTTAAATTTTCTATTTTTGTCCCTTTGGTCTGCTGTTTGGGATTTGTAGCTGCACAATTCAATAATGAGTTATAATATTAGAGTTCTGTTTGACAAACTTAGGATCTGACAGTTTCATGCCATTAGAACTGGTATTGTGTTAATGTGGAAAATCCAAGACTTTTTTTGTTGAGAGAGTTGATCTATATGGACTGATTGGATGCAGAGGAAAGTTTTTGTGATGGAAGGGAAATTTTAAACTTTTTTGATTGCTTGATCATTAATTACCCACTTGGAAATACATGGAAAGGGGAGGGTGCTGAAAATTTGTTGAGTTATTGGTGAGTGTTGACTGTGACTTCCAAGTGTTATGGAGCTCCTTATTTTCTTTTGTATCTCTAGACGGAGAGGAATGCTCAGAGTTTTAGTGAGTTCCGTGCATTTTCATGCCTTAAGAAACAGGGTATCTTTTTTCCCAGTTTTGGCATTCGATGATTGGTGCTTTACTGGGTTTTCTGTTCTCGATATGTATTGGGGTTGTGGAGCAGTACTCCATTAGGACAGTGTACTTATTTTCTCACTACTTTTGATTTATAAAACAAACTTATTTACACTAGTTTTGTCCCGTTGGATGATTTTTTGTCCCCCCTTAAAATAGTTGGAGTTCATCTTGTTTCACAATGGAAGGGTATTATGAAGAATTTTGGGAGATGTACTAGCCCTTGAAAAGAATGTTAGAACTCAAGCTGGGGAGACTGTCTCCCACAAACAACATAAAGGAGTGAAATAGGTTTGAGGAAATAGGTTTGAGGGGCATATAAGATCTTAGGGTATTCATTATCGTACTACATTTTAGCTTAAGGTCTTGGCCCATGTTAGCAGGTCCACTTCATCACAAGTTGTTAGGCTATGGCATACTGGACTCTAGCAGTGATATGTTATCGTGGCCCACTATCCTTGTCCCCAGAGAAACTTTAAATTCATCTACTAGGATTCAATATACAAGAGCATTAAATATGGCAAATTACTTGCCTTGGTATGTGGCTGAGGGGTCTGCAGAGGTTAGTTATAGCCAGCTTTCTGTTCACCATCGTTTTTATACGATTTACTTGCTGCCCAAAAGTTGTTCAGTGGTGTTTTTTTCTTGGTTTTGATATATTGTAGGACTATACATACTAAAGATAACTTGAACCTTGTGCTTTTTAGTTTCACTTTGCGCTTGAAGATGGGGCATTCAGAGAATAGCTATTTCAAATATTCATAACAGGGTTTCCCTTAATTAAGACTTAGTATTTCTTTTTCACTTAATGTCGTTGGATGTTCTTTTGTATTTTGGTATGTAAAAATTTTATTAAAGGGATGCTAAAAGAGACGTCACCATGTATACCAGCAATATAACCTGGGAGAACAAAAAGAACTTCCTAGGCCATGAAAATAAAAGTAAACCCTTTAAACCCAAAACGTCTCTACAGTCCCAAGGGGCCTACTTATACGCCCATAACAAACTTCTTTAAGAAACCGTTGAAAGAGACTATACACCCCACATAAACTTCATTTGAAGATGCTTGAAAACTAGAAATGGTGGGAAAAATTTATCTCTTTTTAACTTCAAAACATTTACGCTTCGTTGTTCTTTGATGTTTATCCCATCTTTCTAATAAAATCTGTTGTTTTATTTTAAAAAAAATTTATCGTTGTCTTTTTTATATATATATTTTCAAAAACTATCATGGTTACGTAGTGTTTTGCTGCTAATTGGTCATGTGGTAAGTTTCATTTTCCATATTCATCGAGGCATCTCTTCTGCTTTATGTTGAAGGATGTATGAGTCATCTGTATCTGTTGCATTTGTCACAGAGCTGATAGTGATTGTTACTTTTGTAATAATTATGAATCTAATTAATATCCTGTTATATTACTTTTTGTTTGATGTTTTCTCATGTTTCCATCAGTCGCTGGAGTGGAATGATGAACCAGCAGAAGAGCAACAGGGAAGCGAATCACTTCCTGCGGTGACTGATGATACTTGTGTGCACCATTTGGAAAAGAAAGAGGGTAATGCGGCTACTATTACTGAAGAGAATGAATGGGACAAGCTTCTGCGAGTGAGGTATGAAGTTGGTTCTTGTAGTCTTACTTTTGTAATTTCATTGCTTTAATGATACATGTGGCGCTTCAAAATTTAATGGTATCAAGCAAGATCCAGAAAAAAGAGTCTTGTCGGAGGGAAATAAAGAAGCAATATGGTGCACTGATTATACCATTGGTTGCAAACTGCAATGTCTATCCCCAGAAACTTGGTAGTGTTTAACATGACCGAATGCGTAATTGTCACTTGTGTATATATGTCGCTGCAATATTCCCTCCGATACATTAAACTGTCGGCAATATTTTACGATGTAAAATGCAAGAAGCACTTTTGTAAAGTAGCTCCTAACTTCCTCCAAATATACTCTCTTTTGGAGATTGTACTTCCCTTAGAATAGATAGGATAAAGTAATAGTTTCATATAGCTGTGCACATGGTATCATAAACCTAATTAGCAGTTCCTTAAATTCTCGAAAACTCTGGACGGAGCCCATAATTTTGGACAATGTGTCTTAGAGGTCCATCATCAGTTTACTTGTTTGGTTGTGTTTCCAATTCCACTGAGTTTCTCTTTTTCTTTATCTCTGGTTAATTAAACAAAGAACAATTGCTTGTTAGCAAGCAAAATGCAGAAGCTTGCAACTATATGATTGGTTTGTATGGACATGTTGTAGAAAAGAAGATTGAAAGATAAAACAGAATAATAAAAGAACTGATAAGAAGGATTTAGGGAGAAAAGTGAAGTGTGGGATAATAGGGCTAGCATGTGTGGAAGGAGTCAACCTCCTTGGACTGATCTTAAAGCAAGATCTGATCCTAAAATTAAGCTGTAAAAGCTTGATTCATTAATTAACTGTAGAGTAACTTGTTATCTGAATTCCTTCGGCTTTGCTATGTTTTCTCATCTCATTCATAACTCATAACTGCCTTCAAAAGAGTTCAAGAAACCATTTATAACACCTTAAAATATACTAGACGTGAATAATAAATGCAGACTTGAAGCTTGACATTGACAGATGACTGCATTTAATGATTCAATTGACAGACTGAAAGACTCTTTACACTTCTAGAGACTCTTAGACCATTTTAGAGGCCTTAATTAAACTTCAAATATCAAAATACTAAACTGGTTATTCTAGAGACCTTTTTTTTTCTTTTTTCTTTCTTGAGAACCTATACTTTTACAATTCAATTCTGGGGGCCTAGGGGGAACCTAGGGAAGGGGCTAGAGAAGAACCTAGGGGAACCTAGGGAAACTTTCCTTCCATATGTAGCGTATGTTACTATGATTTTGTTGAAGGATAGACTCAAACCTGTGACCTTGCATTGTAAAGGGATAGACCTTACCGCAAGGCTATCACCTTTGGTCTTTCTAGACACTCAAAAACATAATAAAAATAACATCTAACTAAACTACAAACAACCTATTAATAATTCTATGACCCTTTGAGGCTGAGCCAAACTCCAAAAAATAAAATTCATCTTTGATTTTTTCCTTTCTTTATCTTTTTATTCCATCACATTTCAACTGTTCACTTATGAGAAAACAGAGATGTAATAATATTGGAAGATTTTCCCAAGACTGTTGTAGAACATAATGTTGTGAATATGCGAGCCCTTTTAAACATACTGAAGTCCGTAATATATACAGATACTAATATATCAAAGACATCAAAAATAATTTCTGATTATAGTGCATATATACTAATATTTTGATTTACATTTGTTAGTTGGAGATAACTTGCAGTCAGTGGAATATTTATTAACTGTTTCTTATATTGTGTTTAATTTGTTTATTGGGGTAGATGGGAGAAATATCAAATTGAGGAGGAAGCAGCTCTTGGCAGAGGTAAACGCCAAAGAAAGGCTGTTTCTTACAGGGAAGCATATGCTCCACATCCTACCGAGACAATCAGTGAGGTACTGGTATTTGTCTTTAGTATGTCACCTAATTAATCTTCCAGGAATATGTTATTCTTTTACTTTGCACTGTATTATTACAAGTAAATGTTTACAAAAATTTGTAGGTTTGAACATTGAAAGTAAAATCTAAAAAATCCTGTTTTGTAACTTATTTGGGTTCAGACTTCAGAGAAGTAGCATTTTCATATATAGATTTTGATCAAGTATAGATATAGCTGTACTGTACATTAAATTTAGAAAGCTTACCCAGGATTCTAAATTTTTTTATTCTGGATATTCATAAATTATTGTTTCTAACAGTTACCATAATAGCTTAATTAATTACGTTGACGTGCTGACAGTACCTATGAATCTTGTTAATGATTGATCTGGCAAGACAAGTTATAAATGTTTGTAAAATATCAATCGTGTCTAATTGAAAGAAATTTTTGAATATAACAAACTTTGGTAGCTGGTAATTATGATAGTGCAATGATGGTGATCAGTGCTTAATGGGTTGAGATCTCTGGTGTCTTTGGTAGTTCATGAAAGCAATGGTCCTGATAATGATAATAGTGAAGGGTAACCATTTTCTAGCTGCTCAGGCCTACTTTCTGTTTTTCCCGAATTTTCTGGAATGTGCACTTGAAATCCTTGTCGATGAATGCATTCTGATAACATATTTGTAATGCTATATACCTCTGTATGGATGAACTTCTGATATGCATGGTCTATCACTTGGCCGCGCCTTGAAATTTGGACGACAGTGGTGGGAGTTCACTCTGTTATTAGTAAATTCGAGTTTAGATATCTGTTGAGAAATTGCTCTTCTTTTATGGTGTGTCTCCCTCTTTCTTCTCTATTGGTCTTGCTGTTGCATCTATTTGTGGGTTTTTTTTTGGGGGTGGGGGGGGATTGAAATATAATTTTGTTGTAGTGACTGTTTTTATCTGCATAAGCAGAATGGTGTCAATGAGGAGCCAGAGCCAGAGCCAGAGCGTGACTATACACCGGCAGGTCGTGCTCTTAAAGAAAAGTTGTAAGTTTAAATCCTTTGCACGGATTTACTTAATTTTCAGTTGAGATGTTGTCATTTGACTGATATCTGGTTCTTTTGAACTGCTGCTGTCATTAGGAATTCATGAACGACTTGGTTCAAATTTGATGGATGTACTTAAGAAAGACTCAATTTTGAATTTTTTAGACTATGGTATGTTGGATGCTGTAGTAGTCTAATATATTACTCTTGTTACAGTGCTAAGCTTCGTGCTAAACAAAAAGAACGATTGGCTCAGAGAAATGTTCCAATGGAAGCATTGCCTGAACTTGATCCCCCATTGCTCCCTCCATCCAGTGCTCAAGCTAGTAATCAAATGACCAGATCAGATCAGCCAAGTGGCAAGGAGTCTTCAGTAATTGATTTGGAAGACGACAAACATTGTCAAAACTTGGAGGCAGCTAAAACCAAGATGGACTTGGAACCAAGGCTGAGCAAGTTATCGAAGCATAAAATGAAAGCTCATCTGGATTCTCCTGTTAAACCTGTTGGCTATCATTCTCCCAAGATTGTCCTACCAGGTAACCTTCTACAGGGAACAAGCTATACTAATGCAGCGTCAAACAACATGTTACCTGTTCTGGGACTTTGTGCTCCAAATGCCAACCCGATGGAGTCGTCAGAGAGGAACATTACAAAATCTCACAGCAGGCAAAGCAGGCAAGGAAGCAGACCAGAGTTCCCATTTGATATAGCTCCTTTCCGTGAATCCCCAAATGAGACGGATGTTAAACCTCATGAGCCTGTCTCAGATAAATTTAAACTGCCATCTACCTTGTCAGAAGCTGTATGTGGGCCCAAAAATAGCGCACCTGATAATTATCTTCCGGTTAGTCGAGAATTTACCGTCTCTCTCTCTTTCTCTCTCCATGCTCCCTTCCCCTCTTGCTCTGTATGCATGTGTGTGTGCTTGTTAGCTTGACTTTTGACTTGTTTAGCTCCATATATGTGCAGTGTCGTAATGTTTTGCTTTATTTGCGGCATTCTCTGCCTTCCGTAATATATGTGCAGTGTTGTAATGTTTTGCTTTATTTGCAGCATTCTCTACCTTCCGTACGAGGAAAAATTTCTAATTTCTTAGAAACTCCTGGCTCAAGTTTCTCTAATTTTAAAGAAAAGCTGGCATTGCCAAAACTACCTTTTGACCAGAAATTGCTTCCCAAATTCCCATATCCAGCTACGAATGTGCCCCATCCACACCCTGACTTGTTCCCCAACTTAACGTTGGGGTCCAGAGTTGGGGATGTAAATCAATCTATTCAAGACCTTCCCACAATGCCACTGTTACCAAATTTGAAGTTCCCTCGTGAAGATACACAGAGATATGATCAACAAGGGCTTGAGGTGCCTCCCATGTTGGGCTTAGGTCAAATGCCACCAACATATTCATCACTTCCTGAAAGCCACAGGAAGATTCTTGAGAACATAATGATGAGAACGGGACCAGGACCAGGACCAAGCAACCTTCTCAAAAGGAAATCAATAAAAGATATCTGGTCTGAAGATGAACTTGATTTTCTATGGATTGGTGTTCGTAGACATGGACGGGGCCATTGGGATGCTATGCTTCGAGACCCGAGGTTAAAATTTTCAAAATTTAAAACTGCAGAAGACTTATTTTTCAGGTGGGAGGAGGAGCAACTCAAGATTTTGGACGCGCCAGCTCCTCCAGTACAAAAGCCCTTCAAGTCTAAAAATTTTGCAAAATCTCCCTTATTTCCAGACATCTCGGATGAAATGATGACACGAGCACTGCATGGAAGTAGATTTGCTGGGCCACCGAAATTTCATTCGCACCTGATGGACATAAAATTGGGTTTTGGCGATCCACCTTCCAGCTTCCCACATTTAGAACCCTCTGATCAACCTGGTTTGGGCAAGGAACATTTTTCACCGTTTCCAACTTGGAATACAGACAACATGCGGCCTAGTTTTTCTGGAGCCTCGTCTGCTGGACCCTCTGATAGACCAGGGACATCGAACATACACATGGAGCAACCATTTCTTCTCAATTCGTTAGGAGCCAGTAGTTTGGGTTCGCTTGGTTTGAACTGCTTAAGCAGCTTCAATTTACAGCAGCAGGAGGATGAACAGCATGTGAGTACTAGTTGGAAATTGCCTAGTTTTCTTGATAGATCCCTAAATATTTTGCTGGAATCCAATAATTACATAGGAAGTGGTGAATTGCCAAATCCGGCATTTTTGTCGGATTTTAATAAAGCACATGATGTGTCCCACTTGAAGGGGAAAGATGTTGCTGAAAGTAGTTCTTCAAAGAATACGCTGCCTCATTGGCTTCAAGAAGCAGTAGGCGCTCCTGCAAAACTGGATCCTGACCTGTCACCAGCTGTCTCAGCAATAGCACAATCAATTCGTTTACTATATGGGAACGCTAACCCTACCATTCCTCCATTTGTGGCTCCAGGCCTGCCTCCTTCAAAACCAAAGGATCCACGACGGAGTTTGAAGAAAAAGAAACGAAGGGCGCATACATTCGAACAACAGTTCCCCCAAGATATAGTGGGAACCAGTGACAACTTCCAAAGCTGCCTTCTTGGTGAGAATGTCGGTTCAACTTCGTTACTATTGGCCACACCTCCTTTTCCTCGGCTTCCACTGTCGACTGCTGGAACTTCAGGACTCCCTTGGATGGAACCCGACCTCAATATGCCGCCACCGCCCAGTTTAAATATGCTGAATCCATCATCTTCATCAGTATTTTCAAACATCCAAAAGAATAGAAGCACTGGAATGTCCCCCTCCCCTGAAGTGCTTCAGTTGGTAGCATCCTCTGCTGCTCCAGGTCCATCAGGGACGAGTTCAAGCTTCCCCAAAAGCAAGCTGCCTCTTCCAAATTCTATCGACCAAGTAATGGCGCCCGTCTCGAAGAACACATGTGACGAAAACATGGATAAGCAGACATCACCTGTTGCTGTGTCGGGTCCGCAAACCGAGGAGAACCCAGAGCAGAGTGAAAGCAGGGATTCCAGCAATACGCAGTCGGATCTTGATCTAGCAGCTGTTAAGGAAATATCATCAGAAGGTACCGTCTCGGTGTGACAGAGAATCCTAGACTTGGTTTTCATCATTGTGCTCCAATTTTTGTAGGGATTATCCGGAGTGTTTTGTTAGCAAATATGGGATCAGTAGGATAGTGTAAAGTTTCTGCAAGTGAAAAATGAAATATATAATGTTTACTTTGGTTCTGCATTTCATGCCTGGATATTGGAGCTTATATCAAAATATTTTCAGACTACAAAGTTTATGGGTCATCTGCAGTATGTGGTTTTATTCTTCGCAGCTATGCGGCAGGGTATTAGGAATTATCAAGTGCATGCACATGATTCTTTTAGAGAATTGTTAAATTTATAATATTTTTTGTTATTTCCACAATAAAAATGTCGCTGTAGATATATAGCGATGGTGAAAACCATCGCTATATAATTTATAACGATACTTTTGTTGTAGAAAAAATATTTTCTGTTGTGGATTTAACATTTTTCTTTTTTTATGGTTTATAGTAAATTAAACTAAGCCAGTTTTTAAGAGAGAGAGAGATGCATAACAATTTTATTTATTTATTCAGTTTTGCATGAGCAAGTCACTGAATTATTCACGCAAAATTATTAGATTGTTGAATTGAGTAATTAATTAAGCTCATTTGATAAAGTATATCGTTTAATAAGTTAAGCTTTTATTAAAACTTGAATTAAAAACAATTAAAATTACAAATCAAAATATTATGATTTAATTTATGAATTTTGAACAAACATAAAACATATTTGATAAAACTAAAAATGTCGATCATACTTTTCATCATGGAGTCTAAATTTAATCCACATAGTAATTAGTATACCTAGCAAACGGGCGGGCTGGGCCGGGCCGGGCGAGGCCGGGCCGGGCCAAAAAGGCCCGGATTTTGGTGGGCTGGAAATGGCCGGCCCGTGGGCCGTGGCGGGCGGGCCGGGCCGGCCCGCAGGCTTCAGCCATTAATTTTATTTTTTTTTTTGCAAACTTTTTGTTACACCAAAAATAATAATAATAAATATTAAAAATAATAAAATAATTAATAATAAACAATAATACAAACAAACACGATTAATTAATTACATACATTAACTACATATCTCAATTAATTAAAATTGTAATAGTATTATAAATTAGTATTATTAATTAATTTTTAATTATACTTAAAATATATTGAAGATTACATTAAAAACAAATAGTTGTTGTAGCTCAGTTGGTTTGAACTCTTATTTATTTACTTACAAGCCTTGTGTTCAAGCCTCACAACCTAACACTTTATTTTAAAAAAAAAAAAAAAAAAATCTGTTGGCGGGCGGGCCGGGCCAAAAAGGCCCGGGTTTTCATGGGCTTAAAAACAGTGACCCAAAGCCCGGGTTTTGGCGGGCGGACCGGCTCGGCCCGCGGGCTTTGGGCCAGTTTGCCTGGTCTAGTAATTAGGATACTGGATATAAAAATGGGATAACATACTAGATTTAGTATCAGAAGTGTTTCTTCTCAGAATATAAAAAAAGGTTTTTTTTTTCGTTATCTCTTCATTATTTATTTATCTTCATAATTTTCATACTTATATATTATTTCTTGGGAAAAATGTATATGTGTAGTAAGCAGTCGGCTACGACGACGATTTTTTGGGCTAACCGTCGCCATAACAATTCTGAGCTATGATGACGGTTCACCTGTCGTCATAGCCCAAAAATCCCGTCGCCATAGCCCGACTATATAATAGACAGTTGTACCCCTTAATTTTTTATCTCATTTGTTTAGATTTTGTAATCATATATTTTCTTTTAAATTTTGCTTCTTTTTCTTTACTTAATAATATTAATTTTCATTCATATATGCATGTACTTAACAAGCATCTCAATGCTTAATTAGAATTCAGTTATTTAAAGTTTTAAATAAATTTCATACATAACACGGGATAGTGAACTCACTTTTACATAGTATACTATTATATTTACAATAAGAATTAATAATATATTTGTGACGCCCCCAAAATAGGTATACAACATCCATTCTGAGTCGTTAAATACATGGTACAGAAAGCAACTACAACTTCAATAATACAATTGTCGTGCAAAATACGACGACACATACTGTGAGTTTGAATACAAATATAGTCTAATAGAGATTATACAAACTCAAAAAGAGTCTTTATTACAATTATATGATATACTATTTTATAAAATAGTGAGGACTACTAATACATTTATCCTGAACCATCACTCCATACCCCGGTTAGTTCCTGCTATTTTCTCACATCCTGTGAAGAAAAATAGAACAAAAAAGAAAAGGGTAATCTCAACTAGTCCAGTAAAAAATATTATGACTAAGATAATATACAACAAATTATCATTAGTCTTCAACATGGAAAAATCTGATAGAATATAATAGACGACAAGTTTTAGATCAACAAATGCAGCGGAAACAACAATCCATTAGAAGAGTCACGTAGAGAATGAGTTCTACTATCTTCTAAGATTTAAAAGTCAATCATCAATATTTTATCCTTGTAACAACAATCAATATTCATCTTTGCACTACAGGCCAAAGATATTCATTTATATCACCAGTCGGTCATGTTCATCTCAACACCTGTTCATCTTTGCACTACAGGCCAAAGATATTCATCAGTTAATCATTCATCTTTGTACTACAGGCCAAAGATATTCATTTATATCACCATTTAGGACCGAGGATGATGAAAAATCAAAACACGGATTAAATTTCAAGAATAAGGGTCACAACAGATAATTTGAAGGAAAGAAGAAAAAATGTTTTTTTTTCTTTTGTGAACAGTACCCGTAAACAGAAACCATGAACAGTAACTGTGAACAGTACTCGTGAACAGTACCCAATCATGAAAAGTTCCAAATTTGATAAAAAGTTCAGACCAATATTCCTATAAAATGATATTAGATGAACGAAATTTCTAATCATTTCAGGAATTATAGAAGCAATACTTATCATAGTAAGTTCAAATTTAGAGAATATGAAATGAAATAATATCTCTTCCATACTATGGAATATGAAAGAAAATAATATTTCTTACGAGTATTGAAATAAAATAATATCCTTTACCTTGGTAGAAACTGGATTTGACTGGAATATCGGATATTATTCTGAGAAAATCTTATAGAAAAACTACGCTCAAAATATTCTTATACTCAAGAAAAATACTCACAATACTCTAGAATAAAAATTTCTGATTATCAATTGGTGTGTTGAGGAAGGAGGGTTACCCCTCTATTTATAGCAACGGAAGAAGAAGAAAAAAACAGATAGCGCCTAACAATTCTCCTTTTTCTCTTCTGCCTAACATCATACGTATCATTCTTACATTTTCATAAGGGTGGGGGCCACCTTTGAAAACAAACTTGGTAGACAAAACCCACCAATCATTTCTACCACTCAATTGCCTTTATTCTTTATAATTGAGAGCCCACAAATTTGAAAACACCACATTCTGCAAGAAATTTTCTCCATTTTTCTGCATACCTAACTAATGCATAACTTTCCCTTCTTTTTAATTGGCTAAAGGCCCACACATTGAAAAATTCTCTTGCAGGCAAATTCTCCACCAATTAACCAAGTGGTCCCCTAGGAGAAATTATGTTATCAGCACATGGTTTTGAACCAAATAATGCAGCACACCAAATATGAAAATCAAGGAAATACACCAAGCGTCCTCACCTCCATTTTTCCTTTACAAATTCACGTGATAAAATATATTATAATTACAAAAAATTATATTATTATTTTATCACATTATTACAATGTAATATTATAATAATATATTTGAATAAATATTTTATCGGAGAAAAATAATTGTCAAACTTTCAACAAATAATTCATGCAAAAATCCTTCATTTATAACCACATAAAATAAATCCATCATTTATATCTGCATAAAATAAATATTTTCTTATCATATAAATCAATAATTGATTATTCACAAATAATATTACAGAATCACAATAATAGCAACCAGGCCGTTCCCAGAAAAGAGGGGGCTTTCCAATAAGGATTTCTCCTTACTGGCGCGCAATTAGGTGACCAAACCTCTCCTTAGACAGAACTTTCTAGACATTGCCAATAATGATATCTAATAATATTATTCAAATAATATGAATTATTGATCTGATAATGGAAAATACTGTGCAGTGACAATTATTGAAACAACAATAATATAAAATAACAACGCATCAATTATTGAATCAATAAAATAAAATATTGAACAGTAACTACTGTAACAATTATTGAGTAGTGCCTTCTTACGTACGAATCAATAATTCAACTATACTGTGCAATACCGTGTGCTACTGTGCAACTACGCGTATTACTGTATTTTAACCGCTGGGTAACTCAACAGTGTTAACGGTAACAATTTACGCCGTTATTTATAAAACTCAATCTTTGTCGTTTTCTTCATCCGACAGATATTCCGTTATGGGCCCCACAATTGACTGCGCCGTTGTACGGATATTTTCGACAAGAAAAATATTCCACGACCAAACGAATATTTCTCGACAACAATGATTATTTTATAACCACTTGCTTTATTTTGTAAAATTTGCACATTTTACCCATAACCAAAGTATTATATCAATTAACACCTTATTATTCACAATAATAAATAGAGGAAATTCGATTTTATTTATAATAAGTTGGGGTCTTACAACCTCCCCTCCTTATGAAATTTCGTCCTCGAAATTGACGTACGTACCTGGTGTTTCGAAAAGGTGAGGATACATCGCTTTCATTTCTGATTCCAACTCCCAAGTCATTTCTTCAATAGCATGGTTTCTCCACAAAACCTTAACTTATGGTATAACCTTCGTGCGTAGGACATGCTCTTTCCTATCCAAGATCTTAACAGGTACCTCTTCATACGTTAAATCTTCGGCTATCTCGTCTGGTTCTAACGCAATAATATGGTTCGGGTCTATCACATATTTACGAAGCATGTATATATGAAAAACATTATGAACACGAGACATACTTGGAGGTAATGCTAGTCTATAGGCCACATTTTCTATTCAGTCAAGAATCTCAAATGGACCAACAAATCTTGGATTGAGCTTTCCTCTCTTTCCAAATCTTGTAACTCCCTTCCATGGTGCAATACGTAACAGTACATGATCTCCAATATTAAACTCCACGTCCTTTCTATGAAGATCAGCATAACTCTTTTGTCGATCTTGTGAGGTTTGAATACGTTGTCGAATCATTTGGATCTTTTCTGTAGTCATGCGTACTAATTCTGGTCCCAACAACGTTGCTTCTCCCACCTCGTCCCAGCATAGCGGAGAGCGACATTTTCTTCCATACAACGCCTTGAATGGAGCCATACCTATACTTACTTGATAACTGTTGTTGTAGGAGAATTCCACCAGTGGTAGGTACTTATCCCAATTCCCTTTGAAATCTAGGATACAGTGTAAGACCCTGAATTTTATGAAATAAAAGTATTCAATTTTTCTTATAATTACTATTCAGTAAATGGTTAAATTGATAAAAGTTTAAAGTTACGAGTGAAATATGATTTTTTTTTCAAAATAAGCAAGTGGTTATAAAATAATCATTGTTGTCGGGGAATATTCTTTCTGTCGGAGAATATTCGTACGACGGCGCAACCATTTGTGGGCTCCATAACAGAATAACTGTCGGGTGAAGAAAACGACAAATTTGAGTTTTTACAAATAACGGCGTAGTTGTTACCGTTAACACTGTTGGAATACCCGGTGGTTAAAATACAATAATACGCGTTATTGCACAGTAGCACACGGTATTGCATAGTATTTTTGAAATTATTGATTCTTACGTAAGAAGGCACTACTCAATAATTGTTACAGTAATTACTGTTCAATATTTTATTTTATTGATTCAATAATTGCTACGTTAAAATTTTGTATTATTGTTGTTCAATAATTGTTGCTGCACAGTATTTCCCATTATCAGATCAATAATTCATATTATTTAAATAGTATTATTAGATAGCATTATTGGCAATGTCTAGAAAGTTCTGTCTAAGGAGAGGTTTGGTCATCTAATTACGCGCCAGTATGGAGAAATCCTTATTGGAAAGCCCCTCTTTCCTGGGAACGGCCTGGTTGTCATAAATGTGATTCTGTAATATTATTTGTGAATAATTAATTATTGATTCATATGATAAGGAAATATTTATTTTATGTGGATATAAACGAGGGATATATTTTTGTGGTTAAAAATGAAGGAGTTAATGTTGAGGTTTTTATCCGTATTTTTGTCGGAATGGAGGTATTAAAAATCAGGGTTTTTGAGATATTTTGCGGGGGTTATAATTTTTAATCCGACCGTTGGATCGTGGTAATTTTTGGATATGTTATACATATATAAGTTGAGTATATGCCCACAAATTTTGAACCGTTAAAAAAGAACGTATGATTTATTATGAATTTTACGAGATGACTGGTTCAGAAATTTTTGAATTTTCGGAGTTTATCATTTTGGTGGAAAATTCTAGAATTGGTGGGCCCCACTTGTGGTTGGTGAAGAAATGTGCTGAATTATATTTCAAATGTGGTGGGTGGAAATAGTAGCAGGTAAAGCCATCAGGTTGCAGGTCAAACCTACCAAAATTTTCCTATAAATAGAGGGCTAAGTTAGAATTGAAAATCACACCAGAAACATAAGCTTTCTCTCTTTCTCTCTCTATATTATGAAGCATATTTTGTGAGTTTTTAGATACTTGGTGAGTTGCTATTCATTAGTGCAAGTTTCCTTCAGCATCATATCCGATATCCAGTCAGAAGTACTGCTCTTTTGAGGTAAGGGATAGTAAGGGATTTTAAGGGTTGTTATGATTTTCAGTTTCGTAATTTTTCTGATCTTCAAAAATTATGGAAAAATTTAAAATGATATTTTGATGAGTTTTATTGATTGTGTCCAAAAATAGTGATTTTTGGATGTATAGATTAAGAGTTATGAATCTTACGGGAAAAGACTATTTTAAAAGTAACCGCTTATAATTCCTTGTGGTTAACTCCAAAATTGATGAAATTTTTATTGGGAGTACATGTGTATGATAGAAGTATACTCTGTAAATTTCAGAATTTTTGGACAAAAGTACAATTTTTGATAAATGTCTAAATATTCGGTGGTTTTGGCCATATGAAAAATAGTAAATGAGTTTTAAAAATTCTGAGAAAAATATATGTTCAATATGGGACTATATTATGCTAAATCTCAGAAAAAAAATATTTTTAGAACTGATTTGGTATTTTTTATGAAAATAGACTAGTTATGAGTAAATGAATTAAATATGTTATGTGAAGTAAGAAAATTGGGAAATAGGATTTTATGACTTGAGAATCCTATATGAGGTATATGCAGATTTTTGATGAGAGTTTTGATTATTGGTGATAAAATCTTATGAGTTTGGTATTTTAGAATGATTAAATGCATTATTTAGTAAAGTGTAAACAATTTAAATAAATTGTTTATAAGCTTAAGAAATATTATTCTTTCAATATCATTATACCGAAATACTGGTATGGATTTTATTGTGGAATTTCTACCTTTTTGTGTCGAGTTACTATTCATGAGTTACTATTCACGAGTTACTATTCACGATAAAAATTAGTTTCTTTTTCTAACCAAATTATAGTTGAGTTATGAATATTACTCTTGAGATTAAAACTATGTATTGATTATATTAATTTTATTATCATATATAACATTTTTATAACCCTGATGTTGAAATTCTCTTTCACTAGAGTGTAAAGATGGGTAGATTATTGGTATGATCATGACTAGGGTTCTCTTTGGCCTGTAGTGCAAAGTTGAATTGTGACTGATATGATCATGACCATTGAATTTATAAGTGAATATCTTTAGCTTAAGTGCAAAGGTGAATTGATCAACATGGTTATAATTATTGTTTATATAAATTCTGAAATGATTATATATTTCTTTGAGATATTAATATCTTTGGCCTGTAGTGCAAAGATGAAATATTGATGAATATCTTTGGCCTGTAGCGCAAAGATGAATTGTTGATGAATATCTTTGGCTCGTAGTGCAAATATGACATGTTGTTGAATATCTTTGGCCAGTAGTGCAAAGATGAACAGATGTTGAGATAAACATGACCAACTGGTGATACAAATGAATATATTTGGACGTAGTGCAAAGATGAAGTTATTAGTATGATTATGAACAGGAAATGTGATTTGGTATAACCATGATCTTTGATGTTTCAGGTAAAGATAGGTGATAAAAATTATCATCGTCCTGGATGAGAAGAGGAATTTAGAACTACAGTTATGATTATGAGTTATTCATATGATTGTGGACCAGAATTGTTAATTGATGTTACAGGGATAAAATATTGTTGGTGGATTTTTAACATGGAGAAGATAATAGACTTTATAGTCTATTTGACTCTTCTAATGGATTGCTCGTACCGCTGCAACTATGGTTGAAATTTTTATCATTTACCATATGTTCTAAATCTCTGATTTATCGTTGATGAAGGCTATTGATAATTGAATTATCTTTAGTCATGATATTCTTTACTGAGCTAGTTGTGCTCACCCTTTTGCTTCACAATTCTTTTCAGGTAATAAGAGTGTAGCTGGGTCGAGCGGGGGTAACAAGGGAATAGAACGGTGGTCATCATTTAGTAGTTATATTTGGTGAAGAAAATAGGGTGAGGCGAACCCAACGTTGGAAGGGTGTTTTGTCACTATCATACAAGATGTCTAATGACATACAACCTCGTGTCATCATAAGACAGGGTTGTGCTCATCCACTTGCTGAGTATATCTATGGGCACTACCTATATAATCTTGGTGTTTGTTTGAAGTATAATTCTCAATTAGAGACAGTGGAGATAATGATAAGTCAAGAGAAGACTCACCATTGGGAAGAATATGATAGTAATCTTCTCGTTTTTCTTTGGGGTCTATAGGATAATTCTGTGGCCATATGATATCTATCATAACCTAGATGCGTGGCCTCCCATGTACGAAGGTTTCCTTGAGCACTTCCCAAAGATTCTAATTTCTAAAACAGTTTTTGACTATACCTTTATGTAAGGTGTTATTGTGAGGTGATGAGTCACATTTGGTATATATTCTTCTAAGCATTCTTGAATTTTACTCCACAAAGCAGTATCATGTTGATAATTTGGACGTTATTAATTCCTGGATAAACTAATTCTTGAACTTGTTTTATTGAATTCTTATATTATTGTCATCATCCTCATGTTCATAAAATGTTGAAAGTCATCTGTGACCTGTAGTGCATAGATGGACTTGGTATGATTATGACCAGGGATTATTCGGTATAATCATGACCGTAATGTTACAAATGATGTGGTAAAAGTCCTCATTGGCCCGTAGTGCATTGATGGACAGTTGTTGGCATGATCATGACCATTAATGAATACACGAATATCCTTGGCCGTAGTGCAGGGGTGATTCGATGATGTGGATTATTTTATTAAGCTGAGTCACAGCGATAACAGTGTTGAAAAACCTTTTGAATCATAAAAGATAGTAGAGTTTATTTTCTACTTGACTCTTTTAATGGATTGCTTGTTCCACTGCAGTTAAACTTGATGTCTATTATATTTTATCAGTTTAACATTGTTGAAGGCTAATGATAATTTATTCTGCATTATCTTAGTCATAATATTTCTTACTGGGCTAGTTGAGCTCACCCTTTCTTTCACTGTTCTCTTCAGGAAATGAGAACGTAGTTGGGACAAGTCGGGGAACGGAGTGATGGTTCGAATGATAGTATTAGTTAGTAGTGCTCACTATTCTATGTAATAGTGTGTTAATAAATGTAATGAGGACTCCTTTTGAGTATGAATACTCTCTAGAAGATAATATTTGTATTCAAACTCACAGTTTATGTTTTGTCGTATTGTACACGACAGTTGTATTAGTAAGTTGTATTTGTATTCTGTACTATGTATCTGACTATCCAAGATGGGTGATGTATACCTAATTTTGAGGGCGTCACAGTTGGTATCAGAGCTTAGGGATATGATCCCTGGCTAAGATGTGAGAATAGAACTAGGAGGGGAGAAACGGAGAATTTCTTCGCTAGTATGATCTACCTAAGTTTATTTGCATGGTATTTAATTGGTCGGTCATAATATAAGGATAATATATGACATATCAATTAACTTTTATTTTGTGGTAGTATCTGAAAATGGCATCTGAGAATGTTGAGAATAGCAATGGAGCACAGGCGATTATTGATTCACCACATACCAATAATCAGGATAATGTTCATCAGGAAGGTGACAATCCTCATGCAAACAACAACACTGACCAGATGATGAATGATGGATTGTTCAGAGGTTTTATGCAATTCATGCAACAACAGGTGAAAGCGGCTCCTGTCCACAACGTAGGTGAAAATACTGAAAACTCTCAGGCGGTCACCGCTAAATAGTTTAAGGAGCTTGGACCACCGGAGTTTAAGGGATAACCCAAACCACTTGTAGCTGAAACATGGATAAAGCAGATCACCAAGATATTTGATGTCTTGGGTTGCTCCTAGGAGCAAAAGGTTCCCTTTGCCGCCTTTATGTTGCGAGGAGAGGCAGATTACTAGTGGGAATCGATAAAGCGTACTCAACCTGCAGCACTGAAGATGTCTTGGGAGAAGTTCCAAGAGCTGTTTAACGACAAATACTTTCCCGAGAGTATTCGTCACATGAAGGAGGTGGAGTTCATCAAATTGGAGCAGAATAATATGACCGTGTCGCAGTACGAGGCAAAATTTACGGAGTTATCCCGGTTTGCGTCCCACCTGGTGGATAATGAAGAAAGAATGACGCGGATGTTTTTAAGAGGTTTGAAGCCGGAGATACGTCAACACCTTGTTTCTCATAAACTGTGTTTGTATTCAGATGTTGTAAATAGGGCTCAGTTGGTGGAGCGCGATAACGAGACAACGCAACCAAAAGAGAGCAGCCGGCAAAATGATAATACCAGTGAAAGCAGTCATCGAAGCGGTGACAACAAGCGTGGAGGGAATCAACAGGCCAGAAATGGTAACCACTTCGGTGGTAATCAGGGCCAAAACAATAAGAATGGGCATTTCAAGAAGAGGAGATTCAACAATGATGGAAAGACGTCAGCACCAACACCTGTCGTTAAGGAAGGAGAACGACCACCTATCATATGTTTCAAATGCGGAGGGGAGGGGCACATCAGTCCAAACTGCGCGATGCCGTCCAAAGCATGTTATAATTGTGGAAGAGAAGGTCATTTAGCCCGATTTTGTCATTTACCGAAGACAAATTCAGCTAGGATAGAGGCACCAAAGGCCGTCCCAGAAAAGTCAAAACCGATTGTGCAAGGGAGAACGTTTGTTGTGAACTCCCAGAGAGCAAAGAACCCGAATGAGGTCATCACGGGTAAGCTTATCATAAACTCTAACGAAGTCTATACTTTATTTGATACCAGTTCTACCCATTCTTTTATTTCTCCTACTTGCGCTCATCGATTAAATTTGATTCCGGAGAAATTAGACTTTGACTTAGCAGTTGAAACTCCATTGGGAGAAACCTTCATTACATCCACGGTTTAAAAGTCTTGTTTGGTTCAAGTTGGTACCTACACATTACCTGTCGATCTTATTTCATTAAAAATACTTGCATTTGACGTGATTCTAGGGATTGATTGGTTAACTACTTATCATGCAAAAATTGATTGTTTTCGTAAGGTTGTTAGCTTTCATATTCCTAATCGACCTATTATGCGAATTCAAGCAACCAAACCATTAAAATCAATCGCTGTCATCTCAAGCCATAAAGCTATTCGTTTATTGAAAAACGGATGTCAAGCTTTCTTAGCTCATGTCACAGATCTAAACAAAAATACGTCAGTTTTGAATGATATTTCTGTTGTTAATAAATTTCCTGACGTATTTCCCGAAGAACTTCCTGGCCTACCCCCAGAGCGTGAAATTGAATTTTGTATCGACCTTGAACCCGGTACAAAACCCATTTCCAAAGCCCCATATCGAATGGCTCCTATTGAACTTCAGGAGTTAAAGACCCAACTGCAGGAATTGTTAGACATTGGTTTTATTCGTCCTAGTACTTCTCCTTGGGGTGCTCCTGTTCTGTTCGTGAAGAAGAAAGATGGGAGTATGCGACTTTGTATTGATTATCGGGAGTTGAATCATGTCACCATCAAAAATAGGTACCCATTGCCACGTATTGATGACATGTTTGACTAGTTGCAAGGAGCACAATTCTTTTCAAAGATCGATCTTCGTTCTGGATATCATCAGCTGAAGGTTAGAACTGAGGATATTCCAAAGACTGCCTTCAGAACTCGGTATGGGCATTATGAATTCTTAGTTATGTCTTTTGGATTGACTAATGCTCCTGCTGCCTTCATGGATATGATGAACAGGGTATTCAAGGAATATTTGGATTACTTTGTGGTCGTCTTTATCGATGACATCCTTGTTTATTTCAAAAGCCGTGAAGATCATGAGCAACACTTGAGGTTGGTACTCCAAAAGCTTCGTGAATACAAACTTTATGCCAAGTTGAAGAAATGCGAGTTCTGGCTGGAAGAGGTAGCATTCCTTGGGCACGTAGTATCAAGTCGTGGAATATCGGTTGACCCGGTAAAGATTGAAGCTATTCAAAGCTGGGAGCAACCTAAATCAGTGACCGAAGTACGTGGCTTTCTTGGTTTGGCTGGTTATTATCGGAGATTCGTGGAAGGATTTTCTCGAATCGCTACTCCATTAACTCAGCTGACTCGGAAAGATACAAAGTTCGGTTGGAGCGAAGAATGTGAGCAGAGTTTTCAAGAACTTAAGAGGAGACTCATTTCAGCACCTGATCTAACAATACCATCTGGCTCGGAGGGATTTGTCATCTACAGTGATGCTTCGAGCAAAGGGTTGGGATGTGTTCTCATGCAACATGGAAAAGTCATAGCCTATGCATCAAGACAACTCAAGGAATATGAGAGGAATTATCCTACTCATGATCTAGAGTTGGCAGCTGTTGTCTTTGCACTTAAAATTTGGAGGCATTACTTGTATGGGGAGAAGGTGGAGATCTTTACGGATCATAAAAGCCTGAAATATTTTTTCACTCAAAAGGAACTCAACATGCGACAACGACGTTGGCTTGAACTGTTGAAAGATTATGATCATACCATTCAATACCATCCTGGAAAAGCGAACGTGGTAGCTGACGCATTGAGTAGAAGATCATATGCAAGTACGAGTGCGATATTGTCAACACAAAGGCCCATTTTGTGTGATTTGCAAAGGATGGAGATAGAGTTAAAGACTCCAGGGACCCATGTGATGATGGCGAATATACGAGTAGAACCGACTTTAATCGATAATGTAAGACCCCGAATTTTATGAAATAAAAGTATTCAATTTTTCTTATAATTACTATTCAGTAAATGGTTAAATTGATAAAAGTTTAAAGTTATGAGTGAAATATGATTTTTTTTTCAAAATAAGCAAGTGGTTATAAAATAATCATTGTTGTCGGGGAATATTCGTTTGGTCGTGGAATATTCTTTCTGTCGGGGAATATTCGTACGACGGCGCAGCCATTTGTGGGCCCCATAACAAAATAACTGTCGGATGAAGAATACGACAAATTTGAGTTTTTACAAATAACGGCGTAGTTGTTACCGTTAACACTGTTGGAATACCCGGCGGTTAAAATACAGTAATACGCGTTATTGCACAGTAGCACACGGTATTGCATAGTATTTTTGAAATTAGTGATTCTTACGTAAGAAGGCACTACTCAATAATTGTTACAGTAATTACTGTTCAATATTTTATTATTGATTCAATAATTGCTGCATTGATATTTTATATTATTGTTGTTTCAATAATTGTTGTTGCATAGTATTTTCCATTATCAGATCAATAATTCATATTATTTAAATAATATTATTAGATAGCATTATTGACAATGTCTAGAAAGTTCTGTCTAAGGAGAGATTTGGTCATTTAATTACGCGCCAGTAAGGAGAAATTCTTATTGGAAAGCCCCCTCTTTCCTGAGAACGGCCTGGTTGTCATAAATGTGATTCTGTAATATTATTTGTGAATAATTAATTATTGATTCATATGATAAGGAAATATTTATTTTATGTGGATATAAATGAGGGATATATTTTTGTGGTTAAAAATGAAGGAGTTAATGTTGAGGTGTTTTATCTGTATTTTTGTCGGAACAGAGGTATTGAAAATAAAATTAGGGTTTTTGAGATATTTTGCGAGGGTTATAATTTTTAATCCGACCGTTGGATCGTGGTAATATTTGGATATGTTATACATATATAAGTTGAGTATATGTCTACAAATTTTGAACCGTTAAAAATGAACGTATAATTTGTTATGAATTTTACGAGATGACTGGTTCAGAAATTGTTGAATTTTTGGAGTTTATCATTTTGATGGAAAATTCTAGAATTGGTGGGCCCCACTTGTGGTTGGTGAAGAAATGTGCTGAATTATATTTCAAATGTGGTGGGTGGGAATAGTAGCAGGTAAAGCCATCAGGTTGCAGGTCAAACCTACCAAAATTTTCCTATAAATAGAGGGCTAAGTTAGAATTGAAAATCACACCAGAAACATAAGCTTTCTCTCTTTCTCTCTTTCTCTCTCTATATTATGAAGCATATTTTGTGAGTTTTTAGATACTTGGTGAGTTGCTATTCATCAGTGCAAGTTTTTTTCAGCATCATATCCGATATCCAGTCAGAAGTACTGCTCTTTTGAGGTAAGGGATATTAAGGGATTTTAAGGGTTGTTATGATTTTCAGTTTCGTAATTTTTCTGATCTTCAAAAATTCTGGAAAAATTTGAAATGATATTTTGATGAGTTTTATTGATTGTGTCCAAAAATGGTGATTTTTGGATGTATAGATTGAGAGTTATGAATTTTATGAGAAAAGACTATTTTAAAAGTAACAGCTTATAATTCCTTGTGGTTAACTCCAAAATTGATGAAATTTTTATTGGGAGTACATGTATATGATAGAAGTATACTCTGTAAATTTCAAAATTTTTAGACAAAAGTAAAATTTTTGATAAATGTCTAAATATTCGGCTATTTTGGCCATATGAAAAATAGTAAATGACTTTTAAAAATTCTGAGAAAAATATATGTTCACTATGGGACTATATTATGCTAAATCCCAGAAAAAAAATATTTTTGGAACTGATTTAGTATTTTTCATAAAAATGGTCTAGTTATGAGTAAATGAATTAAATATGTTTTGTGAAGAAAGAAAATTGGAAAATAGGATTTTATGGCTTGAGAATCCTATATGAGGTATATGCAGATTTTTGATGAGGGTTTTGGTTATTGATGATGAAATTGTAAGAGTTGACATTTTATGATGATTAAATACATTAATTAGTAAAATGTAAACAATTAAAATAAATTGTTTATAAATTTAAGTAATGTTATTCTTTCAATATCATTATACCGAAATATTGGTATAGATTTTATTGTGGAATTTCTATATTTTGTGTCGGGGTTACTATTCATGAGTTACTATTCACGATTTACTATTCATGAGTTACGAATATTACTCTTGAGATTAAAACTATATGTTGATCATATTATTTTTATCATCATATATAACATTTTTATAACCCTGATGTTGAAATTCTCTTTCACTGGAGTGTAAAGATGGGTAGATTATTGGTATGATCATGACTAGGTTTCTCTTTGGCCTGTAGTGCAAAGTTGAATTGTGACTGGTATGATCATGACCATTAAATTTATAATTGAATATCTTAAGCTTAAGTGCAAAGGTGAATTGATCAACATGGTTATAATTATTGTTTATATAAATTCTGAAATGATTATATATTTCTTTGAGATATGAATATATTTGGCCTGTAGTGCAAATATGAATTGTTGATGAATATCTTTGGCATGTAGTGCAAAGATGGCCTGTTGATGAATATCTTTGGCCTGTAGTGCAAAGATGAACTGTTGTTGAATATCTTTGGCCCGTAGTGCAAAGATGGTTTGTTGATGAATATCTTTGGCCCGTAGTGCAAAGGTGGATTTGTTAGTATGATTATAAACAGGAACTGTGATTTGGTATAACCATGATCTTTGATGTTTCAGGTAAAGACAGGTGATGAAAATATTCTTCGTCCTGGGTGCGAAGAAAAAATTATAGTCACAATTATGATTATGAGTTATTCATATGATTCTGGAAAGGAACTGTTGAGTGATGTTACATGGATAAAATATTGTTGGTGAATTTTTAACATGGAAAAAATAATAGACTTTATAGTCTATTTGACTCTTCTAATGGATTGCTCGTTCTGCTGCAACTATGGTTAAAATTTTTATCATTTACCATATGTTCTAAATCTCTGATTTATCGTTGATGAAGGCTATTGATAATTGAATTATCTTTAGTCATGATATTCTTTACTGAGCTAGTTGTGCTCACCCTTTTGCTTCACAATTCCTTTCAGGTAATAAGAGTGTAGCTGGGTCGAGCGGGGGTAACAAGGGAATAGAACGGTGGTCATCATTTAGTAGTTATATTTGGTGAAGAAAATAGGGTGAGGCGAACCCAACGTTGGAAGGGTGTTTTGTCACTATCATACAAGATGTCTAATGACATACAACCTCGTGTCATCATAAGACAGGGTTGTGCTCATCCACTTGCTGAGTATATCTATGGGCACTACCTATATAATCTTGGTGTTTGTTTGAAGTATAATTCTCAATTAGAGACAATGGAGATAATGATAAGTCAAGAGAAGACTCACCATTGGGAAGAATATGATAGTAATCTTCTCGTTTTTCTTTAGGGTCTATTGGGTCAACCAAGGATAATTCTGTGGCCATATGATATCTATCATAACCTAGACGCGTGGCCTCCCATGTACGAAGGTTTCCTTGAGCACTTCCCAAAGATTCTAATTTCTAAAACAGTTTTTGACTATACCTTTATGTAAGGTGTTATTGTGAGGTGAAGTCCACGGTTGGAACATGAGTCACATTTGGTATATATTTGTATCCAAACTCACAGCATATGTGTTGTTGTATTTTGCACGACAATTGTTGTAATAAAGTTGTAGTTGTTTTCTGTACCATGTATTTGACGACTCAGAATGGGTTGGGTGGAATGGACCTATTTTGGGGTTGTCACAGATAAAGTTAAAGCTGCTCAAGCTACAGACCTGGAGCTGATGCTGTAAGACCCCGAATTTTATGAAATAAAAATATTCAATTTTTCTTATAATTACGATTCAGTAAATGGTTAAATTGATAAAAAGTTAAAGTTAAAGGTGATATATGAATTTTTCAAAATACGCAAGTGGTTATAAAATAATCATTGTTGTCGGGGAATATTCGTTTGGTTGTGGAATATTCTTTCTGTCGGGGAATATTCGTACGACGGCGCAGCTATTTGTGGGCCCCATAACGAATAACTGTCGGGTGAAGAAAACGACAAATTTAAGTTTTTACAAATAACGGCGTAGTTGTTACCGTTAACACTGTTAGAATACCCGGTGGTTAAAATACAGTAATACGCGTTATTACACAGTAGCACACGGTATTGCATAGTATTTTTGAAATTATTGATTCTTACGTAAGAAGGCACTACTCAATAATTGTTACAGTAATTACTGTTCAATATTTTATTTTATTGATTCAATAATTGTTACGCTGAAATTTTGTATTATTGTTGTTCAATAATTGTTGCTGCACAGTATTTCCCATTATCAGATCAATAATTCATATTATTTGAATAGTATTATTAGATAGCATTATTGGCAATGTCTAGAAAGTTCTGTCTAAGGAGAGGTTTGGTCATCTAATTGCGCGCCAGTAAGGAGAAATCCTTATTGGAAAGCCCCTCTTTCCTGGGAACGGCCTGGTTGTCATAAATGTGATTCTGTAATATTATTTGTGAATAATTAATTATTGATTCATATGATAAGGAAATATTTATTTTATGTGGATATAAATGAGAGATATATTTTTGTGGTTAAAAAATGAAGGAGTTAATGTTGAGATTTTTATCCGTATCTTTGTCGGAATGGAGGTATTAAAAATCAGGGTTTTTGAGATATTTTGCGGGGGTTATAATTTTTAATTCGACCGTTGGATCGTGGTAATTTTTGGATATGTTATACATATATAAGTTGAGTATATGCCCATAAATTTTGAACCGTTAAAAATGAACGTATGATTTATTATGAATTTTACGAGATGACTGGTTCAGAAATTGTTGAATTTTCGGAGTTTATCATTTTGGTGGAAAATTCTAGAATTGGTGGGCCCCACTTGTGGTTGGTGAAGAAATGTGCTGAATTATATTTCAAATGTGGTGGGTGGGAATAGTAGCAGGTAAAGCCATCAGGTTGCAGGTCAAACCTACCAAAATTTTCCTATAAATAGAGGGCTAAGTTAGAATTGAAAATCACACAAAAAACATAAGCTTTCTCTCTTTCTCTCTCTATATTATGAAGCATATTTTGTGAGTATTTAGATACTTTGAGAGTTGCTATTCAGTGCAAGTTTCCTTCAGCTTTGCATACCGATCAGAAGTACTGCTCTTTTGAGGTAAGGGATTGTAAGGGATAGTAAGGGATATTAAGGGATTTTAAGGGTTGTTATGATTTTCAGTTTCGTAATTTTTCTGATATTCAAAAATTCTGGAAAAATTTGAAATGATATTTTGATGAGTTTTCTTGATTGTGTCCAAAAATGGTGATTTTTGGATGTATAGATTGAGAGTTATGAATTTTATGAGAAAAGACTATTTTAGAAGTAACAGCTTATAATTCCTTGTGCTTAACTCCAAAATTGATGAAATTTTTATTGGGAGTACATGTATATGATAGAAGTATACTCTGTAAATTTCAGAATTTTTAGACAAAAGTACAATTTTTGATAAATGTCTAAATATTCGGCTATTTTGGCCATATGAAAAATAGTAAATGACTTTTAAAAATTCTGAGAAAAATTTATGTTCAATATGGGACTATATTATGCTAAATCCCAGAAAAGAAATATTTTTGGAACTGATTTGATATTTTTCATGAAAATAGACTAGTTATGAGTAAATGAATTAAATATGTTATGTGAAGTAAGAAAATTGGAAAATAGGATTTTATGGCTTGAGAATCCTATATATGAGGTATATGCAGATTTTTGATGAGGGTTTTGGTTATTGATGATGAAATCTTAAGAGTTGGCATTTTATGATGATTAAATGCATTAATTAGTAAAGTGTAAACAATTTAAATAAATTGTTTATAAGCTTAAGAAATGTTATTCTTTCAATATCATTATACCGAAATATTGGTATGTATATTATTGTGGAATTTTTACCTTTTTGTGTCGGGATTACTATTCATGAGTTACTATTCACGAATTACTATTCACGAGTTACTATTCACGGGTACTATTCAAGACAAAATTGGTTTTTTTTTTCTAACCAAATTATAGTTGATTTATGAATATTACTCTTGAGATTAAATCTAGATGTTTTGATTATATTGATTTTACTATTATATATAACATTTTTATAACCTTGATGTTGAAATTCTCTTTCACTGGAGTGTAAAGATGGGTAGATTATTGGTATGATCATGACTAGGGTTCTCTTTGGCCTGTAGTGCAAAGTTGAATTGTGACTGGTATGATCATGACCATTGAATTTATAATTGAATATCTTAAGCTTAAATGCAAAGGTGAATTGATCAACATGGTTATAATTATTGTTTATATAAATTCTAAAATGATTATAATTCTTTGAGATATTAATATAATTGGCATGTAGTGCAAATATGAACTGTTGATGAATATATTTGGCCTGTAGTGCAAATATGAACTGTTGATGAATATCTTTGGCCTGTAGTGCAAAGATGATATGTTGTTGAATATCTTTGGCTTGTAGTGCAAAGATGAACTGTTGTTGAATATCTTTGGCCAGTAGTGCAAAGATAAACTGTTGACGAATATCTTTGGCCCGTAATACAAAGATGAAATTATTAGTATGATTATGAACAAGAATTGTGATTTGGTATAACCATGATCTTTGATGTTTCAGGTAAAGACAGGTGATGAAAATATTCTTCGTCCTGGGTGCGAAGAAAAATTTATAGTCACAATTATGATTATGAGTTATTCATATGATTGTGGAAATGAACTGTTGAGTGATGTTACATGGATAAAATATTGTTGGTGGATTTTTAACATGGAGAAGATAATAGACTTTATAGTCTATTTGACTCTTCTAATGGATTGCTCGTTCCGCTGCAACTATGGTTGAAATTTTTATCATTTACCATATGTTCTAAATCTCTGATTTATTGTTGATGAAGGCTATTGATAATTGAATTATCTTTAGTCATGATATTCTTTACTGAGCTAGTTGTGCTCACCCTTTTGCTTCACAATTCCTTTCAGGTAATAAGAGTGTAGCTGGGTCGAGCGAGGGTAACGGGGAAATAGAACAGTGGTCTCTAGCTGTGGATGTTCTCCCGAAGCAGTATAGAAAAGTTCATTTAGTAGTTATATTTGGTGAATACAATAGGATAAGGTGTACCCAACGTTGGAAGGGTGGTTTGCCACTATCATACAAGATATCTAACGACATACAACCTCGTGTCATCATAAGACATGGATGTGCTCATCCACTTGCTGAGTATATATACGAGCACTACCTATATAATCTTGGTGTTTGTTTAAAGTATAATTTTCAATTAGAGACAGTAGAGATAATGATATGTCAAGAGAAGACTCACCATTGGGAAGAATATGATAGTAATCTTCTCGTTTTTCTTTGGGGTCTATTGGGTCAACCAAGGTTAATTCTGTGGCCATATGATATCTATCATAACCTAGACGCGTGGCCTCCCATGTACGAAGGTTTTCTTGAGCACTTCCCAAAGATTCTAGTTTCTAAAACAGTTTTTGACTATACCTTTATGTAAGGTGTCATTGTGAGGTGATGTCCACGGTTGGAACATGAGTCACATTTGGTATATATTTGTATCCAAACTTACATCATATGTGTTGTTGTATTTTGCACGATAATTGTTGTAATAAAGTTATAGTTGTTTTCTGTACCATGTATTTGGCGACTCAGAATAGGTTGGATGGAATGGATCTATTTTGGGGGCGTCACAGATGCGTATAAGGAAGAAAGTGCAAGAAGGTGCTATGCCGGAAGCAAGAATCGATGAAGAAGGAATACTTCGAGTCAACTCCAGACTTTGTGTTCCTAACAACCCTGATTTAAAGTATGAAATCATGATGGAGGTGCACAACACACCGTTTGCAATCCATCCTGGAAGTACCAAAATGTATCATGATCTTCGTCATACATTTTGGTGGAGCAATATGAAGAGAGAGATAGCGGTGTTTATCTCAAGGTGTCTAACTTGTCAACAAGTCAAAGCGGAGCATCAAGTACCAAAAGGTCCATTGCAACCACTTGAAATTCTAGAATGGAAGTGGGAGCATATTACCATGGATTTCGTTACCGGTCTTCCTAGGGTTTCTCAAGGAATTGATGCGATTTGGGTCATTGTTGATAGATTGACCAAGTCTGCTCATTTCTTACCGATACGAGAAACTTATACACTTGAACGTCTTGCTCGTATGTACATAAACGAGATTGTAAGACTGCATGGTATGCCAGTATCCATAGTTTCTGACCGAGACCCAAGATTCACTTCACGATTTTGGATTAGTTTACAAAAAGCTATGGGCACGAATTTACGATTTAGTTCAGCATATCATCCTCAGACGGACGGACAATCAGAGAGGACTATTCAAATTCTTGAAGATCTATTAAGACTCTGTGTCTTTGACTTCAAGGGAAGTTGGGACAAGTTCTTACCATTGGTGGAGTTTTCCTACAACAACAGTTATCAAGCAAGTATTGACATGGCTCCATTCGAAGCATTGTATGGAAGAAAATGTCATTCTCCAGTATGCTGGGATGAGGTGGGTGAAGCAACGTTGTTGGGACCGGAGTTGGTACGTATGACTACAGAAAAGATTCAAACGATCCGACAACGTATAAAAATCTCACAAGATCGACAAAAGAGTTATGCTGATCTTCATCGAAAGGACATGGAATTTGATGTAGGAGATCATATGTTCTTACATGTTGCTCCATGGAAAGAAGTTACGAGACTTGGAAAGAGAGGAAAGCTCAATCCTCGATTCATCGGTCCATTTTTAATCCTCGATCGAGTAGGAACTGTGGCTTATAGACTCGCTTTACCGCCAAGTATGTCTCGTGTTCATAACGTTTTTCACATTTCCATGTTACGCAAATATGTGGAAGACCCGAACCACATTATTGAGTTAGAACCGGACGAAATAGCGGAGGATTTGACGTATGAAGAAGTTTCTGTTCAAATCTTGGATAAGAAGGAACATATTCTACGCTCCAAGGTTATACCTCAAGTCAAAGTTTTGTGGAGAAACCACGATGTTGAGGAAATGACTTGGGAGTTAGAATCTGAAATGAAATCAAGGTATCCTTATCTCTTCGACATACCAGGTACGTACCCTAATTTCGAGGGCGAAATTTCATAAGAAGGGGAGGTTGTAAGACCCCAACTTTTATAAATAAAGATGAATTTTCTATAAATATCATTTTTAAATATTATGGAGTTAATTTGATATAATGTTATAGTTGTGGGTAATATTTATAAATTTTGTAAAGTACGCAAGTTGTTATATAATATTCGATTGGTCGGGGAATATTCGTTTTAACAGGGAATATTCGTACAACGGCACAATCATTGGTGGACTCCACAACGGAACTATTGTCGGATTGAGAAAATGACAAAAATATTTTATTAAAAATAACGGCGGAAGTTTTAACATTGTTACTGTTGAACTACTCAGTAGTAAAAGTACAGTAATACGTGTGGTTGCATAGTAGCACACGGTATTGATTATTAATGCTTATGTGAGAAGTCACTCAGTTTGATTCAATTATTGTCAGTTAATAATATGAATTATTTAGCGATAATGACGTTTTGTTTTATTCGTATTATTAACGTAATAAAACAGAAACATCTTTTTATATAAAACAGAATACTTTATTAAAGTTATTCTATAAATAGAATATATTATATTTTATTTAAAAGATTTTTCTTTAAATATGGACCGTCAGATTAAAGTAATCAATCTGGACTGTTCATGGATTAGTTACTATGCATTCTATTTTTTTATAAATAGCAGCTCATTCCTTCATTATTTCTTACAAATTCACTGAACTCTAGAGAGAGAAACTATAGAGAGAAACTATAGAGAGAGAGAAGAAGAGTATTCTGCTACTTAACTACTTCCTTATTTCAGCTATTCTTTAAAACGGTAAGGGATATTATTCTTTTGTATTCAAGAAGAGAACTTCTGTTATTCCATTTCTTTATTATTCTGTTGGAATAACCTGTATACGCGGTCTACCCTATACTTGGTGACATTCTTCTATTATTCTGTTGGAACATCCTGTCTGTGTGTTTTATACCGGACCTGGTTCCGTCTTGTTACTATTCTGTTGGAATATCATGTCTGTGCGTTTTACACCGGACCTGGTTCCATTATTTATTATTTTGTCGAAATATCCTGTCTATGCGTTTACGCCGGACCTGGTTTTATTATTTATTATTCTGTCGGAATATCCTGTCTGTGCGTTTACGCCGGACCTGGTTCCATTATTTATTATTCTGTCGGAATATCCTGTCTGTGCGTTTACGCCGGACCTGGTTCTATTATTTATTATTCTGTTGGAATAACCTATTTGTGCGGTCTATCGCATGCATGGTGATTTCTTTTGTTATTCCATTCTTTATTGTACTCAGTTGGTTAAGTTTTGACTTCTATACTCCATGAAATTTGTGGAATATCCTTGATAATTGCGTTTCATCCAGTATCTTTTCATAAAAATATTCTTCTAAGCATTCTTGAATTTTACTGCGCAAAGCAGTATCATGTTGACAATTTGGACGTTATTAATTTCTGGATAAACTAATTCTTGAACTTGTTTTATTGAATTCTTATATCATTGTCATCATCCTCATGTTCATTAAATGTTGAAAGTCATCTGTGACCTGTAGTGCATAGATGGACTTGGTATGATTATGACCAGGAATTATTCGGTATAATCATGACCGTAATGTTACAAATGATGTGGTAAAAATCCTAATTGGCCCGTAGTGCATTGATGGACAGTTGTTGGCATGATCATGACCATTAATGAATACACGAATATCCTTGGCCGTAGTGCAGGGGTGATTCGATGATGTGGATTATTTTATTAAGCTGAGTCACAGCGATAACAGTGTTGAAAAACCTTTTAAATCATAAAAGATAGTAGAGTTTATTTTCTACTTGACTCTTTTAATGGATTGCTTGTTCCACTGCAGTTAAACTTGATGTCTATTATATTTTATCAGTTTAACATTGTTGAAGGCTAATGATAATTTATTCTGCATTATCTTAGTCATAATATTTCTTACTGGGCTAGTTGAGCTCACCCTTTCTTTCACTGTTCTCTTCAGGAAATGATAACGTAGCTGGAGCAAGTCGGGGAGCGGAGTGATGGTTCGAATGATAGTATTAGTTAGTAGTGCTCACTATTCTATGTAATAGTGTGTTAATAAATGTAATGAGGACTCCTTTTGAGTATGAATACTCTCTAGAAGATAATATTTGTATTCAAACTCACAGTTTATGTTTTGTCGTATTGTGCACGACAGTTGTATTAGTAAGTTGTATTTGTATTCTGTACTATGTATCTGACAACCCAAGATAGGTGATGTATACCTAATTTTGGGGGCGTCACACTGGCATGCCATGCAATCTCACAATCTCATTTATGTACATACGAGCAAGGCGTTCAAGGGAATAAGTCTCACGTATCGGTAAGAAATGAGAAGACTTGGTTAATCTATCAACAATAACCCAAATCGCATCTATACCTTGAGAAACTTTGGGAAGACCTGTAACAAAATCCATGGTAATGTGTTTCCACTTCCATTTCGGAATCTCAAGTGGTTGTAATGGACCCTTTGGCACTTGATGCTCCGCCTTTACACGTTGACAGGTTAAACACCTCGAGATAAACTCCGCGATCTCTCTCTTCATATTATTCCACCAAAATGTATGTCGAATATCATGATACATTTTGGTACTCCCAGGATGGATTGTAAACGCGGTGTTGTGTGCCTCCATCATGATTCTATGCTTCAAGTCAGAATCGCTAGGAACACAAAGTCTGGAGTTGAATCTAAGTATTCCTTCTTCATCGATTCTTGCTTCCGGAATAACTCCTTCTTGCACTTTCTTCTTCATACGCATCAACCCCAGGTTCGTAACTTGAGCAGCTTTAACTTTATTGATTAAAGTCGGTTCTACTCGTATGTTTGATATCATCATGTGGGTATTTGGAGCCTTCATCTCTATCTCCATCCTTTGCAAGTCATACAAAACGGGCCTTTGCTTTGACAATATCGCACTCGTACTCGCATATGATCTTCTACTCAATGCGTCAACTACTACGTTCGCTTTTCCAGGATGATATTGAATAGTGTGATTGTAATCTTTCAATAGTTCAAGCCAACGTCGTTGCCGCATATTGAGTTCTTTTTGTGTGAAGAAATACTTGAGGCTTTTATGGTCCGTATAAATCTCCACTTTTTCCCCATACAAGTAGTGTCTCCAAATTTTTAATGTGAATACGACTGCTGCCAACTCCAGATCATGAGTAGGATAATTCCTCTCATATTCTTTAAGTTGTCGTGAGGCATAGGCTATGACTTTCTCATGTTGCATGAGAACACATCCTAACCCTTTGCCTGAAGCATCGCTGTAGATAACAAATCCATCCGTACCAGATGGTATTGCCAAAACAGGTGCCGAAATGAGTCTCCTTTTGAGCTCTTGGAAACTCCTCTCGCATTCCTCGCTCCATACGAATTTTGTATCTTTTCGAGTCAACTGAGTTAACGGAGTAGCGATTCGAGAAAATCCTTCCACGAATCTCCGATAATAACCAGCTAAGCCCAGAAAGCTGCGTACTTCGGCCACCGACTTCGGTTGCTCCCAACTTTGTACGGCTTCAATCTTCGCCGGGTCAACAGATACTCCATGTTTTGACAACACGTGCCCAAGGAATGCTACTTCCTCAAGCTAGAACTCGCATTTCTTCAGCTTGGCATATAGCTTATTTTCACGAAGCCTTTCCTGTATCAGCTTCAAATGGTGCTCATGATCTTCACGGCTTTTGGAATAGATGAGGGTGTCATCAATAAAGACAACAACGAACTGATCCAAATATTCCTTGAATACTCTGTTCATCATATCCATGAAAGCAACTGGAGCATTAGTCAATCCGAACGACATGACTATGAATTCATAATGCCCGTACCAAGTTCTGAAGGCAGTCTTTGGAATATCCTCAATTTTAATCTTCAGCTGATGATATCCAGAACGAAGGTCGATCTTTAAAAAGAATTGTGCTCCTTGCAATTGGTCGAACAGGTCATCAATGCGAGGTAACGGATACCTATTCTTGATGGTGACATGGTTCAATTCTCGGTAGTCAATACAAAGTCGCATACTCCCGTCTTTCTTCTTTACGAATAAAACAGGAGCACCCCAAGGAGATGTACTAGGACGAATGAAACCGATGTCTAATAACTCCTGCAGTTGGACTTTTAACTCCTGAAGTTCAATAGGAGCCATTCGATATGGGATTTTAGAAATGGGTTTTGTACCCGGTTCAAGGTCAATAAAGAATTCAACATCACGTTCTGGGGGTAGACCGTGAAGTTCTTCTGGAAATACATCAGGAAATTCTCTAACAACATAAATATTATTCAAATCTGACTTGTCTTTGTTCAAATCCATAACATGGGCTAAGAAAGCTTGACATCCGTTTTTTAATAAACGAATAGCTTTGTGACTTGATATGACAGTGACTGATTTTAGTGGTTTAGTAGTTTGAATTCGTATGACAGGTTGGCTAGGAATATGAAAACTAACAACCTTACGAAAACAATCAATTTTAGCATGATGAGTGGTTAACCAATCAATTTCTAAAATCACATCAAAAGCAAGTATTTTTAAAGAGATAAGATCAACAGATAATGTGATAGTGCCAACTTGGATCATGCAAGATTTATAAACTGTAGATGTAACGAAGGTTTCACCCAACGGAGTTTCAACAGATAAGTCAAAGTCCAATTTCTCCGGAGTCAAATTTAAACGTTGAGCACAAGCAGGAGAGATAAAAGAATGGGTAGAACCGGTATCTAGTAAGGTATAAACTTCGCAAGAGTTTATGATAAGCTTACCTGTGATCACCTCGTTTGGGTTCCTCGCGTTTTGTGCCGTCACGACAAACGCCCTTCCAAGAACCACCGACTTTGACTTGTCCTGGACAGCCTTTGGAGTCACCATCCCCGTTGAACTTGGTTCGCGACTAGAAAATCTCTAGCTATATGACCTTCTTTTCCACAGTTATAACACACCTTGGATTGTTGTGGGCAGTTTGGGCTGATGTGTCCCTCTTTCCCGCATTTGTAACAAACGATCGGTGCTCGTTCTCCTCCCCTAGAAACAGTTGATGCTTGTGCTGACGTCTTCACGTTATCATTGTTGTACCTTCTCTTTTTGAAATCTCCTCCCGACTCGTTCCTTCTATTATCACGGCCACGATTACCACCAGAGTGGTTATCGCTTTTGTCCGAATATTTTCCTCCCTGCTGGTTTTCATTGCTCCGATGACTGCCGCCACCAGTATGACCCTGGTTGTGGTCCCTTGGTTGAACATACTCATTATCTCGCTCTAATAATTGAGCCCTGTTTACAACATCTGAATATAAAGAAAATTTATGAGAGATAAGATATTGTCGAATCTCGGGCTTTAGACCTCTCAGAAACATCCTCGTCATTTGTTCCTCATTCTCGACCAAATGAGGTGCAAACCTGGATAACTCTGCAAACTTTGCCTCGTACTGGGACACCGTCATGTTGTTTTGTTGCAGTCTGATAAACTCCACCTCCTTCATATGACGAATACTTTCAGGAAAGTACTTGTCATTAAATAGTTTCTGAAACGTTTCCCAAGACATGCTGAGTGCGACCGGCTGGGTACGCTTCACAGACTCCCACCAGTAGTCTGCCTCACCTCGGAACATAAAGGTGGCGAATGGAACCTTCTGTTCCTCCGTGCATCCCAAGACATCGAATATCTTGGTAATTTGCTTAACCCACGTTTCCGCCATGATCGGATCTGGCTTTCCCTTAAATTCTGGTGGTCCCAACTCCTTGAATTGCTTGGATGTGAGAAGTCGCGCATTGCTAGCATTTCCACCCGTATTTTGTGCATGAGTCTCCCTCGTCTAGTTTTGCATGAACTGCAAAAAGCTCCTAAACATTCCATCGTTCATCGTTTGCTCGGTAGTGTTGTTTACAGGAGGAATATTGCCTTCCTGTTGTACGTTCTCCTGGTTTGTGACTAAAAGTTGTTCCACAGTTTTATATACTCCATTGTTAACGTTCTCAGCAGCAATTCTTAAATACTGCCATAAAACAAGGGTTAATTAAACAATTAACATATCACATAATATCCCTATATTATAACCGACCAACAAATAAGCTTAGGTATGACACACTAGCGAAGGATTTACTCATCTCTCTCCTCCTAGTTCTATTCTCCGATCTCCGCCAGAGACCATATCCCCAAGCTCTGATACCAACTGTGACGCCCCCAAAATAGGTATACAACACCCATTCTGAGTCGCCAAATACATGGTACAGAAAGTAACTACAACTTCAATAATACAATTGTCGTGCAAAATACGACGACACGTACTGTGAGTTTGAATACAAATATAGTCTAATAGAGATTATACAAACTCAAAAGGAGTCCTTATTATAATTATTGATATACTATTTTACAAAATAGTGAGGACTACTAATACATTTATCCTGAACCATCACTCCATACCCCGGCTAGTTCCTGCTATGTTCTCACCTCCTGGGAAGAAAAATAGAACAAAATAGAAAAGGGTGAGCTCAACTAGCCCAGTAAAGAATATTATGACTAAGATAATATACAACAAATTATCATTAGTCTTCAACATGGAAAAATCTGATAGAATATAATAGACGACAAGTTTTAGATCAACAAATGCAGCGGAAACAGCAATCCATTAGAAGAGTCACGTAGAGAATGAGTTTTACTATCTTCTAAGATTTAAAAGTCCATCATCAATATTTTATCCCCGTAACAACAATCAATATTCATCTTTGCACTACAGACCAAAGATATTCATTTATATCACCAGTCGGTCATGTTCATCTCAACACCTGTTCATCTTTGCACTACAGGCCAAAGATATTCATCAGTTAATCATTCATCTTTGTACTACAGGCCAAATATATTCATTTATATTGTGACGCCCCCAGAATAGGTATACAACACCCATTCTGAGTCGCCAAATACATGGTACAGAAAGCAAACTACAACTTCAATAATACAATTGTCGTGCAACATACGACAACACATACTGTGAGTTTAAATACAAATATTGTCTTCTAGACAATATCCACACTCAAATAAATCCTCATTACAATTATTCAAACACTATTTTACAGAAATAGTGAGGACTGCTAATACATCTTTCTAGAACCATCACTCCATACCCCGACTAGATCCTGCTATGTTCTCACCTCCTGAGAAGAAAAATGGAACAAAAAGGAAAAGGGTGAGCTCAACTAGCCCAGTAAAGAATATTATGACTAAGATAATATACAACAAATTATCGTTAGTCTTCAACAGGGAAAAATCTGATAAAATATAATCGACAACAAGTTTTAGATCAACAACTGCAGCGGAAACAACAAACCATTAGAAGAGTCAAGTAGAGAAAGAATTCTACTATCTTCTAAGATTTAAAAGTCCATCATCAATATTTTATCCCTGTAACATCAATTAATAATCATCTTTAACCAAATATTCATCTTTGCACTACAGGCCAAAGATATTCATTTGTATCATCAGTCGGTCATGTTCATCTCAACACCTGTTCATCTTTGCACTACAGGCCAAAGATATTCATCAAGTAATTATACATCTTTGCACTACAGGCCAAAGATATTCATTTGTATCATCATTTAGGACTGAGGATGATGAAAAATATCTTAAAGAGAACGAATCCAATGAGACAGAAGGACAAATAGTAGGGATTCGTATAACAGTTTATCCAAGATCAATAATACTTCATAATAATCAATTGTGAAGCAGAATTCAAAAATAAAGATCAAAACATGGATACAATCAAAGATAGTAACCATAATAGACATCTTGGACAAAAAGGGAAAATTTTATTTTTCGGTGAATAGTGCCGTATTCGTGAATAGTGCCGTATACGTGAATAGTGCCGTATACGTGAATAGTAACCCCCGACACAAAAAGTTCCAAATTTGATAAAAACTCATATCAATATTTCAGCATAATGATATTGAAGAAAATAATATCATTAAGAAGAAAATAATATCCCTTACCTCAAAATATCAGTACTTCTGGTCGGAATACCGGTATAAGGCTGAAAGAAACTTGCTCTGATGAATAGAAACTCTCAAAGTATCTAAATACTCACAAAATACACTCAATAATCTAGAGAGAGAAAGAGAGAAAACTTGTTTCTGGTGTAATTTTCAATTCTAACTTAGCCCTCTATTTATAGGAAAATTTTGGTAGGTTTGACCTGCAACCTGATGGCTTTACCTGCTACTATTCCCACCTACCACATTTGAAATATAATTCAGCACATTTCTTCACCAACCACAAGTGGGGCCCACCAATTCTAGAATTTTCCACCAAAATGATAAACTCCGAAAATTCAACAATTTCTGAACCAGTCATCTTGTAAAATTCATAATAAATCATACGTTCATTTTTAACGGTTCAAAATTTGTGGGCATATACTCAACTTATATATGTATAACATATCCAAAAATTACCACGATCCAACGGTCGGATTAAAAATTATAACCCCCGCAAAATATCTCAAAAACCCTGATTTTTAATACCTCCATTCCGACAAAAATATGGATAAAAACCTCAACATTAACTCCTTCATTTTTAACCACAAAAATATATCCCTCATTTATATCCACATAAAATAAATATTTCCTTATCATATGAATCAATAATTAATTATTCATAAATAATATTACAGAATCACATTTATGACAACCAGGCCGTTCCCAGGAAAGAGGGGGCTTTCCAATAAGGATTTCTCCTTACTGGCGCGCAATTAGATGACCAAACCTCTCCTTAGACAGAACTTTCTAGACATTGCCAATAATGTTATCTAATAATATTATTCAAATAATATGAATTATTGATCTGATAAATGAAAATACTGTGCAGCAACAATTATTGAAACAACAATAATATAAAATATCAACGCAGCAATTATTGAATCAATAAAATAAAATATTGAATAATAACTACTGTAACAATTATTGAGTAGTGCCTTCTTACGTACGAATCAATAATTCAACTATACTGTGCAATCCGTGTGCTACTATGCAACCACGCGTTATTACTGTATTTTTAACCACCGGGTATTCCAACAGTGTTAACGGTAACAACTACGCCATTATTAATAAACAACTTATACTTGTCGTTTTCTTCATCCAATCGCTTTCCGTTATGGGGCCCACACAAGGCTGCGTCGTCGTACGAATATTCCCCGACAGCAAGAATATTCCACGACCAACCGAATATTCACCGACCAAAAATAAATATTTTATAACCACTTGCTTATTTTGCAAAATTTGCACATTTCACCCATAACCAAAGTATTATATCAAATTAACCCCTTATTATTCACAATAATATTTAGAGAAAATTTGATTTTATTCATTAATAAGTTGGGGTCTTACAACCTCCCCTCCTTATGAAATTTCGTCCTCGAAATTGACGTACGTACCTGATGTTTCAAAAAGGTGAGGATACCTCGCTTTCATTTCTGATTCCAACTCCCAGGTCATTTCTTCAATAGCATGGTTTCTCCACAAAACCTTAACTTGTGGTATAACCTTCGTGCGTAGGACATGCTCTTTCCTATCCAAGATCTTAACAGGTACCTCCTCGTACGTTAAATCTTCAGCTATCTCGTCTGGTTCTAACTCAATAATGTGGTTCGGGTCTTTAACATATTTACGAAGCATAGATATGTGAAAAACATTATGAACACGAGACATGCTTGGAGGTAATGCGAGTCTATATGCCACATTTCCTATTCGCTCAAGAATCTCAAATGGACCAACAAATCTTGGATTGAGCTTTCCTCTCTTCCCAAATCTTGTAACTCCCTTCCATGGTGCAACACGTAACAATACATGATCCCCAATATTAAATTCCACGTCCTTCCGATGAAGATCCGCATAACTCTTTTGTCGATCCTGTGCCGTTTGTATACGTTGTCGAATCGTTTGGATCTTCTCTGTAGTAATGCGTACCAACTCTGGTCCCAACAATGTTGCTTCACCCACCTCGTCCCAGCATACTGGAGAACGACATTTTCTTCCATACAACGCCTCAAATGGAGCCATACCTATGCTCGCCTGATAACTGTTGTTGTAGGAGAATTCCACCAATGGTAGGTACTTATCCCAACTCCCTTTGAGATCTAAGACACAAAGTCTTAATAGATCTTCAAGAGTTTGAATAGTCCTCTCTGATTGTCCGTCCGTTTGAGGATGGTATGCTGAACTGAATCGTAAATCCGTGCCCATAGCTTTCTGCAAGCTAACCCAAAATCGTGAAGTGAATCTTGGGTCACGATCCGAAACTATGGATACTGGCATGCCATGCAATCTCACAATCTCGTTCACGTACATACTAGCAAGACGTTCAAGGGAATAAGTCTCACGTATCGGCAAGAAATGAGCGGACTTGGTTAATCTATCAACAATAACCCAAATCGCATCTATGCCTTGAGAAACCTTGGGAAGACCCGTAACAAAATCCATAGTAATGTGTTCCCACTTCCATTTCGGAATCTCAAGTGGTTGCAATGGACCCTTTGGTACTTGATGCTCCGCTTTTACACGTTGACAAGTTAAACATCTCGAGATAAACTCCGCGATCTCTCTTTTCATATTGCTCCACCAAAATGTATGTCGAAGATCGTGATACATTTTGGTACTCCCAGGATGGATTGCAAACGGTGTGTTGTGTGCCTCCATCATTATTCTATGCTTCAAGTCAAAATCGTTAGGAACACAAAGTCTGGAGTTGACTCGAAGTATTCCTTCTTCATCGATTCTTGCTTCTGGAATAGCACCTTCTTGCACTTTCTTCTTCATACGCATCAGCTCTATATCCGTAGCTTGAGCAGCTTTAACTTTATCGATTAAAGTCGGTTCTACTCGTATATTTGATATCATCATGTGGGTACTTGGAGCCTTCATCTCTATCTCCATCCTTTGCAAGTCATACAAAATGGGCCTTTGTGTTAAAAACATTGCACTCGTACCCGCATATGATCTTCTACTCAATGCGTCAGCTACTACGTTTGCTTTTCCAGGATGGTATTGGATGGTATGATCGTAATCTTTCAACAGCTCAAGCCAACGTCGTTGCCGCATGTTGAGTTCCTTTTGGGTGAAGAAATATTTGAGGCTTTTATGATCTGTATAGATCTCCACTTTCTCCCCATACAGGTAGTGTCTCCAGATCTTCAACGCAAAAACGACTGCTGCCAACTCCAAATCATGAGTAGGATAATTCCTCTCATATTCTTTGAGTTGTCGTGAGGCATAGGCTATGACTTTCCCATGTTGCATGAGAACACATCCTAACCCTTTGCCTGAAGCATCGCTGTAGATAACAAATCCATCCGAACCAGATGGTATTGTCAAAACAGGTGCCGAAATGAGTCTCCTCTTGAGTTCTTGGAAACTCTTCTCGCATTCCTCACTCCATACGAATTTTGTATCTTTCCGAGTCAGCTGAGTTAACGGAGTAGCGATTCGAGAAAATCCTTCCACAAATCTCCGATAATAACCAGCTAAGCCCAGAAAGCTACGTACTTCGGTTACCGACTTCGGTTGCTCCCAACTTTGTATGGCTTCAATCTTCGCCGGGTCGACAGATACTCCATGTTTTGACACCACGTGCCCAAGGAATGCTACTTCCTCAAGCCAGAACTCGCATTTCTTCAGTTTGGCATATAGCTTGTTTTCACGAAGCCTTTGCAGTACCAGCTTCAAATGGCGCTCATGATCTTCACGGCTTTTGGAATAGATGAGGATGTCATCAATAAAGACAACAACGAACTGATCCAAATATTCTTTGAATACACGGTTCATCATATCCATGAAGGCAGCAGGAGCATTAGTCAATCCAAAAGACATTACTAAGAATTCATAATGCCCGTACCGAGTTCTGAAGGCAGTCTTTGGAATATCCTCAGTTTTAATCTTCAGCTGATGATATCCAGAACGAAGATCGATCTTTGAAAAGAATTGTGCTCCTTGCAACTGGTCAAACAGGTCATCAATGCGAGGTAGCGGATACCTATTCTTGATGGTGACATGGTTCAATTCTCGATAGTCAATACAAAGTCGCATACTCCCGTCTTTCTTCTTTACGAATAAAACAGGAGCACCCCAAGGAGACGTACTAGGACGAATAAAACCGATGTCCAACAACTCCTGTAGTTGGACTTTTAACTCCTGAAGTTCAATAGGAGCCATTCGATATGGGGTTTTAGAAATGGGCTTTGTACCGGGTTCAAGGTCAATAAAGAATTCAATTTCTCGTTCCGGGGGTAGACCGGGAAGTTCTTCAGGAAATACATCGGAAAATTCTCTAACAATAGAAATATTATTCAAATCTGACTTGTCTTTGTTCAAATCCATAACATGGGCTAAGAAAGCTTGACATCCGTTTTTCAATAAACGAATAGCTTTGTGGCTTGATATGACAGTGACTGATTTTAGTGGTTTAGTAGTTTGAATTCGTATGACAGGTTGGTTAGGAATATGAAAACTAACAACCTTACGAAAACAATCAATTTTAGCATGATGAGTGGTTAACCAATCAATTCCTAAAATCACATCAAAAGCAAGTATCTTTAAAGAGATAAGATCAACAGGTAATGTGATAGTGCCAACTTGGATCATGCAAGATTTATAAACTGTAGATGTAACGAAGGTTTCACCCAACGGAGTTTCAACAGATAAGTTAAAGTCCAATTTCTCCGGAGTCAAGTTTAAACGTTGAGCACAAGCAGGAGAGATAAAAGAATGGGTAGAACCGGTATCTAGTAAAGTATAAACTTCGCAAGAATTCAAGATTAGCTTACCCGTGATCACCTCGTTCGGGTTTCTCACGTTTTGGCCAGTTACGACAAACGCTCTTCCAGGAACCGCTGATTTCGCCTTATCCGGGACAACCCTTGGAATCACCACTCCCGCTGAACTTGGTTTCGCTATAGTACAATCTCGAGCGATGTGGCCTTCCTTCCCACAGTTGTAACACACCTTGGATTGTTGTGGACAGTTTGGGCTGATATGTCCCTCTTTCCCGCATTTGTAACATCTAACTGGCGGTCGTTCTCCTCCCCTAAAATTTGTTGTTGGTGCTGGTGCTGGTGCTGATGTCTTCCCGTCATTGTTGAATCTCCTCTTTCTGAAATTTCCACTTGACTCACCTCTCCTATTATCATGGCCACGATGACCACCCGAGTGGTTACCGCCTTTGTTCGTATTTTTCCCTCCTCGTTGGTTATCATCGCTCTGATGATTGCTGTCACCGGTATGACCCTGGTTGTGGTCCCTCGGTTGAGTATACTCATTATCTCTCTCTAATAATTGGGCCCTGTTGACAACGTCTGAATACAGAGAAAATTTATGAGAGATAAGGTATTGACGAATCTCAGGTTTTAAACCTCTCAGAAACATCCGCGTCATTCGTTCCTCATTTTCGACCAAATGAGGTGCAAACCTGGATAACTCTGCAAACTTCGCCTCGTACTGGGACACCGTCATGTTGTTTTGTTCCAGTCTGATAAACTCCACCTCCTTCATATGACGAATACTTTCAGGAAAGTACTTGTCATTGAACAGTTTTTGAAATGTTTCCCAGGACATGTTGAGTGCGTCAGGCTGGGTACGCTTCACAGACTCCCACCAGTAGTCTGCCTCACCGCGGAACATAAATGTGGCGAATGGAACCTTCTGTTCCTCCGTGCATCCCAAGACATCAAATATCTTGGTAATTTGCTTGACCCACGTTTCCGCCATGATCGGATCCGGCTTTCCCTTAAATTCTGGTGGTCCCAATTCTTTGAACTGCTTAGCTGTGACAAACCGCGCGTTGTTATCATTTCCACCCGTATTCTGCACACGAGTCTCCCTCGTCTGATTTTGCATGAACTGCAAAAAGCTCCTAAACATTCCATCATTCATCGTTTGCTCGGTAACGTTGTTTACAGGAGGAATATTGCCTTCCTGTTGCACGTTCCCCTGGGTAGTGATCAAAGGTGTCTCCACGGTCTGATTTACTCCATTATTAACGTTCTCAGCTGCCATTCTTAAATACTGCCATAAAACAAGGGTTAATAGTCATGTCATATATTATCCCTATACTCTGACCGACCAAATAAACACCAAATAAACTTAGTCAGGTCATACTAGCGAAGGAATTCCCCGTCTCTCCCCTCCTAGTTCTTGTCTCACATCTCAGCCAGGGATCATATCCCTAAGCTCTGATACCAACTGTGACGCCCCCAGAATAGGTATACAACACCCATTCTGAGTCGCCAAATACATGGTACAGAAAGCAAACTACAACTTCAATAATACAATTGTCGTGCAAAATACGACAACACATACTGTGAGTTTAAATACAAATATTGTCTTCTAGACAATATCCACACTCAAATAAATCCTCATTACAATTATTCAAACACTATTTTACAGAAATAGTGAGGACTGCTAATACATCTTTCTAGAACCATCACTCCATACCCCGACTAGATCCTGCTATGTTCTCACCTCCTGAGAAGAAAAATGGAACAAAAAGGAAAAGGGTGAGCTCAACTAGCCCAGTAAAGAATATTATGACTAAGATAATATACAACAAATTATCGTTAGTCTTCAACAGGGAAAAATCTGATAAAATATAATCGACAACAAGTTTTAGATCAACAACTGCAGCGGAAACAACAAACCATTAGAAGAGTCAAGTAGAGAAAGAATTCTACTATCTTCTAAGATTTAAAAGTCCATCATCAATATTTTATCCCTGTAACATCAATTAATAATCATCTTTAACCAAATATTCATCTTTGCACTACAGGCCAAAGATATTCATTTGTATCATCAGTCGGTCATGTTCATCTCAACACCTGTTCATCTTTGCACTACAGGCCAAAGATATTCATCAAGTAATTATACATCTTTGCACTACAGGCCAAAGATATTCATTTGTATCATCATTTAGGACTGAGGATGATGAAAAATATCTTAAAGAGAACGAATCCAATGAGACAGAAGGACAAATAGTAGGGATTCGTATAACAGTTTATCCAAGATCAATAATACTTCATAATAATCAATTGTGAAGCAGAATTCAAAAATAAAGATCAAAACATGGATACAATCAAAGATAGTAACCATAATAGACATCTTGGACAAAAAGGGAAAATTTTATTTTTCGGTGAATAGTGCCGTATTCGTGAATAGTGCCGTATACGTGAATAGTGCCGTATACGTGAATAGTAACCCCCGACACAAAAAGTTCCAAATTTGATAAAAACTCATATCAATATTTCAGCATAATGATATTGAAGAAAATAATATCATTAAGAAGAAAATAATATCCCTTACCTCAAAATATCAGTACTTCTGGTCGGAATACCGGTATAAGGCTGAAAGAAACTTGCTCTGATGAATAGAAACTCTCAAAGTATCTAAATACTCACAAAATACACTCAATAATCTAGAGAGAGAAAGAGAGAAAACTTGTTTCTGGTGTAATTTTCAATTCTAACTTAGCCCTCTATTTATAGGAAAATTTTGGTAGGTTTGACCTGCAACCTGATGGCTTTACCTGCTACTATTCCCACCTACCACATTTGAAATATAATTCAGCACATTTCTTCACCAACCACAAGTGGGGCCCACCAATTCTAGAATTTTCCACCAAAATGATAAACTCCGAAAATTCAACAATTTCTGAACCAGTCATCTTGTAAAATTCATAATAAATCATACGTTCATTTTTAACGGTTCAAAATTTGTGGGCATATACTCAACTTATATATGTATAACATATCCAAAAATTACCACGATCCAACGGTCGGATTAAAAATTATAACCCCCGCAAAATATCTTAAAAACCCTGATTTTTAATACCTCCATTCCGACAAAAATATGGATAAAAACCTCAACATTAACTCCTTCATTTTTAACCACAAAAATATATCCCTCATTTATATCCACATAAAATAAATATTTCCTTATCATATGAATCAATAATTAATTATTCATAAATAATATTACAGAATCACATTTATGACAACCAGGCCGTTCCCAGGAAAGAGGGGGCTTTCCAATAAGGATTTCTCCTTACTGGCGCGCAATTAGATGACCAAACCTCTCCTTAGACAGAACTTTCTAGACATTGCCAATAATGTTATCTAATAATATTATTCAAATAATATGAATTATTGATCTGATAAATGAAAATACTGTGCAGCAATAATTATTGAAACAACAATAATATAAAATATCAACACAGCAATTATTGAATCAATAAAATAAAATATTGAATAATAACTACTGTAACAATTATTGAGTAGTGCCTTCTTACGTACGAATCAATAATTCAACTATACTGTGCAATCCGTGTGCTACTATGCAACCACGCGTTATTACTGTATTTTTAACCACGGGTATTTAAACAGTGTTAACGGTAACAACTACGCCATTATTAATAAACAACTTATACTTGTCGTTTTCTTCATCCAATCGCTTTCCGTTATGGGGCCACACAAGGCTGCGTCGTCGTACGAATATTCCCCGACAGCAAGAATATTCCACGACCAACCGAATATTCACCGACCAAAAATAAATATTTTATAACCACTTGCTTATTTTGCAAAATTTGCACATTTCACCCATAACCAAAGTATTATATCAAATTAACCCCCTTATTATTCACAATAATATTTAGAGAAAATTTAATTTTATTCATTAATAAGTTGGGGTCTTACATATATCACCATTTAGGACTGAGGATGATGAAAAATCAAAACACGGATTAAATTTCAAGAATAAGAGTCACAACAGATAATTTGAAGGAAAGAAGAAAAAATGTTTTTTTTTCTTTTGTGAACAGTACCCGTGAACAGTACCCGTGAACAGTAACTGTGAACAGTACTCGTGAACAGTATCCAGTCATGAAAAGTTTCAAATTTGATAAAAAGTTCAGACCAATATTCCTATAAAATGATATTAGATGAACGAAATTTCTAATCATTTCAGGAATTATAGAAGCAATACTTACCATAGTAAGTTCAAATTTAGAGAATATGAAATGAAATAATATCTCTTCCATACTATGGAATATGAAAGAAAATAATATTTCTTACGAGTATTGAAATAAAATAATATCCTTTACCTTAGTAGAAACTGGATTTGACTGGAATATCGGATATTATTCTGAGAAAATCTTGCAGAAAAATTACGCTCAAAATATTCTTATACTCAAGAAAAATACTCACAATACTCTAGAATAAAAATTTCTGATTATCAATTGGTATGTTGAGGAAGGAGGGTTACCCCTCTATTTATAGCAACGGAGGAAGAAGAAAAAAACAGATAGCGCCTAACAATTCTCCTTTTTCTTTTCTGCCTAACATCATACGTATCATTCTCACATTTTCATAAGGGTGGGGGGCACCTTTGAAAACAAACTTGGTAGGCAAAACCCACCAATCATTTCTACCACTCAATGGCCTTTATTCTTTATAATTGAGAGCCCACAAATTTGAAAACACCACATTCTGCAAGAAATTTTCTCCATTTTCCTGCATACCTAACTCATGCCTAACTTTCCCTTCCTTTTAATTGGCTAAAGGCCCACACATTGGAAAATTCTCTTGCAGGCAAATTCTCCACCAATTAACCAAGTGGTCCCCTAGGAGAAATTATGTTATCAGCACATGGTTTTGAACCAAATAATGCAGCACACCAAATATGAAAATCAAGAAAATACACCAAGCGTCCTCACCTCCATTTTTCCTTAACAAATTCACGTGATAAAATATATTATAATTATAAAAAATTAAATTATTATTTTATCACATTATTACAATGTAATATTATAATAATATATTTGAATAAATATTTTATCGGAGAAAAATAATTGTCAAACTTTCAACAAATAATTCATGCAAAAATCCTTCATTTATAACCACATAAAATAAAACCATCATTTATATCTGCATAAAATAAATATTTTCTTATCATATAAATCAATAATTGATTATTCACAAATAATATTACAGAATCATAATAATGGCAATCAGACCGTTCCCAGAAAAGAGGGGGCTTTCCAATAAGGATTTCTCCTTACTGGTGCGCAATTAGGTGACCAAACCTCTCCTTAGACAGAACTTTCTAGACATTGCCAATAATGATATCTAATAATATTATTCAAATAATATGAATTATTGATCTGATAATGGAAAATACTCTGCAGTGACAATTATTGAAACAACAATAATATAAAATAACAACGCAGCAATTATTGAATCAATAAAATAAAATATTGAACAGTAACTACTGTAACAATTATTGAGTAGTGCCTTCTTACGTACGAATCAATAATTCAACTATACTGTGCAATACCGTGTTCTACTGTGCAACTACGCGTATTACTGTATTTTAACCGCTGGGTAACTCAACAGTGTTAACGGTAACAATTTACGCCATTATTTATAAAACTCAATCTTTGTCGTCGTTTTTTTCATCCGACAGATATTTCGTTATGGGCCCCACAATTGACTGCGCCGTCGTACGTATATTCCCGACAAGAAGAATATTCTACGGCCAAACGAATATTTCCCGACAATAATGATTATTTTATAACCACTTGCTTTATTTTACAAAATTTACACATTTCACCCATAACCAAAGTATTATATTAATTAACACCTTATTATTCACAATAATAAATAGAGAAAATTCGATTTTATTTATAATAAGTTGGGGTCTTACAATATTATTGAAAGATATAACAATATTCAATACTTAAAATTCATGCGGCATATTATTAAAAGTTATTATGATTTTGATTATAATTAAATATTCCCTCCGTCCCAAATTAACTGCTCAGTTTTGACTTTTTAAAGTCAAATTGACCATTTTTAAAACTAATATTTTTTCTATTTTTGCTAAAATATAGGTGAAGTGATTATAACTAAAAGAAAGTATATACAATTTATTACTAATTCTAATTTTTATAATTTTAGAAATATATTTATATATGCTTAATTATTAATTCTAAAAATAGTCAATTTTACTTAAAAAAATCAAAACTGAGTAATTAATTTGGGACGGAGGGAGTATATCATAAATAAAAATACATAAATAATTTTTTTTTCCGTATTTATTCGTTTAAAATTAGAGAATTTCACGAAAACATATTAAATTTTAAAATTTTGTGTTGACTCTAATATGCCATTTGTGTACGGTAAAATACTGAGTACTAGTACGTCGTCGTTTTTCCCATTTTGTTACCAATCGACGTCTAGACTCTAGAACTGTTCGGTAACATCTGTCCCCAATCGTTCCCCCTGATGTGCTGAATTAATCGGACAACTGAGGAAAAAAGTCAGTCTGGCTCAGAGTTTCTGTAAGTTTGAATTTTATTTTGCCCTAATATGCGAATTGCATATCCGTTTGTTGGATATATTGCTTTTAGATCGTCGATTATACCCTTATATTTGTTTTTTCATCAAGTTTTAGCAATATGATGATGTCTGTTTACGGTAGAATCCAACTTCTCTAATTTAACCTATGCATAAAACTTGGGTCTTTAAGCTATTTCACGAATATAATCCATAATCTTGTTCTGTTGCAGGCAAGGATGTTTCAGATTCTAAAATTTTAAAATTTTATTGTTCATAGAATATTTTTTGGGAGATTTTATATCTGATGTGCAGGTAACCTACTAGACATAAAATTTCAAACAATAAAATAAATTTCTAAAATTTATTGTTCATAAATTTTTCGGATTTTATTTCCGCCAGTGGTTGTTTAGAACTAGAAAAGAGCAGGGGAAAGGAAAAAAGAATATGGAAATGATTTTTCAAACAATAGAATAATCTTTTCAATAGTTTATCACACTTGGAATCAGATCAGTGTTACTTAAAGGTCTCTCTTCCAACTTAACTACGCCTTTTATCCTTCGGCCCTGAAAAAGATTTCATTTGATTTTTTTTCTATTCAGTATGCGAATTGCGAAATCCGAAAATCTACGAATTCATTAGATTTTGATTAATGCAATAGTTAATATTACTAAGTTCAAAGTTGTTTTTTTTCTTCTGAAAATTGAATTAAATTGTATTACAATTTGAATTTTAGGATTTTTCAAATTAACTATGATCAAACTCAAATGGATCTCTATTTGTGAAACGGAAGTTGTATTGTTTTGCTTTTGCTTTTGCCTCTTTCTTTCGATTTCCTAATAGACTTCAAATGAGGACATCTTAGTTGGGATAGAGAGAGTGCTATTGTTATGGTTAATACCTTGTCTGATGCCCTTTATTAAATTTATACTTCTAGAAAATTGGCGTGCTTAAAATTTTAACTTCCCTTACTGAAAATTATAGATTGTAGGAACTAAATCTGCTAGTCTTATAATATACAATGACACATTGATATGGATAATTATGTATTATACCTCAGATAAAATCTTTCAAATTAGTGGCATTTGTAATCCATCTACGCCCCAAAAAAATTTCATCTTAAAGTAACTTTGTGATAGGCTTATATATATATATATATATATATATATACAGATTTTCTCTTATAAAGACTCAAAATAAGGACTCAAAGTAAGGACTGCATTTTTTTTGCTTTTTTTTTTAAAACAACTAAAAAAATTATTTAATATTTTATGGAACTGAAATTTTTTCATAATACAATGTTTTGGGCGTGTTTTGGATACCTATACTAAAAAATGGTGGTACAGTCTGCACAGACTGTACATACATGTTTTTGTTATACGTACCAAAATCACACCCAAAACACTTTTTTTTTAAAAACTTTCAGTTCCATAAAATATTAAATATTTTTTTAGTTGTTTTAAAAAAAAAAAAAATTAAAAAAATGCAGTCCTTACTTTGAGTCCTTACAAGAGAAAACCTCTCTCTATATATATATTTAGTGATGTGATTGTTAGGGGGTGTTTGTTTAGAGCTGAATGAAGCTGAATCTGAATGGCCAAATCGGTCAGTACGTTTGTTTTGGTCTGAATGGTTGAATCGGTAAGATGGACGAGCTGAATGGTTAAGTCAGATTTTTTTAGCTGAATGAGCAGCTGAATGAAGTAAAAAAAATTTAAAAAAAAAAATAAATACTAACTATTATATTAAGTAATATTAAATAAATTTACAACAATTTTGAGGGGTAAAATAATAAAGTTTTGTCATTCAGATGTTTCAGACATATTATCAAACAACTTTTTTTATTCAGATTCAGCTCATTCAGATTCAGATTCAGATTCAGATTCGTTCAGTTTTTATCAAACACCCCCTTAGTCTCTAGTCTGTTATTGAAGAAAAAACGTAGAGTTTTTGCCTACAAGTGTAAATGTAGAGTTTTTGCCTACAAGTGTAAACGTAGAGTTTTTGCCTAGAAGTGTAAACATTGATTTGAGGATGAATTTTTATAGTTTTTCCATATGGATGTTCACGTTGATTCTCTGAGTGGGCTTCTACAACCATTTTTCTGAGCCATCTGTATATTGTTTTTTTGGCAGAAATAGCAAGTGCAGAAGCCTGACAGAGATATCAAGCGAACATGAGTATGCAAGTGGAAGAGGAGGCTGGCCTTAATAAAATGGATAAAAAGTTTAAGAGACGTGAGAAAAAAGCGACAAGTGATTTGGAAGAGGTAACTGATTGTACAGTGATAGAAACTGCAACGGTGGAGAATAACTTGAAATCTAGAGATGATAAGAAAAAGAAGGGTAAGAAAAATCACTTGGTTGGGGGTGATATTAAACTTGATGATGGAGGTGATGGAGGTGTATATCGTGAGGACTATGTAAACTTGGGTGCTGATAATCAACATGAGAAAGTTCAGAAGAAGAGGAGCAAGAGAATATCAAAATTTGGTGAAGCGGTAACTTACTGCTCAAATTCAGCACCATCTGCAGAGACAAGTACTTTCAGTTTGAGCAAAGAAAATAAGAAAATTAAAAAAAAGAAGAAACATGAGGTTGGTGGAGATATTATAGTCAAAGTCTCACGATATGAAGATCAAACAGATAAAGATCCAAAGAATGAAAACACAAAGAAGAGAAAACTAAAGCCTAATGAAGATAAAGACCCTTTGAATGAGAATATTCAAACTGAAATAAAGGAGAAGAGAAGCTTTCGGACAAATGATGGTGTGGGCAAAGAGCAAGCTGGTGAGATGGAACAAAGAAAAGACAAGGAGAAAAGCAACGAGGAGCAGGAAGTGGAGGATGGAAGCAATCTACCTTTTTACGCAAAAAATGTCGAGAGCAACAAAATGGGAAATAATGAGTTTGGTAAGGGGGAAAAAAGCATTGAGAAAGAGGATATAACTGAAATTGAGAACATGAAAGAAGGGGATAGAAGGAAGAAGAATAAGAAAAGGATGAGGGAAACCGAGGATAAGTATTTAAAAGGAAAGAAGAAAACAAAAGATGGAAAAGAGTTTGAAAATACTGGGAAGGACTGTCATAAGGACGGTAGGGATAAGGTTTTAAAAAAGAAAATGAAGGCCGAGAAGATAAAAGATAAGGATGGTTATGTAGCTCATGCTCATCTAGATATAAGTAAGATACAGAATACTGAAGCGACAAATGGAAAAATAAGCAAAAGGGAGAAGACCAAGACAGTTGAGTATGATTCTGAAAATCCAAAACCAAAAGGAAAATTAAAAAAAGTTAGGTTTTCTAGTCATATAGAGGTTTTCCCTTCTGATCACAGAGGTACTGGAAAGAAAAAAGATCAGGAAGAAGACCTACTCCGAGGTAAGAGATTTTCACGAGAAGAAGATGAGATTGTGAAAGAGGCTGTTTTAAATTATATAGAGGCACATAGCTTGGGTGAAGAAGGCTTGAAAATGGTTTTGCACTGTAAATCTCACCCACTAAAGAACTGTTGGAAAGATATAGGGGCTGCCTTACCATATAGGCCTTATACTGCTATATATCACCGTGCTCATAATTTGTTTGAGAGGGATGAGAGGCATGAATGGACTGAAGAAGAGTATGACCTTGTCCAGAAATTCCAGGAAAAGCATGGAAACAATTGGAAGGCATTGGCTGAAGAACTTGGTAAACATAGAATTCACGTGAAGGATACATGGTGCAGAATAAAAATTACTAACCGGAAGAAAGGACATTGGTCCCAAGAAGAATACCAGAACTTGTTTGATTTAGTGAATATGGATCTGCGAATGAAGGCTTTTGAAGATAAGAGATCCAAGCATGGGATGTTGCGAGATAATATTTGTTGGGGTTCAATTAGTGAAAAATTGTCCACTAGAAGCAATGCAACGTGCTGTATGAAATGGTACAAGCAGATGACTTCTTCTGTGGTAGCTGATGGTACATGGGCAGATTCTGATGATTATCACCTGCTTGATGCACTTTTTAACTTGGATGCATGCTGCATAGAGGCTGTGAATTGGGATAGTCTTCTTGACCACAGGTCTGGAGATGTATGTCGGAAGCGTTGGGACCAAATGGTACTTCACATAGGCATACATGGGAACAACTCTTTTGCTGAACAGGTTGAAACTCTGGCAAAGCGATATTGTCCAGATCTGTTAGAAGCAAGAGAAGCTTGGGAGGGTAAACCTGTGGTTCCATGACAGTATCACATACACTATGTATGCAGATTGGGACATCCTAAAAGCAAACAACTTGTGTAATCTATGGTTGTATGTGGCATTATGCTGGGAGAGGTATTAAGCAGTCTAAGTTTCGCTGTCAAGAGAACTAAATTGACTTGGATTGGACTGAAGTGGGCTGAGTGCAGAAATAGCTCTGCAGCCGAAGAAACATTGATGAGAAAATGTGAACCATATGCTGGCACACGATGCTTATTCTATCTCAACTCTTTCTAGCTGTTACTTTGTTCCCCTCAAATTGGAGTAGTGTAAGATTCTTGTATGAAGCCTGTTAGACAATATACGTATACATTTCTTTTAATAGTACACTTGGTTGGCACTTGTTATCCCTGTTACTTTTAGTATGTTAATACTCTTTTTTGTGAATGTTTTGAGGCACATGATAAAAAAAATTTGGTGTTCCACTCAGCTTGTAGTTCACTAGTGTTGCTGGTCTGTTATGTGAAATTTATCTTCATTATTTTCTGAAATTCGAAAGGAGATGCAAGAGAAAACAAAAATGACAGAAAATTATCAAAAGTGGACTTTAATGATGGAAATGTCAAGTAACCAATTGCTCCTAGGGAATGTCCACCAATGATATTTTGTGACGCTTGAATTATTTTTTTTTAAAAAAAATATCATGCTTTTGCAAGAAACATTGTAAATATATTTTTTACTTCTGAGATTAATAGATAAAGTTTGATTCCCCCTTTATTGATCTGAATCTGACATTAAATTCTTGGGCAGTTTTGCTTCTTTTCTTCATACCAGTAATTAACCTGGTTTATGTTAAACTTTGATGTTATTTGTAGTCATGATGAATCCATGTAGTCCATTATTATCTAAAACTGCATTGGTGCCTTTATCAAGAGCTCTTTTTAGTGCCTCCATTTTTTGGACATAGTGGTGCCCTGGTGCTATTACTCATCTGGTTAATCATTGTGACTAACTCTGTTAAGTGATCTCTTAAGTCATCTATGTCATTATTCTAGTTTAGTTCCTTCATCTTATGGCTTGGAACACTTTTATCTCAAACGCTTATCTTGCTTCAGGTATTGAATATCTCATACTATGAGTCACCAGGTTAGACATAGAATTCTGATGGTGTCTGACTTTTACTATCCCAATTTTGGTGGCGTGGAGAATCACATTTATTATCTCTCGCAATGCTTGCTTACACTTGGCCACAAGGTTAGTCAATGTGTTCAGTTTCTGGCTTGAACTTGTTGATTAGAAAATCAAAAAGATTTCTTTCTCAGTGTAATATTTGTATAGACGAAATAAATGTCATTTTCCACCTCCACCCCATTCCCTTTTGTTTACCTATAGAACTTTCCCTTGCATGGATTTATTTGAAAAGTAAGTATTCTCAATACAAAAAGCTTTAATTTTTTTTTTCTCCACCTATATAGGTAACCCCTTTTTTATTCTGTACTTCTTTTGAAGCTGAAAAGGAAGACAAAGGGAAGTTAAAGTTTATCATTTTCTTTTGGTTTTCCATGTTTGTAATTGCTTTGTTAACCGTGAAATGTATTTCTTCTTATTCATTGAATTCAGATGAATATCAGAAGTCCATTATCTTTTCCAATAGGTGCACAGATCAGTGTGCATTGTACTTGTGTTTAGCTATCAAACGAACTTATTTTATAAATTTTCAGGTTGTGGTTATGACTCATGCTTATGGAAATCGTTCTGGTGTGAGGTATATGACTGGTGGCCTTAAAGTTTATTATGTTCCTTGGGTACCATTTCTTATGCAGAATACATTTCCCACCCTTTATGGGACACTTCTCATCATAAGGACAATTCTCATTAGGGAAAGAATATCATTAGTGCATGGACATTAAGCCTTCTCGACGCTCTGTAATGAAGCTCTGATGCATGCACGCACTATGGGATACAAAGTTGTATTAACTGACCATTCGCTCTATGGTTTTGCTGATGTGGGGAGCGTTCACATGAACAAGGTATCTTCAATTTACTCTAGCAGATGTGACTCAGGCAATTTGTGTTTCCCATACAAGCAAGGCAAACACTGTTCTTAGATCAGGATTACCACCAGGAAAGGTTTTTGTTATTCCAAATGCTGTGGACACAGCTATGTTCAAGCCTGCTCCAGAGCGACTAGATAGTAATGAGATTATTATAGTTGTGATAAGTAGATTGGTTTATCGGAAGGGTGCAGACCTTGTTGTTGAAGTTATTCCTGAAGTATGCCGCTTGTTTCCAAATGTGAGTACTTTCAAAAATTAGTGTGTATTTAGTATTGATTCGACAATCTTACTATGGACTCTATCATAATTGGTTAAGCTTTTGCTCATCTACCGGCATGTGTAAAAGCTCCCATTTGTAGATAAAATGTATCTTGTTTCCTTTAGGATTATTACCCATCATTGTTATTCTTTTGATTCCTTGCATGTAGAGCTTACAACCATTTGACCATCCCATATTGGGGTTGTGATAGTATTAAATAATTTATTTGTCATATTTATACATATATGACGTGCTATACATCTAAACAGGTGATATCAGTTCTTGTTGAATATTCCCTTCTCTCCTCTTTTTCCCTTCTTTCTTCTTCGCTGACCACAAAATCATTGAAATAGTGCTATCAATTTATAATATATATGGGTGTGTATGTGTTAGAGAGAGCGAGAGAGAGAGAGAGAGTGTGTGTGTATTTGTTAATTGCTATCAAATCATCATATATCACGTTTGTAAATGTTTATAAAAAAAGAAAGAATATCTTTTACGTATTAGTTACCTAGCTTGAATGTGTCTTTCCATTTTAAATTCACTGATCTCATCTAGCAAGATGTGCTCAGGTTCGTTTCATTGTTGGAGGAGATGGGCCTAAAAGAGTTCGGTTGGAAGAGATGAGGAAAAAGCACTTTCTTCAAGACCTAGTTGATATGTTAGGTGCTGTTCCTCATGCTAAAGTACAGTCAGTCTTGATATCTGGTCATATATTCTTAAATAGGTACATGGATTTCTATATTACTCATCTTCTTATTCATTTGTTTCTTTTATTTCCTTGTGTTTCTTTCATTTCTTTTCTGAAATTAAAATTTATAGGAGTAAGAGGTGACTTTTCCTTTGTTAACTATAAAAACCAGGACCTGCCATTACTTACTCAAGTAACTCTTATTAGTTTTCTCCGATTGTTGTAAGCTTTCATACTTCAATCCTGTTAATTCTTTTCACCCAGTGATTAAAGTTAGAAATTAAATACTTATTATTTGCAAATGCAAGATAGTGTTGCACATCGTTTGATTTGGACTTATCAATTTGTCAAATGAGGGGTTCTAAATTACTTTGTGGATTCCATTGCATAGTTTGTTCCTAAATCAAAAAGAAAGTGCAATAAATTTGTGACATTCACAATAACTGTTGTAAGAGCTTTCACTAAAACATATGCCTTAATAAATATATTTTAGATAGATTGTATTATGCATACAAATAATAAGGGAGTCTTATGTGTCATTATATAACTTAATCTACTCTTGATTTATGGATGTTCTAGTTACAACATCAAAAACCTTAAATTACAGGAAAATGCCTTTTAGGGAATCGGGTTCGGGTCATGTTCTCTCTAAGACCACTGCTGAATATTTCTGCCCAGTGTTTTAAAAGGTCTTCCAAGCATGGACTACTTATACCCAAAAGGGGTTTTCATAATACTGGATTCTCTGCCTTACTGAGTATCACGCATAAGAGATTGAATTGGTGGAAATCTCCAATTTTCCTGGTTGGCTTTGTTTTAATTTGAATTTACAAGTGTAATTTTTGACAAAGCGGGTTGCTGGATGGTCAAAGTGAATATAAGCACCAACAAAGTCAATTCTGGTAATATTTATTTATATGGTGAAATTGGTTTCAATATTTTTGTTGTTGAAGGGTATATCGAGGAATACTTAATGAGTGTTTCTATTATTATGTATAATATCTCAAAATGGTACTATATATATATATATATAAATATATATATATATATATATGGGAAAAAGTAATCTAAGACATGCTTTAGTTTAAGCTTGGCTAAGGCTACTTAGGGGGTGTTTGATAAAAATTGAATGAATCTGAATGAGTTAAATCTGAATAAAAAGTTGTTTGATAATTGACATGTCTGAAACATCTGAAAAAAATTTAAAATTGTTGTAAATTTATTTAATATTACTTAATACAATAGTTAATATTGTAAAAATTAAAAATAAAAAATCAGCCAAAAAAATGGGAATTAACCATTCAGCCCAAATCGTCTGAATGACTGATTCAGCCATTCAGACGAGTTTTATTCGAAACGAACGCACTGAATGACTGAATCGGTCAGCCATTCAGTGTTAATCAAACAACCCTTTAGTAAAACCTTAAAAACGACGTAGTTTTACTCGGGTTAAGTTTTTTCCTTGTATATATGTGTATATATATATATGTTTTTTAACGGATTGAACATGTCAATTTAGATAGCATGTTTATAAATAATACGGGTTAATTAATGTTTTGGTTACCGTAGGGGTCGATTTTCATTTTGCTTACTGAATATTTTTTTGTTGCAAAGATATTATTATACTCAAAAAGTATTACAAACTAGTCATTACTTAACATTTTATTCAAAGAATTGGCGTAAGTGTTGAATAGACTAACGTTTAACAACTGTCACGTGTGGTACTTGAATATGTGGAAAGTGGAACCCAATTACGTCAAGGGTTAATTGATGTTTTGGTTACTATATTAGGGATCAATTTTTATTTTGGTTACTAAATCTTTTTTTTATTACAAAGTCATTATTATACTAAAAAATATTACAAACTAATCATTACTTAACATTCGGTCCAAAAAAATGTATCACGTGAGCAAAAAAAGCTTGTGTGAGTTAGTTATTGGTGATGTGACAAATTTTGCCATGTGTTATATCATGTGTTCACTGATGAAGAAGAAACGAACCAAAGATATTCGTGGCCAAAATAAATCGTAGGAAAATCGTGCTCTAATTTTTTTTCCTTTTCTATTTTTTTTCCTTTTTTGATTTATGTAGCAATATCATGTGTCACATCATTGATAACTAACTCGCATGGCAATTAAGTAATGTTAAGTAATTACTAGTTTGTAACATTTTTTTGAGTATAGTAATGTTTTTGTGACAAAAAAAAAGATTTAGTAACCAAAATGAAAATTGACCGCTATTATAGTAATCAAAACATCAATTAACCCTCCACATAACATGGACCCACCTGCCACATATTCAAGTACTTCACATGACAGCTGTTAAACATTACTCTATCCAGCACTTCCGTCAATTGTTTGGACGGAATGTTAAGTAATAACTAATTTGTACTTTTTTTTGAGTATAGTAATGTCTTTGTTACAAAAAAAAAAATTAAGTAACCAAAATGAAAATCGACCCTTATATTTACATAGGCTAACTTGGAATACATGAGGAGAAGGAAAAGAAAATGAATACTATATAAAAAGTATAAAATATAAAACACTATTCTAATTATATTATACTTCTTTAGAATGTTGGATATCAAATATGATGTTAAAATGTAGAAAATGGACATTTGATAAATCTCTTATACTTTTTTAGATTACATTTCCTTTCTCAGTTTGAATTTTGAATTTTGTATTGCATATATATAACAAACAAAGTTGAAAAACGAATTCAGCAGTGGCAATTGTATCTTCTCTTATAAACTAATGATCATTAACTAATGATAAAAAAATAACTGCGTAAAATAAAATTACTCTTGGCATACAAGCTAGAATTCCAAAAAACTATCCCCAAAAGCAAGCCAACCATAATTTGTATTTGAAAGTCTCCACATTATATAGCAATGAAAGAATTGGTGAGAATGAGTCTACATCCTAGGAATATGCATAAACAAATGTCAGGGGATAATGTCCTAGGAAGTCTACACCCTTTTAGCAAGTCTTTTGTGTTTTTAGCCAATTAAGAGCCAAAGACCAATCAAAGGCTGAAGTTTGTCAATGAACTTTCTTTTCAAATATAAAAGACCAAATTAGTGGACCAAAGAGTAAACACCAGCAAATCTCAGCTCAATTCTTTTGACTGATTGCTTGGAACCCCTTAATTTTTCTTTTCTAGGTCTTTTTTTGAGTAGACTTGGGTTTTCCCTTTATATTTGGTGAACTTAATTAAATTTAAATGTGTAGGCAATAGGAAGGATTCCAAAATTTTTGGAGATGTATGATCTTTGTTGTTTGTTAGGTGTCTGGATGGTTAAAGAATAGATTTAAAGATCAATATATTCCTTTTTTTGAAGGGAGCGGGTTGATACTTTTTTTAGTTATTTCTTTTTTCATCTTAGGAGGCCACCTTCTACCATGCATGCTCTTTCTTCTCTATAAATAAACTCTTCTTTTATTTCAGAAAAATTATTTTGGGTTCAATGCCCGTGACTTTAGGAGGCCTTTATTTTCCCAGGATAACACTTAAATCTTTTATAAATTTTGGCAGTTCTTTAACAGAAGCTTTTTGCATTGCCATTCTGGAGGCTGCTAGTTGTGGATTACTAACAGTCAGTACACGTGTTGGAGGTGTCCCAGAGGTATGCATTGGGATATAATGTCTCTGTACTCAGTTTTTTTTACCATTTGCACATTAAATATGAGAAGTTTTACTTGCATAACAGAAGTTCTGGAATATAATTTGGCCTTTTTATATTTTACTCCTATTTGTTTCATTAGGTTCTACCAGACGATATGATTGTCCTTGCAGAGCCAGATCCTGATGATATGGTGCAAGCAATTGCAAAGGCTATCCATTTACTTCCCCAGATTGATCCACAAGACATGCACCTTCGCGTGAGTGAGTTCTCCTTTATATATCTGATCCTTTCACAGTATATCTCAGTTTTCTTTGTTTACATGCTCGTATTTTCTACAAATGAAAAAACTGTATAGTTGGCATGATGTTGCCAAAAGGACTGAGATTGTGTATGACTGTGCTCTGAGATGTTCCAATCAGAATCTTTTGGAACGACTATCACGGTATACCAATGAAAACTATATGTTTGTTTTTTCTTGTCAAATTATGGAAGAAAAGCAATCGTGTGCTTGATGGATATAATGACCAAACTATGGACCACTGGTACACATACAAATATCTATGCAATGATATTACCTAATTGTGAAAAATTGAAGTGGACATGTCAAATATTTTAAGATTTAACATATTTATAATTATGCTCTGTGATAAGTAACATATACTGCATGCATTATTCTAGAAACCTACACATACAATACAATAGATTTACACCCATAAAGCCAGAACGTGGGGTTCTTATCCCTCTCCCCCTAAAAGCAAAAAGGAATTTTTTCATAAAGGCTCAATCAAATTAGTAAACTTCATCAACATACTTCTATCTTCATCACCTTTGTACGGAAATATTGTGACTTCTATATCTGGCTCATCTAGTTAAACACTTGCAATTTCGTACAAGTTGACACTCTATTACCCTTGGTAAATATCTGCAAAAACAATGAATCACAACAGCACCCGCTAAATTTGAAATAACCATAATAATAATGAAACTTGAAACATGAAGGGACTCATCTCGATGGATATAAAGGTTCTTCCCAGCCTTCTACTTACTCTATTCTTTTCATCATCTTATTTAGGGCATCTCTAGAATTTTTTTTTTCTTTTTCACTGAACTCTTTTAATTTTTTTGAGACTTTAAGCTTTCATGAGTGGTTTATTTAAAATCGGTAAGGTTTGATCGAGTGTCACAGCTTGATTAGTAGTTTGATTGAGGTCAACTAATCATGTTGGGTTTGATTAGTCTTCATTGGAAGTAGCTTCTGAACTTAAGTAGTTTGACTAAGTTCGATTTAGGGTTAAGATTTGGCAAGGCTTTAGGTTGGTATTGATCGAGTTCTTGTTTACTTCAGCTTTAGTAAAATAGTTGGTGTGTGTGTGTGCCTGTGTATGTCAATGGTTGGCATTTATGTTTGTCAGTGTGGTTGGGAGTAATCTGTCTTTGTGGGCATGTATGTAAAATATATAGAGAGAGTGAGAGGAGGGAAGAGAGAGAGAGAGAGAGAAGAAATCTTAATTTAAATTAATAGAATACTTATGACATGTATTTAATATTAAGTCATGCCTTTTAGTATTTGATACATACAGCTGATAGGACTATTCCTTCTGCAAAGGTGGTTATAGGAACTTGCCCATTAATAAGAATTTATTCTCTCTTTTGAGTTTTGCAAAATCTGTAGACTCCGTCTGCTTCAATTTTTATGTACCAAAACTTTTGATTGGTAGTCGGCAGATTAGTATGTTCCAAAACTTTTGATCTGTGTTTGAGGTATCTAATCTATGTTAAGCTGAGCCAAGGGTACAATTATTGTTTTGAACTTGAAGCCGCACGTAAAGAACCAGCACGTAAATAACCAGCACATCTCTAAGTCTTTTTTCCTAAGCTTTTTGAATTGTGATTTGCTAGTGAAGCGATGCTTTTAAATACTAGTTACCTTCTAGGGTTAAGGTATTGGGTTGTATTTGGTGATTACTTGTGCTAGCGTAGAATTTTTGGCAACCACTAACAGATATATGGATGAAAACTTATCCTAGTAATGATTGTCTCAGTATTTTCAGGTCAACTAGAAAACAAATTTAATGTGTGCTGACAACTTGATTTGTTCTAGGTACTTCACTTGCGGTTCCTGGGCAGGCAAACTTTTTTGCTTGGTTATGATCATTGATTATTTGTTATGGTGTCTCTTACAACTTCGGAAGGTATATCTGTCTCATAATGGCATTGGTTTCACAACTTCGTTGTTACAGTTTTATTTTGTTTATTTTTTCTTGTGGTAATTATACTTTGGCAATTTTGAGTAGCCTGATGCCGATATTGAGGAGGTACCTGATATTAATCTCATATGTTGTCAACATGGTGAGAAACCGAGGGACTTCAAGGAGGAAACCATCGAATGATCTTCAGGTTGATTGTAAGAATCCTGGTTTATTCACCTATCTAAGTGGACTTAATGTGGGTGCATTTGTGTTTCTTTTTTTTTTCTTTGTGCATGCTTAGTTGTTTGGTTTAATCTTAAAATGACAGCTAAACTTTCTTTCTTCTCAACCAATTTACAAACAATCCACAAAATACTATAACGGATCTAGACTCTCATGACCTAGCTTGGCTGTCTTGAGTTCTCATTATAGTTCTCAACTCTCTTACATGTTTCCCTACATTTATATTAGAAATTCTCATTCCTCTCTTGCTATAAAATCTAACTTGTCTCCTTAAAATACATCGCATTCTTTGCCACACAAAATAAACAACTACTGAACTTTTTTTCATGTTATGTTGGAATATACAAATTTTTTCAAGATATAACATAAATGGATCTCTATTCTATTCTACAGATGAGTGCTCTGTTTATTCGCAACCAACCTTTGATCTTCATTCGCAACCAACCTTTGATCTTCATTCGCCTCCACGCCCAACAACAGATCCAGTCTTGGGCAAAAGACCTTCCTCCTTATTTACAACTGACACACCAACTCCCAAAAGGAGGAAAACAGACATATATTTCTAGTACCCCTACTCAAAAGCATATCAAAGAAAAAATAAGCAAGAGAGGATTAGGAAATAGAAGTTGCTACTGACATGGTTGAGGTTGTTGAGTTCCAGAGTGAAAGAGGGCAATCCAATGATGTTCCCATGGAAATGCAGGAGAAACACAACTTTGACAAGGGAGGCAAACAAGTTTGGACTGTCTTTGACTCTGATTATGCAGACTCCAAATCCAAGAACCACGAAGCTTGTTGGTCCCAATGTCAGAAAAGAGGAAGTACGTCAGAAAGTAAAGACTCAACAATTTCCCATATTCTCTCTCGTGGATGCAGCCAACATAGTCACAGTCAAAGACGGTCCAAACTTTCGTGCATCCTTGTCAGAGTTGTGTTTCTCTTGCATTTGCGTGGAAACAACATCGTTGGATTGTCCTTTTTCACTCTAGAGCCCAACAACTTCAACCATGTCAGAATTGCATCCTCTTGCTTGATTTTTCCTTTGATCCACATCTGAATTGGGAGTATAGTTTTGACCCTGAAAGTCAATTGAGATGAAATATACTCCTAATGTAGTTTCACTTTTAGCTAGTCAAATTGAAACTTTTCACCCATGGTTCTTCTCAAAAATTGATTCATTTCGACATCACATGTAAGAATTGGATTTTTGACGTGGCACACATTTGTAAATTTCAATAACCTTTGTTTTGATTTCTGTTTAATATATTAATAGGGTTGACATAATGAATGTTGAATCACAAATTTAGAACTTATGAACATGAATTTAATGGAAACGGTCAATTGACAAGTTTAATTTTGTTTAGAGCAACATCAAATTTGTACCTTAGGCTTAGCTTCCAATTAATCGTAGATGAAAAACTATACTCTCTCATTTTTGGCGTGAGATTTAAAATTTCAGACTCCATTGACATAAAATTCACTTATAATTAAGGTATGTCAACTTGTACCATGTCGTGTATTAGATATATTTGAGAAAAACAATTTTTTTTCTTAAATTCCTAGTCTTTGTATAAAATATAGTAATTATTTTAAATTAATTTCTTAATTATATTGAAATTCAATTTTCAGAAGAAAAAAAAAAGAAAAGAGAGTACATTTTTATTTTATAAGGTAGACGCTTATTAAGGCCATGCTCGAAGAAGTTATAAGTGGGTGTTTGGCAACAGCTTTTTTACTTGTAAGTTGAGGTTTAAGTTAAAAAAAATAAGTTATTAATTGTGATTTATTTAAAAAATGACTTATAAATTATAAGTAAGTTTGACTAAACATAATATTTATTTTGTCTATCTTTTTATTAATAACTTATAAGTCATTATAAGTTAAACATTTTTATAATTTATTTTAATTTAATTTTTAATTTATAAATTAAATTAATACCAAATTATTTTAATTATAGATCATAACTTAAAATAATTTATAAGTCAATTTATATTTAAAAGCCATTTTAAAATAAATCATTCGAAGTGGAGGCCAAGCTAAAAGCTAAAAGCTAAAAGCTACGCACTCTCAAACTCGATCTTTCTCATGGGGTTCGTCTCCAACACTACCGCCACCACCCTCACCACCGTCGCGAAACCTGAACACGCAGCTCAAAATAACACGCGTTGCGCCATTTTTCAGGTCTATAACTCTCGCAGGACCAATTCTTGCTTCCAATCGGTAATAAATTCCTCAAAAGATTTGACCTTTTGTCACTAATAAGCTATATTCTGAGTGTTGAAATTAATTTCCATGTTGGGTTTTCAGTCTTCAGCGTCGTTTCGGTTGAATTTTTCTCCTATCAAGGCCATGGCGAAAGCTGCAGAAACCCTTTCGGTACAACCTGGCTCTGGGTCTTCTGCTGCTGGTAATTTATTTGTAACGATTATGTAGTAACTTTTTAATTTGCAAATGCTTACAAAAAACTTATAAAGCTTAAACAATGATAATAAAATATTACGGAAACATTTATGACTTTGTGAAACTAATTTGATTGTAGCTGTAGAGTTTAAGTTCCTAATGGTAGTTGTCCAATAAGTTCATAGGGCAGAAGAATTTTATTGGAATGATCAAATGTACTTTTTCCCCACTTTTTCCTTTACTTTTTAATCTTCTTTCCACTGTCTTTGTGTTACTGTTGTCTTAGGGGCTAAAAATATACTGCAATCAATGATTAGTGCAGTGAACAACATCTACATGCTGCAAAAACTGATTTGTTTTGCCCTTGGGAAACAACCAGAGTAATTGGGCTTATTCTAATAGTCGATTAACTTGTCATAAGAGAAGTGGATTTTGTTGGATTGATATAAATTATTACATTGTTGGGTTATCTTCTTGTTGCATGTTACCCTTATATTGAATGTTGATGATGCATAATGCATTTAATTTGTCTCTCCATGTATGCACATGAGGGGGGTGTTGGCTTGATATACATTGTCTGGTCTCACTTAAGGTTTTACATTTGTAGTAAAGTGGTCCGCCCTGGGGGTTCTACTTTGGGTTTTTTTTTTGTGCATTTGCCTTACTGGTTTGAACTATTTAATTTCAGGCAGCAAGCAGGCTCTGATTTCGCTTTCAGACAAGGAGGATCTGGCTTTGCTTGGCAATGGACTTCAAGAATTAGGGTGAATTGCAAATTTTCCCTCTTTTTATTCTTAATGTAACCTCTGTTCTAAAAACCCCGCCTAGGTCCGCCTAGGCGCTAGGCCCCCCCTTGGCGCCCCGCCTAAGACCTAGGCCCCCCCTTGGCGCCTCTAAGCCCCCCAGGTGCCTCACCTAGGTCCAAGGCGACAAAAAAATTCCTCTAGAAAATTAGGCGGGTTCTAGGCGGAGAGATTTTTTTTATTTTATTAACTACCCAAACCAAATCTTGATATATTTATTTTTCTAGTGATTTACCATATTCATAATACAGGTTGTAGAATATCAAATCACAACAAGAAGTGAAAAATATCAAGTCAAAATGGATAATTTTATTATAGTTATAATTTTTTGAACTTGTACAAATTTCAAATTATATAAATGAGGATACATTTGTAATATTTAATTTAATTCAATTTTATAATTCTTAAATTTATGTTTAGTTTCTTAAGTTTTAATATTGAATTAAATTCTTAAAATTTTAACTTTTATTATTTAATAGCAATCTTGTTTATAAATAAAACTAATACGTTAAAAATATGTTAAAATTTTGAACAATTGCATGTTTGTGTTTGAACTTTGACATTAGCAATATGGATATGTATTTGAACTTTAACATTAGCAATATGGAAATGTGTTTGAACTTTAAGAAAATGCCTTTATTATTTTTGTTATAGATTGTTTTCCTTTATATTATTATTTTGTTTGGATAAATGTAAGATAAAATATTAAAATTGTCTTATAATAAAATATCCCGCCTAGGCCCCGCCTAGGCCCCCTAGGCGCTAGGCCCCCCTCGGCCGCCCGCCTCCCGCCTAGCGCTTTTTAGAACATTGAATGTAACTATTCTTTACTTTCACTTCTAGTGATGTCTACTTTTATTCCCCCATCTGCATTCCCTTCTCCATCCCCATCCCATCCCATCCCATCCCATCCCAACCGAATCCCCTTTTAAGATCTTCTCAATGCTTGGGCAGATTTGTATTTGAAAGATGCCACTCTATTTTACATGGTGTAATGATGTAAATGTTTCCAGATTTCTGGCCTTGATCAGTGGTGTGATGATATTTTTTCCAGGAAGCCTTGTGTTCTGCTTATAGAGTTAAAGGATGTGTAGTAAATACCAAAGGTATTAAAGACGTTATTATAACTTATTGGGTTCTTATTTATACATGTTAATAGACCATAATCAAATGAGTGTTTCCCATTGATATAATCCAAAAACTTAATCTGGTTTCAACATGTAGTAGTTTACTAATTTGATTGAGAGGGTTGTGACAACTGACAAGCAGCATATGCTAATTAACTCAAAAGTCAAAACTAATAACCCATTTATAATTTAGTGTTGATCGCGTAACTAAGGGAAAAGGGAACATCATTGTAAGAGCAATTTGCATAGTCATATTTACCTAATTAAAAATGCATAAATAAGGAATAAGAAGTTTTAACAGCGTGTGAAGCTTGTTTGACAAATTTTTAAGTCAGTTAATATCTATATAAATGTCACTTAGCTTGCTACTTGCCCTACATGTATTATTTATATGCCTTTTTTCCTAGGTAGCTTGAGGGGCATGATGTCCTTTGTGATGACTATGAAATCTCTTTGATGATCTTTTTAAGAGACATGCCTATGAATAATGAAATTGCTTGTGATTACCTCTTTTCTAATTTGTAGATACACCGTTGTTTCAACTGGAGGAACTGCATCTGCATTGGAAAGTGCTGGGGTGTCTGTAACTAAAGTGGAAGAAATTACCAGTTTTCCTGAAATGGTAAGGTGGTTCCTCACTCCCTCTTTAATATGCATCCCCCAACCAGGGACGAAGCTATTAAGAGGCCTGGGGGCCCAGTCTACCCTAGCTTTTAAAAAAAAATTGGCCTTTTAAATTTTGTTAGATTTTTTCTTTAGGCCCCCAAGTTTTTTTTGGTAAAAACTAATAACATATAAAGAAATTACTGAAAAATTATTTGATGGTGAATATTGAGAGAGAGATAGCTAAAAAATTCTCTTTAGAATCAATATCGAAAGAATTAATTTGTATGAAAGAACAACAATTCTTTTAAGATGTTATGTAGAATGAAAAATGTCCATGTTTTATATATTATCATTATTTTTGTTATATAAATTTTGTGTTGTTAATTATTAAAAAATGTTTTTATTTTTTATTATTAAAATTACTTTATATTTGAACATGTTACATTATCTCCCAGCCCCTCCGAAAAATAAATCCTAGTTTCGTCCTTGCTAACCCCCCCCCCACAACAACTCCCCCACCCACCCACCCACCCACCCAACCAAGAAATTTTTCTTAAACTGTTTCAGTCTTGAGTTTGTGTATATTTTATTTTATTTTTTGATAAAAAAAAATTATTAATAGAAAAGAAAGGATACAATAAAAGGGGAACAAGAAGTTCACCTTTAACAAAAAAAAAAGAAAAAAAAAAGAGCACTTAGAAATGTGCAGCCCTCCGAACTCTACACCGTCTAACATTACGCTTATTCCAAATTTCCTATAAAATGAGAAAAAAACACTTCCATAAAATGTTGGCATCCCTCTTGTTTTCAAATTCTCATAAATGAACTAACAACATATCTTTCACTGAACCAAGACACGCTCACTCCTCTCCTAACACTTCAAAAGAGAGTTCCACAAGCCTCAATCAACAGGATAATGCAAAAATAAATGAGCATGCGACTCGTTATTCTGCTTGCACATAAAACAAATGTCCGGAGATAGAACTTTGTAAGGCCTACAATTTTGATAGAGATCATTAGTATTCAATCTTTGTAAAATCAGATACCGCACAAAATTCTTTGACTTTGGAAGGGGCCTTAGCTTTCCAAATAAACAAAGCCAACGGAAATGGATTATGAACAATAAATCGAGTCAAAAAGGAGAACTTTTACAAGAAAACGATCCAGATGGATCTAAAGTCCAGATGCGCTTATCATAAGAGGAGGATAAATGAACCGAATCAAGCAAGATAAGCAAAGTTTCCATTTCAAGAGTCTCCAAATCAATGATTCCTGAAGAAATGAAAATCCCAAGAAAAGAAATTACTTTCACGCTTTATGAAATTAGAAAAGAAACTGATATTTCCACACGTGTTTTTGATATTTTCACATAGTCCTTTCTCACATGAGAAGAAAATGGGTCCCACCTTCATGTGAGAGGGGACCATGTGGAATTAGAAATGGGAGTATCATGCAGTGAAGAAATATAGTTTGTGTGTGTATGTGTTGGTGTTTATATATGTATATTTTGATAGGTATTCTTGAGTTCCATATTACTATATTTTTTCTTTTCATTTTCCTTTATTATTAGTTTTAATGAAGCTCCTCCCCCGCCCCCCCCCCTTCCCAAACAAAAAAAAAAGTTTGTGGGCACTATCCTGTTGTATGTTATAGAGGATGTCATGCCTGATGTTTATCTTTAATCTCTAATCTCTTCCTCGGATATTTTGTAAGGCTCTTTTGATGCAGAACGCCTTGTGGCATTTGCTAAACTTTAGAATGATTTCTATCCATTGAGAAATTAGCATATGGAAATTTTCGGCACACTTGTTGGGATTTTTATCCAAAAGAAATATATATGTTAATTTTCCTTTTGGGATATCTACATTTATATACATTGACATGCAAAAGAGCTAGATTGGATGTGACATTGATGCTTGCAGTAAAGTTTAAAAAAATAGGATATGACATGGAAAAAATGCCAACATAAGCATAGCCATGTCCATGCACATGTAAAAAATATATATCGACACTGCATGCACATAATGGCTCCTCGTACTTCTTTCCATTTCCTTGAAAAAGTGAGAATCCAGTACATTCATATAGACAGGAGGAGTTGAAAAATGATGGATATATCAATCAAAATGAACAAAAAAAAAGGACAAGAAATTTGTTCCTCTAATTTTCTCCATTAGTTTCACAGAGCCTTTTAAGCACATTGAATGCGTGTAAGGGATTATAATTTAATTTATTAAAATGACAGTAATACTATGTAACTTATGTTATTATGTTTCTTTGAGGTGGTGTTGTACTATGTTTTGGCTGTCTCAAACTTGATCATTTTTGCAGACGGATCTGTGGATGAACCTTTTACGAGCTACAACTTATATTAGAAATGATTTTCTTTTATTCTTTTACAGCTTGATGGTCGCGTAAAAACTTTACATCCTAACATACATGGAGGAATTCTTGCTAGAAGAGATCAAAACGATCACATGGAAGCTCTTGATAAGCATGGAATTGGTGAGTTGTGTTACTTATTTATCAGTGTGGCATGGCAAAGGATTATTATTTATCAGTGTGGCATGGCAAAGGATTACTAATCTTCTGTGCTTAATCAGATCCTCATCTATAATTTTTTTCCTGAGGTCAACTTGCTTTGCCCAATATTTGAACAAATTGTGGAAACTTCCCCCTTGTCCTTTACCATATAAATGCAACATAAACTTTATCATAGTCTATTTTTCCATGATACTCTCTGTTGAAAATCTGCAAAGCATTTCATGTTGTTTATTAAATTTTTATCATTGCCCCATAATGTATACCCATGTGTACTTTCTCATTCTCCAGCTATGCCTTCTGAACTATTTATTTCCTAATTTTACCCCACTTGGTTATTTCTTCTGTTATAGTCTACCCTAAGGGAAATCTTCCTCGTAACAGATATTGGCAGCAATACATTGAGAAATCAATAATCCAGTTGGGAAAGTAGGAATGCAATAAGGTAGTAAAATAATTTTATATACTGTATGCGATAAAAATGTCAAGTGGTTTTACAGGAATGTGGAATTTAAGTTGAGAGATATTGAAGTGTATGATTATCCTCCTGCAGGAAATTGGAAAGGAATAAATATGATTAGTACTGTAATCTATTTGTAGTTTTATAACAAGAACATAAAAGAGTGGGTGTTAAGTTTTATTTTTTTGTTATTTTTTGGATAAGTTCTTTAAAAAGAAGTGATAGTTAATTGGTGGTAACTGGTAAGACTTTATATAAATGTAAAAAAAAGTAGGTTGATGGGCAAGCCCCCTCCTCTCGCAATCTATGTTACTCGGACTCGGGTGCGGGTGTCGGATTTGGATACGAATCCAAGTGTCGGACACGTGATGTCAAAAAATAGAGGATACGCGGATATGAATCCGAATTTGGACACGGGTGCGGGGATACGGTATGTTATGATTTTTTAACAATAATGTTTATGATGTCCAAACTCATATAGACATACATTTATCATGAAACTTTAGGGGTTAAAGTGCAAAAATATAAAGAAACAGGGGCAGAACTGAAATTACTGAAATTTCAGGGGCTAAAATGAAAGAAAACAAAACTATAGGGATTGATAAGTAATTTTTTAGGGGTTATTTTGAACTTTTGGAAAAATTGAGGGACTAAATTAAAAAACTATAAAATCTACGGGGTACCTAACTGTAATTTTCCAGAGATATTTATTCCAATCTGATCTCAAATACTCAGATCGTCGTTGGAAAAGAACTCGTTCGTCAGATCATTGGAGAAGAAAAGGGAAGAAGAAGACCAGAAGACCAGAAGATCAGAAGAGAAGAAGAAGAATAGAAGGTAAGTCAATCTCTTACTCTCTCTCTGCCTCTCTTTCAATATTTTTGGACTCTTCCCTTTCTTGTCGCGTATGTCGTCTCCACCGCTTCCTTCGTTCAACCGTGTCCGGATTGAAACTGCCGTATCCGAATCCCGTACCCGCATCCGTGTCGGATCGTGTCGACACGGGTACTCCATCTAAAACTGCCGAGTCCGAGTAACACAGCTCGCAATGGTGTGGGGCGTCAGAGACACTATTTCTCTGTGACTAAGGCTGTAAAATGAACAAACAGCTCAATTTGTACTCGCTCGATTAAAAGTTCAATTCGTGTTCGACTCGAAATATAAATGATTCGTAAGTAAATTTTAAAGTTTGATAAATTATTCGAACTTCCTCAAATTATAATTTTTCATTGATACTCGGATCAAATTCGTTTGAAAAGTTCAAACTGCTCGGGCTCGATTCGAAATTGTGCTCGACTCGGTAGCTAAACGAGCCTCAATTAAACCTTATTTTATACTCGATTAATTTTATAAATCAAATCTGAACAATTCAATACTCGGCTCAACGCCTCGACTCGGTTCATTTACACCCTTACCTGTGACCAACTCGAAGGGACTAAAGTTCGTAATCTTATCTGGATAGTGGAACTTTTATTGCCCTAGAGTCCGCGAACCTAAGACAAGGCTCCCCTTTAGTACAATTTCCATCTTCCTCAATACACATTTAGTAACAAACAATGTTCTAAAATTTGCTAGGTAGGCGGCGAAGGAGGCGCCTAAGTGGTGTCTAGGCGCTTTCCTAGGCGGACAAAGCGATTTTTTATGCGATCTCATTTATTTATTTTTCTATTATATATACTTGTTATACTGTATAAAGCATACAATAGATGTAATTTGTAAAATTTTACATGAAAATTAGCAATAAAAAAAACTTTTTAATACTTACAAATTCATTTGAAGTATTGTAGAGCTTCAAAGTAGAAATCTGATTTATCTTAGGCGGCCAACCAAATCTAGGCAGAGGACTGCCCAACACTTAGGTGGGGATTAATCGGACTTAGGCATGGATTTTTAAAATATTGGTAACAAAAATATTACATTAAACTACACAATAATATTTTTCCATAAATAATTGTGTCATTAATGTCGTTGCTAAACGCAAAATTTGTGTCGCTGTATGTATATTTGATGGGGAAGTATGAAAAGTGTAATAAAGGGGATCCAAGTCTGCGAACCAGATATTTTTGTTTCGAATCACAGTACGAGAACTAGATGTCTTGAGCATTCTACCATAAGTGGCATTCCTCATACCTGTTTTCATTCCAGATATCCAGTTGATCGGCATTCCTAGTAACCATGAATTGCACCCCATGACAGGATTTTCTGTATCCTTATTAGTTATCCTTTGAGTTTCATTTCCATATTCAGCACTTTTGAGGCTTTCAAATTCTGGATAGAACATGAATATCTAGTGTTGTCTTTGTGCACAGTAAATTAATATTAATGTGCTTTTGATTCTTTCTCGTTTTGTTATTTCAACAGCTATTTTAAAGCATTGTCTCGCAGGTACATTTGATGTGGTGGTGGTGAACTTGTATCCATTCTATGACAAAGTTTCCTCCACCAGGAAAATATCATTCGAGGATGGAATTGAGAATATAGACATTGGTGGCCCTGCAATGATTAGAGCTGCCGCAAAGGTTGTTTATCTCAATGCAACTATTGATTTTCTTTTACTTTTGTTGATGATACCAATTATTCTGCATCTTTCTCTGTAGAATTAGCACTCATTAATCACAATTTATGCAAAAAATGAAATTTAAAAAGAACTAAGGTTTCACAATTCCACAAAAACGATAATTTTAATCTCAAGCATTTGTGAAAGGTTGATGGTGTAGGCTTGGGTGTATTTGGTCATGAAAATTGTGTTAAATCTGTATTAACGAGCAGCTTAAAGAAGTTGTAAAGATGTAGTATTTTAGCTGCATTAGCTGATGATATTCTAGAAGCCATTCAGGGCTTTGGTTCCAAAAATAATAAAAGAAATAATCATTAGTTTATATTTCCTGCCATTGTGATGATTTGATTGCGATTCTATATTTTTTGTTATCTGAGCTTCCTCCCATTCTATGTTACTTAGTTTTTGTTATTTGAGCTTCCTCCCATTCTATGTTAGTTAGAACTGTATCATGATGCTCCTGTCTTGTGTTGGGATTTTGGGTTATGGATTATTTGTGAACATGAAGGATGAGTTGCTTATCCTCGACTATGTAAATCATAACCTGATAACATTTGTTAATATTTCAATCTGGAATATGCCAACATTCTACTGTTTATTTTACTCTTACGAAATCCAAGTGCTAGTACTTTTTCTAAAATAATCAATAACATTTTCTTTTGGTCATGATTTAATGCGATGCTCTTTTATGCAAAAACATCAGTGTGAGTGGTTCATTGAGTATTACTATCTATGTCAGATCTCAACTAACTCATAATCATTGAACAGAATAACAAGGATGTCTTGGTTGTTGTTGATTCATAAGACTATCCTGAACTTTTAGAATCTCTTAGAGGGAACAAGGCTGATGAACAGTTCAGAAGGAAATTGGCGTGGAAGGCTTTTCAACATGTTGCTTCTTATGATTCTGCAGTTTCAGAGTGGTTGTGGAAGCAGACTGAAGGAGGTATTTCTTTTGCTGTATTTTTTATGCTAAATGTAACAATTTGTAGTGTTGATGGATTTGGAAAAAATGTTCATCTTGGAAACTAAGTAATATACGACATTACCAAATATATAATTAAGATAAACAGAAGCAATGAAATACTGAAATGGCCATAGGATTTTAAGAGTGGCTGCACAAGCAGACTGTGGGAGTTACTATCTTGTACAGTAGTGCTTTAGTAATACTAGTTGTGTTCATTTCCTCTACTTTATGAGTAACTGAAATTTTTTGGGAAGAATGAGATAAGAAGTGGCCAAGTGGGCAGCTATCTTGTTCTTTTGAATTGAAGGGTAATCTCGTCTTCACAAAATTGTGATATAGCTTCAAAATAAAAAAGTTAACTCCGAAACAAACGGGAGACTTATAATCTAGGTGTAAAGACATTTGTAGAATGCAATGTTGTGTCGTATCATAATGGATTTGTTCCAGTACACGATGTCCTCCGAAGCAATGAGATACTAAAAGGTCCACAGCTGTTCAGAATGGATTAAGCAAGAATAGATTAAACTAATATTAAATGTCTCAAATGAAATTTTTGTTCCATATGCTATGAAAACCAAATGTGATTCCTAAAGATGTGTTGATCTATCTCCTTGAATTTTATGGAATGGAAACATTAACCGAGTCTATTTTTTGTCAGACGACAAATTTCCTCCCAGCTTAACACTGCCTGTCTCACTCAAAAGTTCACTTCGTTATGGTGAAAATCCTCATCAAAAGGCTGCATTTTATGTTGACAAGAGCCTCTCTGAGGTTAATACGGGTGGTATTGCAACTGCTATCCAACATCATGGCAAGGTACGAGGGAAACCTTCCAATATTTATGGCATTATTGTTTACTGGCCTTAGTTTATTTGATTGTATGACTTCTGATACATTGGTTTCTGTAATTAATTTTTCTCTTTCTTGTATATCCTGTTGCAATAAGCATGCAGGTCTATAATTTTTATATACTTGAGTTTACCTCCTTTGGCGCTTAAAGTGGAATAATTTACTAATCCTACAAAAAAAACTGTTTCAGGAAGAATTCAGATGACGATGTTGGATTCATCACAACAAACTGAATAACACCATATTCTCTGCTATTACTGTTATATTGTGACGTGCCCCTCTTTCATCGTATGCACTCCTCTTTCATATATAAGGGCTAACACTCGTATATAAGGGCTAACACTTTATTACCATTGGCAGTTAAAACTAAAGAACAATTTCTGATTGTAATTTATGATGCCCGTTAGGCATTTGAGTTGTGAATGGTTCAGTTGATGAGACATAATTAAAGGATAATTATCAATGTAAGTTGGACTAAATGCAATTTTCTTAGCTGTTTCAGTTTTAGGTGATATGTCAAGCCCTATGACTATAAAAAATATTGAATTTTTCAATTCAAGTCGTAACTAATTATGCATTACTAAATGGACTTGGCTTAAAAAGTATTGCAACTTTTTTTTAAATTTATCAGTCAACGTTTATCCGTTTCTTTTTACTTTCTTCGTTTGTTACTTCTATTGATTTAGCAACTTTCGTAATTTGCATTCTATCTTAGTTTTGAGTATACAATATTACATTCCCATTTAAAAAAGTTCTTCTATCATTGGCTAAGAAGAGAAACTAACACTTCAGTAAATATGTTTTTTGTTTTGGTGCAGGAGATGTCATATAATAACTACCTAGATGCTGATGCAGCTTGGAACTGTGTGTGTGAGTTTAATATGCCTACTTGTGTAGTTGTAAAGCATACAAATCCTTGTGGAGTAGCTTCGCGTGATGATATTATTGAAGCATAGGCTAGCTGTGAAAGCAGATCCAGTGAGTGCATTTGGTGGTATTGTTGCTTTCAACATTGAAGTTGATGAGGTAAGAAGTTCATTGAATTTTACAAGTTCTAATATGACTCCTTTTTGCTGCTTGAGCTCTTATTGATTCAAAAGCCTCTAGGACATGTCATTTCACCGATTACACTGCATTATAGCAAGATGCAAGCCCATTTCATGTATTTCAAGAAGCTCACTTATGCACAAACAAAAACATAAATTAGAAGAAAAAATGTCGGGAAAACCCCATGAGAAAGGCTTTTCTTCGTTGTTCACGTCTATTATGTCTTAAGAAGCTGTGGCAAGAAATGGTAGGAAGCCCTTTTTAATATATTCTAACGTATATGTTGATGTGTTTGTAAGGTTCTTGCCAAGGATATCCGAGAATTTAGAAGTCCAACAGATGGAGAAACTCGAATGTTCTATGAGATTGTTGTTGCTCCCAAGTATACAAAGAAGGGGCTTGAGGTTCTCTGTGGGAAGTCCAAGACACTGAGAATCCTAGAGGCGGGCAAAAATAGTAAAGGAAAGCTATCACTCAGACAAGTTGGTGGGGGTTGGTTAGCTCAGGATTCTGATGATTTAACTCCAGAAGATGTACAATTCAAAGCAGTTTCTGAGAAGGCCCGACAAGAAAGTGAGCTTCGTGATGCAGAGTTTGCATGGCTGTGTGTGAAGCACATGAAGAGCAATGCTATTGTAATTGCAAAGGTTAGTAACTTTCAGAACCTTTTATATTAACCATAGCTTCAAAATACTGTTTTGTGCAAACATTTTTTCTGATCATGGTCATTATGTGCAGAATAATTGTATGCTAGGCATGGGAAGTGGGCAGCCAAACCGTTTGGAAAGTTTGAGGATAGCTTTAAGAAAAGCAGGAGAAGAGGTTAAAGGAGCGGCTTTGGCCAGTGATGCGTTCTTTCCATTTGGTAAAAATACAAACCTATTCAACTAAAAAGTAATTTAATACCAGTCCGAGGATCAATAATGATTTTATATTTAAGTTCCCTCGTCTAACTCTAACCTGGAGCCTGTTTTCTGTTAACAGCTTGGAACGACGCAGTTGAAGAAGCTTGCAAAAGTGGGGTTGCTGTAATCGCAGAGCCTGGGGGTAGCATCAGAGATAATGATGCTATTGATTGTTGTAACAAATATGGAGTGTCGCTTCTCTTCACCAATGTGAGGCACTTTAGGCATTAATATCAACTCTGTAGTTCCTGTAGCTGCTCTTGGCTGTTTGAATTTGGATGTATGTCATAATGTGACATGCTAGACAAGTTCTGTTGTTTGTGAAGTATATTACTTTTTCCCTCCTATTTTGGAGGACGTCTAGCAAGGTATTAATGTATTCTGTCAAATTTTGCAAGTTAAATCTTGTACATCTTTCTATCGAAATAGAGGTAATGCAATTTTTTTATTTTTTTGTAGGGATAAAAAAAATCTGAATATTGGTTTTATTTTACTCATTCTAAACATTAAAAGATGGTTAAGCTTTAGTTATGAGAGAAAGGAATGGAAGTCAAGAGAATTAACCATGTCCTCTTGGGCCATACAATAAATGGCTAAGATGGATGACTCTATTATCTAGAATTATCCTCTAAAGTAGTATTGTATTAGAAACCATAATGTGTAAAAGGTGAAGCCAAATGAGCCCCTAGTGCGTGTCAAGTAAACAAGGTGTAATCTCACTTCTTGTGATTGTTATACATAACCAACTCAACGAGTTTTAAATATTAGTATCTATTGTATTACCCCGCGCGAGGCAAAATCCTTCTTAACATTTTTGCACCCATCATTGAAATTAAAAAATTAATCCAACTAACAATTACCAAATTAACTCGGTTGTAATTATTAAACACAATATCTACTACTTCCTCCATCTCATAATAACTGTCGCTTTAGCTCGATGCACATGGATTAAGAAAATCATTTAGTGCTATCATTTATTAATTAAAATTGGTGTGAAATTTCATCACTACCCCTTTATGGGAAGTTGAAAACTATTAATACAAGGAAAAAATTTCTTGGGACAATGAGAGAAGGTAGGGGTGATATAGGAAAGTAAATAATTTATTCTCCTAGAAAGTTGTAAACGACAAATAAATTAGAAAAAAAATTTCCTTCTAAAACGACAGTTATTATGGGATGGAGGTAGTATTACCGAGTAAACTCGATTGGATAATATGAATTACTACTAGACCTGACAATATAGTTGGTTAACTGTCAGGTCAATCCATATTAACTGGAACCAAATTGGTTGTTTAACTATTTTTATTTATTTAGATTGGGTAAAATTTGGAACCACATTTTAAAAAATAAATATAGTTCCAACCCGGTTAATCATTTTTCGATCCATATTTTATTTTAAATCCAAATCAAAAGTTCTTTCCACCAATATTTACATATTCAAGAAGCTCAACCACTCACTCACCCACCCCACCTAACCCACCCAACCCAACCCAACCCAACCCCCACCCACCCCCACACACACACCCACCCACCCACACCCACACCCAAACCTAAAAAAAATAATATTATGTGATTATGTATATACCCCTTACCCCCACCCCACCTCCACCTAACCCAAAAAAAAAATAATATTATGTGATTATATATACACCCCTTACCCCCACCCAACCCCACCTCACTCCTCACCCCACCCCACATCCACACCCACCCAAAAAAAAATAATATGTATACACCACCCACCCCACCACCCCACCCCCACACCCTACCCCCAATCCACCTACCCACCCCACCTTACCCCCACCCAACCCCACCTCACTCCTCACCCCATCCCACCCCCACACCCACACTCAAAAAAATAATATGTATACACCACGCACCCCACCCCACCCCACCCCACCCAACCTACCTACCCACCCCCACACCCTACCCCCAACCCACCTATGCACCCCACTCACCCCACCCACCCACCCCACCCACACCCAAAAAAAATAATATGTATGCACCACCCACCCCACCCCCTACCCCCACCTACCCCACCCTACGCCACCCACCCACCCCACGTACCTACCCACGCCCACACCATACCCCCCCACCCACGCACCTACTCACCCCACCCACGCACCTACCCACACCCACCCCACCCCACTCCATCCCACCCCACCTACCTACTTACCTACCTATCCACGCCACCCACCCACCTACCCACCCCCACCCCTACCCCTATGCCACCCCCTACCCACCCACCCACCCACCCAACCAACACTCCTTCCCAAGAAAAAATAATATTAAACGATTATGTTTACACCACCCACCCCACACCCTACCCTCACCCACCCCACTCACGCCACCCCCACCCCAGTCCCCAAAAAAAATAATATTATGGGATTACGTATACATCCCTTACTCTCCACCCACCCCCACGCCCACCCCCACCAAAAAAAAAATAATATTATGTGATTATGTATACACCTCTTACCCCCAACTCACCCCACGCCCAACCCCACCAAAAAAAAATAATATGTATACACCACCCACTCAACCCCACCCATATTAAAAGTTCATTTAAAAGTTCTATTTAAAAGTCAAAACATCTTAAAATGATTAATATGATTTTTAACCATAACCATATGGTTCCAACCCACATTACCCATATTAAAAATGTTTAATATGGTTTTAATTCTTAAATGGAACCATAACCATATTTTGAAAATAAAAACCAACCCATAACCATATTTTGTCAGGCCTAATTACTACTAAGTTAACTCCTTTAGTTTTTCAATTAATTGAAAACTTAACTTAAATCGGTCTTTTAAATACAAGTATTATTTCAACTAGTATGCACATTATCGAACTATAGGTTCTCCTATTCCCACCAAACCAGCAAAACATCTAACAATCTTCATGAAGCTTCAACTATTTCTTGTGTTGTGATCCAGTAATCCATCAGTGTAACATGATGTTCAGAGCTTTAGATCAGACTCTCTCACTCCTACAACAATTTTGTCCACCTAAAGAATATACATTGTCGTTCTCTTTTTTTATAGATACAGACATCTTACTGTTTAACTTGAAAACTATTTACATTACAAGCAAGAGAAGAAAGTAAGAGTCACTAACGCTTTTCTTATCCTCTTCTTTTTTACTTGATAAACGGAAGAACTACTAAAGTTCGTTACCAGATCATTCTTTGCTTCCTAATCTTCTCACTCATAAGCTTACCTCCTTCATTTCACTCATTTTTTATCTAGTCTATCTTCTAACAGAGACTTCCTTCAGAATCTGTTTCATTGGTATTCATGTCCTAAGCTTGCCTCAGCCCTCAGGTTTCTGCAAATTACATTGCTCGGTGAATCCTGTAGGTGAACTCTATGAGTTTCAAATCTTTATACTCTTATTTAACCATGTATTTATTGTAATATTGACTATTACCTTAGTAGTATACACACACACACACACACTCACACTCATACACTCACAAAAAAAAACATGTAATAGTACACTCAAAAAGAAATTGAACATAAAACTATATAATAGATATAACAAAAAGTAAGGAATCGATAACACACTAATATCAACTTATATTGTAATACTCCAGTCCCACATCGAAAGATATAGAAAAAATTTATCATGTGTACAAGGAATTAAATTACTAACAATAGTACCTTCAGTCATGACTTTTTGGGTGAGTATGTGGTGAGCTAAGATGACCCAAGAAGATATTATTGGACCAATTGGTTTAAGGCCTTATTTGGATGGATTTGATTCAATTCGGATTTGAGATTTGACCCGAGTTATTTAATATAGTATCAAAGCCGACTCGTTGGGGAGTTTGTAACACCCCAATCCCACATCGAAAGATATGAGAAAAATTTATCTTTATACAAAGAATTAAATTACTAACACTATGGTAGGTTAAGATGACTCAAGAAGATACTATTGAATCAGTAATTTAAGGTCTTATTTGGATGGATTGGATTTGACCCGGGTTGTTTCATATACAAAGAATACATTTGTATTTGGAAACTGTATTAACAGATCATAGGGTTCACCGACTTGAACAGAAGTCCAAATGCAACAAGAGCTATCATTTTTGCGAGACATAAAGCTTGTAACAGTATACTTAGAAATTGTACCAAGTTTCTAGTGTACGTTCTTATTGAAGGAAATAAATAGCTGCAACGATGAACAAATCACAAGTGCACAGTAGGACAGGGAAACATGTTGTCAAGTAATACATGACAACATTCTCAAAAGTAATACATGAAAACTGAAATAAAATGTAAGTGAAATCGGTAATTAAAGAAGGTGACCATTCAAAAGATCCACAAACTTGGGGAGCACACTAGAACTAAAAAGTTAATGATTTGAGCTCTAAGATAATATATATGGCAGTTCATTAAAATTACAGCTCTACAAATCTAGAGAACAACAATATCAGAAATAATCATTTACAAATTTGTCAACTTGAACCAAGGACCTCTAAGATGTTTCATTTATCTCATTGTTAATCGTGAAAAGATGACATGTAACCATTTAAAAATCAACAAAAAGATTCAGAAAGTTAAATGGCAAACAAAATACCCATTATCACTTTGGTTTTCATTCCATGACAACTTTGGCCCCAAGAGCTTTCATCTTCTCGATTATCTGTTCTCCTTCTTCTTTTGACACCCCCTTTTTAAACACTGCAGGGATCTTCTCAACTAATTCCTTGGCTTCCTTGAGACCCAATTCCGTAAATGTTCTGACTTCCTTTATTATCTTAATCTTTGAAGGTGCATCGTAAGACTCCAATTTCAATTCAAACACAGTCTTCTCTGGTTTTGCCTCCTCCTTGGCTACTGCTGGTCCCTTCATTGCACTCATTCCAGCTAATCCAGCTCCTGATTTCATCACACCAACGGTGTTGGTCAAACCTGTCCTCACTCCATTTAATTCCCGCCCATTGAATATTCTCCCGTCCCCGCCCATTGAAAAACTTGCCAACTTCATTTAATTCTTCTCCCTTGTATTCGGCTATATAAGGCAGCAAATGTAGAGGGATTACATACACCAACACAAAATCAGTACACTCTCATCCGAGAGTTCAAAGAGAGAAGAGAGAAGTTTTTGTGAAGCTTTAGAGAAATAGAGAGAGAAAGATAGTTTAAATAAAATGGTGTTTTATTTGGGTTCCATCACATTGTTATTGTGGTGAAGTAATTTGGGTTTGTACTCAAATTAGAATATCTTTGTATTCTCTCATATTATTCTAGTGAATTATTCAGAGTTTGTCCCGTGGTTTTTACCTCTTAGTTTTAGAGGGTTTTCCACGTAAAAATCTTGGTGTCTCGTGGTTGGATATTTTCTACTTATTTCCTGCAGTGGTTATTATTTTGGTGGAATTGTGAATTTAATCTGTTTGGCATATACTGATATTTTATTCGTCTAATTTATCAAAGATAACAGTATTTGGGAGGTGATTTTTTCCTCAACAACTGGTATCATAGCTAAGGTTATTTGCTCAGTTGTTTTTGATAAATTTTATGGAAGAATCAATCGGAGCCATGATTAAATTGACCTCTTCAAATTTTTCGATCTGGAAGCCCAGAATGGAGGATATCCTTTATTGCAAGGATCTGTATGATCCGTTGGAGCTCAAGGGAAAGAAGCCCGTGGATAAGTCTGAAGCTGATTGGAATAAAATGAATAGGAAGACTATTGGTCATATCCGACAGTGGATTGATCAAAGTGTGTTCCACCATATTTCGCAGGAGACTGATGCTCACAATTTATGGACAACACTAGAGTCTATGTACGAGAAAAAGAATGCACAAAATAAAATTTTTGTCATTCGAAAAATTATGAATTTAAAGTACAAGGACGGGTGTAAGACCCCAAATTATTAATAAATAAAATTTAAATTCCCTCTATTTATTATTTTGAAATAGTAAGTGTTAAATTGATTAATGAGGTTAGTTATGGGTAAAATGCGTAAATATTTCAAATAAGCAGGTGGTTATAAAATATTCATTGTTGTCGGGGAATATTCGTTTGGTCGTGGAATATTCTTCTTGTCGGGAAATATTCGTACGACGGCGCAGTTTTTTGTGGGCTCCATAACGGAAAGCGATTGGATGAAGAAAACGACAAGTATATGTTTTTTATGAATAACGGCGTAGTTGTTACCGTTAATACTGTTGGAATACCCGGTGGTTAAAACACAGTAATACGCGTTGTTACACAGTAGTACACTGTATTGCACCAATTATTGATTCTTACGTAAGAAGGCACTACTCAATAATGGTTACAATAATTACTATTCAGTATTTTATTTTATTGATTCAATAATTGTTGCGTTGATATTTTATATTACTGTTGTTTCAATAATTGTCACTACACAGTATTTCCCATTATCAGATCAATAATTCATATTATTTGAATAATATTATTAGATAACATTATTGGCAATGTCTAGAAAGTTCTGTCTAAGGAGAGGTTTGGTCATCTAATTGCGCGCCAGTAAGGAGAAATCCTTATTGGAAAGCCCCCTCTTTCCTGGGAACGGCCTGGTTGTCATAAATGTGATTCTGTAATATTATTTGTGAATAATTAATTATTGATTCATATGATAAGGAAATATTTATTTTTGTGGATATAAATGAGGGATATATTTTTGTGGTTAAAAATGAAGGAGTTAATGTTGAGGTTTTTATCAGTATTTTTGTCGGAATGGAGGTATTAAAAATCAGGGTTTTTGAGATATTTTGCGGGGGTTATAATTTTTAATCCGACCGTTGGATCGTGGTAATTTTTGGATATGTTATACATATATAAGTTGAGTATATGTCCACAAATTTTGAACCGTTAAAAATGAACGTATGATTTATTATGAATTTTACGAGATGACTGGTTCAGAAATTGTTGAATTTTCGTAGTTAATCATTTTGGTAGAAAATTCTAGAATTGGTGGGCCCCACTCTTGGTTGGTGAAGAAATGTACTGAGATTTTTATTCAAATGTGGTGGGTGGGAATAGTAGCAGGTAAAGCCATCAGGTTGCAGGTTAAGTCTGCTTCGGCGTGCTAACATTTTCTTATAAATAGAGGGCTAAGTTAGAATTGAAAATCACACCAGAAACAAGTTTTCTCTCTTTCTCTCTCTAGATTATTGAGTGTATTTTGTGAGTATTTAGATACTTTGAGAGTTTCTATTCATCAGAGCAAGTGTCTTTCAGCCTTATACCGGTATTCCGACCAGAAGTACTGTCTTTACGAGGTAAGAGATGTTATTTTATTCAAAAATGATATTATTTCTTCAATATCATTATGCCGAAATATTGGTTGGAATTTTTTATCAAATTTAAAACTTTTCACGTCGGGGTTACTATTCACGAGTTACTATTCACCGAAAAATAAAATTTTCTTCTTTTCGTCCAAAATATCTATTCTGTGTACTAGCTTTGATTGTATCCATGTTTTGATCATTCTTGAATTCTACTTCACTATGAATAATTATAAGGTATTTTTGGACATGGATAAATCGAAATACGAATCCTTAATATTTGTTATTTTATTTCACTGGATTCGTTTTCTTTAAGATATTTTTCATCATCCTCAGTTCTAAATGATGATATTACTGAATATCTTTGGCCCGTAGTGCAAAGATGAATGATTAACTGATGAATATCTTTGGCCCGTAGTGCAAAGATGAACAGGTGTTGAGATGAACATGACCGACTGGTGATACAAATGAATATCTTTGGCCTGTAGTGCAAAGATGAATATTTGATTAAAGATGGTTATTGATTGTTGTTACAGGGATAAAATATTGACGATGGACTTTTAAATCTTAGAAGATAGTAGAACTCATTCTCTACTTGACTCTTCTAATGGTTTGCTGTTTCCGCTGCAGTTATTGATTTAAAACTTGTTGTCTATTGTATTCTATTAGATTTTTCCCTGTTGAAGACTAACGATAATTTGTTCTGTATTATCTTAGTCATAATGTTCTTTACTGGGCTAGTTGAGCTCACCCTTTTCTTTTTTGTTCCATTTTTCTCAGGAGGCGAGAATGTAGCGAGTACTAGTCGGGGTATGGAATGATGGTTCTAGAAGTTACTTTAGTAGTCCTCACCATTTTTGTGAAATAATGTATCAATAATTGTAATGAGGACTTATTTGAGTGTGGATATTGTCTAAATGACAATATTTGTATTTAAATTCACAGTTCTTGTGTTGTAATAATAAAGATGTAGCTGTTTCTGTACCATGTATTTTGGCGACTCAGAATGGGTGTTATATACCTATTTTGGGGGCGTCACAACGGGAGCAGTGTGTCGGAGCATATGAGTGAGTTCCAAGGTTTGGTGAACCAGCTGTCCACCATGAAGTTGAATCTTGGTGATGAGATTCAGGCTCTTTTGCTTCTCAGTTCGTTGCCAAACAGCTGGGGGACTTTGGTGGTGTCTCTAAGCAATTCAGCTCCAGAAGGAAAAATGACTATGCAGATGGTCAAGGACATTCTTTATAATGAGGAGACAAGGCGAAAGGAGCAAGGCGTAAATTTTGAGACACATGCTCTTGTCACAAAGAACAGGGGCAGAAGCAATTTTAGGGGATCTAACAAAGGAGATACAAGTCGCAGCAAAAGCAAAAATCACAGGAGCAAGTCAAAGATCAGACAAGGTGAAACGTATCGATGCTTCCATTGTAATAAGGAAGGTCATTACAAGAGAAATTGCAGAATCTGGTTAGACAAGCAGAAAAATGGTGAGCAGGGAAAGGTTGAGGAAAAGAACACTGCGGCCACAGTCACCGAAGATGTAACGACCCCAAAATAGGTCCATTCCATCCAACCTATTCTGAGTCGCCAAATACATGGTACAGAAAATAACTACAACTTGGCTTCGGTGCATCCCCCATCAACAGGAAGTCACCAGCGAGAGGCTCGGGGCTCTTTACTTATAGCTCTGATACCAAATGTAACTCTCGTGGTGCTTCAACCACAACACCTCACAATGGTACCTTACATAAAGGTATAGTCAAAAACTGTTTTAGAAATTAGAATCTTTGGGAAGTGCTCAAGGAAACCTTCGTACATGGGAGGCCACGCATCTAGGTTATGATAGATATCATATGGCCACAGAATTATCCTTGGTTGACCCAATAGACCCCAAAGAAAAACGAGAAGATTACTATCATATTCTTCCCAATGGTGAGTCTTCTCTTGACTTATCATTATCTCCACTGTCTCTAATTGAGAATTATACTTCAAACAAACACCAAGATTATATAGGTAGTGCCCATAGATATACTCAGCAAGTGGATGAGCACAACCCTGTCTTATGATGACACGAGGTTGTATGTCATTAGACATCTTGTATGATAGTGACAAAACACCCTTCCAACGTTGGGTTCGCCTCACCCTATTTTCTTCACCAAATATAACTACTAAATGATGACCACCGTTCTATTCCCTTGTTACCCCCGCTCGACCCAGCTACACTCTTATTACCTGAAAGGAATTGTGAAGCAAAAGGGTGAGCACAACTAGCTCAGTAAAGAATATCATGACTAAAGATAATTCAATTATCAATAGCCTTCATCAACGATAAATCAGAGATTTAGAACATATGGTAAATGATAAAAATTTCAACCATAGTTGCAGCGGAACGAGCAATCCATTAGAAGAGTCAAATAGACTATAAAGTCTATTATCTTCTCCATGTTAAAAATCCACCAACAATATTTTATCCATGTAACATCACTCAACAGTTCATTTCCACAATCATATGAATAACTCATAATCATAATTGTGACTATAAATTTTTCTTCGCACCCAGGACGAAGAATATTTTCATCACCTGTCTTTACCTGAAACATTAAAGATCATGGTTACACCAAATCACATTTCCTGTTCATAATCATACTAATAACTTCATCTTTGCACTACGTCCAAAGATATTCATTTGTATCACCAGTTGGTCATGTTTATCTCAACATCTGTTCATCTTTGCACTACTGGCCAAAGATATTCAACAACATGTCATCTTTGCACTACGGGCCAAAGATATTCATCAACAATTCATCTTTGCACTACAGGCCAAAGATATTCATCAATATTTCATCTTTGCACTACAGGCCAAAGATATTAATATCTCAAAGAAATATATAATCATTTCAGAATTTATATAAACAATAATTATAACCATGTTGATCAATTCACCTTTGCACTTAAGCTAAAGATATTCACTTATAAATTCAATGGTCATGATCATACCAGTCACAATTCAACTTTGCACTACAGGCCAAAGAGAACCCTAGTCATGATCATACCAATAATCTACCCATCTTTACACTCCAGTGAAAGAGAATTTCAACATCAGGGTTATAAAAATGTTATATATGATGATAAAAATAATATGATCAACATATAGTTTTAATCTCAAGAGTAATATTCGTAACTCATGAATAGTAACCCCGACACAAAAGATAGAAATTCTATAATAAAATTCATACCAATATTTCGGTATAATGATATTGAAAGAATAACATTACTTAAATTTATAAACAATTTATTTTAATTGTTTACACTTTACTAATTAATGCATTTAATCATCATAAAATGCCAACTCTTACAATTTCATCATCAATAACCAAAACCCTCATCAAAAATCTGCATATACCTCATATAGGATTCTCAAGCCATAAAATCCTATTTTCTAATTTTTTTTCTTCACAAAACATATTTAATTCATTTACTCATAGCTAGACTATTTTCATGAAAAATACCAAATCAGTTCCAAAAATATTTCTTTTCTGAGATTTAGCATAATATAGTCCCATAGTGAACATATATTTTTCTCAGAATTTTTAAAAGTCATTTACTATTTTTCATATGGCCAAAATAGCCGAATATTTAGACATTTATCAAAAATTGTACTTTTGTCTAAAAATTCTGAAATTTACAGAGTATACTTCTATCATATACATGTACTCCCAATAAAAATTTCATCAATTTTGGAGTTAACCACAAGGAATTATAAGCGGTTACTTTTAAAATAGTCTTTTCTCATAAAATTCATAACTCTCAATCTATACATCCAAAAATCACCATTTTTGGGCACAATCAATAAAACTCATCAAAATATCATTTCAAATTTTTCCAGAATTTTTGAAGTTCAGAAAAATTACGAAACTGAAAATCATAACAACCCTTAAAATCCCTTACTATCCCTTACTATCCCTTACAATCCCTTACTATCCCTTACCTCAAAAGAGCAGTACTTCTGACTGGATATCGGATATGATGCTGAAGAAAACTTGCACTGATGAATAGCAACTCACCAAGTATCTAAAAACTCATAAAATATGCTTCATAATATAGAGAGAGAAAGAGAGAAAGCTTATGTTTCTGGTGTGATTTTCAATTCTAACTTAGCCCTCTATTTATAGGAAAATTTTGGTAGGTTTGACATGCAACCTGATGGCTTTACCTGCTACTATTCCCACCCACCACATTTGAAATATAATTCAGCACATTTCTTCACCAACCACAAGTGGGGCCCACCAATTCTAGAATTTTCCACAAAAAATGATTTATAACCTGATTTCTGAATCAGCCACCTCTTAAAATTCATAACAAATCATACGTTCATTTTTAACGGTTCAAAATTTGTGGGCATATACTCAACTTATATATGTATAACATATCCAAAAATTACCACGATCCAACGGTCGGATTAAAAATTATAACCCCCGCAAAATATCTCAAAAACCCTGATTTTTAATACCTCCATTCCGACAAAAATACTGATAAAAACCTCAACATTAACTCCTTTATTTTTAACCACAAAAATATATTCCTCATTTATATCCACATAAAATAAATATTTCCTTATCATATGAATCAATAATTAATTATTCACAAATAATATTACAGAATCACATTTATGACAACCAGGCCGTTCCCAGGAAAGAGGGGGCTTTCCAATAAGAATTTCTCCTTACTGGCGCGCAATTAGATGACCAAACCTCTCCTTAGACAGAACTTTCTAGACATTGCCAATAATGTTATCTAATAATATTATTCAAATAATATGAATTATTGATCTGATAATGGAAAATACTGTGCAGTGACAATTATTGAATAACAATAATATAAAATTTCAACGTAGCAATTATTGAATCAATAAAATAAAATATTGAACAGTAATTACTGTAACAATTATTGAGTAGTGCCTTCTTACGTAAGAATCAATAATTTCAAAAATACTATGCAATACCGTGTGCTACTGTGCAATAACGCGTATTACTGTATTTTAACCACCGGGTATTCCAACAGTGTTAACGGTAACAACTACGCCGTTATTTGTAAAAACTCAAATTTGTCATTTTCTTCACCCGATAGTTATTCGTTATGGGGCCCACAAATAGCTGCGCCGTCGTACGAATATTCCCCGACAGAAAGAATATTTCACGACCAAACGAATATTCCCCGACAATAATGATTATTTTATAACCACTTGCGTATTTTGAAAAAAAATTCATATATCACCTTTAACTTTAACTTTTTATCAATTTAACCATTTACTGAATCGTAATTATAAGAAAAATTGAATACTTTTATTTCATAAAATTCGGGGTCTTACAATCTCCCCTCCTTATGAAATTTCGTCCCTGAAATTTACGTACCTGGTATTTCAAAGAGTTGAGAATACCTTGCTTCTATTTCAGATTCCATCTTTCCTGTCATCATAATTTCTCCATTGCTCATCTCCTGTATTTCAAATATCATTCTAGAATACAGCTTCAAAACAAGGGTTAATTTAACAAATTAACATATCACATAATATCCTGATATTATGACTGACCAACAAATAAGCTTAGATAGGACACACTAGCGACGGATTTACTCATCTCTCCCCTCCTAGTTGTATTCCCCGATCTCCACCAGAGATCATATCCCTAAGCTCTGATACCAAATGTAACTCTCGTGGTGCTTCAACCACAGCACCTCACAATGGTACCTATCAGCTTGCCACCGCAGAACGGCGTCCCCTACGGAGAGTCTGGCTTCGGTGCATCCCCCATCAACAGGAAGTCACCAGCGAGAGGCTCGGGGCTCTTTACTTATAGCTCTGATACCAAATGTAACGACCCCAAAATAGGTCCATTCCATCCAACCTATTCTGAGTCGCCAAATACATGGTACAGAAAATAACTACAACTTGGCTTCGGTGCATCCCCCATCAACAGAAAGTCACCAGCGAGAGGCTCGGGGCTCTTTACTTATAGCTCTGATACCAAATGTAACGACCCCAAAATAGGTCCATTCCATCCAACCTATTCTGAGTCGCCAAATACATGGTACAGAAAATAACTACAACTTGGCTTCGGTGCATCCCCCATCAACAGGAAGTCACCAGCGAGAGGCTCGGGGCTCTTTACTTATAGCTCTGATACCAAATGTAACTCTCGTGGTGCTTCAACCACAGCACCTCACAATGGTACCTTACATAAAGGTATAGTCAAAAACTGTTTTAGAAATTAGAATCTTTGGGAAGTGCTCAAGGAAACCTTCGTACATGGGAGGCCACGCATCTAGGTTATGATAGATATCATATGGCCACAGAATTATCCTTGGTTGACCCAATAGACCCCAAAGAAAAACGAGAAGATTACTATCATATTCTTCCCAATGGTGAGTCTTCTCTTGACTTATCATTATCTCCACTGTCTCTAATTGAGAATTATACTTCAAACAAACACCAAGATTATATAGGTAGTGCCCATAGATATACTCAGCAAGTGGATGAGCACAACCCTGTCTTATGATGACACGAGGTTGTATGTCATTAGACATCTTGTATGATAGTGACAAAACACCCTTCCAACGTTGGGTTCGCCTCACCCTATTTTCTTCACCAAATATAACTACTAAATGATGACCACCGTTCTATTCCCTTGTTACCCCCGCTCGACCCAGCTACACTCTTATTACCTGAAAGGAATTGTGAAGCAAAAGGGTGAGCACAACTAGCTCAGTAAAGAATATCATGACTAAAGATAATTCAATTATCAATAGCCTTCATCAACAATAAATCAGAGATTTAGAACATATGGTAAATGATAAAAATTTCAACCATAGTTGCAGCGGAACGAGCAATCCATTAGAAGAGTCAAATAGACTATAAAGTCTATTATCTTCTCCATGTTAAAAATCCACCAACAATATTTTATCCATGTAACATCACTCAACAGTTCCTTTCCACAATCATATGAATAACTCATAATCATAATTGTGACTATAAATTTTTCTTCGCACCCAGGACGAAGAATATTTTCATCACCTGTCTTTACCTGAAACATCAAAGATCATGGTTATACCAAATCACATTTCCTGTTCATAATCATACTAATAACTTCATCTTTGCACTACGGCCAAAGATATTCATTTGTATCACCAGTTGGTCATGTTTATCTCAACATCTGTTCATCTTTGCACTACTGGCCAAAGATATTCAACAACATGTCATCTTTGCACTACGGGCCAAAGATATTCATCAACAATTCATCTTTGCACTACAGGCCAAAGATATTCATCAACATTTCATATTTGCACTACAGGCCAAATATATTAATATCTCAAAGAAATATATAATCATTTCAGAATTTATATAAACAATAATTATAACCATGTTGATCAATTCACCTTTGCACTTAAGCTAAAGATATTCAATTATAAATTCAATGGTCATGATCATACCAGTCACAATTCAACTTTGCACTACAGGCCAAAGAGAACCCTAGTCATGATCATACCAATAATCTACCCATCTTTACACTCCAGTGAAAGAGAATTTCAACATCAGGGTTATAAAAATGTTATATATGATGATAAAAATAATATGATCAACATATAGTTTTAATCTCAAGAGTAATATTCGTAACTCATGAATAGTAACCCCGACACAAAAGATAGAAATTCTACAATAAAATTCATACCAATATTTCGGTATAATGATATTGAAAGAATAACATTACTTAAATTTATAAACAATTTATTTTAATTGTTTACACTTTACTAATTAATGCATTTAATCATCATAAAATGCCAACTCTTACAATTTCATCATCAATAACCAAAACCCTCATCAAAAATCTGCATATACCTCATATAGGATTCTCAAGCCATAAAATCCTATTTTCTAATTTTTTTTCTTCACAAAACATATTTAATTCATTTACTCATAACTAGACTATTTTCATGAAAAATACCAAATCAGTTCCAAAAATATTTCTTTTCTGAGATTTAGCATAATATAGTCCCATAGTGAACATATATTTTTCTCAGAATTTTTAAAAGTCATTTACTATTTTTCATATGGCCAAAATAGCCGAATATTTAGACATTTATCAAAAATTGTACTTTTGTCTAAAAATTCTGAAATTTACAGAGTATACTTCTATCATATACATGTACTCCCAATAAAAATTTTATCAATTTTGGAGTTAACCACAAGGAATTATAAGCGGTTACTTTTAAAATAGTCTTTTCTCATAAAATTCATAACTCTCAATCTATACATCCAAAAATCACCATTTTTGGACACAATCAATAAAACTCATCAAAATATCATTTCAAATTTTTCCAGAATTTTTGAAGTTCAGAAAAATTACGAAACTGAAAATCATAACAACCCTTAAAATCCCTTACTATCCCTTACTATCCCTTACAATCCCTTACTATCCCTTACCTCAAAAGAGCAGTACTTCTGACTGGATATCGGATATGATGCTGAAGAAAACTTGCACTGATGAATAGCAACTCACCAAGTATCTAAAAACTCACAAAATATGCTTCATAATATAGAGAGAGAAAGAGAGAAAGCTTATGTTTCTGGTGTGATTTTCAATTCTAACTTAGCCCTCTATTTATAGGAAAATTTTGGTAGGTTTGACCTGCAACCTGATGGCTTTACCTGCTACTATTCCCACCCACCACATTTGAAATATAATTCAGCACATTTCTTCACCAACCACAAGTGGGGCCCACCAATTCTAGAATTTTCCACAAAAAATGATTTATAACCTGATTTCTGAATCAGCCACCTCTTAAAATTCATAACAAATCATACGTTCATTTTTAACGGTTCAAAATTTGTGGGCATATACTCAACTTATATATGTATAACATATCCAAAAATTACCACGATCCAACGGTCGGATTAAAAATTATAAACCCCGCAAAATATCTCAAAAACCCTGATTTTTAATACCTCCATTCCGACAAAAATACTGATAAAAACCTCAACATTAACTCCTTCATTTTTAACCACAAAAATATATTCCTCATTTATATCCACATAAAATAAATATTTCCTTATCATATGAATCAATAATTAATTATTCACAAATAATATTACAGAATCACATTTATGACAACCAGGCCGTTCCCAGGAAAGAGGGGGCTTTCCAATAAGAATTTCTCCTTACTGGCGCGCAATTAGATGACCAAACCTCTCCTTAGACAGAACTTTCTAGACATTGCCAATAATGTTATCTAATAATATTATTCAAATAATATGAATTATTGATCTGATAATGGAAAATACTGTGCAGTGACAATTATTGAATAACAATAATATAAAATTTCAACGTAGCAATTATTGAATCAATAAAATAAAATATTGAACAGTAATTACTGTAACAATTATTGAGTAGTGCCTTCTTACGTAAGAATCAATAATTTCAAAAATACTATGCAATACCGTGTGCTACTGTGCAATAACGCGTATTACTGTATTTTAACCACCGGGTATTCCAACAGTGTTAACGGTAACAACTACGCCGTTATTTGTAAAAACTCAAATTTGTCATTTTCTTCACCCGACAGTTATTCGTTATGGGGCCCACAAATAGCTGCGCCGTCGTACGAATATTCCCCGACAGAAAGAATATTTCACGACCAAACGAATATTCCCCGACAACAATGATTATTTTATAACCACTTGCGTATTTTGAAAAAAAATTCATATATCACCTTTAACTTTAATTTTTTATCAATTTAACCATTTACTGAATCGTAATTATAAGAAAAATTGAATACTTTTATTTCATAAAATTCGGGGTCTTACAATCTCCCTCCTTATGAAATTTCGTCCCTGAAATTTACGTACCTGGTATTTCAAAGAGTTGAGAATACCTTGCTTCATTTCAGATTCCATCTTTCCTGTCATCATAATTTCTCCATTGCTCATCTCCTGTATTTCAAATATCATTCTAGAATACAGCTTCAAAACAAGGGTTAATTTAACAAATTAACATATCACATAATATCCTGATATTATGACTGACCAACAAATAAGCTTAGATAGGACACACTAGCGACGGATTTACTCATCTCTCCCCTCCTAGTTGTATTCCCCGATCTCCACCAGAGATCATATCCCTAAGCTCTGATACCAAATGTAACTCTCGTGGTGCTTCAACCACAGCACCTCACAATGGTACCTATCAGCTTGCCACCGCAGAACGGCGTCCCCTACGGAGAGTCTGGCTTCGGTGCATCCCCCATCAACAGGAAGTCACCAGCGAGAGGCTCGGGGCTCTTTATTTATAGCTCTGATACCAAATGTAACGACCCCAAAATAGGTCCATTCCATCCAACCTATTCTGAGTCGCCAAATACATGGTACAGAAAATAACTATAACTTGGCTTCGGTGCATCCCCATCAACAGAAAGTCACAGCGAGAGGCTCGGGGCTCTTTACTTATAGCTCTGATACCAAATGTAACGACCCAAAATAGGTCCATTCCATCCAACCTATTCTGAGTCGCCAAATACATGGTACAGAAAATAACTATAACTTGGCTTCGGTGCATCCCCCATCAACAGGAAGTCACCAGCGAGATCGGGGCTCTTTACTTATAGCTCTGATACCAAATGTAACTCTCGTGGTGCTTCAACCACAGCACCTCACAATGGTACCTTACATAAAGGTATAGTCAAAAACTGTTTTAGAAATTAGAATCTTTGGGAAGTGCTCAAGGAAACCTTCGTACATGGGAGGCCACGCATCTAGGTTATGATAGATATCATATGGCCACAGAATTATCCTTGGTTGACCCAATAGACCCCAAAGAAAAACGAGAAGATTACTATCATATTCTTCCCAATGGTGAGTCTTCTCTTGACTTATCATTATCTCCACTGTCTCTAATTGAGAATTATACTTCAAACAAACACCAAGATTATATAGGTAGTGCCCATAGATATACTCAGCAAGTGGATGAGCACAACCCTGTCTTATGATGACACGAGGTTGTATGTCATTAGACATCTTGTATGATAGTGACAAAACACCCTTCCAACGTTGGGTTCGCCTCACCCTATTTTCTTCACCAAATATAACTACTAAATGATGACCACCGTTCTATTCCCTTGTTACCCCCGCTCGACCCAGCTACACTCTTATTACCTGAAAGGAATTGTGAAGCAAAAGGGTGAGCACAACTAGCTCAGTAAAGAATATCATGACTAAAGATAATTCAATTATCAATAGCCTTCATCAACAATAAATCAGAGATTTAGAACATATGGTAAATGATAAAAATTTCAACCATAGTTGCAGCGGAACGAGCAATCCATTAGAAGAGTCAAATAGACTATAAAGTCTATTATCTTCTCCATGTTAAAAATCCACCAACAATATTTTATCCATGTAACATCACTCAACAGTTCCTTTCCACAATCATATGAATAACTCATAATCATAATTGTGACTATAAATTTTTCTTCGCACCCAGGACGAAGAATATTTTCATCACCTGTCTTTACCTGAAACATTAAAGATCATGGTTATACCAAATCACATTTCCTGTTCATAATCATACTAATAACTTCATCTTTGCACTACGTCCAAAGATATTCATTTGTATCACCAGTTGGTCATGTTTATCTCAACATCTGTTCATCTTTGCACTACTGGCCAAAGATATTCAACAACATGTCATCTTTGCACTACGGCCAAAGATATTCATCAACAATTCATCTTTGCACTACAGGCCAAAGATATTCATCAATATTTCATCTTTGCACTACAGGCCAAATATATTAATATCTCAAAGAAATATATAATCATTTCAGAATTTATATAAACAATAATTATAACCATGTTGATCAATTCACCTTTGCACTTAAGCTAAAGATATTCAATTATAAATTCAATGGTCATGATCATACCAGTCACAATTCAACTTTGCACTACAGGCCAAAGAGAACCCTAGTCATGATCATACCAATAATCTACCCATCTTTACACTCCAGTGAAAGAGAATTTCAACATCAGGGTTATAAAAATGTTATATATGATGATAAAAATAATATGATCAACATATAGTTTTAATCTCAAGAGTAATATTCGTAACTCATGAATAGTAACCCCGACACAAAAGATAGAAATTCTACAATAAAATTCATACCAATATTTCGGTATAATGATATTGAAAGAATAACATTACTTAAATTTATAAACAATTTATTTTAATTGTTTACACTTTACTAATTAATGCATTTAATCATCATAAAATGCCAACTCTTACAATTTCATCATCAATAACCAAAACCCTCATCAAAAATCTGCATATACCTCATATAGGATTCTCAAGCCATAAAATCCTATTTTCCAATTTTTTTTCTTCACAAAACATATTTAATTCATTTACTCATAACTAGACTATTTTCATGAAAAATACCAAATCAGTTCCAAAAATATTTCTTTTCTGAGATTTAGCATAATATAGTCCCATAGTGAACATATATTTTTCTCAGAATTTTTAAAAGTCATTTACTATTTTTCATATGGCCAAAATAGCCGAATATTTAGACATTTATCAAAAATTGTACTTTTGTCTAAAAATTCTGAAATTTACAGAGTATACTTCTATCATATACATGTACTCCCAATAAAAATTTTATCAATTTTGGAGTTAACCACAAGGAATTATAAGCGGTTACTTTTAAAATAGTCTTTTCTCATAAAATTCATAACTCTCAATCTATACATCCAAAAATCACCATTTTTGGACACAATCAATAAAACTCATCAAAATATCATTTCAAATTTTTCCAGAATTTTTGAAGTTCAGAAAAATTACGAAACTGAAAATCATAACAACCCTTAAAATCCCTTACTATCCCTTACTATCCCTTACTATCCCTTACCTCAAAAGAGCAGTACTTCTGACTGGATATCGGATATGATGCTGAAGAAAACTTGCACTGATGAATAGCAACTCACCAAGTATCTAAAAAATCACAAAATATGCTTCATAATATAGAGAGAGAAAGAGAGAAAGCTTATGTTTCTGGTGTGATTTTCAATTCTAACTTAGCCCTCTATTTATAGGAAAATTTTGGTAGGTTTGACCTGCAACCTGATGGCTTTACCTGCTACTATTCCCACCCACCACATTTGAAATATAATTCAGCACATTTCTTCACCAACCACAAGTGGGGCCCACCAATTCTAGAATTTTCCACAAAAAATGATTTATAACCTGATTTCTGAATCAGCCACCTCTTAAAATTCATAACAAATCATACGTTCATTTTTAACGGTTCAAAATTTGTGGGCATATACTCAACTTATATATGTATAACATATCCAAAAATTACCACGATCCAACGGTCGGATTAAAAATTATAACCCCCGCAAAATATCTCAAAAACCCTGATTTTTAATACCTCCATTCCGACAAAAATACTGATAAAAACCTCAACATTAACTCCTTCATTTTTAACCACAAAAATATATTCCTCATTTATATCCACATAAAATAAATATTTCCTTATCATATGAATCAATAATTAATTATTCACAAATAATATTACAGAATCACATTTATGACAACCAGGCCGTTCCCAGGAAAGAGGGGGCTTTCCAATAAGAATTTCTCCTTACTGGCGCGCAATTAGATGACCAAACCTCTCCTTAGACAGAACTTTCTAGACATTGCCAATAATGTTATCTAATAATATTATTCAAATAATATGAATTATTGATCTGATAATGGAAAATACTGTGCAGCAACAATTATTGAATAACAATAATATAAAATTTCAACGTAGCAATTATTGAATCAATAAAATAAAATATTGAACAGTAATTACTGTAACAATTATTGAGTAGTGCCTTCTTACGTAAGAATCAATAATTTCAAAAATACTATGCAATACCGTGTGCTACTGTGCAATAACGCGTATTACTGTATTTTAACCACCGGGTATTCCAACAGTGTTAACGGTAACAACTACGCCGTTATTTGTAAAAACTCAAATTTGTCATTTTCTTCACCCGACAGTTATTCGTTATGGGGCCCACAAATAGCTGCGCCGTCGTACGAATATTCCCCGACAGAAAGAATATTTCACGACCAAACGAATATTCCCCGACAACAATGATTATTTTATAACCACTTGCGTATTTTGAAAAAAAATTCATATATCACCTTTAACTTTAACTTTTTATCAATTTAACCATTTACTGAATCGTAATTATAAGAAAAATTGAATACTTTTATTTCATAAAATTCGGGGTCTTACAATCTCCCCTCCTTATGAAATTTCGTCCCTGAAATTTACGTACCTGGTATTTCAAAGAGTTGAGAATACCTTGCTTTATTTCAGATTCCATCTTTCCTGTCATCATAATTTCTCCATTGCTCATCTCCTGTATTTCAAATATCATTCTAGAATACAGCTTCAAAACAAGGGTTAATTTAACAAATTAACATATCACATAATATCCTGATATTATGACTGACCAACAAATAAGCTTAGATAGGACACACTAGCGAGGATTTACTCATCTCTCCCCTCCTAGTTGTATTCCCCGATCTCCACCAGAGATCATATCCCTAAGCTCTGATACCAAATGTAACTCTCGTGGTGCTTCAACCACAGCACCTCACAATGGTACCTATCAGCTTGCCACCGCAGAACGGCGTCCCCTACGGAGAGTCTGGCTTCGGTGCATCCCCCATCAACAGGAAGTCACCAGCGAGAGGCTCGGGGCTCTTTATTTATAGCTCTGATACCAAATGTAACGACCCCAAAATAGGTCCATTCCATCCAACCTATTCTGAGTCGCCAAATACATGGTACAGAAAATAACTATAACTTGGCTTCGGTGCATATCAACAGAAAGTCACCAGCGAGAGGCTCGGGGCTCTTTACTTATAGCTCTGATACCAAATGTAACGACCCCAAAATAGGTCCATTCCATCCAACCTATTCTGAGTCGCCAAATACATGGTACAGAAAATAACTATAACTTGGCTTCGGTGCATCCCCCATCAACAGGAAGTCACCAGCGAGAGGCTCGGGGCTCTTTACTTATAGCTTGATACCAAATGTAACTCTCGTGGTGCTTCAACCACAGCACCTCACAATGGTACCTTACATAAAGGTATAGTCAAAAACTGTTTTAGAAATTAGAATCTTTGGGAAGTGCTCAAGGAAACCTTCGTACATGGGAGGCCACGCATCTAGGTTATGATAGATATCATATGGCCACAGAATTATCCTTGGTTGACCCAATAGACCCCAAAGAAAAACGAGAAGATTACTATCATATTCTTCCCAATGGTGAGTCTTCTCTTGACTTATCATTATCTCCACTGTCTCTAATTGAGAATTATACTTCAAACAAACACCAAGATTATATAGGTAGTGCCCATAGATATACTCAGCAAGTGGATGAGCACAACCCTGTCTTATGATGACACGAGGTTGTATGTCATTAGACATCTTGTATGATAGTGACAAAACACCCTTCCAACGTTGGGTTCGCCTCACCCTATTTTCTTCACCAAATATAACTACTAAATGATGACCACCGTTCTATTCCCTTGTTACCCCCGCTCGACCCAGCTACACTCTTATTACCTGAAAGGAATTGTGGAGCAAAAGGGTGAGCACAACTAGCTCAGTAAATAATATCATGACTAAAGATAATTCAATTATCAATAGCCTTCATCAACAATAAATCAGAGATTTAGAACATATGGTAAATGATAAAAATTTCAACCATAGTTGCAGCGGAACGAGCAATCCATTAGAAGAGTCAAATAGACTATAAAGTCTATTATCTTCTCCATGTTAAAAATCCACCAACAATATTTTATCCATGTAACATCACTCAACAGTTCATTTCCACAATCATATGAATAACTCATAATCATAATTGTGACTATAAATTTTTCTTCGCACCCAGGACGAAGAATATTTTCATCACCTGTCTTTACCTGAAACATTAAAGATCATGGTTACACCAAATCACATTTCCTGTTCATAATCATACTAATAACTTCATCTTTGCACTACGTCCAAAGATATTCATTTGTATCACCAGTTGGTCATGTTTATCTCAACATCTGTTCATCTTTGCACTACTGGCCAAAGATATTCAACAACATGTCATCTTTGCACTACGGGCCAAAGATATTCATCAACAATTCATCTTTGCACTACAGGCCAAAGATATTCATCAATATTTCATCTTTGCACTACAGGCCAAAGATATTAATATCTCAAAGAAATATATAATCATTTCAGAATTTATATAAACAATAATTATAACCATGTTGATCAATTCACCTTTGCACTTAAGCTAAAGATATTCAATTATAAATTCAATGGTCATGATCATACCAGTCACAATTCAACTTTGCACTACAGGCCAAAGAGAACCCTAGTCATGATCATACCAATAATCTACCCATCTTTACACTCCAGTGAAAGAGAATTTCAACATCAGGGTTATAAAAATGTTATATATGATGATAAAAATAATATGATCAACATATAGTTTTAATCTCAAGAGTAATATTCGTAACTCATGAATAGTAACCCCGACACAAAAGATAGAAATTCTATAATAAAATTCATACCAATATTTCGGTATAATGATATTGAAAGAATAACATTACTTAAATTTATAAACAATTTATTTTAATTGTTTACACTTTACTAATTAATGCATTTAATCATCATAAAATGCCAACTCTTACAATTTCATCATCAATAACCAAAACCCTCATCAAAAATCTGCATATACCTCATATAGGATTCTCAAGCCATAAAATCCTATTTTCTAATTTTTTTTCTTCACAAAACATATTTAATTCATTTACTCATAACTAGACTATTTTCATGAAAAATACCAAATCAGTTCCAAAAATATTTCTTTTCTGAGATTTAGCATAATATAGTCCCATAGTGAACATATATTTTTCTCAGAATTTTTAAAAGTCATTTACTATTTTTCATATGGCCAAAATAGCCGAATATTTAGACATTTATCAAAAATTGTACTTTTGTCTAAAAATTCTGAAATTTACAGAGTATACTTCTATCATATACATGTACTCCCAATAAAAATTTTATCAATTTTGGAGTTAACCACAAGGAATTATAAGCGGTTACTTTTAAAATAGTCTTTTCTCATAAAATTCATAACTCTCAATCTATACATCCAAAAATCACCATTTTTGGGCACAATCAATAAAACTCATCAAAATATCATTTCAAATTTTTCCAGAATTTTTGAAGTTCAGAAAAATTACGAAACTGAAAATCATAACAACCCTTAAAATCCCTTACTATCCCTTACTATCCCTTACAATCCCTTACTATCCCTTACCTCAAAAGAGCAGTACTTCTGACTGGATATCGGATATGATGCTGAAGAAAACTTGCACTGATGAATAGCAACTCACCAAGTATCTAAAAAATCATAAAATATGCTTCATAATATAGAGAGAGAAAGAGAGAAAGCTTATGTTTCTGGTGTGATTTTCAATTCTAACTTAGCCCTCTATTTATAGGAAAATTTTGGTAGGTTTGACCTGCAACCTGATGGCTTTACCTGCTACTATTCCCACCCACCACATTTGAAATATAATTCAGCACATTTCTTCACCAACCACAAGTGGGGCCCACCAATTCTAGAATTTTCCACAAAAAATGATTTATAACCTGATTTCTGAATCAGCCACCTCTTAAAATTCATAACAAATCATACGTTCATTTTTAACGGTTCAAAATTTGTGGGCATATACTCAACTTATATATGTATAACATATCTAAAAATTACCACGATCCAACGGTCGGATTAAAAATTATAACCCCCGCAAAATATCTCAAAAACCCTGATTTTTAATACCTCCACTCCGACAAAAATACTGATAAAAACCTCAACATTAACTCCTTTATTTTTAACCACAAAAATATATTCCTCATTTATATCCATATAAAATAAATATTTCCTTATCATATGAATCAATAATTAATTATTCACAAATAATATTACAGAATCACATTTATGACAACCAGGCCGTTCCCAGGAAAGAGGGGGCTTTCCAATAAGAATTTCTCCTTACTGGTGCGCAATTAGATGACCAAACCTCTCCTTAGACAGAACTTTCTAGACATTGCCAATAATGTTATCTAATAATATTATTCAAATAATATGAATTATTGATCTGATAATGGAAAATACTGTGCAGTGACAATTATTGAATAACAATAATATAAAATTTCAACGTAGCAATTATTGAATCAATAAAATAAAATATTGAACAGTAATTACTGTAACAATTATTGAGTAGTGCCTTCTTACGTAAGAATCAATAATTTCAAAAATACTATGCAATACCGTGTGCTACTATGCAATAACGCGTATTACTGTATTTTAACCACCGGGTATTCCAACAGTGTTAACGGTAACAACTACGCCGTTATTTGTAAAAACTCAAATTTGTCATTTTCTTCGCCCGACAGTTATTCGTTATGGGGCCCACAAATAGCTGCGCCATCGTACGAATATTCTCCGACAGAAAGAATATTCCACGACCAAACGAATATTTCCCGACAACAATGATTATTTTATAACCACTTGCGTATTTTGAAAAAAAATTCATATATCACCTTTAACTTTAACTTTTTATCAATTTAACCATTTACTGAATCGTAATTATAAGAAAAATTGAATACTTTTATTTCATAAAATTCGGGGTCTTACAGAAGACGTTGTGATTCTTTCATTTAGGGAAGAAGAATGCTTGCATGTTGATGATCAGAAAGTTGATTGGGTGGTTGATACTGGTGCCTCGTATCATGCTACACCTAAGAGAGAATTTTTCACAACTTACAAAGCTGGAGACTTTGGGTACGTGAGAATGGGAAATACTGATCAGTCCAAGATTATTGGAATTGGTGATGTTTGTATTCAAACAGGTGTTGGTTGCACTGTTACCTTGAGGGATGTTAGATACGTTCCAGATTTGCGTCTCAACCTGATTTCTGGCATGGCCTTGGACAGAGAAGGCTATGAGAATCACTTTGGCAGTGGAAAGTGGAAGCTTACCAAGGGCTCTATGGTGATTGCAAGAGGTGTTGCTTGTTGTTCGTTGTACAAGACTCATGTGAAGGTGTGTTCTAGTGAGTTGAATGTAGTTGAGGATGACTCTTCACCAAACTTATGGCATAAGAGGCTTGGTCACATGAGTGAGAAAGGGTTACAGTTATTAGCAAAAAGGTCACTCATTCCTTTTGCTAAAGGTACTGTTTTAAGCCCTTGTGATTATTGTTTGTTTGGGAAACAACATAGAGTTTCTTTTAGTAGTTCAGCTAAAAGAAAATCAGAGCTACTAGAGAGAGTATATTCTGATGTATGTCGACCCATTGAGGTTGAGTCTTTGGGTGGAAATAGGTACTTTGTTACCTTTATTGATGATGCTTCGCGGAAGGTGTGGGTATTTTTGTTGAGAACAAAAGAACAGGTATTCCAGCATTTTCAGAGTTTTCATGCTATGGTTGAAAGGGAGACTGAAAAATCGTTGAAGTGTCTTCGTACTGACAACGGAGGGGAATACACTTCAAAGGAGTTTACTGAATACTGCAGTAAACATGACATACGGCATGAGCAGACTGTTCCTGGTACCCCACAACATAATGGTGTGGCTGAGAGAATGAACCGCACTATTATTGAGAGAGTGCGATGCATGTTGAGAATGGATAAACTGCCTAAGTCATTCTGGGGTGAAGCTATTCGTACTGCTGGTTACCTGATTAATAGATCTCCATCAGCACCGTTGGATTTTTAGATTCCAGAAAAGATTTGGAGTGGTAAAGATTTGTCTTATTCTTATTTGAGGGTATTTGGGTGCAAGGCTTTTGCACATATCCCCAAGGAACAAAGATCAAAACTTGATGACAAGTCTACTCCATGTGTATTTGTTGGCTATGGAGATGCAGAGTTTGGATACCGGTTATGGGATCCAGGGCAGAGAAAATTATTCAGGAGCAGAGATGTGGTGTTTCATGAGCACCAGAATTATGAGCATTTTGATAATGCTACACAGCCCAGAGATAATAGAGTTCCATACCTCAGCGAAGTTCCATCTCCAGTACAGAATGCCACAGTTGGAGAAGAAGGTCAGAATGAAGATATGACTGATATAGATTTGTACGATGGTGATGGGTCAGATGCAGAGAGTGTTGATCAGGGGGAGCAACCTGACATTGAAGAACAACAGCTAAGAAGATCCACTAGAGAGCATGTGCCATCAGTCAGATATCCTTCATCTGAATATCTTTTAGTTGCTGAGGAGGGGGAGCCAGAGGATTTTCAGGAAGTCAAGACTCATAAGGAGAAGGGCAATTGACTGAGGGCTATGCAGGATGAGATGGATTCTTTGCACAAGAATCACACCTATGAGTTGACTACACTTCTGAAGGGCAGAAAAACATTGAAGAACAAATGGGTGTTTAAGCTTAAGAAGGATGGTGAAAAACTAGTGAAGTACAAAGCTCGATTAGTCGTCAAGGGCTTTGCTCAAAAACAAGGTATTGACTTCGATGAGATTTTTTCTCCAGTTGTGAAGATGACTTCTATTCGAGTAGTGCTGGGATTAGTAGCTAGTATGGATCTTGAGCTTGAGCAGTTAGATGTGAAGACTGCTTTTCTTCGTGGTGATTTGAAGGAAGAAATCTACATGGAACAGCCAGGGGGATTTGAAGTTAAAGGGAAAGAACACTTGGTTTGCAAGTTAAAGAAAAGTTTGTACGGCCTGAAACAAGCTCCAAGGCAGTGGTACATGAATTTTGATTCATTTATGGTGGATCAAGGTTACAGTAGAACAGTTACAGATCATTGTGTGTATGTTAAAAGGTTCCAGGATGGTAACTTTGTTATTCTGTTGCTATATGTAGATGATATGTTGATAGTTGGGCATGTTGCTTATATGATTAGCAGGCTCAAGGGTGAGTTGTTCAAGTCCTTTGATATGAAGGACTTAAGTCTAGCTAAACAGATTTTGGGTATGAAGATTGTTCGTGACAGGAAAGCCAAGAGGTTGTGGTTGTCACAAGAGAAGTATGTTAAGCGGGTGCTTGCAAGGTTCAACATGAGTGATGCTAAACCAGTTAGCACACCACTGGCTAGTCATATTAAGTTGACAAAATGCATGTGTCCTTCTACCAAGGAAGGGAGAGATGATATGGCAGCAGTTCCCTACTCCTCTGCTGTAGGGAGTCTTATGTATGCAATGGTTTGTACGCGGCCAGATATTGCTCATGCAGTTGGCGTTGTGAGCAGGTATTTGTCAAATCCTGGTAGAGAACATTGGGAAGCAGTTAAGTGGATTCTTAGATACTTGAAAGCTACTTCCAGTTTATGTTTGGTTTTTGGTAGTACGAGTCCAGTCTTGGAGGGTTTTACAGATGCAGACATGACAGGTTCTGAAGAGAAGAAGTCTACTTCGGGGTATTTATTTACTTTTGCAGGGGGAGCAGTATCATGGCAGTCCAAGTTATAAAAGTGTGTTGCGTTGTCTACAACTGAGTCAGAATACATCGCTGCTACTGAAGCAGGCAAGGAGATGTTGTGGTTAAAACGGTTTCTCCAAGAGTTGGGTTTAAAACAAGATGAGTATGTGGTTTATTGTGATAGTCAGAGTGCAATTGACTTGACCAAGAATGCCACGTATCACAATCGGACCAAGCACATTGATGTTCGTTATCACTGGCTTCGAGAAGTGATGGAAAAGGAATTGATGAAAGTGAAGAAAGTTCATACCGACGAGAATCCCTCAAACATGCTGACAAAAGTTGTCACTCGTGACAAGCTGGAATTTTGCAAAGAATTGGCCGGGATGGACTCCAAATGACGGGGTCACAGAGATTACCTCCTCTAATGGGTTCGGAGGGGGAGATTGTTGGTCAAACCTGTCCTCACTCCATTTAATTCCCGCCCATTAAATATTCTCCCGTCCCCGCCAATTGAAAAACTTGCCAACTTCATTTAATTCTTCTCCCTTGTATTCGGCTATATAAGGCAGCAAATGTAGAGGGATTACATACACCAACACAAAATCAGTACACTCTCATCCGAGAGTTCAAAGAGAGATAGAAGTTTTTGTGAAGCTTTAGAGAAATAGAGAGAGAAAGATAGTTTAAATAAAAGGGTGTTTTATTTGGGTTCCATCACATAGTTATTGTGGTGAAGTAATTTGGGTTTGTACTCAAATTAGAATATCTTTGTATTCTCTCATATTATTCTAGTGAATTATTCGGAGTTTGTCCCGTGATTTTTACCTCTTAGTTTTAGAAGGTTTTTCACGTAAAAATCTTAGTGTCTCGTGGTTGGATATTTTCTACTTATTTCTTGCAGTGATTATTATTTTGGTAGAATTACGAATTTAATTTGTTTGGCATAAGATTTTTTCCCCAACAAACGGTTGGGGGATCCTTCATAGTCATCTTTTTCATCATAATTGAACCCAGCTCCGCAACTTCAATTAATGTAAGTCCTGATATTTCATCTACAAGCCTCCACACGCGTTCCGTTGGAGGACTACGGTGCTGTGTGGGGTCAAATGTAGCCGGGTCATAATCAGCTGGGAGCCTTCTTTGGTCATACTCAACTTCTTCTTCCTCTACTTCTACCTCTTTCCTTGCAGCCTGAGCAAATTGCCGAGTTAACCCAGTTGAGTTAAATGCAGCCGGGCGAGAAATAATGGGTCTTCTAAAGAACCCATTTGGTAAATGATGTCTTAGTCTCAACACTAAACTCATTCCAAATTCTTGTGTCACTCTTTTCAGTGTAAGGACCAAAAGAACTCAATGCCTGGAATTTAACAAAAATATAAAAATGGGAACTGTAAATCAGATTCTAAACTGCAGTGTCTACTTATTGAATGATAACGAAAAGTGAAGGGTCAAATCAATAATAAGATGAAACAAATCAAATGTAACAGAATCTATAGCTATCGAATTAGTACGAATTGGAGTGAGTTTCAAATAAAGCTAAACACAACTATATATATATATATATATATATATATATATATATATATATATATATACAGAGAGATCTCCAGCGGACCAAAAAAGCGGACCAATAAACAGACCAAGGCAAAAACACGCGGGTTTCAGGGCCAACCCGTGGGTCGAACCGACCCGAACCGACCCGCACCCTGAAACCGGCGTGTTTTTGCCTTGGTCCGTTCATTGGTCCGCTTTTTTGGTCCGCTGGAGATCCTCCCCGTATATATATATATATCACAGTGGGCCTAGGGCTTTTCGATTTTGAAGGTCTGAGGGAGATGAAAGGGAGAGATTTAAGAATATGTACATATAGAGAGAGAAAAAAAAAACTTGTGATGAGTCTGAAGTGCCGTCGGCTCGGCGACTTTTAATGAAGAGTGAAGAGAGAAGGGGAGAACCAGACCAGCTATGAATTGAGGTTGAGGTTGGGGGTGGGGGTAGGGGTGGGGGTGGGAGTGGGGCGAGGGGTTATTTGTGAGAGAAAATGCTGGCTGTTTCTTTTAAAAAAATCATTTTCTCTTGTTATTTCCCTTTCTTTTTGTAGGCTATGACAAATTAAGATGGAAAGAATAATATTTGGCAAATTTTATTTTTTCTCCAATGAGTTTTGGACGGAAAATAGTAATAAAAAACTTAACTTATACTCCATCCGTCCCAAATTAACTGCTCAGTTTTGACTTTTTAAAGTCAAATTGACCATTTTTAAAACTAATATTTTTACTATTTTTGCTAAAATATAGGTGAAGTGATTATAACCAAAAGAAAGTATATATAATTTATTACTAATCCCAATTTTTATAATTTTAGAAATATATTTATATATGCTTAATTATTAATTCTAAAAATAGTCAATTTGACTTAAAAAAGTCAAAACTGAGCAATTAATTTGGGACGGAGGGAGTAATAAATAAGAAAAGGATAAAAAGAATTACTATATTTAAGTTATTAATGTATTTTCATATTAATTTTATTGTGTTTGTGGAGAGTATAATAAGAATTATAAAAAATAAATATGACTACAATATTTGTTGACTTTAATTTACAAAGACATCATCAATAATGGCTGCTATAACAAATAAAATGATGAATAATTAGTTAAAGCCCTACTACTATGTGTGTCACAAAAAACAAATTCCAAGCTACTAGGTGAGCATAAAGTTTGCTTGGGTTTCTTTAATTAGAAAGAAAAAATCAAGATATTTTACTTAGTCACGGTTATCAAATATGGGTCATGCTATGTATTATGAATTTTTTTTTATTGATTAATGGTTAAAACTTATATCAATAAATCAAATTTGATAAAATTATAAAGTTAAATTGCTATATCAAATATACAATTAAAATGTTACTAATAAGAGTTATTCATGTAACTCGCAACAAAAAATTAACATATAAAGAAATTAAATCTCTCATTTTTCAATAAATATTATCTCTGAGTCGGTTCTTTTAGAGGCGGAAGGAGGGGGGCGAGGGATCATATGACCCTGCCATCCTGAAAGCTGAACCACACCACATCCGACAAATTAACTCAAATTTGGAGTGCGACCGAGAGTGAAATGGACGAAAGTGGATGGAAAAGCACCACCAAATTTTTATCTGCAAATCAACACAAGACAACCAACCAGAACAAATCTAAAACTCAAGGAGAGGATGGTTGGGCCGCAAGAAGAAGATGGTTGAGATGGATGAAGGGACCGACATAAAAGAGGAGAAGGTGGGTGGAGGAAGGAGGAGGAGGAGTTTTCCATGAGCCATAATATAAGGTTTTGAATATATAATATTATAATTTATAATTTATAAGACCCCAATTTTTTATGAATAAAGATTTAATTTTTTCAAAGTATTATTTTGAATAGTAAAGTGTTAATTTGATATAATATTATATTTGTGGGTGATATGTGTAAAATTTACAAAGTAAGCAAGTTGTCATAAAATATTCGTTTAGTCGGCGAATATTCTTTGTAACGGGGAATATTCGTATGACGGCGCAATCATTGATGGACCCCACAACGAAATAACTGTCAGATATAGAAAGTAACAGAAATAACATTTTTATAAAAATAACAGCAAAACTTTTACCGTTAAACTGTTAAAATACCAAGTGATAAAAATACAGTAATACACGTTGTTCCACAGTGATACGCGGTATTGCACATTATCTCTGATTATTGATGTTTACGTAAGAAGTCACTCAGTTTCATTCAATAATTGTTACAGTAGTTGCTGCATAGTATCTCATATTATTGATTCAATTATTATCACAGAATCATATGCACAATACGCTATATTATTAAATCAATAATTGATACAACACAGTTACTCATATTATTATTAGCATTATTAGTAATGTCTAGAAAGTTCTGTCGAGGAAAGGGGTTAGGTTATTTAATTGCGCGCCAGTAAGGAGGTTTCCTTATCGAAAAGTCCCCTCTTTTTTGGGAACGATCTGGTTGTCAATATTGTGAGTTATAATATTAATTATGAATAATTGTTGAAAGATTAAAAATGTGTTATTTAAAGATAAGTGATTTTTGGTAGATATTTATTCAATTTTTGATATAAATAGAGGGGTTTGTTATAAAGCGTTTGTTGTAAGTTTGGCTTATTATTCCATGGACCCCCATTTGCCAATTTGTTAAACCATCGGTAGAAAGTTATCTCAGTTTAGTTTTATTATTATTATAATAGTAATAAAACAGAAAACTTTTTATATAAAAGAGAAAATTTTTTATAGTATACATAAAGTTATTTGTTTTATTATAATATAAATAGAATATATTATATTATATATAAAGTTTTTATTTTATTAGAATATTTTATTGCATAGTGATGCATAGTAAAATTAAATTTTCGTCGAATTCGTCGTGAACTTTGTCCGTGAAAATTTTTACTGTGTGTCCGTGATTATTTTTAAATAGTGCCCTGTCATTCTCCTATAAATAGGTTGTTTAGTTAAAAAATAAAAATCACACAAGAATCAAATAAATATTCTTCTATAATATTGTGCGTATTTTTTTTTAGTATAAGAATACTTTGAGTATAGCTAATAATGCAAGATTTTCTTAAAAATATCTCTGATATACCAGTCAGATCTGGTCTCCTACTAAGGTAAGGGATATTATTTTTATTCAATATTATATTCGTAAGGAATATTATTTTCTTTCATACTCTATAGTATGTAAGTGATATTATTTTGTTTCATATTCTTAAATCTACACTTACTTTGATAAGTATTGTTTCTATAATCCATGAAATTAGTATAATATCTTTAGTAGTTTGCGCTTTATCTAATATCATTTCAATAGAATATTGGTCTGAACTTTCTTATTAAATTTTAATCTTTTCATTTCGGAGTACTATTCATCCGGGTACTATTTATGTTGAAGTACTATTCATCCGAGTTACTATTCATGTCAGAGTACTATTCATGACGAAATTAGTTTTCTCTTTCTTTGTCCAAATTATCTTTAAAATATGAATCTTAAATATCATTTTTAAATTTTATTCCACAATTTGTGATCATGTTGACAATATGAACATTTTTGAACTCTGGATAAATTAAATTATAAATCTCTAATATTTATCATTGATCTCACTTGATTCATTCTTTATATCATTGTTATCATCTTCATTCTTATATTGTGTTGAAAGTCATCTTTAGCTCGTAGTGCAAAAATAGACTGTTGATTGGTATGATTAAGACTAAAAATTGTGTATTGGTATAATCATGACCTTTAATGTTACAGATACATATTTGTGGTGAAAGTCCTCTTTGGCCCGTAGTGCATAGATGGACAGATTTTTGGCATGATCATAACCACTAGTGATACAAACGATTATCTTTGGCCCGTAGTGCATAGATAATTCGTTGATTGGAAATAATTATTGATTAGTGTTACAAGGATAAAATATTGATGATGAATTTTTAAATCATAGAAGATAGTAGACATCATGCTCTACTTGACTCTTTTAATAGATTGTTATTTCCGCTGCAGTTGTTGATCTAAAACTTGTTGTCTATTATATTCTATCAAATTTTTCTCTGTTGAGTACTAAGAATAATTTATTCTACATTATCTTAGTCATAATATTTTTTACTGTGCTAGTTGAGCTCACCCTTTTCTTTCATTGTTCTCTTCAGGAAATGAGAATATAGCTAGGACTAGACGGGGAATGGAGTGACGGTCCGAGATGGTCACTATAGTAGTCTTCACTATGTTATAAAATAGTGTGACAATAATTGTAATTAATACTTAATTTGAGTATGGATATTGTCGTATTATGTACGGTGCAATATTTATATTCAAACTCACAGTTTATGTGTTGTCGTATTTTGCATGACAATTGTATAAATGAAGTTTGTATTTAGATTCTGTACCATGTATTTTAGCGACTCAAAATGGGTTGTGTAAACCTATTTTGGGGGCGTCACATAATTTATTTATAAAAATAGTTAATCAGTTGACTCAAAATTTTAAAATCTGATTAATAGTCTCATTGTTCGAGAAAAATTAATATATATATATATATATATATATATGTGTGTGTGTGTGTGTGTGTGTGTGTGTGTGTGTGTGTGTGTGTGTGTGTGTGTGTGTGTGTGTGTGTGTGTGTTTAAAGCAATTAGACTCACAATTCAAATGTTGACAAGAGTTGGAATAAGATGTTGTGAAATACTATAATTAAGCAAAGTGAATTTGAAAGAAGCATTTCAATCGCTAATAAATAATTTTTTTACTGATGTATTTTGACAATATTCTAATTTCGCCAGAGTTCTTTAAAAAGAGATAATAATGAATTAGATATAACAAAACACCACAAATACATAGATGTTACTCATAGCAAATCAATTTGTTTCTTTAATAAGTCAATAAATTATTAGACTAATATTGACATTTCTATTTATCTTAACATCTTCCATTTCACCCATCAAAGTTATATGTTGAATACTTGAATGTTTTTAATAAGCTTTATTGTAGGTGTTTCAAGAATAACTTCATTTATATTTTATTTCAAAATTTAGTGTTAGTGTCTTAGTTGGTGAATGTTAGTGCTTGATAAGCTTTTTTTACCTCTTTTCTTTTTGGTCTAATCTGTTTTTTGCGTAGAGCCTATCTTATTTGATAAAATTTTACCCAATTTCTTTTTAGCTCTTTAAAGAAAACAATGAACGATGAACCAAGTCTTTTTAGAAAAAGACTTTCATAACATTTTTACCTTTGCTAGCTTAATTTTTTTTCTTTTTAATTCTTCACTCTCCACCACCACCTACCACCACCACATATCGCCACTCACCGCAACCACTACCCACCACCCACCATTCACCACAAATAACCACCACCACCACCCATATTTTATTATATTTGAAATATTTTATTAGTTATACACTGTGATTTTATTTGTATTAATTATTCAATATTTATTATATTATTGCACTCGCTCTAAGTTTGTATATATTGATTTAAGAATAAAATAATAATGTTATATTAAGACATACTATTCATATTAATTATCAGACAACTTTTTTTTTATATTTAAACTCTATTTTAAAACAGAGTTTTTTAAATAGTTATTTTTTTACATTTAAGCTCTGTTTTAAAAAAGAGTTTCTATTTTATAAATTAAGCTCTTATTACATACTCCCTCTGTTCCTAAATAATTGATGTTTTAGAAGAATGGTTTTGTTCCAAAATATTTGATATTTTAAGAAACCAATATATTTTTATTACATTTTTTCCAATTTTTGCCCTTGTCATTATTAGCTTCATTAATACTCACCTTTAGTATTTTTCACACACTTTCTCTTTTCCAAGGTTGATGTTTCATATTCTTTAAACTATATTCCATTTAACATTACTTCAAGAAATTGAAAAGTTATGGAAATAAATAATTTAATAGGGTATTAATTAAGGGTATATTAGGAATGTTCTAAAATACTACTAAATACTTTCTTAATGTGTGTGTAACGTACTTAAATATCAGTTATTTAGGAACAAAAGAAGTATTTTATCAAACACCACTTACATTTTATTATCGATATTAGAGAAGTTGGTGTGATGAGGGGATGTAGGTGGCTCATGGGCTATGTTGGATAGTGATGCTGCTCTGGTGGTGGTATGTGGCTTGTGCTATTGGATTGGGTTTAGAGCATGAGTTCTAAAATTTTGTGCTATTGGATTGGCTTGTGCTATTGGATTGGGTTTAGAGTATGGGTTTCTCTTGATCAAAAAGTCTAGAAAGTTGACAAGGGATTTGAGTACCCTTTATGCTAATATGCATAATCATTACGCTGGATTCTCAGCCTCTTAAAAGCTTATTACCCCACTTTTATTGAGACAAAGCCCATAAACGCAGTCATTTACTCCCTTATTTGACGTTTTAGAGAGTTATTTTTATGAGTAATATATTTAATAAAATACAACTGATTTTAAATTTTTTACTCACCCTAATAAATTATATTATAAGACCCCAACTTTTTATAAATGAAATTGAATTTTCTCTATTTATTATTTTGAAATAGTAAGAGTTGATTTTATTAATGTGGTTAGTTATGGATAAAATGCGCAAATATTTCAAATAAGCAAGTGGTTATAAAATATTCATTTTTGTCGGTGAATATTCGTTTGGTCGGGGAATATTCTTGCTGTCGGGGAATATTCGTACGACGGCGCAGCCTTGTGTGGGCCCCATAACGGAAAACGATTGGATGAGAAAAACGACAAGTATGAGTTCTTATAAATAACGGCGTAGTTGTTACCGTTAGCACTGTTAGAATACCCGGTGGTTAAAACACAGTAGCACACGGTATTGCACCAATTATTGATTCTTACGTAAGAAGGCACTACTCAAAAATTGTTACAGTAATTACTGTTCAATATTTTATTTTATTGATTCAATAATTGCTACGTTGATATTTTATATTATTGTTGTTTCAATAATTGTCACTACACAGTATTTTTTATTATCAGATCAATATTTTATATTATTTGAATAATATTATTAGATAGCATAATTGGTAAGCTTTCTTAACCCATGTTATGGATTTGAATAAAGACACGTCAAATTTGAGTAATATTTCTGTTGTTAGTAAATTTCTTAATGTATTTTCTGAAGAACTTTTCGGTCTACCCCCAGAACGTGAAGTTGAATTCTTTATTGACCTTGAACCTGGTACAAAGCCCATTTCTAAAACTCCATATCGAATGGCTCCTATTGAACTTCAGGAGTTAAAAGTCCAACTACAGGAGTTGTTGGACATCGATTTCATTCGTCCTAGTACATCTCCTTGTGGTGCTCCTGTTTTATTCATAAAGAAGAAAGACGGGAGTATGCGACTTTGTATTGATTACCGGGAATTGAACCATGTCACCATCAAGAATAAGTATCCGCTACCTCGCATTGATGACCTGTTTGACTAGTTGCAAGGAACACAATTCTTTTTAAAGATCGATCTTCGTTCTGGATATCATCAGCTGAAGATTAGAACTGAGGATATTCTGAAGACTGCCTTCAGAACTCGGTACGGGCATTATGAATTTCTAGTCATGTCTTTTGGATTGACTAATGCTCCTGCGGCTTTCATGGATATGATGAACCGAGTATTCAAGAAATATTTGGATCAGTTCGTTGTTGTCTTTATTGATGACATCCTCATATACTCCAAAAGTCGTGAAGATCATGAGCACCATTTGAAGCTGGTACTCCAAAGGCTTCGTGAAAATAAGCTATATGCCAAGTTAAAGAAATGCGAGTTCTGGCTTGAGAAAGTACCATTCCTTGGGCACGTGGTGTCAAAATATAGAGTATCAATTGACCCAGCGAAGATTGAAGCAATACAAAGTTGGGAGCAACCGAAGTCGGTGACCGAAGTACGTAACTTTCTGGGTTTAGTTGTTTATTATCGGAGATTCGTGGAAGGATTTTCTCGAATCGTTACTCCGTTAACTCAACTGACTCGAAAAGATACAAAATTCGTATGGAGCGAGGAATGCGAGAAGAGTTTTCAAGAGCTTAAGAGGAGACTCATTTCGACACCTGTTCTGACAATACCATCTGGTTCGGATGGATTTGTTACCTACAGCGATGCTTCAGGCAAAGGGTTAGAATGTGTTCTCATGCAACATGGGAAGGTCATAGTCTATGCCTCGCGACAACTCAAAGAATATGAGAGAAATTACCCTACTCGTGATTTAGAGTTGGCAGCAGTAGTTTTCGCGTTGAAAATCTGGAGGCACTATGTATATGGAGAGAAAGTGGAGATATATTCAGACCATAAAAGCCTCAAATATTTCTTCACCCAAAAGGAACTCAACATGCAGCAACGACGTTGGCTCGAGCTGTTGAAAGACTACGACCATACCATGCAATACCATCCTAAAAAAGCGAACGTGGTAGCTGACGCATTAAGTAGAAGATCATACGCAGGAACGAGTGCGATGTTATTAACACAAAGACCCATTTTGTGTGATTTGCAAAAGATGAAGATAGAATTCAAGACTCCAGGGACCCATGCGATGATGTCAAGTATACGCATAGAACCAACTTTAATCGATAAAGTTAAAGTTACTCAAGCTACAGACCCGAAGCTGATGCGTATGAAGAAGAAAGTGCAAGAAGGTGCTATTCCAGAAGCAAAAGTCGATGAATAAGGAATACTTCGAGTCAACTCCAGACTTTGTGTTCCTAACGATTCTGACTTGAAACATAGAATCATGATGGAAGCACACACCACACCGTTTGTAATTCACCGTGGAAGTACCAAAATGTATCGTGATCGTCGACATACATTTTGGTGGAGCAATAAAAAGAGAGAGATCGCGAAGTTTATCTTGAGATGTTTAACTTGTCAACGTGTAAAGGCGGAGCATCAAGTGCCAAAGGGTCCATTGCAACCACTTGAGATTCTGAAATGGAAGTGGGAACACGTTACCATAGATTTCGTTACGGGTCTTCCCAAGGTTTCTCAAGGCATAGATGCGATTTGGGTTATTGTTGATAGATTAACCAAGTCTGCTCATTTCTTGCCGATACGGGAGACTTATTGTAAGACCCCAACTTATTATTAATGAAATTAAATTTTCTCTATTTATTATTTTGAAATAGTAAGGGTTGATTTGATTAATGTGGTTAGTTATGGGTAAAATGCGCAAATATTTTAAATAACCAAGTGGTTATAAAATATTTATTTTTATCGGAAAATATTCGTTTGGTCGTGGAATATTCTTACTGTCGGGGAATATTCGTACGACGGCGCAGCCTTGTGTGGGCCCCATAACGGAAAGTGATTGGATGAAGAAAACGACAACTATAAGTTGTTTATAAATAACGACGTAGTTGTTACCGTTAATACTGTTGGAATACCCGGTGGTTAAAATACAGTAATACATGTTGTTGCACAGTAGCACACGGTATTGCACCAATTATTGATTCTTACGTAAGAAGACACTACTCAATAATTGTTACAGTAATTACTGTTCAGTATTTTATTTTATTGATTCAATAATTGTTGCGTTGCTATTTTATATTACTGTCGTTTTAAAAATTGTCACTACACAGTATTTTCTATTATCGGAGCAATAATTCATATTATCTGAATAATATTATTAGATAACATTATTGGCAATGTCTAGAAAATTCTGTCTAAGGAGAGGTTTGGTCATCTAATTGCGCGCCAGTAAGGAGAAATCCTTATTGGAAAGCCCCCTCTTTCTTGGGAACTGTCTAGTTGTCAGTATTGTGATTCTGTAATATTATTTGTGAATAATTAATTATTAATTTATATGATGAGGAAAATATTCATTTTATGTGGATATAGATGAAGAAAATTTTTAAAGTGACAATTGTTGAAAATCAATATTTTATCTTTTCTGATAAAATAATATTTTATTATATTATTCTAATATAATAATGATGATATTTTTATAATGAATATGGGATATATGAGTATATGAGGAGGAATAGTATTTTTATTGTAATAAATATTAAAAACATGTTAAACATGTCGGTGGACCCCATTTCTTGACTGAAATTTGATTATAGCTTATAAAATCGCCCGTTTGTAGATTTCGATCAATTTCTGTTTAGAATTTAGAAAAACTTTCTTTTGCAAAGTTGTAGATAATAAAATTTTCTATGAAAAAGACATAAGGTTCAAATTTTTCTGATAAAAGGGCTATTTATTATGAATTATTGAAGCTCCGAAGTTCCGAAATAATTGATTTTTGAAAGTTTTAATTAGTTTTAATATGAAAAACGTTTTTGGTCATTATTGTGGGTCTTGCATGTGATGTAAATGGCTGAATTCAGATCTAAGAAAGTGGGCGTAAGAAATTTGATTATATATATTAATATTATATTAAATTTTCTACTTTGGTGTTCTAAGCATTTTCCTATAAATAGGGTGCTTAGGTTAGAATTGAAAATCACACCAGAAACTAAAGTTTTTTTCTCTCTTTCTCTCTCGATATATTGAGCGCATTCTTGTGAGTATTTTGATACTTTGAGTGTTGTAATATGGTGCAAGTTCCCTTCAACACTATATTCAGTATTCCAGCCAGAAGTACTATTCTTTCGAGTTGAGGGATACTATTTTTTTTAAAATGATATTATTTCTTCTAATATCATTATGCCGGAATATTGATAAGATTTTTCTTGTGAAATTCTTATCTTTTAGTGTCGGGGTTACTATTCACGTATACGACACTATTCACGTATATGGTACTATTCACGAATACGGCACTATTCACAGAAAAATTAAATTATTTTTTTTATCCAAAATATCTATTATGGATACTAGCTATGATTGTATCCATGTTTTGATCATTCTTGAATTTTACTCCACTATGATTATTTATGAGGTATTTTTGGACATGGATAAATCGAAATACGAATCCTTAATATTTATTATTTTGTTTCACTGGATTCGTTTCCTTTAAAATATTTTTCATCATCCTCAGTCCTAAATGATGATATTACTGAATATCTTTGGCCTGTAGTGCAAAGGCGAATGATTTCTGATGAATATCTTTGGCCCGCAGTGCAAAGATGAATAGGTGTGTAGATGAATATGACCAACTGAAGAATATCTTTGACCTGTAGTGCAAAGATGAATATGTGATTTCAGATATATATTGATTGATGTTACAAGGATAAAATATCGACGATAAACTTTTAAATTCAAAGATAGAAGATAGTAGATTTCATTCTCTACTTAACTCTTCTAATGAATTATTATTTTCGCTGCGAATATTGATCTGAAACTTGTTATCTATTGTATTCTATTAGATTTTTCCCTGTTGAAGACTAACGATAATTTGTTCTATATTATCTTAGTCATAATATTTTTTACTGGGCTAGTTGAGCTCACCCTTTTCCTTTTTGTTCTATTTTTCTTCTCAGGAGGCGAGAATGTAGCGAGTACTAGTCGGGATGTGGAATGATGGTTCTAGAAGTTATTTTAGTAGTCCTCACTATTTTGTAAAATAGTGTATCAATAATTGTAATGAGGACTTATTTGAGTGTGGATATTGTCTAGATGACAATATTTATATTTTAAACTCACAGTTTTTATGTTGTATTAATAAAGTTGTAGTTGTTTCTGTACTATGTATTTTGACAACTCAGAGTGGGTGTTGTATACCTATTTTGGGGGTGTCACACTTGGTATCAGAGCTTAGGAATATGATATCTGGCGGAGATCGGGGAATAGAACTAGGAGGGGAGAGACGAGTAAATCCTTCGCTATTGTGTCCTACCTAAGCTTATTTGTTGATCGGTCATAATATAGGGGTATTATGTGATTTATTAATTTGTTTAATTAACCCTTATTTTAAGGCAGTATTTAAGAATGACAACTGAGAATATTGACAGTGGAGTAAATGAAACCATGGAGACGCCTGTACTCACCAACGAGGAGAACGTGCAACAGGCTGGCAATGTTCCTCCTGTGAACAACACCACTGAGCAGATGATGAACGATGAGATGTTTAGAAGCTTTTTGCAGTTCATGCAAAATCAAACGAGGGAGATTCGTGTTCAAAATACAGGAGGAAATGATAGCAATTCACGGTTTGTCACAGCCAAGCAGTTCAAGGAGTTGGGGCCACCAGAATTCTAGAGAAAGCTGGATCCGATTAAGGCGGAGACGTGGGTCAAACAAATTACCAAGATATTCGATATCTTGGGGTGCACGAAGGAACAGAAGGTTCCATTCGCCACCTTTATGTTCCGTAATGAGGCAGATTACTGGTGAAAATCTGTGAAGCATACCCATCCAGCCGCACTTAGCATGTCTTGGGAAACGTTTCAGAAAATGTTTAATGACAAGTACTTTCCTGAAAGTATTCGTCATATGAAGGAGATAGAGTTTATTAGACTGGAGCAGAATAACATGACGGTGTCCCAATACGAGGCGAAATTTACAGAGTTGTCCAGGTTTGCACCTCATTTGGTGGAGAATGAGAAACGTATGACGCGAATGTTTCTGAGAAGTTTGAAACCCGGCATACGTCAATATCTCATTTCACATAAATTTTCTCTCTATTCAGATGTTGTCAACAGGGTTCAATTATTAAAGCGAGATAACGAGTACGTTCAACCGAGGGACCACAACCAGGATCATACTGGTGACAACAGTCATCAGAACAACGATGACCAGCGGAGAAAGAAAAATACGGACAAGAGCGGCAACCACTCTGGTGGTAATCATGGCCATGAGAATAGAAGAAGCGAGTCGGGAGGAGATTTTAAAAAGAAGAGATTCAACAATGACAATACGAAGACGTCAGCACTAGCAGCAACTGGTTCCAAAGGAGGAGAACGACAATCGGTTATATGCTATAAGTGCGGAAAAGAAGGTCATATCAGCCCAAACTTCCCACAACAGTTTAAGATATGTTATAATTGTAGAAAGGAAGGACATATCGCTCGAGATTGCACTGTAGCGAAACCAAGTCCAGCGGGGATGGTGACTCAAAAGGCTATCCCAGAAAAGTCAAAGTCAACAGTTTCTGGAAGAGCGTTTGTCGTGACTGGTCAACATGCAAGGAACCCAAACGAGGTGATCACGGGTAAGCTAATCATAAATTCATGCGAAGTTTATACCTTACTAGATACTGGTGCTACCCTTTCATTTATCTCTCCTGCTTGTGCTCAACGTTTAAACTTGACACCTGAGAAATTGGACTTTGACTTATCAGTTGAAACTCCGTTAGGAGAAACTTTCATCACATCCACTGTTTATAAATCTTGTTTGATCCAAGTTGGCACCATCACCTTACCTGTTGACCTTATCTCTTTAAAGATACTTGCATTTGACGTGATTTTAAGGATTGATTGGTTAACTACTCATCATGCTAAAATTAATTATTTTCGTAAGGTTGTTAGTTTTCATATTCCTAACCAACCTGTTGTGCGAATTCAAGCAACTAAGCCATTAAAATCAATCAATGTAATATCAAGTCATAAAACTATTCGTTTATTAAAAAATAGATGTCAAACTTTCTTAGCCCATGTTATATATTTGAATAAAGACACGTCATATTTGAATAATATTCCTGTTGTTATTGACTTTCCTGACGTATTTCCTGAAGAACTTCCCGGTCTACCCCCGGAACGTGAAGTTGAATTCTTTATTGATCTTGAACCTGGTACAAAGCCCATTTCTAAAACCCCATATCGAATGGCTCCTATTTAACTTCAGGAGTTAAAAGTCCAATTATAGGAGTTGTTGGACATCGGTTTCATTCGTCCTAGTACATCTCCTTGGGGTGCTCCTGTTTTATTTATAAAAAAGAAAGACGGGAGTATGCGACTTTATATTGACTACCGAGAATTGAACCATGTCACCATCAAGAATAGGTATCCGCTACCTCGTATTGATGACATGTTTGACCAGTTACAAGGAGCACAATTCTTTTCAAAAATCGATCTTCGTTCTGGATATCATCAGCTGAAGATTAGAACTGAGAATATTCCAAAGACTGCTTTTAGAACTCGGTACGGGCATTATGAATTCTTATTTATGTCTTTTGGATTGACTAATGCTCCTGCGGCTTTCATGGAAATGATGAACCGAGTATTCAAGAAATATTTGGATCAGTTCGTTGTTGTCTTTATTGATGACATCCTCATATATTCCAAAAGTCGTGAAGATCATGAGCACCATTTGAAGCTGGTACTCCAAAGGCTTCGTGAAAATAAGTTATATGCTAAGTTGAAGAAATGCGAGTTCTGGCTTGAGGAATTAGCATTTCTTGGGCACGTGGTGTCAAAACATGGAGTATCTGTTGACCCGGCGAAGATTGAAGCAATACAACGTTGTGAGCAACCGAAGTCGGTGACCGAAGTACGTATCTTTCTGGGCTTAGCTGGTTATTATCGGAGATTCGTGAAAGGATTTTCTCGAATCGCTACTCCATTAACTCAGCTGACTTGGAAAGATATCAAATTCGTATAGAGCGAGGAATGCGAGAAGGGTTTCCAAGAGTTTAAGAGGAAAATCATTTCGGCACCTGTTTTGACCATACCATCTGGTTCGGATGGATTTGTTATTTACAACGATGCTTCAGGTAAAGGGCTAGGATGTGTTCTTATGTAACGTGGAAAAGTTATAGCCTATGCCTCGCGACAACTTAAAGAATATGAGAGGAATTATCCTACTCATGATCTAGAGTTGGCAGCAGACATTTTCGCGCTAAAGATATGGAGGCACTATCTATATGGGGAGAAAGTGGAGATATATTCAGACCATAAAAGCCTCAAATATTTCTTCACTCAAAAAGAACTCAACATGAGACAACGACGTTGGCTCGAGCTGTGGAAAGACTACGACCATACCATTCAATACTATCCTAAAAAAGCAAACGTGGTAGCCGACGCATTGAGTAGAAGATCATACGCGGGAACGAGTGCGATGTTGTCAACACAAAGGCCCATTTGGTGTAATTTATAAAAGATGAAGATAGAAGTCAAGATTCTGGGGACCCATGCAATGATGTCAAGTATACGTATAGAACCAACTTTAATCAAAAAGTTAAAGTTGCTCAAGCCACAGACCTGGAGCTGATGCGTATGAAGAAGAAAGTGCAAGAAGGTGCTATTCCAGTAGCAAGAATCGGTGAAGAAGGAATACTTAGAGTCCACTCCAGACTTTGTGTTCCTAATAATTCTGATTTGAAGTACAAGATCATAATGGAGGCACACAATACACCATTTATAATCCATCCTGGAAGTACCAAAATGTATCATGATCTTCGACATACATTTTGGTGGAACAATATGAAGAGAGAGATTACAAAGTTTATCTCGAGGTGTTTGACTTGTCAACGTGTAAAGGCGGAGCATCAAGTGCCTAAGGGCTCATTGCAACCACTAGAGATTCCGAAATAGAAGTGGAAACACATTACCATGGATTTTGTTATGGGTCTTTCCACGGTTTCTCAAGGCATAAATGTTATTTGGGTTATTGTTGATAGATTAATCAAGTTTGCTCATTTCTTGCCGATACGGGAGACTTATTCCCTTGAACGTCTTGCTCGTATATACGTAGATGAGATTGTGAGATTGCATGGCATGCCAGTATCCATAGTTTCGGATCGTGACCCAAGATTCACTTCAAGATTTTGGGTTAGCTTGCAAAAAGCTATGGGCACAGATTTACGATTCAGTTCAGCATACCATCCTCAAACGGACGGACAATCAGAGAGAACTATTCAAACTCTTGATGTGAAACCCCATATTTTATGAATAAAAATTTAATTTTTTTCGAAATATTTTTTAAAATATTATGGTGTGAATTTGAGATAATGTTATATTTGTGGGTAATATTTATAAATTTTACAAAGTATGCAAGTTGTTGTATTATATTTGATTGGTCGGGGAATATTATTTTTGTCAGAGAATATTCGTACGACGGCACAATTATTGGTGGACCCCACAACGGAATTATTGTCGGATTGAGAAAACGACAAAAATATTTTATTAAAAATAACGGCGGAAGTTTTACCGTTGATACTGTTGAACTACTCGGTAGTAAAAGTACAGTAATACGTGTGGTTGCATAGTAATACACGGTATTGATTATTAATGCTTATGTAAGAAGTCACTCAGTTTGATTGAATTATTGTCAGTTAATAATATGAATTATTTAGTGATAATGAAGTTTTATTTTATTCGTATTATTAACGTAATAAAACAGAAACATCTTTTTATATAAAACAGAATACTTTATTAAAATTATTCTATAAATAGAATATATTATATTTTATTTAAAAGATTTTTCTTTAAATATGGACCGTCAGATTAAAGTAATCAATCTGGACCGTTCATGGATTAGTTACTATGCATTCTATTTTTCTATAAATAGCAGCTCATTCCTTCATTATTTCTTACGAATTCACTGAACTCTAGAGAGAGAAACTATAGAGAGAGAAAAGAAAAGTATTCTGCTACTTAACTACTTCCTTATTTCAGTTCTTCTTTAAAACGGTAAGGGGTGTTATTCTTTCTTATTCATGAAGAGAACTGTTGTTATTCCATTTCTTATTATTCTGTTGGAATAACCTGTATACGCGGTCTACCCTATACTTGGTGACATTCTTCTATTATTCTTTTAGAACATCCTGTCTGTGTGTTTTACACCGGACCTGGTTCCGTCTGGTTATTATTCTGTCAGAATATCATGTCTGTGCGTTTACGTCGGACCTGGTTCCATTATTTATTATTCTGTTGGAATAACCTGTCTGTGCAGTCTATCGCATGTCGGGTGATTTCTTTTGTTATTCCATTCTTTATTATACTCAGTTGGTTAAGTTTTGACTTCTATACTCCATGAAATTTGTGAAATATCCTTGATAATTGCGTTTCATCCAGTATCTTTTCATGAAAATATTCTTCTAAGTATTCTTGAATTTTACTCCACAAAGCAGTATCATGTTGACAATTTGGACGTTGTTAATTCTTGGATAAATTAATTCTTGAACTTGTTTTATTGAATTCTTATATCATTGTCATCATCCTCATGTTTATAAAATGTTAAAAGTCATATGTGGCCTGTAGTGCATAGATGGACTTGGTATGATTATGACCAGGGATTATTCGGTATAATAATGACCGTAATGTTACAAATGATATGGTAAAAGTCCTCATTGGCCTGTAGTGCGTTGATGGACAGTTGTTGGCATGATCATGACCATTAATGAATACACGAATATCCTTGGCCGTAGTGCAGGGGTGATTCGATAATGTGGATTATTTTATTAAGCTGAGTCCCAGCGATAACAGTGTTGAAAAACCTTTTAAATCATAAAAGATAGTAGAGTGTATTTTCTACTTGACTCTTTTAATGGATTGCTTATTCCGCTACAGTTAAACTTGATGTCTATTATATTTTATCAGTTTAACATTGTTGAAGACTAATTATAATTTATTCTGCATTATCTTAGTCATAATATTTCTTACTCGGCTAGTTGAGCTCACCCTTTCTTTCACTGTTCTCTTCAGGAAATGAGAATATAGTTGGGACGAGTCGGGAAACGGAGTGACGGACCAGATGATAACATTAGTAGTCCTCACTATTCTATGTAATAGTGTGATAATAATTATAATGAGGACTCCTTTTGAGTATGAATACTCTCTAGAAGACAATATTTGTATTCAAACTCACAGTTTATGTTCTGTCGTATTGTGCACGACAGTTGTATTTGAATTCTGTACCATGTATCTGGCGACTCAAGATGGGTGATGTATACCTAATTTTGGGAGTCACAGTTGGTATCAGAGCTTAGGGATATGATCCCTGGCTAGGATGTGAGAATAGAACTAGGAGGGGAGAGACGGAGAATTCCTTCGCTAGTATGACCTACCTAAGCTTACTTGTTATTTAATTGGTCGGTCAGAGTATAGAGATAATATGTGATATGTTAATTAACCCTTATTTTGTAACAGTATTTGAAAATGGCATCTGAAAATGTTGAGATAAGCAATGGAGCACAGGAGACCGTTGAGTCTCCACATATCAATTATCAGGACAATGTGCAACAGGATGACGATAATCCTCTTGTAAACAACAACACTGATCAATTGACGAACGACGATACGTTTAAGAGCTTTTTAGAATTTATGCAACATCAGGCGAAGGCAGCTCCTGTTCATAATACAGGAGGAAACAATTTCAACCCACGGTTGGTCACCACTAAGCAATTCAAGGAGCTGGGACCACCGAAATTTTTGGGAAAGCCAGAACCACTTAAGGCAGAGACATGGTTAAAGCAGATCACCAAGATATTTTATGTCTTGAGATGCTTCGAGGAGCAAAAGGTTCCCTTTGCCACCTTTATGTTGCGTGAAGAGGCAGATCACTGGTGGGATTCTGTAAAACGTACCCAGCCTGTCGCACTCAAGATGTCTTGGGAGAAGTTCCAAGAGTTGTTCAATGACAAGTACTATCCCGAAAGCATTCGTCACATGAAGGAGGTGGAATTTATCAAGTTGGAGCAAAACATCATGACCGTGTCGCAGTACGAAGCCAAGTTTGCCGAGTTGTCCCGATTTGCGTCCCACTTAGTTGATAATGAAGAAAGAATGACGCGGATGTTTTTAAGAGGTTTGAAACCGGAGATACGTCAATATCTTATTTCTCATAAACTGTGTTTGTATTCAGATGTTGTTAATATGGCTCAGTTAGTAGAGCGCGATAACGAGTCAGCGCAACCAAAAGAGAGCAATCGACAAAATGATAATACTAGTGATAACAGTCATCAAAGCGGTGACAATAAGCATGGAGGGAATCAACATGCCAGAAATGGTAACCACTTCAGTGGTAATCATGGCCAAAACAATAAGAATGGACATTTCAAGAAGAGAAGGTTCAACAATGACGTGAAGACGTAGGTACCAGCACCCGTTTCAAAGGAAGAAGAACGACCACCGGTCGTATGTTTCAAATACGAACAGGAGGGACACATCCGTCCAAACTGTACGCAGCAATCCAAAGCGTGTTTTAATTGCGGAAGAGAAGGTCACCTAGCTCGATTTTGTTGTATAGTGAAGTCAAGTCCAGTTGGGATAGTGATGCCAAAGGATGTCCCTGACAAGCCAAAGCCGGGAGTTTAAGAGAGAGCGTTTTTTTTTTCGTAACGAGGAACCTGAATAAAATTATCACGGGTATGTTAGTCATAAACTCTTGCGAAGTCTATACCGTGTTAGATATAGGTTCTACTCACTCTTTTATTTCTCCTAGTTGTGTTCAATGTTTGAACTTAACTCTGGAGAAGCTAGATTTTGATATATTTGTTTAAACTCAGTTGGGAGAAACCTTCGTTACCTCCACTATTTATAAATCTTGTTAAAATCAACACTTTCACGTTACCTGTCGATCTTATCTCTTTAAAAATACTTGCGTTGATGTGATTTTTGGAAACGATTGGTTAACTGCTCATCATATTTTTCGTAAGGTTGTTAGCTTTCATATTCCTAACCAACCTATTATGTGAATTCAAGTAACCATACCACTAAAGTCAATCATTGTCATATCAAGCCATAAGTAAAGATCCCCGTTCCTTTCGTTGCTGACTTCCTGGTGTGGAATGCACCGAAGCCAGACTTTCCGTAAGAGACGTTATAAATGATGATGGCAAGTTGATAGGTATCAATGTGACGTGCTATCCAAGTCTTGGATGAGAGTCACAGTTTTGAATGATATTTCTATTGTTAATAAATTTCCTGACGTATTCTTGAAGACTTCTTGGCCTACCTTAGAGCGTGAAATCGAATTTTATATTGACCCCAGTACAAAACCCATTTCTTAAACCCTCAAATATTTCTTTACTTAAAACGAGCGTAACATGCGCCAAAGACATTGGCTCGAGCTGTTAAAGATTACGATCGTACCATTCAATATCATCGTGGAAGTACGAACGTGGTAGCTGACGCGTTGAGTAGAAGATCGTATGCGGTTACAAGTGTGAATATACGAACCCACGTGAAGATAACAAATATATGAGTAGAATCGACTTTAATCGATAAAGTTAAAGCCGCTCATGCTACATACTCAGAGCTGATGAATGTGAAGAAGAAGGTTCAAGAAGGCGTTATCTCAACCCTCGATTTAATTGACCCATTTAAAATTCTTGATCGAGTAGGAACTATGGCTTATAGACTCGTTTTACCGCCAAATATGTCGCGTGTTCATAACATTTTTTAACGTATTGATGTTACATAAATATGTGGACGACCCGAACCACATTATTGATTTAGAACCGGACGAGATAGCGGATAATTTAACGTATGAAGATGTACTTGTTAAAATCCTGGAATGCATTCAACACTCAAAGGTTATACCTCAAGAGTTAGAATTTGAAGTGAAGTCAATGTATCCTCATTTGTTCGGCATACTAGGTACGTACGTAAATTTCGAGGGCGAAATTTCATAAGGAGGGGAGATTGTGAAACCCCAGATTTTATGAATAAAGATTTAATTTTTTTCGAAATATTTTTTTAAATATTATGGTGTGAATTTGAGATAATGTTATATTTGTGGGTAATATTTATAAATTTTGTAAAGTATGCAAGTTGTTGTATTATATTTGATTGGTCGGGAAATATTATTTTTGTCGGAGAATATTCGTACGACGGCACAATTATTGGTGGACCCCACAACGGAATTATTGTCGGATTGAGAAAACGACAAAAATATTTTATTAAAAATAACGGCGGAAGTTTTACCGTTGATACTGTTGATCTACTCGGTAGTAAAAGTACAGTAATACGTGTGGTTGCATAGTAACACACGGTATTGATTATTAATGCTTATGTAAGAAGTCACTCAATTTGATTCAATTATTGTCAGTTAATAATATGAATTATTTAGCGATAATGAAGTTTTGTTTTATTCGCATTATTAATGTAATAAAACAGAAACATCTTTTTATATAAAACAGAATAATTTATTATAGTTATTCTATAAATAGAATATATTATATTTTATTTAAAAGATTTTTCTTTAAATATGGACCGTCAGATTAAAGTAATCAATCTGGACCGTTCATGGATTAGTTACTATGCATTCTATTTTTCTATAAATAGCAGCTCATTCCTTCATTATTTCTTACGAATTCACTGAACTCTAGAGAGAGAAACTATAGAGAGAGAAAAGAAAAGTATTCTGCTACTTAACTACTTCCTTATTTCAGTTCTTCTTTAAAACGGTAAGGGGTGTTATTCTTTCTTATTCATGAAGAGAACTGTTGTTATTCCATTTCTTATTATTCTGTTGGAATAACCTGTATACGCGGTCTACCCTATACTTGGTGACATTCTTCTATTATTCTGTTGGAACATCCTGTCTGTGTGTTTTACACCGAACCTGGTTCCGTCTGGTTATTATTCTGTTGGAATATCCTGTCTGTGTATTTTACACCGGACCTGGTTCTATTATTTATTATTCTGTCGGAATATCCTATCTGTGCGTTTACGCCGGACCTGGTTCCATTATTTATTATTCTGTTGGAATAACCTGTCTGTGCGGTCTATCGTATACCGGGTGATTTCTTTTGTTATTCCATTCTTTATTATACTCAGTTGGTTAAGTTTTGACTTCTATACTCCATGAAATTTGTGGAATATCCTTGATAATTGCGTTTCATCCAGTATCTTTTCATGAAAATATTCTTCTAAGTATTCTTGAATTTTACTCCACAAAGCAGTATCATGTTGACAATTTGGACGTTGTTAATTCTTGGATAAATTAATTCTTGAACTTGTTTTATTGAATTCTTATATCATTGTCATCATCCTCATGTTTATAAAATGTTGAAAGTCATATGTGGCCTGTAGTGCATAGATGGACTTGGTATGATTATGACCAGGGATTATTCGGTATAATAATGACCGTAATGTTACAAATGATATGGTAAAAGTCCTCATTGGCCTGTAGTGCGTTGATGGACAGTTGTTGGCATGATCATGACCATTAATGAATACACGAATATCCTTGGCCGTAGTGCAGGGGTGATTCGATAATGTGGATTATTTTATTAAGCTGAGTCCCAGCGATAACAGTGTTGAAAAACCTTTTAAATCATAAAAGATAGTAGAGTGTATTTTCTACTTGACTCTTTTAATGGATTGCTTATTCCGCTACAGTTAAACTTGATGTCTATTATATTTTATCAGTTTAACATTGTTGAAGACTAATTATAATTTATTCTGCATTATCTTAGTCATAATATTTCTTACTCGGCTAGTTGAGCTCACCCTTTCTTTCACTGTTCTCTTCAGGAAATGAGAATATAGTTGGGACGAGTCGGGAAACGGAGTGACGGACCAGATGATAACATTAGTAGTCCTCACTATTCTATGTAATAGTGTGATAATAATTATAATGAGGACTCCTTTTGAGTATGAATACTCTCTAGAAGACAATATTTGTATTCAAACTCACAGTTTATGTTCTGTCGTATTGTGCACGACAGTTGTATTTGAATTCTGTACCATGTATCTGGCGACTCAAGATGGGTGATGTATACCTAATTTTGGGAGTCACAGTTGGTATCAGAGCTTAGGGATATGATCCCTGGCTAGGATGTGAGAATAGAACTAGGAGGGGAGAGACGGAGAATTCCTTCGCTAGTATGACCTACCTAAGCTTACTTGTTATTTAATTGGTCGGTCAGAGTATAGAGATAATATGTGATATGTTAATTAACCCTTATTTTGTAACAGTATTTGAAAATGGCATCTGAAAATGTTGAGATAAGCAATGGAGCACAGGAGACCGTTGAGTCTCCACATATCAATTATCAGGACAATGTGCAACAGGATGACGATAATCCTCTTGTAAACAACAACACTGATCAATTGACGAACGACGATACGTTTAAGAGCTTTTTAGAATTTATGCAACATCAGGCGAAGGCAGCTCCTGTTCATAATACAGGAGGAAACAATTTCAACCCACGGTTGGTCACCACTAAGCAATTCAAGGAGCTGGGACCACCGAAATTTTTGGGAAAGCCAGAACCACTTAAGGCAGAGACATGGTTAAAGTAGATCACCAAGATATTTTATGTCTTGAGATGCTTCGAGGAGCAAAAGGTTCCCTTTGCCACCTTTATGTTGCGTGAAGAGGCAGATCACTGGTGGGATTCTGTAAAACGTACCCAGCCTGTCGCACTCAAGATGTCTTGGGAGAAGTTCCAAGAGTTGTTCAATGACAAGTACTATCCCGAAAGCATTCGTCACATGAAGGAGGTGGAATTTATCAAGTTGGAGCAAAACATCATGACCGTGTCGCAGTACGAAGCCAAGTTTGCCGAGTTGTCCCGATTTGCGTCCCACTTAGTTGATAATGAAGAAAGAATGACGCGGATGTTTTTAAGAGGTTTGAAACCGGAGATACGTCAATATCTTATTTCTCATAAACTGTGTTTGTATTCAGATGTTGTTAATATGGCTCAGTTAGTAGAGCGCGATAACGAGTCAGCGCAACCAAAAGAGAGCAATCGACAAAATGATAATACTAGTGATAACAGTCATCAAAGCGGTGACAATAAGCATGGAGGGAATCAACATGCCAGAAATGGTAACCACTTCAGTGGTAATCATGGCCAAAACAATAAGAATGGACATTTCAAGAAGAGAAGGTTCAACAATGACGTGAAGATGTAGGTACCAGCACCCGTTTCAAAGGAAGAAGAACGACCACCGGTCGTATGTTTCAAATACGAACAGGAGGGACACATCCGTCCAAACTGTACGCAGCAATCCAAAGCGTGTTTTAATTGCGGAAGAGAAGGTCACCTAGCTCGATTTTGTTGTATAGTGAAGTCAAGTCCAGTTGGGATAGTGATGCCAAAGGATGTCCCTGACAAGCCAAAGCCGGGAGTTTAAGAGAGAGCGTTTTTTTTTCGTGACGAGGAACCTGAATAAAATTATCACGGGTATGTTAGTCATAAACTCTTGCGAAGTCTATACCGTGTTAGATATAGGTTCTACTCACTCTTTTATTTCTCCTAGTTGTGTTCAATGTTTGAACTTAACTCTGGAGAAGCTAGATTTTGATATATTTGTTTAAACTCAGTTGGGAGAAACCTTCGTTACCTCCACTATTTATAAATCTTGTTAAAATCAACACTTTCACGTTACCTGTCGATCTTATCTCTTTAAAAATACTTGCGTTGATGTGATTTTTGGAAACGATTGGTTAACTGCTCATCATATTTTTCGTAAGGTTGTTAGCTTTCATATTCCTAACCAACCTATTATGTGAATTCAAGTAACCATACCACTAAAGTCAATCATTGTCATATCAAGCCATAAGTAAAGATCCCCGTTCCTTTCGTTGCTGACTTCCTGGTGTGGAATGCACCGAAGCCAGACTTTCCGTAAGAGACGTTATAAATGATGATGGCAAGTTGATAGGTATCAATGTGACGTGCTATCCAAGTCTTGGATGAGAGTCACAGTTTTGAATGATATTTCTATTGTTAATAAATTTCCTGACGTATTCTTGAAGACTTCTTGGCCTACCTTAGAGCGTGAAATCGAATTTTATATTGACCCCAGTACAAAACCCATTTCTTAAACCCTCAAATATTTCTTTACTTAAAACGAGCGTAACATGCGCCAAAGACATTGGCTCGAGCTGTTAAAGATTACGATCGTACCATTCAATATCATCGTGGAAGTACGAACGTGGTAGCTGACGCGTTGAGTAGAAGATCGTATGCGGTTACAAGTGTGAATATACGAACCCACGTGAAGATAACAAATATATGAGTAGAATCGACTTTAATCGATAAAGTTAAAGCCGCTCATGCTACATACTCAGAGCTGATGAATGTGAAGAAGAAGGTTCAAGAAGGCGTTATCTCAACCCTCGATTTAATTGACCCATTTAAAATTCTTGATCGAGTAGGAACTATGGCTTATAGACTCGTTTTACCGCCAAATATGTCGCGTGTTCATAACATTTTTTAACGTATTGATGTTACATAAATATGTGGACGACCCGAACCACATTATTGATTTAGAACCGGACGAGATAGCGGATAATTTAACGTATGAAGATGTACTTGTTAAAATCCTGGAATGCATTCAACACTCAAAGGTTATACCTCAAGAGTTAGAATTTGAAGTGAAGTCAATGTATCCTCATTTGTTCGGCATACTAGGTACGTACGTAAATTTCGAGGGCGAAATTTCATAAGGAGGGGAGATTGTGAAACCCCAGATTTTATGAATAAAGATTTAATTTTTTTCGAAATATTTTTTTAAATATTATGGTGTGAATTTGAGATAATGTTATATTTGTGGGTAATATTTATAAATTTTGTAAAGTATGCAAGTTGTTGTATTATATTTGATTGGTCGGGAAATATTATTTTTGTCGGAGAATATTCGTACGACGGCACAATTATTGGTGGACCCCACAACGGAATTATTGTCGGATTGAGAAAACGACAAAAATATTTTATTAAAAATAACGGCGGAAGTTTTACCGTTGATACTGTTGATCTACTCGGTAGTAAAAGTACAGTAATACGTGTGGTTGCATAGTAACACACGGTATTGATTATTAATGCTTATGTAAGAAGTCACTCAATTTGATTCAATTATTGTCAGTTAATAATATGAATTATTTAGCGATAATGAAGTTTTGTTTTATTCGCATTATTAATGTAATAAAACAGAAACATCTTTTTATATAAAACAGAATAATTTATTATAGTTATTCTATAAATAGAATATATTATATTTTATTTAAAAGATTTTTCTTTAAATATGGACCGTCAGATTAAAGTAATCAATCTGGACCGTTCATGGATTAGTTACTATGCATTCTATTTTTCTATAAATAGCAGCTCATTCCTTCATTATTTCTTACGAATTCACTGAACTCTAGAGAGAGAAACTATAGAGAGAGAAAAGAAAAGTATTCTGCTACTTAACTACTTCCTTATTTCAGTTCTTCTTTAAAACGGTAAGGGGTGTTATTCTTTCTTATTCATGAAGAGAACTGTTGTTATTCCATTTCTTATTATTCTGTTGGAATAACCTGTATACGCGGTCTACCCTATACTTGGTGACATTCTTCTATTATTCTGTTGGAACATCCTGTCTGTGTGTTTTACACCGAACCTGGTTCCGTCTGGTTATTATTCTGTTGGAATATCCTGTCTGTGTATTTTACACCGGACCTGGTTCTATTATTTATTATTCTGTCGGAATATCCTATCTGTGCGTTTACGCCGGACCTGGTTCCATTATTTATTATTCTGTTGGAATAACCTGTCTGTGCGGTCTATCGTATACCGGGTGATTTCTTTTGTTATTCCATTCTTTATTATACTCAGTTGGTTAAGTTTTGACTTCTATACTCCATGAAATTTGTGGAATATCCTTGATAATTGCGTTTCATCCAGTATCTTTTCATGAAAATATTCTTCTAAGTATTCTTGAATTTTACTCCACAAAGCAGTATCATGTTGACAATTTGGACGTTGTTAATTCTTGGATAAATTAATTCTTGAACTTGTTTTATTGAATTCTTATATCATTGTCATCATCCTCATGTTTATAAAATGTTGAAAGTCATATGTGGCCTGTAGTGCATAGATGGACTTGGTATGATTATGACCAGGGATTATTCGGTATAATAATGACCGTAATGTTACAAATGATATGGTAAAAGTCCTCATTGGCCTGTAGTGCGTTGATGGACAGTTGTTGGCATGATCATGACCATTAATGAATACACGAATATCCTTGGCCGTAGTGCAGGGGTGATTCGATAATGTGGATTATTTTATTAAGCTGAGTCCCAGCGATAACAGTGTTGAAAAACCTTTTAAATCATAAAAGATAGTAGAGTGTATTTTCTACTTGACTCTTTTAATGGATTGCTTATTCCGCTACAGTTAAACTTGATGTCTATTATATTTTATCAGTTTAACATTGTTGAAGACTAATTATAATTTATTCTGCATTATCTTAGTCATAATATTTCTTACTCGGCTAGTTGAGCTCACCCTTTCTTTCACTGTTCTCTTCAGGAAATGAGAATATAGTTGGGACGAGTCGGGAAACGGAGTGACGGACCAGATGATAACATTAGTAGTCCTCACTATTCTATGTAATAGTGTGATAATAATTATAATGAGGACTCCTTTTGAGTATGAATACTCTCTAGAAGACAATATTTGTATTCAAACTCACAGTTTATGTTCTGTCGTATTGTGCACGACAGTTGTATTTGAATTCTGTACCATGTATCTGGCGACTCAAGATGGGTGATGTATACCTAATTTTGGGAGTCACAGTTGGTATCAGAGCTTAGGGATATGATCCCTGGCTAGGATGTGAGAATAGAACTAGGAGGGGAGAGACGGAGAATTCCTTCGCTAGTATGACCTACCTAAGCTTACTTGTTATTTAATTGGTCGGTCAGAGTATAGAGATAATATGTGATATGTTAATTAACCCTTATTTTGTAACAGTATTTGAAAATGGCATCTGAAAATGTTGAGATAAGCAATGGAGCACAGGAGACCGTTGAGTCTCCACATATCAATTATCAGGACAATGTGCAACAGGATGACGATAATCCTCTTGTAAACAACAACACTGATCAATTGACGAACGACGATACGTTTAAGAGCTTTTTAGAATTTATGCAACATCAGGCGAAGGCAGCTCCTGTTCATAATACAGGAGGAAACAATTTCAACCCACGGTTGGTCACCACTAAGCAATTCAAGGAGCTGGGACCACCGAAATTTTTGGGAAAGCCAGAACCACTTAAGGCAGAGACATGGTTAAAGCAGATCACCAAGATATTTTATGTCTTGAGATGCTTCGAGGAGCAAAAGGTTCCCTTTGCCACCTTTATGTTGCGTGAAGAGGCAGATCACTGGTGGGATTCTGTAAAACGTACCCAGCCTGTCGCACTCAAGATGTCTTGGGAGAAGTTCCAAGAGTTGTTCAATGACAAGTACTATCCCGAAAGCATTCGTCACATGAAGGAGGTGGAATTTATCAAGTTGGAGCAAAACATCATGACCGTGTCGCAGTACGAAGCCAAGTTTGCCGAGTTGTCCCGATTTGCGTCCCACTTAGTTGATAATGAAGAAAGAATGACGCGGATGTTTTTAAGAGGTTTGAAACCGGAGATACGTCAATATCTTATTTCTCATAAACTGTGTTTGTATTCAGATGTTGTTAATATGGCTCAGTTAGTAGAGCGCGATAACGAGTCAGCGCAACCAAAAGAGAGCAATCGACAAAATGATAATACTAGTGATAACAGTCATCAAAGCGGTGACAATAAGCATGGAGGGAATCAACATGCCAGAAATGGTAACCACTTCAGTGGTAATCATGGCCAAAACAATAAGAATGGACATTTCAAGAAGAGAAGGTTCAACAATGACGTGAAGACGTAGGTACCAGCACCCGTTTCAAAGGAAGAAGAACGACCACCGGTCGTATGTTTCAAATACGAACAGGAGGGACACATCCGTCCAAACTGTACGCAGCAATCCAAAGCGTGTTTTAATTGCGGAAGAGAAGGTCACCTAGCTCGATTTTGTTGTATAGTGAAGTCAAGTCCAGTTGGGATAGTGATGCCAAAGGATGTCCCTGACAAGCCAAAGCCGGGAGTTTAAGAGAGAGCGTTTTTTTTTTCGTAACGAGGAACCTGAATAAAATTATCACGGGTATGTTAGTCATAAACTCTTGCGAAGTCTATACCGTGTTAGATATAGGTTCTACTCACTCTTTTATTTCTCCTAGTTGTGTTCAATGTTTGAACTTAACTCTGGAGAAGCTAGATTTTGATATATTTGTTTAAACTCAGTTGGGAGAAACCTTCGTTACCTCCACTATTTATAAATCTTGTTAAAATCAACACTTTCACGTTACCTGTCGATCTTATCTCTTTAAAAATACTTGCGTTGATGTGATTTTTGGAAACGATTGGTTAACTGCTCATCATATTTTTCGTAAGGTTGTTAGCTTTCATATTCCTAACCAACCTATTATGTGAATTCAAGTAACCATACCACTAAAGTCAATCATTGTCATATCAAGCCATAAGTAAAGATCCCCGTTCCTTTCGTTGCTGACTTCCTGGTGTGGAATGCACCGAAGCCAGACTTTCCGTAAGAGACGTTATAAATGATGATGGCAAGTTGATAGGTATCAATGTGACGTGCTATCCAAGTCTTGGATGAGAGTCACAGTTTTGAATGATATTTCTATTGTTAATAAATTTCCTGACGTATTCTTGAAGACTTCTTGGCCTACCTTAGAGCGTGAAATCGAATTTTATATTGACCCCAGTACAAAACCCATTTCTTAAACCCTCAAATATTTCTTTACTTAAAACGAGCGTAACATGCGCCAAAGACATTGGCTCGAGCTGTTAAAGATTACGATCGTACCATTCAATATCATCGTGGAAGTACGAACGTGGTAGCTGACGCGTTGAGTAGAAGATCGTATGCGGTTACAAGTGTGAATATACGAACCCACGTGAAGATAACAAATATATGAGTAGAATCGACTTTAATCGATAAAGTTAAAGCCGCTCATGCTACATACTCAGAGCTGATGAATGTGAAGAAGAAGGTTCAAGAAGGCGTTATCTCAACCCTCGATTTAATTGACCCATTTAAAATTCTTGATCGAGTAGGAACTATGGCTTATAGACTCGTTTTACCGCCAAATATGTCGCGTGTTCATAACATTTTTTAACGTATTGATGTTACATAAATATGTGGACGACCCGAACCACATTATTGATTTAGAACCGGACGAGATAGCGGATAATTTAACGTATGAAGATGTACTTGTTAAAATCCTGGAATGCATTCAACACTCAAAGGTTATACCTCAAGAGTTAGAATTTGAAGTGAAGTCAATGTATCCTCATTTGTTCGGCATACTAGGTACGTACGTAAATTTCGAGGGCGAAATTTCATAAGGAGGGGAGATTGTGAAACCCCAGATTTTATGAATAAAGATTTAATTTTTTTCGAAATATTTTTTTAAATATTATGGTGTGAATTTGAGATAATGTTATATTTGTGGGTAATATTTATAAATTTTGTAAAGTATGCAAGTTGTTGTATTATATTTGATTGGTCGGGAAATATTATTTTTGTCGGAGAATATTCGTACGACGGCACAATTATTGGTGGACCCCACAACGGAATTATTGTCGGATTGAGAAAACGACAAAAATATTTTATTAAAATAACGGCGGAAGTTTTACCGTTGATACTGTTGATCTACTCGGTAGTAAAAGTACAGTAATACGTGTGGTTGCATAGTAACACACGGTATTGATTATTAATGCTTATGTAAGAAGTCACTCAATTTGATTCAATTATTGTCAGTTAATAATATGAATTATTTAGCGATAATGAAGTTTTGTTTTATTCGCATTATTAATGTAATAAAATAGAAACATCTTTTTATATAAAACAGAATAATTTATTATAGTTATTCTATAAATAGAATATATTATATTTTATTTAAAAGATTTTTCTTTAAATATGGACCGTCAGATTAAAGTAATCAATCTGGACCGTTCATGGATTAGTTACTATGCATTCTATTTTTCTATAAATAGCAGCTCATTCCTTCATTATTTCTTACGAATTCACTGAACTCTAGAGAGAGAAACTATAGAGAGAGAAAAGAAAAGTATTCTGCTACTTAACTACTTCCTTATTTCAGTTCTTCTTTAAAACGGTAAGGGGTGTTATTCTTTCTTATTCATGAAGAGAACTGTTGTTATTCCATTTCTTATTATTCTGTTGGAATAACCTGTATACGCGGTCTACCCTATACTTGGTGACATTCTTCTATTATTCTGTTGGAACATCCTGTCTGTGTGTTTTACACCGAACCTGGTTCCGTCTGGTTATTATTCTGTTGGAATATCCTGTCTGTGTATTTTACACCGGACCTGGTTCTATTATTTATTATTCTGTCGGAATATCCTATCTGTGCGTTTACGCCGGACCTGGTTCCATTATTTATTATTCTGTTGGAATAACCTGTCTGTGCGGTCTATCGTATACCGGGTGATTTCTTTTGTTATTCCATTCTTTATTATACTCAGTTGGTTAAGTTTTGACTTCTATACTCCATGAAATTTGTGGAATATCCTTGATAATTGCGTTTCATCCAGTATCTTTTCATGAAAATATTCTTCTAAGTATTCTTGAATTTTACTCCACAAAGCAGTATCATGTTGACAATTTGGACGTTGTTAATTCTTGGATAAATTAATTCTTGAACTTGTTTTATTGAATTCTTATATCATTGTCATCATCCTCATGTTTATAAAATGTTGAAAGTCATATGTGGCCTGTAGTGCATAGATGGACTTGGTATGATTATGACCAGGGATTATTCGGTATAATAATGACCGTAATGTTACAAATGATATGGTAAAAGTCCTCATTGGCCTGTAGTGCGTTGATGGACAGTTGTTGGCATGATCATGACCATTAATGAATACACGAATATCCTTGGCCGTAGTGCAGGGGTGATTCGATAATGTGGATTATTTTATTAAGCTGAGTCCCAGCGATAACAGTGTTGAAAAACCTTTTAAATCATAAAAGATAGTAGAGTGTATTTTCTACTTGACTCTTTTAATGGATTGCTTATTCCGCTACAGTTAAACTTGATGTCTATTATATTTTATCAGTTTAACATTGTTGAAGACTAATTATAATTTATTCTGCATTATCTTAGTCATAATATTTCTTACTCGGCTAGTTGAGCTCACCCTTTCTTTCACTGTTCTCTTCAGGAAATGAGAATATAGTTGGGACGAGTCGGGAAACGGAGTGACGGACCAGATGATAACATTAGTAGTCCTCACTATTCTATGTAATAGTGTGATAATAATTATAATGAGGACTCCTTTTGAGTATGAATACTCTCTAGAAGACAATATTTGTATTCAAACTCACAGTTTATGTTCTGTCGTATTGTGCACGACAGTTGTATTTGAATTCTGTACCATGTATCTGGCGACTCAAGATGGGTGATGTATACCTAATTTTGGGAGTCACAGTTGGTATCAGAGCTTAGGGATATGATCCCTGGCTAGGATGTGAGAATAGAACTAGGAGGGGAGAGACGGAGAATTCCTTCGCTAGTATGACCTACCTAAGCTTACTTGTTATTTAATTGGTCGGTCAGAGTATAGAGATAATATGTGATATGTTAATTAACCCTTATTTTGTAACAGTATTTGAAAATGGCATCTGAAAATGTTGAGATAAGCAATGGAGCACAGGAGACCGTTGAGTCTCCACATATCAATTATCAGGACAATGTGCAACAGGATGACGATAATCCTCTTGTAAACAACAACACTGATCAATTGACGAACGACGATACGTTTAAGAGCTTTTTAGAATTTATGCAACATCAGGCGAAGGCAGCTCCTGTTCATAATACAGGAGGAAACAATTTCAACCCACGGTTGGTCACCACTAAGCAATTCAAGGAGCTGGGACCACCGAAATTTTTGGGAAAGCCAGAACCACTTAAGGCAGAGACATGGTTAAAGCAGATCACCAAGATATTTTATGTCTTGAGATGCTTCGAGGAGCAAAAGGTTCCCTTTGCCACCTTTATGTTGCGTGAAGAGGCAGATCACTGGTGGGATTCTGTAAAACGTACCCAGCCTGTCGCACTCAAGATGTCTTGGGAGAAGTTCCAAGAGTTGTTCAATGACAAGTACTATCCCGAAAGCATTCGTCACATGAAGGAGGTGGAATTTATCAAGTTGGAGCAAAACATCATGACCGTGTCGCAGTACGAAGCCAAGTTTGCCGAGTTGTCCCGATTTGCGTCCCACTTAGTTGATAATGAAGAAAGAATGACGCGGATGTTTTTAAGAGGTTTGAAACCGGAGATACGTCAATATCTTATTTCTCATAAACTGTGTTTGTATTCAGATGTTGTTAATATGGCTCAGTTAGTAGAGCGCGATAACGAGTCAGCGCAACCAAAAGAGAGCAATCGACAAAATGATAATACTAGTGATAACAGTCATCAAAGCGGTGACAATAAGCATGGAGGGAATCAACATGCCAGAAATGGTAACCACTTCAGTGGTAATCATGGCCAAAACAATAAGAATGGACATTTCAAGAAGAGAAGGTTCAACAATGACGTGAAGACGTAGGTACCAGCACCCGTTTCAAAGGAAGAAGAACGACCACCGGTCGTATGTTTCAAATACGAACAGGAGGGACACATCCGTCCAAACTGTACGCAGCAATCCAAAGCGTGTTTTAATTGCGGAAGAGAAGGTCACCTAGCTCGATTTTGTTGTATAGTGAAGTCAAGTCCAGTTGGGATAGTGATGCCAAAGGATGTCCCTGACAAGCCAAAGCCGGGAGTTTAAGAGAGAGCGTTTTTTTTTTCGTAACGAGGAACCTGAATAAAATTATCACGGGTATGTTAGTCATAAACTCTTGCGAAGTCTATACCGTGTTAGATATAGGTTCTACTCACTCTTTTATTTCTCCTAGTTGTGTTCAATGTTTGAACTTAACTCTGGAGAAGCTAGATTTTGATATATTTGTTTAAACTCAGTTGGGAGAAACCTTCGTTACCTCCACTATTTATAAATCTTGTTAAAATCAACACTTTCACGTTACCTGTCGATCTTATCTCTTTAAAAATACTTGCGTTGATGTGATTTTTGGAAACGATTGGTTAACTGCTCATCATATTTTTCGTAAGGTTGTTAGCTTTCATATTCCTAACCAACCTATTATGTGAATTCAAGTAACCATACCACTAAAGTCAATCATTGTCATATCAAGCCATAAGTAAAGATCCCCGTTCCTTTCGTTGCTGACTTCCTGGTGTGGAATGCACCGAAGCCAGACTTTCCGTAAGAGACGTTATAAATGATGATGGCAAGTTGATAGGTATCAATGTGACGTGCTATCCAAGTCTTGGATGAGAGTCACAGTTTTGAATGATATTTCTATTGTTAATAAATTTCCTGACGTATTCTTGAAGACTTCTTGGCCTACCTTAGAGCGTGAAATCGAATTTTATATTGACCCCAGTACAAAACCCATTTCTTAAACCCTCAAATATTTCTTTACTTAAAACGAGCGTAACATGCGCCAAAGACATTGGCTCGAGCTGTTAAAGATTACGATCGTACCATTCAATATCATCGTGGAAGTACGAACGTGGTAGCTGACGCGTTGAGTAGAAGATCGTATGCGGTTACAAGTGTGAATATACGAACCCACGTGAAGATAACAAATATATGAGTAGAATCGACTTTAATCGATAAAGTTAAAGCCGCTCATGCTACATACTCAGAGCTGATGAATGTGAAGAAGAAGGTTCAAGAAGGCGTTATCTCAACCCTCGATTTAATTGACCCATTTAAAATTCTTGATCGAGTAGGAACTATGGCTTATAGACTCGTTTTACCGCCAAATATGTCGCGCGTTCATAACATTTTTTAACGTATTGATGTTACATAAATATGTGGACGACCCGAACCACATTATTGATTTAGAACCGGACGAGATAGCGGATAATTTAACGTATGAAGATGTACTTGTTAAAATCCTGGAATGCATTCAACACTCAAAGGTTATACCTCAAGAGTTAGAATTTGAAGTGAAGTCAATGTATCCTCATTTGTTCGGCATACTAGGTACGTACGTAAATTTCGAGGGCGAAATTTCATAAGGAGGGGAGATTGTGAAACCCCAGATTTTATGAATAAAGATTTAATTTTTTTCGAAATATTTTTTTAAATATTATGGTGTGAATTTGAGATAATGTTATATTTGTGGGTAATATTTATAAATTTTGTAAAGTATGCAAGTTGTTGTATTATATTTGATTGGTCGAGAAATATTATTTTTGTCGGAGAATATTCGTACGACGGCACAATTATTGGTGGACCCCACAACGGAATTATTGTCGGATTGAGAAAACGACAAAAATATTTTATTAAAAATAACGGCGGAAGTTTTACCGTTGATACTGTTGATCTACTCGGTAGTAAAAGTACAGTAATACGTGTGGTTGCATAGTAACACACGGTATTGATTATTAATGCTTATGTAAGAAGTCACTCAATTTGATTCAATTATTGTCAGTTAATAATATGAATTATTTAGCGATAATGAAGTTTTGTTTTATTCGCATTATTAATGTAATAAAACAGAAACATCTTTTTATATAAAACAGAATAATTTATTATAGTTATTCTATAAATAGAATATATTATATTTTATTTAAAAGATTTTTCTTTAAATATGGACCGTCAGATTAAAGTAATCAATCTGGACCGTTCATGGATTAGTTACTATGCATTCTATTTTTCTATAAATAGCAGCTCATTCCTTCATTATTTCTTACGAATTCACTGAACTCTAGAGAGAGAAACTATAGAGAGAGAAAAGAAAAGTATTCTGCTACTTAACTACTTCCTTATTTCAGTTCTTCTTTAAAACGGTAAGGGGTGTTATTCTTTCTTATTCATGAAGAGAACTGTTGTTATTCCATTTCTTATTATTCTGTTGGAATAACCTGTATACGCGGTCTACCCTATACTTGGTGACATTCTTCTATTATTCTGTTGGAACATCCTGTCTGTGTGTTTTACACCGAACCTGGTTCCGTCTGGTTATTATTCTGTTGGAACATCCTGTCTGTGTATTTTACACCGGACCTGGTTCTATTATTTATTATTCTGTCGGAATATCCTATCTGTGCGTTTACGCCGGACCTGGTTCCATTATTTATTATTCTGTTGGAATAACCTGTCTGTGCGGTCTATCGTATACCGGGTGATTTCTTTTGTTATTCCATTCTTTATTATACTCAGTTGGTTACGTTTTGACTTCTATACTCCATAAAATTTGTGGAATATCCTTGATAATTGCGTTTCATCCAGTATCTTTTCATGAAAATATTCTTCTAAGCATTCTTGAATTTTACTCTACAAAACAGTATCATGTTGACAATTTGGACGTTGTTAATTCTTGGATAAATTAATTCTTGAACTTGTTTTATTGAATTCTTATATCATTGTCATCATCCTCATGTTTATAAAATGTTGAAAGCCATCTGTGGCCTGTAGTGCATAGATGGACTTGGTATGATTATGACCAGGGATTATTCGGTAAAATCATGACCGTAATGTTACAAATGATGTGGTAAAAGTCCTCATTGTCCCGTAGTGCGTTGATGGACACTTGTTGGCAAGATCATGACCATTAATGAATACAAGAATATCCTTGGCCGTAGTGCAGGGGTGATTCGATGATGTGGATTATTTTATTAAGCTGAGTCCCAGCGATAACAGTGTTGAAAAACCTTTTAAATCATAAAAGATCGTAGAGTTTATTTTCTACTTGACTCTTTTAATGGATTGCTTATTCCACTGCAGTTAAACTTGATGTCTATTATATTTTATCAGTTTAACATTGTTGAAGACTAATGATAATTTATTCTGCATTATCTTAGTCATAATATTTCTTACTGGGCTAGTTGAGCTCACCCTTTCTTTCACTGTTCTCTTCAGAAAATGAGAATATAGTTGGGACGAGTCGGGAAACGGAGTGACGGACCAGATGATAACATTAGTAGTCCTCACTTTTCTATGTAATAGTGTGATAATAATTATAATGAGGACTCCTTTTGAGTATGAATACTCTCTAGAAGACAATATTTGTATTCAAACTCACAGTTTATGTTCTGTCGTATTATGCACGACAGTTGTATTTGAATTCTGTACCATGTATCTGGCGACTCAAGATGGGTGATGTATACCTAATTTTGGTGGCGTCACACTTGAAGATCTATTTAGACTCTGTGTCCTAGACTTCAAAGGGAGTTAGGATAAGTATTTATCGTTGGTGAAATTCTCTTACAACAACAGTTATCAGGCAAGTATAGGTGTGGCTCCATTTGAAGTATTATATGGACGAAAGTGTCGCTCTCTAATATGTTGGGATGAGGTGGGTGAAGCAACATTATTGGGACCCGAGTTGGTACGTATGACTACAGAAAAGATCCAAATGATTCGACAACGTATACAAACGGCACAGGATCGACAAAAGAGTTATGCGGATGATCTTCATCTAAAGGACGTGGAATTTAGTATTTGGGATCATGTATTGTTGCGTATTGCTCCATGGAAGGGAGTTACAAGATTTGAGAAGAGAGGAAAGCTCAATCCACGATTTATTGGTCCATTTCAGATTCTTGACCGGGTAGGAAATGTGGCTTATAGACTCGCGTTACCTCCAAGTATGTCTCGTATTCATAATATTTTTCATATATATGTGCTTCGTAAATATGTGAAAGACCCGAACCACGTCATTGAGTTAGAACCGGACGAGATAGCCGAAGACTTAACGTACGAGGAGGTACCTGTCAAGACCTTGGATAGGAAAGAGCATGTCCTACGTACAAAGGTCATACCACAAGTTAAAGTTTTATGGAGGAACCATGCTATTGAGGAAATGACCTGGGAGTTGGAAACATAAATAAAAGCAAGGTATCCTCACCTTTTCGAAACACCAGGTACGTACGTCAATTTCGAGGACGAAATTTCATAAGGAGGGAAGGTTGTAAGACCCCAAATTATTATTAATGAAATTAAATTTCCTCTATTTATTATTTTAAAATAGTAAGGGTTGATTTGATTAATGTGCTTAGTTATGGGTAAAATGCGCAAATATTTTAAATAAACAAGTGGTTATAAAATATTCATTTTTATCGAAAAATATTTGTTTGGTCGTGGAATATTCTTACTGTCGGAGAATATTCGTACGACGGCGCAGCCTTGTGTGGGCCCCATAACGGAAAGTGATTGGTTGAAAAAAACGACAAGTATAAGTTGTTTATAAATAACGGTGTAGTTGTTACCGTTAATACTGTTGGAATACCCGGTGGTTAAAACACAATAATATGAGTTGTTGCACAGTAGCACACGATATTGCACCAATTATTGATTCTTACGTAAGAAGGCACTACTCAATAATTGTTACAGTAATTACTGTTCAGTATTTTATTTTATTGATTCAATAATTGTTACGTTGATATTTTATATTACTGTTGTTTCAATAATTGTCACTACACAGTATTGTCCATTATCGGAGCAATAATTCATATTATCTGAATAATATTATTAGATAACATTATTGGCAATGTCTAGAAAGTTCTGTCTAAGAAGAGGTTTGGTCATCTAATTGCGCGCCAGTAAGGAAAAATCCTTATTGGAAAGCCCCCTCTTTCCTAGGAACTATCTGGTTGTCAGTATTGTGATTCTGTAATATTATTTGTGAATAATTAATTATTAATTTATATGATGAGGAAAATATTCATTTTATGTGGATATAGATGGAGAAAATTTTTAAAGTGACAATTGTTGAAAATCAATATTTTATCTTTTTTGATAAAATAATATTTTATTATATTATTATAATATAATAATGATGATATTTTTACAATGAATGTGGGATATATGAGTATATGAGGAGGAAGAGTATTTTTATTGTAATAAATGTTAAAAACATGTTAAACATGTCGGTGGACCCCATTTCTTGACTGAAATTTGATTATAGCCTGTAAAATCGTCCGTTTGTAGATTTCGATCAATTTCTGTTTGGAATTTGGAAAAATTTTCTTATGCAAAGTTGTAGATAATGGAATTTTCTATGAAAAAGACATAAGGTCCAATTTCGATCAATTTCTGTTTAGAATTTGGAAAAATTTTCTTCTGCAAAGTTGTAGATAATGGAATTTTCTATGAAAAAGACATAAGGTCCAATTTTTTTTTGACAAAAGGGCTATTTATTATGAATTATTGAAGCTCCGAAGTTCCGAAATAATTGATTTTTGAAAGTTTTAATTAGTTTTAATATGAAAAACGTTTTTGGTCATTATTGTGGGTCTTGCATGTGATGTAAATGGCTGAATTCAGACCTAAGAAAGTGGGCGTAAGAAATTTGATTATATATATTAATATTATATTAAATTTTTTACTTTGGTGTTCTAAGCATTTTCCTATAAATAGGGTGCTTAGGTTAGAATTAAAAATCACACCAGAAACTAAAGTTTTTTTCTCTCTTTCCCTCTCGATATATTGAACGCATTCTTGTGAGTATTTTGATACTTTGAGTATTGTAATACGGTTCAAGTTCCCTTCAACACTATATTCAGTATTCCAGCCAGAAGTACTATTCTTTCGAGTTAAGGGATACTATTTTTTTTAAAATGATATTATTTCTTCTAATATCATTATGCCGGAATAGAACTAGGAGGGGAGAGACGAGTAAATCCTTCGCTATTGTGTCCTACCTAAGCTTATTTGTTGGTCTGTCATAATATAGGGGTATTATGTGATTTGTTAATTTATTTAATTAACCCTTGTTTTATGGCAGTATTTAAGAATGGCAACTGATAATATTGACAGTGGTGTAAATGAAACCATGGAGACGCCTGTACTCACCAACGAGGAGAACGTGCAATAAGCTAGCAATGTTCCTCCTGTGAACAACACCACTGAGCAGATGATGAACGATGGGATGTTTAGAAGCTTTTTACAGTTCATGCAAAATCAAACGAGGGAGATTCGTGTTCAAAATATAGGAGGAAATGATAGTAATTCATGGTTTGTCATAGCCAAGCAGTTCAAGGAGTTGGGACCGCCAGAATTCTGGAGAAAGCCGGATTCGATTAAGGCGGAGACGTGGGTCAAACAAATTACCAAGATATTCGATATCTTGGGATGCACGAAGGAACAGAAGGTTCCATTCGCCACCTTTATGTTCCGTAATGAGGCAGATTACTGCTGAAAATCTGTGAAGCATACCCATCATGTAAGAACCCAACTTTTATAAATAAAGATGAAATTTCTATAAATATCATTTTTGAATATTATGGAGTTAATTTGATATAATGTTATAGTTGTGGGTAATATTTATAAATTTTGTAAAGTATGCAAGTTGTTATATAATATTCGATTGGTCGGGGAATATTCGTTTTAACAGGAAATATTCGTACAACGGCACAATCATTGGTGGACCCACAACGGAATTGTTATCGGATTGAGAAGACGACAAAAATATTTTATTAAAAATAAACGGCGGAAGTTTTACCATTAATACTGTTGAACTACTCGGTAGTAAAAGTACAGTAATGCGTGTGGTTGCATAGTAGCACACGGTATTGATTATTAATGCTTATGTGAGAAGTCACTCAGTTTGATTCAATTATTGTCAGTTAATAATATGAATTATTTAGCGATAATGAAGTTTTGTTTTATTCATATTATTAACGTAATAAAACAGAAACATCTTTTTATATAAAACAGAATACTTTATTAAAGTTATTCTATAAATAGAATATATTATATTTTATTTAAAAGATTTTTTTTAAATATGGACCGTCAGATTAAAGTAATCAATCTGAACCGTTCATAGATTAGTTACTATGCATTCTATTTTTCTATAAATAGCAGCTTATTCCTTCATTATTTTCTTACGAATTCACTGAACTCTAGAGAGAGAAACTATAGAGAGAAAGAAGAAAAGTATTCTGCTACTTAACTACTTCCTTATTTCAGTTCTTCTATAAAACGGTAAGGGGTGTTATTCTTTCTTATTCATGAAGAGGACTGTTGTTATTCCATTTCTTATTATTCTGTTAGAATAACCTGTATACGCGGTCTACCCTATACTTGGTGACATTCTTTTATTATTCTGTTGGAACATCCTGTCTGTGTGTTTTACACCGGACCTGGTTCCGTCTTTATTATTATTCTGTTGGAACATCCTGTCTGTGTGTTTTACACCGGACCTGGTTCCGTATTTATTATTATTCTGTTGGAATATCCTGTCTGTGCGTTTTACACCGGACCTGGTTCCGTCTTTATTATTATTCCGTTGGAATATCCTGTCTATGCGTTTTACGCTGGACCTGGTTCCATTATTTATTATTCTGTTGGAATAACCTGTCTGTGCGGTTTATCGCATGCATGGCGATTTCTTTTGTTATTCAATTCTTTATTATACTCAGTTGGTTAAAACTTTGACTTCTATACTCCATGAAATTAGTGGAATATCTTTGATATTTGTGCTTCATCTAGTATCTTTTCATAAAAATATTCTTCTAAGAATTCTTGAATTTCACTCCACAAAGTAGTATCATATTGACAATTTGGACGTTGTTAATTCTTGGATAAATTAATTCTTGAACTTTTTTTATTGAATTCTTATAACATTGCCATCATCCTTATGTTTATAAAATGTTGAAAGTCATCTGTAGCCTGCAGTGCATATATGGACTTGGTATGATTATGAACAGGGATTACTCGGTATAATCATGACCATAATGTTACAAATGATGTGGTAAAAGTCATCATTGGCCCGTAGTGCATTGATGGACAGTTGTTGGCATGATCATGACCATTAATGAATACACAAATATTCTTGGCCCGTAGTGCATGGATAATTGTGGTCATGATACTAAAGAATATCCTTGGCCGTAGTGCAGGGGTGATTCGATGATGTGGATTATTTTGTTAAGCTGAGTCCCAACGATAACAGTGTTAAAAAACCTTTTAAATCATAGAAAATAGTAGATTTTATTCTCTACTTGACTCTTTTAATGGATTGCTTGTTCCGCTGCAGTTAAACTTGATGTTCATTATATTTTATCAGTTTAACACTATTGAAGGCTAATGATAATTTATTCTGTATTATCTTAGTCATAATATTTCTTACTAGGCTAGTTGAGCTCACCCTTTCTTTCACTGTTCTCTTTAGGAAATGAGAATATAGCTGGGACGAGTCGGAGAACGGAGTGATGGACCAGATGATAGTATTAGTAGTCCTCACTATTCTGTTAAATAGTGTGACAATAATTGTAATGAGGACTCCTTTTGAGTTTGTATAGTCTCTAGTAGACAATAATTGTATTCAAACTCGCAGTTATGTTTTGTCGTATTGTACACGACAGTTGTATTAGTAAGTTATATTTGTATTCTGTACCATGTATCTGACGACCCAAGATGGGTGATATATACCTAATTTTGGGGGCGTCACACATCCAGCCGCACTTCGCATGTCTTGGGAAACGTTTCCAAAAATGTTCAATGACAAGTACTTTCCTGAAAGTATTCGTCATATGAAGGAGGTAGAGTTTATTAGACTGGAGCAGAATAACATGACGGTGTCCCAGTACGAGGCGAAATTTGCAGAGTTGTCCAGGTTTGCACCTCATTTGGTGGAGAATGAGGAACGTATGACGCGGATGTTTCTGAGAGGTTTGAAACCCGCCATACGTCAATATCTCATTTCACATAAATTTTCTCTCTATTCAGATGTTATCAACATGGCTCAATTATTAGAGCGAGATAACGAGTACGTTCAACCGAGGGACCACAACCAGGATCATACTGGTGACAACAGTCATCAGAACAACGATGACCAGCGTAGAAAGAAAAATACGGACAAGAGCGGCAACCACTCTGGTGGTAATCATGGCCATGAGAATAGAAGAAGCGAGTCGCGAGGAGATTTTAAAAAGAGGAGATTCAACAATGACAATATGAAGACGTCAGCACCAGCAGCAACTGGTTCCAAGGGAAGAGAACGACCACCGGTCATATGCTATAAGTACGGAAAAGAAGGTCATATCAGCCCAAACTTTCCACAACAGTTTAAGGTATGTTATAATTGTGGAAAGGAATGACATATCTGTAAGACCCCAACTTATTAATAAATAAAATTAAATTTCCTCTATTTATTTTTTTGAAATAGAAAGGGTTGATTTGATTAATGTGGTTAGTTATGGATAAAATGCGCAAATATTTCAAATAAGCAAGTGGTTATAAAATATTTATTTTTGGTCGGTGAATATTCGTGTGGTCGTGGAATATTCTTTCTGTCGGGAAATATTCGTACGACGGCGCAGCTATTTGTGGGTCCCATAACGAAAAACGATTGGATGAAGATAACGACAAAAATTGAGTTTTTATAAATAACAACGTAGTTGTTACCGTTAACACTGTTAGAATACCCGGTGGTTAAAATACAGTAGCACACGGTATTGCACTAATTATTGATTCTTACGTAAGAAGGCACTACTCAATAATTGTTACAGTAGTTACTGTTTAATATTTTATTTTATTGATTCAATAATTGCTGCATTGATATTTTATATTATTGTTGTTTCAATAATTGTCACTGCACAGTATTTTCTATTATCAGATCAATAATTCATATTATTTGAATAATATTATTAGATAACATTATTGGCAATGTCTAGAAAATTCTGTCTAAGGAGAGGTTTGGTCATCTAATTGCGCGCTAGTAAGGAGAAATCCTTATTGGAAAGCCCCCTCTTTCCTGGGAACGGCCTGGTTGTCATAAATGTGATTCTGTAATATTATTTGTGAATAATTAATTATTGATTCATATGATAAGGAAATATTTATTTTATGTGAATATAAATGAGGGATATATTTTTGTGGTTAAAAATGAAGGAGTTAATGTTGAGGTGTTTTATCTGTATTTTGTCGGAACGGAGGTATTGAAAATCAAATTAAAGTTTTTGAGATATTTTGCAAGGGTTATAATTTTTAATCCGACCGTTGGATCGTGGTAATATTTGGATATGTTATACATATATAAGTTGAGTATATGTCCACAAATTTTGAACCGTTAAAAATGAACGTATGATTTATTATGAATTTTACGAGATGACTGGTCCAGAAATTGTTGAATTTTCGGAGTTAATCATTTTGGTAGAAAATTCTAGAATTGGTGGGCCCCACTCTTGGTTGGTGAAGAAATGTGCTGAGATTTTTATTCAAATATAGTGGGTGGGAATAATAGCAGGTAAAGCCATCAGGTTGCAGGTTAAGTCTGCTTCGGCGTGCTAATATTTTCCTATAAATAGAGGGCTAAGTTAGAATTGAAAATCACACCAAAATTCATAAGTTTTCTCTCTTTCTCTCTCTGGATTATTGAGTGTATTTTGTGAGTATTTAGATACTTTGTGAGTTTCTATTCATCAGTGCAAGTTTCCTTCAGCCTTATACCGATATTCTGATCAGAAGTACTGATATTTTGAGGTAAGGGATATTATTTTTTTCTTAAATGATATTATTTTCTTCAATATCATTATGCTGAAATATTGATATGAACTTTTTATCCAATTTGTAACTTTTTGTGTCGGAGTTACTATTCACGTATACGACACTATTCACGTATACGGTACTATTCACGAATACGGCACTATTCACCGAAAAATAAAATTTTCTTCTTTTTATCCAAGATGTCTATTATGGTTACTATCTTTGATTGTATCCATGTTTTGATCTTTATTTTTTGAATTCTGCTTCACAATTGATTATTATGAAGTATTATTGATCTTGGATAAACTGTTATACGAATCCCTACTATTTATCCTTCTGTCTCACTGGATTCATTTTTTTAAGATATTTTTCATCATCCTCAGTCCTAAATGATGATACTACTGAATATCTTTGGCCTGTAGTGGAAAGATGTATGATTACCTAATGAATATCTTTGGCCTGTAGTGCAAAGATGAACAGGTGTTGAGATGAACATGACCGACTGGTGTTACAAATGAATATCTTTGGCCTGTAGTGCAAAGATGAATATTTGGTTAAAGTTGATTATTAATTGATGTTACAGGGATAAAATATTGATGATGAACTTTTAAATCTTAGAAGATAGTAGAATTCATTCTCTACTTGACTCTTCTAATGGTTTGTTGTTTCCGCTGCAGTTGTTGATCTAAAACTTGTTGTCGATTATATTCTATCAGATTTTTCCCTGTTGAATACTAATGATAATTTGTTGTATATTATCTTAGTCATAATATTCTTTACTGGGCTAGTTGAGCTCACCCTTTTCCTTTTTGTTCCATTTTTCTTCTCAGGAGGTGAGAACATAGCAGGATCTAGTCGGGGTATAGAGTGATGGTTATAGAAAGATGTTTTAGCTGTCCTCAGTATTTCTGTAAAATAGTGTTTAAATAATTGTAATGAGGACTTATTTGAGTGTGGATATTGTCTAGAAGACAATATTTGTATTTAAACTCACAGTATGTGTTGTCGTATTTTGCACGATAATTGTATTATTGAAGTTGTAGTTTGTTTTTTGTACCATGTATTTGGCGACTCAGAATGGGTGTTGTATACCTATTTTGGGGTCGTCACAGTTGGTATCAGAGCTTAGGGATATGATCCCTGGCTGAGATGTGAGATAAGAACTAGGAGGGGAGAGACGCGGAATTCCTTCGCTAGTATGACCTGAATAAGTTTATTTGGTAATTATTTGGTCGGTCAGATATAGGGATAATATGTAACATGTTAATTAACCCTTGTTTTGTAGCAGTATTTAAGAATGGCAGCAGAGAACGTTAACAATAGAGTGAATGAGACTGTGGAGACACCTTTAATCACCACCAAGGGGAACGTGCAACAGGAAGGCAATATTCCTCCTGTAAACAACATTACCGGGCAAACGATTAATGATGGAATGTTTAGGAACTTCTTGCAGTTAATGCAAAATTAGACGAGGGAGACTCGTGTGCAGAATATGGGTGGAAATGATAACAACGCGCGGTTTGTCACAGCCAAGTAATTTAAAGAATTGGGACCACCAGAATTTACGGGAAAGCCGGATCCGATCATGGCGGAAACGTGGGTTAAGCAAATTACCAAGATATTTGATGTCTTGGGATGCACTGAGGAACAGAAGGTTCCCTTCGCCACCTTTATGTTCCGCGGTGAGGCAGACTACTGGTGGGAGTCTGTGAAGCGTACCCAGCTTGACGCACTCAATATGTCCTAGGAAACGTTTCAGAAACTGTTTAACGACAAGTACTTTCCTGAAAGTATTCGTCATATGAAGGAGGTAGAGTTTATTAGACTGGAACAAAACAACATGACGGTGTCCCAGTACGAGGTAAAGTTTGCAGAGTTATTCAGGTTTGCACCTCATTTGGTCGAGAATGAGGAACGAATGACAAGGATGTTTCTGAGAGGTTTAAAACCCGAGATTCGGCAATATCTTATCTCTCATAAATTTTCTTTATATTCAGATGTTGTAAACAGGGCTCAATTATTAGAGCGAGATAATCAGTATGTTCAACTGAGGGACCACAACCAGGGTCATCGGAGTGATGAGAACCAGCGAGGGGGGGAAAATACAGACAAAAGTGGTAACCACTCGGGTGGTCATCGTGGCCATGATAATAGGAGAGGTGAGTCAAGTGGAAATTTCAAGAAGAGAAGATTTAACGATGACAGGAAGACGTCGACAGCAGCACCAGGAACAAATTCTAGGGGAGGAGAACGACCGCCAGTTAGATGTTACAGATGCGGAGAGGAGGGACATATAAGTCCAAATTGCCCACAACAGTTCAAGGTATGTTATAATTATGGAAAGGAATGTCATATCGCTCGAGATTGTACTATAGCGAAACCAAGTCCAGCTGGGACGGTGACACCAAAGGCGGATACGGACAAAATAAAGTTGGTGGTTTCTGGAAGAGCATTTGTCGTGACTGCCCAAAACGCGAGAAACCCGAACGAAGGTATAACGGGTTAGTTAATTATAAATTCTTGCGAAGTTTATACCTTACTAGATACCAGTTCTACCCATTCTTTTATCTCTCCTGCTTGTGCTCAACGTTTAAACTTGACTTCGGAGAAATTAGACTTTGACCTATCTGTGGAGACTCCGTTAGGAGAAACTTTCATTACATCTACAGTTTATAAATCTTGCTTAATTCAAGTTGGCACAATCACATTACCTGTTGACTTATCTCTTTAAAGATACTTACTTTTGATGTGATTTTATGAATTGATTGGTTAACTACTCATCATGCCAAAATTGATTGTTTTCGTAAGGTTGTTAGTTTTCATATTCCTAACCAACCTGTTATGCGAATTCAAGCAACCAAATCACTAAAATCAATCGCTGTCATACCAATCCATAAAGCCATTCGTTTATTGAAAAACGGATGTCAAGCTTTCTTAGCCCATGCCATGGACTTGAACAAAAATACGTCAGATTTGAATGATATTTTTGTTGTTAGTGAAATTCCTGACGTATTTTCTGAAGAATTTCCTGGCCTAACCCAGAGCGTGATATTGAATTTTTGTATTGATTTTTAACCCGATACAAAACTCATTTCTAAAATCTCATATTGAATAGCTCCTATTGAACTTCAGGAGTTAAAAACCCAACTATAGAAGTTGGTACCGGAGCCTCTATCTGGTGACTTCCTCTGTGGAATGCACCAAAGTCAGACTCTCCGTAAGGGACTCTATATTTGTGTGGTGGTAAAACAATAGGTGCCATTGTGACGTGCTATTCAAGATTGGGATATGAATCACAATTGAGAGCAACCGAAGTTAGTGATCAAAGTACGTAACTTTCTGGGCTTAACTGGTTACTATCGGAGATTCGTGGAAGGATTTTCTCGAATCGCTACTCCGTTTACTTAGCTGACTCAGAAAGATACAAAATTCGTATGGAACGAGGAATGCGAGAACATTTTTCAATAGCTCAAGAGGCGACTCATTCGGAACCTGTTCTGACCATACCATCCTGGAAAAGCGACCGTGGTAGCTGACGCGTTGAGTAGAAGATTGTACGCGAGTTCGAGTGCGATATTGTTGAACACAAAGACCTATTTTGTATAATTTATAAATGATAGAGATAGAGTTAATGACTCTAGAGACCCACGTAATGATATACGAGTAAAAATGACTTTAATCGATAACGTTAAAGCCGCTCAAGCTACAGACCTGGAGCTGATGAATATAAAGAAGAAGGTGCAAGAATGTGTTATTCTAGAAGTAAGAGTCGATGAAGAGAAGAAAGCTCAAGCCTTCGATTTATTTGAAATCCTCGATCGAGTAGGAACTATGGCCTATAGACTCGCCTTAACGCTAAGTATGTCGCGTGTTAATAACATTTTTCACGTATCAATGTTACGTAAATATGTGGACGACCCGAATCATATTATTGCGTTAGAACCAGACGAGATAGCCGAAGATTTAACGTACGAGGAGGTACCTGTTAAGATATTGGATAGAAAAGAACATGTCCTATGCACGAAGGTTATACCACAGGTTAAGGTTTTGTGGAAAAACCATGCTATTGAAGAAATGACTTGGGAGTTGGAATCAGAAATGAAAGCGAGGTATCCTCACCTTTTCGAAACACCAGGTACGTACGTCAATTTCGAGGACAAAATTTCATAAGGAGGGGAGGTTGTAAGACCCCAATTTATTAATAAATAAAATTAAATTTCCTCTATTTATTATTTTGAAATTGAAATGGTTGATTTGATTAATGTGGTTAGTTATGGGTAAAATGAGCAAATATTTCAAATAAGCAAGTGGTTATAAAATATTCATTTTTGGTCGGTGAATATTCGTGTGGTCGTGGAATATTCTTTCTGTCGGGGAATATTCGTACGACGGCGCAGCTATTTGTGGGCCCCATAACGGAAAACGATTGGATGAAGATAACGACCAAAATTGAGTTTTTATAAATAACAGCGTAGTTGTTACCGTTAACACTGTTAGAATACCCGGTGGTTAAAATACAGTAGCACACGGTATTGCACTAATTATTGATTCTTACGTAAGAAGGCACTACTCAATAATTGTTACAGTAGTGCTGCATTGCTGCATTGATATTTTATATTATTGTTGTTTCAATAATTGTCACTGCACAGTATTTTCCATTATCAGATCAATAATTCATATTATTTGAATAATATTATTAGATAACATTATTGGCAATGTCTAGAAAGTTCTGTCTAAGGAGAGGTTTGGTCATCTAATTGCGCGCTAGTAAGGAGAAATCCTTATTGGAAAGCCCCCTCTTTCCTGGGAACGGCCTGGTTGTCATAAATGTGATTCTGTAATATTATTTGTGAATAATTAATTATTGATTCATATGATAAGGAAATATTTATTTTATGTGAATATAAATGAGGGATATATTTTTGTGGTTAAAAATGAAGGAGTTAATGTTGAGGTGTTTTATCTGTATTTTGTCGGAACGGAGGTATTGAAAATCAAATTAAAGTTTTTGAGATATTTTGCAAGGGTTATAATTTTTAATCCGACCGTTGGATCGTGGTAATATTTGGATATGTTATACATATATAAGTTGAGTATATGTCCACAAATTTTGAACCGTTAAAAATGAACGTATGATTTATTATGAATTTTACGAGATGACTGGTCCAGAAATTGTTGAATTTTCGGAGTTAATCATTTTGGTAGAAAATTCTAGAATTGGTGGGCCCCACTCTTGGTTGGTGAAGAAATGTGCTGAGATTTTTATTCAAATATAGTGGGTGGGAATAATAGCAGGTAAAGCCATCAGGTTGCAGGTTAAGTCTGCTTCGGCGTGCTAATATTTTCCTATAAATAGAGGGCTAAGTTAGAATTGAAAATCACACCAAAATTCATAAGTTTTCTCTCTTTCTCTCTCTGGATTATTGAGTGTATTTTGTGAGTATTTAGATACTTTGTGAGTTTCTATTCATCAGTGCAAGTTTCCTTCAGCCTTATACCGATATTCTGATCAGAAGTACTGATATTTTGAGGTAAGGGATATTATTTTTTTCTTAAATGATATTATTTTCTTCAATATCATTATGCTGAAATATTGATATGAACTTTTTATCCAATTTGTAACTTTTTGTGTCGGAGTTACTATTCACGTATACGACACTATTCACGTATACGGTACTATTCACGAATACGGCACTATTCACCGAAAAATGAAATTTTCTTCTTTTTATCCAAGATGTCTATTATGGTTACTATCTTTGATTGTATCCATGTTTTGATCTTTATTTTTTGAATTCTGCTTCACAATTGATTATTATGAAGTATTATTGATCTTGGATAAACTGTTATACGAATCCCTACTATTTATCCTTCTGTCTCACTGGATTCATTTTTTTAAGATATTTTTCATCATCCTCAGTCCTAAATGATGATACTACTGAATATCTTTGGCCTGTAGTGGAAAGATGTATGATTACCTGATGAATATCTTTGGCCTGTAGTGCAAAGATGAACAGGTGTTGAGATGAACATGACCGACTGGTGTTACAAATGAATATCTTTGGCCTGTAGTGCAAAGATGAATATTTGGTTAAAGTTGATTATTAATTGATGTTACAGGGATAAAATATTGATGATGGACTTTTAAATCTTAGAAGATAGTAGAATTCATTCTCTACTTGACTCTTCTAATGGTTTGTTGTTTCTGCTGCAGTTGTTGATCTAAAACTTGTTGTCGATTATATTCTATCAGATTTTTCCCTGTTAAATACTAATGATAATTTGTTGTATATTATCTTAGTCATAATATTCTTTACTGGGCTAGTTGAGCTCACCCTTTTCCATTTTGTTCCATTTTTCTTCTCAGGAAGTGAGAACATAGCAGGATCTAGTCGGGGTATGGAGTGATGGTTATAGAAAGATGTTTTAGCTGTCCTCAGTATTTTTGTAAAATAGTATTTGAATAATTGTAATGAGGACTTATTTGAGCGTGGATATTGTCTAGAAGACAATATTTATATTTAAACTCACAGTATGTGTTGTCGTATTTTGCACGACAATTGTATTATTGAAGTTGTAGTTTGCTTTTTGTACCATGTATTTGACGACTCAGAATGGGTGTTTTATACCTATTTTGGGGTCGTCACAATATCGCTCGAGATTGCACTGTAGCGAAACCAAGTCCAGCGGGGATGGAGACTCAAAAGACCGTCCCAAAAAAGTCAAAGTCAACGGTTTCTGGAAGAGCATTTGTCGTGACTGGTCAACATGCGAGGAACCCAAACGAGGTGATCACGGGTAAGCTAATCATAAATTCATGCGAAGTTTATACCTTACTAGATACCGGTGCTACCCATTCATTTATCTCTCCTGATTGTGCTCAACGTTTAAACTTGACACCTGAGAAATTGGACTTTGACTTATCTGTTGAAACTCCGTTAGGAGAAACTTTCATCACATCCACTGTTTATAAATCTTGTTTGATCCAAGTTGGCACCATCACCTTACCTGTTGACTTTATCTCTTTAAAGATACTTGCATTTGACGTAATTTTAGGGATTGATTGGTTAACTACTCATCATGCTAAAATTAATTATTTTCGTAAGGTTGTTAGTTTTCATATTCCTAACCAACCTGTTGTGCGAATTCAAGCAACTAAGCCATTAAAATCAATCAATGCTATATCAAGTCATAAAACTATTCATTTATTAAAAAACGGATGTCAAGCTTTCTTAGCCCATGTTATGGATTTGAATAAAGACACGTCATATTTGAATAATATTCCTGTTGTTATTGACTTTCCTGACGTATTTCCTGAAGAACTTCCCGGTCTACCCCCAGAACGTGAAGTTGAATTCTTTATTGATCTTGAACCTGGTACAAAGCCCATTTCTAAAACCCCATATCGAATGGCTCCTATTGAACTTCAAGAGTTAAAAGTCCAATTACAGGAGTTGTTGGACGTCGGTTTCATTCGTCCTAGTACATCTCCTTGGGGTGCTCCTGTTTTATTTATAAAAGAGAAAGACGGGAGTATGCCACTTTGTATTGACTACCGAGAATTAAACCATGTCACCATCAAAAATAGGTATACGCTACCTCGTATTGAGGACATGTTTGACCAGTTACAAGGAGCACAATTCTTTTTAAAAATCGATCTTCATTCTGGATATCATCAGCTGAAGATTAGAACTGAGGATATTCTAAAGACTGCCTTTAGAACTCGGTACGGACATTATGAATTCTTAGTTATGTCTTTTGGATTGACTTATACTCCTGCGGCTTTCATGAAAATGATAAACCGAGTATTCAAGGAATATTTGAATCAGTTCGTTGTTGTCTTTATTGATGACATCCTCATATATTCCAAAAGTCGTGAAGATCATGAACACCATTTGAAGCTGGTACTCCAAAGGCTTCGTGAAAATAAGTTATATGCCAAGTTGAAGAAATGCGAGTTTTGGCTTGATGAAGTAGCATTTCTTGGGCACGTGGTGTCAAAACATGGAGTATCTGTTGACCCGGCGAAGATTGAAGCAATACAAAGTTGGGAACAACCGAAGTTAGTGACCGAAATACGTAGCTTTCTGGGCTTAGCTGGTTATTATCGGAGATTCGTGGAAGGATTTTCTCGAATCGCTACTCCATTAACTCAGCTGACTCGAAAAGATGTCAAATTCGTATGGAGCGAGGAATGCGAGAAGAGTTTCCAAGAGCTTAAGAGGAGACTCATTTCGGCACCTGTTTTGACCATACCATATGGTTCGGATGGATTTATTATTTACAGCGATGCTTCAGGCAAAGAGCTAGGATGTGTTCTCATGCAACGTGGAAAAGTTATAGCCTATGCCTCGCGACAACTTAAAAAATATGAGAGGAATTATCCTACTCATGATCTAGAGTTGGCAGCAGTCGTTTTTGCGCTAAAGATCTGGAGGCACTATCTATATGGGGAGAAAGTAGAGATATATTCAAACCATAAAAGCCTCAAATATTTCTTCACCCAAAAAGAACTCAACATGCGGCAACGACGTTGGCTCGAGCTGTTGAAAGACTACGACCATACCATTCAATACCATCTTGGAAAAGCGAACATGGTAGCAGACAAATTGAGTAGAAGATCATACGCGGGAACAAGTGCGATGTTGTCAACACAAAGGCCCATTTGGTGTGATTTACAAAAGATGAAGATAGAAGTCAAGACTCCGGGGACCCATGCAATGATATCAAGTATACGTATAGAACCAACTTTAATCGAAAAAATTAAAGTTGCTCAAGCCACAGACCCGGAGCTGATGCGTATGAAGAAGAAAGTGCAAGAAGGTGCTATTCCAGAAGCAAGAATCGGTGAAGAAGGAATACTTCGAGTCCACTCCAGACTTTGTGTTCCTAATGATTCTGATTTGAAGTACAAGATCATGATGGAGGCACACAATACACCATTTGCAATCCATCCTGGAAGTACCAAAATGTATCGTGATCTTTGACATACATTTTGGTGAAATAATATGAAGAGAGAGATTACAAAGTTTATCTCGAGGTGTTTAACTTGTCAACGTGTAAAGGCGGAGCATCAAGTGCCTAAGGGCCCATTGCAACCACTTGAGATTCTGAAATGGAAGTGGGAACACATTACTATGGATTTTGTTACAGGTCTTCCCACGGTTTCTCAAGGCATAAATGCTATTTGGGTTATTGTTAATAGATTAACCAAGTCTGCTCATTTCTTGCCGATACGGGAGACTTATCCCTTGAACGTCTTACTCGTATGTACGTAGATGAGATTGTGAGATTGCATGGCATGCCAGTATCCATAGTTTCGGATCGTGACCCAAGATTCACTTCAAGATTTTGGGTTACCTTGTAAAAAGCTATGGGCACGGATTTACGATTCAGTTCAGCATACCATCCTCAAACGGATGGACAATCAGAGAGAACTATTCAAACTCTTGAAGATCTATTAAGACTCTGTGTCCTAGACTTCAAAGGGAGTTGGGATAAGTATTTATCGTTGGTGGAATTCTCTTACAACAACAGTTATCAAACAAGTATAGGTGTGGCTCCATTTGAAGCATTATATGGATGAAAGTGTCGCTCTCCAATATATTGGGATGAGGTGGGTGAAGCAACATTATTGGGACCCGAGTTGGTACGTATGACTAAAGAAAAGATCCAAATAATTCGACAACGTATACAAATGGCACAGGATCGACAAAAGAGTTATGCGAATGATCTTCATCGAAAGGACGTGGAATTTAGTATTGGAGATCATGTATTGTTGCGTGTTACTCCATGGAAGGGAGTTACAAGATTTGGGAAGAAAGAAAAGCTCAATCCACGATTTATTGGTCCATTTCAGATTATTGACCGAGTAGGAAATGTGGCCTATAGACTCGCGTTACCTCCAAGTATGTCTCGTGTTCATAATATTTTTCATATATTTGTGCTTTGTAAATATGTGAAAGACCCGAACCACGTCATTGAGTTAGAACCGGACGAGATAGCTGAAGACTTAACGTACGAGGCGATACCTGTCAAGATCTTAGATAGGAAAGAGCATGTCCTACGCACAAAGGTCATACCACAAGTTAAAATTTTGTGGAGGAACCATGATATTGAAAAAATGACCTGGGAGTTGGAAATGGAAATGAAAGCAAGGTATTCTCACCTTTTCGAAATACCAGGTACGTACGTCAATTTCGAGGACGAAATTTCATAAGGAGGGGAGGTTGTAAGACCCCAACTTATTATTAATGAAATTAAATTTCCTATATTTATTATTTTGAAATAGTAAGGGTTGATTTGATTAATGTGGTTAGTTATGGGTAAAATGCGCAAATATTTTAAATAAGCAAGTGGTTATAAAATATTCATTTTTATCGGAGAATATTCGTTTGGTCGTGGAATATTCTTACTGTCGGGAAATATTCGTACGACGGCGCAGCCTTGTGTGGGCCCCATAACGGAAAGCGATTGGATAAAAAAAATGACAAGTATAAGTTGTTTATAAATAACGGTAGTTGTTACCGTTAATACTGTTGGAATACCCGGTGGTTAAAACACAGTAATACGCGTTATTTCACAGTAGTACACGGTATAGCACCAATTATTAATTCTTACGTAAGAAGGCACTACTCAATAATTGTTACAGTAATTATTGTTCAGTATTTTATTTTATTGATTCAATAATTACTGAGTTGATATTTATATTACTGTTGTTTCAATAATTGTCACTACATAGTATTTTCTATTATCGGAGTAATAATTCATATTATCTGAATAATATTATTAGATAACATTATTGACAATGTCTAGAAAGTTCAATCTAAGGAGAGGTTTGGTCATCTAATTGCGCGCGTAAGGAAAAATCCTTATTGAAAAGCCCCCTCTTTCCTGGGAACTACCTGGTTGTTAGTATTGTGATTCTATAATATTATTTGTGAATAATAAATTATTAATTTATATGATGAGAAAAATATTCATTTTATGTGGATATAGATGGAGAAAATTTTTAAAGTGACAATTGTTGAAAATCGATATTTTATCTTTTCTGATAAAATAATATTTTATTATATTATTATAATATAATAATAATGATATTTTTACAATGAATGTGGAATATATGAATATATGAGGAGGAAGAGTATTTTTGTTATAATAAATGTTAAAAATATGTTAAACATGTCGGTGGACCTCATTTCTTGACTGAAATTTGATTATAACCTGTAAAATCGTCCGTTTGTGGATTTCGGTCAATTTTTGTTTGGAATTTGAAAAAATTTTCTTCTACAAAGTTGTAGATAATGGAATTTTCTATGAAAAAGACATAATGTTTGAATTTTTTAGACAAAAGGGCTATTTATTATGAATTATTGAAGCTCCGAAGTTTTGAAATAATTGATTTTTGGAAGTTTTAATTATTTTTAATATGAAAAACATTTTTGGTCATTATTGTGGGTCTTGCATGTGATGTAAATGGCTGAATTCGAATCTAAGAAAGTGGGCGTAAGAAATTTGATTATATATATTAATATTATATTAAATTTTCTGCTTTGGTGTTCTAAGCATTTTCCTATAAATAGGGTGCTTAGGTTAGAATTGAAAATCACACCAGAAATTAAAGTTTTTTTCTCTCTTTCTCTCTCGATATATTGAGCACATTCTTATGAGTATTTTGATACTTTGAGTGTTGTAATACGGTGCAAGTTCCCTTCAGCACTATATTTGGTATTCCAGCTAGAAGTACTATTTTTTCGAAGTAAGAGATATTATTTTTTTAAAAATAATATTATTTCTTCTAATATCATTATGCCAGAATACTGGTAAGATTTTTCTTGTGAAATTCTTGTCTTTTAGTGTCGGGGTTACTATTCACGTATACGGCACTATTCACGAATACGGCACTATTCACAGAAAAATTAAATTTTTATTTTTTTTGTCCAAAATATCTATTATGGATACTAGCTTTGATTGTATCCATGTTTTGATCATTCTTGAATTTTACTCCACTATGATTATTTATGAGGTATTTTTGGACATGGATAAACCGAAATACGAATCCTTAATATTTGTTATTTTGTTTCACTGGATTCGTTTCCTTTAAAATATTTTTCATCATCCTCAGTCCTAAATAATGATATTACTAAATATCTTTGGCCTGTAGTGCAAAGATGAATGATTTCTGATGAATATCTTTGGCCCATAGTGCAAAGATGAACAGGTGTTTAGATGAACATGACCAACTGATGAATACCTTTGGCCTGTAGTGTAAAGATGAATATGTGATTCCAGATATATATTGATTGATGTTACAGGGATAAAATATCGACGATAAACTTTTAAATTCATATATAGAAGATAGTAGATTTCATTCTCTACTTAACTCTTCTAATGAATTATTATTTTCGCTGTGAATATTGATCTGAAACTTGTTGTCTATTGTATTCTATTAGATTTTTTCCTGTTGAAGACTAACGATAATTTGTTCTATATTATCTTAGTCATAATATTTTTTATTGGGCTAGTTGAGCTCACCCTTTTCCTTTTTGTTCCATTTTTCTTCTCAGGAGACGAGAATGTAGCGAGTAATAGTCGGGGTATGGAATGATGGTTCTAGAAGTTGTTTTAGTAGTCTTTACTATTTTGTAAAATAGTGTATCAATAATTGTAATGAGAACTTATTTGAGTGTAGATATTGTCTAGATGACAATATTTGTATTTTAAACTCACAGTTTTTATGTTGTATTAATAAAGTTATAGTTGTTTCTGTACCATGTATTTTGACAACTCAGAATGGGTGTTGTATACCTATTTTGGGGGTGTCACAAATCCTTAATATTTGTTCTTTTGTCTCACTGGATTCATTTTCTTTAAAATATTTTTCATCATCCTTAGTCCTAAATGATGATATTATTGAATATCTTTGGTCTGTAGTATAAAAATGAATGATTAACTAATGAATATCTTTGGCCCGTAGTGCAAAGATGAACAGGTGTTTAGATGAACATGACCAACTGGTGATACAAATGAATATTTTTGGCATGTAGTGCAAAAATAAATATTTAATTCAAGATGTATATTGATTGTTGTTACAGGGATAAAATATTGATGATGGACTTTTAAATCTTAGAAGATAGTAGAATTCATTATCTATTTAACTCTTCTAATGGATTGATGTTTTCGCCGCAGTTGTTGATCTAAAATTTGTTGTCTATTATATTCTATCAGATTTTTTCCTGTTGATTACTAACGATAATTTGTTATATATTATCTTAGTCATAATATTCTTTTCTGGGCTAGTTGAGCTTACCCTTTTCTTTTTGTTCCATTTTTCTTCTCAGGAGGCGAGAATGTAGTGAGTACTAGTCGGGGTATGGAATGATGGTTCTAGAAAGATGTTTTAGTAGTCCTCACCATTTTTATAAAATAAAGTATCAATAATTATAATGAGGACTTATTTGAGTATGAATATTGTCTAGAAGACAATATTTGTATTTTAAACTCACAGTTTAAGTGTTGTGTTATTTTGTATGACAATTGTATTAATAAAGTTATAGTTGTATCTGTACCATGTATTTGGCGACTCATAATGGGTGTTGTATACCTATTTTGGGGGCGTCACACGAGAAGCCGCAGGTAGACCCGTGGCTACTTTGGTTTATAAATAGATCCCCCCATCAACCATAAAAGAAGAGAAAAAAAGGAGAAAAAAAGAGAAAACTCTGTCCATTTCATCTCTTAACCCCTCCTATAGTGTTCCAAATTTTAATATTCTTCTTTCTAAACGCTTGTATACATATATACTACAACATATCAAATTTTAACCGGTGAAAACACACCGATTAGTTGTGCTCAGATCATCGATCCGTGACTTTTTCTCGCTTTAATATATATATATATATATATATATATATATATATATATATATATATATATATATACACATATACATATATACCAGTTTGGTCTGGATTCTAAATTTGTGGCCTTTTTAATACTTTTATATATAAAATTATATATATATTTACATTCAACAGTCATGCCTGGATTCTAAATTCGTTGCTTTTTATTGTTTTAATATATATATATATATATATATATATATTATTAATTGTTTAATATGATTAAATATCTGTTTTAACTGTTTATTCAATGTAAAGCTGGGATATTAATGCTTGTGGATTAGATTTATCTAAATCTAGTCATATCCAACTTTTAATCGGTTCAAAAGTTGTAAAACTGGAACTATTGAACTAGAATGACTAAGATTTATTTAAATATAGTTTTCTTTCTAGTTTTGTAAATATTAAGTAACTACGTGACCCTAGATCTGTATCTAGAGGGAACAGGAAGCTTGGCTACGTGCATGCAGGGATTTAACTGATGAATCTTTTGTTTTGCGGCATTTAGATTAAATATATGTTTTATTTCAGTATTTCTTGTTATGCAAGCTATTCATATGATATTATGTGAGCTTAGAAGCCACGGGATCAAAGATCCAGTTGACGGATCTAGATCTGGTTCCCATGATGGACCTTTTCAGTTGTATAGTTAGCTTGTAAATCATATTTGTGGTGTTCGGACATCATTCGATGGCTTTCATGCCTATAAGGAGCTCGACACATATGTATATTATTTTAAGATGATTCACATCTTGAGAATAAAATCAAAACAAGCCGAATACGGAATAAAATGAAAGTATTAAACGCCTCAATTACTATGTGAGCGTAAGGGTTTGAAAACATGTTTTCAAAACATCATTTCTGTATATTTTGCTTAAAATTAAACTTTTATACAAGTCAAACCCTTTGTATATAGGTGTAAACGGGGCATAACACTACTTTTAAATAAAACACTTAGGCCCAATAAACACACATACACTTCAAATAAATAGGGAATTGAAAAGGCGCGGTAACTGCATTTTCACGAAAGTCAGGGGATGCCTAACACCTTCTCCTCACTTGATCAAGCCACTGAACTCTATGAATCTCAGTTTTCAAAGCTTGTTAAACAGAGTTCAATAATTAGGTCTTTTGCAAAACCTTTTCAAATTCGGTTGAGTTGGTACAACCATTTCATTATTACCAACTGGCGACTCTGAATTTTCAAATCGTCGACATTTTTTGTCGGATTCTTTTCAAGCTCCCCCTTTCAAATGAAATTCAACACATAAAAAGCATAAATGATAGAAAGACTAAAAGAGGAATTCCCAAAAAAGAAAATTTTCCCAACGTCTACAAATATGATGACAAATTTTAAAATATTGATTCTTTTTATATTACTATTAATAAAAAGAGGAATCTTTTTGTAACAAATAACTCACGTTTATTGTGAAACATAAGGAATAATAAAATTCACCAAATGTATATTTTTAAAATAAAATTAGTTCTTTCGTTTCAATTTATATGATTTTTTTTTACTTTTGAAATTTAATTTTAAATATTCTCAGACTAAAAATTAATGAGATTTATTGAATATTATAATTAAAAAATCTTATAATTGTTAGTATTTTGTAGATAGTTTATAATATTTATCATTGTATTGATTAAAATTAAATGAATTTATGTCAAATTTGAGTTTAAAAATATTTCAAGTTGACTTCAAAAAGTCAAAAATGATCTTGTATTTTGAAATAGAAAGAGTACATAAAAATCACTACAAAATTATTTTTAAAAACTTTATTTTTTGAAGTCATTAAATTAGTATTTTTTTTAAAGGTCACTTTACATAAATACCCCTATACTAGTAAAAAAAATACAAAAAATAAGAGGGGGAACTTGCACCCTCTTGCCCAATAGTGAATCCGCCCTGAACTCAACTAATATAATAATAAAGCTGAACAAGTCATACAAGCCGACTCCAGGTTTAGACACATTTACGTTTACATATAATTAGGAATTTTATATATATATATATATATATATATATATATATATTGTAAGAGATATATGTATATATACAACTGTGTAGTACACAGTTGTGATATGAGTCTAAAAAAATTGTCGTCATAAGCGATTATGTACTACATAGTTGTTTATATACATTTTTTTCATATTGTAAATAAATATTATATTTATATTTTTTATGTATTATTAAGTCGGGCTTAGTTGAGTGGATCTTGAGTTGGATTTTAAATGAATTGTCCGAATATCATTGAATGTGCCATAACTCGAACTCGAATAATTTATTTCAACGATCAAAAGGACCTGCACGGACTCAATTGACTAAATGAAGTCGAGTCGATGGAGGCGTATTTAAATGAGTAAAGTCGAATTGAGCTCGTGAATAACCTAATTTCTTTATTTTTAGCTCTCTCAACGCAAGTGTACCATTTTTGTTGTACATTGTGGATTGCTTAATTATAGCACAATCCCCTGAAAATATCAGCCCCAAAATTATGTTCAATGTTTCTTCAAATACTTAAGAGGCTAAAAAATTAAATTGAGACGTCTAAAACCAATGATATTTTTGGTGTAATTTTTATTATTTTTATGTACAAGTACTACTACACAAGGTACAACTTTGTAGTACAACATTTTATTCCAAAACGTTGCGGGAAAAAATCAGTTTCTTAATTTTTTGAGGGGTAAATTTGTCAGATTTGAAAGAGAGATGCTCTGGCTGTTGAAATAGGGAGGTGGTTCTAATCAATCAACTGTCGAAACTCAAAAGGGATTTGTATATATGTATATATATATATATACACATATATATTCTGCTGGCCAAAAGTACACATAGGTGGGCGGTCTTCCCAGTTCCCGCAATAAAGATCACTAGGCACCACAACACAACACAACCCCACCCAATTCTTCAGTACTCTGCCCTCCCTATATATATATATATATATATATATATATATATATGTATAATATGTATACATGGATATAGATAAATATACATGTAAAATTCATAAATGGGTATTTTGGATTATGTGGGATTTTCTCTATATTGTATGAAAAAGACATCATTTCTGCAACCTGCACTATAAATAGAGGCCAAGAGACTCTCAGGGTAGGGTTTACTAGAGCATGTAAACAGCCTATCTACATTATATATCTATATCTATATATCTATATTATATAGCACGGATTGTATATTCAATAAAATATTAATATACAATTGGGCAGGGGAGAGAATCATTATTATCATCAGGCAGGGGAGGTGGAGATATGGTAATGAAACCTGCATGGCTAGAAGCTTTAATGGCTGAGACATTCTTTCATACGTGTGGGCTCCACCAGAATCGAAGGAAGAATGAGAAGAACATCTTCTGCTTGGATTGTTGTCAAAGCTTTTGCCCGCACTGCCTCCCTTCTCACCATTCTCATCCTTTGCTTCAGGTATGTATACATACATACATATATATACACTACTATAATTAATTTGTCATTCATGTGCTTTTGACTTTAAAGAATTGTGGTACTACTGCTTTGGAATCGAAGATTTCACAATTTATTTAGTTAAATGTTATAATTCTTTGTGGGTTTTGATTAGAGCACATCTTTTTTTTGGCTGATTCAAGAATTTGTGGGAGTTACTTGGGTAGTTGAAACTGGCATTTATTTCTCATGAATTTTCAAGAATTCTTAACTTTTCCTCAGATTCTTGTTTAAATGATCTCTTTCCTTGGAGATTCTTGTTGATATAGTTTGTTTTGCTTCTTAGAAAGTGGCAAAATGTAGTGTCTTGATTCTCTGTTTTTTACCTGCTCTGTTAAAATCTTCAAAATTTCTAGTAACTAGTAATTGGCTCTTTAAACTTTTATACTACATAATCTAATGAAGTTTTGTTGTTGTTTTTTTGAACATTCTAATTAATTTGAAATTTTTCCTACTTTTAGCTCTTAGTTTTATGTGGAAATTCAAGCTAATTATTTGGTTCTTAATTAATGAGATCTCCACAGTAGGTTACTTTGTGCTAGCATATCTCATTTTTCAATGATATTCCAATTGGGATGTGCTTGGACATCTGGTTTCCCACTTTTGGGATTTGTTTTCTTCCCCATTATTAGCAAATTTTCTTTCTTTATTCAATTTTTTTTTCCTGCTGCCAAGGTAATCCTCAGCTGTTGCTTTCAATGAAAGTGAAAGTTTGACCCAAAATTCATTTCTAGTCTATTTTGTTTTCATATACTTATTTCAAAAATTTATTGTGATTCCAGTTCATTTACTGCTTGGTTGCCTAACTTTTCAAATTCTTGTAAATAATTGCAGAGTCACAATTTGTCACTTCAAGAACTTTTAACTCATCCCACAATAAAAATGTGGTGGTTGGAATTTGGATTCCATTTAAATGAAAAACTTTCTAGCTGATTATGAACTAGCATAAAGTCTAGACACTAGACAATTTAAATTCAATATATATCATCATAACTAGGCTGGAATTGATTTGGTTTCATCCTTTCATATGATAAAGCTCTGTTTGGTTGCCAAATATTGAATTGAATGGAATGTTATCAGTAGTTTTAAGAGCCCTTTTTCCTTAAAAGTTGGTGTGATTTGCAGGTAAGAAGATATGTTTACCAAGATGTTGTTAGATTGGATGACCTGGAGAAGCTCATTGACTGTTCTTATATTCAGGTGAACTAAAACTTAGTGAGTATTGCTACACACAAAAACAAATTTATGTTGATATACATTACTGACCTATGTGAATATATGGGATGGGAGATTGTAAAAAACAGATACTCCACCAAACCCTAAACCCTAAACTCTCCGTGTTCAATAATGAATGTCCCATTTGACTTTTAAGGATATAAAAAGTTGATTCGGAGAGTATTTTAGTTTGAGTAATTAATGTAATTTTTTTATTTACCCTTACTTTATCAACTATATAATAGAAGTGTTTTCTGTGTTTGATTATTTTGTGTGGCAGCCCTATACAATAAATAGTGCCAAAGTCATATTTTTGAACCAGAGGGCACAGTCTAGGTCTTATAAGGGCCCTGCCAATACTTGCTTCACCTGTGACAGAATTCTCCAGTACCCATTCCACTTCTGTTCTCTTTCTTGCAAGGTATCTCTCTTTCTCTTCTCTTAATAACATGCATGCTTTTCTTTGTTTAATTATTGGCTGTTGATACTTCTAGAGAAAAATAATGTTGTTAAAGCAATAAACGTCGCTTAATGTGACCAGAACATTTATATAAGTGTCGCTAAATATATAATGCTCTGGGGATATCATTTTTACTCTAACGGTATCCACAGCCTAATTATTTCATGTTGAAAGTTTCATTAGTCAATATTGCATCAACAAAACATGGCCTTAAGTACCCCTTCTGTTTCATGCTCACCGTGCTATATAGGTTGATCACATGGTTTATCAAGGTGAAGATTTATCAAGCATTATATATAGGTCTGATGAATCCGATTTCGCCTTCTCCCAATTTGAAGGGCTCCAAATGGATGGCGACGATGACGGCCAAATTACCACAAATTCCATCCTAGAGGACACATTTAAGTTCCAAGGCTCATCATGCTCTAGCCATGGCATGGGCACTTCTGGAATTTCACATCACTTCCCGGAGATGGCAGAAAATAAGAAGAAAGGGAGTGGCTTCCTCCCTGGAATTATGCTCTCCCTTAGCAACAGGAGAAAGGGAGCTCCTCAGAGGTCTCCCCTTTCTTGAACAAGAAAAATTGGATAAATAATAAGTTTAATTACTAGTAGTAATAATTTTATTATCCTATGTAAGTTACTGTATTATTAGGAAATTAATTTAAAAGAGAAATGTAGTGGGATCTCGGTTCTTCCAATTTTTGTACTGGTGTAATGGAACATGCACATTTTTTTAATAAAATTTTTGTTAATTTCAATTGACATTTAAAATTATTTTAATTTTGATTTTATTGAGGGCTGGGTGACCATAGATTTGCACAGGATTTGTGTGGGATACCCTAGTGGCTAATTGTCACATGACTAAATAGCTCATTTTAAACATATTTCCATGTGATGCCAATTTATCTGGGGTCTACACTAGTCAGCTCATTGTATTATTGCATAAATAGGTAACTCTAGTGGAAAAATGAAAGAATGGAGTTACTCCTTCGCGTGGAGCTGAGAATCTGACATCCATTTCACTATTCATGTGAGATGAGATAGGTGATATAAAAATATTAATTTTTTTATATAATTTAATACAAATTATTACTCCTTCCGTCTTGATTGAAGAATGGCTCAAGTTACTATTTTTTTTGTCCTCAAAATTAAGTAAAAGAAAATATGTCATTTAGTAAAGACGTCACTGACTAAAGTGCACGAATATATAAAAAATAAATACTCATCATTTTATATATAATTGAATAACAAAGGACATCTATGAAAATAAAATCGATTGCCTGAGTTCGTTGTGAGTAAACGGGAAACTCGACTCTACGAATTCGGGGAAAAGCTACACAACAGTAATAGGGAAGTTAAGACCAGAACTTTTTGTCACGCTAACAGAAATGCAAGTGAATGAATCCCATTCCCAGATAAGTGAGATACTTGCGCGAATATTTTTCGTTCATCACTCCAGTAAAATAGTGTTAGAATTTCATTGACTTTTTTTATTTACGTGTTATCTAAGGCACACTTAAATGACAAATGACATTATATATGTAGACAAATATGTGAATAAGTTGGATTGCGTTCAACGTGTAAGTTTATACGATAAGATTGAATAAATTAAAAAAAAATAATTAAATTTTACGTATTTCATGTATCGCAATTATAATTTGGCTGAAAACTTTTACAATACATAATAGAACTCTATATAATTTAGTAACTATTTTAAAGGAAAAAATCACATATTTAAATAGTAATTTAAACAATAGTTCATATGAGTCGTGTATTTGTACAAATTGAGCCTCCAAAAGGTGCCACAAGGCCCACAACTTTTGAGAGTATAAAAGCTTAGTAGAAGAAAAAGGTCCAAACTCCAAACCAAAGAGGGCACATGGTAATTGGTATGTGGGCGGGACCACACCACATAACCAAGATTGGGTCAGGTAAGGTCTGGTCTGGTCTGGTCTGTTCACATGGGCTAGCCACATTCTATTCGCCTTCTACTTATAATTACAATAACCTAGGCAGGCAGTCAGCGAGAGCAGATCCTCTGTCCCCAAATTTTCTGTCCCCCTTGTGTCCCCCCATTTAAATTATGACACATGTCATTTTATTTTATTTTAGAATTAATTAGTGTTAAGTAAGAGACTATGTGTCAAAATGTAAGTGGAGGGACACAAGGGGACAGAAAATTTGGGGACAGAGGATCTGCTCTCGGCAGTCAGCTGCGCCATTAGTGGCACTTGTGGGGTTTTGCCACGTGTACGACTTTCCTTTTCCAGATTTAATCATTTTGGACATATTGGGAGACTGGTTATTCAAATAAGATAATTTTGAGCGCCGTGAGAGTTATTGTGGTCTTGTTTCTTTTTCTTATAATAATAATAATAATAATAATAATAATAATAATATGGTGACAAAATTTTCAATCAATTTTACAGAAAATTGAAATTTACATGTCTTTCTATTTATTTACTTTTGTTTATATCAACACACCAAATATTTGGTTTAATTTAGTTAAAGGTCTCTTTTTATTGCACAATTATGTCTTGATTTATTCTCTTAAATTTTACATAAACTTTATATAGTAAACATAATTTCTTTCCTAATTGTCTTAAAAAAAGAAAAAATATATATTCTCTTTAATGGCTAACTCTGCTGAGAGATTTAACTTTTGATTTTTATTATTAAAAAAAATGATTTTGAAATCTCAAGATAAGAGAATTAGATATACTCTTTAGTTCCTCAATTTATTTTGTGGTATGGAATGAATAAAAATAATACCAATTTATATCATAAGCATGATATTATGGCAGTCAATTTGTTGGAAAAAACTGGAGAAATTAATTAAGAGTAAAGGTGGAAGGATCGTGTGACATAATTTGAAGTTATAAAGTATATAGTTGAAGAAAATAAATAATTAAATAAAGGGGAAAAGTTGGCCATGGGGTGCTTCAATCATGGGGACAAGACACTGACCTTCCAATGAAGATTTGCAGAGGCATATTATGGGCTTCAATCAGCATTCCAAAGTCCCAATAAAGATCTGCAGAGGCATGCTATGCTCATTTTGTTATTGGTTTATTAACTCACCAAAAAATCAAGCTGGTTTGTTATTATTACAGTCATCTTACTATATATATATATATATATATATATATATATATATATATATATATATATATATATATATATATGGTATGCATCCATAGCATAGCAATCGGTTGCTATGAAATTATTCCATTAACCCAAAAAAAAAAAAAAAGCCACTACAAGTTGTAGTGGTTTGGACAATTAAATTGGGACATGCCACTACAACTTGTAGCGGCTAAGACAACTTCAACTAATAATATTATTATTTTGTAATATTAGTATTAATAATATTAATATTAATAATTGTAATTACTAATATGAATATTAATGCTAGTATTACTATTATTCTTATTAATATAAATATTAATAATATTACCAACTAATAATATTAAGTTGTTTTTGTTTTTTTAGTCCCTACAAATTTATTTTTGTGAGAATTTAATGTTTTGCATTGCATTAATTTTAAACTTTTAAGATTTTATGATTTGACTTTTAAACTAAAAAGACTTGTAAAAGAAATCAATGAGAGTACATCCCATTTGGCACGGGGGAGGAGAGTTCTGAGCTTCTTCTTGCTCAACGATCAGCCTCTTCTGGTTATTTTAAAAATAGCCATTTTTCAGTCTTTTGGAGCACGTAGTATATTATTAAACTAAAATACCAAAAGCTATGACTATCGACTAAGCTTAAATTTTTCATACAAAGTTTTATGTAATAAAATTTCCTTCAAAAGGGGCTGTTTTTTTTTTTTCCAACTTGAAGCTCAGCAGAGTTTTAGTAAATTTCTATTGGCATAGTTTCCAGACAGATCACAAGTTCACAGAATGGAACAACATGCATATAAGTAAATGAAATTTATAACCATCTAATTGAAAACCAAGCCACAAAATCATTTCTATTGGCATAGTTTCCACACAGATCACAAGTTCATTAGCACATAAATAGAGAACAATTGAAAAAGTTTACAAGTATACATCAATATATTGTAACTATTTTTGGTTTTCACTCTGACGGTTGATTTTAACTTAAAATGTACTGGGAATGAACTGCTTGAGGTAGTACAGTTTGGATCTATTACTTTTGTTTGAGAGCAGACAACCATTCTTAAACTGTGTTCTCGATTCACAGGCGCATAAATAAGCACAGGGCTACAGATTGAACATCACTTGTAGAGTTTTTCCACGGTATCCTTTAAGCGCTGAACATCAACACCAATTACTTCAGACGCCTTTTTCCCATTCTGGAAGAAGTGGAGTGTCGGCTGCAGCAAAAGAAAATTTTCACCATCACAGATGACTCAACAACAAATCAAGTAGAAGTAAAGTAAATGCAAGAGCCGACCAATACAATTTGCCAATGATCATACAGTAGGTAAATCAATTACTGAACTCAATAACCAGATCAAGACAGACAATCGCAATGTCATGCATCGATCACTACGTAGAGGAACCCAACAACAAGATGGTAATTCCTATCTTCACTAGCATTTAGTGCAGGATGCAAGTAAAACGAAATTTGGGTTTTCCTTTCTTTTGCCAAGTAAAGTAAGGTTCTTCACAAGTCATGGTAGATTAGATTTTGGAATTAAATTGGGTACTTATTGTAATTTATGAATAATTGGCGATTATTTCTAGTATTCAGGTCATTTTGACCATTAATTGTCTTGGTTAAGGTTAGGCATTTTAATTGGAGTATATGCTAGGAGTCAAAGTCCTGGTAGAACTAGGTTATTGATTATTCGTCCTACATATAAGTGACCATATAGAGTATGAAAGAAAGTTCCTCAGCGCAACTCAAAAGAAAAAAAAAACTCCTCAGTTGTCCCTTTTCAGTTCCACACATGGATTTGTCTTTAAATAGATGTAGCTTCAGGAATTGGAACTATTGATAAGTTGACAACTATATCTGATAAACTACATCACAGAACTCAGAAGCATCTCAAAAACTAAAACAGACACCAATTTGGCATTGTTCCATTCCTTTCAGTCCTAGATTTATTGACATTATCTATTTTCTACATTGGATGAGCACAACCTATTGCAGCATGCAAAAGTTTAATTCAGAGCTTGCACTAGAAAACACGATTTTGTTGATACACACAAATGTATGCATCCATACAAGACAGAACAAAAATTAAACACGCGTCACTGAGACGTGAATAGACATCAGCTTCCTCAATGCTAGTATACATGACTTAAACCAAATATAAAATTTTGACACTCTCAACTCAACTAAAAACTCAACATCTTTTATCCCAAACTAGTTGGGGTAGGCCAGATATAAAATTTTGACAATACATAATAATAATAACAACAACAATAAATATTTTATTACCACAGAGTGAATGTCCAGCTTGCTTAATGCACTTCCGAGGCCCTTCTGTAAAATAGATAAACAAAAGATATGTCAACTATCAACAACAATACAATGACTTTTATCCTAGACTAGTTTGGGTAGGCAGAAAATGAATCCTATATGTAAGAGCAAGGCAAGGAGAAAAATAATACACATAAAGCATATAAAAGTTGGAAAAGAATAAATAAATAATAGATATAGATGGAAATAATAAAATACAAATACACCCATATACAGAAACATATATATAAAGCTAAAATGAAAAAAGAAAAAAGAAGAGGAAAAGAGAGACAAAACAAAACAAAAAGGTGGATATCCCCAACAAGTATCCAGCAGGATATATACTAGCACAAAATTTTCTCAACTAAGAAATTTGTCTTACATGATCGATGTCAACCTTATATGTGGTAACATGAGGGTACTTCAAACTCAACTGCCCAATAATAGGAGATAATAACCTACCTGCACAAGATGGAATATACAATAGACAACTATTAAATAGAACTCTGTTATGAATAATTACATAAACATGCAACTAGGGGAAATATGTCAAAACCTATTATATTAGAAGTTAGAAATAAACTGATAAATAACTCAGAATCTTACATGGAGAACACCAAACGGCAGTGAAGTAAAATATTGCTGGCAGTGATTCATCTGGAAACAGAATTCAGCTAATGTCTGAGCTACTTGAAAACCTTCTAGTAACTCAAAAAATCAGAAACAAATAATATCAATAAAATGGAAGAGTCTATGTATACCTTGAACCTTGCGAAGTGAACTATTAAACTGCTCTTCGGACTCGATCACCACAACATTTGATGGACCTGGAATAAATAACTGTCTTAGCAAGCAATAAAGAGCAGCGTCTTGATGTAAAACAAAGTAATGACGTAGACATTATGACATAAACTGATAAACAAACACAACCAACAGATCCTAAATGGCTTCATTTTGCAACAAGATACATTTAATACAGTAAAAACTAAATTAAAAGCAAAAACACGAGCAAAACTGAAAAGATCGCGGCATGTAAAAACTTTCTGAATATATAGGATACTATATTTGTCAGATATGTCAGTAGCAAACACAAAGTCATCTTACTCTAGCAATGTGATTAACTTAATTAGCCAAATACATTTAACCATGCTACCTAACAACTTTTAGTGAGCGACAAGCCCTCCAAAACAGTTAGATCTTCATATACAAGTGATCAACGAGTCAGATTTTACATGTAATTGTAGTTGTAGTGTGGTTGATATTTGCATTCACCTTTTAGCTTGACCAAAAAAACTAACCAATTTCTTTCCAGAACCTGCATTAACCTCGATATAATCAGTAAAAGGCTAATTTAATTAGCTATGCATAAGGTTCTTTTGAAGTTCGTCAACCTATTAAAATGAAAAGACCCAAAATAATCCAGTAAAATTCAGAATGTTATGCCTTTTACCTTTTCCTTTTTCTATATTTTTTTTCTTTTGAGTACTAACATGCATTACTCTATGCAGATCAAATCCTAAATACTCACTTCTAAGTACTTCAATTCCATATAATTTCCCAATAAAGTAACTGCATTCAATCTTGCCCTAATTATTTACTGTTTTTTTAATAATCGAAATTTACCCTTTTTATGTTGTTATCCGACAACAAAAGCTTAACTATGTAGAAGTAACAACCTCAGCGGCAGTCTTTCACTATTTCACTAAAGTATCCGACTTCTAGGTATTTCTAGTGCATTACAATTTGCATTCAATCTTACCCTAAATACAACTTTCAACTACACACAGCACAATCATGAAGCCCTAACAACACGTGACATTCTGCAAGTTACATAGCATTTCATTAAAAAATGCAATCTTTTTATTTTTTTTCTTTCAAGACTCGGAATTTAATACATTCCATGGTCAGGAAATTCAAACTTTTCCTATATAATATTCCAAAAATCACTTAAAACATAATTTTGATTAGCAAAATACCAACATTAACACCAACCAATTTTCTTGCAATTATTTCAAAAGACATCATCACCTCAATACACCTAAAAATGTCTATATTAGCAAAACTATTAAGACAAAAAACTGTTATTTATTATGAGAAGTCATATACTTTCCAATTCTAAGCTAAAGTGTTCAATATTTTTGTTACAAATTTAAGTCCAAGCTGTAGTGTTCGAAGAAAAAAAAATACTAAGATTGGTAGAGCTTCAACAAAAAATAAGATAAACAATAAACAAGCATAATAACAGTGTAACTAACTTCTTTTTCCAATTTGATTCTTTTGGGGCTGCTAAGCTATAAATTGAAACTATTATCACAATCAAATATCAACTAGAGACTCTAAATTTGACACAACAGTAATATGAAAAAAAAAACATATACAAATATACCTGAGGAATTGGAGGAAAAGTTGCGATTGAAAAGGGGAGAAAACTGAAACATGGAAACAGCGGGATTGTTAAACCATGAAAAATATGGTTTATTATAATTATTATTTGTAGAAGATGATTGTGTGACTGTGCTCGGAGAAGACATTGCTAAACCTAGGGTTCTTCCGTTTAGTGATGAAATTGAATCAACGCCGACTGGTAGTGGTCTAGTATTACGAATTAGACGACAAACTACATAAATTTCCCTCATTTTCGCCGTATGGCCACGGTTTTGGTTGAGCTTAAACCCATTGGCGCTTCCACAGGGGTTGGGGTTTCTTTGCTCAAAACTTTGGACTCCTTTATAAGACTTTGTTTGAGGTTCATACATAAAATTTATAAAAAACTGTTATTTCACTTTTATCCCTGAAAATAATATTTATTTTTAAAAAAATTATAAGAGGAAAATCTTAGAAAAATTTACCTAGACCGGCAATGACTTATTTTAAAATAACATAAATTTAAAATTTAAGTTGACTTATAAGTTAGTTTAAGTTCTTGCTTATAAATAAAAGCATTCGACATCAATTTAACTTTTAGGTCAAAAATTAATTAAAAACAAATTGTGAATGTGTTCGGTTAATAATAATTTACAAGTTAAAAATAAAATATAAAGATTACTAAAAAAAATATTAATAAAAGATACATTGATTCAATAACAAAATAAAAGAGAGACAAAATAAACATTACATTTGGTCAAACCAACGAAGAAAAATTTTAGGGGGGGCGAAGAAGTGGTGACTGGTCCAATTTTATATTTTTTTTGACTCTCAAAAAAGTAATAATATTTATTTCAACTGGAATTTTTACATAATTCATTGATTTTATTACAATTTGAATACATATAAAAAATAGGGTTGCACAGACGGTATATATTTTTAATTTGGATACATGTAAAAAATAAGGTTTATGGGTTAAGGTTTATTGTTTTGGGTTTAGTGTTTAGTGTTTTGGGAGTCGAAACAAAAAAAAACAAAGTTGCACAGACATTATATATTTATAATTTGGATACATGTAAAAAATAGGATTTAGGATTTAGTGTTTTGAATTTAGGGTTTAGTGCTTTGGAAATCAAAAAAAATTATTGCATCGATTCCCCTAGAATTACTCTATTAACAATGACTTATAAGTTATTTTTAAATAAACATCAAATTATTGCTTATTTATTTTAACTGATAAGTTAAAAATAAGTCATTACCAAACACGTCAACAGTTACGAACAAATATATATAAATCATTACCTTACACACACACACTGTGAAACCCCAGATTTTATGAATAAATATTTAATTTTTCTCGAAATAATTTTTTTTATATTATGGTGTGGATTTGATATAATAGTTATGGGTAGTATTTATAAATTTTGTAAAGTATCCAAGTTGTCATATAATATTCGATTGGTCGGGGAATATTCGTTTTAACAGGGAATATTCGTACAACGACACAATCATTGGTGGACCCCACAACGGAATTATTGTCGGATTGAGAAAACGACAAAAATATTTTATTAAAAATAACGGCGGAAGTTTTACCATTGTTACTGTTGAACTACTCGGTAGTAAAAGTACAGTAATACGTGTGGTTGCATAGTAGCACACGGTATTGATTATTAATGCTTATGTGAGAAGTCACTCAGTTTGATTCAATTATTGTCAGTTAATAATATGAATTATTTAGCGATAATGACGTTTTGTTTTATTCGTATTATTAACGTAATAAAACAGAAACATCTTTTTATATAAAACAGAATACTTTATTAAAGTTATTCTATAAATAGAATATATTATATTTTATTTAAAAGATTTTTCTTTAAATATGGACCGTCAGATTAAAGTAATCAATCTGGACCGTTCATGGATTAGTTACTATGCATTCTATTTTTCTATAAATAGCAGCTCATTCCTTCATTATTTCTTACGAATTCACTGAACTCTAGAGAGAGAAACTATAGAGAGAGAGAAGAAGAGTATTCTGCTACTTAACTACTTCCTTATTTCAGCTCTTCTTTAAAACGGTAAGGGGTGTTATTCTTTCTTATTCATGAAGAGAACTGTTGTTATTCCATTTCTAATTATTCTATTGGAATAACCTGTATACGCGGTCTACCCTATACTTGGTGACATTCTTCTATTATTCTGTTGGAACATCCTGTCTGTGTGTTTTACACCGGACCTGGTTCCGTTTTTGTTATTATTCTGTTAGAACATCCTGTCTGTGTGTTTTATACCAGACCTGGTTCCGTTTTTGTTATTATTCTGTTAGAACATCCTGTCTGTGTGTTTTACACCGGACCTGGTTCCGTTTTTGTTATTATTCTGTTGGAACATCCTGTCTGTGTGTTTTACACCGGACCTGGTTCCGTTTTTGTTATTATTCTGTTGGAACATCCTGTCTGTGTGTTTTACACCGGACCTGGTTCCGTTTTTGTTATTATTCTGTTGGAACATCCTGTCTGTGTATTTTACACCGGACCTGGTTCCGTCTTGTTATTATTCTATTGGAACATCCTGTCTGTGTGTTTTACACCGGACCTGGTTCCGTCTTGTTATTATTCTATTGGAACATCCTGTCTGTGTGTTTTACACCGGACCTGGTTCCATTATTTATTATTCTATCGAAATATCCTGTCTGTGCGTTTACGCCGGACCTGGTTCTATTATTTATTATTCTGTTGGAATAACCTGTTTGTGCGGTCTATCGCATGCATGGTGATTTCTTTTGTTATTCCATTCTTTATTGTACTCAGTTGGTTAAGTTTTGACTTCTATACTCCATAAAATTTGTGAAATATCCTTGATAATTGCGTTTCATCCAGTATCTTTTTATGAAAATATTCTTCTAAGCATTCTTGAATTTTACTGCACAAAGCAGTATCATGTTGACAATTTGGACGTTATTAATTCTTGGATAAATTAATTCTTGAACTTGTTTTATTGAATTCTTATATCATTGTCATCATCCTCATGTTTATAAAATGTTGAAAGTCATCTGTGGCATGTAGTGCATAGATGGACTTGGTATGATTATGACCAGGGATTATTCGGTATAATCATGACCGTAATATTACAAATGATGTGGTAAAAGTCCTCATTGGCCCGTAGTGCATCGATGGACAGTTGTTGGCATGATCATGACCATTAATGAATACACGAATATCCTTGGCCGTAGTGCAGGGGTGATTCGATGATGTGGATTATTTTATTAAGCTGAGTCCCAGCGATAACAATGTTGAAAAACCTTTTAAATCATAAAAGATAGTAGAGTTTATTTTCTACTTGACTCTTTTAATGGATTGCTTATTCCGCTGCAGTTAAACTTGATGTCTATTATATTTTATCAGTTTAACATTGTTGAAGGCTAATGATAATTTATTCTGCATTATCTTAGTCATAATATTTCTTACTGGGCTAGTTGAGCTCACCCTTTCTTTCACTGTTCTCTTCAGGAAATGAGAACGTAGCTGGGGAAAGTCGGGGAACGGAGTGATGGTCCGAATGATAGTATTAGTTAGTAGTCCTCACTATTCTATGTAATAGTGTGTTAATAAATGTAATGAGGACTCCTTTTGAGTATGAACACTCTCTAGAAGATAATATTTGTATTCAAACTCGCAGTTTATGTTTTGTCGTATTGTACACGACAGTTGTATTAGTAAGTTGTATTTGTATTCTGTACCATGTAAGTGGCGACCCAAGATGGGTGACGTATACTTAATTTTGGGGGCGTCGCACACACAAATATATATATATATATATATATATATATAATATATATATATATATATATATATATATAAATTGGATATGAATCAATTTAGAAACAAATAAATCTATAGACCACAATTTAAAATTAAATGTTATCATACCAATAATGTAAAACTCCAACTTTTATAAATTAAGATGAATTTTTTATAAATATCATTTTTGAATATTATGGAGCTAATTTGATATAATGTCATAGTTGTGGATAATATTTATAAATTTTGCAAAGTACGCAAGTTGTTATATAATATTCGATTGGTCGGGGAATATTCGTTTTAACAGGGAATATTCGTACAACGGCACAATCATTGGTGGACCCCACAACGGAATTATTGTCGGATTGAGAAAACGACAAAAATATTTTATTAAAAATAACGGCGGAAGTTTTACCATTGTTACTGTTGAACTACTCGGTAGTAAAAGTACAGTAATACGTGTGGTTGCATAGTAGCACACGGTATTGATTATTAATGCTTATGTGAGAAGTCACTCAGTTTGATTCAATTATTGTCAGTTAATAATATGAATTATTTAGCGATAATGACGTTTTGTTTTATTCGTATTATTAACGTAATAAAACAGAAACATCTTTTTGTATAAAACAGAATACTTTATTAAAGTTATTCTATAAATAGAATATATTATATTTTATTTAAAAGATTTTTCTTTAAATATGGACCGTCAGATTAAAGTAATCAATCTGGACCGTTCATGGATTAGTTACTATGCATTCTATTTTTCTATAAATAGCAGCTCATTCCTTCATTATTTCTTACGAATTCACTGAACTCTAGAGAGAGAAACTATAGAGAGAAACTATAGAGAGAGAGAAGAAGAGTATTCTACTACTTAACTACTTCCTTATTTCAGCTCTTCTTTAAAACGGTAAGGGGTGTTATTCTTTCTTATTCATGAAGAGAACTGTTATTCCATTTCTTATTATTCTGTTGGAATAACCTGTATACGTGGTCTACCCTATACTTGGTGACATTCTTCTATTATTCTGTTGAAACATCCTGTCTGTGTATTTTACACCGGACCTGGTTACGTTTTTATTATTATTCTGTTGGAACATCCTGTCTGTGTGTTTTACACCGGACCTGGTTCCATCTTGTTATTATTCTGTTAGAACATCCTGTCTGTGTGTTTTACACCGGACCTGATTCTATTATTTATTATTCTGTTGGAATATCCTGTCTGTGCGTTTACGCCGGACCTGGTTTCATTATTTATTATTCTGTTGGAATAACCTGTCTGTGCGGTCTATCGCATGCATGGTGATTTCTTTTGTTATTCCATTCTTTATTGTACTCAGTTGGTTAAGTTTTGACTTCTATACTCTAGGAAATTTGTGGAATATCCTTGATAATTGCGTTTCATCCAGTATATTTTCATGAAAATATTCTTCTAAGCATTCTTAAATTTTACTCCACAAAGCAGTATCATGTTGACAATTTGGACGTTGTTAATTCTTGGATAAATTAATTCTTGAACTTGTTTTATTGAATTCTTATATCATTGTCATCATCCTCATGTTTATAAAATGTTAAAAGTCATCTGTGGCCTGTAGTGCATAGATGGACTTGGTATGATTATGACCAGGGATTATTCGGTATAATCATGACCGTAATATTAAAATGATGTGGTAAAAGTCCTCATTGGCCCGTAGTGCGTTGATGGACAGTTGTTGGCATGGTCATGACCATTAATGAATACACGAATATCCTTGGCCGTAGTGCAGGGGTGATTCGATGATGTAGATTATTTTATTAAGCTGAGTCCCAGCGATCACAATGTTGAAAAATATTTTAAATCATAAAAGATAGTAGAGTTATTTTCTACTTGACTCTTTTAATGGATTGCTTGTTCCGCTGCAGTTAAACTTGATGTCTATTATATTTTATCAGTTTAACATTGTTGAAGGCTAATAATAATTTATTCTGTATTATCTTAGTCATAATATTTCTTACTGGCTAGTTGAGCTCACCCTTTCTTTCACTGTTCTCTTCAAGAAATGAGAACGTAGCTGGGGCAAGTCGGGGAACGGAGTGATGGTCCGAATGATAGTATTAGTTAGTAGTCCTCACTATTCTATGTAATAGTATGTTAATAAATGTAATGAGGACTCCTTTTGAGTATGAATACTCTCTAGAAGATAATATTTGTATTCAAACTCACAGTTTATGTTTTGTCGTATTGTGCACGACAGTTGTATTAGTAAGTTGTATTTGTATTCTATACTATGTATCTGACGACCCAAGATGGGTGATGTATACCTAATTTTGGGGGCGTCACAGTTAGTATCAGAGCTTAGGGATATGATCCCTGGCTAAGATGTGAGAATAGAACTAGGAGGGGAGAGACGGGGAATTCCTTCGCTAGTATGACCTACCTAAGTTTATTTACATGATATTTAATTGGTCGGTCATAATATAAGGATAATATATGACATATCAATTAACTTTTATTTTGTGCCAGTATCTGAAAATGGCATCTGAGAATATTGAGAATAGCAATGGAGCACAGGCAACTGTTGATTCACCACATATCAATAATCAGGATAATGTGCATCAGGAAGGTGACAATCCTCATGCAAACAACAACACTGACCAGATGATGAATGATGGAATGTTCAGAAACTTTATGCAGTTCATGCAACAGCAGGCGAGAGCGGCTCCTGTCCAAAATATAGGTGAAAACACTGAAAACTCTCAGACGGTCACCGCTAAACAGTTCAAGGAGCTGGGACCACCAGAATTTAAGGGAGAGCCAAAACCACTTATAACGGAAACATGGATAAAGCAGATTACCAAGATATTTGATGTCTTGGGATGCTCCGAGGAGCAAAAGGTTCCCTTTGCCGCCTTTATGTTGCGAGGAGAGGCAGATTACTGGTGAAAATCGATTAAGCGTACTCAATCTGTCGCACTGAAAATGTCTTGGGAGAAGTTTCAAGAGCTGTTCAATGACAAATACTTTTCTAAAAGTGTTCGTCACATGAAGGAGGTGGAGTTCATCAAATTGGAGCAGAATAATAAAGAGCGAATGACGCGAATATTTTTGCGAGGTTTGAAACCTGAGATACGTCAACATCTTATTTCTCATAAACTGTGTTTGCATTCAGATGTTGTGAATAGGGCTCAGTTAGTGCAGCGCGATAACGAGTCAACGCAACCAAAAGAGAGCAGTCGGCAAAATGATAGTACCAGTGAGAGCAGTCATCAAAGCGGTGACAACAAGCATGGAGGGAATCAACAGGCCAGAAATGGTAACCACTTCGGTGGTAATCAGGGCCAAAACAATAAGAATGGTCATTTCAAGAAGAGGAGATTCAACAATGATGGAAAGACGTCAGTACCAGCACCCGTTGTTAAGGAAGGAGAACGACCACCTATCATATGTTTCAAATGCGGAGGGGAAGGGCACATCAGTCTAAACTGCGCGATGCCGTCTAAAGTATGTTATAATTGTGGAAGAGAAGGTCATTTAGCTCGATTTTGTCGTTTACCAAAAACAAGTTCAGCCAAGATGGAGACACCAAAGGCCGTCCCAGAAAAGTCAAAACCGTAGTGCAAGGGAGAGCATTTATTGTGACCTCCCAGAAAGTAAGGAACCCGAATGAGGTCATCACGGGTAAGCTTATCATAAACTCTAACGAAGTCTATACTTTATTTGATACCGGTTCTACCCATTCTTTTATTTCTCCTACTTGCGCTCATCGATTAAATTTGACTCCGGAGAAATTAGACTTTGATTTATCTGTTGAAACTCTATTGGGAGAAACCTTCATTACATCCACGGTTTATAAGTCTTGTTTGGTTCAAGTTGGTACCCACACATTACCTGTCGATCTGATTTCGTTAAAAATACTTGCATTTGACGTGATTCTAGTGATTGATTGGTTAACTACTCATCATGCAAAAATTGATTATTTTCATAAGGTTGTTAGCTTTCATATTCCTAATCGACCTATTATGCGAATTCAAGCAACCAAACCATTAAAATAAATCGCTGTCATCTCAAGCCATAAAGCTATTCGTTTATTGAAAAATGGATGTCAAGCTTTCTTAGCTCATGCCACGGATCTAAACAAAAATACGTCAGTTTTGAATGATATTTCTATTGTTAATAAATTTTCTGACGTATTCCCTGAAGAACTTCCTGGCCTACCCCTAGAGCGTGAAATTGAATTTTGTATCGACCTTGAACCCGGTACAAAACCCATTTCCAAAGCCCCATATCGAATGGCTCCTATTGAACTTCAAGAGTTAAAGATCCAACTGTAGGAATTGTTAGACATTGGCTTTATTCGTCCTAGTACTTCTCCTTGGGGTGCTCTTGTGCTATTCGTGAAGAAGAAAGATGGAAGTATGCGACTTTGTATTGATTATCGGGAGTTGAATCATGTCACCATCAAAAACAGGTACTCATTGCCACGTATTGATGACCTGTTTGACCAGTTGCAAGGAGCACAATTCTTTTCAAAGATCGATCTTCGTTCTGGATATCATCAGCTGAAGGTTAGAACTGAGGATATTCCAAAGACGGCTTTCAGAACTCGGTACGGGCATTATGAATTCTTAGTCATGTCCTTTGGATTAACTAATGCTCCTACTGCCTTCATGGATATGATGAACCAGGTATTCAAGGAATATTTGGATCACTTTGTGGTCGTCTTTATTGATGACATCCTTATTTATTCTAAAAGTCGTGAAGATCATGAGCAACACTTGAGGCTGGTACTCCAAAAGCTTCGTGAATACAAGCTTTATGCCAAGTTAAAGAAATGCGAGTTCTGGCTGGAGGAGGTAGCATTCCTTGGGCACGTAGTATCAAATCATGGAATATCGATTGACCCGGCAAAGATTGAAGCTATTCAAAGCTGGGAGCAACCTAAATCAGTGACCGAAGTACGTAGCTTTCTTTGTAAGACCCCAACTTTTATAAATAAAGATGAATTTTCTATAAATATCATTTTTGAATATTATGGAGTTAATTTGATATAATGTCATAGTTGTGGATAATATTTATAAATTTTGTAAAGTACGCAAGTTGTTATATAATATTCGATTGGTCAGGGGAATATTCGTTTTAACAGGGAATATTCGTACAACGGCACAATCATTGGTGGACCCCACAACGGAATTATTGTCGGATTGAGAAAACGACAAAAATATTTTATTAAAAATAACGGCGGAAGTTTTACCATTGTTACTGTTGAACTACTCGGTAGTAAAAGTACAGTAATACGTGTGGTTGCATAGTAGCACACGGTATTGATTATTAATGCTTATGTGAGAAGTCACTCAGTTTGATTCAATTATTGTCAGTTAATAATATGAATTATTTAGCGATAATGACGTTTTGTTTTAATCGTATTATTAACGTAATAAAACATAAACATCTTTTTTTATATAAAACAGAATACTTTATTAAAGTTATTCTATAAATAGAATATATTATATTTTATTTAAAAGATTTTTCTTTAAATATGGACCGTCAGATTAAAGTAATCAATCTGGACCGTTCATGGATTAGTTACTATGCATTCTATTTTTCTATAAATAGCAGCTCATTCCTTCATTATTTCTTACGAATTCACTGAACTCTAGAGAGAGAAACTATAGAGAGAGAGAAGAAGAGTATTCTGCTACTTAACTACTTCCTTATTTCAGCTCTTCTTTAAAACGGTAAGGGGTGTTATTCTTTCTTATTCATGAAGAGAACTGTTTTTTTCCATTATTATTATTCTGTTGGAATAACCTGTATACGCGGTCTACCCTATACTTGGTGACATTCTTCTATTATTCTGTTGGAACATCCTGTCTGTGTGTTTTACACCGGACCTGGTTCCGTTTTTATTATTATTCTGTTGGAACATCTGTCTGTGTGTTTTTACACCGGACCTGGTTCCGTATTGTTATTATTCTGTTGGAACATCCTGTCTGTGTATTTTACACCGGACCTGGTTCTATTATTTATTTATTCTGTCGGAATATCCTATTTGTGCGTTTACGCCGGACCTGGTTTCATTATTTATTATTCTGTCGAAATATCCTGTATGTTCGTTTACGTCGGTCCTGGTTCCATTATTTATTATTCTGTTGGAATAACCTGTCTGTGCGGTCTATCGCATGCATGGTGATTTCTTTTGTTATTCCATTCTTTATTATACTCAGTTGGTTAAGTTTTGACTTCTATACTCCATGAAATTTGTGGAATATCCTCGATAATTGCGGTTCATCCAGTATCTTTTCATGAAAATATTCTTCTAAGCATTCTTGAATTTTACTGCACAAAGCAGTATCATGTTGACAATTTGGACGTTGTTAATTCTTGGATAAATTAATTCTTGAACTTGTTTTATAGAATTCTTATATCATTGTCATCATCCTCATGTTTATAAAATGTTAAAAGTCATCTGTGGCCTGTAGTGCATAGATGGACTTGGTATTATTATGACCAGGGATTATTCGGTATAATCATGACCGTAATATTACAAATGATGTGGTAAAAGTCCTCATTGGCCCGTAGTGCATCGATGGACAGTTGTTGGCATGATCATGACCATTAATGAATACACGAATATCCTTGGCCGTAGTGCAGGGGTGATTCGATGATGTGGATTATTTTATTAAGCTGAGTCCCAGCGATAACAGTGTTGAAAAACCTTTTAAATCATAAAAGATAGTTGAGTTATTTTCTACTTGACTCTTTTAATGGATTGCTTATTCCGCTGCAGTTAAACTTGATGTCTATTATATTTTATCAGTTTAACATTGTTGAAGGCTAATGATAATTTATTCTGCATTATCTTAGTCATAATATTTCTTACTGGGCTAGTTGAGCTCACCCTTTCTTTCACTGTTCTCTTCAGGAAATGAGAACGTAGCTGGGGAAAGTCGGGGAACGGAGTGATTGTTCGAATGATAGTATTAGTTAGTAGTCCTCACTATTCAATGTAATAGTGTGTTAATAAATTAATGAGGACTCCTTTTGAGTATGAACACTCTCTAAAAGATAATATTTGTATTCAAACTCGCAGTTTATGTTTTGTCGTATTGTACACGACAGTTGTATTAGTAAGTTGTATTTGTATTCTGTACTTTGTATCTGACGACCCAAGATGGGTGATGTATACCTAATTTTGGGGGCGTCATATTCTTGGTTTAGCTAGTTATTATCGGAGATTCGTGGAAGGATTTTCTCGAATCGCTACTCCATTAACTCAGCTGACTCGGAAAGATACAAAGTTCGGTTGGAGCGAAGAATGTGAGCAGAGTTTTAAAGAACTCAAGAGGAGACTCATTTCAGCACCTGTTCTAACAATACCATCTGGCTCGGAGGGATTTGTCATCTATAGTGATGCTTCGAGCAAAGGGTTGGGATGCGTTCTCATGCAACATGGAAAAGTCATAGCCTATGCATCAAGATAACTCAAAGAATATGAGAGGAATTATCCTACTCATGATCTAGAGTTGGCAGCTGTTGTCTTTGCACTTAAAATTTGGAGGCATTACTTGTATGGGGAGAAGGTGGAGATCTTTACGGATCATAAAAGCCTTAAATATTTTTTCACTCAAAAGGAACTCAACATGCGACAACGACGTTGGCTTGAACTGTTGAAAGATTATGATCATACCATTCAATACCATCCTGAAAAAGCGAACGTGGTAGCTGACGCATTGAGTAGAAGATCATGTGCAAGTACGAGTGCAATATTGTCAACACAAAGGCCCATTTTGTGTGACTTGCAAAGGATGGAGATAGAGTTAAAGACTCCAGGGACCCATGTGATGATGGCAAATATACGAGTAGAACCGACTTTAATCGATAAAGTTAAAGCTGCTCAAGCTACAGACCTGGAGCTGATGCGTATAAGGAAGAAAGTGCAAGAAGGTGCTATGCCGGAAGCAAAAATCGATGAAGAAGGAATACTTCGAGTCAACTCCAGACTTTGTGTTCCTAACAACTCTGATTTAAAGTATGAAATCATGATAGAGGCGCACAACACACCGTTTGCAATCCATCCTGGAAGTACCAAAATGTATCATGATCTTCGTCATACATTTTGGTGGAGCAATATGAAGAGAGAGATAGCGCTGTTTATCTCAAGGTGTCTAACTTGTCAACAAGTCAAAGCGGAGCATCAAGTACCAAAAGGTCCATTGCAACCACTTGAAATTCCAGAATGGAAGTGGGAGTACATTACCATAGATTTCGTTACCGGTCTTCCTAGGGTTTCTCAAGGTATAGATGCGATTTGGGTCATTGTTGATAGATTGACCAAGTCTGCTCATTTCTTACCGATACGAGAAACTTATACACTTGAACGTCTTGCTCGTATGTACATAAACGAGATTGTAAGACTGCATGGTATGCCAGTATCCATAGTTTCTGACCGAGACCCAAGATTCACTTCACGATTTTGGGTTAGTTTACAAAAAGCTATGGGCACGGAGTTACGATTTAGTTCAGCATATCATCCTCAGACGGACGGACAATCAGAGAGGACTATTCAAACTCTTGAAGATCTATTAAGACTCTGTGTCTTTGACTTCAAGGGAAGTTGGGACAAGTTCTTACCATTGGTGGAGTTTTCCTACAACAACAGTTATCAAGCAAGTATTGGCATGGCTCCATTCGAAGCATTGTATGGAAGAAAATGTCGTTCTCCAGTATGCTGGGATGAGGTGGGTGAAGCAACGTTGTTGGGACCGGAGTTGGTACGTATGACTACAGAAAAGATTCAAACGATCCGACAACGTATAAAAACCTCACAAGATCGACAAAAGAGTTATGCTGATCTTCATCGAAAGGACGTGGAATTTGATGTAGGAGATCATGTGTTCTTACGTGTTGCTCCATGGAAAGGAGTTACGAGATTTGGAAAGAGAGGAAAGCTCAATCCTCGATTCATCGGTCCATTTTTAATCCTCGATCGAGTAGGAACTGTGGCTTATAGACTCGCTTTACCGCCAAGTATGTCTCGTGTTCATAACGTTTTTTACATATCCATGTTACGCAAATATGTGGAAGACCCGAACCACATTATTGAGTTAGAACCGGACGAAATAGCGGAGGATTTGACGTATGAAGAAGTTCCTGTTCATATCTTGGATAAGAAGGAACATATTCTACGCTCCAAGGTTATACCTCAAGTCAAAGTTTTGTGGAGAAACCACGATGTTGAGGAAATGACTTGGGAGTTAGAATCTGAAATGAAATCAAGGTATCCTTACCTCTTCGACATACCAGGTACGTACCCTAATTTCGAGGGCGAAATTTCATAAGAAGGGGAGGTTGTAAGACCCCAACTTTTATAAATAAAGATGAATTTTCTATAAATATCATTTTTGAATATTATGGAGTTAATTTGATATAATGTTATAGTTGTGGGTAATATTTATAAATTTTGTAAAGTACGCAAGTTGTTATATAATATTCGATTGGTCGGGGAATATTCGTTTTAACAGGGAATATTCGTACAACGGCACAATCATTGGTGAACCCCACAACGGAATTATTGTCGGATTGAGAAAACGACAAAAATATTTTATTAAAAATAACGGCGGAAGTTTTACCATTGTTACTGTTGAACTACTCGGTAGTAAAAGTACAGTAATACGTGTGGTTGCATAGTAGCACACGGTATTGATTATTAATGCTTATATGAGAAGTCACTCAGTTTGATTCAATTATTGTCAGTTAATAATATGAATTATTTAGCGATAATGACGTTTTGTTTTATTCGTATTATTAACGTAATAAAACAGAAACATCTTTTTATATAAAACAGAATACTTTATTAAAGTTATTCTATAAATAGAATATATTATATTTTATTTAAAAGATTTTTCTTTAAATATGGACCGTCAGATTAAAGTAATCAATCTGGACCGTTCATGGATTAGTTACTATGCATTCTATTTTTCTATAAATAGCAGCTCATTCCTTCATTATTTCTTACGAATTCACTGAACTCTAGAGAGAGAAACTATAGAGAGAGAGAAGAAGAGTATTCTGCTACTTAACTACTTCCTTATTTCAGCTCTTCTTTAAAACGGTAAGGGGTGTTATTCTTTCTTATTCATGAAGAGAACTGTTGTTTTTCCATTTATTATTATTCTGTTGGAATAACCTGTATACGCGGTCTACCCTATACTTGGTGACATTCTTCTATTATTCTGTTGGAACATCCTGTCTGTGTGTTTTACACCGGACCTGGTTCCGTTTTTATTATTATTCTGTTGGAACATTCTGTCTGTGTGTTTTACACCGGACCTGGTTCCGTATTGTTATTATTCTGTTGGAACATCCTGTCTGTGTATTTTACACCGGACCTGGTTCCATTATTTATTATTCTGTCGGAATATCCTATTTGTGCGTTTACGCCGGACCTGGTTTCATTATTTATTATTCTGTCGAAATATCCTGTCTGTTCGTTTACGCCGGTCCTGGTTCCATTATTTATTATTCTGTTGGAATAACCTGTCTGTGCGGTCTATCGCATGCATGGTGATTTCTTTTGTTATTCCATTCTTTATTATACTCAGTTGGTTAAGTTTTGACTTCTATACTCCATGAAATTTGTGGAATATCCTCGATAATTGCGGTTCATCCAGTATCTTTTCATGAAAATATTCTTCTAAGCATTCTTGAATTTTACTGCACAAAGCAGTATCATGTTGACAATTTGGACGTTGTTAATTATTGGATAAATTAATTCTTGAACTTGTTTTATAGAATTCTTATATCATTGTCATCATCCTCATGTTTATAAAATGTTAAAAGTCATCTGTGGCCTGTAGTGCATAGATGGACTTGGTATTATTATGACCAGGGATTATTCGGTATAATCATGACCGTAATATTACAAATGATGTGGTAAAAGTCCTCATTGGCCCGTAGTGCATCGATGGACAGTTGTTGGCATGATCATGACCATTAATGAATACACGAATATCCTTGGCCGTAGTGCAGGGGTGATTCGATGATGTGGATTATTTTATTAAGCTGAGTCCCAGCGATAACAGTGTTGAAAAACCTTTTAAATCATAAAAGATAGTTGAGTTTATTTTCTACTTGACTCTTTTAATGGATTGCTTATTCCGCTGCAGTTAAACTTGATGTCTATTATATTTTATCAGTTTAACATTGTTGAAGGCTAATGATAATTTATTCTGCATTATCTTAGTCATAATATTTCTTACTGGGCTAGTTGAGCTCACCCTTTCTTTCACTGTTCTCTTCAGGAAATGAGAACGTAGCTGGAGAAAGTCGGGGAACGGAGTGATGGTTCGAATGATAGTATTAGTTAGTAGTCCTCACTATTCTATGTAATAGTGTGTTAATAAATGTAATGAGGACTCCTTTTGAGTATGAACACTCTCTAGAAGATAATATTTGTATTCAAACTCGCAGTTTATGTTTTGTCGTATTGTACACGACAGTTGTATTAGTAAGTTGTTTTTATATTCTGTACTTTGTATCTGACGACCCAAGATGGGTGATGTATACCTAATTTTGTGGGCGTCACAAAAACCTCACAAGATCGACAAAAGAGTTATGCTGATCTTCATCGAAAGGACGTTGAATTTGATATAGGAGATCATGTGTTCTTACGTGTTGCTCCATGGAATGGAGTTACGAGATTTGAAAAAAGAGAAAAGCTCAATCCTCGATTCATCGGTCCATTTTTAATCCTCGATCGAGTAGGAACTGTGGCTTATAGACTCGCTTTACCGCCAAGTATGTCTCGTGTTCATAACGCTTTTCACATATCCATGTTACGCAAATATGTGGAAGACCCGAACCACATTATTGAGTTAGAACCGGACGAAATAGCAGAAGATTTGACGTATGAAGAAGTTCCTGCTCAAATCTTGGATAAGAAGGAACATATTCTACGCTCCAAGGTTATACCTCAAGTCAAAGTTTTGTGGAGAAACTACGATGTTGAGGAAATAACTTGGGAGTTAGAATCTGAAATAAAATCAAGGTATCCTTACCTCTTCGACATACCAGGTACGTACCCTAATTTCGAGGGCGAAATTTCATAAGAAGGGGAGGTTGTAAGACCCCAACTTTTATAAATAAAGATGAATTTTTTATAAATATCATTTTTGAATATTATGGAGTTAATTTGATATAATGCTATAGTTGTGGGTAATATTTATAAATTTTACAAAGTACGCAAGTTGTTATATAATATTCGATTGGTCGGGGAATATTTGTTTTAACAGGGAATATTCGTACAACGGCACAATCATTGGTGGACCCCTAAACGAAATTATTGTCGGATTGAGAAAACGACAAAAATATTTTATTAAAAATAACAGCGGAAGTTTTACCATTGTTACTGTTGAACTACTCGGTAGTAAAAGTACAGTAATACGTGTGGTTGCATAGTAGCACACGGTATTGATTATTAATGCTTATGTGAGAAGTCACTCAGTTTGATTCAATTATTGTCAGTTAATAATATGAATTATTTAGCGATAATGACGTTTTGTTTTATTCGTATTATTAACGTAATAAAACAGAAACATCTTTTTATATAAAACAAAATACTTTATTAAAGTTATTCTATAAATAGAATATATTATATTTTATTTAAAAGATTTTTTTTTAAATATGGACCGTCAGATTAAAGTAATCAATCTGGACCGTTCATGGATTAGTTACTATGCATTCTATTTTTCTATAAATAGCAGCTCATTCCTTCATTATTTCTTACGAATTCACTGAACTCTAGAGAGAGAAACTATAGAGAGAAACTATAGAGAGAGAGAAGAAGAGTATTCTACTACTTAACTACTTCCTTATTTCAGCTCTTCTTTAAAACGGTAAGGGGTGTTATTCTTTCTTATTCATGAAGAGAACTGTTGTTATTCAATTTCTTATTATTCTGTTGGAATAACCTGTATACGCGGTCTACCCTATACTTGGTGACATTCTTCTATTATTCTGTTGAAACATCCTGTCTGTGTGTTTTACACCGGACCTGGTTCCGTTTTTATTATTATTCTGTTGGAACATCCTGTCTGTGTATTTTACACCGGACCTGGTTCCGTTTTTATTATTATTCTGTTGGAACATCCTGTCTGTGTGTTTTACACCGGACCTGGTTCCATTATTTATTATTCTGTCGGAATATCCTGTCTGTGCGTTTACGCCGGACCTGGTTCCATTATTTATTATTATGTGGGAATAACCTGTATGTGCGGTCTATCGCATGCCGGGTGATTTCTTTTGTTATTTCATTATTTATTATACTCAGTTGGTTAAGTTTTGACTTCTATACTCCATGAAATTAGTGGAATATCCTTGATAATTGCGGTTCATCCAGTATCTTTTCATGAAAATATTCTTCTAACTATTCTTGAATTTTACTCCACAAAGCAGTATCATGTTGACAATTTGGACATTGTTAATTCTTGGATAAATTAATTCTTGAACTTGTTTTATTGAATTCTTATATCATTGTCATCATCCTCATGTTTATAAAATGTTAAAAGTCATCTGTGGCCTGTAGTGCATAGATGGACTTGGTATGATTATGACCAGAAATTATTCGGTATAATCATGACCGTAATATTATAAATGATGTGGTAAAAGTCCTCATTGGCCCGTAGTGCGTTGATGGACAGTTGTTGGCATGATCATGACCATTAATGAATACACGAATATCCTTGGTCGTAGTGCAGGGGTGATTCGATGATGTGGATTATTTTATTAAGCTGAGTCCCAGCGATCACAATGTTGAAAAATCTTTTAAATCATAAAAGATAGTAGAGTTATTTTCTACTTGACTCTTTTAATGGATTGTTTGTTCCGCTGCAGTTAAACTTGATGTCTATTATATTTTATCAGTTTAACATTGTTGAAGGCTAATGATAATTTATTTTGCATTATCTTAGTCATAATATTTCTTACTGGGCTAGTTTAGCTCACCCTTTCTTTCGCTGTTCTCTTTAGAAAATGAGAACGTAGCTGGGACAAGTCGGGGAACGGAGTGATGGTCCGAATAATAGTATTAGTTAGTAGTCCTCACTATTCTATGTAATAGTGTGTTAATAAATGTAATGAGGACTCCTTTTGAGTATGAATACTCTCTAGAAGATAATATTTGTATTCAAACTCACAGTTTATGTTTTGTCGTATTGTACACGACAGTTGTATTAGTAAGTTGTATTTGTATTCTATACTATGTATCTGACGACCCAAGATGAATGATATATACCTAATTTTGGGGGCGTCACAAATAAATTATAAAAAGAATATTTTAAATAAATATATCGTTAAAATCATCCTTTTATAAATGTCTTTTAATTTTTAATTAGATGTAGTATATAACTATAGCCCGACTTTCTCCAGCAAATTTGAGGGAGCGAACTAATAGCGAATCGACTATAGCGACGGAAAAAATCATCGCTATAGCCGGTTCGTTTTTAGTTCGCTCATTCTAATTTGTTGGAGAAGCGGACTGTATATATATATATATATATATATATATATATATATATATATAGAAAGGATCAAGAACATACCAATTTATCCAATATATCTTACATACCCCTTTTAGCGATGGATCGGGAGACGATTTGGTCCGTCGTTATATATTTTCCATCACTATATGTTGTCCGTCGCTAAAAGCTAAGATGACGGTTGTATATATAGCGACGGACCTAACCGTCGTCCTGTTCATCACTAAAAATAGTATGCAAAGTATGTTACATAAATGGTAAGCTTAAAACTATATATATATATATATATATATATATATATATATATATATATATATACAGTCCCCTTCAGTTGAGGAATCTCTCAAATAGTGTTATTTGAGGGATAGTGCGCTCAACCGTTGGATTTATTTTAATAACTTTATGTGGCTGAGATTTTACATCTTATGTGTTGCATTGGATAACCGTTGCATTGGATGTGTTTGGTTATTTTGAAAAACATGTTTAAAAAGATGTAAAATCTCAGCCACATAAAGTTATTAAAACAGATCCAACGGTTGAGCGCACTATCCCTCAAATAACACTATTTGAGGGATCACTCAACTGAAGGGGACTACTATATATATATATATATATATATATATATATATATATATATATATATATATATATATATATATACGGAGAGTCTCTAAAGCGAACCAAAGGCGAACCGTCGTCTTTGGTGTCTATGACGACGGTTCGACCCGTCGCCAAAGACTACATGGCTATGGCAACGGATCGAACCGTCGTCATAGACACCAAAGACGACAGTTCGTCTTTAATTCGCTCTTTAAGTTTCGCTTTAGAGACGGATCGTATATATATATACATATTAATATCGACAGGGAATTATTAATTTTATAACAAAAATTATATTTTTATAATTCTTGTCCCCACTATTAATAATAATATATGAGACTCACATTATTAACCTTGTAGAAATATTACTACTTTTTTTATTCTGGAGCGGATATGTAGATAAAACTCGTGTCTTGTCGTTCTGTTCTCTAATGGCGCCGAGTTATATAGACATTCAGCTCACCGGCTCCGGCCGAAACTCGTCGGACGGAGACCTCGAGGATGTCCGGCTCCTCGATACCTATGAAGAAGAGGAGGAGGAGGCTAATTCGGTAAAATTAGAGGAAGGTATGAAGGGAATTCAGGTGAGAATTACCGGTATGACCTGTGCAGCTTGTTCCAATTCCGTTGAAGGAGCTTTGATGAGCTTAAATGGTGTACATAGGGCTTCCGTCGCTCTGCTTCAGAACAAGGCCGACGTCGTTTTTGATCCCAGTTTGGTCAACGTTAGTTTTCTCTTGATCCTACTTGTCTTAGCTTAGCTAGAATTTGGTTTAATTTCAGCTTAATGATGATTAGTTATTGCTAAACTTAACTTAACAACAAAACAAAGGCTTCTACATTTCCCCAGCTACATGGGATTATCTGTAATTTTTGCCTTTTGAATATGATCAGTTATTTATGAATTATAAATTCTTTAATACTCCCTCCAATTTAGAAAAAAGATTCCCATTTATTTTTTTAGTCGATTTGCAAAATCCTAAAATTTGAAAAAATAGTGCTGACTTTATTTTATTTTGGTCAATGCAATAGTTAATATTATAAACTAGCTGTGACCGTGACTCCGGCACTATATGGACGGTGTGATTTATTCCAAACTTTAGATGGTCCAGATAATTTGTTTGGGTGAGCGGAAAATTCAAAATCAGTTCTATTTTGTTAGATAGATTACTAAAGAAAGTATTTACAAGTACAAACTTGTTTCTTCTAAAATTAAAATAAATTTACATCATTGTTTGAATTTTAAGGATAGGATGAAAGTCGAATGGGACAATCTTTGAGGAACGGAAAGTCCTTATTTATACTATAGATGCAGTTGAGATGGATGTGTTGTTTTTGTTACATTCGAATTTCGAAACCCTACTAACTTAATTTAGTTAGTGTTTGTATCTTTTTATAAGCTACTATGGAACTAGAATGGTTACTGATTTAACATAATTGGGACATGCCTTATAAGTAAAAGAATCCTAAGTAACAGATCATAATAGTCACTCTTAGTATAGTAAATTATACTCCCTCCGTCCCAAATTATCTGCTTTTTTAGAGTTCCACACACATACCAATATATGTGATAAAAATACTAAAATACCCTTATGTGCTGACTTTTTTGTTTTCTGCGCATGAATCCTTATCGGTGGGAATATGAAAAGATGTTTAAAAAAGAGGAGATGCATGAATAAGAGTAATGACTATCATTAATTAGGGTAAAGAGGCAAACTTGAAAAACAAAGTGAAAAAATGTATTGAAATTTTGAAAAAGCAGATATTGTGGGACAAATTTTTTTTGCTAAAACAGCAGATAATTTGGGACGGAAGGAGTAATATTTTTGATTTTAAAATTATTAGAATGTGCGGGATTGCTATAACCATCTTAGAGTTTCTGGTTCATTCAGTAGTTAAATCCACTCTTTTTTATACGGCCTAAATCTATTAACTGGTAGATAAATAAATATATAAAATACCTAAATGAATATAAAGACAAGAATTAGGGGTGGAATATGGATCCTAGCAGCTTTATGGAAAGTTTATTATATTCTTTATTGTCTGTCCGTCTGTGAATTACATGGATGGCTGGATACATATTTTTAGGTCCTATTTTCAGTATAACTTGCTAATTATTGCTAAGACGAGGTTCCAATTCTAATATATTATGTTTTAATTTTTTTATTGTTTCAGGAGGACGGAATTAAGAATGCAGTTGAAGATGCTGGATTTGAGGCAGAGATTATACCTGAACCCAGTTCGTCTTGTTCAAAACCACATGGAACGTTAGTGGGACAGTTTACAATTGGAGGTATGACATGTGCAGCTTGTGTAAATTCCGTTGAAGGCATCTTGAGAAAGCTCCCTGGTGTAAAAAGGGCGGTTGTTGCCTTGGCAACCTCTTTTGGAGAGGTTGAGTATGATCCTACTATAATCAGTAAGGATGACATAGTGGAAGCAATTGAAGATGCTGGTTTTGAAGGTTCACTTGTACAGAGCAGCCAGCAGGATAAAATCATACTAGGTGTTACTGGGATATTGAGTGAATTGGATGTACAGTTTTTAGGAAGAATACTTAGCAGCTTGAAGGGAGTGAGACAATTTTGTTTCAACAGGACATTAAAAGAATTAGAAGTTCTCTTTGATCCCGTGGTTCTTGGTTCTAGATTGTTAGTTGATGGGATTGAACAAGGAAGTTCTGGAAAGTTTAATCTTCATGTCAGAAACCCCTATACAAGAATGACTTCTAAGGATCTTGAAGAATCCTCAAATATGTTTCAGCTTTTCATGGCCAGTCTCTTTCTAAGTGTGAGTTATATATCTTTGGTCTGAATTTTAATGTATCTTTCATCTTTCTGTCTCTCTTTTATGGTAGAATCTTTTTAATTTTTTATTATACAACCAAGTGTACCCTTTTTTTGTTTTGTTTTGCTCAGTTGACCCCTTTGGCAGTCTGCCTACTTCTTGGATATGCAAAATGATGATTATTATAAATAGTCAATTTTTTTTCTTTCTTTTCATTCATTGTAACTTAGAATACACTAAAATAAGCCTTAAACTTGTTAAGGGATATGGACAATTCTGGCACCAGTCCCTCACATTTATCATCATTTCTGTTAATTTATTTGATTTTGACTCCTAAATTGTTGCCAGATTCCTCTCTTTCTCATGCGCGTTGTCGGCCCACGCATTCCTGTACTGTATTCCTTATTGTTGCGGCAGTGTGGACCTTTCCAAATGGGTGATTGGTTGAAGTGGGCATTTGTGACTGTGGTTCAGTTTGGTATTGGGAAGCGGTTTTATGTTGCAGCTTGGAGAGCACTTAAAAATGGTTCCACGAACATGGATGTCCTGGTAGCATTGGGAACTTCAGCTTCTTACTTTTATTCTGTCTATGCTCTGCTATATGGTGCAGTAACTGGATTTTGGTCACCTAGGTACTTTGAAACAAGTGCAATGCTGATAACATTTGTACTGCTAGGGAAATACTTGGAAACTCTTGCTAAAGGAAAAACATCAGATGCTATAAAGAAGTTGGTGGAACTAGCACCAGCAACAGCTTTGTTGCTTCTCAAAGACAACGGTATGCTACCTTTACATAATTTGAAGGTTTCAGATGCATTTAATTTTTTTAGGCAAATTGAGATTCTTTTCTGTTTTCTTACACTTTACGCCCCCCAGAAGGGGAAAAAAGAGATGGAGAGACAAATGAGAAAACCCAAAGCCCCCATAAAAAAAAGAACAGATAAGTTTTCTGGTGTATCTACTGGATTTTGTAACTTACAAGTTTGAGAAACAAACAAGTATACTTACAAAAAAAACTTTTACACTATTCCTTGTAGTTCATCAGTAACAGGATGAAAACTGATCATATATTTGAAACTGCAACCACATGAGTAAGTTTCTCTGTCTTGGACTATAGGTGGCAAGATTATTGGAGAAAGGGAAATAGATGCTCAACTCATTCAGCCTGGTGATTTTTTAAAAATTCTTCCTGGCACAAAAGTTCCTGTGGATGGCACGGTTGTTTGGGGTTCAAGTTATGTCAATGAGAGTTTGGTTACTGGTGAATCTTCAGCAGTTTTGAAGGAGGTCAATTCGCCAGTTATTGGTGGTTCCATAAATTTACATGGTTCTCTTCATATACAAGCTACCAAAGTCGGTTCTGACACAGTTTTGAGCCAGATAATTTCTCTGGTTGAGACAGCACAGATGTCTAAAGCTCCTATTCAGAAATTTGCTGATTATGTAAGTTCAATTGTTAGAACAAGTATAACTTGTATATTTTCATTTTACACTTGATTTAAATTTTTGTTGAAGGGATAAGAAATCAGTTGTTGATTCCAGTATTAAGTCTGGAAATTATTATCAACCTGATGATTTTGTTATGGTAATTGCCTAATTGGGTTCAGCTATTTTATCTATTCTCTGATCAGTGTCCTGGAATATATTGTTCATTTGGTATTGTTAATGAGTGATAAACGTAAGTATCATCCTCACTTAGGTATCTTTGTGAATTGTAGGTTGCAAGCATTTTTGTCCCTACAGTTGTTGGCTTTTCATTGTTGACATTTTTTGGGTGGTAAGTTCATTACAATCTGTTTTGACATATTCATGTGGGTACCCTTATAATTATTCATTGAATATCCTATAATTTTAATGTCGATTTTTCTTTCTGTAGGTATGTTGGTGGAGTTATTGGTTCTTACCCAGAACAATGGCTACCTGAAAATGGCAATTACTTTGTTTTTGCCCTCATGTTTGCAATATCAGTTGTAGTTATTGCATGTCCATGTGCACTTGGCTTGGCTACCCCAACAGCTGTCATGGTTGCGACAGGGGTTGGAGCTAATAATGGTGTGCTAATTAAAGGAGGAGATGCATTGGAGAGGGCTCAGATGGTTAATTATGTAGTATTTGATAAAACAGGTACTTTAACGCAAGGAAAAGCTACAGTTACAACAGCAAAAATTTTCACAGAAATGGATCGTGGAGAATTCCTTACATTGGTAGCTTCAGCAGAGGTAACTTTCAGTTCCCAAACTAGTTTTTTTTTTTAACTCTTCTATTATATAATTGAAGTTCATTCTCGGTATGGCTAGTCATTCTACTGCAGCCTCTGTATTTTGTTTGACTCTATCCCTGTTTTTTTATCCTCTTTACTTCATGGACTACGAAGTTAACCTCCATTGTATAACCTACTCAAATAGCTTTCTAATGAATCTTTGTTCATTAAAAAGAGGGTGATGTCTCCCTACTACATTAACTACATTTAGTATATTATCTCTTAGTAACCTTGTCTTTTTCAGTTTGGGTCAGACCTCCTTGTTTATTAGCAATACTTATGGACATCAAAGACTGCCTGCTTTTCTATGTTTTAGGCTAGCAGTGAACATCCTTTAGCAAAAGCAATAATAGGATATGCCCGCCATTTCCAGTTCTTTGAGGAGCCTTCTGCTACAACAGGTGTCCAATATCATGAGAAAGAGCTCAAGTACTCTGGATGGCTTCTTGATGTGTCAGAATTCTCTGCTCTTCCTGGAAGAGGCGTTGAGTGCTTTATCGATGGAAAGCATGTTTTGGTGAGTTTTTAAGACAATGTTTTGCACCATCTATACTAGAACAATAGGAAAGAAAAAGAGAAAGAAAAGAAACAGACGATCAAATCAAAGTAACTATGATTCATAATGGCTGGGGTGGTTTTGCTTATATCAGATCATGTATATTCAACAGGTTGGTAATCGTAGTTTGCTTAGTGAAAACGGGGTCCCTATTCCAACCCATGCTGAAAAATTGTTGGTAGAACTGGAAGAAAGTGCAAACACATGCATACTAGTGGCATATGGTGCCGTCTTAATTGGCGTTTTGGGAGTAGCAGATCCACTAAAGAGAGAAGCTGCTGTAGTTGTGGAAGGCCTCATGAAAATGGGTGTCAAACCTGTCATGGTTACAGGGGATAACTGGAGGACTGCGCAGGCTGTTGCTAAGGAGGTGGGTACATTTATTTAGGATTGTTTACGTTTTTCCATGCGAATACACCAGATTTCACTTTCATCCTGTGTTACAGACAGTGACACTAATGTTCCCCTATGTGTAAAAGGTTAAATAATACTCCCTCCGTCCCAAATTAATTGCTCAGTTTTGACTTTTTAAAGTCAAATTGACCATTTTTAAAATTAATCTTTTTACTATTTTTGTTAAAATATATGTGAAGAGATTATAACCAAAAGAAAGTATATACAATTTATTATTAATTCCAATTTTTATAATTTTAGAAATATATTTATATATGCTTAATTATTAATTCTAAAAATAGTTAATTTGACTTAAAAAAGTCAAAACTGAGCAATTAATTTGGGACGGAGGGAGTATAGTTTAATAGAGTTCCTGAATTTTGTTATCCTGGATACTGTGCCATTATCGGGTGCGACTAGTTCTTTATTGAAATGAGTTACTTGTCCACAAAATTTAGTTCAAGGGGTGATATTTTGGGAGTTCCCAGGGCTCTATTGTTTGTTTTGAGTTTTTTTTTGGGTGTTTGGCTTAGGAGGTTGATTTTGTTCTCTTTAGCCGCATTGTATATGTTGTGTATACAATGTGTACACTTTGGCATGAGACAATAGCCCTTTTTAGGTGACTAAATAAAATTTATACTCCTTCAGTTCCCGAAAAAGATTCCTATTTTGACTTTCAAATGTCAGTTTTCACCGATTTCGAATTTATTGTTTTTAAAACTCAACCGAATTCACATATATTTTAAATTTAAGGATTTGGTGAATCGACTTCTTAAGTTAAAATAGTAGGTAGGATTAAAAATTGTCATTGCCAGGCAGCATCCACTCCATGCCGTGTGATAATTGTCTTGCACAATGACAAGGATGGTGTAGATGCAATTAACATGGGGAAAGAATCATTGTTAAAACATCTCTATAATGTCGTATACTTTTGTGTGCAGGTTGGCATTCATGACATTAGGGCGGAAGTAATGCCAGCTGGAAAAGCTGAAGTCATCCGTTCGTTTCAAAAAGATGGAAGCACAGTTGCTATGGTGGGTGATGGTATCAATGATTCACCAGCCTTAGCTGCGGCGGATGTTGGTATGGCTATCGGGGCAGGAACAGATATTGCAATAGAGGCGGCTGACTATGTGTTGATGAGGAATAATTTAGAGGATGTAATAACGGCCATTGATCTCTCAAGAAAGACGTTCTCTCGCATCAGATTGAATTATGTATTTGCCATGGCTTACAACGCCATTGCACTCCCTGTTGCTGCCGGGGTTTTCTTTCCTCTTGTAAAGCTGAAATTGCCTCCATGGGCTGCTGGTGCCTGTATGGCTATGTCATCTGTAAGTGTTGTGTGCTCCTCTTTGCTTCTTAGGAGGTACAAAAAACCCAGACTGACCACTATCCTTGAAATAACTGTAGATTAGAAACTTAAGTTAACCACGAAAATTTAGAAATGAAAAAGAAAATAATAATAAAACAATGATGAAGAAGACCAATTTTGTGTAGTTTTTCCCTTTCAACTTTTCCAGGGTGCTATAGGAACACCACTTTATATGTAAATTCAATGTGTTATAACTTATTAGTCAGGTTTTTGTACTTTCCCTTTGATAGATGAAGAGAAAACTCTCCCGCAAACTTAGGCAGGCGCATGCATTTTGCTATTTGTAAATGGGGAGCACCATTTCTGTATGTGTTTTTTTAATATTTTCACATCGTTCTTTCTCACATGAAGGTGATACCCACTCTACGCTCATGTGAGAGATGATCATATGAAAATATCAAAAATACATGTGAAAATATAAGTTCGCTTTGTAAATTTGTACTACTACATTGAGGCAGACAAACCAGAATATCTCCCTTGGACACGTTTGCTAGTTGCTATTGTTTCTTCTTGTTCTCATCTTTATCTCTTTTTCATTCAGTAGCCTTGTTAGTGTCATCTGATAAAGGTTTCATGTTCAAACTGCCTGATGATTTGCACTCCATTTCAAAATAAAAGGGTGTTTTCCTTTGCATTTTACGTAAGCTCTTATATTTTGGAATGAAGTATGTCCGAAAAAAAGAGTACCATTTTCAATAAACATTATTCCCTCCATTCTTTAATATAGGTCGTTCTAAGGTTATACACAATGATTGTATAACATTAACTATAATATTAATTGTCTATATTATTCTTGTATTAAAATAAGAGATTGTTATTTATTAGACAGAAAATAGTGAGAGAACCAAAGTTACATTTAATATTTGGGGTAATATTGGAAACTAAGCAATTAATGTTTATTTGAAATTTTAAAATGATTTATATTAAAGAATAAAAATATTTTTTTAAAACGACCTCTATATATATTAAGGAATGGAGGGAGTACAAGGGAAGTAGGATTCTTGTTTTTATCCGGATAAATAAAGGGTGTCCTAAGACTAGTTTTTGGATATGGGATAATGAATTACGAATAAGTCTTGGCAGACAGTTTTTTTGGACCGGAAAATTGGACCGGTCTAATTTTTTTTTTTTGTTTTTCTTGTATCTCTCAAAAAATGTATATTATTTATCCTAACTGAAATTTTTATAAAATACAGTATTTTTAGGTGTAATTTAAATATATATACAAATTGTACAGAGTATAGAATATAATTCTGTTTTGTATATGTATTTAAATTATATTTAAAAATATTGAATTTTATAAAAATTTCAGTTGAAATAAATAATATACATTTTTTGAGATATACAAGAAAAGCAAAAATAAAAAAAATAAAAAAAAATTGGATCGGTCCAATAAAACTGTCCAAAAAAAAATGTCTGTCTAGAACTACTCATTAATTAAATACCCACACTAAGCTATGCCTTTTTGAATGAATGTTTCATAAGCCAAAATATTCCCTTTTACCCTCAAGTTTTAAATATACCCTCAAAGTTAAAATAAAGGATCATGATATTTTGTATAATATCTAAAAATATATGTTATTACCTTTGGACAACTTAATAACTTGCAATATCAGTTAAAACTTAATAAATTTTTTATTAATGAATTGTCATGATATTAACACCGTTTGTATATACACAGATAATATATGATATTTTTATTTTTATCCGTATTTTGTATCATTACGCCATCTATTTCTTTTTTCTTAAAAAAATAGTTTCCCCTCGTTTATAGTTATTTAACGTTTTTAAGTTTATCATTACAATTTTACATGTTATCATGGTAATAAACTAATTACTTATATATATATATATATATATATATATATATATATATATATATATATATATATATATATATTTATATGTGTGTGTGTGTTTGTTCGATTGTTTGTTTTATCTTAAATGATATATTTTTTATAATAATTCGTCTATAATACTTTATTATTAATTGTTATATTTTTATTCTCTATATATATTTATGGAGTATCATTAGTAATATATAAAAAATTATATAATTAAATAAGAATTTAAATATAAATAATTTTATAATTTTATCCTTTTGTTAATATGTAATAAAAAATTAAATAAAATTTTTATCCCGGACAAAGGGAGTATTATATTAGTATGCTATACTTGTTTGGTTGGAGGTGACTGGTCAAAGTAGTTGGTAGTACGTCTGTATTTGAAAGCTATGGTACTATTTTTCATGAAGTCAATTATTGCTTTTGAATTGTTCTTTTTTTGACCAAAACCATCATCGTCAATATTGTCATTATATATGTATAGAATGATCTACTCCCTCCGTTACTGAAAAAAAATTTATCGTTTTAAAAAAAAATTTGTTATAATTAATTTATCGTTTATAATTTTTTAAAAGAATAAATTATTTACTTTCTTATTATATTCTTATTTTTTTTTATTGTCTCAAAAAATTCTCTTCCTTATATTAATAATTTTTAACTTCTTATAAAGGGTAGTGATAGAATTTCAAATAAATTTTAATTGTTAAATGATAGTATTAAATGATTTTTTTAATCCATGTGTAAAAATCTTAAACGATAATCTTTTAGAAACGGAGGTAGTATATTATAAAGTCTCGGGATTGAGGCTGCAATCGAATCGAATCAAATTTTGTCGAACTCGAACACTTTTAGTTAAACTCGAACATATTCGAGTAACTTGATCAAACCAAAAGCTATGTACGAGCTCGTATCGTTTGATGTTCGCGAATATGATCGAGTTCACGAACACACAAGTTTGTTCGCGAACTCTTCACAGTTCGCGAACACAAACTTGTTTAGGAACATCAAACTTGTTCAGGAACATCAAACTTGTTCAAGAACACAAATTTGTTCGCAAAAATAAACTTAGAAATCTGAAGCAAAAAACAGTTAGATAAATACCAAAAATATCTTCTCTAAGAGTCTAAATAATTCAATCAAAAATTAGATCAAATATTGTCTTAGAATAGGATAAAATCATATAGATATAATATATGTCATGTTATATTATTATCATATTATCTTTGATATATAATTCTTGTATCACACTATATAAGACTTATTTAGAAATAAGATATAATATATATCATATTATCATATATATATATATATATATATATAATATTAAATTAGTAGTAGTGGATTAGCAGTCAATATTATTATTTATTACATAATTAATCTAGAATAAATGAATAATACTCTATCTATTTCATAAAAATTGTGACGCCCCCAAAATAGGTATACATCACCCATTCTGAGTCGTCAAATACATGTTACAGAAACAAATACAACTTTATTAAAATACTTGTCACGCAAAATACGACAACATAATACTGTGAGTTTAAATACAAATATTATATTCTAGACAATATTCACACTCAAATAAGTTCTCATTATAATTATTGAAACACTATTTTATAAGATAGTGAGGACTGCTAGCACAACTGACTAGAAACATCACTCCACACCCCGACTAGTTCCCGCTATATTCTCGCCTCCTGAGAAAAATGGAACAAAAAGGAAAAGGGTGAGCTCAACTAGCCCAGTAAAGAATATTATGACTAAGATAATATACAACAACTTATCATTAGTCTTCAACAGGGAAAAATCTGATAAAATATAATAGACAACAAGTTTTAGATCATCAATTGCAGCGGAAACAACAAACCATTAGAAGAGTCAAGTAGAGAATGAGTTCTACTATCTTCTAAGAATTAAAAGTCCATCATCAATATTTTATCCCTGTAACAATAATCAATAACCATATTTAATCAAATATTCATCTTTGCACTACAGGTCAAAGATATTCATTTGTATCATCAGTCGGTCATGTTCATCTCAACACCTGTTCATCTTTGCACTACGGGCCAAAGATATTCATCAGTTAATCATTCATCTTTGCACTACAAGCCAAAGATATTCAGTAATATCATCATTTAGGACAAATGATGATGAAAAATATTTTAAAGAAAACGAACCCAGTGAGACAGAAGGACAAATATTAGGGATTCGTATTACAGTTTATCCAAGTGCAATAATACTCTATAACAACCAATTGTGAAGTAGAATTCAAAAATAAATCAAAATATGGATACAATCAAAGATAGTAACCATAATAGACATCTTGGACAAAAAGAAAAAAATTTATTTTTCGGTGAATAGTGCCGTATTCGTGAATAGTGCCGTATACGTGAATAGTAACCCCGACATAAAAAGTTTTAAATTTGTTAAAAAGTTCAAACCAATATTTCGGCATAATGATATTAAAGAAAATAATATCATTTAAGAGGAAAATAACATCCCTTACCTCAAGATAGCAGTACTTATGTTCGGAATATCGGTATAAGGCTGAAGAAAACTTGCACTGATAAATAAAAACTCACAAAGTATTTAAATACTCACAAAATACGCTCGATAATATAAAGAGAGAAAGAGAGAAAATTTATAAATTCTGCTGTGATTTTCAATTCTAACTTAGTTCTCTATTTATAGGAAAATGTTAGCACGCCGAATCAGACTTGACCTGCTACCTGATGGCTTTACCTGGTACTATTGCCACCCACCACATTTAAAATAAAATTCAACACATTTCTTTACCAACCACAAGTGGGGCCCACTCAATTCTAGAATTTTTCACCAAAATCATTTATAAACCTAATTTTCGAATCAGACACATCTTAAAATTTATAACAAATTATACGTTTATTTTTAACGGTTCAAAATTTGTGGACATATACTCAACTTATATATGTATAACATATCCAAAAATCACAACGATCCAACGGTCAGATTAAAAATTATAACTCACGCAATATATCTAAAAAACAGTGATTTAATTTTTAATACCTCCATTCTGACAAAAATACCTCAACATTAATTCCTTCACGTAAAATAAATATATCTATCAATTGTATCCACATAAAATAAATATTTCCTTATCATATAAATCAATAATTAATTATTCACAAATAATATTACAGAATCACAATTATAACAACCAGGCCGTTTCCAAGAAAGAGGGGACTTTCCAATAAGGATTTCGCCTTACTGGCGCGCAATTAGATGACTAAATCTCTCCTTAGACAGAACTTTCTAGACATTGCCAATAATGCTATCTAATAATATTATTCAAATATTATGAATTATTGATCTGATAATGGAAAATACTGTGCAGCAATAATTATTGAAACAACAATAATATAAAATATCAACGCAGCAATTATTGAATCAATAAAATAAAATATTGAACAGTAACTACTGTAACAATTATTGAGTAGTGCCTTCTTACGTAAGAATCAATAATTGGTGCAATACCGTGTTCTACTGTATTTTAACCACCGGGTATTCCAACAGTATTAACGGTAACAACTACGCCGTTATTTATAAACAACTTATACTTGTCGTTTTCTTCATCCAATTACTTTTCATTATGGGGCCCACACAAGGCTGCGCCGTTGTATGAATATTTTTTGACAAAAAGAATATTCAACGACCAAACAAATATTCCCCGACAACAAATGAATATTTTATAACCACTTGCTTATTTTGTAAAATTTGCGCATTTCACCCATAACCAAAGTATTATATCAAATTAACACTTTATTATTCACAATAATATTTAGAGAAAATTTGATTTTATTTATTAATAAGTTGGGGTCTTACAACCTCCCCTCCTTATGAAATTTCGTCCTCGAAATTGACGTACGTACCTGGTATTTCGAAAAGGTGAGGATACCTCGCTGTCATTTCTGATTCCAACTCCCAGACCATTTCTTCAATAACATGGTTTCTCCACAAAACCTTAACTTGTGGTATAACCTTCGTGGGTAGAACATGCTCTTTCCTATCCAAAATCTTAACAGGTACCTCCTCGTACGTTAAATCTTCGGCTATCTCGTCTGGTTCTAACTCAATTATGTGGTTCGGGTCTTTCACATATTTACGAAGCACAGATACGTGAAAAATATTATGAACACGAGACATGCTTGGAGGTAACGCGAGTCGATATGCCACATTTTCTATTCGGTCAAGAATTTCAAATGGACCAACAAATCGTGAATTGAGCTTTCCTCTCTTCCCTAATCTTGTAACTCCTTTCCATGGTGCAACACGTAACAATACATGATCCCCAATACTAAATTCTACATCATTTCGATAAAGATCCGCATAACTCTTTTGTCGATCCTGTGCCATTTGTATACGTTATCGAATCGTTTGGATCTTCTCTGTAGTTATGCGTACCAATTCTGGTCCCAACAACGTTGCTTCACCCACCTCGTCCCAGCATACTGGAGAACGACACTTTCGTCCATACAAGGCTTCAAATGGAGCCATACCTATACTTGCTTGATAACTGTTGTTGTAGGAGAATTCCACCAGTGGCAAGTACTTATCCCAACTTCCTTTGAAATCTAGAACACAGAGTCTTAATAGATCTTCAAGGGTTTGAATATTCCTCTCTGATTGCCCGTCCGTTTGAGGATAGTATGCTGAACTGAATCGTAAATTCGTGCCCATAGCTTTCTGCATGCTAACCCAAAATCGTGAAGTGAATCTTGGGTCACGATCCGAAACTATGGATACTGGCATGCCATGCAATCTCACAATCTCATTCACGTACATATTAGCAAGACGTTCAAGGAAATAAGTCTCACGTATAGGTAAGAAATGAGCAGACATAGTTAATCTATCAACAATGACCCAAATCACATCTATGCCTTGAGAAACCTTGGGAAGACCCGTAACAAAATTCATAGTAATGTGTTCCCACTTTCATTTCAGAATCTCAAGTAGTTGCAATGGACCCTTTGGTACTTGATGCTCCGCTTTAACACATTGACAAGTTAAACACCTTGAGATAAACTCTGCGATCTCTCTTTTCATATTGCTCCACCAAAATGTATGTCGAAGATCGTGATACATTTTGGTACTCCCAGGATGGATTGCAAATGGTGTGTTGTGTGCCTCCATCATGATTCTATGCTTCAAGTCAGAATCGTTAGGAACACAAAGTCTGGAGTTGACTCGAAGTATTCCTTCTTCATCGATTCTTGCTTCTGGAATAACACATTCTTGCACTTTCTTCTTCATACGCATCAACTCCATGTCCGTAGCTTGAGCAGCTTTAACTTTATCGATTAAAGTCGGTTCTACTTGTATATTTGATATCATCATGTGGGTACTTGGAGCCTTCATCTCTATCTCCATCCTTTGCAAATCATACAAAATGGGCCTTTGTGTTAACAGCATTGCATTCGTACCCGCATATGATCTTCTACTCAATGTGGCAGCTACTACGTTCGCTTTTCCAGGATGATATTGAATGGTATGATCGTAATCTTTCAACAGCTCAAGCCAACGTCGTTGCCGCATGTTGAGTTCCTTTTGGGTGAAGAAATATTTGAGGCTTTTATGATCCGCATAGATATCCACTTTCTCCCCATACAGGTAGTGTCTCCAAATCTTCAACGCGAAAATGACTGCTGCCAACTCCAAATCATGAGTAGGATAATTTCTCTCATATTCTTTGAGTTGTCGCGAGGCATAGGCTATGACTTTCCCATGTTACATGAGAACACATCCTAACCCTTTGCCTGAAGCATCGCTGTAGATAACAAATCCATCCGAACCAGATGGTATTATCAGAATAGGTGCCGAAATGAGTCTCCTCTTGAGTTCTTAAAAACTCTTCTCACAATCCTCGCTCCAACCGAATTTTGTATCCTTCCGAGTCAGCTGAGTTAACGGAGTAGCGATTCTAGAAAATCATTCCACGAATCTCCGATAATAACCAGCTAAGCCCAGAAAGCTATGTACTTCGGTCACCGACTTCGGTTGCTCCTAACTTTGTATGGCTTCAATCTTCGTCGGGTCGACAGATACTCCATGTTTTGACACCACGTGCCCAAGGAATGCTACTCCCTCAAGCCAGAACTCGCATTTCTTCAGTTTGGCATATAACTTGTTTTCACGAAGCCTTTACAGTACCAGCTTCAAATGGTGCTCATGATCTTCACGGCTTTTGGAATAGATGAGGATGTCATCAATAAAGACAACAACGAACTGATCTAAATATTCTTTGAATACACGGTTCATCATATTCATGAAAGCAGCAGGAGCATTAGTCAATCCAAACGATATGACTAAGAATTCATAATGTAAGACCCCAACTTTTATAAATAAAGATGAATTTTTTATAAATATCATTTTTGAATATTATGGAGTTAATTTGATATAATGTTATAGTTGTGGGCAATATTTATAAATTTTACAAAGTACGCAAGTTGTTATATAATATTCGATTGGTCGGGAAATATTCGTTTTAACAGGAAATATTCGTACAACGACACAATCATTGGTGGACCCCACAACGGAATTATTGTCGGATTGAGAAAACGACAAAAATATTTTATTAAAAATAACGGCAGAAGTTTTACCATTGTTACTGTTGAACTACCCGGTAGTAAAAGTACAGTAATACGTGTGGTTGCATAGTAGCACACGGTATTGATTATTAATGCTTATGTGAGAAGTCACTCAGTTTGATTCAATTATTGTCAGTTAATAATATGAATTATTTAGCGATAATGACGTTTTGTTTTATTCGTATTATTAACGTAATAAAACAGAAACATCTTTTTATATAAAACAAAATACTTTATTAAAGTTATTCCATAAATAGAATATATTATATTTTATTTAAAAGATTTTTCTTTAAATATGGACCGTCAGATTAAAGTAATCAATCTGGACCGTTCATGGATTAGTTACTATGCATTCTATTTTTCTATAAATAGCAGCTCATTCCTTCATTATTTCTTACGAATTCACTGAACTCTAGAGAGAGAAACTATAGAGAGGGAGAAGAAGAGTATTCTGCTACTTAACTACTTCCTTATTTCAGCTCTTCTTTAAAACGGTAAGGGGTGTTATTCTTTCTTATTCATGAAGAGAACTGTTGTTATTCCATTTCTTATTATTCTGTTGGAATAACCTGTATATGCGGTCTACCCTATACTTGGTGACATTCTTCTATTATTATGTTGGAACATCCTGTCTGCGTGTTTTACACCGGACCTGGTTCCGTTTTTATTATTCTGTTGGAACATCCTGTCTGTGTGTTTTACACCGGACCTGGTTCCGTCTTGTTATTATTCTGTTGGAACATCCTGTCTGTGTGTTTTACACCGGACCTGGTTCCATTATTTATTATTGTAAGACCCCGAATTTTATGAAATAAAAGTATTCAATTATTCTTATAATTACTATTCAGTAAATGGTTAAATTGATAAAAGTTTAAAGTTATGAGTGAAATATGATTTTTTTTTTCAAAATAAGCAAGTGGTTATAAAATAATCATTGTTGTCGGGGAATATTCTTTCTGTCGGGAAATATTCGTACGACGGCGCAACCATTTGTGGGCCCCATAACAGAATAACTGTCGGGTGAAGAAAACGACAAATTTGAGTTTTTACAAATAACGGCGTAGTTGTTACCGTTAACACTGTTGGAATACCCGGTGGTTAAAATACAGTAATACGCGTTATTGCACAGTAGCACACGGTATTGCATAGTATTTTTGAAATTATTGATTCTTACGTAAGAAGGCACTACTCAATAATTGTTACAGTAATTACTGTTCAATATTTTATTTTATTGATTCAATAATTGCTACGTTGAAATTTTATATTATTGTTGTTCAATAATTGTTGCTGCACAGTATTTCCCATTATCAGATCAATAATTCATATTATTTGAATAGTATTATTAGATAGCATTATTGGCAATGTCTAGAAAGTTCTGTCTAAGGAGAGATTTGGTCATCTAATTGCGCGCCAGTAAGGAGAAATCCTTATTGGAAAGCCCCCTCTTTCCTGGGAACGGCCTGGTTGTCATAAATGTGATTCTGTAATATTATTTGTGAATAATTAATTATTGATTCATATGATAAGGAAATATTTATATTATGTGGATATAAATGAGGGATATATTTTTGTGGTTAAAAATGAAGGAGTTAATGTTGAGGTTTTTATCAGTATTTTTGTCGGAATGGAGGTATTAAAAATCAGGGTTTTTGAGATATTTTACGGGGGTTATAATTTTTAATCCGACCGTTGGATCGTGGTAATTTTTGGATATGTTATACATATATAAGTTGAGTATATGTCCACAAATTTTGAACCGTTAAAAATGAACGTATGATTTATTACGAATTTTACGAGATGACTGGTTCAGAAATTATTGAATTTTCGGAGTTTATCATTTTGGTGGAAAATTCTAGAATTGGTGGGCCCCACTTGTGGTTGGTAAAGAAATATGCTGAATTATATTTCAAATGTGGTGGGTGGGAATAGTAGCAGGTAAAGCCATCAGGTTGCAGGTCAAACCTACCAAAATTTTCCTATAAATAGAGGGCTAAGTTAGAATTGAAAATCACACCAGAAACACAAGTTTTCTCTCTTTCTCTCTCTATATTATGAAGCATATTTTGTGAGTATTTAGATACTTTGAGAGTTGCTATTCAGTGCAAGTTTCCTTCGGCTTTGCATTCCAGTCAGAAGTACTGCTCTTTTGAGGTAAGGGATTGTAAGGGATTGTAAGGGATATTAAGGGATTTTAAGGGTTGTTATGATTTTCAGTTTCGTAATTTTTCTGATCTTCAAAAATTCTGAAAAAATTTGAAATGATATTTTGATGAGTTTTCTTGATTGTGTCCAAAAATGGTGATTTTTGGATGTATAGATTGAGAGTTATGAATTTTATGAGAAAAGACTATTTTAAAAGTAATCGCTTATAATTTCTTGTGGTTAACTCCAAAATTGATAAAATTTTTATTGGGAGTACATATATATGATAGGAGTATACTCTGTGAATTTCAGAATTTTTTGGATAAAAGTATAATTTTTGATAAATGTCTAAATATTCGGCTATTTTGGCCATATGAAAAATAGTAAATGACTTTTAAAAATTCTGAGAAAAATATATGTTCACTATGGGACTATATTATGCTAAATTCTAGAAAAGAAATATTTTTGGAACGGATTTGGTATTTTTCATGAAAATAGTCTAGTTATGAGAAAATGAATTAAATATGTTATGTGAAGTAAGAAAATTGAAAATAGGATTTTATGGCTTGAGAATCCTATATATGAGGTATATGCAGATTTTTTTGATGAGGATTTTGGTTATTGATGATGAAATCTTAAGAGTTGGCATTTTATGATGATTAAATGCATTAATTAGTAAAGTGTAAACAATTTAAATAAATTGTTTATAAGCTTAAGAATATTATTCTTTCAATATCATTATACCGAAATATTGGTATGTATATTATTGTGGAATTTCTACCTTTTTCATGTCAGGGTTACTATTCACGAGTTACTATTTATGAGTTACTATTCACGAGTTACTATTCACGACAAAATTGGTTTCTTTTTCTAACCAAATTATAGTTGATTTATGAATATTACTCTTGAGATTAAATCTATATGTTGATCATATTGTTTTTATTATCATATATAACATTTTTATAACCTTGATGTTGAAATTCTCTTTCGCTTGAGTGTAAAGATGGGTAAATTATTGGTATGATCATGACTATGGGTTCTCTTTGGCCAGTAGTGCAAAGTTGAATTATTGACTGGTATGATCATGACCATTGAATTTATAAGTGAATATCTTTAGCTTAAGTGCAAAGGTGAATTGATTAACATGGTTATAATTATTGTTTATATAAATTCTGAAATGATTATATATTTCTTTGAGATATTAATATATTTGGCCTGTAGTGCAAATATGAACTGTTGATGAATATATTTGGCCGTAGTGCAAATATGAACTGTTGAGGAATATCTTTGGCCTGTAGTGCAAAGATGAATTGTTGATGAATATCTTTGGCCCGTAGTGCAAAGATGACATGTTGTTGAATATCTTTGGCCAGTAGTGCAAAGATGAACAGATGTTGAGATAAACATGACCAACTGGTGATACAAATGAATATCTTTGGCCGTAGTGCAAAGATGGATTTATTAGTATGATTATGAACAGGAAATGTGATTTGGTATAACCATGATCTTTGATGTTTCAGGTAAAGATAGGTGATGAAAATTATCTTCGTCCTGGATGAGAAGAGGAATTTAGAACTACAGTTATGATTATGAGTTATTCATATGATTGTGGACCAGAATTGTTGATTGATGTTACAGGGATAAAACATTGTTGATGAATTTTTAACATGGAGAAGATAATAGACTTTATAGTCTATTTGACTCTTCTAATGGATTGCATGTTCCGCTGCAACTATGGTTGAAATTTTTTATCATCTACCATATGTTCTAAATCTCTGATTTATTATTGATGAAGACTATTGATAATTTATTTATCTTTAGTCATGATATTCTTTACTGAGCTAGTTGTGCTCACCCTTTTGCTTCACAATTCCTTTCAGGTAATAAGAGTGTAGCTGGGTCGAGCGAGGGTAACAAGGGAATAGAACGGTGGTCATCATTTAGTAGTTATATTTGGTGAAGAAAATAGGGTGAGGCGAACCCAACGTTGGAAGGGTGTTTTGCCACTATAATACAAGATGTCTAACGACATACAACCTCGTGTCATCATAAGACATGATTGTGCACATCCGCTTGCCGAGTATATCTACAAGCACTATCTATATAATCTTGGTGTTTGTTTGAAGTATAATTCTCAGTTAGATACAGTGGAGATAATGATAAGTCAAGAGAAGACTCACCATTGGGAAGAATATGATAGTAATCTTCTCGTTTTTCTTTGGGGTCTATTGGGTCAACCAAGGATAATTCTGTGGCCATATGATATCTATCACAACCTAGAAGCATGGCCTCCCATGTACGAAGGTTTCCTTAATCACTTTCCAAAGATTCTAATTTCCAAAACAGTTTTTGACTATACCTTTATGTAAGGTGTCATTGTGAGGTGATGTCCACGATTGGAACATGAGTCACATTTGGTATATATTTGTATCCAAACTCACAGCATATGTGTTGTTGTATTTTGCACGACAATTGTTGTAATAAAGTTGTAGTTATTTTCTGTATCATGTATTTGGCGACTCAGAATAGGTTGGATTGAATGGACCTATTTTGGGGTTGTCACAGGTGGTATCAGAGCTATAAGTAAAGAGCCCCGAGCCTCTCGCTGGTGACTTCCTGTTGATGGGGGATGCACCGAAGCCAGACTCTCCGTAGGGGACGCCGTTCTGCGGTGGCAAACTGATAGGTACCATTGTGAGGTGCTGTGGTTGAAGCACCATGAGAGTCATAGGTGGTATCAGAGCTTAGGGATATGATCTCTAGCGGAGATCGGGGAATACAACTAGGAGGGGAGAGATGAGTAAATCCTTCGCTAGTGTGTCCTACCTAAGCTTATTTGTTGGTCAGTCATAATATTGGGATATTATGTGATATGTTAATTTGTTTAATTAACCCTTGTTTTATGGCAGTATTTGAGAATGGCAGCTGAGAATGCTAATAATGGAGTGAATGAGACTGTGGGGATACCTTTAATCACTAACCGTGATAATGTGATGTCAGACGAAGAAGGAATTAGAGATATCCATGTGGTGAGTGAAGAATTGATAGTTACACCCGAGATAGTCGCAGAGGTAATAGCTGAGACTGAGGAAGAAGAGGAAGAAGAAGTACCAGAGGAGAGTTTATTAGAGGTATTATATGATCAAAATGTAGAATTTCAAAATCGTATTCATGAGTTAGAAGAGCAGGCAGAAGAACGACAGGTGGTCGTGGAACAAAAGGATGCAACAATTCAAGCTTGTGTTACCCGATATGTGATGCTTGAACAGAAGCATTCTTTGGCAGAGTATAAGATGATAAAAATAGAATCTGAGCTGAGAGAAGAAAAAACTGAACGAGTGAGAATAAGTGATGCATGGGCAAAAGCCGCACGACACGTGGATATTGTGGAAAGAGATGTTCGATCTAAGAAGGCTAAAATAGATGATATGAATTTCTCTTTTTGAAAAGCAATTGGGAGAACCCAACATCGAGTTTTGAATTACCCTGTACATAGCGGTCAACCTGAATCCGATATGGATCGAAGATTGATGATTCAGATCATGAATGAGGAGTACGAAGAGGCAGTTGAGGGAGATGTCCTATAGAAAGGTATATTCCAACGGTAATGATGACGCCAAATGCTACTCCAGACAAGTCAAAGCCGAGTAGTTCGAGGGATGGCGGTTGTCATGACTTCCCAACAAATGAGGAACCCAAATGAAGTTATCATGGGAGATGAGCAATGGAGAAATCATGATGATATGAGAGATAGAATCTGAAATAGAAGCAAGGTATTCTCAACTCTTCGAAATACCAGGTACGTAAATTTCGGGGACGAAATTTCATAAGGAGGGGAGAATGTAAGACCCCGAATTTTATGAAATAAAAGTATTCAATTTTTCTTATAATTACTATTCAGTAAATGGTTAAATTGATAAAAGTTTAAAGTTATGAGTGAAATATGATTTTTTTTTTCAAAATAAGCAAGTGGTTATAAAATAATCATTGTTGTCGGGGAATATTCTTTCTGTCGGGAAATATTCGTACGACGGCGCAGCCATTTGTGGGCCCCATAACAGAATAACTGTCGGGTGAAGAAAACGACAAATTTGAGTTTTTACAAATAACGGCGTAGTTGTTACCGTTAACACTGTTGGAATACCCGGTGGTTAAAATACAGTAATACGCGTTATTGCACAGTAGCACACGGTATTGCATAGTATTTTTGAAATTATTGATTCTTACGTAAGAAGGCACTACTCAATAATTGTTACAGTAATTACTGTTCAATATTTTATTTTATTGATTCAATAATTGCTACGTTGAAATTTTATATTATTGTTGTTCAATAATTGTTGCTGCACAGTATTTCCCATTATCAGATCAATAATTCATATTATTTGAATAGTATTATTAGATAGCATTATTGGCAGTGTCTAGAAAGTTCTGTCTAAGGAGAGATTTGGTCATCTAATTGCGCGCCAGTAAGGAGAAATCCTTATTGGAAAGCCCCCTCTTTCCTGGGAACGGCCTGGTTGTCATAAATGTGATTCTGTAATATTATTTGTGAATAATTAATTATTGATTCATATGATAAGGAAATATTTATATTATGTGGATATAAATGAGGGATATATTTTTGTGGTTAAAAATGAAGGAGTTAATGTTGAGGTTTTTATCAGTATTTTTGTCGGAATGGAGGTATTAAAAATCAGGGTTTTTGAGATATTTTACGGGGGTTATAATTTTTAATCCGACCGTTGGATCGTGGTAATTTTTGGATATGTTATACATATATAAGTTGAGTATATGTCCACAAATTTTGAACCGTTAAAAATGAACGTATGATTTATTACGAATTTTACGAGATGACTGGTTCAGAAATTATTGAATTTTCGGAGTTTATCATTTTGGTGGAAAATTCTAGAATTGGTGGGCCCCACTTGTGGTTGGTAAAGAAATATACTGAATTATATTTCAAATGTGGTGGGTGGGAATAGTAGCAGGTAAAGCCATCAGGTTGCAGGTCAAACCTACCAAAATTTTCCTATAAATAGAGGGCTAAGTTAGAATTGAAAATCACACCAGAAACACAAGTTTTCTCTCTTTCTCTCTCTATATTATGAAGCATATTTTGTGAGTATTTAGATACTTTGAGAGTTGCTATTCAGTGCAAGTTTCCTTCGGCTTTGCATTCCAGTCAGAAGTACTGCTCTTTTGAGGTAAGGGATTGTAAGGGATTGTAAGGGATATTAAGGGATTTTAAGGGTTGTTATGATTTTCAGTTTCGTAATTTTTCTGATCTTCAAAAATTCTGAAAAAATTTGAAATGATATTTTGATGAGTTTTCTTGATTGTGTCCAAAAATGGTGATTTTTGGATGTATAGATTGAGAGTTATGAATTTTATGAGAAAAGACTATTTTAAAAGTAATCGCTTATAATTTCTTGTGGTTAACTCCAAAATTGATGAAATTTTTATTGGGAGTACATATATATGATAGGAGTATACTCTGTGAATTTCAGAATTTTTTGGATAAAAGTATAATTTTTGATAAATGTTTAAATATTCGGCTATTTTGGCCATATGAAAAATAGTAAATGACTTTTAAAAATTCTGAGAAAAATATATGTTCACTATGGGACTATATTATGCTAAATTCCAGAAAAGAAATATTTTTGGAACGGATTTGGTATTTTTCATGAAAATAGTCTAGTTATGAGAAAATGAATTAAATATGTTATGTGAAGTAAGAAAATTGAAAATAGGATTTTATGGCTTGAGAATCCTATATATGAGGTATATGCAGATTTTTTTGATGAGGATTTTGGTTATTGATGATGAAATCTTAAGAGTTGGCATTTTATGATGATTAAATGCATTAATTAGTAAAGTGTAAACAATTTAAATAAATTGTTTATAAGCTTAAGAATATTATTCTTTCAATATCATTATACCGAAATATTGGTATGTATATTATTGTGGAATTTCTACCTTTTTCATGTCAGGGTTACTATTCACGAGTTACTATTTATCAGTTACTATTCACGAGTTACTATTCACGACAAAATTGGTTTCTTTTTCTAACCAAATTATAGTTGATTTATGAATATTACTCTTGAGATTAAATCTATATGTTGATCATATTGTTTTTATTATCATATATAACATTTTTATAACCTTGATGTTGAAATTCTCTTTCGCTTGAGTGTAAAGATGGGTAAATTATTGGTATGATCATGACTATGGGTTCTCTTTGGCCAGTAGTGCAAAGTTGAATTATTGACTGGTATGATCATGACCATTGAATTTATAAGTGAATATCTTTAGCTTAAGTGCAAAGGTGAATTGATTAACATGGTTATAATTATTGTTTATATAAATTCTGAAATGATTATATATTTCTTTGAGATATTAATATATTTGGCCTGTAGTGCAAATATGAACTGTTGATGAATATATTTGGTCGTAGTGCAAATATGAACTGTTGAGGAATATCTTTGGCCTGTAGTGCAAAGATGAATTGTTGATGAATATCTTTGGCCCGTAGTGCAAAGATGACATGTTGTTGAATATCTTTGGCCAGTAGTGCAAAGATGAACAGATGTTGAGATAAACATGACCAACTGGTGATACAAATGAATATCTTTGGCCGTAGTGCAAAGATGGATTTATTAGTATGATTATGAACAGGAAATGTGATTTGGTATAACCATGATCTTTGATGTTTCAGGTAAAGATAGGTGATGAAAATTATCTTCGTCCTGGATGAGAAGAGGAATTTAGAACTACAGTTATGATTATGAGTTATTCATATGATTGTGGACCAGAATTGTTGATTGATGTTACAGGGATAAAACATTGTTGATGAATTTTTAACATGGAGAAGATAATAGACTTTATAGTCTATTTGACTCTTCTAATGGATTGCATGTTCCGCTGCAACTATGGTTGAAATTTTTTATCATCTACCATATGTTCTAAATCTCTGATTTATTATTGATGAAGACTATTGATAATTTATTTATCTTTAGTCATGATATTCTTTACTGAGCTAGTTGTGCTCACCCTTTTGCTTCACAATTCCTTTCAGGTAATAAGAGTGTAGCTGGGTCGAGCGAGGGTAACAAGGGAATAGAACGGTGGTCATCATTTAGTAGTTATATTTGGTGAAGAAAATAGGGTGAGGCGAACCCAACGTTGGAAGGGTGTTTTGCCACTATAATACAAGATGTCTAACGACATACAACCTCGTGTCATCATAAGACATGATTGTGCACATCCGCTTGCCGAGTATATCTACAAGCACTATCTATATAATCTTGGTGTTTGTTTGAAGTATAATTCTCAGTTAGATACAGTGGAGATAATGATAAGTCAAGAGAAGACTCACCATTGGGAAGAATATGATAGTAATCTTCTCGTTTTTCTTTGGGGTCTATTGGGTCAACCAAGGATAATTCTGTGGCCATATGATATCTATCACAACCTAGAAGCATGGCCTCCCATGTACGAAGGCTTCCTTAATCACTTTCCAAAGATTCTAATTTCCAAAACAGTTTTTGACTATACCTTTATGTAAGGTGTCATTGTGAGGTGATGTCCACGATTGGAACATGAGTCACATTTGGTATATATTTGTATCCAAACTCACAACATATGTGTTGTTGTATTTTGCACGACAATTGTTGTAATAAAGTTGTAGTTATTTTCTGTATCATGTATTTGGCGACTCAGAATAGGTTGGATTGAATGGACCTATTTTGGGGTTGTCACAATTATTCTGTCGGAATATCCTGTCTGTGCGTTTACGCCGGACCTGGTTCTATTATTTATTATTCTGTCGGAATATCCTGTCTGTGCGTTTACGCCGGACCTGGTTCCATTATTTATTATTCTGTTGGAATAACCTGTTTGTACGGTCTATCGCATGCATGGTGATTTCTTTTATTATTTCATTCTTTATTGTACTCAGTTGGTTAAGTTTTGACTTCTATACTCCATGAAATTTGTGGAATATCCTTGATAATTGCGTTTCATCCAGTATCTTTTCATGAAAATATTCTTCTAAGCATTCTTGAATTTTACTCCACAAAGCAGTATCATGTTGACAATTTGGACGTTATTAATTCTTGGATAAATTAATTCTTGAACTTGTTTTATTAAATTCTTATATCATTGTCATCATCCTCATGTTTATAAAATGTTGAAAGTCATCTGTGGCATGTAGTGCTAGATGGACTTGGTATGATTATGACCAGGGATTATTCGGTATAATCATGACCGTAATGTTACAAATGATGTGGTAAAAGTCATCATTGGCCCGTAGTGCATTGATGGACAGTTGTTGGCATGATCATGACCATTAATGAATACACGAATATCCTTGGCCGTAGTGTAGGGGTGATTCGATGATGTGAATTATTTTATTAAGCTGAGTCACAGCGATAACAGTGTTGAAAAACCTTTTAAATCATAAAAGATAGTAGAGTTTATTTTCTACTTGACTCTTTTAATGGATTGCTTGTTCCACTGCAGTTAAACTTGATGTCTATTATATTTTATCAGTTTAACATTGTTGAAGGCTAATGATAATTTATTCTGTATTATCCTAGTCATAATATTTCTTACTGGGCTAGTTGAGCTCACCCTTTCTTTCACTGTTCTCTTCAGGAAATGAGAACGTAGCTGGGGCAAGTCGGGAAACGGAGTGATGGTTCGAATGATAGTATTAGTTAGTAGTCCTCACTATTCTATGTAATAGTGTGTTAATAAATGTAATGAGGACTCCTTTTGAGTACGAATACTCTCTAGAAGATAATATTTGTATTCAAACTCATAGTTTATGTTTTGTCGTATTGTACACGACAGTTGTATTAGTAAGTTGTATTTGTATTCTGTACTATGTATCTGACGACCCAAGATGGGTGATGTATACCTATTTTTGGGGGCGTCACAGTTGGTATCAGAGCTTAGGGATATGATCCCTGGCTAAGATGTGAGAATAGAACTAGGAGGGGAGAGACGGGGAATTTCTTCGCTAGTATGACCTACCTAAGTTTATTTGCATGGTATTTAATTGGTCGGTCATAATATAAGGATAATATATGACATATCAATTAAGTTTTATTTTGTGGCAGTATTTGAAAATGGCATCTGAAAATGTTGAGAATAGCAATGGAGCACAGGCGATTATTGATTCACCACATATCAATAATCAGGATAATGTTCATCAGGAAGGTGACAATCCTCATGCAAACAACAACATTGACCAGATGATGAATGATGAAATGTTTAGAGGTTTTATGTAAGACCCCAATTTTTATAAATAAAGATGAATTTTCTATAAATATCATTTTTGAATATTATGGAGTTAATTTGATATAATGTTATAGTTGTGGGTAATATTTATAAATTTTGCAAAGTAAGCAAGTTGTTATAAAATATTCGTTTGGTCGGAGAATATTCTTTTTGTCGGGGAATATTCGTACGACGGCACAATCATTGGTGGACCCCACAACGGAATTATTGTCGGATTAAGAAAACGACAGAATTGTCTTTCTATAAAAATAACGGCTGAGGTGTTACCGTTAAAACCGTTAAAACTGTTGAACTACTCGGTAGTAAAAGTACAATAATACGCGTGGTTGCATAGTAGCACACGGTATTGATTATTGATGCTTACGTGAGAAGTCACTCAGCTATACTCAATTATTGCTACAGTAATTGCTGCATCATATCTCTTAAATTATTGTCATAGTATCATCTGTATAATATGTTATATTATTGAGACGTTGTGGTAAGTTTGGTTATTTTATGGGGGGCCATATGTCATCATCTAAGAGTCTCTTCGTCAATAGTAATTACCGTCGTCAATAGTAATTACCGTCGTCAATAGTATTTACCTTAGTCAATAGTAACTACCTTCGTCAATAGTATTTACCTTGGTCAATAGTAATTACCTTCGTCAATAGTATTTACCTTGGTCAATAGTATTTACCTTGGTCAATAGTAATTACCTTCGTCAATAGTATTTACCTTGGTCAATAGTAATTACTTTCGTCAATAGTAGTTGTCCCTTCAATATTACCAAGAGTCATTTGACCCTTCGTTAAGACCAAGAGTCATTTGACCCTTCATTAAGACCAAGAGCCACCCTCAGTTTTTCTATAAATAGAGGCCTAGGGCTTCATTATTTTTCACGAATTCATTCAAGCTATAGAGAGAGAAAGTATAGAGAGAATAAGAGAGAGAGAGAATAAAAGTATTCTGCTACATCACTTTTCCAATATCCAGTTCTTTTAAGGTAGGGAATATTATTTCTTTTATATTCATGAAGAGAACTTCTGTTATTCCATTTGTTATTATTCTGTTGGAATAACCAGTATACGCGGTCTACCCTATACTTGGTGACGTTCTTCTATTATTCTGTTGGAACATCCTGTCTGTGTGTTTTACACCGGACCTGGTTCCGTTTATTATTCTGTTGGAACATCCTGTCTGTGTGTTTTACACCGGACCTGGTTCCGTTTTATTATTATTCTGTTGGAATATCCTGTCTGTGTGTTTTACACCGGACCTGGTTCCATTATTTATTATTCTGTCGGAATATTCTGTCTGTGCGTTTACGCCGGACCTGGTTCCATTATTTATTATTCTATTGGAATAACCTGTCTGTGCGGTCTATCGCATGCATGGTGATTTCTTTTGTTATTCCATTCTTTATTGTACTCAGTTGGTTAAGTTTTGACTTCTATACTCCATGAAATTTGTGGAATATCCTTGATAGTTGCGTTTCATCCAGTATCTTTTCAAGAAAATATTCTTCTAAGCATTCTTGAATTTTACTCCACAATGCAGTTTCATGTTGACAATTTGGACGTTGTTAATTCCTGGATAAATTAATTCTTGAACTTGTTTTATTGAATTCTTATATCATTGTCATCATCCTCATGTTTATAAAATGTTGAAAGTCATCTGTGGCCTGTATTGCATAGATGGACTTGGTATGATTATGACCAGGGATTATTCGGTATAATCATGACCGTAATGTTACAAATGATGTGGTAAAAGTCCTCATTGGCCCGTAGTGCATTGATGGACAGTTGTTGGCATGATCATGACCATTAATGAATACACGAATATCCTTGGCCGTAGTGCAGGGGTGATTCGATGATGTGGATTATTTTATTAAGCTGAGTCTCAGCGATTACAGTGTTGAAAAACTTTTTAAATCATAATAGATAGTAGAGTTTATTGTCTACTTGACTCTTTTAATGGACTGCTTGTTCCGCTACAGTTAAACTTGATGTCTATTATATTTTATCAGTTTAACATTGTTGAAGGCTAATGATAATTTATTCTGCATTATCTTAGTCATAATATTTCTTACTGGGCTAGTTGAGCTCACCCTTTCTTTCACTGTTCTCTTCAGGAAATGAGAACGTAGCTGGGACAAGTCGGGGTACGGAGTGATGGTCCGAATGATAGTATTAGTTAGTAGTCCTCACTATTCTATGTAATGGTGTGTTAATAAATGTAATGAGGACTCCTTTTGAGTATGAATACTCTCTAGAAGATAATATTTGTATTCAAACTCACAGTTTATGTTTTGTCGTATTGTACACGACAGATGTATTAATCAGTTGTATTTGTATTCTTTACTATGTATCTGACGACCCAAGATGGGTGATGTATACCTAATTTTGGGGGCGTCACATTTTATGCAATTCATGCAACAACAGGTGAAAGCGGCTCCTATCCACAACGTAGGTGGAAATTCTGGAAACTCTCAGGCGGTCACCGCTAAACAGTTTAAGGAGCTGGGACCACCGGAGTTTAAGGGAGAACCCAAACCACTTGTAGCTGAAACATGGATAAAGCAGATCACCAAGATATTTGATGTCTTGGGTTGCTCCGAGGAGCAAAAGGTTCCCTTTGCCGCCTTTATGTTGCGAGGAGAGGCAGATTACTGGTGGAAATCGATAAAGCGTACTCAACCTGCCGCACTGAAGATGACTTGGGAGAAGTTCCAAGAGCTGTTTAACGACAAATACTTTCCCGAGAGTGTTCGTCACATGAAGGAGGTGGAGTTCATCAAATTGGAGCAGAATAATATGACCGTGTCGCAGTACGAGGCAAAATTTGCGGAGTTATCCCGGTTTGTGTCCCACCTGGTGGATAATGAAGAAAGAATGACGCAGATATTTTTAAGAGGTTTGAAGCCGGAGATACGTCAACACCTTGTTTCTCATAAACTGTGTTTGTATTCAGATGTTGTAAATAGGGCTCAGTTGGTGGAGCGCGATAACGAGACAGTGCAACCAAAAGAGAGCAGCCGGCAAAATTATAATACCAGTGAAAGCAGTCATCGAAGCGGTGACAACAAGCGTGGAGGGAATCAACAGGACAGAAATGGTAACCACTTCGGTGGTAATCAGGGCCAAAACAATAAGAATGGGCATTTCAAGAAGAGGAGATTCAACAATGATGGAAAGACGACAACACCAGCACCTGTCGTTAAGGAAGGAGAACGACCACCTATCATATGTTTCAAATGCGGAGGGGAGGGGCACATAATTCCAAACTGCGCGATGCCGTCCAAAGCATGTTATAATTGTGGAAGAGAAGGTCATTTAGCCCGATTTTGTCGTTTACCAAAGACAAATTCAGCTAGGATTGAGGCACCAAAGGCCGTCCCAGAAAAGTCAAAACCGGTTGTGCAAGGGAGAGCGTTTGTTGTGAACTCCTAGAGAGCAAGGAACCCGAATGAGGTCATCACGGGTAAGCTTATTATAAACTCCAACGAAGTCTATACTTTATTTGATACCGGTTCTACCCATTCTTTTATTTCTCCTACTTGCGCTCATCGATTAAATTTGATTCCGGAGAAATTAGACTTTGACTTAGCAGTTGAAACTCCATTGGGAGAAACCTTCATTACATCCACGGTTTATAAGTCTTGTTTGGTTCAAGTTGGTACCCACACATTACCTGTCGATCTTATTTCATTAAAAATACTTGCATTTGACGTGATTCTAGGGATTGATTGGTTAACTACTTATCATGCAAAAATTGATTGTTTTCGTAAGGTTGTTAGCTTTCATATTCCTAATCGACCTATTATGCGAATTTAAGCAACCAAACCATTAAAATCAATCGCTGTCATCTCAAGCCATAAAGCTATTCGTTTATTGAAAAACGGATGTCAAGCTTTCTTAGCTCATGTCACAGATTTAAACAAAAATACGTCAGCTTTGAATGATATTTCTGTTGTTAATAAATTTCCTGACGTATTTCCCGAAGAACTTCCTGGCCTACCCCCAGAGCGTGAAATTAAATTTTGTATCGACCTTGAACCCGGTACAAAACCCATTTCCAAAGCCCCATATCGAATGGCTCCTATTGAACTTCAGGAGTTAAAGACCCAACTGCAGGAATTGTTAGACATTGGTTTTATTCGTCCTAGTACTTCTCCTTGGGGTGCTCCTGTTCTGTTCGTGAAGAAGAAAGATGGGAGTATGCGACTTTGTATTGATTATCGGGAGTTGAATCATGTCACCATCAAAAATAGGTACCCATTGCCACGTATTGATGACCTGTTTGACCAGTTGCAAGGAGCACAATTCTTTTCAAAGATCGATCTTCGTTCTGGATATCATCAGCTGAAGGTTAGAACTGAGGATATTCCAAAGACTGCCTTCAGAACTCGGTATGGGCATTATGAATTCTTAGTTATGTCTTTTGGATTGACTAATGCTCCTGCTGCCTTCATGGATATGATGAACAGGGTATTCAAGGAATATTTGGATCACTTTGTGGTCGTCTTTATCGATGACATCCTTGTTTATTCCAAAAGCCGTGAAGATCATGAGCAACACTTGAGGTTGGTACTCCAAAAGCTTCGTGAATACAAACTTTATGCCAAGTTGAAAAAATGCGAGTTCTGGCTGGAAGAGGTAGCATTCCTTGGGCACGTAGTATCAAGTCGTGGAATATCGGTTGACCCGGCAAAGATTGAAGCTATTCAAAGCTGGGAGCAACCTAAATCAGTGACCGAAGTACGTAGCTTTCTTGGTTTGGCTGGTTATTATCGGAGATTCGTGGAAGGATTTTCTCGAATCGCTACTCCATTAACTCAGCTAACTCGGAAAGATACATAGTTCGGTTGGAGCGAAGAATGTGAGCAGAGTTTTCAAGAACTTAAGAGGAGACTCATTTCAGCACATGTTCTAACAATACCATCTGGCTCAGAGGGATTTGTCATCTATAGTGATGCTTCGAGCAAAGGGTTGGGATGTGTTCTCATGCAACATGGAAAAGTCATCGCCTATGCATCAAGATAACTCAAGGAATATGAGAGGAATTATCCTACTCATGATCTAGAGTTGGCAGCTGTTGTCTTTGCACTTAAAATTTGGAGGCATTACTTGTATGGGGAGAAGGTGGAGATCTTTACGGATCATAAAAGCCTTAAATATTTCTTCACTCAAAAGGAACTCAACATGCGACAACGATGTTGGCTTGAACTGTTGAAAGATTATAATCATACCATTCAATACCATCCTGGAAAAGCGAACGTGGTAGCTGACGCATTGAGTAGAAGATCATATGCAAGTACGAGTGCGATATTGTCAACACAAAGGCCCATTTTGTGTGATTTGTAAAGGATGGAGATAGAGTTAGAGACTCCAGGGACCCATGTGATGATGGTGAATATACGAGTAGAACCGACTTTAATCGATAAAGTTAAAGCTGCTCAAGCTACAGACCTGGAGCTGATGCGTATAAGGAAGAAAGTGCAAGAAGGTGCTATGCCGGAAGCAAGAATCGATGAGGAAGGAATACTTCGAGTCAACTCCAGACTTTGTGTTCCTAACAACCCTAATTTAAAGTATGAAATCATGATGGAGGCGCACAACACACCGTTTGCAATCCATCCTGGAAGTACCAAAATGTATCATGATCTTCGTCATACATTTTGGTGGAGCAATATGAAGAAAGAGATAGCGTTGTTTATCTCAAGGTGTCTAACTTGTCAACGAGTCAAAGCGGAGCATCAAGTACCAAAAGGTCCATTGCAACCACTTGAAATTCCAGAATGGAAGTGGGAGCACATTACCATGGATTTCGTTACCGGTCTTCCTAGGGTTTCTCAAGGTATTGATGCGATTTGGGTCATTGTTGATAGATTGACCAAGTCTGTTCATTTCTTACCGATACGAGAAACTTATACACTTGAACGTCTTGCTCGTATGTACATAAACGAGATTGTAAGACTGCATGGTATGCCAGTATCCATAGTTTCTGACCGAGACCCAAGATTCACTTCACGATTTTGGGTTAGTTTACAAAAAGCTATAGGCACGAATTTACGATTTAGTTCAGCATATCATCCTCAGACGGACGGACAATCAGAGAGGACTATTCAAACTCTTGAAGATCTATTAAGACTCTGTGTCTTTGACTTCAAGAGAAGTTGGGACAAGTTTTTACCATTGGTAGAGTTTTCCTACAACAACAGTTATCAAGCAAGTATTGGCATGGCTCCATTCGAAGCATTGTATGGAAGAAAATGTCGTTCTCCAGTATGCTGGGATGAGGTGGGTGAAGCAACGTTGTTGGGACCGGAGTTGGTACGTATGACTACAGAAAAGATTCAAACGATCCGACAACGTATAAAAACCTCACAAGATCGACAAAAGAGTTATGATGATCTTCATCGAAAGGATGTGAAATTTGATGTAGGAGATCATGTGTTCTTACGTGTTGCTCCATGGAAAGGAGTTACGAGATTTGGAAAGAGAGGAAAGCTCAATCCTCGATTCATCGGTCCATTTTTAATCCTCGATCGAGTAGGAACTGTGGCTTATAGACTCGCTTTACCGCCAAGTATGTCTCGTGTTCATAACGTTTTTCATATATCCATGTTACGTAAATATGTGGAAGACCCGAACCACATTATTGAGTTAGAACCGGACGAAATAGCGGAGGATTTGACGTATGAAGAAGTTCCTGTTCAAATCTTGGATAAGAAGGAACATATTCTACGCTCCAAGGTTATACCTCAAGTCAAAGTTTTGTGGAGAAACCACGATGTTGAGGAAATGACTTGGGAGTTAGAATCTGAAATGAAATCAAGGTATCATTATCTCTTCGACATACCAGGTACGTACCCTAATTTCGAGGGCGAAATTTCATAAGAAGGGGAGGTTGTAAGACCCCAACTTTTATAAATAAAGATGAATTTTCTATAAATATCATTTTTGAATATTATGGAGTTAATTTGATATAATGCTATAGTTGTGGGTAATATTTATAAATTTTGCAATGTACGCAAGTTGTTATATAATATTCGATTGGTCGGGAAATATTCGTTTTAACAGGAAATATTCGTACAACGACACAATCATTGGTGGACCCCACAACGGAATTATTGTCGGATTGAGAAAACGACAAAAATATTTTATTAAAAATAACGGCGGAAGTTTTTCCATTGTTACTGTTGAACTACTCGGTAGTAAAAGTACAGTAATACGTGTGGTTGCATAGTAGCACACGGTATTGATTATTAATGCTTATGTGAGAAGTCACTCAGTTTGATTCAATTATTGTCAGTTAATAATATGAATTATTTAGCGATAATGACGTTTTGTTTTATTCGTATTATTAACGTAATAAAACAGAAACATCTTTTTATATAAAACAGAATACTTTATTAAAGTTATTCCATAAATAGAATATATTATATTTTATTTAAAAGATTTTTCTTTAAATATGGACCGTCAGATTAAAGTAATCAATCTGGACCGTTCATGGATTAGTTACTATGCATTCTATTTTTCTATAAATAGCAGCTCATTCCTTCATTATTTCTTACGAATTCACTGAACTCTAGAGAGAGAAACTATAGAGAGAAACTATAGAGAGGGAGAAGAAGAGTATTCTGCTACTTAACTACTTCCTTATTTCAGCTCTTCTTTAAAACGGTAAGGGGTGTTATTCTTTCTTATTCATGAAGAGAACTGTTGTTATTCCATTTCTTATTATTCTGTTGGAATAACCTGTATACGCGGTCTACCCTATACTTGGTGACATTCTTCTATTATTCTGTTAGAACATCCTGTCTGTGTGTTTTACACCGGACCTGGTTCCGTTTTTATTATTCTGTTGGAACATCCTGTCTGTGTGTTTTACACCGGACCTGGTTCCGTCTTGTTATTATTCTGTTGGAACATCCTGTCTGTGTGTTTTACACCGGACCTGGTTCCATTATTTATTATTCTGTCGGAATATCCTGTCTGTGCGTTTACGCCGGACCTGGTTCCATTATTTATTATTCTGTCGGAATATCCTGTCTGTGCGTTTACGCCGGACCTGGTTCCATTATTTATTATTCTGTTGGAATAACCTGTTTGTGCGGTCTATCGCATGCATGGTGATTTCTTTTATTATTTCATTCTTTATTGTACTCAGTTGGTTAAGTTTTGACTTCTATACTCCATGAAATTTGTGGAATATCCTTGATAATTGCGTTTCATCCAGTATCTTTTCATGAAAATATTCTTCTAAGCATTCTTGAATTTTACTCCACAAAGCAGTATCATGTTGACAATTTGGACGTTATTAATTCTTGGATAAATTAATTCTTGAACTTGTTTTATTAAATTCTTATATCATTGTCATCATCCTCATGTTTATAAAATGTTGAAAGTCATCTGTGGTATGTAGTGCATAGATGGACTTGGTATGATTATGACCAGGGATTATTCGGTATAATCATGACCGTAATGTTACAAATGATGTGGTAAAAGTCATCATTGGCCCGTAGTGCATTGATGGACAGTTGTTGGCATGATCATGACCATTAATGAATACACGAATATCCTTGGCCGTAGTGTAGGGGTGATTCGATGATGTGAATTATTTTATTAAGCTGAGTCACAGCGATAACAGTGTTGAAAAACCTTTTAAATCATAAAAGATAGTAGAGTTTATTTTCTACTTGACTCTTTTAATGGATTGCTTGTTCCACTGCAGTTAAACTTGATGTCTATTATATTTTATCAGTTTAACATTGTTGAAGGCTAATGATAATTTATTCTGCATTATCCTAGTCATAATATTTCTTACTGGGCTAGTTGAGCTCACCCTTTCTTTCACTGTTCTCTTCAGGAAATGAGAACGTAGCTGGGGCAAGTCGGGAAACGGAGTGATGGTTCGAATGATAGTATTAGTTAGTAGTCCTCACTATTCTATGTAATAGTGTGTTAATAAATGTAATGAGGACTCCTTTTGAGTATGAATACTCTCTAGAAGATAATATTTGTATTCAAACTCATAGTTTATGTTTTGTCGTATTGTACACGACAGTTGTATTAGTAAGTTGTATTTGTATTCTGTACTATGTATCTGACGACCCAAGATGGGTGATGTATACCTATTTTTGGGGGCGTCACACATAATGCCCGTACCGAGTTCTGAAAGCAGTCTTTGGAATATCCTCAGTTTTAATCTTCAGCTGATGATATCCAGAACGAAGATCGATCTTTGAAAAGAATTGTGCTCCTTGCAACTGGTCGAACAGGTCATCAATACGAGGTAGCGGATACCTATTCTTGATGGTGACATGGTTCAATTCTCGATAGTCAATACAAAGTCGCATACTCCCGTCTTTCTTCTTTATGAATAAAACAGGAGGACCCCAAGGAGACGTACTAGGACGAATGAAACTGATGTCTAACAATTCTTGTAATTGGACTTTTAACTCCTGAAGTTCAATAGGAGCCATTTGATATGGGGTTTTAGAAATGGGCTTTGTACCGAGTTCAAGGTCAATAAAGAATTCAACTTCACGTTCTGGGGTTAGACTAGGAAGTTCTTCAGAAAATACGTCAGGAAATTCACTAACAACAGAAATATTATTCAAATCTGACATGTTTTTGTTCAAGTCCATAACATTGGCTAAGAAAGCTTGACATCCATTTTTCAATAAACGAATGACTTTATGGCTTGATATGATAACGATTGATTTTAATGGTTTGGTTGCTTGAATTCGCATAACAGGTTGGTTAGGAATATGAAAACTAACAACCTTACGAAAACAATCAATTTTGGCATGATGAGTAGTTAACCAATCAATTCTTAAAATTACATCAAAAGCAAGTATCTTTAAAGAGATAAGGTCAACAGGTAATGTGATTGTGCCAACTTGGATTAAGCAAGATTTATAAACTGTAGATGTAATGAAAGTTTCTCCTAACGGAATCTCCATGGATAGGTCAAAGTCTAATTTATCCGGAGTCAAGTTTAAACGTTGAGCACAAGCAGGAGAGATAAAAGAATGGGTAGAACCGGTATCTAGTAAAGTATAAACTTCACAAGAATTCAAGATTTGCTTACCCGTGATCACCTCGTTCAGGTTTCTCGCGTTTTGGCCAGTCACGACAAACGCTCTTTCAGGAACCGCTGATTTTGACTTATCCGGGACAGCTTTTGGAGTCACCATCCCCGCTGAACTTCGTTTTGCTATAGAACACTCTCGAGCTATATGACCCTCCTTTTCACATTTATAACATACCTTGGATTGTTGTGGGCAGTTTGGGCTGATATGTCCCTCTTTCTCGCATTTGTGACAAACGGCCGGTGCTCGTTCTCTTCCCCTAGAAACAGTTGATGTTTGTGCTGACGTTTTCATGTTATCATTGTTGTACCTTCTCTTCTTGAAATCTCCTCCCGACTCGCTCCTTCTATTATCACGACCATGATTTCCACCAGAGTGGTTACCGCTTTTGTCTGAATGTTTTCCTCCCTGCTGGTTTTCATTGGTCCGATGACCGCTGCCACCGGTATTACCTTGGTTGTGTTCCCTCGATTGAATATACTCATTATCTCGCTCTAATAATTGAGCCCTGTTTACAACATCTGAATATAAAGAAAATTTATGAGAGATAAGATATTGTCGAATCTCGGGTTTTAAGCCTCTCAGAAACATTCTTGTCATTCGTTCCTCATTCTCCACCAAATGAGGTGCAAATCTGGATAACTCTGCAAGCTTTGCCTCGTACTAGGACACCGTCATGTTATTTTGTTCCAGTCTAATAAACTCTACCTCCTTCATATGACGAATACTTTCAGGAAAGTACTTGTCATTAAACAATTTCTGAAATGTTTTCCAGGACATGTTGAGTGCGTCAGCCTGGGTACGCTTCACAGACTCCCACCAGTAGTCTGCCTCACCGCGGAACATAAAGGTGGCGAATGGAACCTTCTGTTCCTCTGTGCATCCCAAGACATCGAATATCTTGGTAATTTGCTTGACCCATGTTTTCGCCTTGATCGGATCCGGCTTTCCCTGAAAGTCTGGTGGTCCCAACTATTTGAACTGTTTGGCCGTGATAAACCGCGCGTTGTTATCATTTCCACCCGTATTCTGCACACGAGTCTCCCTCGTCTGATTTTGCATGAACTGCAAAAAGCTCCTAAACATTCCATCATTCATCGTTTGCTCGGTAACGTTGTTTACAAGAGGAATATTGCCTTCCTGTTGCACGTTCTCCTGGGTTGTGACTAAAGGTTGTTCCACAGTCTCATATACTCCATTGTTAACGTTCTCGGCTGCCATTCTCAAATACTGCAATAAAACAAGGGTTAATTAAACAAATTAACATATCACATAATATCCCTATATTATGGCCAACCAACAAATAAGCTTAGGTAGGACACACTAGCGAAGAATTTACTCGTCTCTCCCATCCTAGTTCTATTCCCCGATCTCCGCCAGAGACCATATCCCTAAGCTTTGATACCAATTGTGACGCCCCCAAAATAGGTATATATCACCCATTCTGAGTCGCCAAATACATGTTACAGAAACAAATATAACTTTATTAAAACACTTGTCACGCAAAATACGACAACATAATACTGTGAGTTTAAATACAAATATTATCTTCTAGACAATATTCACACTCAAATAAGTCCTCATTACAATTATTGAAACACTATTTTATAAGATAGTGAGGACTGCTAGCACAACTGACTAGAAATATCACTCCACACCCCGACTAGTTCCCGCTATATTCTCGCCTCCTGAGAAAAATGGAACAAAAAGGAAAAGGGTGAGCTCAACTAGCCCAGTAAAGAATATTATGACTAAGATAATATACAACAACTTATCATTAGTCTTCAACAGGAAAAAATCTGATAAAATATAATAGACAACAAGTTTTAGATCATGAACTGCAGCGGAAACAACAAACCATTAGAAGAGTCAAGTAGAGAATGAGTTCTACTATCTTCTAAGAATTAAAAGTCCATCATCAATATTTTATCCCTGTAACAATAATCAATAACCATTAATCAAATATTCATCTTTGCACTACAGGCCAAAGATATTCATTTGTATCACCAGTCGGTCATGTTCATCTCAACACCTGTTCATCTTTGCACTACGGGCCAAAGATATTCATCAGTTAATCATTCATCTTTGCACTATAGGCCAAATATATTCAGTAATATCATCATTTAGGACTGAGGATGATGAAAAATATTTTAAAGAAAACGAACCCAGTGAGACAGAAGGACAAATATTAAGGATTCATATTACAGTTTATCCAAGTGCAATAATACTCCATAACAACCAATTGTGAAGTAGAATTCAAAAATAAATCAAAACATGGATACAATCAAAGATAGTAACCATAATAGACATCTTGGACAATTTTTTTTTTCGGTGAATAGTGCCGTATTCGTGAATAGTGTCGTATACGTGAATAGTAACCCCGACACAAAAAGTTTCAAATCTGATAAAATGTTCAAACCAATATTTTGGCATAATGATATTGAAGAAAATAATATCATTTAAGAAGAAAATAACATCCCTTACCCCAAGATAACAGTATTTCTGTTCGAAATATAGGTATAAGGCTGAAGGAAACTTGCACTGATAAATAAAAACTCACAAAATATCTAAATACTCACAAAATACGCTCGATAATATAGAGAGAGAAAGAGAGAAAACTTATAAATTCTGGTGTGATTTTTAATTCTAACTTAGCCCTCTATTTATAGGAAAATATTAGCACACCGAAGCAGACTTGACCTACTACTTGATGACTTTACCTGCTACTATTGCCACCCACCACATTTGAAATAAAATTCAACACATTTCTTCACCAACCACAAGTGGGGCCCACTTAATTCTAGAATTTTCTACCAAAATCATTTATAAACCTAATTTTCGAATCAGACACCTCTTAAAATTTATAACAAATTATACGTTCATTTTTAACAGTTCAAAATTTGTGGACATATACTCAACTTATATATGTATAACATATCCAAAAATCAAAACAATCCAACGGTCAGATTAAAAATTATAACTCACGTAATATATCTCAAAAACAGTGATTTAATTTTTAATACCTCCATTCCGACAAAAATACCTCAACATTAATTCCTTCACATAAAATAAATATATCCATCAATTATATCCACATAAAATAAATATTTCCTTATCATATAAATCAATAATTAATTATTCACAAATAATATTACAGAATCACAATTATAACAACCAGGCCGTTTCTAAGAAAGAGTGGGCTTTCCAATAAGGATTTCTCCTTACTGGCGCGCAATTAGATGACCAAACCTATCCTTAGACAGAATTTTTTAGACATTGCCAATAATGCTATCTAATAATATTATTCAAATAATATGAATTATTGATCTGATAATGAAAAATACTGTGCAGCAACAATTATTGAAACAACAATAATATAAAATATCAACGCAGCAATTATTGAATCAATAAAATAAAATATTAAACAGTAACTACTGTAACAATTATTGAGTAGTGTCTTCTTATGTAAGAATTAATAATTGGTGCAATATCGTGTGCTACTGTATTTTAACCACCGGGTATTCCAACAGTATTAACGGTAACAACTACGCTGTTATTTATAAACAACTTATACTTGTCGTTTTCTTCATCCAATTGCTTTCCATTATGGGGCCCACACAAGACCGCGCCTTCGTACGAATATTTCCCGACAGAAAGAATATTCAACGACCAAACGAATATTCCCCGACAACAAATGAATATTTTATAACCACTTGTTTATTTTGTAAAATTTGCACATTTCACCCATAACCAAAGCATTATATCAATTAACACCTTATTATTCACAATAATATTTAGAGAAAATTTGATTTTATTTATTACTAAGTTGGGGTCTTACAAAAATAGTCTTATTTAAGATTTTTTATAATGAAAAATATGAAACTATAAAATTTTAAGATTTAAAATAATGTGAATTTAGTTGATTTAGATTAATTCAATATTTAATAAACTAATATTGTTTACTTTGAAAATTTAGAATGTATTAATACCAAATACTTTCTCCGTTCCTCTATGTAATAAACTGATCAAGTATTAATTTTCAAAGTCGATAGGAAACATTTTAATCTAAAAGGATGTGATAATTAACTTTTGAATATAATAAATTTTGAGAATTATTTTATAAAAAGTTTTTAATTTTCATAATTATATTGTTTTAAACTAAATAAATTAATTACGATTCTAAGATCAATTGCTTAAAAGTCAAAGCTATTTAAAAAATTTGTTTCATTTTTAAAAAATATTTTTGCTTATTCTAATTTTAATTAGTAACTCATTTAAATTTCATGCAAACGGTACTGTAACATATTGTTTAATTAGATTATTAAATACTACTTTAATTTTTACCATGAATATGATTACTAATTAAATATATCAAAGTTAGTCAATCACTCTTTCTCACTGTCTCACATATATACACCGTAAGTGTGACGCCCCCAAAATAGGTATACAACACCCATTCTGAGTTGTCAAATACATGATACAGAAAGCAAACTACAACTTCAATAATACAATTGTCGTGCAAAATACGACAACACATACTGTGAGTTGAAATACAAATATTATTTTCTAGACAATATCCACACTCAAATAAGTCCTCAATACAATTATTCAAATATTATTTTACAGAAATAGTGAGGACTGCTAAAACATATTTCTAAAACCATCACTCCATACCCCGACTAGATCCTGCTATGTTCTCACCTCCTAAGAAGAAAAATAGAACAAAAAGGAAAAGGGTGAGCTCAACTAGCCCAGTAAAGAATATTATGACTAAGATAATATACAACAAATTATCATTAGTATTCAACAGGAAAAAATCTGATAGAATATAATCGACAAAAAGTTTTAGATCAACAACTGCAGTGGAAACATCAAACCATTAGAAGAGTCAAGTAGAGAATGAATTCTACTATCTTCTAAGATTTAAAAGTCCATCATCAATATTTTATCCCTGTAACATCAATTAATAACCATCTTTATCCAAATATTCATCTTTGCACTACAGGCCAAAGATATTCATTTGTATCACCTGTCAGTCATGTTCATCTCAACACCTGTTCATCTTTGCACTACAGGCCAAAGATATTCATCAAGTAATCATACATTTTTGTACTACAGGCCAAAGATATTCAGTAATATCATTATTTAGGACTGAGTATGATGAAAAATATCTTAAAGAGAACGAATCCAGTGAGACAGAAGGACAAATATTAGGGATTCGTATAACAGTTTATCCAAGATCAATAATACTTCATACTAATCAATTGTGAAGCAGAATTCAAAAATAAAGATCAAAACATGGATACAATCAAAAATAGTAACCATAATAGACATCTTGGACAAAAAGAAAAAAATTTATTTTTTGGTGAATAGTAACTCGTGAATAGTAACTCATGAATAATAACTGTAAGACCCCAAATTATTAATAAATGAAATTTAAATTCCTTTATTTATTATTTTAAAATAGTAAGGGTTGATTTGATTAATGTGGTTAGGTATGGGTAAAATGCGCAAATATTTCAAATAAGCAAGTGGTCCTAAAATATTCATTGTTGTCGGGAAATATTTGTTTGGTCGTGGAATATTCTTGTTGTCGGGGAATATTCGTACGACGGCGCAGCCTTGTGTGGGCCCCATAACAGAAAGCGATTGGATGAAGAAAACGACAAAAACAAGTTGTTTATAAATAACGGCGTAGTTGTTACCGTTAATACTGTTGGAATACCCGGTGGTTAAACACAATAATACGTGTTGTTGCACAGTAGCATACTGTATTGCACCAATTATTGATTCTTACGTAAGAAGACACTACTCAATAATGGTTACAGTAATTACTTTTCAATATTTTATTTTATTGATTAAATAATTGTTACGTTGATATTTTATAATTGTCACTACGCAGTATTTTCTATTATCGGAGCAATAATTCATATTATCTGAATAATATTATTAGATAACATTATTGACAATGTCTAGAAAGTTCTGTCTAAGGAGAGGTTTGGTCATCTAATTGCGCGCCAGTAAGGAGAAATCCTTATTGGAAAGCCCCCTCTTTCCTAAGAACGGCCTGGTTGCCAGTACTGTGATTCTGTAATATTATTTGTGTATAATTAATTATTGATTTATATGATGAGAAAAATATTGATTTTATGTGGATATAGATGGAGAAATTTTTTAATGTGACAATTGTTGAAAATTAATATTTTATCTTTTTCTGATAAAATAATTCATTTAAATATATTATTGGTGATATTTTTACAATGAATGTGGGATATATGAGTATATGAGGAGGAAGAGTATTTTTGTGGCATTAAATGATTAACACATGTTTTGTGTGTTGGTGGACACAATTCTTGACCGAAAATTTATTATTGACTGTAAAATCGTCCGTTTGTGAATTTCGGTCAATTTCTGTTTGGAATTTAGAAAAGCTTTCTTTTGCAAAGTTGTAGAGAATTGAATTTCCTATAAAAATTCGAGAGATTCGAATTTTCTGATAAAAGGGCTATTTATTATGAATTATTGAAGTTTCGAAGTTCCGAAATAATTGATTTTTGGGAGTTTTAGTTAATTATTTTGAGAAAATCGTTTTTTGTTTTTTTTGGACATCATAAACATGTGCAAGGTGGCTAATTTCAGATTTTCTAAGGTGGGCTTGAAAATTTATATATATATATATATATATATATATATATATATTAAATTTTCTGCTTTGGTGTTCTAAGCATTTTTCTATAAATAGGGTGCTTAGGTTAGAATTGAAAATTACACCAGAAATACAAGTTTTCTCTCTACTTCTCTCTCGATATATTGAGCGTATTCTTGTGAGTATTTTAATACTTTGAGTGTTACTATACGGTGCAAGTTCAAGTCATAACCTATATCCGGTGTTTCAACTAGAAGTACTGTTTTTGCTGAGGTAAGAGATGTTATTTCTTCTTAAGTGATATTATTTCCTTCAATATCATTATGCCGAAGTATTGATCTGAACTTTTTATCAAATTTGAAACTTTTCATGTCGGGGTTACTATTCACGAGTTACTATTCACGAGTTACTATTCACCGAAAAATAAAATTTTCTTCTTTTCATCCAAAATATCTATTCTGGATACTAGCTTTGATTGTATACATGTTTTGATCATTCTTGAATTTTACTCCACTATGATTGTTTATAAGGTATTTTTGGACATGGAATAGCTGAAATACGAATCCTTAATATTTATTCTTTTGTTTCACTGGATTCGTTTTTTTTAAAATATTTTTCATCATCCTCAATCTTAAATGATGATATAACTGAATATCTTTGGCCTGTAGTGCAAAGATGAATGATTTCTGATGAATATCTTTGGCCCGTAGTGCAAAGATGAACAGGTGTTGAGATGAACATGACCAACTGATGAATATCTTTGGCCTGTAGTGCAAAGATGACTATTTGATTCAAGATATTTATTGATTGATGTTACAGGGATAAAATGTTGATGATGGACTTTTAAATTCATAGATAATCGTAGATTTTATTCTCTACGTAACTCTTCTATGAATTATTATTTTCCGCTGCGAATATTGATTTAAAACTTGTTGTCTATTGTATTCTATTAAATTTTTCCTTGTTGAAGACTAACGATAATTTGTTGTATATTATCTTAGTCATAATATTCTTTACTGGGCTAGTTGAGCTCACCCTTTTCCTTGTTGTTCCATTTTTCTTCCCAGGAGGCGAGAATGTACCGAGTACTAGTCGGGGTGTGGAATGATGGTTCAAGACAGTTGTTTTAGTAGTCCTCACTATTTTGTAAAATAGTGTATCAATAAGTATAATGAGGACTTAATTGAGTATGAATACTGTCTAGATGACAATATTTGTATTTAAACTCACAGTATATGTGTTGTCGTATTTTGCACGACAATTGTAATAATAAAGTTGTAGTTATTTTCTGTACCATGTATTTGGCGACTCAGAATGGGTTGGATGGATTGGACCTATTTTGGGGGCGTCACAAATTACATAATTCATAGTTGATATATGTAATATACAATAGTAATTGTGCAATGATTATTACTTTATTACTGAAGTCTCGATATATTGATGACTTGATTTCTCTAATCTCTATATCGGTTTGACAATTTCAATAACTCATATAAATGTAAGCAATTTTATTGTATCATTATTTAATTAATGTCAAATTATCATTGCATGATGATTAATAACTTTATTTATGTGCTTTATGACATGGGTTATAATTTGTTAAATTATTAGGGATGTAAATTATAATAATCCAACAATCATTGTTAATTTTTTATAAAAATATTAAAATTATTTTAATTAAATTAAAATTTAGTGGTGAACAAGTTCATATTATTATTTAATAAAAATGTTTACTTATAATCAATTATTAAAAAAACAAAAAGATGTTTCGGTAATAAAAAAATTGTTACAAATTTAACAATTAGTGATAAGACAAACTTTAGAATTTAATATGAAATAACCAATTATATATATTCAAAATTTTTGAAATAATTTAAACATATAAAAAATCGAACTACTCAAACCGATATCGAACTTATCGAACCGAACTTGAACTTATTGAACAGACAAACTCGAACTGTTCACGAACAAAGACGAACCGAATCACATGGTTCACGTACATGTTCGAGCGAGTAATCAAACATAACACTATGTGCGAACTCGACTCGACTAGGCGAACACAACTAACACAATTCGAACTCGAACCGAATCGGTTCGTGAACAGTTCGGTTCGTTTGCAGCTCTACTCGCGATGCTTCCTCAGCAAATTTGGTGTAATTGTGTCATGCTTGATATGTGTATATTTTTTTATATATATAAATTTTTTAACACTTTTGTCTTTATAACTTTAAATATATTATTATTTTATTTTATTAATATTAAATATTTATATCTTTTAATTTACTCCTCTAAATTTTATAAATTTTTTATTTTACCTTATATAATTTACACAACATGCTATGTAGTTGTTTCAAACCTTTTGTTTACAATTTTCATTTTCATTTTCATTTTCATTTTTTTTTGTTTGTTTACACGTGTATGAAGACATGAATAGTGAATTATAATGTTATTTCTATGGATCCAAGTGCAAAAGAACCTGGAAATCATTAGGGTACCTTGGTTTGTTTGGATTAAAAATTTAAAAATGAAATAGATAACTAATATATAGAAGTAATTAATTAATCACAAATTGTAACAAATAACAACAAATTAAATAGAAAAACAAAGTGAATATATATATATATATATATATATATATATATATATATATATATATATATATATATATATAAAAGGAACGATCCATGTCATACGTTAGTTATGAGCACTATTTCAGTTAACTGTTATCTAGTCGTCCAAAATTAAATTGAATGGTTAAGGTGAGGGTCCAACCGCTATTCTCTCTAGCCGCCAGGAGAAATTTTTTTTGGCTGGCCACAAGTGGGAGTGGAGGCCAGTAGAAATTTCTAAACTACCCGCCCCACCCTTAGTTAGATTTAAATAGTTTTAATGTACAAAATAGTTGTATAAATAATTTCTTATGTAATAAAAACTAACATTATCAACTATATATAAACTATTTATTTCTATAAATAATTTTTATAAATATTAAAATTTAAAATTATTAATTATATTCAATGTATTTATTTAAATTTTAATATCTATAAAAAATATTTATAGAAATAAATACATTATATATAGTTGATAATGTTAATTTTTATTACTTGAGAAATTATTCATACAAATAAATACATTGAATATAATTAATATTTTTAAATTTTAATATTTATAAAAAATATTTATAGAAATAAATACATTATATATAGTTGATAATTTTAATTTTTATTACTTAAGAAATTATTAATACAAATAAATACATTGAATATAATTAATAATTTTAAATTTTAATATTTATAAAAATTATTTATAGAAATAAATACTTTATATATAGTTGATAATGTTAGTTTTTATTACTTAAGAAACTATTTATACAATTATTTTGTACATTGAAACTATTTAAATCTAACTAAGGGTGGGGGTATTTTAAAAATTTCTCCTGGTCTCTACTCCCTTCTGTGGCCAGCAAAAAAATTTTCTCCTAGCCGCTAGAGAGAGTAGCGACCAACAAAAAATAAAATTATCTAGCCACTAGAGAGAATAGCGGTTGAGCCCTCACCTTAGCCATTTGATTTAATTTTGGACAGTTGAATAACAGTTAGCTGAAATAGTGCACATAACTAACGTACGCCATAGATCATTCTCATATATATATATATATATATATATATATATATATATATATATATATATATGAATAGGAGAAATCTACTTACATTTATTATATCACAATAAGAAAATTAAGAATATATCAATGTAATATATTATATATAAATATTTTTATATATATATATATTTGAAAAGGTTAAAATCAATAAGATGTCATTTGACTAGAATTAGAGAGTGATATATACGTCTAGTCAAGTTAGTCAAATAATGAAGATACATGAATGCATTTGAGATTTTGTTATATTTATTTCCTTTTGTAATTTTGAAGTCATGATCATTTTCAAGTGGAAGTGTAAGAAGGGTTTAATTAATTAGGAGAATAATTCTTAGTCAAAGTAAACGAGATCGACGGAGAAGAAAGTCATTGCACGCTAACCAACTGCTATATAATTTAAAATACATCTCATTCAAAATTACAATATGCACGAGCTTAATTGATATATACATGATGGTAATAATTACATTTTAATGAATCCACTAATTAATTAAACTATATGTACTCTAGGTATTATAAGTATATATAATATACTTAATCTTATTCGACCTTAATTACGTTATATATATATATATATATATATATATAGAGTTCCATTCACAGCAACCGGTTGTTGTGGAGCAATCCTTTTTTGGCCTGTTGAAATTTCGATTGGAGCAAAAAAAATATAATAAATTCAACAGACCAAAAAATGGGTTACTCCACATCAACCGGATGCTATGGATGGTACCCATATATATATATATATATATATATATATATATATATATATATATATATATATATATATTATAGTTTTTGACTATATATATATTTCCTACATACATATACATTTAGTTTAATACTATTTGACTTGGTTTAGTGGTAAGTCACCATGCATGCATGTTGATTCTGCATATTATAATAACCAACCGGCCGGGTAAATAAGATTTCCATTTATGTATATAGGCATTACATTTTCTTGCTCACTAAAAGGGCAACATACTTTTACCCCGGCCCTTTGAAAATGGAGCTAGCAAACAAAGATGAGATCTAGGAGTTCTTTTTTCAAGAGGGAGGACATTGATAGTGTCAAATTAAACTAGTCGATCGAGTCCAATATCTAGCTATCTATCTTGACTTGTCCACAAACTAGCTAGAGGTCTCATATATATATATATATATATATATATATATATATATATATATATATATATATATATATATATATGATTTCGATCTTGACAAATTAATGCGTTTAATTATGTCCTCCTTAATTCCTGACATACGTGCTTAATTAGGTCCTTAATTCCTGCTAAACAATGGAACAAACCCCTTTTACTTTCAGCTGTTTGGTTTGACAATTTTTCCATGCTTGCATCTTCTTAATTACAACATATATGCATCACTAGCTAGATCTCTTGACCCAAAATATTAAATATTTGTATGCATGCATGCATTGTAATTATAATCAAAATCTTTACCTTTAATTTACTATATATATGCTCGTCTACTCGGAGGTCTAGCTAGTTTAATTTCTTAATTTATTTGATATATTTGATATATATATATATATATATATATATATGATATTTTTTTTTGTGTTTTAATTGTTTTGTGAATGTAATGTAGAGTACTTTCAGCAATTTTAATGTCACATTTGTAACTTTATGACTTTTAGTAGATCAGATATATCTTTCAGGAAAAAAAAAAAAGGTTGAGTGGAGAAATAAAATTTCTTTTTGTCCACCAGCTTTTGTTTGCATTTCTTAATTACCTCAATCTCCAAGAGTAGTGCATAAAATCTAGGATTAATTGATTTTATCAAGAAAAATGTGATGATGAATCTTGTGTTCTTTTCGCTGATTGTGATGAAACATCAGCTTATACTCTACTCCCTCCATATTTGATTCTGCTAGCTTCGATCTTTATACATACATATATATATATATATATACATATATATATATATATATATGTGTGTGTGTGTATATATACATATATGTACACACATATGTATATCAGTCAAGAGTCAACTAGGTAGGTAGTAGCAATTGTCTGCGTCAGTTTTTGGTTCTTTATTTCATTAAATGCTGAAGCACGTGAAACATTTCCATGCAAGTTAAATCGGCCTTGTTCACATTCAGAACTTCCAGGTGAGTTAATTCAAACTGTTTATAGATAACATTTGACCAAAAAATAAAATAAAAAATTATTAACAAATTTAGTTTTTAAATTTCAATATTAAATTAAAAATATTATTGGAAGAAAATATATCCACATGCGTTAATATTTCTTAAGAAATATCAACAGAAAAATTGGCAATGCTAGTTTATTTATTTATTTTAAGACTGTTTATTATATTCCGAGTACTATCATACGTTTAGTTTAGCATAGATATTCGTAAATTGTATATACTTGGATATATATTTCATAAATCATGTATAATTATATAAATATTTTTTTATTTATGTGAAATCATCAGTTTTAACGTCAATTACTCTATGTTGGATAATTAAGGGTGTAAATATTTAAATTGTTTGTTTAAACTTTAAAGTTGAGCTTATAGTATAATTTTATTATTCTCATGAGTCAAAGTTGGCTAATAGAAAAGAACTTATTTTCGTAGCTCAAGTATTGTGTTATAAGCATGGATTCATTGGCATTCCAATCTCTCTCAAATCATCAACCACTATATATATATATATATATATATATATATATATATATATATATATATATATATATATATATATATATATATATTATTTTCATCCATTCCAAAATTAATTAGCTAGGGCATATATTTCTCACTAGTTAATTTATCCATTAAGTCAATATTATATTATCATTTGTTTGAGTTGAGATTAATGATTATGTATTATTCTGAAATCAAAACTTGCCATTATGGAGACGTGTGAGTTCAATTTTGGGTACAAATTTGATCACACATATATATAAATATATAGGCTCATTAATAATTTTTTTGTAAGAAAAGATGGAATTAATACAAATTAAATGATATGACTGATTGGACCCACTTATATTTAACATAGTGAAACACCGACACATCATTTTGTATATATTTTTTTGGTAACCATCTTTTATCACCGTATCACTATTTTATTTGTCAAGTGGGTTTCTTTTGTAGTTTCATATAGTGTACGTTATACTAATCTCATTTTAATAATTAAGTTGCACCCTTCATTCGAAAATAGGGTTTCACTGGATTCCTTAAATTCTTTTTTCACATTAAGATTCTCTAAAAATATCATCTGCTCAAATCCTAGACAACCTTAACATGCATAATAAAAAGTTAAAAAGTGAAATGATGCGAGTCACTTTTCTAACCCAACATGCAATAAATTCAAATATATTTGACATTTTTGTTGATCAATCTTTTGGCTGAAATTCATGCATATATATATATATATATATATATATATATATATATATATATATATATATATATATACACACACACACACACACACGATAATGATTTATAATATATATTTGTAATAGATTAAAAATAGGGTACACATTCAATATAAAAATCAACGACTGAGATTAAAATTGAAAAATTCACATCCGCTATTGCTATTATTAATAGAGATGGCGTATCCCTATCCGCTATTATTAATAGAGATGGTGTATCCTTATTTTAATCAAAACAAATAAATGCTATGAATTACTACATTATTTATATATGTGTGTGTGTGTGTGTGTGAGTGTGTGTGTGTGTGTGTGGGTGGGTGTGGGGGGTTGGGGGGGGGGGATGATCCACATGTAAAGTTGAATAAAATCCTCCACAATCTAACCCAGGTTGGACTGTCCGTTTGTTGATGAAAAGGATGAATTAACAAGATCCGGCCCCTAATATGGATATTTGCCTTTGTCAAAATATTTGACCATCTCGAAAAGCTCGAAGAAATAATAAGGGGTCGAGTCTTAGTGATGATGTAATATATGTAGATATATATGGTCACCTCATATTCACATTGATCATATTATAATCGAACTTGTTGTTTCCCCGAAGCAGCACACCCTTTTTACTCAATAATAATTCAACATTCAGCATCATGCGCTATACCTTTGACCACAATTTCACTATATATATAACCATGCAGCCTAAGCTTAAAAATATATATTTACAACCCCCCCCCAAACCAAAAAAAACTATGAACGACACTAACCCTATTTCCACTCAGTGGTTGCACTACTACCACGAACCCACCGCCTCCGTCACCAATCCGGTGGTGGCCGTCACCTCCGGCATAAACTCCGAAACCAACACTAGTACCATAATGACCACAAGCTTCATGACCACCAACACTAGTGCTATTTCAAGCCCAAACTACTCAACTTCTATGCTAAGTGGCACTAATCATCTCAACCCTCAAGGCGGCGGCTCGGTGGCAAGGCCGATCCGGCGGCGGTCTAGGGCTTCACGGAGGACTCCGACAACCCTACTCAATGCTAGCACCACCAACTTTAGATCCCTAGTTCAACAATTCACTGGCTGCCATAATACTTATAAAGGTTCTAATTCTTTTGGGACTCAAAAGGGTCCACTCAACTTGAGTTTTGGTATGCCAAGGAACCAAAATGAGCATCATAATCAGCAAGTTCTTGGTACAAGTTCTTCTTCAAGAATTGCGCCTTTCGGGTGCGGTTTTTATAATCCACAGCCGGCTCAGCAGCAAGAACAACAGTGGCATAATCAGCAGCAACAACAAGAACTTCAAGAAATGTACACCAAGCAAGCAGCTAGTAACATGCAGAGTGGGAATTTGGATGATTTTGCTATAGATGATGTTTCTGATCTACAAGAACTTATGGACGAGTCTTCTTCTTTCAGTGGGAGTAGGAAGGATGGTTACTACTTTTGAGGGCGGGCGTATCTGAAAATTAATTTTATTTTTTTTACATTTTGCTAAAGAAAACTTTTGAGGGTATGTGGAAAGTTAATATATCACCTGCTGCCAATGTAAATATTTTTTTCCCATGCATTTAGGTTGAAAAACCTAATCTATGTTCAAACAATAAAAAGGAAATTAATGTAGAAACAAGCTAGTGGTATATATGATTTTCCTTCTGGAAATTAATTAAGCTTTACATTAGTTAATTGTTTTCATGAATCATTTTTATTTTATTGCATTGGAAATTAAGAAACAAACCATAAAGCTTCGATCATAGTATTGATTATGAGAAGTAATATTTACGCATTTTGATGTAAAAATCACTACATCTTCTATACATGCATTCTAATCAATTTTTTCTAATCATGTGGAGTTCTCTTCAATGGTATTAATATACATTTTATTTTTCCATTTTTAGGTTCTTTGAGAAGAAATATTTATCAAGCTATGAAATATATACCTGATCATATATATATATATATATATATATATATATATATATATATATATATATGTTTGTGTGTGTGTGTGTGTGTATTATTTCCATTTATATATATAAATATTTGAGTGTTACTTTCAGTGATTCAAGGGAGTTCAAAATTTTTGTATATATTTGGTTCTTCGTAGTACCAGGAAGGAACTTTCCTAACAAATTCTTGGTAAGTTTGCCTGGGCTGTATACTGTATAGCTTTAACTAGCTAGATAGCTGACATTTTATGCCTATATTCAACAAGTGTAAGAAAAACCTTTTATAGTTAATTAGCCTCATGGCAATAATTAATGAATGTGTTGATGTTTTGGATCAAATATATATATGATTAGTCACAATTTAAAAAATAAACAAATTTCATTTAAATTCGCATACTAAAAAAACCTTTTAAACCAATTAAAATTCATATATATATATATATATATATATATATATATATATATATATATATATATATATATATATATATATATATATACCAAGTCACTTCCCAGTCATGGATTTTGTAGCTTGGAAATTAAAGGACATATAAAATTAATTAAGAAGCCCAAATTTAGAGACTTTACATGAACTAGCAATAGTGCTAAGTGATGATATATATATATATATATATATATATATATATATATATATATATATACACACACTGCAATAATAATTATTTAGTGATGAGCACATGAAAATAGTTTATGTAATGTCAAGTTTGAATTAATTAGGTATTCAATTCCAAATTGGCCTCCTCACAAAATGGAAGCTTCAGCTAACTTTCTGCATGATTCATGAATATTTCAAGTAGGTGGGAAAATAAAAAAAATAGTAGAAAGAAAAAGACCGAAGAGGTTTAACTATTAATTAATTTTAATTAGTAGTGATGATAAAACTCTGCTGCGTTAATTTATTCATATATAGGCCGGGGACCTTATATAAATCTGGTCAAGATCAAAGAGGTGGACTTGTGAGAGTGACAATGCATTGCATGCATAGTGGTAGCTGGGAATAAGGATTGATTTTGTTTTCATAATTAATTAGAACAGAATATTGGTGCTTTATTAATTCATTATCCATCCCATCCAAACCATCCCCAAGGCCCAATGCATGCATGGTGGCATGGTGCATTATAAAAATTAATAAATAATAGACAACTAATATGCTACGTTTGGATTGAAGGAATAAAATAAAAGAACGAATAAAATAAAAATAGTGTATTTGATGATCATTTTGAAGGATAAATCATTTCAATGGAATGAAAATTCATTTCATCCCTTTATTTTGTTATTCTATGTGAAACAGGTGGAATAAAATTCATTCTAATAAAATGAATATATGTGCAATTTTGTCCTTATATGACAACACTCACCGGTCACCACCACCAACAATTAAATATACACTTAAAATACCTTAAAATCATTCTATTTCGTCTTTCATTTCATTCATTCAATCCAAACTTAGCATAAAGTTGGGCATAATTTGAAAACTTTGTGGCCCAAGATAGTGACCCAAGCCCAACTCATCCCCAAATTCAGCTTCCTGGCCATCACTTGGGTAGCCCAATCTTTACCTTCAACCCAACTTATAGAATGAGAAGGTAAAAGAACGGATAGCTAGCTTTATAGTGGTCATTCTATTCGTACACGGTATAACTTTAACCCCCGAACCAAACATCACCTTACTTCTCTGTCCCCATCTGTATATACTCGTTGGTCCATGTCAATCTTGGAAGTTGGAATTACGAACATGGCAACAAATTTATGGTTGAGTTCTTCTCCAATTTCTATTCCAAATCATTTAAACACAAAACCCTTAAAACCCCTCGGAGCATCTTTCTTTGATTTTCCTCTGGCTAGCAAAATCATGGTCAGAAGTAAGTGCAGTCCTCCATTTCTTGTATATCTGTGTATACATTTGTGTGTTCATGTTTTTCACTTCTGCACAAATTTGATTTCATTTCCTTGTAAATTTTATTTGTATATGCATTTATTATATGTTCTAGGAATTGGGTTACATTCGTTCTTATAATTTTTTTTTATCACATTCTGTTTGTTTTTATTTTTAAAAATTACTCCCTCCGTCCGTCCAGATAAAAGTTTGGGTGACTTTTTACGCATATTATATTAAAAAGATAAATGAAACGACAAAATTGTCCATAATTATGTCATTAATTATTTTTAATATAGGTGAGGGAGTGACTTTCTAGCTATTCAATTCAAAATATTCTCTCTCTGTACTTATTAAATATGCAGAGAGAATTAGAATAATAAAAGTATGAGATATTTAATGCTACGGGCATAATAGGAAAAAATGAAAAAAATGTGTAAAAGTTTGATTATTAAAGGAAAGTGGACATTTAACATGGGACTACCTAAAATAGTAATAAGTACTTTTATCATGGAACGGAGGGAGTAGTAAAATTGAACCTTTTTGAGGATGTATAATAAGTGGAACATGTTGTAGGTGTTGGGATATTTTTGGACACAATATCAATGCCCATCATATTATAATCAAACATGGTGTAGTATCAACAAAAAGAGTCATTTGCAAATATTAAGGATATATTTTTTTAACCGGTAATGAAATTATTCAGTTAAAAAAGGACTTTTTTTTGTGAATGAGACTCTTTATTGGAATAGAGGGAGTACCATCAACACAGGGACATCAAGTTTAGGTCGAAAAAACTCTCAAATGAAAGAAAGAAAAACCACGGGTCAAACTCTGAAATTATCTCCACTATAAAAATGGGTATATAAATATTTTGTCAAAGTTTTGGTGTAAAATTTGAGGTATAACAAAATAGAAAAAAATGCAAAAAATCCTCTTTGGGACAAAAAACTGTGCTGAAAGGAACTCATAAACACTCTTATATTTTATCACTATTTGTTCAGTATAAATATTGGAACCCTCTACTTGCTCTCTAGCTAGGACTTCTTGTTCCTGGTGTCCGCTTGCTCTCTCTAATTGGTATTTGGTATGTTAGAACATAATTTTACCTCTATATATATCAGAGTTTAGGAGACATGATACATAAATCTTGTGCAGCGATCTTAAAAAAAAATTGTGCTATTTCAGTATGAAATCATGTATAACCTACAAGAAAGTTATTATTTTTGCCGTTATCATAACTTTGAACTTTTACAAGACTAACAAGCCAATATAATGACTTTCATTCTTTTAGTGAGTAAGGAAAAAGACAAATTCATTCGATGGGGAAAAGCACGTTGTCAACAATCTCCCCTTTCGAACCCATGAGACCTATGAATTAACTTGGAGTCCATGCTAACAATCTCTCTTGAAGGCACAAACTTTTCTCATATACCAACTTTTGTCATCATATTGTATAGATTTTCATCTCGCGTTTCTCAACTATTAGGCAGCGAACAAAGATGCAAAAGTATTAACCCGCTTGTCATGATATATACATTTGAACTCGATGTCAATACCAGTCTTTGTGTAAAGAAAAGAATTGATTATAGTAATAATACTATAATAAAGTAATAACAACACATGGATAAAAAGATTTACGTGAAAAATCCTCTCAAAAGATAAGAGGAAAACAACCGGTTAAATTTTTGAAATTATATCCACTATAATAATGATCATGCAAATTTCATCTCAAGTTTTAGAGTAAAACTTTAGGTATAACAAAATAGAGAAAATATAAGAGAACTTGTATGGGACTAAAAATTATACCCAAAATAACTCACAAATACTCTTGTATTGTTCACTCTACTTCTTTGGTAAATATACTTAAACCCACTTCTTGCTGTCTCACTCCAGAGAAGCTCTCATATGGATCAAAATTCATTGGATATGATGACAAAGGTTGTTCCTTGAGAAAAGCTTGAGTTTGCAAGAGGTTGTTGGTATGAACTTCAAGTGAGAAGTAACGTCGTAGTTTCTCATGTGTTCGGAGGGGGAGATTATTGGTCACATGTGCTTTTCAGCTTTTCTCCAACTAATGGTTCAAAGTATCGAATTCAGCTTAAGTAATGTCTGTAGGATGGCTTGTAGGATATAAATGGATCTTTAAGTAATGTCTCATGAACTTTGTTGTAAATAGAGAAGTAGATTTTTTGTTCCATTGTTCCAAGCAGAAATCATGAACAAGTAGTTTCAATGAAGGCTTGTCGAGCTAGATATAGTAAGAAGAGGATTCTGGTATTTATATGGATAGAATAGAAGAGTGTTGTGAGATTCTTTGGGTACAATTTTTGGGGTAGTTTTGTATTTTCAGGGTTTCTTGTATTGCAATATATAAGGAGGGGATCCTACACTTTATGATACATGAAGCAGTGAGTTGATTTGCTGTTGGCCTTTTTGTGAAACACGTCAATTTTTTGTTTCTCGTGTGATTGTTTATCTTTTCTCTTGTTATTGTTTTCGCTGCAAAGTATGTACTCTTCTGTAGCAAATTAGGCGTTTATTTTACTGCTACTTTTTTTGTAATGAAAATGCCTTTAATTTCACTTGCCACCGAGAATATATGTGTTTCATGCGATATATATATTATATTTCTCTGTACCTTTATTGTTTGAATATGTTTGATAAACATGTAATGAAGTATGGCTATTCATTGCCATTACTGCTATTTATAAAATAAAAATGGAATGATTATTGTTGCTTTAGTCTACACGCTCGTGTGTGTGTGTGTGCATGTATTTGTGTGTCGGTACGCTCGAAGTTTCGAGCGTGTACTTGCCGATTTCACTTAAATATATTACTGCGATGTATTCTTGATATCAAATTCACAAGAAACACTAAAATTTATTCTTGATATCTAAAGTAATAAAAGAAAGAAGAAAAAATATAGCTTTATTCTCATTCATAGAGAGACATCATCTACTATTGTTATTATGATCATAACGTATGACCCAAATAGGTGTACTAAATGTTGGCCACGTGGCTTTATTGAGATAGAAGATATCTGTATGCAAGCATGTGAGACTATTTCTTACTTGCTCATTTACTTTCTGGTAGCATGGTAGGTTTAGTGTTCCTTACTTGAAGTGTTTGAGGAGTTTTCTGGGTTGACTCATAGGATGGTTGAGGGTAAGGTTTTGAGGGGAGATATGATGCTGACAGTATTTGGTGATGAGTATGCTCTTGACCCTTCATTTGTCATAGAACAAGGTCTCTACTCTTGTGTTTGTGTTGAATTTTGCCATGGGTGCATTTTGCGGTAATTTTATCTGATTTTCATAGGCATTGGAGGGAGTCCTGCACTATAGTTCTGTATTTGTTTCTTTTGCTGTGGCTGTTTTACTTGCAGAGTCTCGCATCTTTCTTTCCTTATGTACTTGCCCTTCTTTCTAGTAAGATCTTCTCTTATCTTTAAAAAGGAGAGATAATATGTCATGATGAAGTTGGAGTCGATGTTTTTGGAAGCAAATCTTACTCCCCTAAAATTGATCCTTACTAACTTGCTAGTTGTGCTTGTGTGGTTTGAACATTTAAGGAATAATATTAATATTTATTATTGTACTGGATAAATATGACACATTCCTAAGGAATAAGATTCTTTCGTCTTCTTATTTGAAAACTTTTTATTAGGGTTGTTAACCAAATGATCTCGAAAGAAAGAAAGAAATAAGAGCGTCTTCAAATCCTTTACTTTTATTGAAAGTTAAAAGAGACATTTTACAGAAACAGTTCCATACGAGGAATAACTTAATTTTTGGAAAGTGAATGAATTCATTTCGGTTGCTAGGACAGACAATGGAATTTTAAGTACTGCGGATTCGGTGCATTTATCAGGCCATATGCAATATTCACCCCATAAATTAATTCTCTTTTAGTCTCAGTCTTTTGTCATCTTCTTTTCTCCCCCACTTTTATAAACTACATGTAAGCTCTATATGTGGATTATAAACTGCAGATTTATCATATTCTACTACTGAAAGTTGTTTGCAGAAGGAATTTTCGAATTTTGGCGAAATTTCTGAAGGTATGCATCTCATATTACTTCATTGATATTCAGAAGCATACGAAAGAAGCTGATATTGTATCTTTATTGTTTGGCAGTTAAGCTTGTTAAGGATGAAGCCAGAAAGAAATCAAAAGGGTATGCGTTTATCCAATATAATAGTCAAGAAGCAGCCTTGCAAGCTCTAGAAAGCATGGATCAAAAGGTTTTAGTTTTACCATTTCTTGATTTTGGTTCCAGAGTGTAGAGTACAATCTAGTAAACTCATATCCTTTTCTTTTCTGGTAGTATGTTGACGGCAGAGTGATACATGTGGAAATCGCAAAACCTGATAAGCGTTCATATGGTCGATACCCTAAAACCTCAGGACCGCCTAAAGAGCATAATCTGTTGGCTCAAGATGAGAATTAGATTTTAGGTGTGCCATTATTCAGAGTTCATTAGTGTTCTTCAAGCTCAGTCCTGTCTATGATAAGGGAATACATGGATTCCACCCCCCCTCCCCCTCCCCCTCCCCCTCCCCCTCCCCCTCCCCCGTCTTTTTGATAACTTATAGAATACATTTATTGATATATGAACCGAGAAAGTTCTTGGATCTGATGAGAAAAAGAAAGAATTGTGAAGGCACTAAGCAGCATAACTGCATAAGTATCACTATATCATGTTGCAGTTTGTTGGATATCAGGTAAAGAAGAAGATTAGTTGGAAGGAAAATGAGTGGCCCTGTCATTGCATGCAAGCAAGCAATGAAATAGGAATTAGCTGAACTGAACATTTTAGCCATTTTCTAGTTAAGTGGGACTATAAGAGGATCTTTAATGGCAACAAGCTTTAAAAGCCAAGTTCCACTGCTCCAAAAAAGCTGTACTCTCCCTCATGCCTGGGAAAAGAAAAGAGGATAGTATTTTCAGCTAATTTTATAAAAGAAAAAAAATGGACAAAAAATTGAAGTTTTTTTTCCCAATATTAAAAGGTTTTTAATGAACAGAAAAGAAATGGATGGTAAATTGGCTACTTCTCTTGCAAAATCTTCCCCTCAAAAATGGAGGGAGTTGGACAGAAACTAAATAATATAAATAATTTTTTTTATAATTTCTATTACACCTTCTATATTATAAACATAATAAAATTAAAATTAGGGTTAATTAATAATTTAAATGTAAATCTTAAGAGTTTTTTTCTCTCTTTTATGAACTCAGTAACAATATGAAAGTATATGAGTATTCTATTCAAATTTTTTTATATTATAAATTAAATTTTCTATTCTTTTCTTTACTTTCTTTGTGAATTTACAAATTTATAAATATTAATAATATATTTTTATTCTATATTTATCATAAAATATAAAATTGTTAGCTGAGATGACATGATAATAATATTATGATGATAGATTTCAGTATATCTTGTTATTTTATATCATTATTAATAAATAAAAAAGAAACTCTATTTTTAAACAATTTTTTTTTATATATTAATCGCTTCCCTCCCCTGCCCTCCCCACCTCACCTCCCACCCCCCACCCCCCACCCCCCACCCCTCACCCCTCACACACCTCACAGTCTCTATATGGTTGGGTTAAATCAAATTTTCTCCACTGAACTCGACTTCAATTTATATGTGTATCATTAAATTGATTTTTTTAAACAATTTTTTTCTTTTATTTTTTTACAATCAACTCATTAAATTAATTTTGTTTAAAACATTACAAAAACTATTAAGAAAGTTTGACTTTTAACAAAAAATACATATATGCGCCACGAAAGAGAAAAAAAGTTGAGGTGATCACTGGTTGAAGAAAGAGAAAGTTGATATGGTTTTTGACTATGAAAGAGAAAAAAAATGAGATTTATTTGAGTTAACTCACCCAAGTTTTATGTGTTGACTCACCTTCATCTTATTCATATAAAAAATCTCAAATATTTTCATATCATCATATTTACCTCTAATTCAAAAACACAACTTAACGAGATTTTTCTTTTCCTTTTCTAAATTTTGATTTCAAATGTTGGGTTTATGAAGAAATTTGAAAACCCATAGAGAATTTGGTCATCATAATGGACAGAGCCACTGCGAATGATGTGTCCAATTTGCTGGAAATGTGCAATAGAAAAGGTGCCGCCATCCTCCATCCTCATCTCCTTGCCTCTTTCTCGAAACCAATATTAATCTCTCATTTTAGAGTGATTCAGATTCTCCATGGGTTATTGGATATTGATGAAGAAATTGAAGACTTTTTGGTTAGAGCTGAATGGAATTGAATAACTGAATGATTGAATCGATCAGCCAGTCATTCAGTGTTTGTTTTTGATAAACTAAATGACGTTGACACGTGTTTGCAGCATTGACCGAGTATTTAGTATTTGTTATTAGTTTTTCAGTAGTTGTTGTATTTCAATAAACCACTAAGCGAAATTTGTGCTTAAGTGGAGCTAGTCTTTTTCGATTTGTTATTTTTGTAATGCTATAAAGCCAAGAAGCAGCATTTAATAAATATAATTCACCCCCATTACTTCGTGTCTCCAAGAAAACCTATTATTTGGTATCAGAGCACTAAAAGTGAGAGGGCCTAAGAGAGCGTAGAAAAACAGCAGATTTTTTCCCTTGAGTGATCTTAAGCACCATGGCAGATGAGAAAACCCTAACGAAGATCCCACACTTCGACGGTCACTATGACCATGGAGCGAGTTAATGGAGAACCTGCTTCGAGCAAAGGGTCTCTGAAGTTTGGTCGAAATTGGATTTAAAGAGCCTCCTAAAGGTACTAAGCTGTCCACAGCTCAACAGAAACAGCTCGAAGAGAAGAAGATGCATGACCACCAGGTAAAGCACTATCTGTTCCAAGCAATAGACAAATTAATGTTTGAACAAATTTTGGATAGCCGAACATCCAAAATTGTGTGGGACTCGATGAAGAGCAAGTTTGAAAGAAGTGCTAGGGTAAATCATTCTCTCTTGAATGCATTGCGGAGAGAATTCGAGGTGCTGGCAATGAAGAGAGATGAAACCATCGCTGATTACTTCGCGAGAGTAATGGCAGTGTCGAACAAGATGAGGAGCAATGGAGAGGTAATGCCATACTCCAAGATCGTAGAGAAAATTCTGCGAACGCTGACGGAGAAATTCACCTACGTGGTGGTATCCATCGAAGAGTCCAGGGATACCACTGAGATGTCTGTCGATGAATTACAGTCCTCCTTAGTGGTACATGAGCAGAAATTTCAGAGGGTTTCGCTGGAAGAAGATGACCAGACGCTAAAGGTTGAAGAACGATATGGGTTCAGAAATAGGGGACGAGGGTCTCCCAGATGAGGTTCCCCAAGAGGCAAAAGTCGAGGAAGAAGAACAACCTTTAGCAAAGAAACTGTTGAATGCTACAAATGTCACCAGCTGGGACATTTTCAACATGAATGCCCAAAGTGGAACAAAGAAGCAAATTTGGCAGAATTTGAAGAAGAATAAGATGTACTCGTAATGGCATAAACTGACAAAAACGAGCTTGGCCTGATGACACAACAACTGCCTGAAGTTGACAAGAAGGACACATGGTTCATAGACTCAGGATGCTCAAATCACATGTGTGGTGACAAAGGTATGTTCACTAGTTTGGATACAACATTTACTCTCAAACTAGGGAACAATGCCAAGTTAGAAGTTGTTGGAAAAGGGGAGGTAAAGTTGAGATTCAATGGAATTAACTATGTGATAGGAGATGTTTACTATGTTCCTGGGTTAAAAAATAATTTGTTAAGTGTTGGCCAACTCTTGGAAAGAAATCATCACGTTCTGTTCAAATGGGATGTATGCAGTGTGTTTCATCCTATACGTGGGAAGATAGCAGAATCCACAATGAGCAAGAATAGGATGTTCGCTCTGTTTGTTGAACCTTGTCCAAAAAATGAAGCAACTAAGTGTCTCCAGACCAACAGCTCAGATTGTGCAGTACTCTGGCATCAGAGGTATGGACACCTCAGTTACAAGGGGTTGAGGACACTCAGTTACAGGAAGATGGTAGTAGGGCTGCTGTGAGATTCCGAAATTATGAAATGAAAGTATTCAATTTTTTTATAATTATTATTTTATTTAGTAAATGGTTAAATTGAGAAAGAGTTAAAGTTAATGGTGATATGTGAAAATTTTGCAAAGTATGCAAGTTGTTATAAAATATTCGTTTGGTCGGGGAATATCCGTACGACGGCACAATCATTGGTGGACCCCACAATGGAAGTATTGTCGTAGTAAGAAAACGACAGAATTATCTTTTTATAAAAATAATGACGAAAGTGTTACCGTTAAAACTTAGTAAAAGTACAGTAATACGCGTGGTTGCATAGTAGCATACGATATTGATTATTGATGCTTACATAAGAAGTCACTCAGTTATACTCAATTATTGCTACAATAATTGCTGCATCATATCTCTCATATTATTGATTCAATTATTGTCACAGTATCATCTGTATAATATGTTATATTATTTAATCAATAATTGAGACGACAAAGTTATTCATATTATTATTTGTAATATTGACAATATATAGAAGTTCTGTCAAGGAGAGGTTTGGTCACCTAATTGCGCGCCAATAAGGAGAAATCCTTTTCGGAAAGCCCCCTCTTTCCTGGGAACGACTTGGTTGTTAAATATTGTGAGTTATAATATTAATGATGAATAAGTTCGTGTTGATTAAAGATAAAATGGATAGTCCATTGTGTTGAAATTATTAGTGTTAGTAAAAATCGACATTTATTTCGATAATAATTGATGTCTAGAAGTTACACTGACCAGTCGGATAATTAATCGGATAAATGAGTAATTAATTGCTATTAATTCACATGATTATAACTATTTGTTCACATGTGTGTACTATTGATTCACATTCTTGTACTATTAGGGGAGTTGGTGCAAGATTGATAATACTTGTATGACTAAGTTAAAAATGGAGGTATAGATGGAGTTACTATACTGTATTTCGTATTTTCACATGATTATAACTATTGATTCACATGATTAAACTATTGATTCACATTATTTACTATTAGGGGAGGTGGTGCAAGTTTGATAATACTTGCAGGACTAAATTAAAATTGAAGAAAAAGAGGAAGGTATTATACTATAATATTTCGAGCCCCAAAAAGTAAAATTATCGAAACTATATTTTTCTATAAATAGAAGCTCATTCTTCCTTCATTTCTCACCAATTCACTAAAGCTATAGAGTAATTATTATAGAGAGAAATTATAGAGAGAAAGAAGAAGAAAAGTCTGCTACCTCACTATTTCAGTATCATGTTTTCTTCTGAGGTAAGGGATATTATTATTATAGTAAGGTGTATTATTTTTTTCGTATTCATAAAGAGAGCTATTGTTATTCAATTATTTATTATTCTGTTGGAATATCCTATCTGTGCGTATTACGCATGTCCTGGTTCCATTCTTTATTATTCTGTTGGAATACCCTGTCTGTGCGGATTACGCATGACCTGGTTCCATTATTTATTATTTTGTTAGAATAACCTGTCTGTGCGGTCTATCGCATGCATGGTGAATTCCTCTGTTATTCCATTCTTTATTATTCTATTGGAATAACATGTCTATGTGGATTGCCGCATGCATGGTGAATGATTCTTCGTATTCATTCCTTATTAAATTGTGAAAATGATCTGTCTACGTGGATTACCGCATGGCGGATGAAAATCCATTTGCAGTTTCGTATATTCTATTATACTCGTATGAGATATCATTTCTTTTGTAATCATCATGAAATATCATTTTATTTGGTATTTTATTTACGGGTTACTATTCACATGTTACTATTCACCTAGTTACTATTCACTCTAGTATTATTCACTCGGGTATTCGGGGCACTTTTCGTGTCAGAGTACTATTCACAAGTTACTATTCACAGGTTACTATTCACCTAAATTACTATTCACCCGGATATTATTCACTCGGGTATTTGGGATACTTTTCATGTCGGGGTACTATTCACGAGGTACTATTCTCAAAGTACTATTCACGGGGTACTATTTACCCGAAAAATATATTTCTTTTCTGTCCAAATTATTTTTGGTACATGAATATTATTCTTGAATTTTACTCTACAAAACAATATCATATTGACAATTTGGACGTCATTGATTTCTGGATAAATTAAATTATAAATCTTTAAAATTTATCCTTGAACTTGTTTTATTGAATTATTATGTCATTGTCATCATTCTCATACTTATATTGTGATGAAAGTCATCTTTGACTTACGTGCAAAGATGGACTGTTGATTATTGGTTTTACAGTTGTATATCTTTGGCTTACGTGCAAAGATGGACTGTTGATTGTTGGTTTTACAGTTGTATATCTTTGGCTTGCGTGCAAAGATGAACTATTGATTGATACTTATCTTTGGCTTATGTGCATAGATGAACTGTTTATTGGTATGATTATGACTAGGGATCATTCGGTATAATCATGACCCGTAATGTTATAGATGATGTGGTAAAAGTCCTCATTGGCCCGTAGTGCATTAATGGACAGTTATTGGTATGATTATAACTAGGGATTAGTCAGTATAATCATGACCATTGATGATTACATTAATATTCTTGACCGTAGTGCAGTGATGATTCAATGATGTTGATTATTTATTAAGCTGAGTCTCAGCGATAAAATATTGATTATACACTTTTAATTCGTAAAAGATAGTAGATATCATGCTCTACTTAACTCTTCTAAAATACAGTTGTATATCTTTGGTCGTAGTGCAAAGATGAATTTATTAGTATGATTATGAGCAGGAATTGTGATTTGGTATAACCATGATTTTTGATGTTTCAGGTGAAGATAGGTGATGAAAATTATATTCGTCCTGGGTGCGAAGAGAAATTTAGAATCACAATTATGATTACGAGTTATTCATATGATTGTGGAAAGGAATTGTTGATTGATGTTATAGGGATAAAACATTATTGGTGGACTTTTAACATGGAGAAGATAATAGGCCTAATGGTCTATTTGACTCTTCTAATGGATTGCTCGTTCCGCTGCAACTATGGTTGAAAATTTTATCATCTGCCATATGTTCTAAATCTCTGATTTATTACTGATGAAAGCTATTGATGATGTAAATTATCTTTAGTCATATTATTCTTTACTGGGCTAGCTGTGCTCACCCTTTTTGCTTCACAATTCCTTTTAGGTAATAAGAGTGTTGCCGGGTCGAGCGGAGATAACAGGGGAATAGAACGATGGTCTATAGCTGTTGAGGTTCTCCCTAAATAGTATAGAAATAATTTTGTTGGGAACTTTAGATAAGTGTGTCGTATTGTATACGTCATTGAATATTTAATTTTGGTGAACCGAATAGGGTAAGGTGAACCCAACTTTAGAAGGGTGTTTTGCCACTATCATACAAGATGTCTAATGACATACAACCTCATGTTATCATAAGACAGGGTTGTGCACATCCACTTGCTGAGTATATCTACGTGCACTACCTATGTGATCTTGGAGTTTATTTGAAATATAATTTCCACTTGGAGACAACGATGATAATTATATTTCAAGAGAAGACTCACAATTGGAAAGAAGATGATAGTAATCTTCTTGTTTTTTTTTGGAGACTTTTGGGTCAACCAAGGATAATTCTGTGGACATATGATATCTATCATAACCTAGACGCATAGCCTCCCATGTACGAAGGTTTCCTTGAGTATTTTTCAAAGATTTTAATTTCTAAAACAATTATTGACTGTACCTTTATGTAAGGTACCATTGTAAGGTCTTGTGGTCAAGGTACCACGAGAGTTATATATATTTGTATTAAAACTCACAGCTTATCTGTTGTCGTACTTTGCACGACAGTTCAACAGTTGTATAAATAAAGTTTATATTTAATTTTTATAGTGCGATATCTGCCGACTCAGAATGGGTCCTGTGGACCTATTTTGGGGGCGTCACAAATGGTATCAGAGCTTAGGGATATCGTCGCTGGCGGAGATATGAGTCTGAAACTAGGAGGGGAGAGACGAGTACTATACTTCGCTAGTGTGTGACTTACCTAAGCCGAAATTTTTACTTGATAAGTTGAAAATTTGTGATATGTCAATTGACCTTTGTTTTGAAGATATATTCTAGAATGATATCTGAAATACAAGAGATGAGCAATGGAAAAATCATGATATAGAGGATATAACCGAGAAAGTACAATTCAAAAAGAAAACAAAGTATTCTCATCTCTTCGAATACCAGGTGCGTACGTAAATTTCGAAGGCAAAATTTCATAAGGAGGGGAAATTGTGAGATCTCGAAATTATGAAATGAAATTATTCAATTTTCTTATAATTATTATTTTATTTAGTAAATGGTTAAATTGAGAAAGGGTTAAAGTTAAGGGTGATATGTGAAAATTTTGCAAAGTATGCAAGTTGTTATAAAATATTCGCTTGGTCGGAGAATATCCGTACGACGGCACAATCATTGGTGGACCCCACAATAGAAGTATTATCGTAGTAAGAAAACGACATAATTATCTTTTTATAAAAATAACGGTGAAATTGTTACCGTTAAAACTGTTGAACTACCCGGTAGTAAAAGTACAGTAATACGCGTGGTTGCATAGTAGCATGCGATATTGATTATTGATGCTTACGTAAGAAGTCACTCAGTTATACTCAATTATTGCTACAGTAATTACTGCATCATATCTCTCATATTATTGATTCAATTATTGTCACAGTATCATCTGTATAATATGTTATATTATTTAATCAATAATTAAGACGATAAAATTATTCATATTATTATTTGCAATATTGACAATATATAGAAGTTCTGTCAAGGAGAGGTTTGGTCACCTAATTACGCGCCAATAAGGAGAAATCCTTATCGGAAAGCCCCCTCTTTCCTGGGAACGACCTGGTTGTTAAATATTGTGAGTTATAATATTAATGATGAATAAGTTCGTGTTGATTAAAGATGAAATGGATAGTCCATTGTGTTAGAATTATTAGTTTTAGTAAAAATCGACATTTATTTCGATAATAATTGATGTCTAGAAGTTACACTGACCAGTCGGGTAATTAATCGGATAAATAAGTAGTTAATTGCTATTAATTCATATGATTATAACTATTTGTTCACATGTGTGTACTATTAATTCACATTCTTGTACTATTAGGGGAGTTGGTGCAAGATTGATAATACTTGCATGACTAAGTTAAAAATAGAGGTATAGATGGAGGTACTATACTGTAATTCGTATTTTCACATGATTATAACTATTGATTCACATGATTGAACTATTGATTCACATTATTTATTATTAGGGGAGGCGGTGCAAGTTTGATAATACTTGCATGACTAAATTAAAAATGAATAAAAAGAGGAAGGTATTATACTGTAATATTTCGAGCCCCAAAACGTGCAATTATCGAAACTATATTTTCCTATAAATAGAAGCTCATTCTTCCTTCATTTCTCACCAATTCACTAAAGCTATAGAGCAATTATTATAGAGAGAAAGAAGAAGAGAAGTTTGCTACCTCATTATTCCAGTATCCAATTTTCTTCTGAGGTAAGGGATATTATTATTATAGTAAGGGGTATTATTTCTTTCGTATTCATGAAGAGAGCTATTGTTATTTCATTATTTATTATTCTGTTGGAATATCCTGTCTGTGCGTATTACGCATGACCTGGTTCCATTCTTTATTATTCTGTTAGAATATCCTGTCTGTGCGGATTACACATGACCTGGTTCCGTTATTTATTATTCTGTTAGAATAACCTGTCTGTGCGGTCTATCGCATGCATGGTGAATTCTTCTGTTATTCCATTCTTTATTATTCTATTGGAATAACCTGTCTATGTGGATTACCGCATGTATGGTGAATGATCCTTCGTATTCATTCCTTATTAAATTGTGGAAATGATCTGTCTATGTGAATTACCGCATGGCGGATGAAAATCCATTTGCAGTTTCGTATATTCTATTATACTCGTATGAGATATCATTTCTTTTGTAATCGTCATGAAATATCATTTTATTTGGTATTTTATTTACGAGTTACTATTCACGAATTACTATTCACCGGGTTACTATTCACTCTAGTATTATTCACTCGGGTATTCGGGGCACTTTTCGTGTCGGAGTACTATTCACGAGTTACTATTCACAGGTTACTATTCACCCAAATTACTATTCACCCGGATATTATTCACTCGGGTATTTGAGGTACCTTTCATGTCGGGGTACTATTCACGAGGTACTATTCCCGAAGTACTATTTACGGGGTACTATTTATGGGATACTATTTATCCGAAAATTATATTTCTTTTATGTCCAAATTATTTTTGGTACATGAATATTATTCTTGAATTTTACTCTACAAAGCAATATCATGTTGACAATTTGAACGTTATTAATTTATGGATAAATTAAATTATAAATCTTTAAAATTTATCTTTGAACTTGTTTTATTAAATTATTATGTCATTGTTATCATCCTAATGCTTATATTGTGATGAAAGTCATCTTTGGCTTACGTGCAAAGATGGATTGTTGATTATTGGTTTTACAGTTGTATATCTTTAGCTTACGTGCAAAGATGGACTGCTCATTATTAGTTTTATAGTTGTATATCTTTGGCTTACGTGCAAAGATGGACTGTTGATTATTGGTTTTATAGTTGTATATTTTTGGCTTACGTGCAAAGATGAACTATTGATTGATGAGTATCTTTGGCTTATGTGCATAGATGAACTGTTTATTGGTATGATTATGACCAGGAATAATTCGGTATAATCATGGTCCGTAATGTTATAGATGATGTGGTAAAAGTCCTCATTGACTCGTAGTTGTAAAACCCCAACTTATTATAAATAAAATTAAATTTTCTCTATTCATTATCTTGAAATAATAAGGAATTAATTTGATATAATGCTTTGGTTATGGGTGAAATGTGTAAATTCTGTAAAATAAGTAAGTGGTTATAAAATATTCATTGTTGTCGAGGAATATTCGTTTGGTCGTGAAATATTTTTTCTGTCGGGGAATATTCGTCCGACGGCGCAGCCATTTGTGGGCCCCATAACGAATAACTGTCAGATGAAGAAAATGACAAGTTGAGTTTTTATAAATAACGGCATAATTGTTACCGTTAACACTGTTGAAATACCTGGTGGTTAAAATACAGTAATACGCGTGGTTGCACAGTAGCACACGGTATTGCACAGTATTGATGAATTTTTGATCCTTACGTAAGAAGGCACTACTCAATAATTGTTACAGTAATTACTGTTCAATATTTTATTTTATTGATTCAATAATTGCTGCGTTGATATTTTATATTATTGTTGTTCCAATAATTGTCACTGCACAGTATTTCCCATTATCAGATCAATAATTCATATTATTTGAATAATATTATTAGATAGCATTATTGGTAATGTCTAGTGTGACGCCCCCAAAATTAGGTATACATCATCCATCTTGGGTCGTCAGATACATAGTACAGAATACAAATACAACTTACTAATACAACTGTCGTGTACAATACGACAAAACATAAACTGTGAGTTTGAATACAAATATTATCTTCTAGAGAGTATTCATACTCAAAAGGAGTCCTCATTATATTTATTAACACACCATTACATAGAATAGTGAGGACTACTAACTAATACTATCATTCGGACCATCACTCCTTTCCCTGACTCGTCCCAGCTATATTCTCATTTCCTGAAGAGAACATTGAAAGAAATGGTGAGCTCAACTAGCCCAGTAAGAAATATTATGACTAAGATAATGAAGAATAAATTATCAATAGTCTTCAACAATGTTAAACTGATAAAATACAATAGACATCAAGTTTAACTGCAGCGGAATAAGTAATCCATTAGAAGAGTCAAGTAGAGAATAAAACATACTATCTTCTATGATTTAAAAATATTTTCATCAACTTTTATCACTGAGACTCAGCTTAATAAATAAACCACATCTTCTAATCATCCTTGTATTACGGGCCAAGGATATTCATTAAATCATCAATGATCATGACTATACCGAAAAATCCCTGATCATAATCATACCACAAACTGTCTATCAATGCATTACAAGCCACTGAGGACTTTTACCACACCACTTATAACATCACAGTTCATGATTATACCGAATGATCCCTGGTCATAATCATACTAAGTCCATCTATGCACGTAAGCTAAAGATGACTTTTAACATAAAATAAACATGAGGATGATGACAATGTTATAGGAATTCAATTAAACAAGTTCAATAATTAGTTTATCCAGGAACTAATAATATCCAAATTGTCAACATGATACTTCTTTGTAAAGTAACAGTCAAGAATGCTCAGAAGAATATTTTCATGAAAAGATACTGGATGAAGCGCAAATATCAAGGATATTCCACTAATTTCATGGAGTATAGAAATCAAAACTTTAACCAAATGAGTATAATAAAGAATATATGAAACTGCAAATGGATTTTCACCAGCCATGTGGTAATCCACGTATACAGATCATTTCCACAATTTAATAAGAAATGAATATAAAGGATCATTCACCATGCATGTGGCAATCCACATAGACAGGTTATTCCAACAGAATAATAAAGAATGGAATAACAGAAGGATTCACCATGCATGCGATAGAGACCGCACAGACAGGTTATTCCCAACAGAACGGAATAATAAATATGGAACCAGGTCAGGTGAAATTCACACCGACAAGATATTCCGACAGAATAATAAATGCGGAATAATAAATGATGGAACCAGGTCAGGTGAAATTCACACCGACAGGATATTCCGACAGAATCGTAAAGAACGGAATAATAAAAGAATTTCACCAAGTATGCGGTACTTCGCATAAACAGGTTATTCCAACATAATAATAAAGAATGGAATAACAGAAGAAGATCACCAAGTATTGGGTAAACCGCATATACAGGTCATTCCACCAAGTATAGGGTAAACCACGCATACAGGTTATTCCAACAGAATAATAAAGAATGGAATAACATAAGTTCTCTTCATGAATAAGAAAGAATAACACCCCATACCATTTTAAAGAAGAACTGAAATAAAGAAGTAGTTAAGTGGCAGAATACTCTTCTTCTTTCTCTCTAGAGTTTCTCTCTCTAGAGTTCAGTGAATTCGTAAAAAAATAATGAAGGAATGAGCTTCTATTTATAGGAAAATGGAATACATAGTATCTAATCCATGAGCGGTCCAGATTGATTTACTTTAATCTGACGGTCCATATTTAAAGAAAAATCTTTTAAATAAAATATAATATATTCTATTTATAGAATAACTTTAATAAAGTATTCTGTTTTATATAAAAAGATTTTACTATGCAAAACACTATGCATAATAGAATATAATATATTCTATTTATAGAATAACTTTAATAAAGTATTCTGTTTTATATGAAAAGATGTTTCTGTTTTATTACGTTAATAATACGAATAAAACAAAATTTCATTATCGCTAAATAATTCATATTATTAATTGACAATAATTGAATCAAACTGAGTGACTTCTCACATAAGCATCAATACCGTGTGCTACTATGCAACCACACGTATTACTGTACTTTTACTACCGAGTAGTTCAACAGTATAAACGGTAAAACTTCCGCCGTTATTTTTAATAAAATATTTTTGTCGTTTTCTCAATCTGACAATAATTCCGTTGTGGGGTCCACCAATGATTGTACCGTCGTACGAATATTTCCCGTAAATAGTAACTCGTGAATAGTACTTCGACACAAAAAGTGTCCCAAATACTCGAGTGAACAATACTAGAGTGAATAGTAATTTGGGTGAATAGTAACCCGTGAATAGTAACTCCTGAATAGTAACTCCGACACAAAAAGTGTCTCAAATACTCGAGTGAATAATAATTTAGATGAATAGTAACCCGTGAATAGTAACTCGTGAATAGTAACTCATGAATAGTAACTTCGACACAAAAAGTGTCCTAAATACTCGAGTGAACAATACTAGAGTGAATAGTAATTTGGGTGAATAGTAACATGTGAATAGTAATTCGTGAATAGTAACTCATGAATAGTACTCCGACACAAAAAGTGTTCCAAATACTCGAGTGAACGATACTAGAGTGAATAGTAATTTGGGTGAATAGTAACCCGTGAATAGTAACTCGTGAATAGTGACCATGTATTTTATGACAACTTGTTTACTTTAAAAAAAAAATTCACATATCACCCTTAGCTTTAACCTTTTATCAATTTAACCATTTACCAAAATAGAAAAATTGAATACTTTTATTTCATAAAATTCGGGGTCTCACAATCTCCCCTCCTTATGGAATTTCGCCCTCGAAATTAACGTACGTACCTGATATTCGAAGAGATGAGAATACCTTACTTTCTTTTCGAATTGTACCTTTCCGGATAATTCCGCTCTATCATGATTTTTCTATTTCTCATCTCCTGTATTTCGAATATCATTCTAGAATATACCTTCAAAACAAAGGTTAATCGACATACCACAATTTATCCACTTATTAAGTAAACAATTTCAGCTTAGGTAAGTCACACCCTAGCGAAGTATATTACTCGTCTTCTAGACTAATATCTCCGTCAGTGACCATATCCCTGTAACATCAATCAACAATTTCTGTCCACAATCATATGAATAACTCATAATCATAATTGTGATTCTGAATTACTTTTCGCACCTAGGAAGAAGAAAATTTACATCACCTATCTTCACCTGAAACATCAAAAATTATGGTTATACCAAATCACAATTCCTGCTCATAATCATACTAATAAATTCAGCTTTGCACTACGGCTAAAGATTTACAACTGTATAACCAATAATCAACAGTTAATCTTCGCACTACAGGCCAAGGATATACAACTGTAAAATCAATAATGCTGAGACTCAGCTTAATAGTATCACGACCACGAATTATCCATGCACTACGTGCCAAAGATAATCGAATTTTCAATTACGGTCATGATTATACCAAACAATCCCTGGTCATAATCATACCAAGTCCATCTATGCACGTAAGCCACAGATGACTTTTACCACATCTATGAATTAATATTTCATTGCTGAGACTCAGCTCAATAATTAATCCACATCATCGAATCATCCCTGCACTACAGGCCAAGGATATTCTTTAGTATCACGACCACAAATTATCCATGCACTACGTGCCAAAGATAATCGTGTTTTCAATTACGGTAATGATTATACCGAACAATCCGTGGTCATAATCATACCAAGTCCATCTATGCACGTAAGCCACAGATGACTTTTACCACATCTATGAATTAATATTTCACTGCTGAGACACAGCTCAATAATTAATCCACATCATCGAATCACCCTTGCACTCCGGCTAAGGATATTCTTTAGTATCACGACCACGAATTATGCATGCACTACGGCTAAAGATAATCGTGTTTTCATCAACGGTCCTGATTATGCCATAAAACAATTAGTCTTTGCACTAAGTCCAAAGAGAATCCATAGCCATAATCATACAAAAATTGTCCATCAATGCATTACGGGCCAATGAGGACTTTTTCCACATCATTTGTAATATTACGGTCATGATTATACCGAATAATCCCTGGTCATAATCATACCAAGTCCATCTGTGCACTACAGGCCACAGATGACCTTCAACAAAATATAAACATGAGAATGAGGTATTGACGAATATAGGGTTTCAAACCTCTTAGAAACTTTCGCGTCATTCGCTCCTCATTATCGACCAAATGGGATGCAAACCGGGATAACTCCGCAAACTTAACCTCGTACTGCGATATGGTCATATTATTTTGCTCCAATGCTTATCTCAACATTGTTAGATGCCATTTTCAAACACTGCCACAAAACAAGGGTTAATTAACATATCACATATTATCCCTATACTCTGACCGACCAATTAAATACCAAATAAACTTAGGTAGGTCATACTAGAGAAGGAATTCCCCGTCTCCCCCCTCCTAGTTCTTATCTTACATCTCAGCCAGGGATCATATCCCTAAGCTCTGATACCAACTGTGACGCCCACAAAATTAGGTATACATCACCCATCTTGGGTCGTCAGATACATAGTACAGAATACAAATACAACTTACTAATACAACTGTCGTGTACAATACGACAAAACATAAACTGTGAGTTTGAATACAAATATTATCTTCTAGAGAGTATTCATACTCAAAAGGAGTCCTCATTACATTTATTAACACACCATTACATAGAATAGTGAGGACTACTAACTAATACTATCATTCGGACCATCACTCCTTTCCCTGACTCGTCCCAGCTATATTCTCATTTCCTGAAGAGAACATTGAAAGAAATGGTGAGCTCAACTAGCCCAGTAAGAAATATTATGACTAAGATAATGAAGAATAAATTATCAATAGTCTTCAACAATGTTAAACTGATAAAATACAATAGACATCAAGTTTAACTGCAGCGGAATAAGTAATCCATTAGAAGAGTCAAGTAGAGAATAAAACCTACTATCTTCTATGATTTAAAAATATTTTTATCAACTTTTATCACTGAGACTCAGCTTAATAAATAAACCACATCTTCTAATCATCCTTGTATTACGGGCCAAGGATATTCATTAAATCATCAATGATCATGACTATACCGAAAAATCTCTGGTCATAACCATACCATAAACTGTCTATCAATGCATTACAAGCCACTGAGGACTTTTACCACACCACTTATAACATCACAGTTCATGATTATACCGAATGATTCCTGGTCATAATCATACTAAGTCCATCTATGCACGTAAGCTAAAGATGACTTTTAACATAAAATAAACATGAGGATGATGACAATGTTATAGGAATTCAATTAAACAAGTTCAATAATTAGTTTATCCAGGAACTAATAATATCCAAATTGTCAACATGATACTTCTTTGTAAAGTAGCAGTCAAGAATGCTCAGAAGAATATTTTCATGAAAAGATACTGGATGAAGCGCAAATATCAAGGATATTCCACTAATTTCATGGAGTATAGAAATCAAAACTTTAACCAAATGAGTATAATAAAGAATATATGAAACTGCAAATGGATTTTCACCAGCCATGCGGTAATCCACGTATACAGATCATTTCCACAATTTAATAAGAAATGAATATAAAGGATCATTCACCATGCATGTGGCAATCCACATAGACAGGTTATTCTAACAGAATAATAAAGAATGGAATAACAGAAGGATTCACCATGCATGCAATAGAGACCGCACAGACAGGTTATTCCCAACAGAACGGAATAATAAATATAGAACCAGGTCAGGTGAAATTCACACCGACAGGATATTCTGATAGAATAATAAATGCGGAATAATAAATGATGGAACCAGGTCAGGTGAAATTCACACCGACAGGATATTCCGACAGAATCGTAAAGAACGGAATAATAAAAGAATTTCACCAAGTATGCGGTACTTCGTATAAACAGGTTATTCCAACATAATAATAAAGAATGGAATAACAGAAGAAGATCACCAAGTATTGGGTAAACCGCATATACAGGTCATTCCACCAAGTATAGGGTAAACCACGCATACAGGTTATTCCAACAGAATAATAAAGAATGGAATAACATAAGTTCTCTTCATGAATAAGAAAGAATAACACCCCTTACCATTTTAAAGAAGAACTGAAATAAAGAAGTAGTTAAGTGACAGAATACTCTTCTTCTTTCTCTCTAGAGTTTCTCTCTCTAGAGTTCAGTGAATTCGTAAGAAAATAATGAAGGAATGAGCTTCTATTTATAGGAAAATGGAATGCATAGTAACTAATCCATGAACGGTCCAGATTGATTTACTTTAATCTGACGGTCCATATTTAAAGAAAATTTTTTTAAATAAAATATAATATATTCTATTTATAGAATAACTTTAATAAAGTATTCTGTTTTATATAAAAAGATTTTACTATGCAAAATACTATGCACAATAGAATATAATATATTCTATTTATAGAATAACTTTAATAAAGTATTATGTTTTATATAAAAAGATGTTTCTGTTTTATTACGTTAATAATACGAATAAAACAAAACTTCATTATCGCTAAATAATTCATATTATTAATTGACAATACTTGAATCAAACTGAGTGACTTCTCACATAAGCATCAATACCGTGTGCTACTATGCAACCACACGTATTACTGTACTTTTACTACCGAGTAGTTCAATAGTATAAACGGTAAAACTTCCGCCGTTATTTTTAATAAAATATTTTTGTCGTTTTCTCAATCTGACAATAATTTCGTTGTGGGGTCCACCAATGATTGTACCGTCGTACGAATATTTCCCGTAAATAGTAACTCGTGAATAGTACTTCAACATAAAAAGTGTCCCAAATACTCGAGTGAACAATACTAGAGTGAATAGTAATTTGGGTGAATAGTAACTCCTGAATAGTAACTCCGACACAAAAAGTGTCTCAAATACTCGAGTGAATAATACTAGAGTGAATAGTAATTTAGATGAATAGTAACCCGTGAATAGTAACTCGTGAATAGTAACTCATGAATAGTAACTTCGACACAAAAAGTGTCATAAATACTCGAGTGAACAATACTAGAGTGAATAGTAATTTGGGTGAATAGTAACATGTGAATAGTAATTCGTGAATAGTAACTCATGAATAGTACTCCGACACAAAAAGTGTTCCAAATACTCGAGTGAACGATACTAGAGTGAATAGTAATTTGGGTGAATAGTAACCCGTGAATAGTAACTCGTGAATAGTGACCATGTATTTTATGACAACTTGTTTACTTTAAAAAAAAATTCACATATCACCCTTAGCTTTAACCTTTTATCAATTTAACCATTTACCAAAATAGAAAAATTGAATACTTTTATTTCATAAAATTCGAGGTCTCACATCTAGAAAGCTCTATCTAAGGAGAGGTTTGGTCACCTAATTGTGCGCCAGTAAGGAGAAATTTTTATTGGAAAGCCCCCTCTTTCCTAGGAATGGTCTGGTTGTCATAATTGTGATTCTGTAATATTATTTATGAATAATTAATTATTGATTTATATTAGAAGGAAATATTTATTTGATGTGGATATAAATGATAGATTTATTTATGTGGTTATAAATGAAGGAATTAATGTTGAGGTGTTTTATCAGTATTTTTGTCGGAATAGAGGTATTAAAAATCAAATCAGTATTCTTAAAGTTCTATTGCGTGAGTTATAATTTTAATCCGACCGTTGGATCGTTGTGATTTTTGGATATGTTATACATATATAAGTTGAGTATATGTCCACAAATTTTGAACCGTTAAAAATTAACGCATAATTTATTATGAATTTTAAGAGGTGACTAATTCAGAAATTATTGAAGTTTTAGAATTTATCATTTTGGTGGAAAATTCTAGAATTGGTGGGCCCCACTTTTGGTTGGTGAGAAATGTGCTCAAATTGAATTTCAAATGTGGTGGGTGGCAATAGTAGCAGGTAAAGCCATCCGGTAGCAGGTCAAGTCTGCTTCGGTGTGCTAACATTTTTCTATAAATAGAGTGCTAAGTTAGAATTGAAAATCACACCAGAAACATAAGTTTTCTTTCTCTCTCTATATTATCGAACGTATTTTGTGAGTATTTAGATACTTTGAGAGTTGCTATTCAGTACAAGTTTCATTCAGCATCATATCCGATATTTCATTCCGAAGTACTGTTTCTTTGAGGTAAGGGATGTTATTTTTTCGTAAATGATATTATTTCTTTCAATAACATTATGCTGAAATATTGGTCTGAACTTTTTATCAAATTTGGAACTTTTTGTGTCAGAGTTACTATTCACGTATACGGTACTATTCACGTATACGGCACTATTCACGAATACGGTACTATTCATGAGTATTATTCACGAAGTATAATTTTTCTTGTAGAATTTCTACCTTTTTATGTCGAAGTTACTATTCACGTATACGACACTATTCACGTATACGTCACTATTCACGAATACGGTACTATTCACCGAAAAATAAATTTTTTTCTTTTTGTCCAAGATGTCTATTATGGTTACTATCTTTGATTGTATCCATGTTTTGATCTTTATTTTTGAATTCTGCTTCACAATTAGTTATTATGACGTATTATTGATCTTGGATAAATTGTAATACGAATCCTTAATATTTGTCCTTCTGTCTCACTGGATTCGTTTTCTTTAAAATATTTTTCATCATCCTCAGTCCTTAATGGTGAAACTTGATGAATATCTTTGGCTTGTAGTGCAAAGATGAATGATTATCTGATGAATATATTTGGCCCGTAGTGCAAAGATGAACAGGTGTTGAGATGAACATAACCAACTGGTGATACAAATGAATATCTTTGGCCCGTAGTGCAAAGATGAATATTTGATTCAAGATGTATATTGATTGATGTTACAGAGATAAAATATTGATGATGGACTCTTAAATTCATAGATGTTAGTAGATCTCATTCTCTACTTAACTCTTATAATGAATTGTTGTTTCCGCTGCAGTTGTTGATCTAAAACTTGTTGTCAATTATATTCTATCAGATTTTTCCCTGTTGAAGACTATTGATAATTTGTTGTATATTATCTTAGTCATAATATTCTTTACTGGGCTAGTTGAGCTCACCATTTTCTTTTTTGTTCCATTTTTCTTCTCAGGAGGTGAGATCATTGCAGGATCTAGCCGGGGTATGGAGTGATGGTTCTAGAAAGTTATTTTAGCAGTCCTCACTGTTTTTGTAAAATAGTGTATCAATAATTATGATGAGGACTCGTTTGGGTTTGAATACTGTCTATTAGATAATATTTGTATTTAAACTCACAGTATGTGTTGTCGTATTTTGCACGACAATTGTATTATTAAAGTTGTAGTTTGCTTTCTGTACCATGTATTTGGCGACTCAGAATGGGTGATGTATGCCTACTTTGGGGACGTCACAGTTGGTATCAGAGCTTAGGCATATGGTCTCTGGCGGAGATCGGAGAATAGAACTAGGAGGGGAGAGACGAGTAAATCCTTAGTTAGTGTGTCCTACCTAAGCTTATTTGTTGACAGGTCATAAAATAGAGATATTATGTGATATGTTAATTTGTTTAATTAACCCTTGTTTATGGCAGTTTTTTAGAATGGCAGCTGAGAACGTTAACAATGGAGTAAATAAGACCGTAGAGACACCTTTGATCACCACCCAAGAGAACGTGCAACAGGAAGGCAATATTCCTCCTATAAACAGCACTATGGAGCAAACGATGAATGATGGAATGTTTAGGAGCTTTTTGAAGTTCATGCAAAATCAGACGAGGGATACTCGTCTACAAAATACGAGTAGAAATGATAGCAACGCGCGGTTTGTCACAGCCAAGCAGTTTAAAGAGTTGGGACCACCAGAATTCTGGGAAAAGCCAGATCCGATTAAGGAAGAAACGTGGGTCAAGCAAATTACCAAGATATTCGATGTCTTGGGATGCACGGAAGAACAGAAGGTTCCATTCGCCACCTTTATATTTCGCGGTGAGGCAGATTACTGGTGGAAATCTGTGAAGCGTACCTAGCCTGCCGCACTCAATATGTCTTGAGAAACGTTTCAAAAACTGTTCAATGACAAGTACTTTCCTGAAAGTATTCGTCATATGAAGGAGGTAGAGTTTATTAGACTGGAACAAAATAACATAACGGTGTCCCAGTACGAGGCGAAGTTTGCAAAGTTATCCAGGTTTGCACCTCATTTGGTAGAGAATGAGGAACGAATGACACGGATGTTTTTGAGAGGTCAAAAACCTGAGATTCGGCAATATCTTATCTCTCATAAATTTTCTTTATATTCAGATGTTATCAACAGGGCTCAATTATTAGAGCGAGATAATGAGTATGTGCAACCAAGGGACCACAACCAGGGTCATACCGGTGACAGCAGTCATCGGAGCGATGATAACCAGTGCAGAGGAAAAAATACGGACAAAAGCGGTAACCACTCGGGTGGTCATCGTGGCCATGATAATAGGAGAGGTGAGTCAAGTGAAAATTTCAAGAAGAGAAGATTTAACGATGATAGGAAGACGTCGGCAGCAGCACCAGCACCAGCAACAAACTCTAGGGGAGGAGAACGACCGCCAGTTAGATGCTACAGATGCAGAGATGAGGGACATATAAGTCTAAACTGTTCACAACCTTCCAAGGTATGTTATAATTGTGGAAAGGAAGGTCATATAGCTCGATTTTGTCCTGTAGAGAAATCAAGTCCAGCTGGGACGGTGGCACCAAATGCGGATATAGACAAAATAAAGTCGGCGGTTTCTGGAAGAGCATTTGTTGTGATTGCCCAAAACGCGAGGAACCCGAACGAAGGTATCACGGGTTAGTTAATTATAAATTCTTGCGAAGTTTATACCTTACTAGATACCGGTTCTATCCATTCTTTTATCTCTCCTGCTTATGCTCAACGTTTAAACTTGACTCTGGAGAAATTGAAATTTGACTTATCTGTGGAAACTCCGTTAGGAGAAACTTTTATCACATCTACTATTTATAAATCTTGTTTGATCCAAGTGGGCACAATCACATTACCTGTTGATCTTATCTCTTTAAAGATACTTGAGTTTGATGTGATTTTAGGAATTGATTAGTTAACTACTCATCATGCCAAAATTGATTGTTTTCGTAAGGTTGTTAGTTTTCATATTCCTAACCAACCTGTTATGTGAATTCAAGCAACCAAATCATTGAAGTCAAACACTTTCATAACAAGCCATAAAGCCATTCGTTTATTGAAAAACGGATGTCAAGCTTTCTTAGCCATTTCATGGATTTAAACAAAAATACGTCAGATTTGAATGATATTTCTATTGTTAGTGAATTTCCTGACGTATTTCCTGAAGAATTTCCTGGCCTACACTCAGAGTGTGATATTAAATTTTGTATCGACTTTGAACCCGGTATAAGACCCCAACTTTTATAAATAAAGATGAATTTTCTATAAATATCATTTTTGAATATTATGGAGTTAATTTTATATAATGTTATAGTTGTGGGTAATATTTATAAATTTTGCAAAGTACGCAAGTTGTTATATAATATTCGATTGGTCGGGGAATATTCGTTTTAACAGAAAATATTCATACAACGGCACAATCATTGGTGGACCCCAAAACGAAATTATTGTCGGACTGAGAAAATGACAAAAATATTTTATTAAAAATAACGGTAGAAGTTTTACCATTGATACTGTTGAACTACTCGGTAGTAAAAGTACAGTAATACGTGTGGTTGCATAGTAGCACACGGTATTGATTATTAATGCTTATGTGAGAAGTCACTCAGTTTGGTTCAATTATTGGAAGTTAATAATATGAATTATTTAGCGATAATGAAGTTTTGTTTTATTCGTATTATTAACGTAATAAAACAGAAACATCTTTTTATGTAAAACAGAATACTTTATTAATGTTATTCTATAAATAGAATATATTATATTTTATTTAAAAGATTTTTCTTTAAATATGGACCGTCAGATTAAAGTAATCAATCTGGACCGTTCATGGATTAGTTACTATGCATTCCATTTTTCTATAAATAGCAGCTCATTCCTTCATTATTTTTTACGAATTCACTGAACTCTAGAGAGAGAAACTATAGAGAGAAACTATAGAGAGAGAAAAAAAGTATTCTGCTACTTAACTACTTCCTTATTTCAGTTCTTCTTTAAAAACGGTAAGGGGTGTTATTCTTTCTTATTCATGAAGAGAACTGTTGTTATTCTATTTCTTATTATTCTGTTGGAATAACCTGTATACGCGGTCTACCCTATACTTGGTGACATTCTTCTATTATTCTGTTAGAACATCCTGTCTGTGTGTTTTACGCCGGACCTGGTTCCGTCTTTATTATTATTCTGTTGAAACATCTTGTCCGTGCGTTTTACGCTGGACCTGGTTCCGTCTTTATTATTATTCTGTTAGAACATCCTGTCTGTGTGTTTACACCGGACCTGGTTCCGTCTTTATTATTATTCTGTTGGAATATCCTATCTGTGCGTTTTACGCCGGACCTGGTTCCATTATTTATTATTCTATTGGAATAACCTGTCTGTGCGATCTATCGCATGCATGGTGATTTCTTTTATTATTCCATTCTTTATTATACTCAGTTGGTTAAAGTTTTGACTTCTATACTCCATGAAATTAGTGGAATATCTGTGATATTTGCGCTTCATCTAGTATCTTTTCATGGAAATATTCTAGGAATTCTTGAATTTTACTCCACAAAGCAGTATCATATTGGCAATTTGGACGTTGTTAATTCTTGGATAAATTAATTCTTGAACTTGTTTTATTGAATTCTTATATCATTGTCATCATCCTCATGTTAATAAAATGTTGAAAGTTATCTGTGGCCTGTAGTGCATAGATGAACTTGGTATAATTATGACCAGGGATCATTCGGTATAATCATGACCGTAATATTACAAATGATGTGGTAAAATTTCTCATTGGCCGTAGTGCATTGATGGACAGTTATTGGCATGATCATGACCATTAATGAATATACAAATATTTTTGGCTCGTAGTGCATGGATAATTGTGGTCGTGATACTAAAGAATATCCTTGGCCGTAGTGCAGGGGTGATTCGATTATGTGGATTATTTTGTTAAGCTGAGTCTCAGCGATAACAGTGTTGAAAAACCTTTTAAATCATAGAAGATAGTAGATTTTATTCTCTACTTGACTCTTTTAATGGATTGCTTGTTCCGCTGCAGTTAAACTTGATGTTCGTTATATTTTATCAGTTTAACACTGTTGAAGGCTAATGATAATTTATTATGCATTATCTTAGTCATAATATTTCTTACTGGGCTAGTTGAGCTCACCCTTTCTTTCACTGTTCTCTTCAGGAAATGAGAATATAGCTGGGACGAGTCGGGGAATGGAGTGATGGACCAGATGATAGTATTAGTAGTCCTCACCATTCTGTTAAATAGTATGACAATAATTGTAATGAGGACTCCTTTTGAGTTTGTATGGTCTCTAGTAGACAATAATTTTATTCAAACTCACAGTTATGCTTTGTCGTATTGTACACGGCAGTTGTATTAGTAAGTTGTATTTATTTTCTGTACCATGTATCTGACGACCCAAGATGGATGATGTATACTTAATTTTACGGGCGTCACAGTTGGTATCAGAGCTTAGGGATATGATCCCTGGCTAAGATGTAAGAATAGAACTAGGAGGGAAGAGACGGGAAATTCCTTCGCTAGTATGACATATCTAAGTTTATTTGCATGGTATTTAATTGGTCGGTCAGAATATAAGGATAATATATGATATATCAATTAATTTTTATTTTGTGGTAGTATCTGAAAATGGCATCCGAGAATGTTGAGAATAGCAATGGAGCACATACGACTGTTGATTCACCACATATCAATAATCGGGATAATGTACATCAGGAAGGCGACAATCCTCATGCAGACAACAACACTGACCAAATGATTAATGATGGAATGTTCAGAAGCTTTATGCAGTTCATGCAACAGCAGGCGAGAGCGGCTCCTGTTCAAAATGTAGGTGGAAACACTAAAAACTCTCGGACGGTCACCGCTAAACAGTTCAAGGAGCTGGGACCACCGGAGTTTAAGGAAGAGCCAAAACCACTTATAGCGGAAACATGGATAAAGCAGATCACCAAGATATTTAATGTCTTGGGATGCTCCGAGGAGCAAAAAGTTCCCTTTGCCGCCTTTATGTTGCGAGGAGAGGCAGATTACTGGTGGGAATCGATTAAGCGTACTCAACCTGCCGCACTGAAGATGTCTTGGGAGAAGTTCCAAGAGCTGTTCAATGACAAATACTTTCTCGAAAGTGTTCGACACATGAAGGAGGTGGAGTTCATCAAATTGGAGCAGAATAATATGATCGTGTCGCAGTATGAGGCTAAATTTGCTGAGTTGTCCCGGTTTGCGTCTCACTTGGTGGATAATGAAGAGCGAATGACGCGAATGTTTTTGCGAGGTTTGAAACCTGAGATACGTCAACATCTTATTTCTCATAAACTGTGTTTGTATTCAGATGTTGTGAATAGGGCTCAGTTAGTGGAGCGCGATAACGAGTCAACGCAACCAAAAGAGAGTAGTCGGCAAAATAATAATACCAGTGAGAGCAGTCATCGAAGCGGTGACAACAAGCGTGGTGGGAATCAACATGCCAGAAATGGTAACCACTTCGGTGGTAATCAGGGCCAAAACAATAAGAATGGTCATTTCAAGAAGAGGAGATTCAACAATGATGGAAAGACGTCAGCACCAGCACCTGTTGTTAAGGAAGGAGAACGACCACCTATCATATGTTTCAAATGCGGAGGGGAGGGGCACATCAGTCCAAACTGCGTGATGCCGTCTAAAGCATGTTATAATTGTGGAAGAAAAGGTCATTTAGCTCGATTTTGTCGTTTACCAAAAATAAGTTCAGCTAGGATGGAGGCACCAAAGGTCGTCCCAGAAAAGTCAAAACCGGTAGTGCAAGGGAGAGCGTTTGTTGTGACCTCCCAGAAAGCAAGGAACCCGAATGAGGTCATCACGGGTAAGCTTATCATAAACTCTAACGAAGTCTATACTTTATTTGATACCGGTTTTACCCATTCTTTTATTTCTCCTACTTGCGCTCATCAATTAAATTTGACTCCAGAGAAATTAGACTTTGACTTATCTGTTGAAACTCCATTGGGAGAAACCTTCATTACATCCACGGTATATAAGTCTTGTTTGGTTCAAGTTGGTACCCACACATTACATGTCGATCTTATTTCATTAAAAATACTTGCAGTGATTCTAGGGATTGATTGGTTAACTACTCATCATGCAAAAATTGATTGTTTTCGTAAGGTTGTTAGCTTTCATATTCCTAATCGACCTATTATGCGAATTCAAGCAACCAAACCATTAAAATCAATCGCTGTCATCTCAAGCCATAAAGCTATTCGTTTATTGAAAAACGGATGTCAAGCTTTCTTAGCTCATGTCACGGATCTAAACAAAAATACGTCAGTTTTGAATGATATTTCTATTGTTAATAAATTCCCTGACGTATTCCCTGAAGAACTTCCTGGCCTACCCCCAGAGCGTGAAATTGAATTTTGTATCGACCTTGAACCCGGTACAAAATCCATTTCCAAAGCCCCATATCGAATGATTCCTATTGAACTTCAGGAGTTAAAGATCCAACTGCAGGAATTGTTAGACATTGACTTTATTCGTCCTAGTACTTCTCCTTGGGGTGCTCCTGTTCTATTCGTGAAGAAGAAAGATGGAAGTATGAGACTTTGTATTGATTATCGGGAGTTGAATCATGTCACCATCAAAAACAGGTACCCATTTCCACGTATTGATGACCTGTTTGACCAGTTGCAAGGAGCACAATTCTTTTCAAAGATCGATCTTCGTTCTGGATATCATCAGCTGAAGGTTAGAACTGAGGATATTCCAAAGACGACTTTAAGAACTCGGTACGGGCATTATGAATTCCTAGTCATGTCCTTTAGATTGACCAATGCTCCTGCTGCCTTCATGGATATGATGAACCGGGTATTCAAGGAATATTTGGATCACTTTGTGGTCGTCTTTATTGATGACATCCTTATTTATTCCAAAAGTCGAGAAGATTATGAGTAACACTTAAGGCTGGTACTCCAAAAGCTTCGTGAATACAAGCTTTATTCCAAGTTGAAGAAATACGAGTTCTGGCTGGAGGAGGTAGCATTCCTTGGGCACGTAGTATCAAGTCGTGGAATATCTGTTGACCCGACAAAGATTGAAGCTATTCAAAGCATCAGTAACCAAAGTACGTAGCTTTCTCGGTTTAGCTGGTTATTATCGGAGATTCGTGGAAGGATTTTCTCGAATCGATACTCCACTAACTCAGCTAACTCGGAAAGATACAAAGTTTGGTTGGAGCGAAGAATGTGAGAAGAGTTTTCAAGAACTCAATAGGAGACTCATTTCAGCACCTGTTCTAACAATACCATCTGGCTCGGAGGGATTTGTCATCTACAGTGATGCTTCGAGCAAAGGGTTGGGATGCGTTCTCATGCAACATGGAAAAGTCATAGCCTATGCATCAAGACAACTCAAGGAATATGAGAGGAATTATCCTACTCATGATCTAGAGTTGGCAGCTATTGTCTTTGCACTTAAAATTTGGAGGCATTACTTGTATGGGGAGAAGGTGGAGATCTTTACGGATCATAAAATCCTCAAATATTTCTTCACTCAAAAGGAACTCAACATGCGACAACGACGTTGGCTTGAACTGTTGAAAGATTATGATCATACCATTCAATACCATCCTGGAAAAGCAAACGTGGTAGCTGACGCATTGAGTAGAAGATCATATGCAAGTACGAGTGCGATATTGTCAACACAAAGGCCCATTTTGTGTGACTTGCAAAGGATGGAGATAGAGTTAAAGACTCCAGAGACCCATGTGATGATGGTGAATATACGAGTAGAACCGACTTTAATCGATAAAGTTAAAGCTGCTCAAGCTACAGACCTGGAGCTGATGCGTATGAGGAAGAAAGTGCAAGAAGGTGCTGTGCCGGAAGCAAGAATCGATGAAGAAGGAATACTTCGAGTCAACTCCAGACTTTGTGTTCCTAACGACCCTGATTTATAGTATGAAATCATGATGGAGGCGCACAACACACCATTTTCAATCCATCCTGGGAGTACCAAAATGTATCATGATCTTCGTCATACATTTTGGTAGAGCAATATGAAGCGAGAGATAGCGCTGTTTATCTCAAGGTGTCTAACTTGTCAACGAGTCAAGGCGGAGCATCAAGTACCAAAAGGTCCATTGCAACCACTTGAAATTCCAAAATAGAAGTGGGAGCACATTACCATGGGTTTCGTTACCGGTCTTCCTAGGGTTTCTCAAGGTATTGATGCGATTTGGGTCATTGTTGATAGATTGACCAAGTCTGCTCATTTTTTACCGATAAGAGAAACTTATACACTTGAACGTCTTGCTCGTATGTACATAAACGAGATTGTAAGACTGCATGGTATGCCAGTATCCATAGTTTTTGACCGAGACCCAAGATTCACTTCACGATTTTGGGTTGGTTTACAAAAAGCTATGGGCACAGATTTACGATTTAGTTCGGCATATCATCCTCAGACGGACGGACAATCAGAGAGGACTATTCAAACTCTAGAAGATTTATTAAGACTCTGTGTCCTTGACTTCAAGGGAAGTTGGGACAAGTTCTTATCATTGGTGGAGTTCTCCTACAACAACAGTTATCAAACAAGTATTGGCATGGCTCCATTCGAAGCGTTGTATGGAAGAAAGTGTCGTTCTCCAGTATGCTGGGATGAGGTGGGTGAATCAACGTTGTTGGGACCGGAGTTGGTACGTATGACTACAGAAAAGATTCAAACGATCCGACAACGTATAAAAACCTCACAAGATAGACAAAAGAGTTATGCTGATCTTAATCGAAAGGACGTGGAATTTGATATAGGAGATCATGTGTTCTTACGTGTTGCTCCATGGAAAGGAGTTACAAGATTTAGAAAGAGAGAAAAGCTCAATCCTCGATTCATCGGTCCATTTTTAATCCTCGATCGAGTAGGAATTGTGGCTTATAGACTCGCTTTACCACCAAGTATGTCTCGTGTTCATAACGTTTTTCACATATCCATGTTACGTAAATATGTGGAAGACCCGAACCACATTATTGAGTTAGAACCGGACGAAATAGCGGAGGATTTGACGTATGAAGAAGTTCTTGTTCAAATCTTGGATAAGAAGGAACATATTCTACGCTCCAAGGTTATACCTCAAGTCAAAGTTTTGTGGAGAAATCACGATGTTGAGGAAATGACTTGGGAGTTAGAATCTGAAATGAAGTCAAGGTATCCTTACCTCTTCGACATACCAGGTACATACCCTAATTTCGAGGGCGAAATTTCATAAGAATGGGAGGTTGTAAGACCCCAACTTTTATAAATAAAGATGAATTTTTTATAAATATCATTTTTGAATATTATGGAGTTAATTTGATATAATGTTATAGTTGTGGGTAATATTTATAAATTTTGCAAAGTACGCAAGTTGTTATATAATATTCGATTGGTCGGAAAATATTCGTTTTAACAGGAAATATTCGTACAACGGCACAATCATTGGTGGACCCCACAACAGAATTATTGTCGGATTGAGAAAATGATAAAAATATTTTATTAAAAATAACGGCGGAAGTTTTACCATTGATACTGTTGAACTACTCGGTAGTAAAAGTACAGTAATACGTGTGGTTGCATAGTAGCTCACGGTATTGATTATTAATACTTATGTGAGAAATCACTCAGTTTGATTCAATTATTGGCAGTTAATAATATGAATAATTTAGCGATAATGAAGTTTTGTTTTATTCGTATTATTAACGTAATAAAACAGAAACATCTTTTTATATAAAACAGAATATTTTATTAAAGTTATTCTATAAATAGAATATATTATATTTTATTTAAAAGATTTTTCTTTAAATATGGACCGTCAGATTAAAGTAATCAATCTGGATCGTTCATGGATTAGTTACTATGCATTCTATTTTTCTATAAATAGCAGCTCATTCCTTCATTATTTCTTACGAATTCACTGAACTCTAGAGAGAGAAACTATAGAGAGAAACTATAGAGAGAGAGAAGAAAAGTATTCTGCTACTTAACTACTTCCTTATTTCAATTCTTCTTTAAAATGGTAAGGGGTGTTATTCTTTCTTATTCATGAAGAGAACTGTTGTTATTCCATTTCTTATTATTCTGTTGGAATAACCTGTATACGCGGTCTACCCTATACTTGGTGATATTCTTCTATTATTCTGTTGGAACATCATGTCTGTGCGTTTTACGCCGGACCTGGTTCCGTCTTTATTATTATTCTGTTGGAACATCATGTCTGTGTGTTTTACGCTAGACCTGGTTCTGTCTTTATTATTATTCTGTTGGAACATCCTGTCTGTGTGTTTTACGCCGGACCTAGTTCCGTCTTTATTATTATTCTGTTGGAACATCCTGTCTGTGTGTTTTACACCGGACCTAGTTCCGTCTTTATTATTATTCTGTTGGAATATCCTGTCTGTGCGTTTTACGCCGGACCTGGTTCTATTATTTATTATTCTGTTGGAATAACCTGTCTGTGCGGTCTATCGCATGCATGGTGATTTATTTTGTTATTCCATTCTTTATTATACTCAGTTGGTTAAAGTTTTGACTTCTATACTCCATGAAATTAGTGGAATATCTTTGATATTTGCGCTTCATCTAGTATCTTTTCATGGAAATATTCTTCTAGGAATTCTTGAATTTTACTCCACAAATTGTCAATATGATACTGCTTTGTGGAGTAAATTTCAAGAATTCCTAGAAGAATATTTCCATGAAAAGATAGTAGATGAAGCGCAAATATCAAAAATATTTCACTGATTTCATGGAGTATAGAAGCCAAACCTTTAACCAACTGAGTATAATAAAGAATGGAATAACAAAAGAAATTACCATGCATGTGATAGACCGCACAGACAGGTTATTCCAACAGAATAATAAATAATGAAACCAGGTCCGGCGTAAAATGCACAGACAGGATATTCCAACAGAATAATAATAAAGACGGAACCAGGTCCGGTGTAAAACACACAGACAGGATGTTCCAACAGAATAATAATAAAGACGGAACTAGGTCTGGCGTAAAACGTACAGACATGATGTTCCAACAAAATAATAATAAAGACGGAACCAGGTCCAGCGTAAAACACACAGACAAGATGTTCCAACAGAATAATAATAAAGACGGAACCAGGTCCGGTGTAAAACACACAGACAGGATCGAATGGCTCTTATTGAACTTCAGGAGTTAAAAATCCAACTATAGAAGTTGGTACCCGAGCCTCTATCTGGTGACTTTCTTTATGGAATGCACCAAAGTCAGACTCTCCATAGGGGACTCTATATTTGTGTGGTGGTAAAACAATAGGTGCCATTGTGACGTGCTATCCAAGATTGGGATATGAATCACAATTGAGAGCAACCGAAGTCGGTGACCAAAGTACGTAGCTTTCTGGGCTTAGCTGGTTATTATTGGAGATTCATGGAAGGATTTTCTCGAATCGCTACTCCGTTAACTTAGCTGACTCAGAAAGATACAAAATTCGTATGGAGCGAGGAATGCGAGAAGATTTTACAAGAGCTCAAGAGGCGACTCATTTCGACATATGTTCTGACCATATCATCCTGGAAAAGCAAACGTTGTAGCTGACGCATTGAGTAGAAGATCGTATGCGGGTACGAGTGTGATGCTGTTAACATAAAGACCCATTTTGTACGACTTACAAAGGATGGAAATAGAGTTAAAGACTCCAAGTACCCACGTGATGATATCAAATATACGAGTAGAACCGACTTTAATCGATAAAGTTAAAGCTGCTCAAGCTACACAACGGAGCTGATGAATATAAAGAAGAATGTGCAAGAAGGCGTTATTCTAGAAGTACGAATCGATGAAGAGAAGAAAGCTCACACCTTCGATTTATTTGAAATCCTCGATCGAGTAGGAACTGTGGCCTATAAACTTGCCTTAACGCTAAGTATGTCACGTGTTCATAACATTTTTCACGTAGCGATGTTACGTAAATATGTGGACGACCTGAACCACATTATTGCATTAGAACCAGACGAGATAGCCGAGGATTTAATGTACGAGGAGGTACCTGTCAAGATCTTAGATAGGAAAGAGCATGTCCTACGCACAAAGGTTATACCATAAGTCAAGGTTTTGTGGAGGAACTATGCTATTGAGAAAATGACTTGGGAGTTGGAATCGAAAATGAAAGTGAGGTACCCTCAACTTTTCGAAACACCAGGTACGTACGTCAATTTCGAGAACGAAATTTCATAAGGAGGGGAGGTTGTAAGACCCCAACTTATTATAAATAAAATTAAATTTTCTCTATTCATTATCTTGAAATAATAAGGAGTTAATTTGATATAATGCTTTGGTTATGGGTGAAATGTGCAAATTTTGCAAAATAAGCAAGTGGTTATAAAATATTCATTGTTGTCGGAGAATATTCGTTTGGTCGTGAAATATTCTTTCTGTCGGGAAATATTTGTACGACGGCGCAGCCATTTATGGGCCCCATAACGAATAACTGTCAGATGAAGAAAATGACAAGTTGAGTTTTTATAAATAACAGCATAATTGTTACCGTTAACACTGTTAGAATACCTTGTGGTTAAAATACAGTAATACGCGTGGTTGCATAGTAGGATACGGTATTGCACATTATTGATGAATTATTGATCCTTACGTAAGAAGGCACTACTCAATAATTGTTACAGTAATTATTGTTCAATATTTTATTTTATTGATTCAATAATTGCTGCGTTAATATTTTATATTATTGTTGTTCCAATAATTATCATTGCACAGTATTTCCCATTATCAGATCAATAATTCATATTATTTGAATAATATTATTAGATTGCATTATTGGCAATGTCTAGAAAGTTCTGTCTAAGGAGATGTTTGGTCACCTAATTGCGCGTCAGTAAGGAGAAATCCTTATTGGAAAGCCCTTTCTTTCCTGTGAACGGCCTGATTGCCATAATTGTGATTCTGTAATATTATTTATGAATAATTAATTATTGATTTATATGATAAGGAAATATTTATTTGATGTGGATATAAATGATGGATTTATTTATGTGGTTATAAATGAAGGAATTAATATTGAGGTGTTTTATCAGTATTTTTGTCGGAATGAAGGTATTAAAAATCAAAACAGTGTTCTTAAAGCTCTATTGCGTGAGTTATAATTTTAATCCGACCGTTGGATCGTTGTGATTTTTGGATATGTTATACATATATAAGTTGAGTATATGTCCATAAATTTTGAACCGTTAAAAATTTACGCATGATTTGTTATGAATTTTAAGAGGTGACTGATTTAGAAATTGTTGAAGTTTCAAAATTTATCATTTTAGTGGAAAATTCTAGAATTGGTGGGCCTCACTTTTGGTTGGTGAGAAATGTGCTCAAATTAAATTTCAAATGTAGTGGGTGGCAATAGTAGCAGGTAAAGTTATCAGGTGGCAGGTCAAGTCTGCTTCGGCGTGCTAATATTTTTTTATAAATAGAGGGCTAAGTTAGAATTGAAAATTACACAAGAAACATAAGTTTTCTTTCTCTCTCTATATTATCGAGTGTATTTTGTGAGTATTTAAATACTTTGAGAGTTGCTATTCATTATAAGTTTCATTCAGCATCATATCCGACATTTCATTCCGAAGTACTGTTTCTATGAGGTAAGGGATGTTATTTTTTCGTAAATGATATTATTTCTTTCAACATCATTATGCCGAAATATTAGTCTGAACTTTTTATCAAATTTAGAATTTTTTGTGTCGGGGTTACTATTCACGTTTACGGCACTATTCACGAATATGGTACTATTCATAAGTATTGTTCACGAAGTATGATTTTTTTGTAGAATTTCTACCTTTTTATGTCGGGGTTACTATTCACGTATACGACACTATTCACGTATATGACACTATTCACCGAAAAATAAAATTTTTCGTTCTTATCCAAGATGTCTATTATGGTTACTATCTTTGATTGTATCCATGTTTTGATCTTTATTTTTGAATTCTGCTTCACAATTGGTTATTATGAAGTATTATTGATTTCGGATAAATTGTAACATGAATCCTTAATATTTGTCTTTTTGTCTCACTGGATTCGTTTTCTTTAAAATATTTTTCATCATCCTCAGTCCTTAATGGTGAAACTTGATGAATATCTTTGGCCTGTTGTGCAAAGATGAATGATTATCTGATGAATATCTTTGGCCAGTAGTGCAAAGATGAACAGGTGTTGAGATGAACATGACCAACTGGTGATACAAATGAATATCTTTAGCCTGTAGTGCAAAGATGAATATTTGATTCAAGATGTATATTGATTGATGTTATAGGGATAAAATATTGATGATGGACTCTTAAATTCATAGATGTTAGTAGATTTCATTCTCTACTTAACTCTTCTAATGAATTGTTATTTCCGCTGCAGTTGTTGATCTAAAACTTGTTGTCGATTATATTCTATCAGATCTTTTTGTTAGAGTTTATGCCCTAGAGGCCAATTATTTGATGTAATTGCTTAACATTTGATATTATTGTTGATTGAATAAATAAATGATTTTATTATGGTTTTAATTACTGCGTAATATAATTGTTAACATAATAAAATTCCTTAGAATAATGATACAAATTATATAGTTTCAAGTATGTGACTTGAACATGAGATTATATAATTATAATTAGTATCATTGTTCTTAAATGTCCCTAGTCGAGTATCATTGTTGATGGGACAACAATGATGCATTGAGACTAGTATGTGGATTGACTGATGACCAAATCTCATTGGTCATAAATATATGAGATATTAAGTCAATGCATAGGTACATGTTAGAGAACAATGTACTGGACAGACCCACCATGAGAATTCTATATGGAGCATTATGCGAAGTGTCATTAGTAATTCTCATAGTGACAATGATGTAATGGTCCTCCGACCTGAAACCGCTATATTACTACACGAGAATTTATGTACTTTGATATCATCAAATGTCACCTTTAATAGGGTGGACTATAAAGGTGATTATTGGGTTCATTATGAATCGTGTGAGTAATATGAGTGATCTAGATGGAATTTAACCATCCTATATTTTATAGGTGATATCCATGGGCCTCTTGATTGAGTAGGACTATGAAATGCATGGCCATGCTCAAATAGTGATTTGTTTCATATAGTCTACTCATTGATCAAGAAAACTCAGATTAAATTATGAAGAGTATGACACATTCCATGACTCGAGTTTAATCTAGGATATTAAGGTTAAAAGGATTAAATTACATTGAAACATTGGTCACGAAAAGGTTGCATCGAATCATCGATCTTATTATTACTTGGGTAGCAGTGATGCATTACTAGATGCCGCTCACTGTTTATAACTTTATAATATGATTTTAAGGTTATTGCCAACGTAATAATAACCTATAGGGTCACACACAAAGAACGTAATTAAAAGGAAATTAATTTAAATTGTAAAGATTTAAATATGTCAATATGATTGATATAATTTTAAATTACGAATTTAAATTAATAGGATAATTTATATATATGCATATTAATTAAGTAAGACTTAATTAAGATATATATAAATTCGGATTTTAATAATATTAGGTTTTGATTAATTCCTCCTGACTGCTATATATATGATGTATATCAGACTTTAGGTTTTTACGTCAAAACAAAACCCTAGCCGCTCTTAGAGAGAGACTAGAGAAAATAGTTCCGAAAATCCTCATCCTTGGTGGCTAGTACCGCGATTCCTTCTTCTGCAGATCGTAAGACGATTCGCGGAGCGTTCGTGTGGATACCGTAGAGACGCAGTCGGTTTGTATTGCGTTGGAGATTCGAGGCGCAGTCGATTTCAGACTCTCGTTTTCATAATCGGTATAATCTCTAAACCTCTTAATTAATTGATTTTTCGCATGGATCCTGTTTTAGGGTTTCGGAAATTGCTTTAAAATTTTAATTTCCGCTGTGCGTTTCTGTGCCGAAACCCTACAGTGGTATCAGAGCTACTTGCGAAACGATTAATTTAGATTACGTGTTTTACTTGTATTCGATATATATGATATATGATGATGCATGTTTACCGATATGAAATTGAATATATGATATTCCGTTGTATGTATATTCTGGTAATATATATGATGATAATGTTAATCGTATCTTTAATCGATGGAATAACAATATAACTGTTCTAATCGGATTAGAAACATGAAGAATCGTTTTAATATGATTAATCGAAACTGGAAATATATGATAAATTCTGGGTGTACTGTTATTCGTTTTAATATGATTAAATCGAAACTGGTATTATATGATTTGTTATTATGGGTGTTTTGGTGGATTAAAATGTATGATTCTGAAACTGTTTCAGAGATTTTATGGAAAAATTCTGCAATACAGATTGTAGTTCTAAAATTTTTTCCAGGGGCGCTGCCCCCGACCCCGCTCGCTGACCGGTCAGCGAGACCACCCGCCGGCTAATCGGTCAGCCGGACCACCGCCAGGGGGGGAGACCCCCCCTTGGACCCCCCCGTCGTAGCGCACGATGGTCGTGTCCCCTATATGTTATATATTGTTTTCTTTAATTATATATAAATTGTTATGTGCTTATTGTGATATGCATGGTGCACAGTTATGGCCTTTTGACCCATAGGTTAGTGGTTTTTGGTTTTGAAATACGGCTTGCATGTCGTGCCTTTCTATAAATTCTGATGTAATATTCTCTTCTCATCTAAATCCCCTCGAATGTAACTCGAGGTTTCTTTATGTCATGTAATAATCTGTAATTGATGAAGATGTCAAGATGGAGAGGAGGCACATGCTTGAGGAAGATCCAAGGAGGCTATTTATTTTAAGATCTTTTACCACCTTAGATTGACCTTCAATCTTTCATTAGCTTGAAAAGATTGACAGTGGATTGGGCCATAACTGTGACACATTTAATTTTGCACTTTATTTATGCTTGTATGCGATATGATATGATAAATAATGTGCATGCTTAATAAGATTAAAATTGGTGAGATCTAAATTAATCCCTCATTAAATTATTAAGTCTAAATCAGATGCCTTCCAATGAATAACACTCATCAAGACCTTGATCAATAGATGTAGGTTTGCCAAAGCAAAGTACCCTATTTATCTAGGTAAGATGCGATAGGATAATTGTGATATCCAAACTGTTAAAATCATTGGGGCCGACTTAACTAAGTTATCTCAATAGGATTGTGGACTTAGAGGCATAGAGTTTGGTAGGTACCATTAGATGGACTAAAACAATTGTTGTTTACCAAACTATCCAGGAGTTATATATGATATAATTGACAAAGGGTTGTCTACCTAAATAATTATGTTTTAAGAGATTAGCCAAAGCTAACTTAAGTCATAATGAAATATGGATCTTGGCTCACTAGAAAGATTTAATAGAAAATGCTTTCCGAATTAATGGTGAGGGCTATTAATTTGAATAAAATAGTGGGAGGTATATTTTGAATGTACTATTATCAATTACATAATATCAACTCTGCAATTTGACTTATTATTTTGGCACTTATAAATTGTAGATATCAATGGCAAACAACAACAACAACACAAGTAGTCTTTCACTACGATCAGTCCTTGAGAAGGACAAGCTGAGTGGGATTAATTTCCTTGACTGGCACAGGAACTTGAGGATTGTCCTTAAACAAGAGCGTAAGCTATATGTCCTTGATGGGCCCATTCCTGCAGCACCGGCTGTCACTGCACCACGTACGGAGCATAATGCTTACAAGAAGCATCAAGATGATGCTCTGGACGTGAGTTGTCTCATGCTAGCAACCATGAACGCTGAGCTTCAGAAGCAACATGAGTTAATGGATGCTTATGAGATGATCGAGCATCTCAAGAAATTGTTCGAAGGGCATGCTCGACAGGAGAGGTATGATACAAGCAAAGCGTTGTATCACTGCAAGATGGGTGAACGTGATCCAGTTGGTCCACATGTGCTGAAAATGATTGGGTATATTGAGTACCTGGATAGGTTGGGTTTTCCAATCACTCCGGAAGCCCAAACTGATCTTGTTTTACAATCTTTGAACAGCAGCTACTCTCAATTTGTTATGAACTATCTTATGAATGAAATTGAGAAACCCCTTACTGAGTTGTTGAGCATGTTAAGAACTGCCGAGAACAACATGAAAAAGGCAGGACCCGCTCCCATAATGATGGTGCAAAAGGGGAATGCTAAGGGAAATTGGAAAGGCAAAAAGAAGATAGGATCTAAGTCTGTTGCCAAACCCAATTCCAAAACCAAACAGGCTTTAAAACCTAAAGGTGGGGTGGCTAAAGAAGGTGAATGTCACTTCTGTGGAAAACCTGGACACTGGAAAAGGAACTGTCATGCTTATTTGGAAGAAGTGAAGAAAAGAAAAGGAAGTACGACTTCTGATTCAGGTATATATGTTATAGAAGTCAATTTGTCTACTTCTACATCATGGGTATTGGATACTGGATGTGGTTCTCACATTTGTGTTAATGTGCAGGGACTCCGAAGGAGTAGGACTTTGGCGAAAGGAGAGGTTGACCTACGAGTTGGAAATGGAGCAAAAGTTGCTGCACTGGCCGTAGGAACTTATCATTTATCTTTGCCCACTGGGCTAGTTTTAGAATTAGAAGATTGTTATTTTGTGCCTGCTATAAACAAAAATATTATTTCTGTTTCTTGTTTGGACAAGAAAGGGTTTTCATTTATAATTAAGAACAATGGTTGTTCGTTTTACTTAAATGATATTTGCTATGGTGTTGCACAATTATTTAACGGTCTTTATATTCTTGATTTAGAAATGCCTATCTATAACATAAACACAAAACGATTTAAATCAAATGATTCAAATCCGACATATCTCTGGCACTGTCGTTTGGGCCATATAAATGAGAAACGCATATCAAAACTCCATAAAGATGGATTTTTGGATTCATTTGATTTTGAATCATATGAAAAATGCGAATCTTGTTTATTAGGCAAGATGACTAAAGCCCCTTTCACTGGACACAGTGAACGGGCTAGCGATATATTGGGACTTATACATAGTGATGTATGTGGACCCATGAGTTCGTTAGCAAGAGGTAGGTTTTATTACTTCATTACATTTACTGACGACTTCAGTAGATATGGATATGTGTATCTAATGAGACACAAATCCGAATCCTTTGAAAAGTTTAAGGAATTCAAGAATGAAGTTCAAAACCAATTTGGCAAAAGCATAAAAGCCCTTCGATCCGATCGAGGAGGTGAATACTTAAGCCAAGACTTTGATGACCTTCTAAAGGAGTGTGGTATTATATCACAGCTCACTCCACCTGGAACACCACAATGGAATGGTGTGTCTGAGAGGAGGAATCGAACCTTGTTGGACATGGTACGATCAATGATGAGTCATGCAGATCTTCCAATAAGCTTCTGGGGTCATGCCCTAGAGACAGCTGCATTCACACTTAACCGTGTTCCTACAAAGACGGTTCAGAAGACACCATATGAGATGTGGACTGGGAAACGTCCTAGTATGTCGTTCATGAAGATTTGGGGATGCGAGGCGTTTGTAAAACGTCTAGATTCTGATAAGCTCGGACCCAAATCTGACAAATGTAATTTTGTGGGATACCCAAAAGAAACAAAAGGGTATTATTTCTACAAACCTTCTGAGAATAAAGTGTTTGTTGCTCGAACTGGTATTTTTCTAGAAAGAGAATTTGTCTCTAAAGGAAACAGTGGGAGGAAAGTAGAACTCGAAGAAATTCGAGAACCACAAAATATCATTGAACCTGAGTTGGAACGTGAGCAGGAACCACAAGAAATTGTGGAAAGTGAACCTGCTCAAATTACACAAGGAATTCGTAGATCTGGTAGGACACGCCAAGAGCCTGAGAGATATTATGGATATCTTGTGACTCAAAACGGTGATGTGATGCTCATAGATCAGGATGAGCCTACTTCCTACCAAGAAGCTATGAATGGACCAGATTCTGAGAGATGGCTTGAAGCCATGAGATCTGAAATGGATTCCATGTATACTAACCAAGTATGGACCTTGGTTGATCCACCCGAAGGGGTAAAACCAATCGGGTGCAAGTGGGTTTTCAAGAAGAAAACCGACATGGATGGTAATGTACAAACCTATAAAGGCCGACTGGTAGCAAAAGGTTTCAAACAAATTCAAGGTGTTGACTATGATGAAACATTTTCTCCAGTGGCAATGGTTAAATCCATCAGGATCTTACTTGCTATTGCAGCTTTTTATGATTACGAAATCTGGCAGATGGATGTCAAAACTGCTTTCCTTAACGGAAATCTACTTGAGGATGTGTATATGACACAACCTGAGGGTTTTGTCATTCCAAAGGATGCTGGAAAGGTATGTAAGCTGCAGCGATCCATTTATGGATTAAAGCAAGCCTCTCGGAGTTGGAATCTTCGATTTGATGAAGCAGTCAAAGAATTTGGCTTTATTAAAAATGAAGATGAACCTTGTGTATATAAGAAGGTTAGTGGGAGTCACATTGTATTCCTAGTATTATATGTTGATGACATATTAATTATTGGGAATGACATTCCTTCCTTACAGGCTGTAAAAACATGGTTAGGAAAATGTTTCTCCATGAAAGATTTGGGCGATGCTGCCTATATTTTAGGTATCAAAATCTATAGAGATAGATCGAGAAAAATGCTCGGCCTAAGTCAAAGTACATATATTGATAAAGTGTTGAAACGGTTCAACATGCAAGAGGCGAAAAGAGGAAATTTACCCGTGACTCATGGTATAAAGATCTCTAAGGCCCAATGTCCTAAATCACAAGATGATGAGGAGCGTATGAGAAAGATCCCTTATGCTTCGGCAATTGGATCTATCATGTATGCAATGATATGTACTCGTCCGGATGTCTCGTATGCTTTGAGCATGACGAGCAGATACCAGTCGAATCCAGGTGAAGGTCACTGGACAGCAGTCAAGAATATCCTCAAGTACCTGAAAAGGACTAAGGATTCATTCTTGGTATATGGATGTGAAGACGAACTGGCAGTAAAGGGTTACACAGATGCTAGTTTCCAAACTGACAATGATGACTATAAGTCTCAGTCAGGTTTTGTGTTTTGCCTTAATGGTGGTGCTGTTAGCTGGAAAAGTTCAAAGCAAGAGACAGTCGCTGATTCTACAACAGAGGCTGAGTATATTGCTGCTTCTAGTGCAGCCAAGGAGGCTGTATGGATTAAAAAGTTCATCACTGAACTTGGTGTTGTTCCAACCATTGTTGATCCGGTTGCTCTATACTGTGATAATAATGGAGCCATTGCACAGGCTAAGGAACCCAGATCTCACCAACGATCCAAGCATATACTTAGGCGGTACCATCTCATCCGTGAAATCATTGACAGAGGAGATGTACATATAGGAAGAGTGCCAACAGATGATAATGTTGCAGATCCACTGACCAAGGCTTTGTCGCAGCAGAAGCACGACGGTCACATTAGTTCCATGGGTATTAGATACATGAGTGATTGGCTCTAGTGCAAGTGGGAGACTGTTAGAGTTTATGCCCTAGAGGCCAATTATTTGATGTAATTGCTTAACATTTGATATTATTGTTGATTGAATAAATAAATGATTTTATTATGGTTTTAATTACTGCGTAATATAATTGTTAACATAATAAAATTCCTTAGAATAATGATACAAATTATATAGTTTCAAGTATGTGACTTGAACATGAGATTATATAATTATAATTAGTATCATTGTTCTTAAATGTCCCTAGTCGAGTATCATTGTTGATGGGACAACAATGATGCATTGAGACTAGTATGTGGATTGACTGATGACCAAATCTCATTGGTCATAAATATATGAGATATTAAGTCAATGCATAGGTACATGTTAGAGAACAATGTACTGGACAGACCCACCATGAGAATTCTATATGGAGCATTATGCGAAGTGTCATTAGTAATTCTCATAGTGACAATGATGTAATGGTCCTCCGACCTGAAACCGCTATATTACTACACGAGAATTTATGTACTTTGATATCATCAAATGTCACCTTTAATAGGGTGGACTATAAAGGTGATTATTGGGTTCATTATGAATCGTGTGAGTAATATGAGTGATCTAGATGGAATTTAACCATCCTATATTTTATAGGTGATATCCATGGGCCTCTTGATTGAGTAGGACTATGAAATGCATGGCCATGCTCAAATAGTGATTTGTTTCATATAGTCTACTCATTGATCAAGAAAACTCAGATTAAATTATGAAGAGTATGACACATTCCATGACTCGAGTTTAATCTAGGATATTAAGGTTAAAAGGATTAAATTACATTGAAACATTGGTCACGAAAAGGTTGCATCGAATCATCGATCTTATTATTACTTGGGTAGCAGTGATGCATTACTAGATGCCGCTCACTGTTTATAACTTTATAATATGATTTTAAGGTTATTGCCAACGTAATAATAACCTATAGGGTCACACACAAAGAACGTAATTAAAAGGAAATTAATTTAAATTGTAAAGATTTAAATATGTCAATATGATTGATATAATTTTAAATTACGAATTTAAATTAATAGGATAATTTATATATATGCATATTAATTAAGTAAGACTTAATTAAGATATATATAAATTCGGATTTTAATAATATTAGGTTTTGATTAATTCCTCCTGACTGCTATATATATGATGTATATCAGACTTTAGGTTTTTACGTCAAAACAAAACCCTAGCCGCTCTTAGAGAGAGACTAGAGAAAATAGTTCCGAAAATCCTCATCCTTGGTGGCTAGTACCGCGATTCCTTCTTCTGCAGATCGTAAGACGATTCGCGGAGCGTTCGTGTGGATACCGTAGAGACGCAGTCGGTTTGTATTGCGTTGGAGATTTGAGGCGCAGTCGATTTCAGACTCTCGTTTTCATAATCGGTATAATCTCTAAACCTCTTAATTAATTGATTTTTCGCATGGATCCTGTTTTAGGGTTTCGAAAATTGCTTTAAAATTTTAATTTCCGCTGTGCGTTTCTGTGCCGAAACCCTACACTTTTCCTGTTAAAGACTATTAATAATTTGTTGTATATTATCTTAGTCATAATATTCTTTACTGGACTAGTTGAGCTCACTCTTTTTCTTTTTGTTCCATTTTTCTTCTCAGGAGGTGAGAACATTGCAGGATCTAACCAGGGTATGGAGTGATGGTTCTATAAAGTTATTTTAGCAGTCCTCACTATTTTTGTAAAATAGTGTATCAATAATTATAATGAGGACTCCTTTGGGTTTGAATACTGTCTATTAGATAATATTTGTAGTTAAACTCACAGTATGTGTTGTCATATTTTACACCACAATTGTATTATTAAAGTTGTAGTTTGCTTTCTGTACCATGTATTTGGCGACTCAGAATGGATGATGTATACATATTTTGGGGGAGTCACAGTAGTGCATTGATGGGCAGTTATTGATATTATTATAACCAGGGATTATTCGATATAATCATGACCATTGATTATTACATGAATATCCTTGGCCGTAGTGTAGGGATGATTCGATGATGTGGATTATTTATTAAGCTGAGTCTCAGCGATAAAATATTGATTATACACTTTTAATTCGTAGAAGATAGTAGATATCATGTTCTACTTAACTCTTCTAAAATACAGTTGTATATCTTTTGCCATAGTGTAAAGATGAATTTATTAGTTTGATTATGAGCAGGAATTGTGATTTGGTATAACCATGATTTTTGATGTTTAAGGTGAAGATAGGTGATGAAATTTATCTTCGTCCTGGGTGCGAAGAGGAATTTAGAATCACAATTATGATTACGAGTTATTCATATAATTGTAGATAAGAATTGTTAATTGATGTTACAGGGATAAAATATTATTGGTGAACTTTTAACATGGAGAAGATAATAGACCTGATGGTCTATTTGACTCTTCTAATAGATTGCTCGTTCCGCTGCAACTATGGTTGAAAAGTTTTATCATCTACCATATGTTCTAAATCTCTGATTTATTACTGATGAAGGCTATTGATGATGTAAATTATCTTTAGTCATATTATTCTTTACTGGGCTAGTTGTGCTCACCCTTTTTGCTTCACAATTCCTTTCAGGTAATAAGAGTGTTGCCGGGTCGAGCGGGGATAATAGGGGAATAGAACGGTGGTCTATAGCTGTTGAGGTTCTCCCTAAATAGTATGGAAATAATTTTGTTGAGAACTTTAGATAAGTGTGTCGTATTGTATACGTCATTGAATATTTAATTTTGGTGAACCGAATAGGGTAAGGTAAACCCAACTTTGGAAGGGTGTTTTGCCGCTATCATACAAGATGTCTAATGACATACAACCTCGTGTTATCATAAGACAGGATTGTGCACATCCACTTACTGAGTATATCTACGAGCACTACCTATATGATCTTGGAGTTTATTTGAAATATAATTTCCACTTTGAGACAACAGAGATAATTATATGTCAAGAGAAGACTCACCATTGGAAAGAAGATAATAGTAATCTTCTTATTTTTCTTTGGGGACTTTTGGGTCAACCAAGGATAATTCTGTGGACATATGATATCTATCATAACCTAGACGCATGGCCTCCTATGTACGAAGGTTTCCTTGAGTATTTTCCAAAGATTTTAATTTCTAAAACAATTATTGACTGTACCTTTATGTAAGGTACCATTATAAGGTCTTGTGGTCAAGGCACCACGAGAGTTATATACATTTTTATTAAAACTCACAGCTTATCTGTTGTCGTACTCTGCACGACGGTTCAACAGTTGTACAAATGAAGTTTATATTTGATTTTTATAGTGCGATATCTGGCAACTCAGAATGGGTCGTGTGGACCTATTTTGGGGGTGTCACAGCTGCCATTCATTGCCACCAGCAAGGTGACCTGCGAAGCTTGTATGAAGGGAAAGCAGCACAGAGTACCTTTTCCCAAGAAAAGTACATGGAGGGCAACAGAAAGGTTGCAACCCATCCACTCAGACATCTGTGGTCCAGTCATACCAGCCTTAAACAACCAAAAGAGGTATCTCTTGACATTTATTGACGATTACACTCGCAAGACTTGGATTTATTTTTTACTAGAAAGTCTGAGACCTTTTATCAAATCAAGTTATTTAAAGCCTCGGTAGAAAAAGAATGTGGTTTGTCAATCAAATGTCTTAGAACGGACATGGAAGGCGAATAATTCAAAGTGTTCTGCAAAGAACAAGGTATCAAGAGACAACTTACTACGGCTTACACTCCGCGGCAAAACGGCGTAGCTGAGCGGAAAAATCGTACGATAATGAACTTGGTGATGGCCATCTTAGCTGACAAGAAGATCCCCAAAACCTTCTGGCCAGAGGCAGTCCAGTGGGTCAATCATGTTCTCAACCGATCACCTACACTAGCAGTAAAGGATAAAACTTCTGAAGAAGGTTGGAGTGGAATCAAACCTTTGGTGGAACACTTCAGAGTATTTGGATGTGTGGGGCACGTACACATACCCAATGCTAAGAGAATCAAGCTTGATGACAAGAGTGTCAGCTGTGTTCTTCTTGGAATGAATTTGGAGTCAAAGGGTTACAGGTTGTATGATCCCATAGCAAAGAAAATCATCTCTAGTCGAGATGTTATATTTGAAGAGCATCGCCAGTGGGACTGCGATGCAAGTTATGCAACTGAGTAAGATATGGAGCTTGAATGGGAAGACCTCAGTGTAGACCAACTAACAGCACCAACAGAAGATGAAGGTCTGTCAGATCCGGATGAAGCAGCCCAAGGAGATACCAGTACTACTGAAGAAACAATCCACAGAGACACCATTGATGCTGCTGCTGATCCTGTGCCAGCAGCAAGGGAGGGAAGAGTACGTAGAGCACCCACATGGGTAGCAGACTACACATCAGGGGAAGGCATATCAGATGAAGATGAGTCACATATACTCAATATGGCTCTCATCACCACCACAGACCCCACCAGTTTTGAGGAAGTCGTGAAGAGCCCCAAGTGGAGACAAGCAATGGACGAAGAAATAAGAGCCATAAAGAGAAATCATACTTGGCAGTTGGTACATCGACCCCATGGTGCCAAAACAATAGAGGTCAAATGGGTATTCAAAATAAAGTACAATGAGTAAGGTGAAGTCAATAATTACAAAGCCCGTCTTGTGGTGAAGGGGTATGCTCAACAATATGGGATCGATTAAACAAAGGTCTACGCACATATGGCAAGATTAGATACAATCAGGATGATTTTGGTTGTAGCAGCTCAAAGGGGTTGGACGGTTTATCAATTAGACGTGAAATCAGTCTTCCTCTATGGCGAGCTACAAGAGGAAGTCTTTGTGGAACAACCAAAGGGGTATGAGAACAAAGGTGAGGAGCAACTAATGGTTTATAAATTGCAGAAGGCTCTTTATGGTTTGAAATAGGCCCCTAGGGCTTGGTTCAGTCGAATCGAAGGATATTTCGTCAATGAAGGTTTTGAAAACAGCCCTAGTGAGCACACTCTTTTCATCAAAAAGGTGAAAGACAACATCCTCATCGTCAGTGTATCCGTTGATGATCTTCTATATACAAGCAACAATGAGAATATGCTACGAGAATTCAAGTGCTCCATGATGAAGGAATTCGACATGACTAACTTAGGGAGAATGCGGTTCTTCCTAGGCATCGAGGTATCTCAGCTGCCCTTAGGTATCTTCATATGTCAGCAGAAATATGCCTCAGAAGTACTCAAACGATTTGGAATGGAGGAACACAACCAAGTCAACAATCCCATTGTGCTAGGATAAAAGCTTACTCGAGATGAAGGTGGCGAAAGAGTGAATGACACGATGTTAAAGCAATTAGTGGGCAGCCTTATGTACCTCACAGCAACCTGTCCCGACCTCATGTATATTGTAAGTCTGATCAGTCGCTTCATGTCATGTCCCACTACCTTGCATTATGAAGCAGCAAAGAGAGCTATGAGGTACTTGAAGGGAACAACTGATTATGGGATATTCTACAAAAGAGGAGGATCGAACAAGCTGCTTGCATACACGGATAGTGATTATGCAGGTGATTCAGAAGACAATAATAGCACTTCAGGGTATGTTTTCACCATAGGAGATGGAGCTGTGGCATGGTCTTCAAAAAAAGCAGCCAATTATCACTTTGTTGACGACAGAAGCTAAGTTTGTAGTCGTAGTGGCCTGTGCGTGCCAAGCTTTATGGATGAGAAGAGTGTTGGAAGAGTTGGGATGACAACAATATGAGGGGATCATCTTGATGTGTGACAATACATCAACCATCAAATTGTCAATAAATCCAGTATTACATGGAAGATCAAAGCACATCAGAGTACGATTTCACTTCTTGAGGGACCTCACGAAAGAAGGAGCTATCGAAATGCAGTATATTGGAACTAGAGATCAAGTGGCTGTTCGTATGACCAAACCACTCAAATTGGAAGCCTTCCAACGTCACAGGGACAGTCTGAGAATGGTTGCAGGTTCACAATGTGAACATGCTGAAACAAATGGTCAAGTTTAAGGGAGGGATTAATGAGCTAAATGACGTTGACACGTGTTTGCAGCATTGACCGAGTATTAAGTATTTGTTATTAGCATTTCAGTAGTTGTTGTATTTCAATAGACCACTAAGCAAAATTTGTGCTTAAGTGGAGCTAGTCTTTTTTGGTTTGTTATTTTTGTAAGGCTATAAAGCCAAGAAACAACATTTAATAAATATAATTCACCCCCATTACTTCGTGTCTCCAAGAAAACCTATTAGTTTTGAATAAAAATCATTTAAATGATTTAATCGGTCAGATTTTTGGATTGAATGGCTAATATAATTTTTTTGGCTGAATAACTACTGAATAAAGTATTTTATATTTAATTTTTTTTACAATAGTAATTATTATATTAAGTAATAATAAATAAATTTATAATAATTTTAAATTTTTTCAGAGGGGTAAAATAATAAAAATTTGTTATTATGATGTTTTAGATATGTTAATTATCGAACAAATTTTTTTATTTAATATTCATAATTCTGCTATTTTATTATATTTTATCAAACATGCTGAACATTTATTGTGGGACAATAGACCCATGATGAATCAGAACTTCATGCCAATTAGAGGGTGGGTGGGGGTGGGGGTGGGGGTGGGGGTGGGGGTGGGGGTGGGGGCGGGGGAATGGGTGAATTGTAATATTTGTTTAGTTTGTTTAATTATTTTACTTTAAGTTGTTTGTTTTATTATTTGTTAATTAATTTAATTATTTTTTATATATATTAATTTATTTTATATTTTATCTAATTATTTGGTGTAGAATTGAGTATAATTTAATTAATTATTTAGCTCAACTTCTCTCTCCTTGTCAGTATATCATACATGTGAGACATAGATTTGCTATTAATATTTTAACAGAGTAAATAATTTTCCTAATTTTTTATAAAAAATTACAGATTAATGAGTTAATTTAAAAAATAAATCAATTCAATAGGAAAAAATATATTTTAATACTTACTATATACTCCCTCCGTCCCAAATTAACTGCCCAGTTTTGACTTTTTAAAGTCAAATTGACCATTTTTAAAACTAATATTTTTACTATTTTTGCTAAAATATAGGTGAAATGATTATAACCAAAAGAAAGTATATACAATTTATTACTAATCTCAATTTTTATAATTTTAGAAATATATTTATATATGCTTAATTATTAATTCTAAAAATAGTCAATTTGACTTAAAAAAATCAAAACTGAGCAATTAATTTGAGACGGAGGGAGTAATTTGTTATAAAGTTATCATTTCAAATTGACACCTCCAAAAAGTCATAGACAATTAATTCATGATTGATTGTTTTTTTTCTCCTTCATTGTTCCATTGGAGGGGACCTAGAATGTGTGAATCATTCAATGGCATTAAAAATGACAATCCAAAAAAAAAAACAACCCAATTTCGCAATTTTTATTTGACCTTCATTTAACACACTTTAGGATTAAAAAAAATTCTTTTACTTTTGTTAGAATCACTTAAATTAGATTTCTTTTTGGTAAAAAAAACATATATTAAAAATTTTAATAGAATAAATACATGAGTCATTCATGTTTCAATTAAAAAAACATTTTAATCCGTATTGTGAGTAGACATAATAAAATATTATGTAAATTAATATAAAAATATCCATAGCAAAAATGTAACATACTTTTGTTGTAATATAAATATTTTTATAAAATATTAGAGATTAGTTGTGTTATGTGATTTTGGACGGCTTAGATAATTTATTAAAATGAGCGAAAAATTTAAATTTAAATTTTGTTAGATAGATATAGATATCTAAAAGAAGAAACCAGATAACTATTTTAGAATATAAAACACAAGCAAATATTAAAATATATGATCCTTAGAAAATAGCATATTCTAAAAAACAACAAAACTAGGAATAATTTAATCAATTTAGGGAGAGGGGTCAGGGTAAACTGGCAAGGCTGTTTTTTTTTTGGCCAAATACTGGCAAGGCTTTTTGAGCCTGTGTTAGAAGGGGAAGAGGGGCTCCTTCACCATTTGAAATCATTCAGCACTGCACAAAGAAAAATTTGGAGAGAGAAAATGGAGGGTGAAGAAGGGAGGAGTAAGAGCGGCTATAAAATGAATGAACCGCCAACAGACCGACCGGTCCGGGTGTATGCAGACGGTATATACGACCTCTTCCATTTCGGTCATGCCCGTTCCCTTGAACAAGCTAAGAAATCGTAATTTTCCTTCTTTTTTCAAACACACAGGAACACACCCTTTACTTATATTTGTACCATTTGAATTGGGGCATTTCCCAAATTTATATTTATGAATGTTTTCATTTCACTATCCATTAGGTGTGAAGTTTCTTCTTTTTGGGTGATTTCTTGTTTTTAATTGTTTATATGCTAAAAACATGTTTTGGGTTTATAAGGACTTGTATTTAGATGTTAATTCTTTTTGCTACTTTATTGGTTTCCTGGTATAGATTGTATACATATGTAAAAAGTTTTATTTTTCTCCGTTTATATTGTAACTGATTTAGGTTTGGCCATAGTTAAATGAATTGGTTTCAGCTGTAGTGCAGGTTATAACAGGATTTATTTTGCATCAGAATTCAAGGATTTTACCTATATTAACTTAGCTGGGCATGATAGCTTTCTCTTTCACTATTTGAGTTAAATACTACTAGTGGAGAACCAGAAATTTTGTTTTCATATGTATTATTGTGGAAGTTTGTGTTGGAAATATTTATTAAAATTTGATAACCGAAAACATTTTATAGTTTAATAAGATTGGGTAGTTTCTACCTTTAAGTTTGTTCTGTAATTCAATTTGCACTTCTGTAGTATTAATTAATGATTTATTTAGTTATGTTGGTGGTCATACTTTGTTGAATGTTTACATTTATATTCTACCAGTAAGTATATGCATTTCTCAACACCATAATTTTATCAATGTGTGAAATATAGGTTTCCAAATACTTATCTACTTGTTGGATGCTGCAACGATGAGGTTACCCACAAATTCAAGGGCAAAACTGTCATGAATGACAAGGAGCGCTATGAATCTCTTCGCCACTGCAAGTAAGTTTTATTTTTAATGCCTAATTTTGTGATTAGTGTTTTAAAGGATGCCCATAATATCCGGCTATCTTTTCGAGGTATAGACAATCCTGCTATTATTATGTTATGCTTTTAAGGATATTGCTGTTATTGAAACTTTTTTTGGTATTGAAGTCGATAAAAAATCTTTGCGAGTAAAGGGGGACAAATAATAAGTCCCGACATCATTTTGAGAATTTATTGAAGATTTTTTATTTTGTACAATGTTACTTCTATTATAGTGGCTTTAAAGGAATGTAAGTTAGACTGATATTTGTATTGACTCATGTTTTTTCCTTCCAAAAAGGTCATTGAGTCGTGTATTACTTGTTGATCTAAATTTTAAGTTTCAGTTACTGTTTAAAAGTTTGGTAAGCTAATTTTTTTTCCCGATTCAATTGTATTAAGATTTTAGATTTTCTTTGTACTCCCTATAATTCAGGTGGGTAGATGAAGTTATTCCTGACGCACCATGGGTGGTTACACTAGAGTTCATTGACAAACATCAGATTGATTACGTGGCACACGACTCTCTTCCGTAAGGTTAACCAGCCCAAGACTACTTTTGGATTGTAACTCCTCCTCCCCTCCCCCTCCACTTCCCCCTCCCCCTCCTCCTCCCACTCTTTGTGAAAGGAAAAGGTCTGGTGGTAGAATGTGAAGTCCAAAAAAGCTTGATGTTAGTAGCTAGATTGATCAATTTCCCTGTTTTTCTAGTACTGTAGTAAGTACACTTCTTATTTGGTTCTCTTACATAAGATGAATAATGAATCAAAAGAGTTCAATACAGTGAAAGGTAGGCTTCCTTGAAAGGTTAACCCTGTGGGTGAATCAGGGGATGAGGTTAGGAAAATAAATTGAGTTATTTGGTAGAACTGACAATTACATTAGAAACTTGAAGTATTTTGATGATTACCTGTGAACATTTTGGCCTATTTGAAGAACAATAGAGGATACAGTTTTAATAGTTATTAAAATGAAGCTTCTGCTATGCTTGTATGGTAAAAGGTTTGGCCAACTTTCTTTGACTTACAATTTGGACCTTCTTTTAGCGGATTTGATATTTCAAGTGATAATTGATTGTATTATGTGGGTAAATGTTGTTGGTGCCACCCATGTTAATTCTGAGGAATAATGGAGGCTAGTCAATAGGCAATTGCCAATTGGAGGATGCAATGATACTGATATTTAATGGCAAAAAAGGCAGAAAAGACTCTTCGAGTTAAATAATTAATTACAGGGCAGGCCATAGTAACCCACAGTTGTGCCAATGCCGCCTAGGGAAAGCTTGATTGAAATATAAGGGTATCTATATAAGGCTAGAGACAATGACGACTCTGGGTACATCTATCCCCTGTTTGAAAGAATTTTTTTGGCAAGTATTTGAAATAATTCTCTACTGCAAAAAAGGAAAAAAAAAGTAATTTAGAATATGGTTTTTGTTTCAACGGCGATGCATGTTCTCTTTGGTAATTAAAGTTATTGTTTAATCGCTCCTTCCCATTCAAAAGCTTTAAGACTTGTTAGTGATTATTAGAATTCTACTTTGCTACCTTCCTTGATGACTGGTTACTCATACTTTTTGCATTTGGAGGTATTGATCTGATTAAGTTTGGTTTCTTTACTGGTTTAATATCCAAATATTCAAAATTCTGATAGGCAAATGTTTTGTGGAACATAGATATCTTTAGGTGCATGGAACAGAAGGGGAACACTCACAGCATGCCTAATGTTTTATTTATATGATAAGGGTAGGTTTGTAGGGAATATCAGATGGAAGTAACTTATTAACCCCATTTGGAACTCTACTCGATTGGAATAAAATATATGCATTTTTTGCCATTTCAAATATAGAATTCAGGGAAAATCTAAAAGTTATTCAATCGCTTTGGATCATCCCACATTTAAAGTTTGCCAGACTAACAGGAATTATATAATGTTTTGGTTAATTTAAACTCCTTGTGCATGACCTCATGAGCCTTGAGACCTCTTTTCTGTTTATTTTGGATTAGTTATTGAGTGGCCAAGAATATGGACTTCAATTTGTTTTCTTTGGGTTTTATTGCTGGCAGTTTTGTTTTTTTTTTTGGGGGGGGGTGTGCGCACAGTGGGTGGGGGGTAGTATTGAAGCTTTGTTCAGGCATTTTGGCTTGGGTTCCTTTGCAACATAATCGGGTATGAACTTTTTCTTTTCTTTCTCACCAGAGCTTTGTTTTCTTGACTTAGTTGTGTTTCCATGATCCTAATTGTAATATGCGTCAATGACTTGGGCCCTGTTTCCATTTTGTGCGAGGCCTAACCTTTTGAAATATGAGCATTTTGGTTTCGTTTTGATCATGCATATAGCATAGGCTGAGGCTCTTGTCAATTAGTTAGTTGTATGTTCGGCTTCATTCTTCAGTTTAGAGATGCGTTTTTATCACTTGTGTACTTTTGTGAGATCGGAACTGATTTACGTGTTAGTATCCAAATATACAATATGTAGTAAAGTTCTCTGGTACCTACCTAATCCACATGGTTCCGTAAATTGCCAGGGTATTGTATTTTCATCAACTTTAAACTCCGGGATACACATCAGAAGAATTTATAATTTTCCTAGAATCTGTCATTGAGTGGTAAAGGCTTGAATTCTTGAACCTTTCAATAAAAAGTTTTAGTGGTCGAAATATGGACCAACTTGCTATACCTCTTGAGTCTTGACTATTTAACTACGTGTATGGAATAAGGTATGCATTTGTTTACTAAGTGTACTCGTTACTTTGCATCTATTGTATACTGATTAACCTTTGGTTTGAATGGGGGAAGTGGATCTAATTGCTTTTATTTGGACCTCTTGGAGTCTTGGATAGTTAAATCTTCTATTAAAAGTGTCATTATGGATTGTGATTCATGTACACACGAGATATACAAATGGCAACATAGGTATAACTGAAACATTTATACAACTCAATGCATCCCACTCATCTCCGAGACAAAGTAATTCTCTCTATATAGCACAACAAGGAGCAGCAAAAGGTAGTAGATACACACTACAAACTACAAAGGCAAACTCACAGAGTAGCAATCCATAAATCATCTTTTCTATGATTCATCGGAGCAACGGGCCCAGCTTGGTTTCAATAAGGGTAAAACATTTGAGTATGAAATACTGAACCTTTGATGGTTTGGAGATTGAATAATTTTTCCCTACGTTGTATCCAGACAGCTAAATGTGTATTTTGGACAATAACAATTAATATTTTCAACGCAGTTTTTAGTTGATTATGTCTCTGCTTGTGCTAATTGTTTCTTATTTTGACTTAATTTCCAGTTATGCTGATGCAAGTGGGGCTGGCAATGATGTGTATGAATTTGTAAGTTAAAGTTATATCATATGTGATATTGTGATTGTGTGCATTCTTTAACATCTGATGTCTTCTATCTATTTACTTTCCTCTTCTTCTGCCAGTAAATTTGTGTTTCTTCTTGTTTGATCTGGGACTTTGGTTGTTTAATGATACACTTGCCTGCTAGTTGGAATTCTGTCCCAACTTTTAGTTCACTTGCTTTTGGCCTTGAAATTTTCACTTTTTTGGTTTGCCTCCTTATCTTTGATAGATGACTGGAATTATTTGAATATAGACATTTTACATAAATTTCTCAATGTAGGTCAAGTCCATTGGAAAATTTAAGGAGACTAAACGGACTGAAGGGATCTCTACATCAGATATAATAATGAGAATTGTCAAAGATTACAACGAGTATGTGATGCGTAACTTAGATCGGGGATACTCAAGAAAGGACCTAGGTGTTAGCTATGTGAAGGCATGTCCTCTTCTTTGAGTGACCATCAAATTTATTTTTTTTGGCATATATTTTCCTTCAGGTAATTTCTTATAATCTTCTTCAGAAAGAAAAATCATTTAATCTTTATTACTTTCTATCAGGAAAAGAGGTTGAGAGTGAACATGGGGTTAAAAAAGCTGCGTGAAGAAGTGAAGAAACAACAAGAGAAAGTGGAAGAGAAGGTACTGATGTTACATATTTAAAAAAGGGGAAAAAGTAGAAGTTGGTAACTCTACCTAACCTACACGAGGCATTTCTGAATCCACCTAACAGCAGACTTAAATCGTGGAACTTTACATTGAATGTTTCCATATTATCCTTTCTTTACAAAGCTATAGACCTACATATAACATTCAGATTGCGAGGGCATTGATGAAAAGAAAATTTAAAAATTTATCCCTTGTAATTGAAGATGTGCAATAGTTAGATGAATAGCTGATCGATAAGCAATAATTCAATTGGTATGCCTCTGGACTTTGATGTTGCAGATGCAAACGGTCGCAAAAAATCGTAATATGTGGGTGGAGAATGCTGATCGTATGGTTGCGGGTTTTCTTGAAATGTTTGAAGAAGGCTGCCATAAAATGGTGATCTCTCTCTCACACACAGACACAAGCAAACAAAGCACTCACACAAATGGATCACATAATGCATAAAGCATAAGCATAATTAATAAGGTGATTCCATTTATAGTTCTGATAATAATTGGCTCTTTCTCAGGGAACTGCTATCAGAGACCGAATTCAAGAACAACTGATGGCAAAAGAAAATGACAACGAAGACTACGATGATGACGATGGTGAGGATTATTATGATGCAAGCACTGATGACGAATACACCGATGAAGAATACGACGATGTCAACGACGATGTTAAGAAATAAGCTGTGCCCATGATATTCTAGCAATTCCTGCTCTTAATTTCACCTATGTATGTGCATGAGTGGGTCATTTCGCTTGAACTTTTGAGTTTTTGCCGAATTAACTTGTTCTGCAAATAACAAAGCCTGTGCTCTGAGTTGGTACTTGTGTTTAGAATAAAAATGTATATAATGCCTCTGTGTTTGTTGCGTCTTTAACATAAGTTTTAGTAGTGGATTGTACGGAATTGTGTGTGAAACTATGCAGAAGATTTAGATTGAAATGTAAGGTAGATATTTATGAGTTATGCGCATCTGTTCTCACTTTGTTGCTTCTACTTTTTTATTCGTGTGATATGTTGCATATATATATATATATATATATATATATATATATATATATATAGGGGTTTCATTTACAACAATCGGTTGCTACGGAGCAATTCCTTTTTAGGTCTGTTGATTTTTTATTTTGCTCCAGCCGAAATTTTAGCATGCCAAAAAGGGATTGTTTCACAGCAATCGATTGTTGTGGATGGAACCCCATATATATATATATATATGGGAAAATGGTGCTACACAATTGTGCAAGTTAGAAATGTACACAGTCGTGGCAACACAAATCTTTTTTTTTTTCCTCATCTCATTTCAGTCCCAAATGGCAAAGGAAGTCCCAAATTTCGAATTGAACCATCGATTCCTTTCTTATTTTGGATCTTCTCTCTCTTGTCCTTCAATTGCCACAAGTTGTTCTTCTCCGATTGCAACCTAGATCGATTTCGTGAAAAAAATGTCTTTCCAGCAACCATCTCCTATTGCTTCTCTTCAAGTGGATAATGCTATGTCACGACAATCTGAGAAGACCAAGTGTTGAACCTTTTGACAGTAAACATCTTGCTATTCTCTCGTCTTAATTTATAAGTTACTTAAAAGCTGCAATTATAACACTACAATTTTGGTCTCCATTTTTGTTTTTAAGTTACATATATTATTAATAGTCAGATGATTATATATATATATATATATATATATATATATATATATATATATATACACACACACACACGACGGTTCGGTCATTCAGCCGTCGTCTATACTTTTAGCGACACTATATGTTGTCCGTCGCTAAAAGTATAGACGACGGTTGTATAACCGTCGCCGGGTCCGTTGCTAAAGGAGGGTGAGCTCGGGTGAGTTGAATAAGGGGTGAGCTTAAGATCCGAACCGTGTATATATATATATATATATATATATATATATATATATATATATATGTTAGAATTAGAGAAATCAAGTTGATTGCATTTTATTTAGATGGTCGTTTATCAAGCTTGCTTGCTAGTTTTCATACCGGATTACATACAAAAGTTTGGCATACTGTTTAACATATATACTAGGTCTTTTAATTTTTTTTGTGCTATTCGGTTGCCCTTATCAATATTTGATATTTTATTGATTGAAATGAAACCAACATTCTTAATAGACTGAAATAGGAGCATCAATTTTTCATGTTATACCATGGCAAAATAATCTTAGTATGCTTTATTTTATTTTATAATTTTTTCTGTGTGAATATATATATACATATATAGTCCGCTTTTAGTGCGGGTGGTCCGCATGCGGACCACCTATAGCGACGAACTGGGCGACAATTCGGTCCGTCGCTATAGAAAAGAAAATCGTCGTCATAAATATGGCGACGGATCGAACCGTCGCCATAGCACATAAATAACTATGGTGACAATTTTATGTTCATGCGGACCACTCGCACCTGAAAGGCTATGCGTGTGTGTGTGTGTGTGCATATATATATATATATATATATGTGTGTGTGTGTGTACTCTTTTTTGTTTCAGTGTTAAGTTAGAGGATGAAAATATATCAACTTCGGTAGAAGTTTTATATGTTGGATTATCGTTTGCAATGTGTTATTTCCCAAAGGCACTTGTAGATCTAGAAGGAGAGTTGAATAGATCTTCAATTATTTTTTTTTATCAAATGATTAATAAACTTATTGAAATAAGCACAGCGGAATATGTTCTTTTGAAAACCCCCCTTTAAAATCTAAGGTAAATATTGATTTCAGATTTAAGCAGTAAAGAATAATAATCAAGCAATTTAAATGATAAGAGCAGTAAGTAAAAGACAAACAATTTTTAAGTGATTCAGAGACTGAATAGCTCATACTCCACTCTTCTACTTCTTAAGTAGGAAACAACTAGAATTTAGTTTCACAGACAATGACATTTTGGCCTCTTCAAGCCCAACAGAATTGGATATTTAGATTGTGTTTGATAAACCTGAGAATTAAGATCTGAATGATTATGATGTCTTAATAAATTAGATTATCTGAATGGTTATGAGGACTGAATCTAAAAAAATGTTTGATAACTAAAAAGTAAGTTGTCTCTTAATGATACTATTTTACCATTTTAAAGGGTAAAATTTTACTTAATAATTTTAAATATTCAATTTAATAAAAATGAGTGCATAATATTGTTGAATATATTTATATAAAAAAAATTATTAAAAAAATTTCATAAAGAGGTACCTCTTAATTATTAAGATTTTATTTTCTGTTTTACCAATTAAGAGGCATTCAGAGGTGACAAAAAAAGAAAAAAACAGTATCATGCCTCTTAGCGAATAAGAGACAGTCCATTAAGAGACAATCAGATGTAAACAAATAACACCTTAGTCATAACAAGGGCATTTTTGCCCTCTTAAAGTCCCGCAGACTTGGATATTTAGTCCCAATGACAAGGACACTCTTGCCCTCTTCAAGCTCCACGGACTTGGATATTTAGTCACAAAGACTAGGACACTTTGCCCTCAGATGCTCAGATGATTGATGTTTGTTGAGAGGTGCTGCTAAGTTGGCGTTAAACTTTTCTTCTCAGGTACTTAGCAGCTCGAACTTTGAATATTGGATCGTTGAGTTCGTTCTTTTTCTTTAGGCATAGTTTTTGGCTTTTTGATCAAGACGTTCAACACTTTTAAAGTTGGATCCTTGTAGCCTTTTATACTCTGCTGAATAATCTTTCCGTTGTAATATGTCTGTTGCTGCATTTAATGCTCTGATGTACTAGGATGCTTGTTGTTGACATTCTGAACCTTGGAGATAGTTCATTTTCTGTGTTTGTCACATCAGTTATGCTTTTTCACCTAACACCCTTGACATGTCACTGTCCAACAAGTAGCTGATAGACACATGCTCTGATCTTCGATTTTTGCCAATGATATTTTGAGATTCCATTGGGACCTCCAACTTGCAATGCCTCGAAGTTAGTTTGTCAGACCTGACTATTTTACAATCGAGTATGTTTCAATGATCGTTTAGATGGCTGGAAGAATTACTTGTTCACTCAATGATCTGAAGTGACTTTATGAAGCATAGAGTTTTAGTTACTCCAAGTAATTCAGCGATCCTTTTGATGTATTCGTGATCTTATACTTCTTCCGCGATCTTGTTCTTCAAGTAACAAGATACTTTTACGATCCTATCAACTATACATCAACTCAGCTTCTATTAAGATCAATCTAACATTATTTGATCTTTCCATTCTAAGTCATTGTACAATTGATCAATTCTTTATAAGGACTGTACAAATCATATTGGTACAAATATACATTAAGCTCATTCATCATCAAATTAAAATATGCAAACTCTAACACAATGTATTAAGGATTTGGACTCCGTTTGTCGAATCCTGACATATCTTAAACTTCGAGGGATACAATAGGTCAATTAATTATTTGTAGTAAGAGTGGAAGTGCAAAAGATAAAGATAAAACATTTGATGAGAAACCAAAGAAACGGTGAAGACAAGTAAAATCTGACTGTCGTGTAAGGATGTGGACCCATTTGAACCAAAAAACGAAGACATGATGTGTTACTAGTTTTTGTGATGAACATAATCATGAGTTAACAAGCCATTCATCAGCAGGAAAACATCGCTCCCATAAGGCATTTCATCGTAGTCAAACTGTAAAAATTTTGATGGAAAAATGTATGAAATTGGATTACGCCATCAACAATTGCAAAGGTGGTTAATGCTTATGGGAATGGTGAGGATGAGATGATAACAACACAATAATGTGTAGATCATTTGTGTGTACAGAGAAAGAATATGTTTGGTCGTGAATGCATTTCAATAGTTCATCATTTTCTAGCTAAAAAAAGTTAGTGAACATCCATTTTTCTTTGCCATAGTCTTAAGAGTCTTTTTTAGGTCGATGCGATGTCAATATCATCATATCTACAATTTAGTGATGCATTTTCTTTTGATATTACATATCGAACCAATAAATTTTTATTACCATTTGCCCCATTCGTGGGGGTTAATCACCATAAACAATCTATTTTGTTTGATTGTGCTTTACTTGCGAATGAGAAATAGAAATCTTTTACATGGTTGTTTCAACAGTGAAAGAAATGCATGTGCGAAAAAGATCTTGGAGTAATTATAACAGATCAAGGTCATGTTCTTTGCAATGCCATAAAGAATGTTTTCCCTAATACTCGACACCGATTCTGTTCATGGCACATTGAGAAGCATATCACAGAGAGACTTCATCTCTTCCGTTTTAGCAATGAAGAATTTTGTGATGAGTATAAAGTATGATTTCATAGTGAAACCATATTAGAATCAGAGAGTCGATGAGAACTTTTAAAGTAGAAGTATTATTTGAGTGAGAATACTTGGATGATGAACTTGTATAAAGTGCAACATCAATGGGTTCATGCATACTTCAGAGACATCTTTACAGCTGGAATGACATCTACCCAGCGTAGTTGTAAGACCCCGAATTTTATGAAATAAAAGTATTCAATTTTTCTTATAATTACTATTCAGTAAATGGTTAAATTGATAAAAGTTTAAAGTTATGAGTGAAATATGATTTTTTTTCAAAATAAGCAAGTGGTTATAAAATAATCATTGTTGTCGGGGAATATTCGTTTGGTCGTGGAATATTCTTTCTGTCGGGGAATATTCGTACGACGGCGCAGCCATTTGTGGGCCCCATAACAGAATAACTGTCGGGTGAAGAAAACGATAAATTTGAGTTTTTACAAATAACGGCGTAGTTGTTACCGTTAACATTGTTGGAATACCCGGTGGTTAAAATACAGTAATACGCGTTATTGCATAATAGCACACGGTATTGCATAGTATTTTTGAAATTATTGATTCTTACGTAAGAAGGCGCTACTCAATAATTGTTACAGTAATTACTGTTCAATATTTTATTTTATTGATTCAATAATTGCTACGTTGAAATTTTGTATTATTGTTGTTCAATAATTGTTGCTGCACAGTATTTTCTATTATCAGATCAATAATTCATATTATTTGAATAATATTATTAGATAACATTATTGGCAATGTCTAGAAAGTTCTGTCTATGGAGAGGTTTGGTCATCTAATTGCGCGCCAGTAAGGAGAAATCCTTATTGGAAAGCCCCCTCTTTCCTGGGAACGGCCTGATTGTCATAAATGTGATTCTGTAATATTATTTGTGAATAATTAATTATTGATTCATATGATAAGAAAATATTTATTTTATGTGGATATAAATGAGGGATATATTTTTGTGGTTAAAAAATGAAGGAGTTAATGTTGGGATTTTTATCCGTATTTTTGTCGGAATGGAGGTATTAAAAATCAGGATTTTTGAGATATTTTGCGAGGGTTATAATTTTTAATCCGACCGTTGGATCGTGGTAATTTTTGGATATGTTATACATATATAAGTTGAGTATATGCCCACAAATTTTGAACCATTAAAAATGAACGTATGATTTATTATGAATTTTACGAGATGACTGGTTCAGAAATTGTTGAATTTTCGGATTTTATCATTTTGATGGAAAATTCTAGAATTGGTGGGCCCCACTTGTGGTTGGTGAAAAAATATGCTGAATTATATTTCAAATGTGGTGGGTGGGAATAGTAGCAGGTAAAGCCATCAGGTTGCAGGTCAAACCTACCAAATTTTTCCTATAAATAGAGGGCTAAGTTAGAATTGAAAATCACACCAAAAACATAAGCTTTCTCTCTTTCTCTCTCTATATTATGAAGTATATTTTGTGAGTTTTTAGATACTTGGTGAGTTTCTATTCATCAGTGCAAGTTTTCTTCAGCATCATATCCGATATCCAGTCAGAAGTACTGCTCTTTTGAGGTAAGGGATAGTAAGGGATTTTAAGGGTTGTTATGATTTTTAATTTCGTAATTTTTCTGACCTTCAAAAATTCTGGAAAAATTTGAAACGATATTTTGATGAGTTTTCTTGATTGTGTCCAAAAATGGTAATTTTTGGATGTATAGATTGAGAGTTATGAATTTTATGAGAAAAGACTATTTTAAAAGTAACCGCTTATAATTCCTTGTAGTTAACTCCAAAATTGATGAAATTTTTATTGGGAGTACATGTATATGATAGGAGTGTACTCTGTGAATTTCGGAATTTTTGGACAAAAGTACAATTTTTGATAAATGTCTAAATATTCGGCTGTTTTGGCCATATGAAAAATAGTAAATAACTTTTAAAAATTCTGAGAAAAATATATGTTCACTATGGGACTATATTATACTAAATCCCAGAAAAGAAATATTTTTGGAACTGATTTGGTATTTTTCATGAAAATGGTCTAGTTATGAGTAAATGAATTAAATATGTTTTGTGAAGGAAGAAAATTGGAAAATAGGATTTTATGGCTTGAGAATCCTATATGAGGTATATGCAGATTTTTGATGAGGGTTTTGGTTATTGATGATGAAATTGTAAGAGTTGGCATTTTATGATGATTAAATGCATTAATTAGTAAAGTGTAAACAATTAAAATAAATTGTTTATAAATTTAAGTAATGTTATTCTTTCAATATCATTATACCGAAATATTGGTATGAATTTTATTGTAGAATTTCTATCTTTTGTGTCGGGGTTACTATTCATGAGTTACGAATATTACTCTTGAGATTAAAACTATATGTTGATCATATTTTTATCATCATATATAACATTTTTATAACCCTGATGTTAAAATTCTCTTTCACTGGAGTGTAAAGATGGGTAGATTATTGGAATGATCATGACTAGGGTTCTCTTTGGCCTGTAGTGCAAAGTTGAATTGTGACTGGTATGATCATGACCATTGAATTTATAATTGAATATCTTAAGCTTAAGTGCAAAGGTGAATTGATCAACATGGTTATAATTATTGTTTATATAAATTCCAAAATGATTATAATTCTTTGAGATATTAATATATTTGGCATGTAGTGCAAATATGAACTGTTGATGAATATATTTGGCCTGTAGTGCAAATATGAACTGTTGATGAATATCTTTGGCCTGTAATGCAAAGATGATATGTTGTTGAATATCTTTGGCCTGTAGTGCAAAGATGAATTGTAGATGAATATCTTTGGCCTGTAGTGCAAAGATGACATGTTGTTGAATATCTATGGCCAGTAGTGCAAAGATGAACAGGTGTTGAGATGAATATGACCAACTGGTACAAATAAATATCTTTAGCCCGTAGTACAAAGATGAAATTATTAGTATGATTATGAACAAGAATTGTGATTTGGTATAACCATGATTTTTGATGTTTCAGGTAAAGACAAGTGATGAAAATTATCTTTGTCCTGGATGAGAAGAGGAATTTAGAATCATAATTATGATTATGAGTTAATTATATGATTGTGGACCAGAACTGTTGATTGATGTTACAGGGATAAAACATTGTTGGTGGATTTTTAACATGGAGAAGATAATAGACTTTATAGTCTATTTGACTCTTCTAATGGATTGCATGTTCCGCTGCAACTATGGTTGAAATTTTTTATCATCTACCATATGTTCTAAATCTCTGATTTATTATTGATGAAGACTATTGATAATTTATTTATCTTTAGTCATGATATTCTTTACTGGGCTAGTTGTGCTCACCCTTCTATTTTACAATTCCTTTCAGGTAATAAGAGTGTAGCTGGGTCGAGCGGGGGTAACAATGGAATAGAACGGTGGTCATCATTTAGTAGTTATATTTGGTGAAGAAAATAGGGTGAGGCGAACCCAACGTTGGAAGGGTGTTTTGTTACTATCATACAAGATGTCTAATGACATACAACCTCGTGTCATCATAAGACAGGGTTGTGCTCATCCACTTGCTGAGTATATCTATGGGCACTACCTATATAATCTTGGTGTTTGTTTGAAGTATAATTCTCGATTAAAGACAGTGGAGATAATGATAAGTCAAGAGAAGACTCACCATTGGGAAGAATATGATAGTAATCTTCTCATTTTTCTTTGGGGTCTATTGGGTCAACCAAGGATAATTCTGTGGCCATATAATATCTATCATAACCTAGATGCGTGGCCTCCCATGTACGAAGGTTTCCTTGAGCACTTCCCAAATATTCTAATTTCTAAAACAGTTTTTGACTATACCTTTATGTAAGGTGTTATTGTGAGGTGATGTCCACGGTTGGAACATGAGTCACATTTGGTATATATTTGTATCCAAACTCACAGCATATGTGTTGTCGTATTTTGCATGACATTTGTATTATTGAAGTTGTAGTTGTTTTCTGTACCATGTATTTGGCGACTCAGAATAGGTTGGATGGAATGAACCTATTTTGGGGTTGTCACAGGTGGTATCAGAGTTTAGGGATATGATCTCTGGCGGAGATCGGGGAATATAACTAGGAGGGGAGAGATGAGTAAATCCTTCGCTAGTGTGTCCTACCTAAGCTTATTTGTTGGTCAGTCATAATTTCGGGATATTATGTGATATGTTAATTTGTTAAATTAACCCTTGTTTTGAAGCTGTATTCTAGAATGATATTTGAAATACAGGAGATGAGCAATGGAGAAATTATGATGACAGGGAAGATGAAATTTGAAATGAAAGCAAGATATTCTCAACTCTTCGAAATACCAGGTACGTAAATTTCGGGGACGAAATTTCATAAGGAGGGGAGATTGTAAGACCCCGAATTTTATGAAATAAAATATTCAATTTTTCTTATAATTACTATTCAGTAAATGGTTAAATTGATAAAAGTTTAAAGTTATGAGTGAAATATGATTTTTTTTCAAAATAAGCAAGTGGTTATAAAATAATCATTGTTGTCGGGGAATATTCGTTTGGTCGTGGAATATTCTTTTTGTCGGGGAATATTCGTTTGGTCGTGGAATATTCTTTCTGTCGGGGAATATTCGTACGACGGCGCAGCCATTTGTGGGCCCCATAACAGAATAACTGTCGGGTGAAGAAAACGACAAATTTGAGTTTTTACAAATAACGGCGTAGTTGTTACCGTTAACACTGTTGGAATACCCGGTGGTTAAAATACAGTAATATGCGTTATTGCATAATAGCACACGGTATTGCATAGTATTTTTGAAATTATTGATTCTTACGTAAGAAGGCACTACTCAATAATTGTTACAGTAATTACTGTTCAATATTTTATTTTATTGATTCAATAATTGCTACGTTGAAATTTTGTATTATTGTTGTTCAATAATTGTTGCTGCACAGTATTTTCTATTATCAGATCAATAATTCATATTATTTGAATAATATTATTAGATAACATTATTGGCAATGTCTAGAAAGTTCTGTCTAAGGAGAGGTTTGGTCATCTAATTGCGCGCCAGTAAGGAGAAATCCTTATTGGAAAGCCCCCTCTTTCCTGGGAACGGCCTGGTTGTCATAAATGTGATTCTGTAATATTATTTGTGAATAATTAATTATTGATTCATATGATAAGAAAATATTTATTTTATGTGGATATAAATGAGGGATATATTTTTGTGGTTAAAAAATGAAGGAGTTAATGTTGGGATTTTTATCCGTATTTTTGTCGGAATGGAGGTATTAAAAATCAGATTTTTGAGATATTTTGCGGGGGTTATAATTTTTAATCCGACCGTTGGATCGTGGTAATTTTTGGATATGTTATACATATATAAGTTGAGTATATGCCCACAAATTTTGAACCATTAAAAATAAACGTATGATTTATTATGAATTTTACGAGATGACTGGTTCAGAAATTGTTGAATTTTCGGAGTTTATCATTTTGATGGAAAATTCTAGAATTGGTGGGTCCCACTTGTGGTTGGTGAAAAAATGTGCTGAATTATATTTCAAATGTGGTGGGTGGGAATAGTAGCAGGTAAAGCCGTCAGGTTGCAGGTCAAACCTACCAAATTTCTCCTATAAATAGAGGGCTAAGTTAGAATTGAAAATCACACCAAAAACATAAGCTTTCTCTCTTTCTCTCTCTATATTATGAAGCATATTTTGTGAGTTTTTAGATACTTGGTGAATTGCTATTCATCAGTGCAAGTTTTCTTCAGCATCATATCCGATATCCAGTCAGAAGTACTGCTCTTTTGAGGTAAGGGATAGTAAGGGATTTTAAGGGTTGTTATGATTTTTAGTTTCGTAATTTTTCTGACCTTCAAAAATTCTGGAAAAATTTGAAATGATATTTTGATGAGTTTTCTTGATTGTGTCCAAAAATGGTGATTTTTGGATGTATAGATTGAGAGTTATGAATTTTATGAGAAAAGACTATTTTAAAAGTAACCGCTTATAATTCCTTGTAGTTAACTCCAAAATTGATAAAATTTTTATTGGGAGTACATGTATATGATAGGAGTGTACTCTGTGAATTTCGGAATTTTTGGACAAAAGTACAATTTTTGATAAATGTCTAAATATTCGGCTGTTTTGGCCATATGAAAAATAGTAAATGACTTTTAAAAATTCTGAAAAAATATATGTTCACTATGGGACTATATTATGCTAAATCCCAGAAAAGAAATATTTTTGGAACTGATTTGATATTTTTCATGAAAATGGTCTAGTTATGAGTAAATGAATTAAATATGTTTTGTGAAGAAAGAAAATTGGAAAATAGGATTTTATGGCTTGAGAATCCTATATGAGGTATATGCAGATTTTTTATGAGGGTTTTGGTTATTGATGATGAAATTGTAAGAGTTGGCATTTTATGATGATTAAATGCATTAATTAGTAAAGTGTAAACAATTAAAATAAATTGTTTATAAATTTAAGTAATGTTATTCTTTCAATATCATTATACCGAAATATTGGTATGAATTTTATTGTAGAATTTCTATCTTTTGTGTCGGGGTTACTATTCATGAGTTACGAATATTACTCTTGAGATTAAAACTATATGTTGATCATATTTTTATCATCATATATAACATTTTTATAACCCTGATGTTAAAATTCTCTTTCACTGGAGTGTAAAGATGGGTAGATTATTGGAATGATCATGACTAGGGTTCTCTTTGGCCTGTAGTGCAAAGTTGAATTGTGACTGGTATGATCATGACCATTGAATTTATAATTGAATATCTTAAGCTTAAGTGCAAAGGTGAATTGATCAACATGGTTATAATTATTGTTTATATAAATTCTAAAATGATTATAATTCTTTGAGATATTAATATATTTGGCATGTAGTGCAAATATGAACTGTTGATGAATATATTTGGCCTGTAGTGCAAATATGAACTGTTGATGAATATCTTTGGCCTGTAGTGCAAAGATGAATTGTAGATGAATATCTTTGGCCTGTAGTGCAAAGATGACATGTTGTTGAATATCTATGGCCAGTAGTGCAAAGATGAACAGGTGTTGAGATGAATATGACCAACTGGTACAAATAAATATCTTTAGCCCGTAGTACAAAGATGAAATTATTAGTATGATTATGAACAAGAATTGTGATTTGGTATAACCATGATTTTTGATGTTTCAGGTAAAGACAAGTGATGAAAATTATCTTTGTCCTGGATGAGAAGAGGAATTTAGAATCATAATTATGATTATGAGTTATTTATATGATTGTGGACCAGAACTGTTGATTGATGTTACAGGGATAAAACATTGTTGGTGTATTTTTAACATGGAGAAGATAATAGACTTTATAGTCTATTTGACTCTTCTAATAGATTGCATGTTCCGCTGCAACTATGGTTGAAATTTTTTATCATCTACCATATGTTCTAAATCTCTGATTTATTATTGATGAAGACTATTGATAATTTATTTATCTTTAGTCATGATATTCTTTACTGGGCTAGTTGTGCTCACCCTTCTATTTTACAATTCCTTTCAGGTAATAAGAGTGTAGCTGGGTCGAGCGGGGGTAACAATGGAATAGAACGGTGGTCATCATTTAGTAGTTATATTTGGTGAAGAAAATAGGGTGAGGCGAACCCAACGTTGGAAGGGTGTTTTGTTACTATCATACAAGATGTCTAATGACATACAACCTCGTGTCATCATAAGACAGGGTTGTGCTCATCCACTTGCTGAGTATATCTATGGGCACTACCTATATAATCTTGGTGTTTGTTTGAAGTATAATTCTCGATTAAAGACAGTGGAGATAATGATAAGTCAAGAGAAGACTCACCATTGGGAAGAATATGATAGTAATCTTCTCATTTTTCTTTGGGGTCTATTGGGTCAACCAAGGATAATTCTGTGGCCATATAATATCTATCATAACCTAGATGCGTGGCCTCCCATGTACGAAGGTTTCCTTGAGCACTTCCCAAATATTCTAATTTCTAAAACAGTTTTTGACTATACCTTTATGTAAGGTGTTATTGTGAGGTGATGTCCACGGTTGGAACATGAGTCACATTTGGTATATATTTGTATCCAAACTCACAGCATATGTGTTGTCGTATTTTGCACGACATTTGTATTATTGAAGTTGTAGTTGTTTTCTGTACCATGTATTTGGCGACTCAGAATAGGTTGGATGGAATGAACCTATTTTGGGGTTGTCACAGTAGTCAGAGTATTAATTCATTTTTTGATGGATTTGTTCATATGTTGACTCCATTAAATGAGTTTGTGATACAATATGAAAATGCTCTTTTATCTCGTCGATAAGCAGAGAAGGAAGAAGATTTTAAGACAAAAAATTCTCAGCCGAGATATGAGACTGAGTTGGAGATTGAGAAACAGGCTGGATAATGCTACAAAATGTTTGACATATTTCACACTGAATTCAAGGCTAGTTATTTCTATTGGAAGGAGAAGGTGAGGAAGGATGGGGACATAATTGAATACAAAATTAGAAAAAGACGAGTCCTAAAGCTAATTGGAGAACTATTTTGTATAATGGTGGACAGATTCTTAATTGTTCTTGTGCAAAATTTGAGATGGAAGGAATGATATGCAAACAAGCATATCATTTGTGTTTTGAGATTCAAAAAAATTGTTTTCATTCTGGAAAGATATATCTTGAAAAGATGGATTGGGGATGCTAATTATCGGCCTTATATTGTTGGGTGTTCATCAAGCGAGGTTGATGCAACTCCTATGATGGTGTTTTCTCTCGCATCAAAAATGTCCAAAATGTTACAAGATGCTACTTCATCATTGACAATTTTTAATGAAGTTGATAATTTGTTGGATGACATGATAGAAAGGACGAAGGAGAAAAAATCATAAGACGTGATTAGTCAAATGGATTCAACTCAAACATCTAGTCCAGTTGTATCCTTGGTTGACAATCCAAAAATATCAGTGCGTGATCCAGTGGACCATTGAGTAATAAAGGTAGACCGAGGGGAGTTTTGAGATTTCAATCGGGTAGAGAGATAGCTCAAGAAGTAAAGGGTTAACAAACCCGTTATTGGAGAGAGTGTGGAGAAACTGGCCATTATAGGATTACTTGTCCAAAACTAGGTACAAACAAATATCAATTTGTTATTTTTTTTTATTATTATAAATATTTAATTTTTTATTATTGTTTATGAATAACAAATCAACATAACAAGGGCGACAGATAATGTAAAAATGAATAAAGGAAAAGACAAGGCCAACAAAAGTACTTTCTTGTTATTCTTTTTTTTCTTCTTTCTTATTAAGTGTTCCCCCCCCCCCTAATTATTGTGCTAACATTTTGATGGATCAGACATGACAAGCTCAACAAAATGGAGTTAATTTGCATTATGACCATGTTGGTTTTGGTCTCTTCATTATCTGCTGACTGCAGTGATCAATAAGATATTTGTATTCAATGGAAACTGCATAAAAGTACATGTGGTTGCACATTGTGTTGTAGGCAAGGTCATTCACATTACTCTTATGGCAGGCCATGTCTTGCAGCAACCCAACCATTCACATTGTTATTAGTTAGGAATACAAAAGATTGTCATCATGCATCTAATGAATTTTGTGTTTGCTTCTTTTTTGTTTTTTTGGAACTGTCCCAACAAGGACTATAAGAAACTTTATTAATTCTCAGATCAAATAGAACCAAATAAGCAACATGACTAGCATCACCTAAACAAATCGAAGGAAAGAACTTCCTGGCCTAAGTGCCAATGCAGCTAGTTCATGAGCTACTTTATTACAGAGTCTAGGAATATGACTGGAACATTTTAGATGTATCGGCAGCTCCAACACTTTGCTTAGAAACAACACTCAAGCAAATCATTTTCCGGAATAATTTTAGATATATAGATCAACCTCATCTAGTATTTCACCAATGCTTTTGCACAAATTACAGGATAAGAACAAGTTCACCAAAGATGCATGGAAAAATATATATGAAATAAAAACATGAAAAAATAGTTAATAAAAATCATGACACATTGTAATTAATTCAAAAAAAATAGTTAATAATTCTTCTATTATTACAACAGAAATTTTAGAATTAATCAAAAAATTAATATATAAATCCTTATCAATACTTTACACTGAAAATTCCTCAAATTGAAGCAACATGAATATCAATAACCCTAAATCCAAACCAAAACTCTAATTAAAATAAGCCCATAATATTTTCAATTATTAGCCAAGTGAGATAATTAGGCGAGAAGAGAACGACAGAGGTGGTTTGCATTTCAACGAAGAAGAACAATTTAGTTGCTGCGAATCGATCTAGGTTGCAATCGAAAAAATAAACCGTGGCAACTGAAGGAGAAAAGAAAGAACATTCGAAACAGGGAGTGAATCGGTGGTTCAATTCAAAATTTGGGTGGGACTGGAATGTTGCCACGGGAGGGAGAGAAGAATAAGTTTTAGGGTTATTGGATCGATTTGAGACAGAAGATAATAAACTGTTGCGTTATTTTTTAATATACATACACAGGTTCAAAATGCTATCGTTTTGAGCCGTGTTTTTTTTTTTTTATTAAAAAATGTCCCAACTATATACATTTTCAACCTACAGGGTTGTGCAATTCCATTTTTTTCATATATCTATCTAATAAAATATAAATAATTTTAAATTTTTTACTCATTTAATAAATCATCTGGCACTGAGACACAACTAATATATATATATAACAAAAGTTTGATTGTAGTTCTCACAATCAACCGATTGTGATAACTATCGAAAATGACGTAATTTTGATTAATAAAATCATAAAATAACGGCAATGCTATTAATAAATTTTGCAAATGACAAATAGGGTGTTACTCCCTCCGTTCATAAACGATTATCGTTTTAAAAGAAAAAATTTATTCTAAAAAGTTTGTCGTTTACAACTTTCAAGGAGAATAAATTATTTACTTTCCTATATTACCCCTACCTTCTCTCATTGTCCCAAGAAATTTTCTCTCTTGTATTAATAGTTTTCAACTTCCCATAAAGGGGTAGTGATGGAATTTTAAACAAATTTTACTTGATAAATGATACTCCCTCCATCCCAAAATAATTGACGTTATAGGGAATTCAAAATTTCTCAATATATTTGACGTTCTAGGAAGCATTAATTACAATTTTTCCTCTATTGCCCTCAACTATATGGAGTATTTCATTTATCTAGACAACTATATGGAGTACATTTTTTCTTAATTAATGCAAGGGTAATTATGGTAATACATATCAATCTTAATGACAAAATTGGAGTAATAAATGACTTCCTTAATAAGTATGAGAACTTTTAAAACGTCAATTATTTAAAAATAAAAAAAATATTTTCTTAATCCATATGCCAAAACTTTAAACGACACTCTCGTCCACACAATAGTTTGCACCTTCTTTTTTTGCACATGTCCAAAATATCCGTATATCAAAATTAGAAAGTTCAAAAAAGAACAAAGCATGCACAAACCTCAAAATTTCTGTCCCTTCCTTTAGAGATCTTCTTGATTCTTGTTTATTTATTTATTTGTTTATGCGTTTTCAATTTTTTTAGTGCTTCAATAACTCTACCTATTACTCCTCCGTTCCTTAATATATGTCATTTTAGAAAAATATTTTTGTTTCCAAATATAAATCGTTTGAAAATTTTAAGTAAGCATTAATTGTTTAGTTTCCAATATTACCCAAAGTAATAAATATAACTTTGGTTTTTCACTATTTTTATAACACTCTTTTTTTTCAATACAGAGACAATATAGACAATTGATAGTATATTTAATGTTTTATAATTATTTTTTTAATACTTGTGTATAACTCTAAAACGACCTATATTAAGGAACGGAAAGAGTATTATACTACTATCATTATTAGTCTTTGAATGGACTTTTCTGTAAATTCGACCGACAACCTCGAAAACAAAAGTGAAACACCAGGTTAAAAAACATTTTTAAAAGAATCATCCATTTCCTCTGTTATACTACACATATCCTCATATTTTTCCCCTAAATACTTCATCCCTTTCAAGATAAAAGTTTTGATCAATTTTTTTTGCACATACTATTAAGAAAGAGGGTCAAATGATAAAATTGTCTATATTTAAATTATCATTTAATTACAATAGTTTTCTACACATTACTAGTGATACTCCATAAATATACATAGAGAATAAAAATATGATATTTAATACTAAGGGTATTATAATCAAATTATTGTAAAAAATATATTATTTAAAGTAAACAGACATTTAACTTAAACTACCTAAAATAGTAATAAAAAACTTTTATCCGAAGACGGGGAGAGTATTACTTTTAGCGACGCTTTCATCAACAAAATTTGCCTTTTACTTGAAATATTCATTCTTTAAGATTAAGAATGAACAAAAATTCTTTATAATTCATATGAAAAAATTTCTCTCCCCAACCATATTATGCTGATCAACAACAACAGAAACCACACCATTAACCGCCCTTTCGCTCTCCACAACCACAACATTATTGGAAACATTTGTCAATACATGTCTAAAAAAGTCCCCAGCAATCCCCTGCACATAAAATGAGTACTGAACATGGTTTATCTGATTCGGAAACACCAGAACCGACGAAAAATCAGCCACCCATCGCGTCCCATTTCCAGGCACCGCCAACTTCCCCACCGTCGATTTCAACCTCATCCCATCTACATTGTTATGATCAATCACCACCTGATCAGTACTAGTAAATCTCCCATCCAAACTTATAGTAGGCACCCATTTTTTGGCATCCCCTGAAAACATATTATTAACAATGGTTAACCCTGATATTCGACCATTGATCGATTTAAGCACAATATTTCCTCCTCCAAGAAAAAACCCATTAGTAACGTGAACTTGGGAAGGGTCTTCAATGATTATAGAGTTGTAATCTAGGTAGCAATTGTCTATTCTAGTTTGTCCTGCTTTGACCAAAATTCCAATGCCACCAAAATATGTAGCCTTATTGTAACAATGTACCCCTGTGATCATATTAGCCTGACCCCTTAAAGTAATTCCGGTAGCTGCCGAGAAAATTGCAATATCGGTCACAGCATTATCATTGCTAGCAAGATCAATAGCAGTGCCCGAAAAATCTTTTTCTCCTCTGTCACCACCAACTGTTGGATGTTCTCCAAGGAAGCATGTTGATATGAAAGTTTCATGGCCTTTTTGGATTAGAATTCCTTCTGTTGTGAAGTGGAGGAAGAAGCAATCGAGTATGCGAATTCGAGCTGAATCGAGGACGAATAGTCCTCCTCCTCGATAACTGGAATCGAAGAGGATATCCCTGAAGAGGATATCCTCGTAGTAGATTCCATTGCTTTGGTCTTTTTCGTCCAAGAATTTGTCTTCTGGAGTGTAGTTTTTGTCAGGTTTTTGAGAAGTTGGTGACCATAATTCGACTAGATGTCTGTCGCCTGGAAATGTATCCGATGCTCGGAAAGTTCCTCCTTGGATCTAATATCCCAACTGACATTGGTTAGTTTGAATTCCAATAAGATAATTCATGGACTAATATCAAAAGTTGTAAAATTGCTTATTAAGAAAAAGACAGTCAACAAGTTACATAAGACTCTCATTTCTGGATGAACATAGGTTGTATTACAAGCAATATACTACAGATCTGTGCTTCAGGGACGAAGCTATTCTAAGACTGGAGGGGGCCATTACCCTCCAAGGTTTGAAAATTTTGTAAGGCCCACTTGTTCATTTATCAAGTTGTCCATGAAGTGAACTAATTTTATTATTAAATTCATTATAATTGTAGGTTTGTATAATTGAAGAATAATATTGTATGTATAATTGAATAATAATATTGTATGTGTTATTCCAAATTAATGATACATTTGCAAAGCCGACCCTTAGCAAGGGCCAACAGGGCAACCGCCCAGGGCTCACTGTTGAGGGGGGCCCAAATTTTTTTATAAGCTTACGTATTTATGTGTATAAAAAAATAAAATAATAAAAAGATGATAGTATAATTGATGATTTTGCATCTAAAATTGCAACAAGAAGACATTTTAAATGATGTTTTGTGGTTTAGATTTCATTGGACAAAACTAAAGAAATATTCATTGTAGTTGGTAGGTTTTACTGATTACACTATTGAACCTTTAATTTTTCAAATTATACCACTAAACTAATTATTATTTTAAAATTGGGTCATTCCGTTAAAAAAAATAAACGGGAGTTAATTTTTTATCTACAAAACTAATGAATTACCCACTGTAGTTGACACATTTTACTGATTACACTATTGAACTTTTAATTTTTCAAATTACCCCATCAAACTAATTAAAAATAATTATTTTAAATATTTTAAAAAATAATTATTATTTTAAGTAAAAAATATTAGAAACTTTCTTTTCTTCATAAAATAAGTAGAGTTTCATAAAATATAGATTCAAAAAAATTAAAGTGATTTTAAATTAAATTAATGTCTACCTAATTTTTTAACAGAATGACCCATTCTTAATTTAAGAAGTTTAAAAAAAAACTAAAAATAGAAATTAAAATAAAAAAACAGTAAAAGATAAATAAAAAAATTGATTCAATTTTTTCAAAAAAGAAATTAATAATTTTTATAAATAAATATTATTTTCAAGAAAAAAATTGGACAACTCTTCATATTTTAAAAAAAATGAGTACAATTTTATAAAATATAGATTCAAAAAAATAAACTTTATTTTCAAAAAAAAAAAAAGATTTTTTTTTTAAATCAGTAAGGTTTCTTAAAACTTTAATTTTTTTAAATTTATATTTTATGAAACTTTACTCATTTTATGAAAAAAAAAATTAAAGTTTCTAATATTTTTTACTGAAAATAATAATTATTTTTAAAAATATTTAAAATAATAATTTTTAATTAGTTTAATGGGGTAATTTAAAAAATTAAAAATTCAATGGTGTAATCAGTAAAACGTGCCAACTACAGTGAGTAATTCATTAGTTTTGCAGATAAAAAATTAAAGTCCGTTTATTTTTTTTAACGGAATAACCCAATTTCAAAATAATAATTAGTTTAGTGGGGTAATTTAAAAAATTAAAAGTTCAATTGTGTAATCAATAAAACTTGTCAACTACAGTGGGTGTTTCATTAGTTTTACCGATTTTATTGATATTTTTATTTTGTAGGTACATGTGATTATTCTTTGCTTCGATGACATTTTAAAGTGTTATTCCTTATCATTTGTAAATTCTTTTAATTTTAATAAAAATAATTAGTTAATAATTTATTTAATTTTTTATTTAATTTATATAAAGGGGCACACTTGAAATTTTTTACCTTGGGCCTTAGAAAATTCCGGACCGGCTGTGTACATTTGTATCCAAGTAACCAACTAAAACCCTTTTTTTTTATTCTTTGTTTATTTTATGAAACTTGATGTTTTAATTTTTAAAAGTTTAATGAGTGATCATAATATTGTATATGTTAATTCCAATTGCATATTCAATTTATTTTTCGGTAACCAACTAAAACCCTTACTTATTTGATTGGAAATTTATGAAAATTTTATTATTAAAAAGTTTAATGAGTGGTCTAATAAAATTGTTTAACTCATTCTTGTAGTGTAGTTAATTGAATTTTTTATTTTTTGATTTAGAATCATGGGAAAATCACATATTATTGATTCATTTTTCAAGAGAAAGCCAACAAATCATGTTAACACATTTCTGCTTACTCGTGAGCCTAATGTTCAAACATCTCTGTGTAAGACCCCAAATTATTAATAAATGAAATTTAAATTCCCTCTATTTATTATTTTGAAATAGTAAGTGTTAAATTGATTAATGAGGTTAGTTATGAGTAAAATGCGCAAATATTTCAAATAAGCAGGTGGTTATAAAATATTCATTGTTGTCGGGAAATATTCGTTTGGTCGTGGAATATTCTTCCACTCGGGAAATATTCGTACGACGGCGCAGTCTTTTGTGGGCCCCATAAAAGAAAGCGATTGGATGAAGAAAATGACAAGTATATGTTGTTTATTAATAACAGCGTAGTTGCTACCGTTAATACTGTTGGAATACCCGGTGGTTAAAACACAGTAATACGCGTTGTTACACAGTAGCACACTGTATTGCACCAATTATTGATTCTTACGTAAGAAGACACTACTCAATAATGGTTACAGTAATTACTGTTCAGTATTTTATTTTATTGATTCAATAATTGCTGCGTTGATATTTTATATTACTGTTATTTCAATAATTGTTACTACACAGTATTTCCCATTATCAGATCAATAATTCATATTATTTGAATAATATTATTAGATAACATTATTGGCAATGTCTAGAAAGTTCTGTCTAAGGAGAGGTTTGGTCATCTAATTGCGCGCCAGTAAGGAGAAATCCTTATTGGAAAGCCCCCTCTTTCCTGGGAACGGCCTGGTTGTCATAAATGTGATTCTGAAATATTATTTGTGAATAATTAATTATTGATTCATATGATAAGGAAATATTTATTTTTTGTGGATATAAATGAGGGATATATTTTTGTGGTTAAAAATGAAGAAGTTAATGTTGAGGTTTTTATCAGTATTTTTGTCGGAATGGAGGTATTAAAAATCAGGGTTTTTGAGATATTTTGCGGGGGTTATAATTTTTAATCCGACCGTTGGATCGTGGTAATTTTTGGATATGTTATACATATATAAGTTGAGTATATGTCCACAAATTTTGAACCGTTAAAAATGAATGTATGATTTATTATGAATTTTACGAGATGACTGGTTCAGAAATTGTTGAATTTTCGGAATTAATCATTTTGGTAGAAAATTCTAGAATTGGTAGGCCCCACTCTTGGTTGGTGAAGAAATGTGCTGAGATTTTTATTCAAATGTGGTGGGTAGGAATAGTAGCAGGTAAAGCCATCAGGTTGCAGGTTAAGTCTGCTTCGGCGTGCTAACATTTTCCTATAAATAGAGGGCTAAGTTAGAATTGAAAATCACACCAAAAACAAGTTTTCTCTCTTTTTCTCTCTAGATTATTGAGTGTATTTTGTGAGTATTTAGATACTTTGAGAGTTTCTATTCATCAGAGCAAGTGTCTTTCAGCCTTATACCGGTATTCCGACCAGAAGTACTGTCTTTACGAGGTAAGGGATGTTATTTTATTCGAAAATGATATTATTTCTTCAATATCATTATGCCGAAATATTGGTTAGAAATTTTTATCAAATTTAGAACTTTTCACGTCGGGGTTACTATTCATGAGTTACTATTCACGAGTTACTATTCACGAGTTACTATTCACCGAAAAATAAAATTTTCTTCTTTTCGTCCAAAATATCTATTCTGGGTACTAGCTTTGATTGTATCCATATTTTGATCATTCTTAAATTCTACTTCACTATGAATAATTATAAGGTATTTTTGGACATGGATAAATTGAAATACGAATCCTTAATTTTGTTATTTTGTTTCACTGGATTCATTTTCTTTAAGATATTTTTCATCATCCTCAGTCCTAAATGATGATATTACTGAATATCTTTGGCCCGTAGTGCAAAGATGAATGATTAACTGATGAATATCTTTGGCCCGTAGTGCAAAGATGAACAGGTGTTGAGATGAACATGACCGACTGGTGATACAAATGAATATCTTTGGCCTGTAGTGCAAAGATGAATATTTGATTAAAGATGGTTATTGATTGTTGTTACAGGGATAAAATATTGATGATGGACTTTTAAATCTTAGAAGATAGTAGAACTCATTATCTACTTGACTCTTCTAATGGTTTGCTGTTTTCGCTGCAGTTATTGATTTAAAACTTGTTGTCTATTGTATTCTATTAGATTTTTCCCTGTTGAAGACTAACGATAATTTGTTCTGTATTATCTTAGTCATAATGTTCTTTACTGGGCTAGTTGAGCTCACCCTTTTCCTTTTGTTCCATTTTTCTCAGGAGGCGATAATGTAGCGAGTACTAGTCGGGGTATGGAATGATGGTTCTAGAAGTTACTTTAGTAGTCCTCACCATTTTTGTGAAATAATGTATCAATAATTGTAATGAGGACTTATTGAGTGTGGATATTGTCTAAATGACAATATTTGTATTTAAACTCACAGTTCTTGTGTTGTAATAATAAAGATGTAGTTGTTTCTGTACCATGTATTTTGGCGACTCAGAATGGGTGTTGTATACCTATTTTGGGGGCGTCACAGTTGGTATCAGAGCTTAGGGATATGATCTCTGGCGGAGATCGGGGAATAGAACTAGGAGGGGAGAGACGAATAAATCCTTCGCTAGTGTGTCCTACCTAAGCTTATTTATTGGTCAGTCATAATATAGGGGTATTATGTGATTTGTTAATTTATTTAATTAACCCTTGTTTTATGGCAGTATTTGAGAATGTCGACTGAGAATGTTAACAGTGGAGTAAATGAGACCGTGGAGACACCGGTGCTTACCAACGAGGAGAACGTACAACAGGCTGACAATGTTCCTCCTATGAACAACACCAATGAGCAGATGATGAATGATGAAATGTTTAGAAGTTTTTTTGCAATTCATGCAAAACCAGACGAGGGAGACTCGTGTTCAAAATACAGGAGGAAATGATAGCAATTCACGGTTTGTCACAGCCAAACAGTTCAAAGAATTGGGACCACCAGAATTTAAGGGAAAGCCGGATCCGATCATGGCGGAAACGTGGGTCAAGCAAATTACCAAGATATTCGATGTCTTGGGATGCACGGAGGAACAGAAGGTTCCATTCGCCACCTTTATGTTCCGTGGCGAGGCAGATTACTGGTGGGAGTCTGTGAAGCGTACCCATCCAACCGCACTCAGCATGTCTTGGGAGACATTTCAGAAACTGTTCAATGACAAGTACTTTCCTGAAAGTATTCGTCATATGAAGGAGGTAGAGTTTATTAGACTGGAGCAGAATAACATGACGGTGTCTCAGTACGAGGCGAGGTTTGCAGAGTTGTCCAGGTTTGCACCTCATTTGGTGGAGAATGAGGAACGTATGACGAGGATGTTTTTGAGAGGTTTGAAACCTGGCATACGTCAATATCTCATTTCTCATAAATTTTCTCTCTATTCAGATGTTGTCAACAGGGCTCAATTATTAGAGCGAGATAATGAGTACGGTCAACTGAGGGACCACAACCAGGATCATATCGGTGACAGCAGTCATCAGAACAATGATAACCAGCGGAGAAAGAAAAATACAGACAAGAACGGCAACCACTCTGGTGGTAATCGTGGCTATGAAAATAGAAGAAGCGAGTCGGGAGGAGATTTTAAAAAGAGGAGATTCAACAATGACAATACGAAGACGTCAGCACCAGCAGCAACTGGTTCCAAGGGAGGAGAACGACCACCGGTTATATGCTATAAGTGCGGAAAAGAAGGACATATCAGCCCAAACTGCCCACAACAGTTTAAGGTATGTTATAATTGTGGAAAGGAAGGACATATCGCTCGAGATTGCACTATAGCAAAAACAAGTCCAGCGGGGATGGTGACTCAAAAAGCTGTCCCAGAAAAGATAAAGTCAACGGTTCCTGGAAGAGCGTTTGTCGTGACTGGTCAACATGCGAGGAACCCAAACGAGGTGATCACGGGTAAGCTAATCATAAATTCATGCGAAGTTTATACCTTATTAGATACCGGTTCTACCCATTCTTTTATCTCTCCTGCTTGTGCTCAACGTTTAAACTTGACTCCGGAGAAGTTAGACTTTGATTTATCTGTGGAGACTCCGTTAGGAGAAACTTTCATCACATCCACTGTTTATAAATCTTGTGTGATCCAAGTTGGCACCATCACTTTACCTGTTGACTTTATCTCTTTAAAGATACTTGCTTTTGATGTGATTTTAGGGATTGATTAGTTAACTACTCATCATGCCAAAATTGATTGTTTTCGTAAGGTTGTTAGTTTTCATATTCCTAACCAACCTGTTGTACGAATTCAAACAACTAAGCCATTAAAATCAATCACTGTTATATCAAGCCATAAAGCCATTCGTTTATTAAAAAACGGATGTCAAGCTTTCTTAGCCCATGTTATGGATTTGAATAAAGACACGTCAAATTTGAATAATATTCCTGTTGTTATTGACTTTCCTGACGTATTTCCTGAAGAACTTCCCGGTCTACCCCCGGAACGAGAAATTGAATTCTTTATTGATCTTGAACCTGGTACAAAGCCCATTTCTAAAACCCCATATCGAATGGCTCCTATTGAACTTCAGGAGTTAAAGGTCCAACTACAAGAGTTGTTGGACATCGGTTTCATTCGTCCTAGTACATCTCCTTGGGGTGCTCCTGTTTTATTTGTAAAGAAGAAAGACGGGAGTATGCGACTTTGTATTGATTATCGGGAATTAAACCATGTCACTATTAAGAATAGGTATCCGCTACCTCGTATTGATGACCTGTTTGACCAGTTACAAGGAGCACAATTCTTTTCAAAGATCGATCTTCGTTCTGGATATCATCAGCTGAAGGTTAAAACTGAGGATATTCCAAAGACTGCCTTCAGAACTCGGTACGGGCATTATGAGTTCCTAGTCATGTCTTTTGGATTGACTAATGCTCCTGCGGCTTTCATGGATATGATGAACCGAGTATTCAAGGATTATTTGGATCAGTTCGTTGTTGTCTTTATTGATGACATCCTCATATATTCCAAAAGCCGTGAAGATCATGAGCATCATTTGAAGCTGGTACTCCAAAGGCTGCGTGAAAATAAGTTATATGCTAAGTTGAAGAAATGCGAGTTCTGGCTTGAGGAAGTAGCTTTCCTAGGGCACGTGGTGTCAAAACATAGAGTATCTGTTGACACGGCGAAGATTGAAGCAATACAAAGTTGGGAGCAACCAAAGACGGTGACCGAAGTACGTAGCTTTTTAGGCTTAGCTGGTTATTATCGGAGATTCGTGGAAGGGTTTTCTCGAATCGCTACCCCGTTAACTCAGCTGACTCGGAAAGATATCAAATTCGTATGGAGCGAGGAATGCGAGAAGAGTTTTCAAGAGCTTAAGAGGAGACTCATTTCGGCACCTGTTCTGACAATACCATCTGGTTCGGATGGATTTGTTATCTACAGTGATGCTTCAGGCAAAGGGTTAGGATGTGTTCTCATGCAACATGGGAAAGTCATAGCCTATGCCTCGCGACAACTCAAAGAATATGAGAGGAATTATCCTACTCATGATTTGGAGTTGGCAGCAGTAGTTTTCGCGTTGAAGATCTGGAGACACTACCTGTATGGGGAGAAAGTGGAGATCTATACAGATCATAAAAGCCTCAAATATTTCTTCACCCAAAAGGAACTCAACATGCGGCAGCGACGTTGGCTCGAGCTGTTGAAAGATTACGATCATACCATCCAATATCATCCTGGAAAAGCAAACGTGGTAGCTGACGCATTGAGTAGAAAATCATATGCGGGTACGAGTGCAATGTTGTTAACACAAAGGCCCATTTTGTATGACTTGCAAAGGATGGAGATAGAGATGAAGGCTCCAAGTACTCACATGATGATATCAAATATACGAGTAGAACCGACTTTAATCGATAAAGTTAAAGCTGCTCAAGCTACGGACATAGAGCTGATGCATATGAAGAAGAAAGTGCAAGAAGGTTCTATTCCAGAAGCAAGAATCGATGAAGAAGGAATACTTCGAGTCCACTCCAGACTTTGTGTTCCTAACAATTCTGATTTGAAGTACAAGATCATGATGGAAGCACACAATACACCATTTGCAATCCATCTTGGAAGTACCAAAATGTATCGTGATCTTCGACATACATTTTGGTGGAATAATATGAAGAGAGAGATTGCAAAGTTTATCTCGAGGTGTTTAACTTGTCAACGTGTAAAGGCGGAACATCAAGTACCAAAGGGTCCATTGCAACCACTTGAGATTCCGAAATGGAAGTGGGAACACATTACCATGGATTTCGTTACGGGTCTTCCCACGGTTTCTCAAGGCATAAATGCTATTTAGGTTATTGTTGATAGATTAACCAAGTCTGCTCATTTCTTGCCGATACGGGAGACTTATTCCCTTGAACGTCTTGCTCGTATATACGTAGATGAGATTGTGAGACTGCATGGCATGCCAGTATCCATAGTTTCGGATCGTGACCCAAGATTCACTTCAAGATTTTGGATTAGCTTATAAAAAGCTATGGGCACAGATTTACGATTTAGTTCGGCATACCATCCTCAAACGGACGGACAATCAGAGAGGACTATTCAAACTTTTGAAGATCTATTAAGACTTTGTGTCCTAGATTTCAAAGGGAGTTGGGATAAGTACCTACCATTGGTGGAATTCTCTTACAATAATAGTTATCAGGCAAGTATAGGTGTGGCCCCATTTGAAACATTATATGGACGAAAGTGTCGCTCTCCAGTATGCTGGGACGAGGTGGGTGAAGCAACATTGTTGGGACCAGAGTTGGTACGCATGACTACAGAGAAGATCCAAACGATTCGATAACGTATACAAACGGCACAGGATCGACAAAAGAGTTATGCGGATCTTCATCGAAAGGACGTGGAATTTGACATTGGGGATCATGTATTGTTGCGTGTGGCTCCATGGAAAGGAGTTACAAGATTTGGGAAGAGAGGAAAGCTCAATCCACGATTTATTGGTCCATTTCAGATTCTTGACCGAGTAGAAAATGTGGCCTATAGACTCGCGTTACCTCCAAGTATGTCTCGTGTTCATAATGTTTTTCATATATCTGTGTTACGTAAATATGTGAAAGACCCAGACCACGTTATTGAGTTAGAACCGGACGAGATAGCTGAAGACTTAACGTACGAAGAGGTACCTGTCAAGATCTTGGATAGAAAGGAGCATGTCCTACGCACGAAGGTCATACCACAAGTTAAAGTTTTGTGGAGAAACCATGCTATTGAGAAAATGACCTGGGAGTTGGAAACGGAAATGAAAGCGAGGTATCCTCATCTTTTCGAAACACCAGGTACGTACGTCAATTTCGAGGACGAAATTTCATAAGGAGGGGAGGTTGTAAGACCCAAAATTATTAATAAATGAAATTTAAATTCCCTCTATTTATTATTTTGAAATAGTAAGTGTTAAATTGATTAATGAGGTTAGTTATGGGTAAAATGCGCAAATATTTCAAATAAGCAGGTGGTTATAAAATATTCATTGTTGTCGGGAAATATTCGTTTGGTCGTGGAATATTCTTCCTCTCGGGAAATATTCGTACGACGGCGCAGCCTTGTGTGGGCCCCATAACAGAAAACGATTGGATGAAGAAAACGACAAAAATAAGATGTTTATAAATAACGGCGTAGTTGTTACCATTAATACTGTTGGAAGACCCGGTGGTTAAAACACAGTAATACGCGTTGTTACACAGTAGCACACTGTATTGCACCAATTATTGATTCTTACGTAAGAAGGCACTACTCAATAATGGTTACAGTAATTACTGTTCAGTATTTTATTTTATTGATTCAATAATTGCTGCGTTGATATTTTATATTACTGTTATTTCAATAATTGTCACTACACAGTATTTCCCATTATCAGATCAATAATTCATATTATTTGAATAATATTATTAGATAACATTATTGGCAATGTCTAGAAAGTTCTGTCTAAGGAGAGGTTTGGTCATCTAATTGCGCGCCAGTAAGGAGAAATCCTTATTGGAAAGCCCCCTCTTTCCTGGGAACGGCCTGGTTGTCATAAATGTGATTCTGAAATATTATTTGTGAATAATTAATTATTGATTCATATGATAAGGAAATATTTATTTTTTGTGGATATAAATGAGGGATATATTTTTGTGGTTAAAAATGAAGAAGTTAATGTTGAGGTTTTTTCAGTATTTTTGTCGGAATGGAGGTATTAAAAATTAGGGTTTTTGAGATATTTTGCGGGGGTTATAATTTTTAATCCGACCGTTGGATCGTGGTAATTTTTGGATATGTTATACATATATAAGTTGAGTATATGTCCACAAATTTTGAACCGTTAAAAATGAATGTATGATTTATTATGAATTTTACGAGATGACTGGTTCAGAAATTGTTGAATTTTCGGAATTAATCATTTTGGTAGAAAATTCTAGAATTGGTAGGCCCCACTCTTGGTTGGTGAAGAAATGTGCTGAAATTTTTATTCAAATGTGGTGGGTAGGAATAGTAGCAGGTAAAGCCATCAGGTTGCAGGTTAAGTCTGCTTCGGCGTGCTAACATTTTCCTATAAATAGAGGGCTAAGTTAGAATTGAAAATCACACCAGAAACAAGTTTTCTCTCTTTCTCTCTCTAGATTATTGAGTGTATTTTGTGAGTATTTAGATACTTTGAGAGTTTCTATTCATCAGAGCAAGTGTCTTTCAGCCTTATACCGGTATTCCGACCAGAAGTACTGTCTTTACGAGGTAAGGGATGTTATTTTATTCGAAAATGATATTATTTCTTCAATATCATTATGCCAAAATATTGGTTAGAAATTTTTATCAAATTTGAAACTTTTCACGTCGGGGTTACTATTCATGAGTTACTATTCACGAGTTACTATTCACGAGTTACTATTCACCGAAAAATAAAATTTTCTTCTTTTCGTCCAAAATATCTATTCTGGGTACTAGCTTTGATTGTATCCATGTTTTGATCATTCTTGAATTCTACTTCACTATGAATAATTATAAGGTATTTTTGGACATGGATAAATTGAAATACGAATCCTTAATTTTGTTATTTTGTTTCACTGGATTCATTTTTTTTAAGATATTTTTCATCATCCTCAGTCCTAAATGATGATATTACTGAATATCTTTGGCCCGTAGTGCAAAGATGAATGATTAACTGATGAATATCTTTGGCCCGTAGTGCAAAGATGAACAAGTGTTGAGATGAACATGACCGACTGGTGATACAAATGAATATCTTTGGCCTGTAGTGCAAAGATGAATATTTGATTAAAGATGGTTATTGATTGTTGTTACAGGGATAAAATATTGATGATGGACTTTTAAATCTTAGAAGATAGTAGAACTCATTATCTACTTGACTCTTCTAATGGTTTGCTGTTTCCGCTGCAGTTATTGATTTAAAACTTGTTGTCTATTGTATTCTATTAGATTTTTCCCTGTTGAAGACTAACGATAATTTGTTCTGTATTATCTTAGTCATAATGTTCTTTACTGGGCTAGTTAAGCTCACCCTTTTCCTTTTGTTCCATTTTTCTAAGGAGGCGATAATGTAGCGAGTACTAGTCGGGGTATGGAATGATGGTTCTAGAAGTTACTTTAGTAGTCCTCACCATTTTTGTGAAATAATGTATCAATAATTGTAATGAGGACTTATTGAGTGTGGATATTGTCTATATGACAATATTTGTATTTAAACTCACAGTTCTTGTGTTGTAATAATAAAGATGTAGTTGTTTCTGTACCATGTATTTTGACGACTCAGAATGGGTGTTGTATACCTATTTTGGGGGCGTCACACTCTGCCTATTCCTGAATAAGAACAACGTTCTCTAAAATCTCCAAAAATTGAAGGTAAAGAATGAGATATTAATTATTTGGAGCGTGATCCTAAAAAATATATCGAAATATGAAAATGTTGTGTTGTGATGAAGTTCGACGAGCTTACATCAATTACGGTCCATATCAATGCATTCTTCCCGAGTACATTTTTTCTGAATATATATTATGTTGTTAAAAAAATTCTTGGCCCCCCCAAGATTAAATCCCGACTTCGTTTCTGCTTTGCTTACAAGTGCTAGGGGATCCTCTAGCACCTTGATTTGTCTACGCTAGGCGGAATTAGTCCTATACCATATCGATTGAGTGAAGGCTTTGAAACTTTACTATACTTCACTTATACTTTATAATAATTATTTTTTTGTTATTCTTTCACGGAAAATTTAAAATTAAAATTTACACATACATACTATATGCTTTATATAATATATTTGAGCATTAATAACAGTTTCCCTAATCAATTTTTTATCCCCAATATTGAAGAATACATCAATAAATTATTATCCAACAGTTTCCTTATCCTTATTTGACTCACTATTTTATTCCCTATATAGGATTTTACCCTCTAGTGTGAGGGAATCAAAAGACTGTTATCTATATATACAAAATGACATTTTACACCCTCATTTAAGTGGACAACTCATCAATCATACACATATTATCATTTTTTTAGTTCTTCGTTTTCAAATTATAAACTAAATATTGACTTTTTAAAAAAAATTAATTTCAAACATATTCAAATTTAAAATTGATATAAATTTATTTAATTTATGTTAATATAATTATACATATTATAAAAGTACTATTAATTATAAAATTTATTATTTTCAAAATTTAAATGAATCATATTAAAGTTAAATTTAAAAATATCACAAATTAACTTTTTAAAAGTTAATATTGATCTTATGTACATTTGCAACTACAATCCATTCAATACTCTCTCTATAAATTACTTAAAATTTAAAATAAAATAAAAATTATTTTACAGTGGAATATAATTGATGAAGTATACTCTCTTTTATAAATTATAAGATTATTATTAATTTGATGTTTTGACTGTTGGAACTTTTAAATTTTAACTTTTAAATTTTAAATTTCATTATTTAAGGAATCAATATAAGGAACCTGATGGGTACATAGTGAAAAAATTGAAACCTTATTTTGTAGGATGACTCAGTAGCACTGCAGAGTAAGGATAAAGATAAGGAAACTATTGTGAATGCTGTAAGAGCATCTCCAGCAGATGGACTATCCCGTAGACTATATTTAATCCATATGACATCAGCATATGTATTTTAGTCTTCAATCCTTCCAGCAGATGGACTATCATGTGAACTATCCGTGGACTATAATATAAAAAGATTAAAATAATCAATGAATTCAAAAAAAACTATTATTAAATATAAAAAAAATACAAACTATTATTAACAAATTTCTTACAATTGTATATATTTATAGATTTTCTAATTTACATTTTAATTTATATCCGTTAGTATTTTATTACCTTTCTGACAAAAAAAATTTTGTCGTTCTAATTTTTTTTACATCTTTTAGAGAAGCTCTGTCCTTCATCTCCTTCTTCAGTTGCTTCTCCTTCTTTAGCATCCCCATTTTCCTTCTTCTTCACCCATCTCTCCCATTTAAATATATTAAAAATTATAGTCACAATTATAGTCCACCAACTCAAGTTCCTTGATATAGTCTTTGTGCCTTCTCGAAAAATTCAATAGACTATATTTAATCCCTCTGCTGGAATGAAATCTGTGTTCCTAGACTATATTTAGTCTAGGATTGCATTTCTGGAGATGCTCTAAATGTATAAATATAAAAAAATAAATAAGATATCCTAGAAAAACGCCTAGGTGCCCTTCCCCCGCTGCTGACAATTTTTGGAACACGTTATAAGCTGAGTTACTATAAAAACTAGAAGAATATTAATTTTCTTTAAAAGTACAAGTTACAAGTATTAGTAGTATATATCTTGGAAAGGTTTATACTTCGGGAATATGATTCTCCCACTCTATAAATGAAGGTATTGTTAGCAAGCGTCAACTATAATATATTGTCATTACCAATATCACATCAGGTGCACATAATACTTCACAACAACTTATGTACATTAATAAAAGTGATTAGTATGAAGTGAACTTTATGGTAAGTTCATTTCATGATCAATACAGTGCTGACATGCAGGCGAAGAGATCATCATCCTATCCATGTGTGTCAGCACTGTATTAAGCATGAGGTGAATTTATCATGAAGTTCACTAATGCATTACGACAAATCCAAAAGTACTTATATATAATAAGTTATTTCCTCGGCCCCATTAACAGAAGTGCTTATTTTTCCATATAAAGGTATATTTAGTAAACACAGTAATACCTAATTAGCAGATGCTAATTATCTTGGCTAGTCTATGCATTAAAGACCAAATTAATATATTTAGGAGAGTACTATTTCCACATGAGTTTTGATATTTTCACACAGTCCCCTCTCATATGAAAGTGGGACCCACTTTCTTTTCATGTGAAAGAGGACTATGTGGAAATATCAAAAACACGTGCGAAAATATCAGTTTCCATATGTTTATATCTTCCAACTCCACCGGAAAAAGTGACACTGTCAAATTTATCGATAAAAAGTATTTTATCTCATTGCACTAGTATCCTTAAACTAATAGAAGGCACTATATAAAATAAAATAAAATTTTAAGTTTAAAATTTTAAATACGTCTCAAATACACATTAAATCAAAAAATTAGCTAGCGTTTGTATAGCTAATTCGACTTATTTATGGCCTAACTTGTGCCAGCTAAAAACCACACAAAACAAAAGCAGGCCAAGAGAGAGGTTGGAATCCCTAATAAGTTTTTTGGCTTGCTCCTAATTTCACTTCATGTTCACATTCAAGAGTCCTACCCTGTGTGAAAAATATTACTCCCTCCGTTCCTAAAAGATTGTCGTTTTAGAAGAAAAAATTTGTTCCAAAAAGTTTGTCGTTTATAATTTTCGAGGAGAATAAATTATTTACTTTCCTATATTACCCCTACATTCTCTCATTGTCCCAAGAAATTCTCTCCCTTGTATTAATAGTTTTCAATTTCCCATATAGGGGTAGTGATGGAATTTCAAACAAATTTTACTTGGTAAATGATACTTTCTTAATCCATGTACCAAAACCTTAAACGACAATATTATAGGAACGGAGGTAGTAGTATTCTTCTAGATTCAGAAGGGACGCATAACTATCAAGTCAAGAACTCCCTTCATCCCATTATAACTGTCGTTTTAATTTATTTTGTATATTATAAAATAATTTTGGTGTGCATATACCTAAGAGAAATAATTTTGTATACTCCCTCCTTTCCATTATTACTCATTCTTCTCTACTGACTCATTTTTATTGCCTATGGCAGCTAAATTAAAATCGAATCCGGTTACTATGAAGTTAATTTCATAATAAGCTGGTTAATTGACCAATATAGTGCTGACACGTTGAGAAAAATCACAAATTTAACTTGTGTGTTGACACTGGTCAATTGATAACTTCATGCTAACTATTCCCGTATAAAATCAGACAACAATAGCAGGCCAAATTCCTTAATCTTTAATTATACACAAATTCAAAACCAGATAAATGTGAAACCTTAATTCAGAAGAAAAAAATTAGGACTGTTTTTCTTTGGGGGTGTGGGAATAGTCGGTGGTTATTAATAGGTGGAAACTAGTAAAGGTATTAAACAAGAGAGTTATGCTACGCTATGGTTAATGCATTCCCATGCATGAAAACTGGAGCGCATGTTAGAATGTGGACACGTGGTGTTTTTTTGTAGGATAGCCATGGTCAATAGACCCCCACTTTTTTCTTAATTTTTTCCCTTTGTTTTCATATACTAATATAAAAATGTTCTCACTTTTCTGAAACGTCATCAACAGTAATTATAACTGACAGTGTCTGATCTGGTTTGAAACATTAACTATGTTGCTAACATGCGCCATGTGCCTCCTTAGACCATAGTTCAATATTTTCGTAAATTAAAAAAATCATAATATTCAAAATACTTCTACTCGAGAGCTTTGTTCATATTAAGGCTAGAAAAGATGAGAAAAAAGAATTTCATGTGACGAATGCTTTCCTTCTAAACCCCAAAATAAAACTCAAAAATAAAGGATTACGGATTAAGGTTAATTTAGGGTGTTAAAAATGTGCGTTGGACCAATTTTTAAGTTTCAAACTCACCACAAATTATTATAATACGGTAAGTTTGAAATTTAAAATTTGCGTTTAAAATAAGTCAAATATTTTTAAGTGCGTTAGTACTCTAAAACCCCAAAAACACAAAGCTTTAAACCAAACTAAACATGCACTCGTAACTGCAACAAAAGAAAAGTTCCCAAATGAAGCATGAAAAACAGTGTGCTAATATTTAGCAAAAAAAAGAAAAACAGTGTGCTAACGTGCGCCATGAGATTCTTAGAGAGAGAGATTAATTACCACTAGATTACCAGCGCCAGGAGGAAGCCTGATGGGTTTGCTGATCTTGAAACTCACACCTTGCAAATCAATAATGACACCGCCCAAATCACTCACTCCAGGCAACAGCTGATGCCCACCATTTTCCACCAGCAGTGCATCAGCCACAGCATTCAGTATTGCATCGCTGCTATCTTCCTCCCCACTCGGGTCTGCTCCATACCCAATTGGGTAAAACACTCTTCCACTACTCTGTTTTTCACAGAACCACCAAAAACAAAAAATCAACAAAAACCCATTTACCAAGCACAAACTACGATCCCATTTTCAATATTATACCCCAAACCCACAAAAGAACAAGAACAAAAAATAAAATAAAAATGTTACCTTTGGTGTATTTTGGATCGGCATTGGAGCTGAAACAGGGGCATTATTAGGAGAGAGAATTTTGCCCTGAAGCTTTGTTTGGAATTGGTAGAATAATTTCTGGGGTTTTACAAAACATGCTGTTTCTTCAACTAAAAATAAAATAAAGAAGAAGAATATTGCATTTGCAGATGCTTCTGCAGATGAAGAAGAAGAAGAAGAAGAAGACTTCCTCATTGTCATGTACTGTTAATAATCTAGCCAAGAAGTAGTGTAGTGCTCAGAGACACGCGTGGGCCAGAGAGACGCGTAGGCCAGAGAGAGAGAATTTGTGGGTGTTGTTTGGTTCAACTTTTGGACTAATGCCTGTGTATTTGGCATATAAATCGAGTAGTAGTAGTAGTAGTGTTATGTCCTATGAAGAACAAGGAACTTAAATACTGGTACCCTCCAAAACTTTATTGTAGGCCGATATATTAAATAGTTAGCCATAAACGCGTTTTAAATTTTTATCAATAGTGGTTGTAAAATAAATTATTTAAATAATTTTAACTTTACAGTGGAATGTTAATTGTAAAATTTAGAGAGCATTAATCACCTCTTCATTAGTAATTTTAGTGGATATTATCAGCGCAAAAAATGATATTGACGATATATTCGTTCTTAAAAGATTATCGTTTAAGATTTTAACACATAGATTAAGAAAGTACTTCCTTAATTCTTAAATAAGTGTCGTTTAAAGTTTTTAGACATAGATTAAGAAAGTCATTTAATACTATCATTTAATAATTAAAATCTGTGTGAAATTTCATCACTACCCCTTTATGGGAAGTTGAAAACTATTAATACTAGGGTGAGAATTTCTTGGGACAATGAGAAAAGGTAAGGGTGATATAGAAAAGTAAATAATTTATTCTTCTAGAAAATTGTAAACGACAGATAATTTGGAACAAATTTTTTCTTCCAAAACGTCACTTATTTAGGAATGGAGAGAGTATCATTTACCAAGTAAAATTTGTTTGAAATTTCATCACTACCCCTTTATGAGAAGTTGAAAACTATTAATACAAGGGAGAGAATTTCTTGGGACAATGAGAGAAGGTAGTGGTAATATAGAAAAATAAATAATTTATTCTCCTCGAAAGTTATAAACGACAAACTTTTTGAAATAAATTTTTTCTTCTAAAACGACAATCTTTTAGAAACGGAGTATTACTTAAAATGTTAAGTACGTGTAAAATAATTATAAAAGTGTTATTAAATATATATTTACTCTAACAACAAAAATTTTCTTCTGAAAGTATCAACGATTGAGTAAAATAATTTTGTGAAAATCATTAGTTTCTGATATAAATGCTTTTTCGTTTTTTTTTAATCATATAATCAATGTAATTCATCGCTAAAAGCGATTGAGAAATTTCTTATCAATTCTTTCTTATCTCCTTTGTTTCTGCTTTAATGAAGCCGAAAATATTGAAATTTGATTTTATATTCTAGAAAGAATAAAAAAGAAGGAAAAAAACAATAAAAATGTTTTTTATGTTCTTCGATTTTATTCTCAAGGTAAACAGACTGGCTAAAGACTAAAGATACCTTTTTTTTCTTGGTCAATTACCCAATTATCCAAGTTATCAATATGCAATGCACAGTTGTTTTGATCTCTCTCTCTCACATTCTTTTCCTCTCTTTATCTCTGATTTCACACACATACAACATAGAGATTTTAGTAGGTGGATAATTTAATGGATAAAGCATGCTTACGCGTGTACTTTTAGGAAGCTGATAATTTGATGGCGTAATGAAAAATTAAATTTAAATTAAAAAATTATTATATTATTTAAAAACTCTTTATAACTTAAAATAATAATTTATAATAAGACATAACAATTTTTATAATTTATCATACCATCACAATAATTAATGCATACTCGATCATCAACACATATCCAACCATCAAAACATCAAACTAATCGCTACTAATTTTAAGAAATTTCGACAGAGTTTCTTTTAAAAATAGATATTCAGAAAAATCTAAACTTGTCTACAAAACTTACAATCATCAATACATATCCAAACCACCAAAACAACCATTATTCCATACCCAAAGTCATCAAACCATGTATAATTAGTTAACTTTACAAAAGACAGAACACAAAAAATACGCATGCAAAAAATAGAGAAACAACTTCGTATTCTTTACAGCTTACACCAAGTATCTTTCGTATTTGAAATATAAAAATTATCGAAATATATGAGTCAAAAGAAAACAAATGAGCACACGTATATTTGTATGTAGTGGAGGGGGATGATTTAGATTGATATAAGTAAGAATTTAGAGGGATTGTAACAAATTATCAATTTATTTAGGAAAAGATATGGTTGAATGTAGACTTACAATCAAATAAGGTTTTCTTAGTACGAAGTTGGTATAGTTTAGATTGATATAAGTAAAAATTTAGAGAAATTGTAATAAATATTGTCCATTATTGGGCATCCAACTTTCAACTCTAATTTAAACACAAAGAGCTTTTCTTAGTACTACTACCCTGACATATTGACTTACATTCGCAAAAATACCAATTTTGGCTAATTAGCTTTCTCATTCTGTAGGTATTTTGACACTCTATACACAACAATTCCCGTTCTTCTGGTAGGAAACCTATAAAAATGCAGTAATTTATACATTACAATTCCAAGTGAAACAAATCAAAACTGCCAAATATAAAACAAATTCTACTCCTTGATGTGGATTGAGGGTCCATCGTGGTTACTTAACGGTACTTCGGGTGGTAGCGAGATGTGAGCGTTTAAACATCGGGGTACGAATGGTGAAATTGGGTATACTTAGAGGATTAATTTGTAATTAACCCTATTATTAACAATAGTTAACCCTGGTATTCAATTTATTTTGAATGTGATGCAGTTGGTAGCCAAACTTTCATACCAATGTAACCTATTCAGTTTTATTGGGTTACCAATTTTATTTTGAATGTAATGCAGTTGGTAGTCAAACCTTCATGCAATTGGTTGTTAAACCTTCAGACAAAGGTAATCAATTCAGTTTTATTAGATTACAAATTTTTTTTGAATGTGATGCAGTTGGTAGCCAAACCTTCATACAAAGGTAACTATTTTAGTTTTTGTTGGTGACCAAATCGTTAAAAAAAATCATAACAGTAACTCAGGTACTTCCAGAGATTTACGGCGGAAGAGGAAGAGGATGATGAAGGGGAAGAGAAGGCGATGTAACGGCGGCGCAACCAAGGACTTCTGGATATTCGCGGCGGAGGATGATAATGAAGGGGAAGAGAGAGGAGGCGGTGATGAAGATAATGAGCGGTGAGGGAGATGAAGATTACGATGAAGAAGATATTTTTTTGTTTTTCCCTCCTTTTATTTTGAATTTGAATTTATTTTTGTTGTTAGATCCCAAATATTTGAATTAGAATTATTAATTATGGTAGTTATTTCTCCTTGATTTTAGGTTTCCTTATTAATGTGAATTGTACTATTTTTGTAATATGGGTCTTAATTACACTCTTTTTTTAATTATTTTGTACATGCACTAATGGTGTAATTACTTTCTAATTATTATATATTTCTGTAAAGAACCCTAGATTAAACTACTTAGGCTCATTATGCCACCTAATAAGCTGTGATCTGGGCTTTAAGGTGGCCAACAAAATAATAATCCCTCAATCCCATAAAAAGAATTCACTTGTAAAATTTGTAAATATTAAAAATATATATTTATTTATTTTTTAAAATTAATAAATTATCAATTTAGGAGTGGTGGAATGCTAATGATAATGGCATGACAAACTTGAGAACAATATGAAACTCTTTTTTGTTGGTAAAATTAGAATATTTACCAATTTATTAAAAATAATAATAACCACAATTCAATAACTCACTCGCATGATTCTCACAAGTCACATTAACAAAAGCAAGAACAAAATAGCCACACAAACCTAAAATGGAAAGAAAAAACGTTACAAAGATAGCACAACTATGTGTGGCCAATCATTTCAAAATTAGAGATACATTTTTATATTTTTGAGTCAATTTGCGAAATCCTAAAACTCAAAATTAATACAATTTCATTCAAGCTTCAAAAACAACAAATATAATAATTAGTAATATTTTATAGTTAGGGTTCAATACTTACCTTTCCTTCCCAAGCCAGCCTTGAAATGCATGTCCATGTTCTTAATAGTCTATATATGAAAATAAAAATAAAATTGGCAATTAGGGTCATTGTTCAAACCAATACAATTAGCTATAAATTTTGAAAGTACTCATTGATACACCAGTACACTAACACTAGCTGTAACCACAACATTCGACACGATAAACACTCGATTATTTGACACATTACGCAAAATATGACTAGGAAATGTGTGTCCATTCGCTTTCAACGAGTATTGTACGTTTTTTATACGATTAGGAAACAGTAAATCTTGATTAAGGTCTACTATCCACGACTTATCATTTCCTTCCGCATTTCTTCTAGCAATTGTTGCCTTAACATTCATCCCCCTCACATTATTCCTATCCACAATAACTTGTTCAATATTCTTAAATTCCCCATTTCTTTGGTCCAATTGTACAATGTCGATCCCTTTATTAGATCCTGAGAACATATTATCGACTATATTAACTCCATTTGCAACTCCACGTATAGATCTAAACAGAATAAACGCGTCTCCAAGGAAAAAACTACTAGAGACGTGAAGTTGAACAGGGTCTTCCGCGACAATGCCAGTATAGTCCAAGTAAGAATTTACAATCCGGGTTTGTGTTAAGCCAGGCAGTTTTAAATAAATCCCTGTACCACCAAAGCCCGTGGCCTTATTATAGCAATGTACCCCGGAAAGTATATTAGCTTGACCTGATAAAAGAATTCCGGTAGCAGCTGAGAAAATGACTACATCTGTAACAGCGTTGTCATTCCCATTTAAGCTTATTGCAGTTCCGGAGAAACTTGTCTCTCCAGGATCACCACCAGCTGTGATGTGTTGACCTAAGAAGGAATTCCGAATGTAGGTCTCGTGCCCTCCTTGGACCAAGATGCCATAGGTAGTGAAATGTGCAATGTAACAGTTATCAATGGTGGTTCTAAGTGAATGTACAACTTGAACTCCTCCTCCCCTAAAATTGGAGTCCAACATGAGGTCCCAAAGTGTGACAAATTCATAATTATACTCAAGGTTTGTAGCAGATGAAGCCGATAAATCAATCAAGTAGCCATCTGCTGGAAAATCATCTGAAGCCTTTAATGTTCCTCCATGTATCTGTATAAAAAGAAAATCTAATATAAAAACTACTATATCAGATTACAAAATAATTTTACTTTAAAAACTGTGACAAAAATTACTAGGAAATGGAGAAATTTTAATTAAAGACAAAGATAGGCATAAATAAATCTAAAGGACCGGACATTGATCACAAAAATGAGAATAATATAGTTGCATTTAGCCGTTCCAAAAAGATGGAATTTAGCAAATATATATACCATGAGGTTACCTCGGCCGGCGACCGGCAACCGTAAGGGGCGGTTAATTTTGTAATTTCCACCATCGAGGTTGATCCTTACACCACCCAGATTAACAATTCCCTTCATCAAGAACCCATTACCTGGACCTTGTACTGCATCTGAAATTGCTCTAAGAATTGCCCCTGTGCTATCAGTTTCTCCTGTTGGGTCTGCACCATAAGATGTCACGTGGTACACACGTGGGCTTGGTGTATCTGTTACCTAGTACATCAGCACGAACTCATAAACATCATTATAAGCTTATTGAATACTCCCTCATCTCCAAAATATAGCAACGTTTCTAAAACGTAGAATAATTTTATGTTCAAATGCACTCGGCTAAGAATTTAATAGTACACTACTTAATTTGATATTAGAAAAATAATCGCGCTCTAAGGATATCATGTCTGCTTATATATAGTTTTAAAATAAAAATATACGTTCAATTTCAGAACGGACTTTATAGTAAAATGTATCTATAATTTTGAAAGGCTTACATTTCAAGATTTTCATAGATTAAACAAGCAGAAATGAAGGAAACAAAAAACTGAGTTTTAGTACGTACTTACTAGTGATGGTGATGGACTGATATTGGGGATAGGTGTAAGAGATATTGAATCACTTAGAGAAAAAGAGGCCTTAAAAGCTTCCATTTTTCGTAATTGCTGGCGGTAATGGCTGCCGGAAAACTCATCTTCAGGCCATAAATTATCCCGGTATGCATAAGCTATGATCATGCACAATAATAGTACAAGAATGATACACTTAACATGTCTAAAACAATGCAAGTGTCTACTGAAATTGATGGCATGGATCAGACTCAACAAACCCAGGACAATGTAGCAGAAAATATAACAGATGACCAAGAGACAATGTGATGGTCCAGGACATGGTGAACCAGGAAGAGTTGATGGAAACAAAGGTTGCAGAGCAAGTGGAAAGGGAGGAGAAGGAATTAGAAGATTTAGTTACACTAAACAAGCTCAGGAGGTCAAGGAGGAAAATTAGAGAACCCACTTGGATGAGAGGGTACGTTAGGGGTAAAAAGGGGAATATTTAAAATAGCAGAGTTTCTTGATAGACATGCCAGCTAGGCTATCCAGGTGATGTAATAAAGGACCAATCAAAATGAGGAGTTTATTATCTAGATTTCTGTAGCAATGATAGTATAAAAACATTCTCATGTAATCAGAAATGGGTATTGAATGATATAAAACTTTCCTCTTTTATCTATTTTCTCTGTTTTTCTTTAGTCTAGCTGTAGACTGTAAACTACAGCAACAAAGAACCCTTAGTGCCATTGTTGCTTCAATCTTAATTCTCTATGTCTCTGTAGTTATATGATATGGGAGCTGAGAGATTAGGACAATGTTAAGAGAAAAGCTTTACATAGAATTTAAGAGAAATGGTGACACTCCATTTATATGATGAGAGATGCAACGTAAAGTATGGGACATGGAAAAAGAGGGCCGGACTAAGAGGCGAAAATAAATGGTTTGGTGCTATATCATACATACAATATGAATATATGAATACCTAAAGATTAAGTTGTCTAAAGGAGCTGCTATTTTTTAAATTTTTTTTCTTAATAAATTGTTTTTTAGAAAATGATATATATTGCGAATATTTATGTCAATTATTTGATTGTCAGCTACATGGATAAATATTTATGACGACTTTGTTGAAGAGATATGTAATAGATGAGACTCTCTTATAATTCTTACAAATCTCATAATTATAATTCCATATAAAACAATATTTATATACCTAGCTGGACTCTTGTTATTTTTCTTTCTTTCTAACACAAAAAAAGTGAGTTTAAAGCAACTTCTTACTTGATGGGTCCTAACCATTTTGACAGTGTAATAGAAATTATTTCTAAAACAAGATTACATCTTCTCTCTCTCACACATAATGCACTTTCTATCTCTATTTTTTCTATTATTTTTTTTCATCCATGTTTTTCAAGTTTTGTTCAAATATTTTAATTTTTTTTTAATTTCACACACATACTATATATATAAAAAAAATAAACCCTTTTCTCATATGTTATGAGAGTGTTTATATATGACAACAAATTTATGTTAATACTAAATACCGACATATATAAAAACGTGGGATAGGAAAGAATTTAAAGAGAATCAAATATTTAGCCAAAAAAATAATACACTCAAAAATTATTATTATATTTTTATAGCTTAAGGTTCTGCGTTAAGATGATGACTTGTGGGAGTAAACTTAGCGTGAGGTTTAAGTTCTTGTGATATATATTTCCAAAAAGTTGTTCTTTTTTGCTAGCTGTTGCCTGTTGGTAGTAGATCAAACGTTGTAATTTAGATCAAGGGTCCAATGTAGAGGGGACCCACGTACCGAATGGGGAGCTCTAACTTGCTACTGGCGAGCAAGATCCATGATAAAAGTCCTATAGACGATAATTGCAGGGTCAAGGACAAGGTAATTGACGGTAATTTTGATGATTATTTACGTACTTTGACTTTATAATGATCACCCTAAATGAGAGAAGTTTAATTAGGTCGGGTAACTACAATGCTTAGTGATTTCAGATGATATATTGTAATTGGACAAACAGGAGTACATGTGATACTCAAGGACAGGAAATTGCTTTGTGGTTTGGTGAAGAATGGCTGCTCAAGGACAAAATGTTTTGAAATATAACCTCTTTTAACCTCCTCTCGCGAGCAGTCTCCGCTCGTAAGCTTAGGACGGTTGAGTTGCTTAACGCACTCTTCCCGCCGGTCGAGTTATTTGCAATCCCAATTCTAACCATATATAACAGTAAGTAAAGAACGAAGGGAGGAAGACTGAGTCGATATCTATGCATGCATGTCAAAATGTGTGTCATGTTAGTTTGACAATTTTTTTGTCTATTTGGCATTTCCCTTTCTCTTGGGAAAGTTTAGGTTAGGCTTTTTAATAAAAGAAATAATCCAATAGGAAAAATGGAAAGACAAGTACAATGGAGTTAAACTTTTGAGTAGTGTCGAAAATTTGACAAATTTACTATATATCTCAAGAAAATTATTGGGTTATCCTGATCCATTACATTATCTTAGGATATGTAGACTTCAAACCCACCATACCATAAATAATGGTCATTATTCTGATACCATCTATATATAACAACTCGGATGTCTGAATCAAGTCACTTTTTGATCATCTATAAACTCAACTAAATCATGACTTCCATACCATACCAGAGATAAATGAAGAGAACATTAAGACTCATGAAAATCTTACTAGTAGTTAATTTTACATTGAACTGATCAGTGATATTGTTTCCCTACCATAATGTGAGTAATTCACTTGTTTGTAATTAATGTTCACTAATTGTGACTTGTGGATGAATTAATAGCATCCAAAAACCAGACGCAAATTCCAAAAGATTCATGTATATTAGGTATAGGTACATTAGACTTTTACTTTCTTCTTCATTCATTTTTCTTGTTTTTATTTTAACTATATAACTTTTCATATTTCTAGTTTTTGCCTTTTCAAATTATTCCCGTGTGTGAACATTAAATTGTTGTGGCTGAGAATGCTAAAATTTGAATCCTTGCTTGTGATTGATATGCCCAAACCATTACAAGATGTGATGATCATTTCCATAATTTCCATCTCGAATCAAGAAAAGTTTAAAAGTTTGTGGGCTTGGCATGGTTGTGGTGATTACAAACTATTTAGCTTTGACCGAACTCCGAAATATTATACTCCCTCAGTCTCAAGATAAAAATTTTAGTTGACTTTTTACGCATATTAAGAAAGAAGATAAAATGACAAAATTGTCCATATTTAAATTCTCATTTAATTACATAATTTTCTGCACATTACTAGTGATGCTCCATAAATATGCATAGAGAATAAAAATATAATAATTAATAATAAGGATATTATAGACAAATTATTATAAAAAATAGATCATTTAAAGTAAGTAAATATTTTACTTGGGACTACCTAAAATAGTAATAAATATTTTTATACTAGGACGGAAGGAGTAATAAAGGTAATTGTTTCATTTAATCAATTTCGTTAAGAGATAAATAGATATACATGATAGTGTAAAATAATTTATTTGCCTTCTCTTTTCATGTTTCTCTCTCATGACAATATATAAGTACAAGGGCGGATCTATTTGTGGGGCATGGGGCACCCGACCCCACTAAATTTTCAGAGGGTCAGGATGGGTCAAGTTAAAAAAAATTATTTAAGGAAGTGTTAAATGAAATTATGATGTTTTAGACTTGAAAAATATGAGAAATACTAAAGTCCAATACTCTAAATTTAATGGACCAAATACTAATCTCACTAATAGTCTTAGGTCGTGTTTGATTACATTTTAATACATCTTAACGACTCACTTTTAAAATTATAAACACGACCTTAAAACTATTAATCTCACTAGTAGTTTTAGGTCGTGTTTGTTTACAAATAAAGTACGAGTACTGAGATGAGCCAAGACTACTAGGCACTCGTACTTCAATTGTAAACAACTCATTTCTTCTCTCTATTTCTTCCTTTTCTTTTTTCATCTGTTAGATTAGTTTAATCAGTGGTTGAACCGTTATTGACCCAATGACATTATTAATATATAAAAATATATATTATTAGTAATTAATAAAAATTTTAAAAAAATTATTTTTTATGAACTAAAATATAATAAATTTGAGTTATAATATTAATAAAAGTGATTAATTTTAATATATATTAAAAAGTTTTTGATATAAAAAATATTAAAAAAATTTAAAACCAATTTATTGAGTCAACTTAAATGATTTTATCAAGTTTTGACAAAAAACGATTAATTAATTCAAATCGAATCAAATTGTCAACCGATTTTAATTTTTATTAGTTGAATCTACAATTCGGTTCGGATTTTAAAATCATTATTTTAATAGTTAAAGAATCTTAAGATAGATATGTGGTTAGGGTGGGTAAGAATAAGATATGCGCATATTAGAACGGCCACCACATGCTGCATGCAATATGTGATGGAGACTTGGAGAGTGAATCTTGAATCTTTATTTAATCATTTTATTTTTATTAATAATACGTGAGCAAGCACCTCAGTCACATCAGAGAGACATGCAGTCCGTCCATTCACAATTCTATATCTATTATTTTATATATCATTAATCTTTTGGACATTTATTTTAATCTATATATATATATATATATATAAATGTTTCATTTTTAAGCACCTATTACTATGTATTATATCATATCATAAATATAATACAATACTCTCACTGTGGTAAGATATAAAAAAGAATACCAATTTTCAGCCCAGTGCATGTATGATCGTCCGTCCATCTCTTGACTAAACAACAACATATTAGTTAAAATTAAACCTCTCGTCTAAGTATTATTAATAGGTAATAATAACAATAGACAGAGAGACGATGGAGGAGATTCACCGACCCACTAAAATGAATATATGTCATGGGAATAAAATTTTGAAGTTGGGTAACAAATTTTATCTCCTTTTTTGTTTTATTAAGTTTTGTTATATTACCATAATTTTATTCTCTTTCCTTTAAATTTTTTAGAATAATTCTAGATATACAAATTATTCTACAAATATTTTACAAACTACTGGCATAGTCCACCTCAGCATATTGTGTGGGGTCGAAGGCTACATTGAAACAATTTGTTGATCAATATACTGAGATGGAGTATGTCACATCAACAGCTTGTAAAATGTTTGTAAAATAATTTGTGTCTGTAACAGTATTCAATTTTTTATATATATTTTTAATTTTATTTTTTAAATTTGATAAATTCCTATTATTATGTTTCTCTAAAACGAATTTATTAAAAATGATACGGAGTATTACATTATTGAATTTCCTTATTATGACTAATGAGAGAATCACATATTCAAAGAATCATGGGGTGAATCATGGTGCAGTCCACCGTCATCCAGCTCGTGGGGCCCATCTGAAATACTCCCGGGCTGCATACACCCACCCAACTCGTGAGTGGACTACAAAAGGATTCACCAAAGGGGCACGCACTCACTCACTTAGAGCCACAGAGAGAGAGAGAGTTGCGTGGCCTTGTTCTCTTTTGCCTTGTTAGGCGCCATTGTTTTCTTCAAGCTTGGGAGCTTAGTAGCCATGGCGCCTCTCCATCCATTATTTTCAGCTCATAACAGGATCATCAAATTTATTGTATCACTCTTATCTTTCTCTCTGGCTCTTTCTCTACCACAATCATCCATTATTTCCACAAATACCCACTTTGGTAATTTTTCCATATCTCTGTTTTATCTAATTATCATTGGGTTTGATAATTTTTCATATATCTGTTTTTTCTTGTTTAGTGGACTAGATACCCTTCTGGCCTTTTAGTTAAATTTTGCAATCCATTTCTAATTGTTGGGTTTGATTAAATCTTGTTTAGTGGATTACATATATACTCTTTTACTTGGATTTTGCAAGTGTGTGTATCAATTTATGTTTGTATTCTTTTTAATGATGTTTATGAATTAAATGGGTCTCTAATTTCTTTTTGTTGCTATTAATATACTCAAGTATTTTCATGATAATGATAGTTGAATATATTGTTCTTGTTTGATATGATTTTTTTTATTCATGTTGCTTATCTTATCTTATTGATATAAGAGCCAAACTTAGTATAGATAATTATAGAGTTTGCAAAAGCTTTAAATAATGGTTTACCTGAAATGATACTGTTTATTGCTGTTTCCCATGCTGATATATTTTATGCATTCCAAAGAGATGATTTTTTAGTTTTAATTTTATTTAAGCTTCTGTTAGGTTTTGTTAAAGTTTTAGTTTTACTGAGTATTTAATTCCGTGAATGAGAATGACAATTCTAGGAATATTGGTACTTATTATGCAAATTAGCCATAGAAAATTTGTTTTTGCAATAAAATTGTAAATAAGCCATAGAAATTTTGTTTTTACAATAATATGGTTATTCCTTCTTTTTGCCCTCCTTTTGTTTTGCTTCATTTTTTGTGATGAAATCATGCTAATCTTTAATCCCAATAAAGGCATAGTGATCAACTCAAGGTGACGCGAAATGCGATGACGTGATTATTTTTAGTAATGGCTCTGTAATATTGTTCACACTGTTTTAAATTGACGATGTAACAAATTACACTATATCATTCAAGTGCTAATTGATTTTATCCACAGACTTGCATTATGGTCTGATGTAAGTATGTAACATTGAGAAGTTTTTTGATTTGGCTAGGTGTTTCTGAGTTGTTCCCAGAAATTTTAAGAGATGAGGCAGTGGGAAGACTTTATGAGCTTGGAAAGGTATTTAATAAGACTTTATTCTTCACATTTATACCCTTTGACTTCAGGTGTTGTTTGAACAAATTTAATAGTACAGAAGTTGTAAAAACTGAAGCTTGATTTGTATATAGTTCTAAATTTTGAGGATACCCTTAGAATGGCTAATGTTTTTCCTGATTAGATTATTACGTGAGTGCCATTTGAGAGGCTTAGCAGTGTTCTATTTGTCTTAAAGAGATTGTAAGAGTGAGTAAATTTATGCTTTAGTACTAGTTGATGCAAAAAGTTGAATTACAGTTCAGCCATCTTATCGGTGTGCTTATGAATTGAAAATATTAAGGTAAAGATAACAATATGTTCAAATTGGAGACGGTGATTTTTATACGATTATATATAAAAAAAATTACAAGTACTGACAATGATAACCAGTTATACTTAGTCCAAAGAATAATACTTCCATTACAAATATAAGGTCATTTGCCTTTGTATAAAACAAGGTTGTTCTTATATTTTGGAATGGAGGTAAATAGTTATTCCCAGTGGAATACTTTGTGAGTATAACATTACTCTAAGGTGCAAATATTTGGTTAGAACCATTAATTAATCCTAGCTGGTGATCTTTGTTATGTTTAAATTAAGAAACAAAAAGTGGTTATATGGCCATTGGCACAAAGTTCGTACCATGGTTACCAGGAACACTAATCGACTGATCCAGAACAATAATATCCTCTATGCAGAACGCAAGGCTGGTAACCCTGTGACTTCGTGCTGTTTTACCTTTCAGCTATTTTATTAATTTCTTCATTCTGAGCCAATGCTTACCTTCCTACCTGCTCCATGAATTCTGATCAGGAGAAGAAATTTTACGTGTTAATGTTGGGCTATTCGCTCTGTCCAGCAGTATATCATAATTTTTGTTTAAGCCAATCTGAAACTAGTATCACGCCTGATTTCTCAGACCAGGAACATAAGTGTTATCCATTATTCTAATGGACTATGTTTATCAGAGATCACTTTCCATTAAACTTTTTAGTTTTTATCAAAATTTCATTTTACATAACCTATTCAATGGACTCCTTTCATTTGTGAATCAAATATTCTCTCTGGTATGACAGGTAAGTGACGCACAGGGTTATCTTGAGAGGACTTTCTTGAGCCCAGCTTCTGTCAGAGCGGGGAATCTTATTCGTAAATGGATGGAGGATGCTGGTTTGATAACGTGAGCTATCCACTTATGCTAATCTTACATACAGTTCAGAATCTCAATTGGGACTCATGTCAATTCCAGGTGGGTGGACTCTATGGGCAATGTGCATGGTCGAAGTGAAGGGGTGAACTCAAGCGGCAAGGCCCTGTTAATTGGCTCCCATTTGGTGAAGCATTTAATTTATCAAATTTTATCGTAGACTTTTTTTCGTGCAACGTGCTTTACTTAAAGTACTACACATAGAATTTAGTAGGTGATTGCTTTGGTTTTCCAACAGGATACTGTCATTGATGCTGGAATATTTGATGGTTCACTTGGTATAGTTTCTGCATTGTCTGCACTCAAGGTTTTGCATCTCACTGGGAGATTAGGAAAACTAAGACAACCAGTTGAGGTCAGTTAACTGTTTTTACTAAATTTGAATGGGGTATTTGCTTGTACGAGAGTTGGTTCTCATTATATTCGATAAATATTCACTTTATGTAAGACTGCTGTATTGAATGATGAGGAAGGAGTTATGTTTCGGTCTACCTTTAGTCTAACTCTTGTGAACCTTGCAGGTGATTGCTTTTAGTGATGAGGAAGGAGTTAGGTTTCAGTCTACCTTTCTAGGAAGTGCAGCTATTGCTGGTATATTACCAATTTCGACATTACACATACGTGATAAGAGGTTTGATGAGTCATTTACATCTTATATCACTTAGTGGCACTGTTAATTCTCACAACATTTATACGACAACATTGTTCAGTGAAGTGACAGTTCAAGGTGCTTTAAAGGACAACTTTATAGAAACTACTGGGGAAACCTTTTTGCAGCTCAAGTATGATCCTGAATCTGTTTTTGCTTACATCGAGGTATCCAATTCACAGTGTCCTTTTAAAGTGAAGTACTGAACCAAGAATTTTGGCAGGAAAATTTCTGGCTTTTAACATTCTTAACTTGCTGCTTTTTATTGGGTTCATGCTACAGATTCACATTGAACAAGGACCTGTACTAGAATCAGTTGGTCTTCCTCTTGGTGTTGTTAAGGGCATTGCTGGACAGACACGACTAAAGGTATGTCGGAGCTCTGAGACACTAGAGTATAGATTAGTGTGATTTGCCATTTGCTTAAATTTCTACTCATCTAGTGTCCTGTAGACACAGTTTATATCTTGATTATAGCAATTTTTTACACGACTAAAGGTACTTGAATCACTTTGCAGGTAACTGTGAGAGGTTCCCAAGGACATGCTGGTACGGTCCCCATGTCTATGCGCCAGGATCCTATGCCTGCTGCTGCTGAAATGATTGTATTGTTGGAGAGTCTTTGTAAAAATCCTGAAATTTTTTCATCTTATGACGGTCAGTGCAATGCTTCTATGTTGGAATCTCTTGGGGGTTCTCTTGTTTGTACTGTTGGAGAGATATCAAGCTGGCCAAGCGCAAGTAATGTCATTCCAGGACAGGCAAGTTCTTATACGTCTTTACACTTTCCAACTATAATGGCTATGTTAGGCGTGTTCATATGCTTAGAATAACCCCTTAATTGCTACTGCTAGTTATGGAAATGGACAAACATTTAGTTTATTATAGACGTTAACTATAAGATAGAAGAAAATGGAAAATAAACCATAATTAACTAGATTATTATTGCCAAAGAGTGTGGTGGTCTGTTGGCCAACCAGTTTCATCCTTCGGAGTGGAACTCCTCTTTTTCTATTTCAAAACAAGTAAGAAGAGCCTGTTGTCTTGGAAGTTATATAAATTATAATATATACTTATATATTATATTCCACATTTCACAATCATCTTCAGCATAAAAAATGAATCATCCCCTTGCAGGTGACATTTACAGTAGATATACGTGCATTGGATGACATGGGAAGAGCAGCTATCATTTATGAATTGTCAAATCGGATGCATCAAATCTGTGATCGTCGTTCTGTTTCTTGTATTGTAGAACGTAAGGTGTGAGATCTCCATCTCATTTTCCGTTTACTTTCTGCTACAAAATTAAGTTTATGCTCATCGTAGTTTTGAAATTTTCAGCATGATGCCAATGCGGTGATTTGTGATACTGGATTAAGTTCACAGCTGAAATCTGCAGCGTACGCTGCTTTAAAGAGAATGACAGGAGAAGATATAGGTGATGTGCCTGTTCTGATCAGCGGAGCTGGACACGATGCAATGGCCATGTCTCATCTAACCAAGGTTTGTTCTTCACTATAGACCCCTATTAGCTGCTTTTCCATTACACTACGTAAACAACAGAATATAACTTGTTATAATGTTTGGTTTATCAATCTGACTCTGACATGTTATAGACAAGTCACATTTTTATGCTTGTACAAGAACGATTCGTAACATTTCGAAATAAGTTGTCCCAAAATGGCTTCATTTTTTTTTCATGCAAGTTCTCTCTCTTTATGACGAAGATATACTGGAATTTTGTCAGGTTGGTATGCTGTTTGTCCGTTGTCGTGGAGGGATTAGTCACTCTCCTGAAGAACATGTATTAGATGATGATGTTTGGGCAGCTGGTTTGGCAATCTTGTCATATTTAGAAACTCACCTGTAATTGATACATTTGAGCACCGTACGTAAATAGAATTATAATGCATCAGTATTCATTCAAATCGAACGGTTGCTCGTTGTTCCTGATTAGTTCTGCGGAATAAACGCTGCTCCTTTAGACATCAGGATCCTGACTGTATTGATATTGATACCTCGCAAAATTTGAAAATAGAGAAATTTATATTCCAAAACTCTGTCCTTTCCCCAGTGTAAAGGTAGCAGCTTTTTGTCTTCCTATCTGGTTGAGAAAGTACCAATTTATATTAATGGGGTTTTTCAATTTCAGACCTCCCAGAACCCATAATTTGGAAAATTTTATATAGGCTACCTATACGGGCAATCTTTGCCGTCAAATGCGTTTGCAAAACTGGCTCACTATAATCTTGAATCCCCATTTCAAAAATTTATTAATTACAGAATCATGCCACCGTCTGCTAATTTGCTTGGATAATTTCAAAGTATTTGACATCGAAAAAGCAGTTATTGACCATAAAACTGTTGAATCTGGTAGTTTCAATTCCCTGGAGTATGATTAAACTAAGCAAAATTCCCACTGGTGTCAAATCCAGTCATAAATTAATATGATAAATGACATTTTTCATGTGAAAATATCTATTTATGTTGTGAAAAATATCAATTTCCAAAATATATAATAAAGGACGGATCTGATTACCATGAAGTTAACTTCATTGTAAGTTAGTCATGTGACCAATGCAGTGTTAACACGCACAGAGAAATTACCTCCTGCCTGCGTGTCGACACTATATTGGTCAACTGATCAAAATTAACTTTATGCTAATCACTCCCAAGAGGGACTAGAATTTAATCAGCAAAATTACAATATTTGAATAAGCTAATATAACCTTGAACGTAAAACATTAATTTCAAATGACATACATTCGTAATGCTACACCAAAAGGGACTAAATATACGTCATACAAACACGTATAGCTATGGATACATCATAACTGAACTAAGTTAGTACAACAATTCTTGCCCCTAATATTTGCTACACCATTAATTTAGAAGTGAAAATGGGGAACAAGTAAAATTACCATTCCAACAATATTCTCTTTGGTATAGTTAAAATACTATTCCAGCAATATTTCCACTCCACTTTAATTGACTGCACAATGAAAGGCTAGGACAACTGTTGCAGTTGATGGACAACATGTGACATTCTAGGGCGCATAGACGGCACATGTTGTGTGCAAGAATATACAAGGTCCACAACCTTTTGAACTACTCCAGCTTCGGGAATATGAGAAGAAGAAGAAGAAGATACGAGAGGATCCAAAAGCTCCAGGTAGCGGTGAGACTGTACAAGAGGTGTAGCCCATTCAAATATACTCTGCCACCCCACCGAATCAACAGCTTGTGCTGGCCTGCGTCCACTAACGATTTCAAGCAACAGCACTCCAAAGCTGTAAACATCACTCTTTGTTGTTAGCTCATTTCTGTACACATATTCTGGAGCAAGGTAACTGTGAGTACCACCAGCCATCACCGTCCTCTCATGCATCACTTCCCATGGAACAAACTTTGACAGGCCAACCCCCATTAAATGTGCGCCAAAATCTTCATCAAGAAGTACGTTACTCGCACGGATATCCCGATGCACAACTTGGGGCTTCACCTTGTCATGGAGAAATCTGTTACCATTAATGAAATGAATGAGATAATAAGATATATTTTTAAACAAAAAGTAGTTTATATCACACCAACATGAAATGAAGACAAATCACTCCACTACACAAGCAAACATATATTTAACAGAATATATAGTACAACTTCCTCAACAATGAAAATGAATCAGCTTTAAATTTAAGCTTGATCTATCTGCGGGTGAAGCATTTGGTTGCTGAACCCCCTCCCAAAAAAGAAAAAAAAAAAGAAGAAAAAACAACCCCTCCACCCTCACCAAGCTCTTTGGCATTGTTCAAATCTCAACAGATGTTTCCTGTATTCCAAAATAATAATAAATAAAGCATAAACACAATACTTTGTCTCAATGCTTTCTTGTTTTTTATGAACTTTTACTTGATGTTTAACCAGTAAAAGCGTTCCATCTAATCTTTTCCACTAGGATTTGCAACCAACTTAATATCAATTTGATATATACACACTTTTGTAAATCGGAAACATGAAGGCCAAGTACTGGACTGGTATCGCACAACAAAGCATAAAGGCATTGCCTAGTGATTATGGATCAACAAAAAGAAAAGAATGTTATTGCATATCAAGACAAACACTACTTATACTAGAATGGTAAAATAAGTAATCCATGTAGCTCAAGAGCCTTGGGTCAATTAAATAGATCAATCTGCAAATGAATCACATGAGTTTAGATGCATGGCATGTTTTCTCATTGGATGCCAGTATAAAAGAAGACAGGTCATGAAGAATTCTTTCTTTTATTGGTAAATAGGTTGAGGAATCTACTTACGCAATCCCTTGAGCAAGAGTTGTGGCAACTTTCATTCTCATGGCCCAATCCAAGCTCCTACCTCCCCTAGGAATATGGTGTAGCCATCTATCCAGAGGCCCATGTACAATGAACTCATACACAATGTAGCGATCACCATGATCATAGCAGCATCCTTTCAAAGCCACCAAATTTGGATGACGAAGTCTTGCAACCCTGCCAATTTCAGAATAGAATTCCTTCTTCCTTTGGAAACTTGACCTCTTCAACCTTTTAACGGCCACCCTTGATCCATCAGGTAGAAGCCCACTATATGTGCCTCCTGTTTTGGCATCCCCAAGAAGACGGTTTCCTTCACTGAAATTCTTTGTAATTGACCTTAGTTCCTCTCGTGCGAAAACTTTCCATGATGGGGGAACCAATGCTGATGCTGCTGGATTGGACTGTCTACGAGATTTTCTACGCCTTTTATTCCGCCTATATACAAGGAGCCAAATCACGACCCCTAAAGTTGTGCAGAGTATCAACCCACTCACAACAGCAAGGCTGATGAGATATTCTCTGTGGCAGTGCATATGGGAACATTTGTTCTCTGAATGATAAAGGGAAAACTACTATTACTTCTTCCATAAACATTTAAGAGAATCAAAGAGTGAATATCATCAGAACCAAGTACACTTACAAATATATAGGAAAGAAAGAAATTGAAGTTGGGCGGAGAAAGGACAGAAACATAGATCAATATGAACAAAAGCTGATCACCAAGTAAAAGATAATTGCATACCTATATAAGTCATGCATATATAAGCATGTGACATATTGCATTTCTCAGCCATTAGAGAAGTAGTTCCATTAGTCACCAAAGTTAATGAACATAAAGAGAATTTGTCATCATTCTGGCATGACATATTGTTACAACTAGACCTGAAACGCGTCTGAGGAATAATAGTTTCATTCCAGTAAGAAGTATTGTCAGACCATCTCCAACCCACATCAGTTGTACTGTTGGTGCCTCTACCTCCAATCCAGCATCCACTTGTAACTTCACCACATAACTTTTGAACAAAGGTTAGTTCTTGAAATGATGTCAATGCTGCCAAGTGACCATGATAATCTTGGCATTGGCTCTCTGACTCAGCCCAAGACCGAGAGTTTGGTATATATCCAAAACACTTTCTCTTACTTGGGCTCATAGCCCAACCAGAAGGGCATGGTCCTGTGCAGAAAGTAGATGCTTCAGTGTAACTTATAAAACTTAAAATATCATATACAAGGGAAAATTACTTATCTATGTAATGAATCAAAATCTATGAAAGAAAAAAAACACTATTTTAATAATGAAAAAAGGAAAGTTAGTAAAGATACGCAAGGGATTAAACTCATCAATGCTGTCCATAGCTATACATTCAATTTTGCTACTATACCCGGGCAAATGAGGATATGTTAATGCTAGTTAATAAACACATAGTCGACATTCTGAGTAATCTCCGATGTATGCACTCAGTTAAGTATCAATTGGCTACACTCAATAATCATGAATAAGAAACACCTTCACACTCTTTATGAAAAAAGAGTAATAATAAAAACAGCCATCTTTATGTGGTTGCAGTAAAAACTAATGCAGCATTCCAAGTATTTGCGAAATGAATTTAGAAACAGTTTATTTCCCCATAGAGAAATTTAAATCAAACCTTGATTTCTCGATTCAACAATGAACAGTCAAGAAAAATATAATAGATTTAGGCGAAATTCTTGCTATGATTTGGGATTATCATGTTACGGTCAAGAGTTTTGATGCAGCAGATGGTTTTTAGTTTGTACTAATGGACATTTATGAAAGAATTGGTAAAAGAGACATAGAATGGTGTATTGGTGAAATAACAATACGACCAACTTTTTTGAAAGCTGTGTAATAGCTCATAAACAAGACAAACATTGCAAACCAAAGCTTCATGTCTTTTATTTTTCTGCAACACCAAATAAAATCAAGTAAAGAACAAAAATCCCATTTCAGACGGGACAAAATATAAAAAATTAAGTATCATTTTAGTACAATACAAGATAAAAACATTCACCCAAAAAACTGTAACCACTCAAAACCTAAAAACGAGAAGTGTTCATTGGAGTAAAAGCAAGCCAACATAAGAAATAGCACTGAAATTAATAGAAATAATTCACCTTCACTACGTGTTTCATTATCAGAAGCAGCAACCAAATGCACATTTAGTGAATCACTGAATACCTACAGAACACGTAAAAACTATTTGAGTAAATCAAATATTAACAAAATTATTCACAAATTCTTGGTTCTGAACTCTCACCCTGGTCGAGTCCACAAGCTGAAGCACAAAGCAACCAACCAGAACGGAAAGAAACTGAGAGTAAATGATCTTCCCTTCCATAGTATGTAACAATTTCACAAACCCTAAACACCCAAATTACACAATCATCATCAAAATTAAACCCAGAAAAATATATTTATATGGGTAGAGAGAGAATCTAAGCAAGAAATGGTTGAGACCAGCTATTCATAGTGTCTAAGAGGTTGCAGAAATTGGTGGTGAATATTAAATCCAAAACGGGAAAACGGGTTTTACAATTTCTTCAAGTGGAATGAGTATTTATTGGTAGTAGTTTTGGAGTTTTTTCATGACAGTGCGTGACCCAGTAACACAGAGACCAGTTATTTCTCCATTTTCTCTCCATTCTCCTCTTCAGATTTGTTTTTTAATTCTTTTTGTGTGACTTATTTTTTCATTCCTTTTTATTGGGCTGTTTTTTGTTTTTTATTTAATGAGCTTTGAAAAACCCTAAAATAAAATACAATAGATAATTATTTTTTTATAAATGAATCACATTTTTATGAAAGGAAAAGAGAATTATTGGGTAGCAACTCCTGAGTCTGATTTATAGCCAAGTTTAGCAGTTTACCATATGGCAAACTTTATATTCTCTTTTTTTATTATTATTATAAAAATTGAAAATTTTATTGGGTAAAAGTTTTTGTCTAGTTTCATCTGCATATTAGTGAGTATTTATTTATTTTATTTTTATTGTAGAGATTCTCTCACTCAAAGTTTGAAGTGTTTTTAGGAGTTTTAAATTCACGACAAATACAAAATATTAAAAATTTGTCAAGAAATTCAATATCATGTAAGTTATTCATTAAAGTCAAGAAATTCAATATACAGTCTGTACAACACTGTTTTGTTATATGTACCCAAATCACACCCAAAACACTTTTTTTAAAAAAACTTTCAATTTCAAAAATTATTATACATTTTTTATAAGTTATGTTTTTTTAAAAAAAAGAAGACAGGGTAAGCTCGGGGTGAGCTCAATAAGGGTGAGCTTAAGATCTCTCTCTCTCTCTCTCTCTCTCTCTCTCTCTCTATATATATATATATATATATATATATATATATATATATATACAGAACCGATCAGGTGAGGGCTCCCTTACTTTGTTAAAATGCGGACCTTTTTTTTTAAAAAAAATAACTAAAAAAAATATTTAATATTTTATGAAACTGATATTTTTCCATAATATAATGTTTTAGGCGTGATTTGAATACCTATACCAAAAAATAGTGGTCAGTCTGCACAAACTGTACAGACCTGTTTTGTTATACGTATCCAAATCACATCCAAAACACTGTATTATAAAAAAAATTTCAGTTCCATAAAATATTAAACTTTTTTTTTAAGTTATTTTAAAAAAAACAAAAAAAAAATAAAAGTCTGCATTTTAACAAAGTAAGGGAGCCCTTACAGGAACCGGACTATATATATATACAATGAGGATCTTAGGCTCACCCCCAAAAGACTCACTCCAAGCTCACCTATAAAAAGTCTATTTTTTTTTCTTCTATCTCCTCACACTTCATACGCGAACGACTTCGGACTCTCATCTCTCGCTCTCCTCTCGTTCTCCTGCTCTCCTCTCAAGCTCTCCTGATCTCTCCTCTCGCTCTCGCTCCCTGCTCTCGCCTCTCACGAATTGAAAGGAGTCTCTCTTGGGTCAGATTCTCTCGCTTCTCGCCCCTTGCTCGTGTGGTCGCCCCAAATCTCAAAGCCCTAATTTTGGCCCCAAAGCCGTCGCGCCCCAAATCAGAAAGCCTTAATTTTGGCCTCTCAATTCCGTCGCGACAGGTTTGTATTCTATATAAGGTTTTGGTAAAATCAAAAGCCTGAGACAATACTTGTCTCGTTTATCTTTATCATAGCTTCTGATGTCTCCATTTGTTTAGCAGTTGTAAAATGAGTTGGGGCTTAATTTTACCTTCTGTTTCATTGTTGTCAGATATCTTGTTTTAACATTTATTTTTTCAGTACGTTCCTTTTACCATCACTGCCAGCCTAAATAAGATGAGGCTTTTTGGTTCTGTTTCATGAGTTGGGGCTTTTCGGTTATGTAAAATATTTTTTCTTTTCATTGCATATTATATATATGTTGGTACTGCCACATTGCTCATTATATAAGGTGTTTGAAAAATTGCCTCTTAGAGGTTGTCAAGCATAAATAGGTGAAAAATTGTAGTATGTGGTTGTCAAGCATAAATAGGTGAAAAATTGCAGCATAGAGGTTGTGTTTAAAATTGCAGTATGTCATGGTTTATTGTGTTTTTCTATTTTGTATTTGCAGCCATGAACGCAGTATGTAATTGTGAAAGGCGTGCTCAACTTAAAACGTCCTGGACTGATTCAAACCCAGGAAGAAGGTTTTTCTCATGTCCGAATTATGGAAAAGTATGTGTGTTAGGGTTCAAATTTTGTTATATATATTCCATTCTATTTACTTGCACATATCTCTGAAAAATAATTTGTTTACAGAGGAATGCTTGTCAGTTTTTTGCTTGGTATGATCCTCCAATGTGTGACAGATCAATACAACTAATCCCCGAATTACTTCGAAAGATTAACGGAATGGAGCAAGAGATGGAGAACGTGCGTGCGATAGGCAACAACCGAAGAATAAAATTTATTATTACACTTGTTTGTTCTTGGTTATTGATTTTATTCATGTTATTGTAGATCGAGTAAATATCCAAGCATTTGTTGTAATCTTATCCAAGAATTTGTTATTTGAGATTCAATATTTTGTTATTTTACTTATATTAGGGATATGTATGTCCTATCTCATGTAAAATTCATGTCAGGATTGTTATTATTTTAGATGATCTTGTTGAAGAAAAATGACTTTTTAGACTGCTTTTCAGCTATATTGATATGCATACAGGTTATCAAAAAATGAAACAAGTTCAGACTATATTGATATGCATACAGGTTGAAAAAATGCATACAGGCTATATTCCACCCCCTTCCATGTCATTGTTAAAAAAATATGCATACAGGTTGAAAAAATGCATCACATAATAAGTTCAGACTTCAACCAAGCAACTAGTTGCTGAAACAATTACATCATTTTCCAAAAAGACTACTATTTTATCACTTCTTTGGCATCAGTAAGTTTAGACATTTTATTGGTTTAACTTTGAAGGGTTTTGTTCCTAGAAAATATAAGAAAAACAATACAACACAATCCATTGTTTGATTGCCACAAAGACGAATGAACAAATTTGCAACTGGCTGCCACAAAATCTCCACATTAAATTGATTTATAGGCTTAAACTGGCATGACATTATCCAGCATTAATTCTCTTACTTCTTAATCATTAAGGCCCTGCAACCTTTTTCCGAAGGCCCTGCAACATTTTTTTCACCCTAAAAAATATATATATATATATACTACATCATTGCTGAAACAATTACATCATTTTCACACTTCCCTAAAAATTAAACATTCAACTGTTCCAAGGATCTGTCTAATAATAATAATAATAATCTTTTTACACAGCTGTCTAAAAATAATAATAAGAGACCCAAAACAATATACAAATACTTATATAAAACTGTCCACAAAATTGTGCAGCAGAACAAAGTTTATAACAGAACAAAGTTGTAATGCATCACAAAGTTGTGTAACATCATTCACAACTACTGCATCACTAACAAAAAGGACCAGATCTGGAGCTAAACCATGGAGAAACTGCATAGCTAATGGCAGTGACAAATAGCTCCAAAATACTACACTGAAATGAACAACAAGAAAAACAGATTCAGCCACTTGGAATCTGCAATTAAGATAAAAAATTGTAAATGTAAAATGAAATAAATGTGCTCACAAATGAGTATTGCACCTAGGTTTGAATCACTATCGTCATTATCTATACTTGGATCCTGAGTAGCATCATCATTTGATGCTCCAGTTCTACATTTAAACAAATAGCAAAGTAAAATTAAAACCAATACCAAAGTAACATATAGCATAGTCAAAATAAGTAAACTTGCTTACATATTATTAAGTTTCGGATAGTTTCTTTTATCATGTGTCACACCAACTTTGTTACACGCATGACAACGTCTACTCTTGGCACTTTTTGCTTTCCCCAAAGCCCTTTCTTTGCCACCCTTCAGCCTTTTTCCACACCCTTTTGCTCGCACGTGGTTTGGCTCAATGTAACTATGTTCATTAGTAGAAACCCTATTAACTGACTTGGATACACTAATTCCACCCCCTTCCATGTCCTTGTTTCTTTCGGAATCATTCTTCCCAATAATTTGTCTTATCTGTTCAGATCCATTATCTAACCATTCTTTAAATACCTTTGTGGCATCTTCATTTGTGAGAGCACTATCAATCAAATCTAAAGAACGTTGAATTAATTGACTCCGCAAGAGTAAGTATGACTTGTCATCCTGTATTGCCACACCATTATCATCAATTACACCACTTGCTTTTGATGTCTTTGTCCACCTCTTCAAAATATATTTTGTAGGCAAATTATCATGATCTTGATACTTATTCAAGTAAGCTAGTACATGCCGACATAGTATTCCCAAACTCTCAAACTTTTTGCAAGTGCATGTTGCATAATCCCAAGATTTGTCATAATGAATTTCCCTGAAATTACACTTGTTGACATTCCTTCGGAAAATCTTATATACATTGTAGTTGACATCCTATTTCACAAGTTCAAACTTATAAGTGAAGCTCTCACACAACTCATCTTCAAATTTATAATACATAGAGTATGTATAAATGTCAACCATTTGACTTAAGAAGTGATTGGAAATTTTCATTTTTGGTTTCTCAATTAAATCTTTGTTATCTGATTCCAACTCTGCATGTTGTTGATGTTGAATTCCCCGGCCAAATTGAATCATAAACTCCATTAATGAATTTTCTTTAGAAACAAATCTTTTGAAAAATGTATGACAACTCTCCGCTCGTTGGCTACTTGACATACCGGCTGAGAAAACATGATTCACATGTGCAGGTACCCATCTACAACGGATTGCATACATTGATTGAAGCCATTTATTAGTAGTCAACCCACTTTTCTCCACGAGCTCCACCCAAGTGGAGTCAAACTTTTCCATAGTCTCAGAATTCCAAGTGCAATCTGAAAACTCTTTATAATAAGTACTATATTTTACAGAATCAATCTTCTCTGAAAATTTGGTCAAAATGTGCCAACTACAATACCTATGAAATGTCTTAGGAAGCATCTGTGAAATGGCATTTGTCATAGCCGGATCCTGATCAGTGATAATCATCTTAGGTGCATCACCTGGCATTGCTTCCAAAAAATACTTAAAAAGCCAAACAAAGGTCTCTATGGTCTCATCACTTAAGAAAGCACAACCAAATACGCAAGTTTGATCATGGTTATTAACCCCCATAAGTGGTGCAAATATCATTCCGTAACGATTAGTGTTGTACGTGGTATCAAAAATGACAACATCGCCGTAAAATTTATAAGCCTGTCTAGAAGTTGCATCGACCCAAAAACAACGAGTAATCCTCTTTTCATCGTCTGTGTCAATTGTAAAAGTGAATGAAGGATTCTTTTGTTGTTCTAACTTCAAGTACTCATTCAACATATCGCCATCTTGTCCCTTCAACTCATTACGACTGTCTCTTTCAAAGTTATACAAATCTCGTTGCGTGCAACCAATATTTTCAATTCCTCCCGCTTGCAATGCAAGAAAGTTGTATTGTTGGCATTGTGGTATATTCACCATGCCAAGTTGTTGAGCCAAACTTTTTTGGGCGGCTGACACATTACGGTGCGAACGTAAGAGATGCCTCTTATGTGGGGTTGACAATGGCCCTCCTCAGCTATGGTAACTACGTACAACTCATTTCTTTTAACCACTACAATTCTTGCACTATAACCTTCTCTGATAGATCCACGTTTTCTTTTTGCATGTGCATCGGCTAATAGTTTGCCCTTTCCTTGCTTATAACACACATACTGCTTCCTACAAATCTCACCGCTTCCCTCTTTTCTTTTCTCAGTATGCTTTCGCACACTAAAACCAGAATGCATTGCATATGTATTGTAAAAAGTGTGAACGTCGTCTAATGTATGAAATGCTTGACCTAGCTTAGGCGTAAACTCATCGGCTACTTGAGGATAGTAGAGTCCAGTTTGACCATTGTTCACATCCAACCCCTCTTCACTAAAGTCCTCCCTCTCCATTTCCATTTTAATTTCAAAATTGTTAATGCAGTCTAAATTCAGTTCTGCATTATCCCCACAACTATCTATTTCATGGTTCATACCTTCCATTAGTAAAAATCCTGCCCAAAAAAAATTAAATAGAATGATTGGTCCACACTCAATAGAAATACTCAAAAAATTAAATAGAATGATTTTTGAACTTAACTATCAGACATTCTTATAAATATAACTATCACCAAGATATTGAAAAAGAAGAACATAGAAGTTCTTCTTTAAGCTGGCAGTGATGGTAAAAGGAACGTATTGAAAAAAAATGTTAAAACAAGACATTGCTACAACAATGAAATAGATGGTAAAATTAAGAGGAGGCTCATTTTACAACTCCTAAACAAATGGAGATGAAAAAGCTCTGTTAAAGATAACAAAGCTCCCAAAAAAGCAAAGCACCAATAGGCAGCTCAATTGATCAAATCAAACCAAAATCAGTCAAAATTCGATCAAACTAAAGTAATTGCAGAAAAGATCATCATAAACATAACTCACCTATTTGACAGTTAAATCAAGAATCAATCACTATAGTTGCAATCGGCTAACCTCGTTCAGGGATTTGGGGCGAAAAATTAGGGCTTTGCTCGTTCAGAAACCAAATCCCAGTCTGAAGTTCGTGAGAAGTGAGGGGCAGAGAGATCAGGAGAGCTTGAGAGGAGAGCTTGAGAGGAGAGCATGAGAGCGAGAAGAGAGCGAGAGAGCAAGAGATGAGAGTTCGAAGTCGTTCGCGTCTGAAGTGTGAGGAGAGAGAAGAAAAAAATAGACTTTTTATAGGTGAGCTTGGGGTGAGCCTTTTGGGGGTGAGCCTAAGATCCTCATTGTATATATATATTAAAATCAGAAAAGGGAGAAAAAGTGACTGAAATAATAAACTAGAAAGTAATAATTGACAATTTCAGTACTTAATATGGCCTAATATTTTGTTGAATAAGATAATTTCTTATACCAATATATTGTTGAATTGGCCTTCTGTCAATCCCTATATTTTCATGAATTGAAACAAAAGTTGTAAATAATACTCCATGTGAACTCTGACAGAATTAAAGGGCTTATAACCCTTCTTGCTTTTCTTTATTTTTTCAAAAATTCTAAGGATGATGACCGGGCCAAATTTTTTTATTTTTTTTGTTATGACTCAAAAAAATTAATGTGATTTATTAAAATTGAATTTTTTACAAAAAAAAAAATATGATTTAGGTGTCATTTAGATACATGTAATTCATTATTTTTACAACAATTCTAATTCTAATAAATTACATTAATTTTTTGAGAGTCAACAAAAAAAAAATTATATCGGTGGCCCCTAGCCGGTCCCCATAGAAGAATTGCTATTTTTTCCCTTTGTTAGAGGTCCAACATCAGGGCCACAAATGTATCAACCTAAAAGCCACAATATCTCAATCTTAACTACTAAGCTAGACATCGTTGGCCAAATAGGAGTCAAATTTTTGTTTAAAAATTTCATGATTTAAAAAATTGTGTTACTGAATTTTAACCTACTTCAAAATAAATATTGATTTTTGACACATAAATTAAGAATCCAAAGACAAATAGTGTTGACCAAATTATTTTTCACTTGCCTAAACCTTTGTACTAAAATTAATTAAATTTAATCAAAATTCTTATCGATCAACAACTCATTTGATTAGAAAATTACACACTATAAACTAACCCTGGCAAGATGAAAATAAAGATAAAAATATGATATATAGTTATACATAGACCTAGCAATATAGTTGGTTAACTGTCGGGTCAACCCATATTAACTGGAACCAAATGGGTTGGTTAACTATTTATTTTATTTGGGTTGGTTAAAGTTTAGAACCATATTTTAAAAAAGAAATATAGTTCCAACCCGGTTAACCATTTTTCTACCCATATTTTATTCCAAATCCAAATCAAAAATTCTTTTAACCCATATTTACATATTCAAGAAGATCAATTACCCACTCACTCACCCCACCTAACCCACCCATGTGACGCCCCCAAAATAGGTATACAACACCCATTCTGAGTCGCCAAATACATGGTACAGAAAGCAAACTACAACTTCAATAATACAATTGTCGTGCAAAATACGACAACACATACTGTGAGTTTAAATACAAATATTGTCTTCTGGACAATATTCACACTCAAATAAATTCTCATTACAATTATTCAAACACTATTTTACACAAATAGTGAGGACTGCTAAAACATCTTTCTAGAACCATCACTCCATATCCCGACTAGATCCTGCTATGTTTTCACCTCCTGAGAAGAAAAATAGAACAAAAAGAAAAAGGGTGAGAATATTATGACTAAGATAATATACAACAAATTATCGTTAGTCTTCAACAGGGAAAAATCTGATAAAATATAATAGACAACAAGTTTTAGATCAACAACTACAGCGGAAACAGCAAACCATTAGAAGAATCAAGTAGAGAAAGAATTCTACTATCTTCTAAGATTTAAAAGTCCATCATCAATATTTTATCCCTGTAACATTTATTAATATACATCTTGAATCAAATATTCATCTTTGCACTACAGGCCAAAGATATTCATTTGTAACACCAGTCGGTCATGTTCATCTCAACACCTGTTCATCTTTACACTATGGGCCAAAGATATTCATCAGTTAATCATTCATCTTTGCACTACAGGCCAAAGATATTCAGTAATATCATCATTTAAGACTGAGGATGATGAAAAATTATCTTAAAGAAAACGAATCCAATGAGACAGAAGGACAAATATTAGGGATTCGTATTATAGTTTATCCAAGTACAATAATACTCCATAATAACCAATTGTGAAGGAGAATTCAAAAATAAAGATCAAAATATGGATACAATCAAAGATAGTAACCATAATAGACATCTTGGACAAAAAGAAATTTTTTTATTTTTCGGTGAATAGTGCCGTATTCGTGAATAGTGCAGCATAATGATATTGAAGAAAATAATATCATTTAAGAAGAAAATAATATCTCTTACCTCAAACGAACAGTACTTCTGATCAGAATATCGTATATGAGGCTGAATAAAACTTGTGCTGAATAGCAACTCTTAAAGTATCAAAACACTCACAAAATACGCTCAATAATATAGAGAGAAAGAGAGAAAACTAATGAATTCTGGTGTGATTTTTAATTCTAACTTAGTCCTCTATTTATAGAAAAATGTTAGCACGCCGAATCAGACTTGACCTGCAACCTGATGGCTTTACCTGCTACTATTCTCATCCACCACATTTGAATAAAAATTTCAGCACATTTCTCACCAACCAAAAGTGGGCCCACCAATTCTAGAATTTTCCACTAAAATGATAAATTTTGAAACTTCAACAATTTCTGAACTAGTCATCTCTTAAAATTCATAACAAATCATACGTTCATTTTTAACGGTTCAAAATTTGTAGACATATACTCAACTTATATATGTATAGCATATCAAAAAATCACAACGATCCAACGGTCGGATTAAAAATTATAACCCCCGCAATATATCTCAAAAACCTTGATTGATTTTTAATACCTCCATTCTGACAAAAATACTGATAAAACACTTCAATATTAACTCCTTCATTTTTAACCATAAAATATATACAATATTTATATTCACATAAAATAAATATTTCCTTATCATATGAATCAATAATTAATTATTCACAATTAATATTACAGAATCACATTTATGACAACCAGGCCGTTCCCAGGAAAGAGGGGGCTTTCCAATAAGAATTTCTCCTTACTGGCGCGCAATTAGATGACCAAACCTCTCTTTAGACAGAACTTTCTAGACATTGCCAATAATGTTATCTAATAATATTATTCAAATAATATGAATTATTGATCTGATAATGAGAAATACTGTGCAGTGAAAATTATTGAAACAACAATAATATAAAATATCAATGCAATAATTATTGAATCAATAAAATAAAATATTAAACAGTAACTACTGTAACAATTATTGAGTAGTGTCTTCCTTCGTAAGAATCAATAATTCAAAAATACAGTGCATTCCGTGTGCTACTGTGCAACCACGCGTATTACTGTATTTTAACCACCGGATATTCCAACAGTGTTAACAGTAACAACTACGCCGTTATTTATAAAAACTCAATTTTTATCGTTATCTTCACCCAATCGTTTTTCGTTATGGGGCCCACAAATAGTTGTGCCGTCGTACGAATATTCCCCGACAGAAAGAATATTCCACGACCAAACGAATATTTCCCGACAAAATGAATATTTTATAATCACTTATTTATTTTACAAAATTTGCACATTTCACCCATAACCAAAGTATTATATCAAATTAACACCTTATTATTTACAATAATATTTAGAGAAAATTTGATTTTATTCATTAATAAGTTAGGGTCTTACATCCTTGATATTTGCTTTTCATCCAGTATCTTTTCATGGAAATATTCTTCTGAGTTTTCTTGAATTTTACTCCACAAAACAGTATTATGTTGACAATTTGGACGTTATTGATTCCTGAATAAATTAATTCTTGCACTTGTTTTATTGAATTATTATGTCATTATCATCATCCTCATGTTTATATTATGTTGAAAGTCATCTGTGGCCTGTAATGTATAGATGGACTAGGAATGATTATGACCAAAGATTATTCGGTATAATCATGACCGTAATGTTATAAATGATGTGAAAAAGTCCTCATTGGCCCGTAGTGCATTGATGGACAGTTTTTGGTATGATTATGGCTATGGATTCTCTTCGGCCAAGGGTGCAAAGATGAATTATTTTATGGCATGATCAGGACCGTTGATGAAAACACGATTATCTTTGGCCCGTAGTGCATGGATAATTCGTGGTCGTGATACTAATGAATATCCTTAGCCTTTAGTGCAGGGATGATTCGATGATGTGGATTAATTATTGAGCTGAGTCTCAGCGATGAAATATTAATTCATGGATGTGATAATAATGAATATCTTTGGTCGTAGTGCATGGATAATTCATGGATGTGATACTAACGAATATCCTTGGCCGTAGTGCATGGATAATTCGAAGGTGTTGATTATTTATTAAGCTGAGTCTCAGCGATAAAATATTGGTTATACACTTTTAATTTGTAGAAGATAGTAGATATCATGCTCTACTTGACTCTTCTAAAATACAGTTGTATGTCTTTGGCCGTAGTGCAAAGATGAATTTATTAGTATGATTATGAACAAGAATTGTGATTTGGTATAACCATGATTTTTGATGTTTCAGGTGAATATAGGTAATGAAAATTATCTTCGTCCTGGGTGCGAAGAGGAATTTAGAATCACAATTATGACTATGAATTATTTATATGATTGTGGACATGAATGGTTGATTGATGTTACAGGGATAAAATATTATTGGTGGACTTTTAACATGGAGAAGATTATAGACCTAATGGTCTATTTGACTCTTCTAATGGATTGCTCGTTCTGCTGCAACTATGGTTGAAAAATTTTATCAGCTACCATATGTTCTAAATCTCTGATTTATTAATGATGAAGGCTATTGATGATGTAAATTAGCTTTAATTATGTTATTCTTTACTGGGCTAGTTGAGCTCACCCTTTTGCTTTCATTGTTCTCTTCAGGAAGTGAGAACGCATCAGGGATTAGTCGGATAACGGAGTGACGGTTCAGATGATATCATTAGTAGTTATCACTATTCTATGAAATAGTGTGATAGATGTGGAGGTTCTCCCTAAATAGTATAAAAAAGTGTGTTGTATTCTATACATCATTTAGTAGTTATATTTGGTGAATCAAATAGGGTGAGGCGAACCTAACTTTAGAAGGGTGTTTTGTCACTATCATATAAGATTTCTAATGACATACAACCTCGTGTTCTCATAAGACATGGTTGTGCACATCCACTTGCTGAATATATCTACGAGCACTATCTATATGATCTTGGAGTTTATTTGAAGTATAATTTTCACTTGGAGACAACGGAGATATTTATATGTCAAGAGAAGACTCATCATTGGAAAGAAGATGATAGTAATCTTCTTGTTTTTATTTGGGGACTTTTGGGTCAACCAAGGATAATTCTGTGGACATATGATATCTATCATAACCTAGACGTATGACCTCCCATGTACGAAGGTTTCCTTGAGCACTTTCTAAATATTTTAATTTCTAAAATAGTTTTTGACTATACTTTTATGTAAAGTATCATTGTAAGGTTGTGGTCGAGGTACCATGAGAGTTACATACATTTGTATTAAAACTCATAGTTAACTGTGGTCGTATTCTATACGACAGCTCAACAGTTGTATAAATGAAGTTGTATTTGAATTTTGTACCATGTATCTGGCGACTCAGAATCGGTGATGTATACTAATTTTGGGGGCGTCACAGTTTAGTCGTGGAATATTCTTTCCGTCGGGGAATATTCGTATGACGGCGCAGCCATTTGTGGGCCCCATAACAGAATAACTGTCGGATAAAGAAAACGACAAATTTGAGTTTTTATAAATAACGGCGTAGTTGTTACCGTTAACACTGTTAGAATACCTGGTGGTTAAAATGCAGTAATACGCGTAGTTACACAGTAACACACGGTATTGCACAGTATTTTTTCAATTATTGATTCTTACGTGAGAAGGCACTACTCAATAATTATTACAGTAATTTTTGTTCAATATTTTATTTTATTGAATCAATAATTGCTGCGTTGATATTTTATATTATTGTTGTTTCAATAATTGTCACTGCACAGTATCTCCATTATCAGATCAATAATTCATATTATTTGAATAATATTATTAGATAGCATTATTGGTAATGTCTAGAAAGTTCTGTCAAGGAGAGGTTTGGTCACCTAATTGCGCGCCAGTAAGGAGAAATCCTTATTGGAAAGCCCCTTTTTTCCTGAGAACTGTCTGGTTGTCATTATTGTGATTCATATTGATCTATATGATAAAAAAAATATTTATTTGATATGGATATAAATGATAGATTTATTTTTGTGGTTATAAATGAAGGAATTAATGTTGAGGTATTTTATCAGTATTTTGTCGGATTGGAGGTATTAAAAGATCAAATCAGTGTTCTTACAACTTTATTGTGTGACTTATAATTTTTAATTTGACCGTTGGATCGTTGTGATTTTTGGATATGTTATACATATATAAGTTGAGTACATGTTCACAAATTTTAAACCGTTAAAAATGAACGAATGATTTGTTATAAATTTTAAGATGTGACTGATTCGAAAATTAGGTTTATAAATGATTTTGGTGGAAAATTCTAGAAATGGGTGGGCCCCACTTTTGATTTTTGGGAAAGATGACTGATTTTTGGTGGGTAGAATAGTAGCAGATAAAGCCATCAGGTAGCAGGTCAAGTCTGCTTCGGCGTGCTAACATTTTCCTATAAATAGAGGGCTAAGTTAGAATTGAAAATCACACAAGAATTCATAAGTTTTCTCTCTTTTTCTCTCTAGATTATCGAGTGTATTTTGTGAGTATTTAAATACTTGGTGAGTTGCTATTCATCAATGCAAGTTTCCTTCAGCGTCATATCCGATATCTAGTCAGAAGTGTTACTCTTTTGAGGTAAAGGATAGTAAGGGATTTTAAGAGTTGTTATGTTTTTCAGTTTCGTAATTTTTCTGACCTTCAAAAATTCTGAAAAAATTTGAAATGATAATTTGATGAGTTTTCTTGATTGTGTCCAAAAATAGCGATTTTTGGATGTATAGATTAATAGTTGTGAATTTTATGAGAAAAGACTATTTTAAAAGTAACCGCTTATAACTCCTTGTGGTTAACTCCAAAATTGGTGAAATTTTTATTAGGAGTACAAGTATATGATAGAAGTATACTCTGTAAATTTTGGAATTTTTGGATAAAAGTATAATTTTTGATAAATATCTAAATATTTGGCTGTTTTGGCCATATGAAAAATAGTAAATGATTTTTAAAAATTTTGAGAAAAATATATGTTTAATATGAGACTATATTCTACTAAATCTCATAAAAGAAAATTTGTTTGTACTGATTTGGTATTTTTTATAAAAATGGACTAGTTATGAGTAAATGAATTAAATATGTTATGTGAAGTAAGAAAATTAGAAAATAGGATTTTATGGCTTGAGAATCCTATATGAGGTATATGCAGATTTTTTATGAGGGTTTTAGTTATTGGTGATGAAATCTTATGAGTTTGAAATTTTAGGATGATTAAATGTATTATTTAGTAAAGTGTAAACAATTAAAATAAATTGTTTATAAATTTAAGAAATGTTATTTCAATATCATTATACCGAAATATTGGTATGAATTTTATTATGGAATTTCTACCTTTTTGTGTCGGGTTTACTATTCATGAGTTACTATTCACGAAGTTACTATTCATGGATTACTATTCATGAGATACTATTCATGACAAAATTGATTTCTTTTTCTAACCAAATTATCGTTGATTTATGAATCTTACTCTTAAAATTAAATGCAGTTGTTGATCATATTGTTTTTATTATCATATATAACATTTTTATAACCCTAATGATGATATTTCTCTTTGACTTGAGTATAAAGATGGGTAGATTTTTGGTATGATCATGACTATGGGTTCCCTTTGGCCAGTAGTGCAAAGTTGAATTGTTGACTGGTATGATCATGACCATTGAATTTATAATGGAATATCTTTAGCTTAAGTGCAAATGTGAATTGATCAACATGGTTATAATTATTGTTTATATAAATTCTGAAATGATTATATATTTCTTGGAGATATTAATATCTTTGGCCTGTAGTGCAAAGATGATATGTGATTAAATATCTTTGGCCTGTAGTGCAAAGATGATCTGTGGTTGAATATCTTTTGCCAGTAATGCAAAGGTGAACTGTTGATGAATATCTTTGGCCCGTAGTGCAAAGATGAATTTATCAGTATGATTATGAACAGGAAATATGATTTGGTATAACCATGATCTTTGATGTTGCAGGTAAAGACAGGAGATGAAAATTATCTTCGTCTTGGATGAGAAGAGGAATTTAGAACCACAATTATGATTATGAGTTATTCATATGATTGTGGACCAGAACTGTTGATCGATGTTACATGGATAAAATATTATTGGTGAATTTTTAACATGGAGAAGATAATAGACTTTATGGTCTATTTGACTCTTCTAATGGATTGCTCGTTCCGCTGCAACTATGGTTAAATTTTTTTATCATCTACCATATGTTCTAAATCTCTGATTTATTACTGTTGAAGGCTATTAATAATTTATTTATCTTTTGTCATGATATTCTTTACTGGGCTAGTTGAGCTCACCCTTTTGCTTCACAATTCCTTTCAGGTAATAAGAGGATAGCTGGGTCGAGCGGGGGTAACAGGGGAATAGAACGGTGGTCTCTAGCGGTGGAAGTTCTCCCTAAACAGTATAGAAAAGTTCATTTAGTAGTTATATTTGGTGAATCCAATAGGGTAAGGCGTACCCAACGTTGGAAGGGTGTTTTGCCACTGTCATACAAGATGTCTAATGTCATACAATCTCGTGTCATTATAAGACAAGGTTGTGCACATCCACTTACTGAGTATATTTACGAGCACTACCTTTATAATCTTGGTGTTTGTTTGAAGTATAATTCACGATTAGAGACAGTGGAGATAATGATATGTCAAGAGAAGACTCACCATTGGAAAGAATATGATAGTAATCTTCTTGTTTTTCTTTGGGGTCTATTAGGTCAACTAAGGATAATTTTGTGGACATATGATATCTATCATAACCTAGATGCATGACTTCCCATGTACGAAGGTTTCTTTGAGCACTTCCCAAAAATTTTAATTTCTAAAATAATTTTTTATTATACCTTTATGTAAGGTGCCATTGTGACGTGCTATCTAAGGTTGGGATGAGAGTCACAGTTGGTATATATTTGTATCAAAACTCACAGTATATGTGTTGTTGTATTTTGCATGACAATTGTTGTAATAAAGTTGTAGTTATTTTCTGTACCATGTATTTGGCGACTCAGAATAGGTTGGATGGATTGGACCTATTTTGGGGTTGTCACATACCCACCCCACCACTCACCTACCCTACCCACCATCTCACCCCCACCCACCCCACGCCACCCCCACCCTAGCCCCCCAAAAAAAATAATATTATGTGATTACGTATACATCCCTTACCCCTCACCCACCCCCACGCCCACTCACACCCACACCAAAAAAAAATAATATTATGTGATTATGTATACACTTTTACCCCTCACCCTACCCCACCCTCATCTCCACCACCACCCCCACCCAAAAAAAATAATATGTATACACCACCCACTCCACCCCACCCCACCCCACCCCACTCATATTAAAATTTCATTTAAAAGTTCTGTTTAAAAATCAAAACATCTTAAAAATGGTTAATGTAAGGCCCCAACTTTTTATAAATGAAGATTTAATTTTCTCTAATTATTATTTTGAAAGAGTAAGGGGTTGATTTGATTATTGTGGTTAGTTATGGGTAAAATGCACAAATATTTTTAAATAAGCAAGTGGTTATAAAATACTCATTGTTGTCGGAGAATATTCGTTTGATCGTGGAATATTCTTGCTGTCGGGGAATATTCGTATGACGGCGCAGCCTTGTGTAGGCCCCATAACGGAAAGTGATTGGATGAAAAAAACGACAAGTATAAGTTGTTTATAAATAACGGCGTAGTTGTTACCGTTAATACTGTTGGAATACCCGGTGGTTAAAACACAGTAATACGCGTTGTTGCACAGTAGCACACGGTATTGCACCAATTATTGATTCTTACGTAAGAAGGCACTACTCAATAATGGTTACAGTAATTACTATTCAGTAGTTTATTTTATTGATTCAATAATTGCTGCGTTGATATTTTATATTATTGTTATTTTAATAATTGTCGCTACATAATATTTTCTATTATCGGAGCAATAATTCATATTATCTGAATAATATTATTAGATAATATTATTGGCAATATCTAGAAAGTTTTGTCTAAGGAGAGGTTTGGTCACCTAATTGCGCGCCAGTAAGGAGAAATCCTTATTGGAAAGCCCCCTCTTTCCTGGGAACGGCCTAGTTGTCAGTATTGTGATTCTGTAATATTATTTGTGAATAATTAATTATTGATTTATATGATGAGAAAAATATTAATTTTATGTGGATATAGATGGAGAAAATTTGTAATGTGACAATTGTTGAAAATTAATATTTTATTTTTTCTGAAAAAATAATTTATTTAAATATATTATTATATTTTAATAATATAATAATGGTGATAATTTTACAATGAATGTGGGATATATGAGGAGAAAGAGTATTTTTATTGCATTAAATGATTAACACATATTTTGTGTGTCGGTGGACCCCATTTCTTGACTGAAATTTGATTATAGCCTGTAAAATCATCTGTATGTGGATTTCGGTCAATTTATGTTTGGAATTTGGAAAAACTTTCTTCTGCAAAGTTGTAGAGAATTGAATTTTCTATAAAAAGACGCGAGATTCAAATTTTCTGATAAAAGGACTATTTATTATGAATTATTGAAATTCCGTAGTTTCGAAATAATTAATTTTTGAAAGTTTTAATTATTTTTATTAAGAAAACTATTTTTTCCATTTGAGTGGCACATGTTAATGGTTGAAATCAGCTGGTGTGGTGTGCTAAGGAAATTAAGAAAATTATATTATTAATTTATTAAATTTTCTGCTTTGGTGTTCTAAGTATTTTTCTATAAATAGGGTGCTTAGGTTAGAATTGAAAATCACACCAGAAACTAGAAATTTCTCTCTCTTTCTCTCTCTCTATATATCGAGCGTATTTTATGAGTATTTTTATACTTTGAGTGTTGCTATACGGTGCAAGTTCCTTCAGCACTATATCTGATATTCCAACCAGAAGTAATATCCTTTTGAGGTAAGGGATGTTATTTTTTTATCAATGATATTATTTCTTTTAATATCATTATACCAAAATATTGGTAAGATTTTTCTTGTGAAATTCTTATCTTTTCATGTCGGGGTTACTATTCATGAGTTACTATTCACGAGTCATTATTCACGAGTTACTATTCACGAAGCATGATAATTTTTTTTTTCTTGTGGAATTTTTACCTTTTAGTGTCGAGGTTACTATTCACGTATACGACACTGTTCACGTATACGGCACTATTCACAAATACGACACTATTCACAGAAAAATTAAATTTTCTTTTCTGTGTCCAAGATATCTATTATGGATACTAGCTTTGATTGTATCCATGTTTTGATCATTCTTAAATTTTATTTCGCTATAATTATTTATGAAGTATTTTTGAACTCGGATTGTTTGAAATACGAATCCTTAATATTTATTCTTTTGTTTCATTGGATTCGTTTTCTTTAAATTTTTTTTTTATCATTCTCAGTCCTAAATGATGATATAACTGAATATCTTTGGCTTGTAGTGCAAAGATTAATGATTTTATGATGAATATCTTTGGCCCGTAGTACAAAGATGAACATGTATTGAGATGAACATGACCAACTGATGAATATTTTTGGCCTGTAGTGCAAAGATGACTATTTGATTCAAGATGTATATTTATTGATGTTACAGAGATAAAATATCGATGATGGATTTTTTAAATTCATAGATGATAATAGATTTCATTATCTACTTAACTCCTCTAATGAATTGTTGTTTCCGCTGCAGTTGTTGATCTAAAACTTGTTGTCTATTGTATTCTATCAGATTTTTCCCTGTTGAGGACTAACGATAATTTGTTCTATATTATCTTAGTCATAATATTCTTTACTGGGCTAGTTGAGCTCACCCTTTTTCTTTTTGTTCCATTTTTCTTCTCAGGAGGCGAGAATGTAGCGGGTACTAGTCGGGGTATGGAATGATGGTTCAAGATAGTTATTTTAGTAGTTTTCATTATTTTGTAAGATAGTGTATCAATAAGTATAATGAAGACTTATTTGAGTATGAATACTGTCTAGATGACAATATTTGTATTTAAACTCATAGTATATGTGTTGTCGTATTTTGCACGACAATTGTAATAATAAGGTTGTAGTTGTTTTCTGTACCATGTATTTGGCGACTCAGAATAGGTTGGGTGGATTGAACCTATTTTGGGGGCGTCACAGTTTGTATCAGAGCTTAGGGATGTGGTCTCTGGCGGAGATCGGGGAATTGAATTAGGAGGGGAGAGACGAGTAAATCCTTCGCTAATGTGTCCTACCTAAGCTTATTTGTTGGTCGGTCATAATATAGGGATATTATGTGATATGTTAATTGCTTAAATAAACCCTTGTTTTATGGCAGTATTTGAGAATGTCGACTGAGAATGTTAACAGTGGAGTAAATGAGACTGTGGAGACACCTGTGCTCACCAATGAGGAGAACGTGCAACAGGCTGGAAATGTTCCTCCTGTGAGCAACACCAATGAGCAGATGATGAACGATGGGATGTTTAGAAACTTTTTGCAATTCATGCAAAACCAGACGAGGGAGACTCGTGTACAAAATACCGGTGGAAATGATAGCAACGCACGGTTTGTCACAGCTAAACAGTTCAAAGAGTTGGGACCACCAAAATTCTGGGGAAAGCCGGATCCTATTAAGGTGGAGACGTGGGTCAAGCAAATTACCATGATATTCGATGTCTTGGGATGCACGGAGGAACAGAAGGTTCCATTCGCCACTTTTATGTTTCGTAACGAGGCAGATTACTGGTGGGAATCTGTGAAGCGTACCCAACCAGCCGCACTCAACATGTCTTGGGAAAAGTTTTAGAAACTGTTTAATAACAAGTACTTTTCTGAAAGTATTCGTCATATGAAAGAGGTAGAGTTTATTAGACTAGAACAGAACAACATGACGGTATCCTAGTACGATCCAAAGTTTACGGAGTTATCTAGGTTTGCACCTCATTTGGTGGAGAATAAGGAACATATAACGCGGATGTTTTTGAGAGGTTTGAAACCCGACATACGTCAATTTCTCATTTCTCATAAATTTTTTCTATATTCAGATGTTGTGAATAGAGCTCAGTTATTGGAGCGCGATAATGAGTCAACTCAATCGAAGAATAACGACCTACAACTCGATGATAATCGTACCGATGGCAACGGTCATCAGAACAAGGATAACCATCGTGGAGGAAATTATCGTGCCAGAAATGGTAACCACTTCGGTGGTAATCATGGCCAAGATAATAAAAGAAATAACTTGTAAGATGTGACGCCCCCAAAACAGGTATACAACACCCGTTCTGAGTCGTCAATAACATGGTACAGAAACAACTACAACTTTATTAATACAACATAAAAACTGTGAGTGTAAATACAAATATTGTCATCTAGACAATATCCACACTCAAATAAGTCCTCATTACAATTATTGGTACAATACTTTACAAAAAAAATGGTGAGAACTACTAAAACAACTTCCTAGAACCTTCATTCCATACCCCGACTAGTACTTGCTACATTCTCGCCTCCTGAGAAGAAAATAGAACAACAAGGAAAAGGGTGAGCTCAACTAGCCCAGTAAAGAATATTATGACTAAGATAATATACAACAAATTATCGTTAGTCTTCAACAGGGAAAAATTTAATAGAATACAATAGACAACAAGTTTTAAATCGATATTCGCAGCGGAAAATAATAATTCATAGAAAAGTTACGTAGAGAATGAAATCTACGATTATCTCTGAATTTAAAAGCCCATCATCAACATTTTATCCCTGTAACATCAATCAATAAATATCTTGAATCAAATAGTAATCTTTGCACTACAGGCCAAAGATATCCATCAGTTGGTCATGTTCACCTCAACACCTGTTCATCTTTGCACTACGGGCCAAAGATATTCATCAGAAATTATTCATCTTTGCACTACAGGCCAAAGATATTCAGTTATATTATCATTTAAGACTGAGGATGATGAAAAATATTTTAAAGAAAACGAATTCAGTGAAGCAAAATAACAAATATTAAGGATTCGTATTTCAATTTATCCATGTCCAAAAATACCTATACATGGATACAATCAAAGTTAGTATCCAGAATAGATATTTGGACGAAAAGAAGGAAATTTCATTTTTCGGTGAATAGTAACTCGTGAATAGTAACTCATGAATAGTAACTCATGAATAGTAACCCCGACATGAAAAGTTCCAAATTTGATAAAAATTCAGATCAATACTTCGGCATAATGATATTGAAGAAAATAATATCATTTAAGAAGAAATAACATCCCTTACCTCGGAAAGACGGTACTTCTGACTGGAATACTAGATATAGTGCTGAAGGAAACTTGCACCGTAAAGCAACACTCAAAGTATCAAATACTCACAAGAATACGCTCGTTATAGAGAGAGAAATAGAGAGAAACTTGTGTTTCTGGTGTGATTTCAATTCTAACCTAAGCACCCTATTTATAGAAAAATGCTTAAAACACCAAAGCAGAAAATTTAATATAATAATAATATATTTATCAAATTTTCCTTAGCCCACCTCTAGACATCTGATCTCAGCCCATTTATATCACATGTTAGCCCACTTAAATGCCAAAAAACGTTTTTCTTCAAAATAATAAATAAAACTTCCAAAAATCAATTATTTCAGAATTTCAGAACTTCAATAATTCATAATAAATAGCCCTTTTATCAGAAAATTCGAATCTTGCGAGTTTTTATAGGAAATTCAATTCTCTACAACTTTACAGAAGAAAGTTTTTCCAAATTCCAAACAGAAATTGACCGAAATTCACAAACGGGCGATTTTATAGTCAATAATAAATTTTCGGTCAAGAATTATGTCCACCAACACACAAAACATGTGTTAATCATTTAATGCCACAAAAATACTCTTCCTCCTCATATACTCATATATCCCACATTCATTGTAAAAATACCACCATCAATATATTATTAAAATAATATATTTAAATGAATTATTTTATCAAAAAAAGATAAAATATTAATTTTCAACAATTATCACATTAAAATTTTTCTCTATCTATATCCACATAAAATCACTATTTTTCTCGTCATATAAATCAATAATTAATTATACACAAATAATATTACAGAATCACAGTACTAGCAACCAGGCCGTTCCCAGGAAAGAGGGGGCTTTCCAATAAGGATCTCTCCTTACTGGCGCGCAATTAGATGACCAAACCTCTCCTTAGACAGAACTTTCTAGACATTGCCAATAATGTTATCTATTAATATTATTCAGATAATATGAATTATTGCTCCGATAATAAAAAATACTGCGTAATGACAATTATTGAAACAACAGTAATATAAAATATTAACGCAGCAATTATTGAATCAATAAAATATAATATTGAACAGTAATTACTGTAACAATTATTGAGTAGTGCTTTCTTACGTAATAATCAATAATTGGTACAATACCGTGTGCTACGCGTATTACCGTGTTTTAACCACCGGGTATTCCAACAGTATTAATGGTAACAACTACGCCGTTATTTATAAACATCTTATTTTTGTCGTTTTCTTCATCCAATCGTTTTCTGTTATGGGGCCCACACAAGGCTGCGCCGTCGTACGAATATTCCCCGACAACAAGAATATTCCACGACCAAACAAATATTCCCCGACAACAATAAATATTTTATAACCACTTGCTTATTTAAAATATTTGCGCATTTTACCCATAACTAACCACATTAATCAAATCAACTCTTACTATTTCAGAATAATAAATAGAGGAAATTAAATTTTATTTATTAATAATTTGGGGTCTTACAACCTCCCCTCCTTATGAAATTTCGTCCTCGAAATTGACATACGTACCTGGTGTTTCGAAAAGATGAGGATACCTCGCTTTCATTTCCGTTTCCAACTCCCATGTCATTTCCTCAATAGCATGGTTTCTCCACAAAACTTTTACTTGTGGTATGACCTTCGTGCGTAGGACATGCTCCTTTTTATCCATGATCTTGACAGGTACCTCCTCGTACGTTAAGTCTTCAGCTATCTCGTCCGGTTCTAACTCAATAACATGGTTCGGGTCTTTCACATTGTTACGAAGCACAGATATATGAAAAACATTATGAACACGAGACATACTTGGAGGTAATGCAAGTCTATAGGCCACATTTCCTACTCGGTCAAGAATCTGAAATGGACCAATAAATCGTGAATTGAGCTTTCCTCTCTTCTCAAATCTTATAACTCCTTTCCATGGAGCTACACGTAATAATACATGATCCCCAATGTCAAATTCTACGTCCTTTCGATGAAGATCCACATAACTCTTTTGTCGATCCTGTGCCGTTTGTATACGTTGTCGAATCATTTGGATCTTCTCTGTAGTCATTCGTACCAACTCTGGTCCCAACAACGTTGCTTCTCCCACCTCATCCCAACATACTGGAGAGCGACACTTTCGTCCATACAATGCTTCAAAGGGAGCCACACCTATACTTGCCTGATAACTGTTGTTATAGGAGAATTCCACCAATGGTAGGTACTTATCCCAACTTCCTTTGAAATCTAGGACACAAAGTCTTAATAAATCTTCAAGAGTTTGAATAGTCCTCTCTGATTGCCCGTCCGTTTGAGGATGGTATGCCGAACTGAACCGTAAATCCGTGCCCATAGCTTTTTGCAAGCTAACCCAAAATCTTGAAGTGAATCTTGGGTCACGATCCGAAACTATGGATACTGGCATGCCATGCAACCTTACAATCTTATTCGCGTACATACTAGCAAGACGTTCAAGGGAATAAGTCTCCCGTATCGGCAAGAAATGAGCAGACTTGGTTAATCTATCAACTATAACCCAAATAGCATTTATACCTTGAGAAACCGTGGGAAGACCCGTAACAAAATCCATGGTAATGTGTTCCCACTTCCATTTCGGAATCTCAAGTGGTTGCAATGGACCCTTTGGTACTTGATGCTCCGCCTTTACACGTTGACAAGTTAAACACCTCGAGATAAACTTTGCAATCTCTCTCTTCATATTGTCCCACCAAAATATATGTCGAAGATCACGATACATTTTAGTACTTTCAGGATGGATTGCAAATGGTGTATTGTGTGCCTCCATCATGATCTTGTACTTTAAATCAGAATCGTTAGGAACACAAAGTCTGGAGTGGACTCGAAGTATTCCTTCTTCATCGATTCTTGCTTCTGGAATAGCACCTTCTTGCACTTTTTTCTTCATACGCATCAGCTCCGGGTCTGTAGCTTGAGCAACTTTAACTTTATCGATTAATGTTGGTTCTACGCGTATACTTGACATCATCGCACTCGTTCCTGCATATGATCTTCTACTCAACGCGTCAGCTACCACGTTTGCTTTTCCAGGATGGTATTGAATAGTGTGGTCGTAATCTTTCAACAGCTCGAGCCAACGTCGTTGCCGCATGTTGAGTTCTTTTTGAGTGAAGAAATATTTGAGGCTTTTATAGTCTGAATATATCTCCACCTTCTCCCCATATAGATAGTGCCTCCAGATCTTTAGTGCGAAAATGACTGCTGCCAACTCTAGATCATGAGTAGGATAATTCCTCTCATATTCTTTAAGTTGTCGCGAGGCATAGGCTATGACTTTCTCACGTTGCATGAGAACACATCCTAACCCTTTGCCTGAAGCATCGCTGTAGATAACAAATCCATCCGAACCAGATGGTATTGTCAGAACAGGTGCCGAAATGAGTCTCCTCTTAAGCTCTTGGAAACTCTTCTCGCATTCTTCGCTCCATCCGAATTTGATATCCTTCCGAGTCAGCTGAGTTAACGGGGTAGCGATTCGAGAAAACCCTTCTACGAATCTCCGATAATAACCAGCTAAGCCTAGAAAGCTACGTACATCGGTCACCGTCTTCAGTTGCTCCCAGCTTTGTATTGCTTCAATCTTCGCCGGGTCCACAGATACTCCATGTTTTGACACCATGTGCCCTAGGAATGCTACTTCCTCAAGCCAGAACTCGCATTTCTTCAACTTAGCATATAACTTGTTTTCACGCAGCCTTTGGAGTACCAGCTTCAAATGGTGCTCATGATCTTCACGGCTTTTGGAATATATGAGGATGTCATCAATAAAGACAACAACGAACTGATCCAAATAATCCTTGAATACTCGGTTCATCATATCCATGAAAGCCGCAGGAGCATTAGTCAATCCAAAAGACATGACTAAGAATTCATAATGCCCGTACCGAGTTCTAAAGGCAGTCTTCGGAATATCCTCAGTTTTAACCTTCAGCTGATGATATCCAGAACGAAGATCGATTTTTGAAAAGAATTGTGCTCCTTGTAACTGGTCAAACAGGTCATCAATACGAGGTAGCGGATACCTATTCTTGATGGTGACATGGTTTAATTCCCGGTAATTGATACAAAGTCGCATACTCCCGTCTTTCTTCTTTACAAATAAAACAGGAGCACCCCAAGGAGATGTACTAGGACGAATGAAGCCGATGTCCAACAACTCTTGTAGTTGGACTTTTAACTCCTAAAGTTCAATAGGAGCCATTCGATATGGGGTTTTAGAAATAGGCTTTGTACCAGGTTCAAGATCAATAAAGAATTCAACTTCACGTTCCGGGGGTAGACCGGAAAGTTCTTCAGGAAATATGTCAGGAAAGTTACTAACAACAGGAATATTATTCAAATTTGACGTGTCTTTATTCAAATCCATAACATGGGCTAAGAAAGCTTGACATCCGTTTTTCAATAAACGAATAGCTTTATGAATTGATATGACAGTGATTGATTTTAATGGCTTTGTTGCTTGAATTCGAACAACAGGTTGATTAGGAATATGAAAACTAATCACCTTACGAAAACAATCAATTTTGGCATGATGAGTAGTTAACCAATCAATTCCTAAAATCACGTCAAATGCAAGTATCTTTAAAGAGATAAGGTCAACAGGTAAGGTGATGGTACCAACTTGGATCAAACAAGATTTATAAACAGTGGATATGATGAAAGTTTCCCCTAACGGAGTCTCCCCTAACGGAGTCTCCACAGATAAATCAAAGTCTAATTTCTCCGGAGTCAAGTTTAAACATTGAGCACAAGCAGGAGAAATAAATGAATGGGTAGCACCGGTATCTAGTAAGGTATAAACTTCACATGAATTTATGATTAGCTTACCCGTGATAACCTCGTTTGGGTTCCTCGCATGTTGACCAGTCACGACAAACGCTCTTCCAGGAACCGTTGACTTTGACTTTTCTGGGGCAGCCTTTTGAGTCACCGTCCCCGCTGAACTTGGTTTCGCTATCGTACAATCTCGAGCGATATGTCCTTCCTTTCCACAATTATAGCATACCTTGAACTGTTGTGGAAAGTTTGTGTGACGCCCCCAAAATAGGTATACAACACCCATTCTGAGTCGCCAAATACATGGTACAGAAAGTAAACTACAACTTCAATAATACAATTGTCGTGCAAAATACGACAACACATACTGTGAGTTTAAATACAAATATTGTCTTCTAGACAATATCCACACTCAAATAAATCCTCATTACAATTATTCAAACACTATTTTACAGAAATAGTGAGGACTACTAAAACATCTTTCTAGAACCATCACTCTATACCCCGACTAGATCCTGCTATGTTCTCACCTCCTGAGAAGAAAAATGGAACAAAAAGGAAAAGGGTGAGCTCAACTAGCCCAGTAAAGAATATTATGACTAAGATAATATACAAACAAATTATCGTTAGTCTTCAACAGGGAAAAATCTGATAGAATATAATCGACAACAAGTTTTAGATCAACAACTGCAGCGGAAACAACAAACCATTAGAAGAGTCAAGTAGAGAAAGAATTCTACTATCTTCTAAGATTTAAAAGTCCATCATCAATATTTTATCCCTGTAACATCAATTAATAATCATCTTTATCCAAATATTCATCTTTGCACTACAGGCCAAAGATATTCATTTGTATCACATGTCAGTCATGTTCATCTCAACACCTGTTCATCTTTGCACTACAGGCCAAAGATATTCATCAAGTAATCATACATCTTTGCACTACAGGCCAAAGATATTCAGTAATATCATCATTTAGGACTGAGGATGATAAAAAATATCTTAAAGAGAACGAATCCAGTGAGACAGAAGGACAAATATTAGGGATTCGTATAACAGTTTATCCAAGATCAATAATACTTCATAATAATCAATTGTGAAGCAGAATTCAAAAATAAAGATCAAAACATGGATACAATCAAAGATAGTAACCATAACAGACATCTTGGACAAAAAGAGAAAATTTTATTTTTCGGTGAATAGTGCCATATACGTGAATAGTGCCGTATACGTGAATAGTAACCCCGACACAAAAAGTTCCAAATTTGATAAAAACTCATATCAATATTTCAGCATAATGATATTGAAGAAAATAATATCATTTAAGAAGAAAATAATATCCCTTACCTCAAGATATCAGTACTTCTGGTCGGAATACCGGTATAAGGCTGAAAGAAACTTGCTCTGATGAATAGAAACTCTCAAAGTATCTAAATACTCACAAAATACACTCAATAATCTAGAGAGAGAAAGAGAGAAAACTTGTTTCTGGTGTGATTTTCAATTCTAACTTAGCCCTCTATTTATAGGAAAATTTTAGTAGGTTTGACCTGCAACCTGATGGCTTTACCTGCTACTATTCCCACCCACCACATTTGAAATATAATTCAGCACATTTCTTCACCAACCACAAGTGGGGCCCACCAATTCTAGAATTTTCCATCAAAATGATAAACTCCGAAAATTCAACAATTTCTGAACCAGTCATCTCGTAAAATTCATAATAAATCATACGTTCATTTTTAACGGTTCAAAATTTGTGGACATATACTCAACTTATATATGTATAACATATCCAAAAATTACCACGATCCAACGGTCGGATTAAAAATTATAACCCCCGCAATATTTCTCAAAAACCCTGATTTGATTTTTAATACCTCCATTCCGACAAAAATACTGATAAAAAACCTCAACATTAACTCCTTCATTTTTAACCACAAAAATATATCCCTCATTTATATCCACATAAAATAAATATTTCCTTATCATATGAATCAATAATTAATTATTCACAAATAATATTACAGAATCACATTTATGACAACCAGGCCGTTCCCAGGAAAGAGGGGGCTTTCCAATAAGGATTTCTCCTTACTGGCGCGCAATTAGATGACCAAACCTCTCCTTAGACAGAACTTTCTAGACATTGCCAATAATGTTATCTAATAATATTATTCAAATAATATGAATTATTGATCTGATAATAGAAAATACTGTGCAGCAACAATTATTGAAACAACAATAATATAAAATATCAATGCAACAATTATTGAATCAATAAAATAAAATATTGAACAATAACTACTGTAACAATTATTGAGTAGTGCCTTCTTACGTAAGAATCAATAATTGGTGCAATACCGTGTGCTACTGTATTTTAACCACCGGGTATTCCAACAGTATTAACGGTAACAACTACGCCGTTATTTATAAATAACTTATACTTGTCGTTTTCTTCATCCAATCGCTTTCCGTTATGGGGCCCACACAAGGCTGCGCCGTCGTACGAATATTCCCCGACAGCAAGAATATTCCACGACCAAACGAATATTCCCCGACAAAATGAATATTTTATAACCACTTGCTTATTTTGCAAAATTTGCACATTTCACCCATAACCAAAGTATTATATCAAATTAACCCCTTATTATTCACAATAATATTTAGAGAAAATTTGATTTTATTCATTAATAAGTTGGGGTCTTACAACCTCCCCTCCTTATGAAATTTCGTCCTCGAAATTGACGTACGTACCTGATGTTTCAAAAAGGTGAGGATACCTCGCTTTCATTTCTGATTCCAACTCCCAGGTCATTTCTTCAATAGCATGGTTTCTCCACAAAACCTTAACTTGTGGTATAACCTTCGTGCGTAGGACATGCTCTTTCCTATCCAAGATCTTAACAGGTACCTCCTCGTACGTTAAATCTTCAGCTATCTCGTCTGGTTCTAACTCAATAATGTGGTTCGGGTCTTTAACATATTTACGAAGCATAGATATGTGAAAAACATTATGAACACGAGACATGCTTGGAGGTAATGCGAGTCTATATGCCACATTTCCTATTCGCTCAAGAATCTCAAATGGACCAACAAATCTTGGATTGAGCTTTCCTCTCTTCCCAAATCTTGTAACTCCCTTCCATGGTGCAACACGTAACAATACATGATCCCCAATATTAAATTCCACGTCCTTCCGATGAAGATCCGCATAACTCTTTTGTCGATCCTGTGCCGTTTGTATACGTTGTCGAATCGTTTGGATCTTCTCTGTAGTAATGCGTACCAACTCTGGTCCCAACAATGTTGCTTCACCCACCTCGTCCCAGCATACTGGAGAACGACATTTTCTTCCATACAACGCCTCGAATGGAGCCACACCTATGCTCGCCTGATAACTGTTGTTGTAGGAGAATTCCACCAATGGTAGGTACTTATCCCAACTCCCTTTGAGATCTAGGACACAAAGTCTTAATAGATCTTCAAGAGTTTGAATAGTCCTCTCTGATTGTCCGTCCGTTTGAGGATGGTATGCTGAACTGAATCGTAAATCCGTGCCCATAGCTTTCTGCAAGCTAACCCAAAATCGTGAAGTGAATCTTGGGTCACGATCCGAAACTATGGATACTGGCATGCCATGCAATCTCACAATCTCGTTCACGTACATACTAGCAAGACGTTCAAGGGAATAAGTCTCACGTATCGGCAAGAAATGAGCGGACTTGGTTAATCTATCAACAATAACCCAAATCGCATCTATGCCTTGAGAAACCTTGGGAAGACCCGTAACAAAATCCATAGTAATGTGTTCCCACTTCCATTTCGGGATCTCAAGTGGTTGCAATGGACCCTTTGGCACTTGATGCTCCGCCTTTACACGTTGACAAGTTAAACACCTCGAGATAAACTCCGCGATCTCTCTTTTCATATTGCTCCACCAAAATGTATGTCGAAGATCGTGATACATTTTGGTACTCCCAGGATGGATTGCAAACGGTGTGTTGTGTGCCTCCATCATTATTCTATGCTTCAAGTCAAAATCGTTAGGAACACAAAGTCTGGAGTTGACTCGAAGTATTCCTTCTTCATCGATTCTTGCTTCTGGAATAGCACCTTCTTGCACTTTCTTCTTCATACGCATCAGCTCCATGTCCGTAGCTTGAGCAGCTTTAACTTTATCGATTAAAGTCGGTTCTACTCGTATATTTGATATCATCATGTGGGTACTTGGAGCCTTCATCTCTATCTCCATCCTTTGCAAGTCATACAAAATGGGCCTTTGTGTTAACAACATTGCACTCGTACCCGCATATGATCTTCTACTCAATGCGTCAGCTACTACGTTTGCTTTTCCAGGATGATATTGGATGGTATGATCGTAATCTTTCAACAGCTCGAGCCAACGTCGCTGCCGCATGTTGAGTTCCTTTTGGGTGAAGAAATATTTGAGGCTTTTATGATCTGTATAGATCTCCACTTTCTCCCCATACAGGTAGTGTCTCCAGATCTTCAACGCAAAAACGACTGCTGCCAACTCCAAATCATGAGTAGGATAATTCCTCTCATATTCTTTGAGTTGTCGTGAGGCATAGGCTATGACTTTCCCATGTTGCATGAGAACACATCCTAACCCTTTGCCTGAAGCATCGCTGTAGATAACAAATCCATCCGAACCAGATGGTATTGTCAGAACAGGTGCCGAAATGAGTCTCCTCTTGAGTTCTTGGAAACTCTTCTCGCATTCCTCACTCCATACGAATTTTGTATCTTTCCGAGTCAGCTGAGTTAACGGAGTAGCGATTCGAGAAAATCCTTCCACAAATCTCCGATAATAACCAGCTAAGCCCAGAAAGCTACGTACTTCGGTTACCGACTTCGGTTGCTCCCAACTTTGTATGGCTTCAATCTTCGCCGGGTCGACAGATACTCCATGTTTTGACACCACGTGCCCAAGGAATGCTACTTCCTCAAGCCAGAACTCGCATTTCTTCAATTTGGCATATAGCTTATTTTCACGAAGCCTTTGCAGTACCAGCTTCAAATGGCGCTCATGATCTTCACGGCTTTTGGAATAGATGAGGATGTCATCAATAAAGACAACAACGAACTGATCCAAATATTCTTTGAATACACGGTTCATCATATCCATGAAGGCAGCAGGAGCATTAGTCAATCCAAAAGACATTACTAAGAATTCATAATGCCCGTACCGAGTTCTGAAGGCAGTCTTTGGAATATCCTCAGTTTTAATCTTCAGCTGATGATATCCAGAACGAAGATCGATCTTTGAAAAGAATTGTGCTCCTTGCAACTGGTCAAACAGGTCATCAATGCGAGGTAGCGGATACCTATTCTTGATAGTGACATGATTCAATTCTCGATAGTCGATACAAAGTCGCATACTCCCGTCTTTCTTCTTTACGAATAAAACAGGAGCACCCCAAGGAGACGTACTAGGACGAATAAAACCGATGTCCAACAACTCCTGTAGTTGGACTTTTAACTCCTGAAGTTCAATAGGAGCCATTCGATATGGAGTTTTAGAAATGGGCTTTGTACCGGGTTCAAGGTCAATAAAGAATTCAACTTCACGTTCTGGGGGTAGACCAGGAAGTTCTTCAGGAAATACATCGGGAAATTCTCTAACAATAGAAATATTATTCAAATCTGACTTGTCTTTGTTCAAATCCATAACATGGGCTAAGAAAGCTTGACATCCGTTTTTCAATAAACGAATAGCTTTGTGGCTTGATATGACAGTGACTGATTTTAGTGGTTTAGTAGTTTGAATTCGTATGACAGGTTGGTTAGGAATATGAAAACTAACAACCTTACGAAAACAATCAATTTTAGCATGATGAGTGGTTAACCAATCAATTCCTAAAATCACATCAAAAGCAAGTATCTTTAAAGAGATAAGATCAACAGGTAATGTGATAGTGCCAACTTGGATCATGCAAGATTTATAAACTGTAGATGTAACGAAGGTTTCACCCAACGGAGTTTCAACAGATAAGTTAAAGTCCAATTTCTCCGGAGTCAAGTTTAAACGTTGAGCACAAGCAGGAGAGATAAAAGAATGGGTAGAACCGGTATCTAGTAAAGTATAAACTTCGCAAGAATTCAAGATTAGCTTACCCGTGATCACCTCGTTCGGGTTTCTCGCGTTTTGGCCAGTCACGACAAACGCCCTTCCAGGAACCGCTGATTTCGACTTATCCGGGACAGCTTTTGGAGTCACCATCCCCGCTGAACTTGGTTTTGCTACAGAACACTCTCGAGCTATATGACCCTCCTTTCCACAGTTATAACATACCTTGGATTGTTGTGGGCAGTTTGGGCTGATATGTCCCTCTTTCCCACATTTGTAACATACGACCGGTGGTCGTTCTCCTCCCCTAGAAACAGTTGATGTTTGTGCTGACGTCTTCACGTTATCATTGTTGTACCTTCTCTTCTTGAAATCTCCTCCCGACTCGCTCCTTCTATTATCACGACCACGATTACCACCAGAGTGGTTACCGCTTTTGTCCGAATGTTTTCCTCCCTGCTGGTTTTCATTGCTTCGATGACTGCCGCCACCGGTATGACCCTGGTTGTGGTCCCTCGGTTGCACATACTCATTATCTCGCTCTAATAATTGAGCCCTGTTTACAACATCTGAATATAAAGAAAATTTATGAGAGATAAGATATTGTCGAATCTCGGGTTTTAGACCTCTCAGAAACATCCTTGTCATTCGTTCCTCATTTTCGACCAAATGAGGTGCAAACCTGGATAACTCTGCAAACTTCGCCTCGTACTGGGACACCGTCATGTTGTTTTGTTCCAGTCTGATAAACTCCACCTCCTTCATATGACGAATACTTTCAGGAAAGTACTTGTCATTGAACAGTTTTTGAAATGTTTCCCAGGACATGTTGAGTGCGTCAGGCTGGGTACGCTTCACAGACTCCCACCAGTAGTCTGCCTCACCGCGGAACATAAAGGTGGCGAATGGAACCTTCTGTTCCTCCGTGCATCCCAAGACATCGAATATCTTGGTAATTTGCTTGACCCACGTTTTCGCCATGATCGGATCCGGCTTTCCCTTAAATTCTGGTGGTCCCAATTCTTTGAACTGCTTAGCTGTGACAAACCGCGCGTTATCATTTCCACCCGTATTCTGCACACGAGTCTCCCTCGTCTGATTTTGCATGAACTGCAAAAAGCTCCTAAACATTCCATCATTCATCGTTTGCTCGGTAACGTTGTTTACAGGAGGAATATTGCCTTCCTGTTGCACGTTCCCCTGGGTGGTGATCAAAGGTGTCTCCACGGTCTGATTTACTCCATTATTAACGTTCTCAGCTGCCATTCTTAAATACTGCCATAAAACAAGGGTTAATAGTCATGTCATATATTATCCCTATACTCTGACCGACCAAATAAACACCAAATAAACTTAGTCAAGTCATACTAGCGAAGGAATTCCCCGTCTCTCCCCTCCTAGTTCTTGTCTCACATCTCAGCCAGGGATCATATCCCTAAGCTCTGATACCAACTGTGACGCCCCCAAAATAGGTATACAACACCCATTCTGAGTCGCCAAATACATGGTACAGAAAGCAAACTACAACTTCAATAATACAATTGTCGTGCAAAATACGACAACACATACTGTGAGTTTAAATACAAATATTGTCTTCTAGACAATATCCACACTCAAATAAATCCTCATTACAATTATTCAAACACTATTTTACAGAAATAGTGAGGACTGCTAAAACATCTTTCTAGAACCATCACTCCATACCCCGACTAGATCCTGCTATGTTCTCACCTCCTGAGAAGAAAAATGAAACAAAAAAGAAAAGGGTGAGCTCAACTAGCCCAGTAAAGAATATTATGACTAAGATAATATACAAACAAATTATCGTTAGTCTTCAACAGGGAAAAATCTGATAGAATATAATCGACAACAAGTTTTAGATCAACAACTGCAGCGGAAACAGCAAACCATTAGAAGAGTCAAGTAGAGAAAGAATTCTACTATCTTCTAAGATTTAAAAGTCCATCATCAATATTTTATCCCTGTAACATCAATTAATAATCATCTTTATCCAAATATTCATCTTTGCACTACAGGCCAAAGATATTCATTTGTATCACCTGTCAGTCATGTTCATCTCAACACCTGTTCATCTTTGCACTACAGGCCAAAGATATTCATCAAGTAATCATACATCTTTGCACTACAGGCCAAAGATATTCAGTAATATCATCATTTAGGACTGAGGATGATGAAAAATATCTTAAAGAGAACGAATCCAGTGAGACAGAAGGACAAATATTAGGGATTCGTATAACAGTTTATCCAAGATCAATAATACTTCATAATAATCAATTGTGAAGCAGAATTCAAAAATAAAGATCAAAACATGGATACAATCAAAGATAGTAACCATAATAGACATCTTGGACAAAAAGAGAAAATTTTATTTTTCGGTGAATAGTGCCGTATACGTGAATAGTGCCGTATACGTGAATAGTAACCCCGACACAAAAAGTTCCAAATTTGATAAAAACTCATATCAATATTTCAGCATAATGATATTGAAGAAAATAATATCATTTAAGAAGAAAATAATATCCCTTACCTCAAGATATCAGTACTTCTGGTCGGAATACCGGTATAAGGCTGAAAGAAACTTGCTCTGATGAATAGAAACTCTCAAAGTATCTAAATACTCACAAAATACACTCAATAATCTAGAGAGAGAAAGAGAGAAAACTTGTTTCTGGTGTGATTTTCAATTCTAACTTAGCCCTCTATTTATAGGAAAATTTTAGTAAGTTTGACCTGCAACCTGATGGCTTTACCTGCTACTATTCCCACCCACCACATTTGAAATATAATTCAGCACATTTCTTCACCAACCACAAGTGGGGCCCACCAATTCTAGAATTTTCCATCAAAATGATAAACTCCGAAAATTTAACAATTTCTGAACCAGTCATCTCGTAAAATTCATAATAAATCATACATTCATTTTTAACGGTTCAAAATTTATGGACATATACTCAACTTATATATGTATAACATATCCAAAAATTACCACGATCCAACGGTCGGATTAAAAATTATAACACCCGCAATATTTCTCAAAAACCCTGATTTGATTTTTAATACCTCCATTCCGATAAAAATACTGATAAAAAACCTCAACATTAACTCCTTCATTTTTAACCACAAAAATATATCCCTCATTTATATCCACATAAAATAAATATTTCCTTATCATATGAATCAATAATTAATTATTCACAAATAATATTACAGAATCACATTTATGACAACCAGGCCGTTCCCAGGAAAGAGGGGGCTTTCCAATAAGGATTTCTCCTTACTGGCGCGCAATTAGATGACCAAACCTCTCCTTAGACAGAACTTTCTAGACATTGCCAATAATGTTATCTAATAATATTACTCAAATAATATGAATTATTGATCTGATAATAGAAAATATTGTGCAGAAACAATTATTGAAACAATAATAATATAAAATATCAATGCAACAATTATTGAATCAATAAAATAAAATATTGAACAATAACTACTGTAACAATTATTGAGTAGTGCCTTCTTACGTAAGAATCAATAATTGGTGCAATACCGTGTGCTACTGTATTTTAACCACCGGGTATTCCAACAGTATTAACGGTAACAACTACGCCGTTATTTATAAATAACGTATACTTGTCATTTTTTTTATTCAATCGCTTTCCGTTATGGGGCCCACACAAGGCTGCGCCGTCGTACGAATATTCCTCGACAGCAAGAATATTCCACGACCAAACTAATATTCCCCGACAAAATGAATATTTTATAACCACTTGCTTATTTTACAAAATTTGCACATTTCACCCATAACCAAAGTATTATATCAAATTAACCCCTTATTATTCACAATAATATTTAGAAAAAATTTGATTTTATTCATTAATAAGTTGGGGTCTTACAGTTTGGGCTGATATGTCCCTCTTTTTCACATTTATAGCATATGACCGGTGGTCGTTCTCCTCCCTTGGAACTAGTTGCTACTGGTGCTGACGTCTTCGTATTGTCATTGTTGAATCTCCTCTTTTTAAAATCTCCTCCCGACTCGCTTCTTCTATTTTCATAGCCACGATTACCACCAGAGTGGTTGCCGTTCTTGTCTGTATTTTTCTTTCTCCGCTGATTATCATTGTTCTGATGACTGTTGTCACCGATATGATCCTGGTTGTGGTCCCTCGGTTGACCGTACTCGTTATCTCGCTCTAACAACTGAGCCCTGTTGACAACATCGGAATAGAGAGAAAATTTATGAGAAATGAGATATTGACGTATGCCGGGTTTCAAACATCTCAGAAATATCCGTGTCATACGTTCCTCATTCTCCACCAAATGAGGTGCAAACCTGGACAACTCTGCAAATTTCGCCTCGTACTGGGACACCGTCATGTTATTCTGCTCCAGTCTAATAAACTCTACCTCCTTCATATGACGAAAACTTTCAGGAAAGTACTTGTCATTGGATAGTTTTTGAAATGTCTCCCAAGACATGCTGAGTGCTGCTGGATGGGTACGCTTCACAGATTCCCACCAGTAGTCTGCCTCGCCATGGAACATAAAGGTGGCGAATGGAACCTTCTGTTCCTCCGTGCATCCCAAGACATCAAATATCTTGGTAATTTACTTGACCCATGTCTCCGCCTTAATCGGATCTGGCTTTTTCCAGAATTCTGGTGGTCCCAACTCTTTGAACTGCTTGGCTGTGACCAGCTGTGCGTTGCCATTGTTTCTTCCTATATTTTGAACAGGAACCTCCTTCGTCTGGTTTTGCATGAATCGCAAAAAGCTTCTAAACATCTCATCGTTCATCGTCTGCTCAGTGGTGTTGTTCACAGGAGGAACATTGTCAGCCTGTTGCACGTTCTCCTCGTTGGTGAGTACAGGTGTCTCCACGGTTTCATTTACTCCATTGTTAACATTCTCAGTCGACATTCTCAAATACTGCCATAAAACAAGGGTTAATTTAACAAATTAACAAATCACATAATATCCCTATATTATGACCGACCAACAAATAAGCTTAGGTAGGACACACTAGCGAAGGATTTACTCGTCTCTCCGCTCCTAGTTCTATTCCTCGATCTCCGCCAGAGATCATATCCCTAAGCTCTGATACCAACTGTGACGCCCCCAAAACAGGTATACAACACCCATTCTGAGTCGTCAATAACATGGTACAGAAACAACTACAACTTTATTAATACAACATAAAAACTGTGAGTGTAAATACAAATATTGTCATCTAGACAATATCCACACTCAAATAAGTCCTCATTATAATTATTGGTACAATACTTTACAAAAAAAATGGTGAGGACTACTAAAACAACTTCCTAGAACCTTCATTCCATACCCCGACTAGTACTTGCTACATTCTCGCCTCCTGAGAAGAAAATGGAACAACAAGGAAAAGGGTGAGCTCAACTAGCCCAGTAAAGAATATTATGACTAAGATAATATACAACAAATTATCGCTAGTCTTCAACAGGGAAAAATTTAATAGAATACAATAGACAACAAGTTTTAAATCGATATTCGCAGCGGAAAATAATAATTCATAGAAAAGTTACGTAGAGAATGAAATCTATGATTATCTCTGAATTTAAAAGTCCATCATCAACATTTTATCCCTGTAACATCAATCAATAAATATCTTGAATCAAATAGTCATCTTTGCACTACAGGCCAAAGATATCCATCAGTTGGTCATGTTCACCTCAACACCTGTTCATCTTTGCACTACGGGCTAAAGATATTCATCAGAAATTATTCATCTTTGCACTACAGGCCAAAGATATTCAGTTATATCATCATTTAAGACTGAGGATGATGAAAAATATTTTAAAGAAAACGAATCCAGTGAAGCAAAATAACAAATATTAAGGATTCGTATTTCAATTTATCCATGTCCAAAAATACCTTATCATAGTGAAGTAAAATTCAAGAATGATCAAAACATGGATACAATCAAAGCTAGTATCCAAAATAGATATTTGGACGAAAAGAAGGAAATTTCATTTTTCGGTGAATAGTAACTCGTGAATAGTAACTCGTGAATAGTAACCCCGACATGAAAAGTTCCAAATTTGATAAAAATTCAGATCAATACTTCGGCATAATGATATTGAAGAAAATAATATCATTTAAGAAGAAATAACATCCCTTACCTCGGAAAGACGGTACTTCTGACTGGAATACTAGATATAGTGCTGAAGGAAACTTGCACCGTAAAGCAACACTCAAAGTATCAAATACTTACAAGAATACGCTCGTTATAGAGAGAGAAATAGAGAGAAACTTGTGTTTCTGGTGTGATTTCAATTTTAACCTAAGCACCCTATTTATAGAAAAATGCTTAGAACACCAAAGCAGAAAATTTAATATAATAATAATATATTTATCAAATTTTCCTTAGCCCACCTCTAGACATCTGATCTCAGCCCATTTATATCACATGTTAGCCTACTTAAATGCCAAAAAACGTTTTTCTTCAAAATAATAAATAAAACTTCCAAAAATCAATTATTTCGGAACTTCAGAACTTCAATAATTCTTAATAAATAGCCCCTTTATCAGAAAATTCGAATCTCGCGAGTTTTTATAGGAAATTCAATTCTCTACAACTTTACAGAAGAAAGTTTTTCCAAATTCCAAACAGAAATTGACCGAAATTCACAAACGGGCGATTTTATAGTTAATAATAAATTTTCGGTCAAGAATTATGTCCACCAACACACAAAACATGTGTTAATTATTTAATGCCACAAAAATACTCTTCCTCCTCATATACTCATATATCCCATATTCATTGTAAAAATACCACCATCAATATATTATTAAAATAATATATTTAAATGAATTATTTTATCAGAAAAAGATAAAATATTAATTTTCAACAATTGTCACATTAAAATTTTTCTCTATCTATATCCACATAAAATTACTATTTTTCTCGTCATATAAATTAATAATTAATTATACACAAATAATATTACAGAATCACAGTACTAGCAACCAGACCGTTCCCAGGAAAGAGGGGGCTTTCCAATAAGGATCTCTCCTTACTGGCGCGCAATTAGATGACCAAACCTCTCCTTAGACAGAACTTTCTAGACATTGCCAATAATGTTATCTAATAATATTATTCAGATAATATGAATTATTGCTCCGATAATAAAAAATACTGCGTAGTGACAATTATTGAAACAACAGTAATATAAAATATTAACGCAGTAATTATTGAATCAATAAAATATAATATTGAACAGTAATTACTGTAACAATTATTGATAGTGCCTTCTTACGTAAGAATCAATAATTGGTACAATACCGTGTGCTACGCGTATTACCGTGTTTTAACCACCGGGTATTCCAACAGTATTAATGGTAACAACTACGCCGTTATTTATAAATAACTTATTTTTGTCATTTTCTTCATCCAATCGTTTTCTGTTATGGGGCCCACACAAGGCTGCGCCGTCGTACGAATATTCCCCGACAACAAGAATATTCTACGACCAAACAAATATTCCCCGACAACAATGAATATTTTATAACCACTTGCTTATTTAAAATATTTACGCATTTTATCCATAACTAACCACATTAATCAAATCAACTCTTACTATTTCAGAATAATAAATAGAGGAAATTAAATTTTATTTATTAATAATTTGGGGTCTTACAATTGTCATCATCCTCATGTTTATAAAATGTTAAAAGTCATCTGTGACCTATAGTGCATAGATGGACTTGGTATGATTATGACCAGGAATTATTCGGTATAATCATGACCGTAATGTTACAAATGATGTGGTAAAAGTTCTCATTGGCCGTAGTGCGTTGATGGACAGTTGTTGGCATGATCATGACCATTAATGAATACACGAATATCCTTGGCCGTAGTGCAGGGGTGATTCGATAATGTGGATTATTTTATTAAGCTGAGTCCCAGCGATAACAGTGTTGAAAAACCTTTTAAATCATAAAAGATAGTAGAGTTTATTTTCTACTTGACTCTTTTAATAAATTGCTTATTCCGCTGCAGTTAAACTTGATGTCTATTATATTTTATCAGTTTAACATTGTTGAAGGCTAATGATAATTTATTCTGCATTATCTTAGTCATAATATTTCTTACCGGGCTAGTTGATCTCACCCTTTCTTTCACTGTTCTCTTCAGGAAATGAGAACGTAGCTGGGGCAAGTCGGGGAACGGAGTGATGGTTCGAATGATAGTATTAGTTAGTAGTCCTCACTATTCTATGTAATGGTGTGTTAATAAATGTAATGAGGACTCCTTTTGAGTATGAATACTCTCTAGAAGATAATATTTGTATTCAAACTCGCAGTTTATGTCTTGTCGTATTGTACACGATAGTTGTATTAGTAAGTTGTATTTGTATTCTGTACTTTGTATCTGACGACCCAAGATGGGTGATGTATACCTAATTTTGGGGGCGTCACAGTTGGTATCAGAGCTTAGGGATATGATCCCTGGCTAAGATGTGAGAATAGAACTAGGAGGGGAGAGACGGGGAATTCCTTCGCTAGTATGACCTACCTAAGTTTATTTGCATGGTATTTAATTGGTCGGTCATAATATAAGGATAATATATGACATATCAATTAACTTTTATTTTGTGGCAGTATCTGAAAATAGCATCTGAGAATGTTGAGAATAGCAATGGAGCACAGGCGACTGTTGATTCACCACATATCAATAATCAGGATAATGTGCATCAGGAAGGTGATAATCCTCATGCAAACAACAACACTGACCAGATGATGAATGGTGGAATGTTCAGAAACTTTATGCAGTTCATGCAACAGCAGGCGAGAGCGGCTCCTATCCAAAATATAGGTGGAAACACTGAAAACTCTCGGACGGTCACCGCTAAACAGTTCAAGGAGCTGGGACCACCAGAGTTTAAGGGAGAGCCAAAACCACTTATAGCGGAAACATGGATAAAGCAGATTACCAAGATATTTGATGTCTTGGGATGCTCCGAGGAGCAAAAGGTTCCCTTTGCCGCCTTTATGTTACGAGGAGAGGCAGATTACTGGTGGGAATCGATTAAGCGTACTCAACCTGTCGCACTGAAGATGTCTTGGGAGAAGTTCCAAGAGCTGTTCAATGACAAATACTTTCCCGAAAGTGTTCATCACATGAAGGAGGTGGAGTTCATCAAATTGGAGCAGAATAATATGACCGTGTCGCAGTATGAGGCTAAATTTGCTGAGTTGTCCCGGTTTGCGTCCCACTTGGTAGATAATGAAGAGTGAATGACGCGAATATTTTTGCGAGGTTTGAAACCTGAGATACGTCAACATCTTATTTCTCATAAACTGTGTTTGTATTCAGATGTTGTGAATAGGGCTCAGTTAGTGGAGCGCGATAACGAGTCAACGCAACCAAAAGAGAGCAGTCGACAAAATGATAATACCAGTGAGAGCAGTCATCGAAGCGGTGATAACAAGCGTGGAGGGAATCAACAAGCCAGAAATGGTAACCACTTCGGGGGTAATCAGGGCCAAAATAATAAGAATGGTCATTTCAAAAAGAGAATATTCAACAATGATGGAAAGACGTCAGCACCAGCACCCGTTGTTAAGGAAGGAGAACGACCACCTATCATATGTTTCAAATGCGGAGGGGAGGGACACATCAGTCCAAACTGCGCGATGCCGTCTAAAGCATGTTATAATTGTGGAAGAGAAGGTCATTTAGCTCGATTTTGTCGTTTATCAAAAACAAGTTCAGCCAAGATGGAGACACCAAAAGCCGTCCCAGAAAAGTCAAAACCGGTAGTGCAAGGGAGAGCGTTTGTTGTGACCTCCCAGAAAATAAGGAACCCGAATGAGGTCATCACGGGTAAGCTTATCATAAACTCTAACGAAGTCTATACTTTATTTGATACCGGTTCTACCCATTCTTTTATTTCTCCTACTTGCGCTCATCGATTAAATTTGATTCCGGAGAAATTAGACTTTGATTTATCTGTTGAAACTCCATTGGAAGAAACCTTCATTACATCTACGGTTTATAAGTCTTGTTTGGTTCAAGTTGGTACCCACACATTACCTGTCGATCTTATTTCATTAAAAATACTTGCATTGACGTGATTCTAGGGATTGATTGGTTAACTACTCATCATACAAAAATTGATTATTTTCGTAAGGTTGTTAGCTTTCATATTCCTAATCGACCTATTATGCGAATTCAAGCAACCAAACTATTAAAATCAATCGCTGTCATCTCAAGCCATAAAGCTATTCGTTTATTGAAAAACAGATGTCAAGCTTTCTTAGCTCATGTCACGGATCTAAACAAAAATACGTCAGTTTTGAATGATATTTCTATTGTTAATAAATTCCCTGACGTATTCCCTGAAGAACTTCTTGGCCTACCCCCAAAACGTGAAATTGAATTTTGTATCGACCTTGAACCCGGTACAAAACCCATTTCCAAAGTCCCATATCGAATGGCTCCTATTGAACTTCAGGAGTTAAAGATCCAACTGCAGGAATTGTTAGACATTGGCTTTATTCGTCCTAGTACCTCTCCTTGGGGTTCTCCTGTTCTATTCGTGAAGAAGAAAGATGGAAGTATGCGACTTTGTACTGATTATCGGGAGTTGAATCATGTCACCATCAAAAAACAAGTACCCATTGTCACGTATTGATGACCTGTTTGACAAGTTGCAAGGAGCACAATTCTTTTTAAAGATCGATCTTCGTTCTGGATATCATCAGCTGAAGGTTAGAACTGAGGATATTCCAAAGACGGCTTTTAGAACTCGGTACGGGCATTATGAATTCCTAGTCATGTCCTTTGGATTGACTAATGCTCCTGCTGCCTTCATGGATATGATGAACCGGGTATTCAAGGAATATTTGGATCATTTTGTGGTCGTCTTTATTGATGACATCCTTATTTATTCCAAAAGTCGTGAAGATCATGAGCAACACTTGAGGCTGGTACTCCAAAAGCTTCGTGAATACAAGTTTTATGCCAAGTTGAAGAAATGCGAGTTCTGGTTAGAGGAGGTAGCATTTCTTGGGCACGTAGTATCAAGTCGTGGAATATCGATTGACCCGGCAAAGATTGAAGCTATTCAAAGCTGGGAGCAACCTAAATCAGTGACCGAAGTACGTAGCTTTCTTGGTTTAGCTGGTTATTATCGGAGATTCGTGGAAGGATTTTCTCGAATCGCTACTCCATTAACTCAGCTGACTCGGAAAGATACAAAGTTCGGTTGGAGCGAAGAATGTGAGTAGAGTTTTCAAGAACTCAAGAGGAGACTCATTTCAGCACCTGTTCTAACAATACCATCTGGCTCGGAGGGATTTGTCATCTACAGTGATGCTTCGAGCAAAGGATTGGGATGCGTTCTCATGCAACATGGAAAAGTCATAGCCTATGCATCAAGACAACTCAAAAAATATGAGAGGAATTATCCTACTCATGATCTAGAGTTGGCAGCTGTTGTCTTTGCACTTAAAATTTGGAGGCATTACTTGTATGGGGAGAAGGTGGAGATCTTTACGGATCATAAAAGCCTTAAATATTTCTTCACTCAAAAGGAACTCAACATGCGACAACGACGTTGGCTTGAACTGTTGAAAGATTATGATCATACCATTCAATACCATCCTGGAAAAGCGAACGTGGTAGCTGACGCATTGAGTAGAAGATCATATGCAAGTACGAGTGCAATATTGTCAACACAAAGGCCCATTTTGTGTGACTTGCAAAGGATGAAGATAGAGTTAAAGACTCCAGGGACCCATGTGATGATGGCGAATATACGAGTAGAACCGACTTTAATCGATAAAGTTAAAGCTGCTCAAGCTACAGACTTGGAGCTGATGCGTATGAGGAAGAAAGTGCAAGAAGGTGCTATGCCGGAAGCAAAAATCGATAAAGAAGGAATACTTCGAGTCAACTTCAGACTTTGTGTTCCTAACAACTGTGATTTAAAGTATGAAATCATGATGGAGGCGCACAACACACCGTTTGTAATCCATCCTGGAAGTACCAAAATGTATCATGATCTTCGTCATACATTTTGGTGGAGCAATATGAAGAGAGAGATAGCGCTGTTTATCTCAAGGTGTCTAACTTGTCAACGAGTCAAAGCGGAGCATCAAGTACCAAAAGGTTCATTGCAACCACTTGAAATTCCAGAATGGAAGTGGGAGCACATTACCATGGATTTCGTTACCGGTCTTCCTAGGGTTTCTCAAGGTATTGATGCGATTTGGGTCATTATTGATAGATTGACCAAGTCTGCTCATTTCTTACCGATACGAGAAACTTATACACTTGAACGTCTTGCTCGTATGTACATAAACGAGATTGTAAGACTGCATGGTATGCCAGTATCCATAGTTTCTGACCGAGACCCAAGATTCACTTCACGATTTTGGGTTAGTTTACAAAAAGCTATGGGCACGAATTTACGATTTAGTTCAGCATATCATCCTCAGACGGACGGACAATCAAAGAGGACTATTCAAACTCTTGAAGATTTATTAAGACTCTGTGTCTTTGACTTCAAGGGAAGTTGGGACAAGTTCTTACCATTGGTGGAGTTTTCCTACAACAACAGTTATTAAGCAAGTATTGGCATGGCTCCATTCGAAGCATTGTATGGAAGAAAATGTCGTTCTCCAGTATGCTGGGATGAGGTGGGTGAAGCAACGTTGTTGGGACCGGAGTTGGTACGTATGACTACAGAAAAGATTCAAACGATCCGACAACGTATAAAAACCTCACAAGATCGACAAAAGAGTTATGCTGATCTTCATCGAAAGGACGTGGAATTTGATGTAGGAGATCATGTGTTCTTACGTGTTGCTCCATGGAAAGGAGTTACGAGATTTGGAAAGAGAGGAAAGCTCAATCCTCGATTCATCGGTCCATTTTTAATCCTCGATCGAGTAGGAACTGTGGCTTATAGACTCGCTTTACCGCCAAGTATGTCTCGTGTTCATAACGTTTTCCACATATCCATGTTACGCAAATATGTGGAAGACCCGAACCACATTATTGAGTTAGAACCGGACGAAATAGCGGAGGATTTGACGTATGAAGAAGTTCCTGTTCAAATCTTGGATAAGAAGGAACATATTCTACGCTCCAAGGTTATACCTCAAGTCAAAGTTTTGTGGAGAAACATCGATGTTGAAGAAATGACTTGGGAGTTAGAATCTGAAATGAAATCAAGGTATCCTTACCTCTTCGACATATCAGGTACGTACCCTAATTTCGAGGGCGAAATTTCATAAGAAGGGGAGGTTGTAAGACCCCAACTTTTATCAATAAAGATGAATTTTTTATAAATATCATTTTTGAATATTATGGAGTTAATTTGATATAATGTTATAGTTGTGGGTAATATTTTGCAAAGTACGCAAGTTGTTATATAATATTCGATTGGTCGAGGAATATTCGTTTTAACCGGGAATATTCGTACAACGGCACAATCATTGGTGGACCCCACAACGGAATTATTGTCGGATTGAGAAAACGACAAAAATATTTTATTAAAAATAACGGCGGAAGTTTTACCATTGTTACTGTTGAACTACTCGGTAGTAAAAGTACAGTAATACGTGTGGTTGCATAGTAGCACACGGTATTGATTATTAATGCTTATGTGAGAAGTCACTCAGTTTGATTCAATTATTGTCAGTTAATAATATGAATTATTTAGCGATAATGACGTTTTGTTTTATTCGTATTATTAACGTAATAAAACAGAAACATCTTTTTATATAAAACAGAATACTTTATTAAAGTTATTCTATAAATAGAATATATTATATTTTATTTAAAAGATTTTTCTTTAAATATGGACCGTCAGATTAAAGTAATCAATCTGGACCGTTCATGGATTAGTTACTATGCATTCTATTTTTCTATAAATAGCAGCTCATTCCTTCATTATTTCTTACGAATTCACTGAACTCTAGAGAGAGAAACTGTAGAGAGAAACTATAGAGAGAGAGAAGAAGAGTATTCTTCTACTTAATTAATTCCTTATTTCAGCTCTTCTTTAAAACGGTAAGGGGTGTTATTCTTTCTTATTCATGAAGAGAACTGTTGTTATTCCATTTCTTATTATTCTGTTAGAATAACCTGTATACGCGGTCTACCCTATACTTGGTGACATTCTTCTATTATTCTGTTGGAACATTCTGTCTGTGTGTTTTACACCGGACCTGGTTCCGTCTAAATTATTATTCTGTTGGAACATCTTGTCTGTGTGTTTTACACCAGACCTGATTCCGTTTTTATTATTATTCTGTTGGAACATCCTGTCTGTGTGTTTTACACCGAACCTGGTTTCGTCTTGTTATTATTCTGTTGGAACATCCTGTCTGTGTGTTTTACACCGGACCTGGTTCCGTTTTTATTATTATTCTGTCGGAATATCCTGTCTGTGCGTTTACGCCGGACCTGGTTCCATTATTTATTATTCTGTTAGAATAACCTATCTGTGCGGTCTATCGCATGCATGGTGATTTCTTTTGTTATTCCATTCTTTATTGTACTCAGTTGGTTAAGTTTTGACTTCTATACTCCATGAAATTTATGGAATATCCTTGATAATTGCGTTTCATCCAGTATCTTTTCATGAAAATATTCTTCCAAGTATTCTTGAATTTTACTCCACAAAGCAGTATCATGTTGACAATTTGGACGTTGTTAATTCTGGGATAAATTAATTCTTGAACTTGTTTTATTGAATTCTTATATCATTGTCATCATCCTCATGTTTATAAGATGTTAAAAGTCATCTGTGACCTGTAGTGCATAGATGGACTTGGTATGATTATGACCAGGGATTATTCGGTATAATCATGACCGTAATGTTACAAATGATGTGGTAAAAGTCCTCATTGGCCGTAGTGCGTTGATGGACAGTTGTTGGCATGATCATGACCATTAATGAATACACGAATATCCTTGGCCGTAGTGCAGGGGTGATTCGATGATGTGGATTATTTTATTAAACTGAGTCCCAGCGATAACAGTGTTGAAAAACCTTTTAAAACATAAAAGATAGTAGAGTTTATTTTCTACTTGACTCTTTTAATGGATTGCTTATTCCGCTGCAGTTAAACTTGATGTCTATTATATTTTATCAGTTTAACATTGTTGAAGGCTAATGATAATTTATTCTGCATTATCTTAGTCATAATATTTCTTACTGGGCTAGTTGAGCTCACCCTTTCTTTCACTGTTCTCTTCAGGAAATGAGAACGTAGCTGGGGCAAGTCGGGAAACGGAGTGATGGTTCAAATGATAGTATTAGTTAGTAGTCCTCACTATTCTATGTAATGGTGTGTTAATAAATGTAATGAGGACTCCTTTTGAGTATGAATACTCTCTAGAAGATAATATTTGTATTCAAACTCGCAGTTTATGTTTTGTCGTATTGTACACGACAGTTGTATTAGTAAGTTGTATTTGTATTCTGTACTTTGTATCTGACGACCCAAGATGGGTGATGTATACCTAATTTTGGGAGCGTCACATAACTCAAGTGGAAATTTCAAGAAGAGAAGATTTAACGATGACGAGAAGATGTCGGCAGCAGCACCAGCACCAGCAACAAATTCTAGGGGAGGAAAACGACCGCCAGTTAGATGCTACAAATGCGGAGAGGGACATATAAGTCCAAACTGTTCACAGCCTTCGAAGGTATGTTATAGTTATGAAAAAGACGGTCATATAGCTCGAGATTGTCCTGTAGCGAAACCCAGTCCAGCGGGGATGGTGACTCAAAAGGCTGTCTCGGACAAGTCAAAGTCAACGGTTCCTGAAAGAGCATTTGTCGTGACTGGTTAGAATGCGAGGAACCCGAACGAAGTTAGCACGGGTTAGTTAATTATAAATTCTTACGAAGTTTATATCTTATTAGATACCGGTTCTACCCATTCATTTATCTCTCCTGATTATACTCAACGTTTAAACTTGACTTTGGAGAAAATTAAACTTTGACTTATCTGTTGAAACTCCGTTATGAGAAACTTTCGTTACATCCACTGTTTATAAATCTTGTTTGATCCAAGTTGGCACCATCACATTACCTGTTGACCTTATTTCTTTAATGATACTTGCTTTTGATGTGATTTTAGGGATTGATTGATTGATTAACTACTCATCATGCCAAAATTAATTGCTTTCATAAGGTTGTTAGTTTTCATATTCCTAAGCAACCTGTTATTCGAATTTAAGCAACCAAATCACTGAAGTCAATCATTTTCATATCAAGCCATAAAGCCATTCGTTTATTGAAAAACGGATGTCAAGCTTTCTTACCCATGTCATGGACTTTAATACGTCATATTGAATAATATTTTGTTTCCTGACGTATTTTCTAAAGAATTTCTTGGCTTACTCCCAAAGTGTGATATTAAATTTTGTATCAACTTTGAACCCGGTACAAAATCCATTTCTAAAATCTCATATCGAATGGCTCCTATTGAACTTCAGGAGTTAAAAATTCAACTATAGAATTTGGTACCCGAGCCTTTATTTGGTGACTTCCTTTGTGGAATACACCGAAGCCAAACTCTCTGTAGGGGACGCCATATTTGTGTGGTAGTAAACTGATAGGTGTCATTGTGATGTGCTATCCAAGATTGGGATATGAGTCACAGTTGAGAGCAACCTAAGTCAGTAATCGAAATACGTAGCTTTCTATGCTTAGTTGGTTATTAGCGAAGATTTTGTGAAAAGATTTTCTCGAATCGCTACTCTATTAACTCAGCTGACTGAAAAGATACAAAATTCGAATGGAGCGAGGAATGTAGAACTCAACATGCGGCAACGACGTTGGCTCGAGCTGTTGAAAGATTGCGGCCATACCATTCAATACCATCCTGGAAAAAACGAACGTGGTAGCTGACGTGTTGAGTAGAAAATCGTATGTGGTTACGAGTGCGATATTGTTAACACAAAGACCCATTTCGTACGACTTACATAAGATGGAGAAAGAGTTAAAGATTCCAAGAATCTGCATGAAGATAACGAATATACGATTAGAATCGACTATAATCGATAAGTTAAAACCGCTCAAGCTACACACCGGAGCTGATGAATATAAAGAAGAAGGTGCAATAAGGCGTTATTCTAGAAGTAAGAGTTGATGAAGAGAAGAAATCTCAACCTTTGATTTATTAGTCTATTTGAAATCCTCAATTGAATAGGAACTATGGCCTATAGACTCGCTTTACAGCCAAGTATGACGCGTGTTCATAATATTTTTCGCGTATCGATGTTACGTAAATATGTGGACGACCTGAACCACATTATTGAGTTAGAACCAGACGAGGTAGCAGAAGATTTAACGTATGAGGAGGTACCAGTCAAGATCTTGGATGGGAAGGAGCATGTCCTACGCATGTCAATTTCGAGGACGAAATTTCGTAAGGAGGGGAGGTTGTAAGGCCCCAACTTTTTATAAATGAAGATTTAATTTTCTCTAATTATTTTTTTGAAATAGTAAGGGGTTGATTTGATTATTGTGGTTAGTTATGGGTAAAATGCGTAAATATTTTTAAATAAGCAAGTGGTTATAAAATACTCATTGTTGTCGGAGAATATTCGTTTAGTCGTGGAATATTCTTGCTGTCGGGGAATATTCGTACGACGGCGCAGCCTTGTGTGAGCCCCATAACGGAAAGTGATTGGATGAAGAAAATGACAAGTATAAGTTGTTTATAAATAACGGCGTAGTTGTTATCGTTAATACTGTTAGAATACCCAGTGGTTAAAACACAGTAATACGCGTTGTTGCACAGTAGCACACGTTATTGCACCAATTATTAATTCTTACGTAAGAAGGCACTACTCAATAATGGTTACAGTAATTACTGTTCAGTATTTTATTTTATTGATTCAATAATTGTTGCGTTGATATTTTATATTACTGTTGTTTCAATAATTGTCACTACATAATATTTTTCATTATCGGAGTAATAATTCATATTATCTGAATAATATTATTAGATAACATTATTTACAATGTCTAAAAAGTTTTGTCTAAGGAGATGTTTGGTCACCTAATTGCGCGCCAGTAAGGAGAAATCCTTATTGGAAAACCCCCTCTTTCCTGAGAACGGCCTAGTTGTCAGTATTGTGATTCTGTAATATTATTTGTGAATAATTAATTATTAATTTATATGATGAGGAAAATATTAATTTTATGTGAATATAGATGGAGAAATTTTTTAATGTGACAATTGTTGAAAATTAATATTTTATTTTTTTTGATAAAATAATTCATTTAAATATATTATTATATTTTAATAATATAATAATAGTGATATTTTTACAATGAATGTGGGATATATGAGTATATGAGGAGAAAGAGTATTTTTGTTGCTTTAAATGATTAACACATGTTTTGTGTGTCGGTGAACCCCATTTCTTGACTGAAATTTGATTATAGCCTGTAAAATCGTCCGTATGTGGATTTCGGTCAATTTATGTTTGGAATTTGGAAAAAATTTCTTCTGAAAAGTTGTAGAGAATTGAATTTCCTATAAAAAATTGCGAGATTCGAATTTTCTGATAAAAGGGCTATTTATTATGAATTATTGAAGTTCCGTAGTTCTGAAATAATTGATTTTTGAAAGTTTTAATTATTTTTATTAAGAAAAACGTTTTTTCCATTTGAGTGACACATGTTAATGGTTGGAATCAGCTGGTGTGGTGTGCTAAGGAAATTATATTATTAATTTATTAAATTTTTTACTTTGGTGTTCTAAGCATTTTCCTATAAATAGAGTGCTTTGGTTAGAATTGAAAATCACGCCAGAAACTACAGATTTCTCTCTCTTTCTCTCTCTATATATCGAGTGTATTTTGTGAGTATTTTTATACTTTGAGTGTTGCTATACGGTGCAAGTTCCTTTAGCACTATATCTGATATTTCAACCAGAAGTACTATCCTTTTGAGGTAAGGGATGTTATTTTTTTATCAATGATATTATTTCTTTCAATATCATTATACCAGAATATTGGTAAGATTTTTCTTGTGAAATTCTTATCTTTTCATGTCGGGATTACTATCCATGAGTTACTATTCACGAGTTACTATTCATGAGTTACTATTCACGAGTTACTATTCACGAAGCATGATGATTTTTTCTTTCTTGTGAAATTTTTACCTTTTAGTGTCGAGGTTACTATTCACGTATACGGCACTATTCACAAATACGACACTATTCACAGAAAAATTAAATTTTTTTTTGTGTCCAAGATATCTATTATGGATACTAGCTTTGATTGTATCCATGTTTTGATCATTCTTGAATTTTACTTCGCTATGATTATTTATTAAGTATTTTTGAACTCGGATTGTTTGAAATACGAATTCTTAATATTTATTCTTTTGTTTCAGTAGATTCATTTTCTTTAAAAGATTTTTCATCATCCTCAGTCCTAAATGATGATATAACTGAATATCTTTGGCCTGTAGTGCAAAGATTAATGATTTTATGATGAATATCTTTGGCCCGTAGTACAAAGATGAACAGGTGTTGAGATGAACATGACCAACTGATGAATATCTTTGGCCTATAGTGCAAAGATGACTATTTGATTCAAGATGTATATTGATTGATGTTACAGGGATAAAATATCGATGATGGATTTTTTAAATTCATAGATGATAGTAGATTTCATTCTCTACTTAACTCCTCTAATGAATTGTTGTTTCTGCTGTAGTTGTTGATCTAAAACTTGTTGTCTATTGTATTCTATCAGAACTTTTCCTGTTGAGGACTAACGATAATTTGTTCTATATTATCTTAGTCATATTATTCTTTACTGAGCTAGTTGAGCTCACCCTTTTTCTTTTTGTTTCATTTTTCTTCTCAGGAGGCGAGAATGTAGCGGGTACTAGTCGGGGTATGGAATGATGGTTCAAGATAGTTATTTTAGTAGTCCTCACTATTTTGTAAGATAGTGTATCAATAATTATAATGAAGACTTATTTGAGTATGAATACTGTCTAGATGACAATATTTGTATTTAAACTCACAGTATATATGTTGTCGTATTTTGCACGACAATTGTAATAATAAGGTTGTAGTTGTTTTCTGTACCATGTATTTGGCGACTCAGAATAGGTTGGGTGGATTGAACCTATTTTGGGGGCGTCACAGTTAATATGGTTAATATGATTTTTAACCATAACCATATGGTTCTAACCTACATAACCCATATTAAAAATGGTTAATATGGTTTTGATTCTTAAATGGAACCATAACCATATTTTAAAAACCAAAACCAATCCATAACCATATTTTGTCAGGCCTAGTTATACATCGGATACTCATATAAGCATGTTAAACCTAAATTGTAAACAATTATATAGCAATAATACTATATGAGACTATTTTATTTTTATTTTTTGGAGCCCAAAAATATAATATTTCATATTCAAGATATTAAAAGAAGATATACATCCTCCATAACTTTAGGATTTGTTGAAAACGATCACAAACCCAAAAAAATAGAAAGAAAAAGACTTGTCTATTCAATACTATTCTCTCTGTCCCTTAATATAAATCGTTTTAGATAAGTGTTTTTATCTCTTAATATATGTCGTTTGAGAATTTTAAATAAACATTAATTGTTTAGTTTCTAATATTAACCCAAATATTAAATATAACTTTGATTTTTTCACTATTAAAAATAGTTTCTCACTATTTTTTTTTTAATAATGTGATATTTTCCAACCCGCATGAGTCACATATTCTGAATCAAATAACTTTGTGCCAAAAATTATATGTCACACACCTCAACACATTATTATAGCTGGTCTTTAAGTTTAGGTTACAATTGAGGACACGTATTGGCTCGACGATGGGGTCGCATGCACTCAAATTCTAAAGGGTTCTTTACAGAAATATACAACAATTAGAAAGTAATTACACTATTAGTGCATCAATAAAATAATTACAAAAAGAGTATAATTAAGGCCCATATTACAAAAATAGTACAATTCACATTAATAAGAAAATTTAAAATCAAGGATAAATAACTGTCATAATTAATTATTCAAATTCAAATATTTGGGATATAACAACAAAAATAAATTCAAATTCAAAATAATAATGCAAATTCAAATATTCAAATTCAAATCTTCATCTCCCTCACATACACTTTGAAATAATAGTTAACAAATAAGTAAATAAATAAATAAAATATTTGTACATGTAGATTGGGCTCTGTTCAGTTTTTACTTTTTTAGTTCTCTCTTCCCGCCGGCTTCTCTCCCAGTACTCCGCCACTACACCGCCGCGAATCTCCGTTGTCAAAACGCCAATGAGAAGAAGAAGAAGATTTGCCCTACAAAAAGTTTAAAAATAAATAGATGTAACTTTTACTGTTCTAAAATTTTTTTTATGACTATTTTGTTACTCATAAATACTAAAATGGTTACCTTTGTATAAATGGTTGGCTATCAACTGGATCACATTCAAACAAAATTGGTAACTTAATAAAATTGAATTGGTTACCTTGGTCTGAAGGTTTGGCTATCAACTACACTATAAAAAAACTGTAGGTGTGGATGTGAATTGTTACCTTGGTATGAATGTTTTGTTACTTTGGTATGAAGGTTTGCTTACCTTGATCTGAAGGTTTGCTTACCAACTGCACTAAGAAAAAATTGAAAGTATGGAGGTTGATTGGTTACTTTGATATGACAGTTTGGTTACCTTGGTATGAAGGTTTGGTTACCATTATCCAGTATTTGAAAGAACACATTAAACACGTCAGAATGAGCTTTCTCAATCTCATCAAACAAAATAACTACATATGAAATTGACAAAATAACTGCATATGGAATCTCATCAACATTTACGGAGTATGAAAGTGCATGAATTGATTGGATACTATCGCAAGTGTAGCCAAACTGGTGAGGTCGTGGATATGGGCCAGGCTGTGTTTAGGACTTCTCTCAATCTTTTATCCAACATTATTTTCTCGAAGGATTTGACGGACCCATATGAGGATACGACAAAAGAGTTCAAGGACTTGGTGCGGAATATTATGGTCGAGGCAGGTAAGCCTAATCTGGTCGATTTCTTTCCGGTACTTAAGAAAATAGACCCACAAGGAATAAGGAGACGAATGACCCTTCATTTTCAGAAGCTACTGGAGATATACAGTTGGTTGACTCATAAACATATATATATATATATATATATATATATATATATATATATATATACGGTAAGGATCAAGAGCATTCTTCTTAAATAGCATTCCTCCTTAAATAACATTCTTTTATTAAAACTACGTCGTTTTGGAGGGACGCGGTGACATTTTTGTAAATACGTGGTGGCATTGTATTTACAAAAATGCCACCGCGTCCCTCCAAAACGACGTAGTTTTAATAAAAGAATGCTATTTAAGGAGGAATATTATTTAAGGAGAATGCTCTTGATCCTGACCGTATATATATATATATATATATATATATATATATATATATATATATATATATATATATATATATATATATATAGAAAGAATACGTTGAATGAAGAAGAAGAATGATGACTAATTAATGCAGTTGTTCTAGATGAGGAGAGAGAGAAGAAATTATGGGGATAACTAATCTCTAAATTAAGGAATCCTAATTGCATATTAATTATCTAAATTAAGGAATTCTAATTGCACTAATATTGTAAATAAATATGAAATTGTATTAATTGTGTAAATATTTTTTGATTACACTATTGTTGTAATTATTTTCAAAAATGTAATAGAATATGTAATTCATCCGATTCTTAAAATATTCATTTCAATTTTGAAATATAAGATCAAGTTTATTCATATAAACAACTCGTATTCTTATTCTTAAATGAAAAAGAGACATTTATATGATTATTATGACATGCAAAAATAAATCCAACACGAAAAGCTAGTACCATTTTTGTATTAAAACAAAAACATGTTATGGTATCTATCTTCATTGTTGCCGGCTCCTTTGTAAATGATGCTACCTCCTTACTCCTAGTCCTTAGCTCTTGTATTATGTGTTTAAGTTTTTTACTTGGAAACTGATATTTCTACATGAAAATTATCGCTATAGATTCTATAGCGATGGTTCTATAGCGACGGTTTTTATTGTCGTTATACATTTATAACGACACTTTTTATGTGAAAATATCAAAAAGTCGTGAAAATATCAAAAAATCGCTTGGAAATATCAATTTCCTTTTAACTTTCATCGAGCGTTGTACTTTTCGTTTAAAAATTAGAAATATATTTTGGACTATTTAAGTTAATTTGTGTAAAAAATTTAAATAATAAATTGATAAGAATTTATTTAATTTTTATACAAATAGCTATAACTATTGTAATTACCGAAAAAACTCTGATTGTTATAGGTTAACTAAAAACTACTACTAATTATCATATTTACTATCAAATTTTAATTTAGGATTTCGCACATCGGATTTAAAAAATCAAAATGTATATCTACTCTCGGGAATATTTCCCATGTTAGAGCTCATCTATATAACTACAAATCTAATTATATATTGCTCAATTCTGTCCAATCTTGACAACCAAATCCATTTATCTCCTCTTCTCTCTCTAAAAAACCATGAAAATCCTAGTCATATTTTCTCTCCTTATCCTCTTCCAATTATCCAATGCAAAGTGCACATGTGAAGTCCAATTCATAAATCAAAACAACCAAGAAGCATTAACATATAAAGTAGCTGCAATAGCCGCAATTCTAGTTGCTAGTGCAGTAGGAGTTTGTATTCCATTGTTGGTCAAAAATGTCCCATCTTTTCAACCCAATAGCAACTTTCACTTCTGCGTTAAGGCCTTTGCAGCAGGGGTAATTTTGGCAACAGGGTTCCTTCACATTCTTCCGGATGCATTTGAAAGCTTGACTAGTCCATGCATTGGCCAAAATCCATGGGGGAATTTTCCATTCGCGGGATTTATCGCGATGACGGCTGCAATTGGGACTTTGTCTATGGAAGCATTCGCCACCGGTTATCACAAGAGGACAGAGCTAAGAAAATCTCTGCCTGTGGATGTTGATGATGAAGAGGGTGGTTTAGGAAATGTAGGTCATGTTCATGGATCAGCTATTATGTTAGAGAGGTCTAATTCATCGGATCTTCTCCGACATCGCGTGGTTTCTCAGGTAAATACTGCTCGTTCGTCTATCAGTTTCTAAATGCTCTTGAGAATTCTGTTTATTTACTAATAGTTTATTTTAAACGTAACGTATTTAACTCACAAACGCATCGTTTAGAGCCACAAATTAACTAGTCGTTTGGAGTTTAAACATTTGACACCACTTTACATGTGTTGATAGACGAATATACCCTTGATCATTTCAGAACAGTTTGTACCTCACAATCCAATCCCATACAATTATGTGTTTCATGCTTTCAAGCTAATGATAGTACAAAATGTCAACATAATGTGCACATATAATCAATCACATGGTGAGATGGACCACGTCAACAAATAAGATGAGGTGAGGTGAGGTGAGGTGAGGTGGGGTGATGTGATTGTCTTACTGAGTAATTTTAATTATTGTACTCTTTTGCATAATTGAATCATGACATTACTTGAAGTGATTGGCCTATGAGTAATTTTTTTCATAATGTTTTGGAGGTGTATTTGTCTGTCCCCTCTTTTCAATTATTGCTTATTGAGTTTGTCTCTATGGCTCACATATTAGCTCTAATGGAATATTTTAGTCGTACAATAAGGAATAGGGACAAAATTATTTCTTAAAGAATTTTGATTGCATCTTTTTTATGTATCTTCATAAAAATAGAACTGTAATTAAATTAATTGCACTTGTATAAATTAAAATTGTGTAGGTTTTGGAGCTGGGAATCTTAGTTCATTCCTTAATAATTGGAATATCCCTTGGTGCCACCCAAAGTCCCAAAACAATCAAGCCATTGATAATAGCTTTGGGCTTCCATCAGTTTTTTGAGGGCATTGGCCTTGGTGGTTGTATTTCTCAGGTATCATCATCATCACAATCTCAACTAATCTCAAACACGTTTATACATCATATTCTCATTTATAATTTACTTATTATTTTGAGTAGGCCAAATACAAGATTCGAGCCATTACAATTATGGTCCTATTTTTCTCCCTGACCACCCCAACTGGGATTGCTATAGGCATTGCAATATCAAAAGTCTACCATGAGCATAGCTCCTCCAAGACCCTTGTTGTTGAAGGGGTTTTAAATTCGGCATCAGCTGGAATTTTGATCTACATGGCGCTTGTCGATCTTCTTGCAGCTGATTTCATGAACCCTAAATTACAAACGAATTTTAAGCTCCAACTCGGGACACATTTTGCACTACTTATGGGCGCTTGTACCATGGGTACATTGGCCAGATGGGGTGGCACTTAAGTAGTTGTTTTTTTTGGGTGATTTGTGTTATCTACCAAAATTTATAACAAAGTAATTAAGGTAATTATATCATGTTATTGGTGAAGTTTGATTCAAACATTAATTTAGAGGTTAATGTTATCCAAAAGGTAACTGGTCCCGTTTCTGGAGAGAAAGGGTTTCTGGAGAGAAAGGAACGGATCTTAACAAGCGTAATCATCATTTGAATTGATTGTTGCTACAAATAATTTAGCAGGAATCCGGGGACAGCGCCCCGGCCCAAATATGATGAGGTAGTTTTGTACTTTCGGGTGAATTAGAGTTACTTATATTTGTTGTATAAGGAAAAGATCCTGCAATTGTATGACCGTACAAATTTTTTAGGAGAATATCCTACAATTGTATGGCGCCGCGTTAGAATATGGTTGAGCTCTTTCACTTTATCATTTTATGCCAATTAGATTTGAGACTAAAATTAGGAATTTGATGGTGGATAAATGAAAACTTTGACATCCAACTTTTATTTCCCTTCCAAATTTCAAAATCCTTTACAATCGGATTACAAGTGCGATTACAATTATTAAACAAAATAAGAATAAAAAAATCTTCAAACAATTTGCATACAATTTAAATTAAAAGCTAACTTTTGAATTCATAGAATTATTTAGTTCTTTCTCCCCATGAAATACGAAAAACCACTATTTATAGCAAAACACTAATATACAATCAATCGCATGAACTAACAAAATGAAGATTATACAATATGCGTTCATTTCTTTTATATGATTATAAAATATTTCATTCTACAATTGTTAAATACCTTTTGTATGACTATCATATACATTTCACCTAATGTGTCGGCATGAAGGTATTTTCGAAATCTTACAAATGTAACCAAACGAATTCCATAATTTGTAATTTGATAAAAATGGTCCCTAATTTTTCACCAATAATTCTCTAATTACTAGTTAATTGAATTGACATAAAATAAATTGAATAAATTGGTCTAATGATATGCTTGGAATATTTAAGAGTTGAAGTCGAGGATTTTGCTTGGAATATTAGAGTTATAGAGGAATTGCATCTTTGTGTTTGAACTTTGATATTTTCAATATGGATATGTGTTTGAATTTTAAGTAAAAACTTTTATTATCTTTATTATAGATTATTTTGCTCTATATTATTGTTTTGTTTTAATAAATGTAAGATAAAATATTAAAATTGACTTAAAATAAAAAATCTCACTTAAGCCCCTAGAGGCTAGGTCCCCAGCCGCCCGCCTAGCCTAGAGCCTCTTGGGCAATATAATGGCCATCTTTGTAAAAACAATGACAACCTTCACAACCCAAGAACTTAACGCGGTGCACCTCCTAAAGCATGAAAAATGACCACCTTATTGTGAAGTGAAGTGTGTAATGAATTGCTTGATATAAACTATAGGAATATGTTACATGAAGCTATTATTTCTCAATGGTTTCAATTGCTTACTTGACTTTACTCTCGGTTAACAAGTGAAAAGAGGATCATGGACCCTGCAGACAATATAGCATTCTCAGCTTCCATCCTCTTTGGAGGTGCTCTTCAACATAAAGAATAGTCGTTTTGGGGAATTTAGTTTCAAATTTACTTGGGGTAATAGAGAGCTGCGACTTTTAAAGTTGTATTTTATTTTTGATTTCACTTATTTCTTTGGGCATATTACTTTCGTCATCTTTTCAAGTACCGTCGACCGAAGTCGGCATATTACTTTCGTCATCTTTTCAAGTACCACGCACATGGTTGTTACGGCGCCTCGACGAGGCACGACGGCAGCTAACCGCCAAGACGCCTAGGCGATAAGGTGCCTTACATGGTGTCTGTATTATGACAAGTCGTTCACAGTGTATAATTTATACATTATTTATTTTACTTTAAAAGTACATTGAACAATAAAATTTTATATACATTAAAACCCAAACATATTTACTGAGAAACATTAAAAACACAATTATATAAACACCTATAACAAAACTTGATTCATCCAACACTAAGCAATGGTTTGCATCATCAGATACTAAATTTCAATTTCCTAATAATGTAAGACGCAAAAGAATCTTTTCCCCCACGGTGGAATGTCAGCTAACCAGCAACTTCTGTATATCATCCACTCTCCTTCCGTACAAATTAAGCACTTCAGGGAATTCTGCACAATATTTTACCACAAACTTTTCTAAGAATTGTTTCTCCATCATTGCGATGAATGAACTCAAGGTTAAGTCCTTCTCTATCACACCCTTGGAGAACAAAAACTGAACAACCAAACACCGCGGAATAGTTCGCTTGTCCAAATTATAATTAACAAGAAAAGGACAAGATGCAACCTTTGATGCATCCCATCCCATTCTGTTAACCAAAAAAGCCATCACCCGCTCCAACTTCTCCTCCGAAACTGACATACATAGGGGTTGCCTCCTAAAAGCCGAAAGAATCTCATCGTCTGACCAACCCCACTTCCTATAAAGATCCCACTTTCATTTAAACGTTGATTTGCTCATCATAGCCAACAATTGCAATCCCACTGTGAAATGACTCTTTGCCGGCTCAAACCCCATTCCCTTAATCTCTTCAACGAGTAATATAAACCTATCAGGAGTTTGCATCAATGTCTTTGGTTGGGTCCTTAGCACTGAGCGAATCCTATCATCTGACACGCCACAATCGCGCAACACAGCAATATTGGGTTCTAAGGTTTTCCGAAGGTCTCGCTTGAGTACCCAACTGGACCGCTTTATTGCAGCAATTACACTCTCACTATCACTAAGTACACTCTTCAATAACTCACACGAAGGTATAATTTGATTATCAAGACTGCGTTGCATAATACCAGGGTCTGTAGTGAGTATTTTATGAAGGTCAGCGGGTAAAAACCCATATGAATTGAAGAAATCTAATTTGGGTTTAAGTATTTTGTCTGGATGGGAAGATAGCAGTACTGGTCTATTTCTTATGAGAGTGGAAATTTGGGTTTCAGTGAAGCCATAGATTTTGAAGAGAGAGAAAATAGATTCCTTTCTTCTCTCACTAATTTCAGATCCGAAAAAATATCTTTGATTCAAAAGACACAATTGGGGTGATTTTAAAGAAGTAATAGCAGCGTTTTTAAGCAAATTTTTGTATAGAAAACTAAGCATCATGATTTAACAAAAGGGGTTTGTATGAGATTTCAGAAATTACCAACCTTTTAAGCTTCTTCTGAATCTCTGAGCCTCTGTAGAACGAACGAACGAACTGAACTGAACTGAACCGTTAGGAACTACAAAAGGGCTTTGTGGAGGTTCTCACTTACAAACCCTGGACGGCTACAGTTGTCATTTTGCATTCTGAAACTTATTTCTCCTCTTTTTGTGGTTTTAAAGTAGAGATATTTTTTTATTATTAGATTTACAAAAAGATATACACAATCATTACGAAAATATAAATAAAAATATTTGTGGTCAAAATCTAAATATGGATTTATTTATTTCTTATTAATAAAATAATTAATGTTATAAACTACTTTAAAAAACATTATCAAGTACAAAATAGATGTTTCAAAAATCAAAAGTGAAGTGGTAGTATTAAATAGGTTTCTTCTTTTATCGTCTAAGTTTATATGTTCTCGAGTTTGTATACGTTCTAAAGAATTAAAAGTCTTTTTATATTAACATATGTTCTCAAAAAAATTTGTTTCATAAATTAATATTATATCATAATTCGAATTATAGCGGTTCACAAATTAATTAAGATCGAATTAAATTAAATGAATATATTTGCAATTATATCATCTGATTTTGAAAAAATTAATACTACCTTCGTTCTAAAAAAGATGAGTAACGCTCTGTTTCTGAGTTTTAAAATAGACAGAAAAAAAAAGAAATAGAATGAAAATTTAAGTTTTCGTTCCAATTCTTATGTTTCTGAGTTTTTTAATAAACGAAAAAAAAAATGGATAGAAAATTTGGTCACTTTTCCTCCCAAAGTTTTTCGTCCAAAATTGGCCTGATTTGGACGGAAAAGAAATTGGAATAAGTAATATTTTTATAATTCTCATATTATCCTCAACTTTTAATATAATAAATTTTAAATTACAACACATGTCCTCAATTTTAAATTTTCTATTCTTTTACTTTTAATATAATAAATTTTAAATTACAGCATATGTCCTCAATTTTAAATTTTCTATTCTTTTCTATTAAAAACTCAGAAACAACACAAAGGAAAACTTCAAGTTTTTTAATTTTTTTTTTCTGTTCTAATTTAAGTTTTCTATTTTTTTCTTTTCTGTTCAAAACTCAGAAACAGAGCGTAAAGTATAAATTTCACGCATATTAAGAAAAGTAAAAATAGAGAAATGAAAATAAATAAAGTTTAAAATTGATTTATTTTTTTGATACTCATACTGCAAGGAAAGAAAGAAAAAAAGTCTGATTAAAATTTATTTATTTATTTTTTGCTAAATAAATTCAGTCCGCACTTTCTTTTCTTTCTTCTTTTATTTTTTATTTTTTTTATAAGTGAAAAAATTAACAATTTTTTCTATGGAAGAATAGAACAAAAGACTTTGTAGGTGATTAAGCATCAATCAAACCATTGATAATAGAACAAAAATTTGCGGTTCATTTTTAACGGGCGTAATCATCATTTGGTTGCCCCTATGAATAATTTAGTGGGGTTAGGGGCAGCGGCTTGGCCCAATATGATGGGGGTTAGTTTTGTAATTTTCTAAGAGATGGTGAAACTATCAGTCGCCGACTGTGAACTAACTGAACCACTGTGAACTAACTGAACCACGTAACTTTTGTGTCGTGTGTAATTATTTTTTTTCAATTTTTTTTTACTATTAATTTCGTTGCGTTGTTATTCTCTAACATATCATTTAAGATTAATTATTGAGCACAAAAGTAATATTAGGGCACGCTTTTGCTGTTATTCATCTTGGCCGCAAATATCTAGTTCGTTTCTTATTCGCCGAAAACAATGTGCACGATATTACACATGGCAAAATGTGTCACATCATCAATAACTAACTCACACATCAATTTTTTTTCTTTTTTAATTTCTTTCACTAATCTTATTTCTATAGTAATATCATGTGTCACAATATCAATAACTAACCCACACGTCAATTAAGTAATGTTAAATAATAACTAGTTTGTAATATTTTTTTAGTATAATAATATCTTTGTAAAAAAAAAAAAATTAGTAACCAAAATAAATATCGATCCTTAGTACAATGTACGATAATCAAAATATCAATTAACTATCCATCCATGCAACAAGGATCCACCTACCACATATTTAAATACCCCACATTACAACTGTTAAACGCTAGTCAATTCAACACTTCTGTCAATTTTTAAACGGAATGTAAAATAATTACTAGTTTGTAACTCTTTTTTTTAGTATAATATGTCTTTATAAAAAAAAAAAATGGTAATCAAATGAAAATCGACCCCTAATACAATAACTAAAACACCAATTAGCCTAAAACAATGACAACCTTCATAACCCAAAACTTTAAACCAATTTTAGAACAAAATTTTACATGACGAGATTAATTGACAATTTCAACATGCATGGGGAAATAAAAGGTAGTATTAGTATACTAACTGCCACTAAAAATTACCGGAAGAAAAACCCTGTCAAAACCTAGAAAAACAGCCATAGGAATAAATATTCTACAGAAAAAAGAAAAGTCTGATTAAAATTCAGTCACCATCATCTTTTCTTTTAATTTGTCTGATGAGTAAAAATATGAACAACTTTTTTATGGAAGAATGGAACAAAGAATTTGCATATGACTTGAGCACCAACCAATAAAGGATGAAGTAAAACTCTTGATACCAAAGAAGTTACCACAAGCTTGATACCAAGCCCATCAACTTATCATGGTTCCATATAATTTCTAAGCTCATCAAGATTCCAAAATGTAGCTTTAGTATAGACGCTTATAACCAGGAACACTCATAGAATCTAAATGCAATAAAGCTGAATTACACGGAAGATTTTTAGTTACATAACAAGATGAATGTTCTAGAAAAAATTTAGTAAAAATGTGATTTTTTGAGCAATAATTACCAAATCAAAAAATTGGTAGTTCAATTAATTAATGGTAGATTACAAATAAATATTTAGGAACGCTAAAATTTGAGTACCATTTTTGGGAACGCAAATACTAATACGTGATTCACTGGATCAATGAAAATATCTTATAACTTGGTACAAGCTTATGTAAAAGAGAATTAGAAATTATATATTTATCCCATTGTGAGACTTTTTTATTTGGTGTAGGAGAGGTTAGAAATTGTACTTCCTCTTTGGTGTAAGAGAGCTTTAAAATTGTTCTTGTTCTACGATTCTAACTCGTAGGTGTCAAGCCTAAACCCATGTTACTTTCTCCTATATCACTAATCCTAAATAATGTAAGCTCGTTGCACCTCATAATAAACCATGACTACTGACCACCTTAATGTGAAGTAAATATGCTATGGCTCGAATATGTAGTCGGGACAGTTGACAACTGAATCCGACTTGTCTCATAATTTTCATTTCCGAACGTTACATAAACTGTGAGGATGTAAAAATAAAATCAGCTATGAGATGACACGTGGCCTCACACCAATGGTGGTATTACAGTCATTTCACAAGAGGACAATTCATACCTTCCTTACACATTAAGGGAATAAGGGTAATTACCAAATATTCCTCCTTATAAATATGAGAGACCCCTAACCATTATCATAACTATTATTCATTCTACAAGATACTGGCTTATACTTTAGAGAGAGAAAGACTCTCAAGTCTCAACCATTCCAAGGAGTTGTATTGACACTCAGACCTGTGAGGCTTTCCAAGTACGAGGGTCTTTCTAACCCTTCTGTTAGACCGCAAAAGACTGGACCTAAGCTAGGAGGACCTAAACTCAAGGAGGACCCCATCAAGGAGAAACACCTTATCTAACCTTAGCATAATTTCTGTTACAACATAAACTACGGTAAAATGTTACACGAAGCTCCTATTTGTCAATGTTTTCAAGTGTTTACTTGACGCTCATTACTTATAAACTACTCTGGGTTAGCAAGTGAAAAGAGGATTTGGAGGTGTTCTTCAACATAAAGAATAGTCATTTTGGGGAATTTAGTTTTTAGATTAGATCAATAAGAATAGAGTGTTGTAGGCTTTTAAATTGTTTTTCATTTTTGATTTTCACTTTTTTTCTTCGGGCATATTACTTTTTTCATCTTTTCAAGTACCACCTATCTTTTCAAGTACCACCTGTCTTCTATTGATATTTTTTTACAAAAGATAAAAGGAGTAGTTATCACCCTCCTCGCCCAAATAAAAAATAAAATGAAATTAACAGTTTACACCAAGAAGTTCCACAAAATACATTTATAACAAGGTAAAACAAAACGTAGTAATGGTAAACATAAATATAAGAAAGTAAATTTCCAAGTGATAAAGTGTCTACTAAGAAAATGTTTAAGCAGCAACCAAAGTATATGAACTTTGTAAGCCGTACATTATACTAAAACCAGATGAAAATTAATTGTCATCCAATCAATGTATAACCATGTAAAAAGAGTATCATCAATTGTCTATAAATATTAGAAGGAAAAAAATCCAAGGGATAAACTAGCAACTAAGAAAAGTATGTGCTTAAACAACAGGTTAACATTCTTCAACACCATTATACCTACTAACTGTTTGGTTTCGTTGAGCTAAGGCTTGAGACAATATAATCCACCTTCCGCCGGAACAAAATCATCGGTTACAATTTGCAAATCCTTGATCAGATGGTTGGTAACTCAAGAAGAAGCCCACTTTATACAAGCAAAAGACCAATCTAGAGTTCTTTGTTAAAACCTTTGAATAGCTAAGTAGGGGATAATAGTCTGCTTCTCCACCATAAAATTAAGAACTACTACTTCAAAATATACTAACCTTCATTGGTAATTCTTTTACTTTTTGACTTGTTGAACTCTTCTGATACTAGTCGACAAAACTTGATCCATCCAACACTAAGCAATGGTTTGAATCATCAGATACTAAATTTCTATATCTTAATAATGTAAGAGGCAAAAGAATCTTTCCCCCGCGGTGGAAAGTCAGCTAACCTGCAACTTCTGTATATCATCCACTATCCTTCCATACAAATTAAGCACTTCAGGGAATTCTGCACAATATTTTACCACAAACTTTTCTAAGAATTGTTTCTCAGACTTCAAGAGGAATGAACTCAAGATTAAGTCCTCTATCACACCCTTAGACAACAAAAACTGAACAACCAAACACCGCGGAATAGTCCACTTGTCCAAACTATAATTAACAATTAAAGGACAAGATGCAACCTTTGATGCATCCCATCCCATTCTGTTAACCAAAAAAGCCATCACCCGCTCCAACTTCTCCTCCGAAACTGACATACATAGGGGTTGCCTCCTAAAAGCCGAAAGAATCTCATCGTCTGACCAACCCCACTTCCTATAAAGATCCCACTTTCGTTTAAACGTGGACTTGCTCATCCCAGCCAACACTTGCAATCCCACTGTGAAATGACTCTTTGCCGGCTCAAACCCCATTCCCTTAATCTCTTCAACGAGTAATATAAACCTATCAGGAGTTTGCATCAATGTCTTTGGTTGGGTCCTTAGCACTGTGCGAATCCTATCATCTGACACGCCACAATCGCGCAACACAGCAATATTGGGTTCTAAGGTTTTCCGAAGGTCTCGCTTGAGTACCCAACTGGACCGCTTTATTGCAGCAATTACACTCTCACTATCACTAAGTACACTCTTCAATAACTCACACGAAGGTATAATTTGATTATCAAGACTGCGTTGCATAATACCAGGGTCCGTAGTGAGTATTATATGAAGGTCAGCGGGTGAAAACCCATATGAATTGAAGAAATCTAATTTGGGTTTAAGTATTTTGTCTGGATGGGAAGATAGCAGTACTGGTCTATTTCTTATGAGAGTGGAAATTTGGGTTTCAGTGAAGCCATAGATTTTGAAGAGAGAGAAAATAGATTCCTTTCGTCTCTCACTAATTTCAGATCCGAAAAAATATCTTTGATTCAAAAGACACAATTGGGGTGATTTTAAAGAAGTAATAGCAGTGTTTTTGAGCAAATTTTTGTATAGAAAACTAAGCATCATGATTTAACAAAAGGGGTTTGTAAGAGATTTCAGAAATTACCAACCTTTTAAGCTTCTTTTGAATCTCTTAGTCTCTGTAGAACGAACTGAACATTACACCGTTAGGATCGGAGGTTCTCACTTACGATTACAAAGCCTGTACCGGACGGCTTCAGTTCTCATTTTGCATTCGGAAACTTATTTCTCCTCTTTTTGTGCTTTAAAGTGGAGATATTTTTTTATTGGCAAAAAGCACTTTTTGGCCACTGTGGTTATAATGATTTAACGAAATAGTCACTGTACTTTTAAAATATTTAATTAGTCCACTATACTTTTTAAAAATATTCAATCAGGCCATTCCGTCCATTTTTTGTAACTGCCGTTAACAAATCAGCAAAAATTGCTTACGTGACATTTAAAAAATAAAATAAAAAATGACATGGTAATTACGTGGCAAAAGATATATATTAGCTCCTTTCTTTTATTTTTTAATGGATTTTCTTTATAATTTTTTCTTTTCAACCAAAAAAATAAAATAAAATAAATCATTATGTGGTAAAATAATAATAAAATTAAAATAAATATTTTAATTTATTTTCTTTATAATTTTTTCTTTTCCTTTTATCTATTTCTTTCTTTTAATAATTATTTTTATTTTAAAAATTAATTCCAAATAATACAAATAATATATCAATTTTTTTGTATCAATGAGATATATTACAACATTCCATTAATTTCAACAAAAAATAAAAATAAAAAATCATTAATTACGTGACAAAAAAAATTAAAATAAATATTTTAATTTATTTTCTATATAATTTTTTCTTTTTATTTCTTTTAATAATTAATTTTATTTTTAAAATTAATTCCAAATAATATAAATAATATTAAAACTTTTTAATAACTAAACATAAAAACAAAAAATAAAAAACAAAAAACAAAAAAAAAATAAGCCAGTTGCCCACCTCCTCTCTCCTCCTCCTCCTTCTCCGACATCATGCCCATCTCCTCTCTCCTCCGAATTAGATTTTGACTTCAGACCTAGATCTAGGTTTTTGGTGGCACCGTACTCCGTTTTTAGGAGGCTCAGTTGCTGAGTTTCTTAGTTTCTTAGTGGTTTTTGGGAATGAAAATGGAGGCTACGATCACCACCGCCATGAAAGCTTGAAGAAGATGGAACAAAATTTGATAACAGGAGTCGTCAAATAACAGGAATGAAAATTTTTGGGAATGAAATTTTTTTTGGAAAATCCTTACAGATCTTCAAATAACAGGAGTGGTCGGCGCCATGAATTGGGCGGTGGCTCTGGTTCGAAGAAGAAGTCGGAGGTGGGCAACTAGCTTATCTTTTTTTTTTTTTTTATGTTTAGTTATTAAAAAGTTTTAATATTATTTGTATTATTTGGAATTAATTTTAAAAATAAAATTAATTATTAAAAGAAATGAAAAGAAAAAATTAAATAGAAAATAAATTAAAATATTTATTTTAATTTTTTTTGTCACGTAATTAATGATTTTTTATTTTTATTTTTTGTTGAAATTAATGTAATGTTATAATATATCTCATTGATACAAAAATTTTGATATATTATTTGTATTATTTGGAATTAATTTTTAAAATAAAAATAATTATTAAAAGAAAGAAATAGATAAAAGGAAAAGAAAAAATTTTAAAGAAAATGAATTAAAATATTTATTTTAATTTTATTATTATTTTACCACATAATGATTTATTTTATTTTATTTTTTTGGTTGAAAAGAAAAAATTATAAAGAAAATTCATTAAAAAATAAAAGAAAGGAGCTAATATATATCTATTGCCACGTAATTACCATGTCATTTTTTATTTTATTTTTTAAAAGCCACGTAAGCAATCCTTGCTGATTTGTTAACGGCAGTTACAAAAAATAGACGGAATGGCCTGATTGAACATTTTTAAAAAGTATAGTGGGCTAATTGAATATTTTAAAAGCACAGTGGCTATTTCGTTAAATCACTATAACCACAGTGGCCAAAAAGTGCTTTTTACCTTTTTTTATTATTAGATTTATAAAAGGATATACGTAATCATTACGAAAATATAAATAAATAAAAAATTATGGTCAAAATCTAAATATGGATTTATTTATTTTTATTAATAAAATAAAATAATTAATGATATAAACTATTTTAAAAAAATTGTATTAAGTACAAAATAATTGTTTCAAAAATAAAAAAGTGATAATAGTAAATATTTTTTCTCCAAATTTATATAATCTATCAGAATTCACTAGGTATTCTTTTTAGGAAACGGTTAAATCCACAACATAAAATGTTATTTCCACAACAAAAGTGTCGCTATAGATCTTATAGCGACGGTTTTCACCGTCACTATACATTTACAGCGACACTTTTGTTGTGGAAATAACAAAAAGTGTTGTGGATTTAACAATTCCCTCTTTTTATTACAGCATTAGGTTTTCAAAAAAAAAATTGTTTCATAAATTAATATTATATCATAATTTGAATTATAAAGGTTCACAAATTAATTAAGATAAAACTAAATTAAATGAATATATTTGCAATTATATCATCCCAAATTATAAATTTCACACATTAAAAAAAATAAAAGTATAGGAAATAAAGTTCCAAATTATGCTAATAGGATTCAATTGCATTACCAATTTAAAAATAAATTCAAAATCAATGTATATAACTTTTGGTTTCTTCCAAAATTTCAAAATCCATTAAAAGTAGGCTTAAGATTACAAAACCAAGGGGAAAAAAACTTCCGACAATTTGCATTTAATTCAAAGGTAAATTTAGAATTTAATAATTTACAAAACCACTACTTATATAAAATAAACATAGATATAGAACTAACTGTTAATTCCTGCTTACTTCTGTTAAATAGATTTAATTTTTTTCCTACGTGGCTTTTAAACAAAAAAGAAGAAATAAGGGAAATGACATGTCCCAATCCAGGTGGAACCACACATGGCAACTAGCAGGCGAATGAACTTGCAGTGCACCCACCGGCTAGGCTCCGACAATACCAGACATAGATTCCGGCCTAACTCTGGCATAAAATTCGGCTATAACCATCAGAAAATAAATCTGTATCAGAATGACATCCCGAACGATTCAACTGGACCCATCGAAGGACACGGCCAGCCGAGACCAAATTCCGACAGCTACCTACTAGAGACGCAGATTCAGCGTAGAAGCAACTGAGAGAACACAAAAAAACACATCCCAAAGCTAAACATGAACCAATTAAAACAAGCATGAGGTCTAGATTAAGAAATCACACATATCAAAGACCCAAATCCAAAGGAGTTGTAACAACAGGGTACCCAAATCAATAGACCCAACAAATAAATTGAATGTAACCCACAAAAAACCACGATGATTCACACAGAACCATCAACAAACATCTAAATCTGAACCCAGAAGATAAATAAGCAGTAAATACAAATGATCCAGATTAGACAGAACAATCGTCCAAGATCCAAATCTGATTTACGAAAAGGAACCAGACGAACCCAAAATCCAACGATATTAATCCAAAAGTCCGAACCAGATTTTGACTAGATCACATGATAAATCCCCAGGATTAGGCCATGTCATTTCCTTTATTTCTCTTTTTCTGTTTAGGAAGAAAAACCATTGGCAATTTAAGATGAATTCAAAACCATTGGCACAAGGAGGATGATAAATTTGTTATATGCTTCCAACTATTAGGGCTTTGATAGTAAATAATTGTAAAGTTTGACATCAAATCTTAGTTTCTTCCACAATTTTTTGACAAAAAATTCCCACAAATTGTATATAGTTGGAGTTGAAAACTAACCGGGATCGAACACTTTGAAGAACATATTTTTGTTAAGATAGAGAGGACAAATCAAGGTAAACACTACGAAGAACAGATATCAAAGTGGGTGACATATATGCACATTTAAGGATATGAAAGAACGTTGAGCTCTTTCGCTCTATGATTTTATTATGTCAACCAGATTTGAGACTAAAATTGTTATATGCCAGGAATTTGATGGTTGGATAACTGAAAACTTTGACATCCAAGTTTTAGTTAAACGGAATACAAGTGCAATTACAATACCAAACCAGGGGGCAGAATCTTCAAACAATCTGTGCATATAATTTAAACTAAAAGCTAACTTTTGAATTCATAGAATTATTTAGTGCATTCTCCCAGGCAAAACAAAAAACCACTATTTATAATAAAACATAAATACACAATCGCATGAACTAACAAATGAAAATTATATAATTACTAGTTAATTTAATTGACCTAAAATAAATTGAATAAATTGGTATTGATGATATGCTTGGAATATTTAAGGGTTGAAGTTGAGGATTTTGCTGTCTGTAAATCCAAAAGCAGTAGTGCATCTTGGGCAATATAATGGCTATCTTTATAAAACAATGACAACCTTATTAACCCAAACTTTCAACCAATTTTAGAACAAACTTTTACATGACGACATTAATTGACAATTTCAGCATGCATGAAGGAATAAAAGGTACGTACGTAGTATATTAAAAATCGCCCTCAGAAAAACACTGTCAACACCTAGAAAAACAGCAAATACTTGTACTATAGAAAAAATGAAAAGTCTGATTAAAACTCAATCACCATCATCTTTTCTGATGAGTAAAAATATGAACAAACTCTTTCCATATGTGATACCAAACAAGTTACCACAAGCTTGATACCAAGTCCATTAGCTTATCATGGTTCCATATGATTTTACCTCGTCATATGGTTCCAAAATGTAGCTTTAATATACATGCTTTATAATGAGGAACACTCTTAGAATTTAAATGTAATAAAGCCGGTTCGGTATACCGATCCAACCGGTACCGGTATCGGTACCTAAATTTGAGTAATTTCGATACCGGTCCGGTTCGGTACCGGTCCGGTTCGGGCCGGTTTTTACCGATTGCCCACCCCTAATTGCTAGTGGTATATTTGAAGTTTGTTATACATTACACAAACCTCATCAAGCCTCAAATATCTGACACATGTACTTGATGCATTTTGAAGATCCATGTCTCGTATACGCTTACTTGCACCAGAATTCTAACATCCAAACGAAAGGGAAAACAACGAAAGAATGTCTCAGTTTCGGTCCTCAGACATGAAGGGAAAGCACATGTTACATGCGAAAACTAAAAAGCACGAGAATTAATAATTATGTTGGATCTTCATGTCAAACAAACACCATGTCCAAAAACATAGCAGTATAGCATCGTGTCATACATAACACAAAGTTATAGTTAAAGAACGAATACATTGCCTCATTAGTTTTTTTGTCAATTTTTGACAATTGTATAGGCACTCACAGTATTACCATAATGCCAAAAAAATATATTAATGATGATGAAAATGATTTACCGGATGCTAGTACTTAACAAATCATGCAAAGCCACAATCCATATAATAGAATGCAATAAATGAAGAAGTCATAAATATAAACACTGTGGGATATAGTCCCCAAAATGAAGCCATAGCCCCTCTCATTGAATGCACTGTCCCATAATCTGAAGGTTTTCATATAACTCCTTTGCACTTTCAACAGTATTTAGAATTGTAGGGCGCAAAATTTTGTTGTGCTAAGCAGGATAAAATCCATGATGCACCTGAAATAATGCAAGAAGCATGATAACAAAAATTTAACTCTGCCAAGACCTGCATACACCAAATTCATTGTCACATTACCATTGAACCATAGGTACCAGGATTATTACATTTAAGCTTCTTCTAGTTTTGATCTTTTTAACAATCGTTGCAATCTTATAAATATTTACGACAGGAATCTGGACAATAGTGAGATATAAAAATTTAAACATACTTAATAGTTGATTTCAACATTGCCTAAACTATCAACCAAATAAATAATTATCTTTCCACAACTCTTTTATAAGAAATAGTATTGCCCGAGATAAAAAAAGTCTCACACTTAGCTAAAAATTCATGTGTTTGTTAGATTGAAAATTAACAAAACATAAAGGAATTTAGCTCCTATATTAAATAAAAACAAAAAGAATTAGTGTAAAACACATACGAAATGGACTTACATAGAATTTCAAATACTGTCATCCAAAAAGTAAAAGACAAACCTATTATACTCTTATTTAAAAGTTTTTCAATAGTTATACATGAATATATATACACAGACAAAAAAATGAATATACATAAACTCTACTCAGTACATGTATTAACAAAATTTTGAGTTGAAGTTATAATAAAAATTAAACAATTTTGTAAGGGGTAGTGTTGAGAGTTTGCCGGTTTTTTTTGTCTTTGCAACTGGAATTTGGCTCGATCGAGATAATTTTGTAAATGCATATCATAGATTTACCTAAAAAGATTCAATTAGATTATAGTAAAATTTTTATGAGATATAATAATAAAATAATCAGGGTTTACACTAATAATGAGCAACAAAAAGATAATAGCCAGAAACAGTCAAACCTTTCTATATTAAATTGTGAAAAACTTTCTGAAAAACTACATTCTTTGTAGTATTGTATGTTTGTCCATCTTTGTCACAAATTAGTATTTTTACTCCACTATTGCTTGTAACTGTTGATACTGCTACATACAATTGGTTATGGCTAAAAATTGGACGTGACATATACAATCCAACATGTGAGAGAGATTGTCCCTAGCTCTTATTAATTGTCATGAAAAATCAAACAACCAAAGGAAATTGTCTTTGTTGAAATTTTAAAGGTAATCTAATGTTTGACGGTGTTAAGACCAAGCGAGGTATGAAAATTTTATGTCCAAAATTGTTGACTGAAATTACTTTTGCTTTTATCAGATGTTTTTCCAATTGAGTTACTATTAATCTCGTGACATTGCACAAACCAGATCACTGATCTATATTTCGAAGCAACATTACAGGAACCCCAATATTCAACGTTATCTTGTGGTTTGACATTCCAGAAGATGTAATGCTATTCAAAAATTATAAGGTGTAAATGCCTTCATAGCTGTTTGCGTTTTTATCAACCTTACATAGGACATCTTAGATATGGTACTTCATCACCTTGTCATAAATACATCACATATTTGTTTACCTTATTTATAGCATCAAGTGTAGGAGCAAGGATGGTTTGGTCTTGAAAATAAAAGTCAGTCTCAAAATTTTTCAATAAATTAGGATATGTGATATCAACAATTGCTGCAAGGGGATTGATCGGATATTTGATAAGAAAATTAGGATAAATAATGGAGAGTAATGATAATAGCTCAATAATGATAATATCATAAAGTAGTGATTTTAGGAGATAATAATTAAATTAGAAAATATAATATCAAAACAGTTTATATTACCAAAATAGTTTAGATTTGTAGTGATTTAGAGGATTATACATTTAAAATATTAATTTGGGATTAAAAAAATTAGTGATTTTAGTAGATAATAATTAATTTAGTAATGATAATATTAGAACAGTTAACATTATTAGAACAGTTTAGATGTATAGTGATTTAAGGGATTATAAAATCAAAATAATAATATAGGATTAAAAAGTAATTATTTTAGAAGATAATAATTACGTTACGATAATATAAAAATTGTTTAGATTGAAAAAGTAGTGATTTAGTGGATTATAAAATCAACATAGTAACTTATGATTTGTATTATTTGTTATTTTAATTTTGTTTTAAATTTTTTAAATTGTATAATATTATTTTGTAATATAATTATAAATGGTATAATATTATGTAGTAATATAATTAAATTAATAATGATAATATCTGCACAGTTTAGATAAGTAGTGATTTTATTATATACATGTATTATAATATTATACTATATATGTATGATATAATGTATGGTATAATTATGAATGTTATAATATTTAAAAATTAATTATTTTAAGATATAATAATTATGTTTTAACATAATTAAATTAGTAACAGTTTAGAAAAGTAGTGGATTTTAGTGTTTATAAAATAAACATTTTAGTGCCGGATTATATATATGTATGATAATGTATGGTGTGATGCCCCTAAAATTAGGTATACATCACCCATCTTGAGTCGCCAGATACATGGTACAGAATTTAAATATAACTTAATAATACAACTGTCGTGTATAATACGACATAACATAAACTGTGAGTTTGAATATAAATATTGTCTTCTAGAGAGTATCCATACTCAAAAGGAGTCCTCATTACAATTATTATCACACTATTACATAGAATAGTGAGGACTACTAATGCTATCATCTAGGACCATCACTCTGTTCCCCGACTAGTCCAGCTACGTTCTCATTTTCTGAAGAGAACAATGAAAGAAAGGGTGAGCTCAACTAGCCCAGTAAGAAATATTATGACTAAGATAATGCAGAATAAATTATCATTAGTCTTCAACAATGTTAAACTGATAAAATACAATAGACATTGTTAGTTCTTAGTAGGCACAAGTTATCTAGAAGGGGGGGTTGAATAGATATTTGAAAATCTTTTCTGATTTAAACTTGTTCTTAGATAGTGATTAAAATTTAGCGGAATCAGTGTTTGTTTTAATCTTCTTAACCAAGCAATGAAGTTATGGACTAGTAAGGCAGTTATAGCAGATATAGCAGTTATGGCAGGAATGTAAATGACACAGCTATTTTTAAGTGGTTCAGAGCACACAAGGCTCCTAGTCCACTCTTCTACTCAACGAGTAGGATGTCCACTAAGGATGTCTCTTACAAACTTCTGAATCACACTTGATTCCTTCTAGACCAGCAGCCTAGGAACTTCTCTAGTTCACTCTTGAACTCTTCAAGTCCAGCAGACTTGGCTATCTTACAGTTCACTACGAACTCTTCATGTCCAGCAGACTTAGTACTCTTCTTCAGTTGATTGATGATTGTTGTCTCGTTCTGAAGGTTGCTACTCAGTTGCTGTGTAAGCACTGGTTCGTCTAAGAACTGAGTATCTGAGCAAGCTTTGTAATATCTCAGATCGTAGAGTTGAGCCTTAGAGAATTATTCACGTTGAATGTTTTAATGCTTGCTTAATTCCCTCTCATCAGTCTGATCTGTATATATGTGATACAGAAAACTATCCGTTTGAATCCATCCGTTGAGGCATTAAATGCGTATGAACTTTCTGTGCTGTGATGGTGACATTTCTGCACATCTTCTGAATTCTGCATCCTGAACCACTGACACTGCAGACTGCTTTCTCACCTACCACCTGAAAAGGTGTTTTGTCCTTCTTTTCCATAGTACTATCATTGGCTTCTTCAATACGCTTTTTTGTTGCGTCCTAAGGATATTTCATATAATCTGGGACTGATGGGCGCTGCAGCTTCTCAGATTCATTCCTCGTATCTTGAATTAACAACTCATGAGGCTTGACGTTTTCTGACATGAGACAGATGACGCTCTATGATTTGGATCGCTGTGTTCTACGATCTAGATCGTAGTGTCTTGACTTGCACACTATGATGACATCACTTGAGAGCACTACGATTTCTCTTAAACCTTTATGCACTACGATCTTCTCTTACTCGTGTAGTTGACTCTACGTTCCCGAGAGCACACTACGATCGTTGACTTGTAAACTTCATGTTTTCTTCAGCATACTACGATCGTGAAGTTGGCTCGACGAACGTTGGGACCACTCTACGATTTCTGAAGAGTTCCCTTCTAGGCAGGCACACTACGATCTTCAAGCTCTACGATTTCTGCCTTGATTTCTGCAATGTTGATCAGATTGATGCACTACGATCTCTTCATGACTAGTCTATTACATCTCAAGATTAACCTAACAGATTTGATCTTTCTATCTATACATTCTGGAACAGAATGATACACGTTGAAAGCTTAGATCAACCTAACAATTTTTATCTATCACTAAGTCCTTGTACATATATTCGATCTTTAAGGACCTTACAAATAATCATGAACACATTCATTAAAACTTCAAATCATAATATGCATTCTCCCAACAGACATCAAGTTTAACTGCAGCGGAACCAACAATCCATTAAAAAAGTTAAGTAGAGAATATAATCTACTATCTTTTATGATTTAAAAGGTTTTTCATGACTTTTATCGCTGGGACTCAGCTTAATAAATAATCCATATCATCGAATCACCCCTGCACTACGGCCAATAATATTCTTTAGTATTACGACCACGAATTATCCATGCACTACGGCTAAAGATAATCATGTTTTCATCAACGGTCCTGATCATGCCATAAAAAAATTCATCTCTGCACTACAGCCAAAGAGAATCTATAGCTATAATCATACCAAAAACTGTCCATCAATGTACTACGGGACAATGAGGACTTTTTCCACATCATTTGTAATATTACGGTCATGATTACACCGATTAATCCCTGGTCATAATCATACCAAGTCCATCTATGCACAGGCCATAGATGACTTTCAACAAAATATAAACATGAGGATGATGACAATGATATAAGAATTCAATAAAACAAGTTCAAGAATTAATTTATCCAGGAACTGATAACGTCCAAATTGTCAACATGATACTGCTTTGTAGAGTAAAATTCAAGAATGCTCAGAAGAATATTTACATGAAAAGATATTAGATGAAGCGCAAATATCAAGGATATTCCACTAATTTCATGGAGTATAGAAGTCAAAGTTTTAACCAACTGAGTATAATAAAGAATGGAATAACAAAAGAAATCATCATGCATGCGATAGACTGCACAGAAAGGTTATTCCAACAGAATAATAAATAACGGAACCAGGTCCGGCGTAAAACGCACAGACAGGATATTCCAACAGAATAATAAAGAATGGAACCAGGTCCAGCGTAAAACGCACAGACAGGATATTCCGACAGAATAATAAATAATGAAACCAAGTCCTGTGTAAAACGCACAGACAGAATATTCCGACAGAATAATAAATAATGGAACCAGGTCCGGCATAAACGCACAGACAGGATATTCCAACAGAATAATAAAGAACATAATAATAGAAGAATTTCACCATGTATGCGGTACTTCGCATAAACAGGTTATTCCAACATAATAATAAAGAATGGAATAACAGAAGAATTTCACCAAGTATAGGGTAGTCTGCGTATACAGGTTATTCCAACAGAATAATAAATAATGGAATAACAGAAGTTCTCTTCCTGAATACAAAAGAAATAATATCCCTTACGAGTACAACAAATAATATCCCTTACCTTTGAAAGAAGAGTATTCCGACAGGTAGGGCGATGATATACTCGAAGAAAATTTGCACTACGCTCAAAGCTTTTTTAAACTCTAAATAAATATGCTCAAGATTATAGAAAAAGAACTCTCTATAGTTTCTCTCTCTAGAGTTTCAGTAAATTCGTAAGAAATAATGAATGAATGAGCTTCTATTTATAGAAGAATGGACTGCATAGTAACTAATTCATGAACGGTCCAGATTGATTTACTTTAATCTGACGGTCCATATTTAAAGAAAAATCTTTTAAATAAAATATAATATATTCTATTTATAGAATAACTTTAATAAAGTATTCTGTTTTATATAAAAAGATGTTTTTGTTTTATTACGTTAATAATACGAATAAAACAAAACTTCATTATCGCTAAATAATTCATATTATTAATTGACAATAATTGAATCAAACTGAGTGACTAATCACGTATGCCTCAATAATCAATACTGTATGCTACTGTGCAACCACACGTATTACTGTACTTTTACTACCGAGTAGTTCAACAGTATTAACGGTAAAACTTCCGCCGTTATTTTTATAAAATATTTTTGTCATTTTCTCAATCCGACAATAATTCCGTTGTGGGGTCCACCAATAATTGTGTCGTCGTACGAATATTCCCCGACAAAAATAATATTCCCCGACCAATCGAATATAATACAACAACTTGCATACTTTGCAAAATTTATAAATATTACCCACAACTATAACATTATCTCAAATTCACACCATAATATTTAAAAAATATTTCAAAAAATTAAATCTTTATTCATAAAATCTGGGGTTTTACATATGGTATAAGATTATAAATGGTATATAATACTGAAAATTTTTAAAAAATTTATTTATTGGGTTGTCACTGTTAGTAATGTTGGAACTTATATATATGCATGGTATAATATTATAAAAGGTATAATATTATAAAATTCAAAAACCAGTGTAATTATGTAACAGTTGACATTACCAAAACAGTTTAGATTTATAGTGATTTAGTAGATTATAAATTCAAAATATTAATTTAGAATTAAAAAAATAGCGATTTTAAGAAATGATAATTAAATTAGAAAGGATAATATCAGAAAAGTTGACATTATTAAAACAGTTTAGATTTGCAGTGATTTAGGAGATTATAAAATAAAAATAATAATTTGGGATTAAAAAATAGTGATTTTAGGATATAATAATTAAATTAAAAAGGATAATATTAAAACAGTTGACAGTACCAAAACAGTTTAGATTTATAGTGATTTAGTGGATTATAAATTCAAAATATGAATCTTTCAAAATTAATATGAAAATATAATGAAAAATCTGAACCTTAATGGTTCATAATATGGAATTATTTAATTGGTATATTAAAATAAATATGAAAATATCGAAATCTTAATTGAGCCTAAGCTTACTTTCAAACTGCCCGATTCAATTTACAATTTGTAAGACCCCAATTTTTATAAATAAAGATGAATTTTCTATAAATATCATTTTTGAATATTATGGAGTTAATTTGATATAATGTTATAGTTGTGGGTAATATTTATAAATTTTGCAAAGTAAGCAAGTTGTTATAAAATATTCGTTTGGTCGGAGAATATTCTTTTTGTCGGGGAATATTCGTACGACGGCACAATCATTGGTGGACCCCACAACGGAATTATTGTCGGATTGAGAAAACGACAGAATTATCTTTCTATAAAAATAACGGCTGAGGTGTTACCGTTAAAACCGTTAAAACTGTTGAACTACTCGGTAGTAAAAGTACAGTAATACGCGTGGTTGCATAGTAGCACACGGTATTGATTATTGATGCTTACGTGAGAAGTCACTCAGCTATACTCAATTATTGCTACAGTAATTGCTGCATCATATCTCTTAAATTATTGTCATAGTATCATCTGTATAATATGTTATATTATTGAGACGTTGTGGTAAGTTTGGTTATTTTATGGGGGGCCATATGTCATCATCTAAGAGTCTCTTAGTCAATAGTATTTACCTTGGTCAATAGTAATTACCTTCGTCAATAGTATTTACCTTGGTCAATAGTAATTACTTTCGTCAATAGTAGTTGTCCCTTCAATATTACCAAGAGTCATTTGACCCTTCGTTAAGACCAAGAGTCATTTGACCCTTCGTTAGGACCAAGAGCCACCCTCAGTTTTTCTATAAATAGAGGCCTAGGGCTTCATTATTTTTCACGAATTCATTCAAGCCATAGAGAGAGAAAGTATAGAGAGAATAAGAGAGAGAGAATAAAAGTATTCTGCTACATCACTTTTCCAATATCCAGTTCTTTTAAGGTAGGGAATATTATTTCTTTTATATTCATGAAGAGAACTTCTGTTATTCCATTTGTTATTATTCTGTTGGAATAACCAGTATACGCGGTCTACCCTATACTTGTGACATTCTTCTATTATTCTGTTGGAACATCCTGTCTGTGTGTTTTACACCGGACCTGGTTCCGTTTATTATTCTGTTGGAACATCCTGTCTGTGTGTTTTACACCGGACCTGGTTCCGTTTTATTATTATTCTGTTGGAATATCCTGTCTGTGTGTTTTACACCGGACCTGGTTCCATTATTTATTATTCTGTCGGAATATCCTGTCTGTGCGTTTACGCCGGACCTGGTTCCATTATTTATTATTCTATTGGAATAACCTGTCTGTGCGGTCTATCGCATGCATGGTGATTTCTTTTGTTATTCCATTCTTTATTGTACTCAGTTGGTTAAGTTTTGACTTCTATACTCCATGAAATTTGTGGAATATCCTTGATAGTTGCGTTTCATCCAGTATCTTTTCAAGAAAATATTCTTCTAAGCATTCTTGAATTTTACTCCACAATGCAGTATCATGTTGACAATTTGGACGTTGTTAATTCCTGGATAAATTAATTCTTGAACTTGTTTTATTGAATTCTTATATCATTGTCATCATCCTCATGTTTATAAAATGTTGAAAGTCATCTGTGGCCTGTATTGCATAGATGGACTTGGTATGATTATGACCAGGGATTATTCGGTATAATCATGACCGTAATGTTACAAATGATGTGGTAAAAGTCCTCATTGGCCCGTAGTGCATTGATGGACAGTTGTTGGCATGATCATGACCATTAATGAATACACGAATATCCTTGGCCGTAGTGCAGGGGTGATTCGATGATGTGGATTATTTTATTAAGCTGAGTCTCAGCGATTACAGTGTTGAAAAACTTTTTAAATCATAAAAGATAGTAGAGTTTATTTTCTACTTGACTCTTTTAATGGATTGCTTGTTCCGCTACAGTTAAACTTGATGTCTATTATATTTTATCAGTTTAACATTGTTGAAGGCTAATGATAATTTATTCTGCATTATCTTAGTCATAATATTTCTTACTGGGCTAGTTGAGCTCACCCTTTCTTTCACTGTTCTCTTCAGGAAATGAGAACGTAGCTGGGACAAGTCGGGGTACGGAGTGATGGTCCGAATGATAGTATTAGTTAGTAGTCCTCACTATTCTATGTAATGGTGTGTTAATAAATGTAATGAGGACTCCTTTTGAGTATGAATACTCTCTAGAAGATAATATTTGTATTCAAACTCACAGTTTATGTTTTGTCGTATTGTACACGACAGATGTATTAATCAGTTGTATTTGTATTCTGTACTATGTATCTGACGACCCAAGATGGGTGATGTATACCTAATTTTGGGGGCGTCACAGTTGGTATCAGAGCTTAGGGATATGATCCCTGGCTAAGATGTGAGAATAGAACTAGGAGGGGAGAGACGGGGAATTCCTTCGCTAGTATACATACCTAAGTTTATTTGCATGGTATTTAATTGGTCGGTCATAATATAAGGATAATATATGACATATCAATTAATTTTTATTTTGTGGCAGTATCTGAAAATGGCATCTGAGAATGTTGAGAATAGCAATGGAGCACAGACGACTGTTGATTCACCACATATCAATAATCAGGATAATGTGCATCAGGAAGGTGTCAATCCTCATGCAAACAACAACACTGACCAAATGATGAATGATCAAATGTTCAGAGGCTTTATGCAATTCATGCAACAACAGGTGAAAGCGGCTCCTGTCCACAACGTAGGTGGAAATACTGGAAACTCTCAGGCGGTCACCGCTAAACAGTTTAAGGAGCTGGGACCACCGGAGTTTAAGGGAGAACCCAAACCACTTGTAGCTGAAACATGGATAAAGCAGATCACCAAGATATTTGATGTCTTGGGTTGCTCCGAGGAGCAAAAGGTTCCCTTTGCCGCCTTTATGTTGCGAGGAGAGGCAGATTACTGGTGGGAATCGATAAAGCGTACTCAACCTGCCGCACTGAAGATGTCCTGGGAGAAGTTCCAAGAGCTGTTTAACGACAAATACTTTCCCGAGAGTATTCGTCACATGAAGGAGGTGGAGTTCATCAAATTGGAGCAGAATAATATGACCGTGTCGCAGTACGAGGCAAAATTTGCGGAGTTATCCCGGTTTGCGTCCCACCTGGTGGATAATGAAGAAAGAATGACGCGGATGTTTTTAAGAGGTTTGAAGCCGGAGATACGTCAACATCTTGTTTCTCATAAACTGTGTTTGTATTCAGATGTTGTAAATAGGGCTCAGTTGGTGGAGCGCGATAACGAGACAACGCAACCAAAAGAGAGCAGCCGGCAAAATGATAATACCAGTGAGAGCAGTCATCGAAGCGGTGACAACAAGCGTGGAGGGAATCAACAGGCCAGAAATGGTAACCACTTCGGTGGTAATCAGGGCCAAAACAATAAGAATGGACATTTCAAGAAGAGGAGATTCAACAATGATGGAAAGACGTCAGCACCAGCACCTGTCGTTAAGGAAGGAGAACGACCACCTATCATATGTTTCAAATGCGGAGGGGAGGGGCACATCAGTCCAAACTGCGCGATGCCGTCCAAAGCATGTTATAATTGTGGAAGAGAAGGTCATTTAGCCCGATTTTGTCGTTTACCGAAGACAAATTCAGCTAGGATGGAGGCACCAAAAGCCGTCCCAGAAAAGTCAAAACCGGTTGTGCAAGGGAGAGCGTTTGTTGTGAACTCCCAGAGAGCAAGGAACCCGAATGAGGTCATCACGGGTAAGCTTATTATAAACTCTAAAGAAGTTTATACTTTATTTGATACCGGTTCAACCCATTCTTTTATTTCTCCTACTTGCGCTCATCGATTAAATTTGATTCCGGAGAAATTAGACTTTGACTTATCTGTGGAAACTCCGTTGGGAGAAACCTTCATTACCTCCACTGTTTATAAGTCTTGTTTGGTTCAAGTTGGTACCCACACATTACCTATCGATCTGATTTCATTAAAAATACTTGCATTTGACGTGATTCTAGGGATTGATTGGTTAACTACTCATTATGCAAAAATTGATTGTTTTCGTAAGGTTGTTAGTTTTCATATTCCTAATCGACCTATTATGCGAATTCAAGCAACCAAACCATTAAAATCAATCGCTGTCATCTCAAGCCATAAAACTATTCGTTTATTGAAAAACGGATGTCAAGCTTTCTTAGCTCATGTCACAGATCTAAACAAAAATACGTCAGTTTTGAATGATATTTCTATTGTTAATAAATTCCCTGACGTATTCCCTGAAGAACTTCCTGGCCTACCCCCAGAGCGTGAAATTGAATTTTGTATCGATCTTGAACCCGGTACAAAACCCATTTCCAAAGCCCCATATCGAATGGCTCCTATTGAACTTCAGGAGTTAAAGATCCAACTGCAGGAATTGTTAGACATTGGCTTTATTCGTCCTAGTACTTCTCCTTGGGGTGCTCCTGTTCTATTCGTGAAGAAGAAAGATGGAAGTATGCGACTTTGTATTGATTATCGGGAGTTGAATCATGTCACCATCAAAAACAGGTACCCATTGCCACGTATTGATGACCTGTTTGACCAGTTGCAAGGAGCACAATTCTTTTCAAAGATCGATCTTCGTTCTGGATATCATCAGCTGAAGGTTAGAACTGAGGATATTCCAAAGACGGCTTTCAGAACTCGGTACGGGCATTATGAATTCCTAGTCATGTCCTTTGGATTGACTAATGCTCCTGCTGCCTTCATGGATATGATGAACCGGGTATTCAAGGAATATTTGGATCACTTTGTGGTCGTCTTTATTGATGACATCCTTATTTATTCCAAAAGCCGTGAAGATCATGAGCAACACTTGAGGCTGGTACTCCAAAAGCTTCGTGAATACAAGCTTTATGCCAAGTTGAAGAAATGCGAGTTCTGGCTGGAGGAGGTAGCATTCCTTGGGCACGTAGTATCAAGTCGTGGAATATCGGTTGACCCGGCAAAGATTGAAGCTATTCAAAGCTGGGAGCAACCTAAATCAGTGACCGAGGTACGTAGCTTTCTTGGTTTAGCTGGTTATTATCGGAGATTCGTGGAAGGATTTTCTCGAATCGCTACTCCATTAACTCAGCTGACTCGGAAAGATACAAAGTTTGGTTGGAGCGAAGAATGTGAGCAGAGTTTTCAAGAACTCAAGAGGAGACTCATTTCAGCACCTGTTCTAACAATACCATCTGGCTCGGAGGGATTTGTCATCTACAGTGATGCTTCGAGCAAAGGGTTGGGATGTGTTCTCATGCAACATGGAAAAGTCATAGCCTATGCATCAAGACAACTCAAGGAATATGAGAGGAATTATCCTACTCATGATCTAGAGTTGGCAGCTGTTGTCTTTGCACTTAAAATTTGGAGGCATTACTTGTATGGGGAGAAAGTGGAGATCTTTACGGATCATAAAAGCCTCAAATATTTCTTCACTCAAAAGGAACTCAACATGCGACAACGACGTTGGCTTGAACTGTTGAAAGATTATGATCATACCATTCAATACCATCCTGGAAAAGCGAACGTGGTAGCTGACGCATTGAGTAGAAGATCATATGCGGGTACAAGTGCAATATTAACAACGCAAAGGCCCATTTTGTGTGACTTGCAAAGGATGGAGATAGAGTTGAAGACTCCAGGGACCCATGTGATGATGGCGAATATACGAGTAGAACCGACTTTAATCGATAAAGTTAAAGCTGCTCAAGCTACAGACCTGGAGCTGATGCGTATGAAGAAGAAAGTGCAAGAAGGTGCTATATCGGAAGCAAGAATCGATGAAGAAGGAATACTTCGAGTCAACTCCAGACTTTGTGTTCCTAACAACCCTGATTTAAAGTATGAAATCATGATGGAGGCGCACAACACACCGTTTGCAATCCATCCTGGAAGTACCAAAATGTATCATGATCTTCGTCATACATTTTGGTGGAGCAATATGAAGAGAGAGATAGCGTTGTTTATCTCAAGGTGTCTAACTTGTCAACGAGTCAAAGCGGAGCATCAAGTACCAAAAGGTCCATTGCAACCACTTGAAATTCCAGAATGGAAGTGGGAGCACATTACCATGGATTTCGTTACCGGTCTTCCTAGGGTTTCTCAAGGTATTGATGCGATTTGGGTCATTGTTGATAGATTGACCAAGTCTGCTCATTTCTTACCGATACGAGAAACTTATACACTTGAACGTCTTGCTCGTATGTACATAAACGAGATTGTAAGACTGCATGGTATGCCAGTATCCATAGTTTCTGACCGAGACCCAAGATTCACTTCACGATTTTGGGTTAGTTTACAAAAAGCTATGGGCACGGAGTTACGATTTAGTTCAGCATATCATCCTCAGACGGACGGACAATCAGAGAGGACTATTCAAACTCTTGAAGATCTATTAAGACTCTGTGTCTTTGACTTCAAAGGAAGTTGGGACAAGTTCTTACCATTGGTGGAGTTTTCCTACAACAACAGTTATCAAGCAAGTATTGGCATGGCTCCATTCGAAGCATTGTATGGAAGAAAATGTCGTTCTCCAGTATGCTGGGATGAGGTGGGCGAAGCAACGTTGTTGGGACCGGAGTTGGTACGTATGACTACAGAAAAGATTCAAACGATCCGACAACGTATAAAAACCTCACAAGATCGACAAAAGAGTTATGCTGATCTTCATCGAAAGGACGTGGAATTTGATGTAGGAGATCATGTGTTCTTACGTGTTGCTCCATGGAAAGGAGTTACGAGATTTGGAAAGAGAGGAAAGCTAAATCCTCGATTCATCGGTCCATTTTTAATCCTCGATCGAGTAGGAACTGTGGCTTATAGACTCGCTTTACCGCCAAGTATGTCTCGTGTTCATAACGTTTTCCACATATCCATGTTACGCAAATATGTGGAAGACCCGAACCACATTATTGAGTTAGAACCGGACGAAATAGCGGAGGATTTGACGTATGAAGAAGTTCCTGTTCAAATCTTGGATAAGAAGGAACATATTCTACGCTCCAAGGTTATACCTCAAGTTAAAGTTTTGTGGAGAAACCACGATGTTGAGGAAATGACTTGGGAGTTAGAATCAGAAATGAAATCAAGGTATCCTTACCTCTTCGACATACCAGGTACGTACCCTAATTTCGAGGGCGAAATTTCATAAGAAGGGGAGGTTGTAAGACCCCAATTTTTATAAATAAAGATGAATTTTCTATAAATATCATTTTTGAATATTATGGAGTTAATTTGATATAATGTTATAGTTGTGGGTAATATTTATAAATTTTGCAAAGTAAGCAAGTTGTTATAAAATATTCGTTTGGTCGGAGAATATTCTTTTTGTCGGGGAATATTCGTACGACGGCACAATCATTGGTGGACCCCACAACGGAATTATTGTCGGATTGAGAAAACGACAGAATTATCTTTCTATAAAAATAACGGCTGAGGTGTTACCGTTAAAACCGTTAAAACTGTTGAACTACTCGGTAGTAAAAGTACAGTAATACGCGTGGTTGCATAGTAGCACACGGTATTGATTATTGATGCTTACGTGAGAAGTCACTCAGCTATACTCAATTATTGCTACAGTAATTGCTGCATCATATCTCTTAAATTATTGTCATAGTATCATCTGTATAATATGTTATATTATTGAGACGTTGTGGTAAGTTTGGTTATTTTATGGGGGGCCATATGTCATCATCTAAGAGTCTCTTAGTCAATAGTATTTACCTTGGTCAATAGTAATTACCTTCGTCAATAGTATTTACCTTGGTCAATAGTAATTACTTTCGTCAATAGTAGTTGTCCCTTCAATATTACCAAGAGTCATTTGACCCTTCGTTAAGACCAAGAGTCATTTGACCCTTCGTTAGGACCAAGAGCCACCCTCAGTTTTTCTATAAATAGAGGCCTAGGGCTTCATTATTTTTCACGAATTCATTCAAGCTATAGAGAGAGAAAGTATAGAGAGAATAAGAGAGAGAGAATAAAAGTATTCTGCTACATCACTTTTCCAATATCCAGTTCTTTTAAGGTAGGGAATATTATTTCTTTTATATTCATGAAGAGAACTTCTGTTATTCCATTTGTTATTATTCTGTTGGAATAACCAGTATACGCGGTCTACCCTATACTTGTGACATTCTTCTATTATTCTGTTGGAACATCCTGTCTGTGTGTTTTACACCGGACCTGGTTCCGTTTATTATTCTGTTGGAACATCCTGTCTGTGTGTTTTACACCGGACCTGGTTCCGTTTTATTATTATTCTGTTGGAATATCCTGTCTGTGTGTTTTACACCGGACCTGGTTCCATTATTTATTATTCTGTCGGAATATCCTGTCTGTGCGTTTACGCCGGACCTGGTTCCATTATTTATTATTCTATTGGAATAACCTGTCTGTGCGGTCTATCGCATGCATGGTGATTTCTTTTGTTATTCCATTCTTTATTGTACTCAGTTGGTTAAGTTTTGACTTCTATACTCCATGAAATTTGTGGAATATCCTTGATAGTTGCGTTTCATCCAGTATCTTTTCAAGAAAATATTCTTCTAAGCATTCTTGAATTTTACTCCACAATGCAGTATCATGTTGACAATTTGGACGTTGTTAATTCCTGGATAAATTAATTCTTGAACTTGTTTTATTGAATTCTTATATCATTGTCATCATCCTCATGTTTATAAAATGTTGAAAGTCATCTGTGGCCTGTAGTGCATAGATGGACTTGGTATGATTATGACCAGGGATTATTCGGTATAATCATGACCGTAATGTTACAAATGATGTGGTAAAAGTCCTCATTGGCCCGTAGTGCATTGATGGACAGTTGTTGGCATGATCATGACCATTAATGAATACACGAATATCCTTGGCCGTAGTGCAGGGGTGATTCGATGATGTGGATTATTTTATTAAGCTGAGTCTCAGCGATTACAGTGTTGAAAAACTTTTTAAATCATAAAAGATAGTAGAGTTTATTTTCTACTTGACTCTTTTAATGGATTGCTTGTTCCGCTACAGTTAAACTTGATGTCTATTATATTTTATCAGTTTAACATTGTTGAAGGCTAATGATAATTTATTCTGCATTATCTTAGTCATAATATTTCTTACTGGGCTAGTTGAGCTCACCCTTTCTTTCACTGTTCTCTTCAGGAAATGAGAACGTAGCTGGGACAAGTCGGGGTACGGAGTGATGGTCCGAATGATAGTATTAGTTAGTAGTCCTCACTATTCTATGTAATGGTGTGTTAATAAATGTAATGATGACTCCTTTTGAGTATGAATACTCTCTAGAAGATAATATTTGTATTCAAACTCACAGTTTATGTTTTGTCGTATTGTACACGACAGATGTATTAATCAGTTGTATTTGTATTCTGTACTATGTATCTGACGACCCAAGATGGGTGATGTATACCTAATTTTGGGGGCGTCACACAATTGGTCCAATTAATTAATAGATCATATTTCATGATTTAAGAAGCGGTCAATAAAATGATAATGAGTTGTCTATCCGAGTTGTTAAAAGAGATTAATTTTTTATTCATTTCGTTCCATATTAAAAGTTCCTATTTTTAGTGAATTTTGTTTGAATCATTTCCTTAAGAACCATGACTTCTTTATTGGAATAAATCAATTTGTAATAAGTTGATTGAATGTTATATTCCATAAAAATTATAAAAAGTTGTCGATTACTTTGTTGATTGAATCCTTCAAGGATTTATGTTTTAAGTAGCATGATTCAATTGGATGAAAAAGTGTTGGTCGTGTAATTGGCACAAATAATAAAATAATAAATATGAAAATGTTTTAAAATGTTAATTTTTAGTACTTCCAATAATTGATGGAGTTGGTTAAAAAATAAGTTTTTAAAAAATTTATTATCTTTCATATATCTAACCAATATTATTTTCATAAATCTTGGGATGAGTTTTATATTATTTAAGTATTCCATAATTTATTAATTGATTGAATTTTCCATAAATTGGTTAAGCAAATAAATTTTCATATCTTTAGAATCAATTAGCGTGGTTCAAATAATTAGAAGAATTTTTGGAAGCTAATAGATTGAAGTTTTAAAATGAATATGGAAATAATTTTTAATTGCATGGAACTATGAAAGTAATTAATTAATCATAGAATAAATTTATTAGGCACATGAAAAGTAGGAAAAATAAATAAAAGTCTAATATTAAAGGAAATTTACTTTTCAAATAATTAAAATTAATTTTTCATAAAAAGCAAGTTGGCCCTATCGTGTTTAAATTAATTCAATCTGGTTGTTGCCTAAGTGAGTTATCTAATTAATGGATCCTAAAGTAATGTGGCTGTTGATAATATTCATAAAATAAGGTGATCAATATATAATATTCTAAGTAATTGTCAAGGGTATTTTTGTCAAAGGCAATAAGAAGCATTAATTAGGATGGATATGTGTAAAATTTATAGAAGGACATGTGCCAATATATTATGCCATGTACTGTGATTTAGTATAGATAATAGATAGATTTTTGTACAGAGAAAAGGGATTTGTATGAGATTTCAGAAATTACAGACCTTTGTAGCTATTTTTGAATCTCTCAGTCCCTGTAGAAAGAACTGAACGTTACAGCGTTCGGACTGAAGGTTAGCAGCAAGCCTGGACTGCTTCGGTTGTCGTTTGGCATTCCACGCAAAATGATTCCGAAACCTATTTCTTCTCCTTTTGTGCTTTTAAATTAGGGTCATGCTACTATATGTTCCAAAAGTTTTCGGTCAAAGTGAATATTTGATCAAATATTTATCACCATCATATATTATTTTTTAAAATTATAAATTTGTCTTATATTTTTATTTTTAAATTTATAAAAGAGTATAAAATTCTTAAGTATTAAAAGTACATCAACATCACAAAAATATATAATAAAATAATTTATATTCAAATCTAAATATGATGAATATATTTATTTTTCATTAATAAAATAATTAATGTTCTAAATACCTTAAAACATAATTAAATACAAAATAATTATTTTAAAAATAAAAAATATTAATAATAAAACTTTCATTTTTATTGTGTAATACGTTCTTAACCTTTCAGTAGCCAAGGTAGTATGTTATAATTCACTAGACGCCCTACAGAATTGAAATTATTCCTATATCAACATAAGTTCTCAAAAAAAATTATTTCATATAAATTAATATTATATCACAATTTGAATTATAAAAATTAACAATTAATTAAAATTGAACTAAATTAAACGAATATATATATATATATAGTTGAAGCTTAAAATTATATCAATAGATTTTAAAAAAGTTTCATACTATTTCTACAAATAATGTTAGCTTATATTACAACATTATTATAATGAAATTATAATAATAGATTTATAAATATTAAGGTATTTATATAATTGTATATTTGGTAGGGACTAGAGAGGGAGTATTTATTTTCATTGCTCGGGTCATAGAACAGAAATACGGCCCTTCCCTGACCGAAAGAAAAATAGACGCGAAACCCTAACCCTCGGCGGACGTTTGTAAACCCCTTCATTGATCGATTCTTCATCGGATTCGAATCGGAGACTAATAGATTTCTCAGAGCGGGAGAAAGTAGAGAGGGATTAGGGGGAGATTTGATTTGAGATGGGGAAGAAGAAGAAGAGAGCAGCATCAAAAGTATGGTGCTATTACTGCGACAGAGAATTCGATGACGAGAAGATATTGGTTCAGCACCAAAAAGCCAAGCACTTCAAATGCCACGTTTGCCACAAGAAACTCTCCACCGCCGGTGGCATGTCCATTCATGTCCTTCAGGTCCACAAAGAGACCGTATCTAAGTACTATTTCGTCTCTCTATGTCAATATATTTATGTGTGTATTTTGTACGTCTATGTATCTATATGTATGCTCTGCCATGAATGAAAGATCTTCTTTAGCTTGTTTTAGACGGAGATTAGCTCTTTTGAATCAAAATTTTCAGAAAGCCTACAAAATGATGCTCCCCATTATTCATTTTTGATAGACTCCAGGACACGCTTGAGTGAGGTGGTCGTCGTAGAATAAATTGCTTACAACACTTTAATCCCTGACCTATATATAGACGATAATCTTGGAATAATTGCTCTCGTCGGAAGTTTGCATTAGCGGTAATCGACGATTGATGTGGTAGAAGATGCCACACACAACTATGGTTTGTTGTATGATAAGTCGGGTTTGAATCTCACACAGAAAAACCATGAACAATTCAGGTGTTCTCAAAGAACAAAAAAAAAGAGAATAATCTCACAAGAAATTTTATTAATGAATGAAGTGAACCAAGACATCTATTTATACTACTCAAAATAATCTTAATCCTAATAGGAATTACAAACCATAACCCTAATTATAAAACAATAGAAACCTAATTTAGAAAGTAAATCTAAATTGAAAAGAAATCCTAATTATAATAGAATTTGATAAGTATCTGGAAAACAAATCTCTAAAATTAGGCTAATAGAATCTGCCAAATATTTTAGGAAACAAAATCTTTTCCTAAAATCCCAAAATCCTTGCCACGTTAGGATCTTTTGCCACGCGAAATTTGTTGCTTTCCTTTGCATGTAATATGTGAATAACTTGCTAATTAAGTTTGTATCATTCATCTCCTCTTGAAAATGACTTGTCCTCAAATCTTGCATCTCCTCCCTTTGAAAATGATTTGTCCACAAATCTGATCCTACACAAAAACAAACCAAGTTAGTAACATCAAACAAAACATAATCACAAATCTCACCTGACAAATTAAATGCATAAGCAATATTAGCATCGCAAGCAAGAATTTGAAAAGTTCCAACTCCTAGATTAAATATCATTATGTACAACTCTTCATGTAATAGATTCTCCCAATGACGAATCCCCAAATCAAAAGTTAATCTAATGATCTCTATCTTTCTCAAAAACACATTCGTCAATGCTTTTGGAACAAATATCAATACTTGAAATTCGCCATGCTTCTCACCCAAACTCTCCTGAATTCTTGGATTAAACACAAAACAAAATAAATCAACAAGTTAATTTTGTATAATCACAAAGAAATCAAATAAATCAAAATCACATGCATAGTCTACTAAAACAATATTCAAAACACTTCCTTGTAGATGTCCTATGCATTGAACGGGATAAATTGCACGATCCATTATTCCCTCGATGAATATGATCTCATCACGAATCTGCAAAACACAACCAACATTTCTCTTTTCATTGACATTAACAATTTCAAAAGCAAGTAGTAGTATCAATGGAACAAAAAAGTCACATTCACAAGATGAAAACTTAATAGCATATCGACGATGATCACAAACAAGCTCAACACATGCTATAAAATTTCAAATTGGTGACACAAACTGGAATATCATCAAAACATATAATAATAATTTCTCCCATGAACAAATGCTAAGTACGATTTAACAACCTCATAGAAGTATGCAATGCATTAGCTAATCCAAGTGATCCAATTAAACATGCATGTAGACCATATCTTAATTCAATCTGATGATAATCACTTTTTAAATCAATATCATATGATAGTGAATCATGCAATGAAGATTGTTCTAACGAAACAACATGATTACTATCACGGTCAACTAACGACATCTCATGTAAATATCGACTAGCATGAAAACCCAAATCAACATATAGATAAGAAACCCTAGAATGAATTTCATGCAAGTAATAATGTCGAAAACGAGAAAACATATCATTATCATAAACTAATTCAACAAAGATCAAATATCCGGTAAAGATGATTCTACCCTCAAAATAACTAACAACAAATTTTTCAATGGAAGTATGCAAAATATTTTTTAAATAACTCATAAAAATACTAGATGCATCAGTTAATATGACAGAAACAACCAATCATCTATACAAATCACATGTTAAAACATTTTTTCATTTATCACATTCACTCGTGCTAATTTGATTAGTCATTGTCATTACATGATCATTATCACATGTAGATAAAACATAAGAACTATGCAGTTTATCAAACATATTATCTAAACAAAGAAAAGAATAACGATACTTGTTTACCAATTCAAAATCGATGAACAAACTCGTTGTCCCATCCTCCTTAGGTACTATGATCTCAGAATTAGCACTTGAACCCATGTCTTCTTCCACGATACTCTTTTTCATCAACTCTCCAACTTGTCTCGGTATCTCCGTCGTCTCCTCGGGAATACTATTAGCTGATCGGTACGAAATGATAGCATGTGGTATATCATCAACCTGTACAAGAGACAAAACAAAACTATACAAAGAAGAGTTAACCTTGTTAGTATTCAAAAGCACCGTCTTGTACGAATGTACAGTCATCGACTTTTTAAAATACAACTCACTCTCTTTTTCATAATCACATATTTTTTCTCTTCTTTATGCTAACCCTCTCGTTTGTTTTTTTCTCGTTTATTTTCAAGCTCAATCTTTTCATTCTGTCTTTTCTTCTCGTTCTTTTCAACTTTTTCTTTTACATTATCAATCTTAATCTTTTGAACAATTTCTTTTACACGGTATTTTATTCCACAAACTCATCTTCTTGATCACTAGAACCCGATAGCTCTCCTTGGACTGCATATTCGATTATGTCTTCTTACTCCCTCGGCTGAAGTAGTTCCTTTTGCGCCGTAGAAGTATATTGTAGCTGTATTCAATAATCTTCCCTTAGGTTCTTTGTTGTCTTAGGAGTGTCTTGGGGTTGTCTCCAATGTGAATCCTCTTTGTTTAAATGTCTGCGAACCCTCCCATCATCTTTTAATGTTGATCGCATTGAAGGTTGCTCTACATATCTTTGAGATATATACTCCTCCCTCCTATCTCGTTGTACTGGAACAAACTGCTTTCTCATTGTTATTTTTAATTCTGCCCAAGTCTCAATCGGACGCTCTCCACATTTTTTTCTAAAATCCCAACATATGATTGCAAGATTGAATAACTCTTGAACTGTCTGTCTGACCTTTCTCCGCTCAGAGTAATCATGATAGTCAAACTCTCGCTCTATTTTTCTCTCCCATCTCAAATAAGCATCTGGATCAATCCCAACTAGGAAAGTATTCTTTCGAGACCCATAAGAACCTTCATAACCATAATCATACATATTTGCTGCAAAATAAAGGTTAGTAGATAAAAATTTTCCTCACACTCCCTTACGTGTTTCACTCAAATAATGATGAATCACTCGTGTATCGCTCAAATTTGGCTTTTACCCTTTAATAATCTTACACTCTTGCCTTTTACCTCTAATATTCTCTCTTATAGGTTCTTTTTGAATTCACAAAATAAATTCACAGTTTTTACAATGCAATTCAAAAATAACTTATTAAGAACAAATTATATAAGGTATGACTATTAGAATACCACAAAATCACAGATTGATTGCCTTGTACTCCTCTTGTATGTTTCGGATTTGTAAATTGTAGCTCAGTTTTAGAATTGATGATGATGGAACGGTATGAACTCTTGGTTGAAATTTGATGATTTGATGGTGTGCTACAAGTTTGGGTAGCACAATGGAAATATAATCCTTTTTTTTCTCTTCTCTTTTTTTTTACTCACGATTTTTTTTTACAATATATATTTCGACAAAAAATTAAAGATAAATAACTCACTAGAAGACTTAGCTTTGATACCAAATGATAGGCTCCATGGCACGCCTGTGTGGTGGTCGTTGTCCGGATCGTTTCTAGCAAAGTCGTAATATGAATTGCTCGCAATACCTTAATCCTCGCCTATATATAGACGGTAATCTTGGTACAATTGCTCGCGTTCGATAGTTTGCGTTGAATCAACACCGACACTTTGACCCTTCGCTTATATTGAAGCGGTAATCTTGGTACAATCGACGATTGATGCGGTAGAAGACGTTACACACAACTATTGTTTGTTGTATGAAAAGTCGAGTTTGAATCTCATAGAACAATTCAGGAGTTCTCAGATAACCAAGAAGAGAATAATCTCACAAGAATTTTTATTAATGAATGAAGTGTTCTCAATTACATCAACCAAGACCTCTATTATACTACTCAAAATAATCTTAATCCTAATAAGAATTACAAACCATAACCCTAATTTGTACAAGGAAGTAGAAATTAATTTGGAAAAGAAATTCTTATTTCTATAAAACAATAGAAACCTTATTTAGAAAGTAAATCTAAATTGAAAAGAAATCCTAATTATAATAGAATTTGATAAGTATCTGGAAAAACAAATCCCTAAAAATTAGGCTAATAGAATCTGCCTAATATTTTAGGAAACAAAATCTTTTTTCCTAAAATCCCAAAATCCTTACCACGTTAGGATCTTTTGCCGCGTGAAACTTGCTGTTTTCCTTTGCATGTCATATGTGAATAACTTGCTGATCAGGATTTGTATGAGTTTTATATCTTCTCAAAGTTGTATACTTTTATTTTCAGAGCACATGTACTGAACTTATGTAAAATGATATTTATGTTACAGGGTGCCAAATGCAAAAGCTGGTAGAGAATCAACAGACATTGAAATATATGGGATGCAGGGGATTCCACCTGATGTCATGGCAGCTCATTATGGAGAGGAGGGTATGATATTATTTACAACTTTACAATTTACCTTTTAAACTGCATTCGTGTGACTGTGTGCTTTAGAGCTAGCTGAGAAGTTCTTTTGCAACAGTTTCTGTGAACTTGTGCTATTGTTGGAGGGATATATAATATTGGGTTGTGTTTCAAAAATTGATTTGATTTGCTTCATTCTTGGTTTATAGATCAAGGTGTTTAATAAATCCATATGGCTAGCTTGAGTTTTCAGTTTTTAGGAATCCAGTGTTAGTTATTTTTTTTTTAAATTTTAATGTCCTTTATTATATGACATATGGAGGACTTGAATAGCTAGTTGAAGGTAAAGTAGTTGAGTTTAAGATAATCCATTAACGTCCCCCTTTTTTTCTTCAAGTTTTGTGGGATTTTCACAGCCTGATGGTGATTTGGTTGGATGTCAATATTCAATAACCTGAATTAGAATTTCAGATTGTGGCAGAAACTACTATTTTTTTCTTTTTCCGTCTTCTTTTTTAACTGAGCACTTTTGTTTTCCATCAAAACCATGTGAGAATGATTGTACTAAATCTTGGGAAACTATTGTGCCGGTTATAATCTATACATAATATTTGGTTTACTATATGATTACTTCTGTTTGACTTGCAGATGAAGATACCCCATCAAAATTGGTCAGAGTGGACATACCATCCTCGCAAGTTGGTGGTGGTGTAGTACCAGGATCACTAGGCATTCGTTATCCTCCTCCGACAACTTTAGGAACAATGCCGCCATTGTAAGTATTCGTGTAAATATTTCCCAAGTCTTCCTGCTACACTTTACTGCATATGTTGTTTGGAGAAAAGTAATTGTATTTTCTCCCTCCCCTTCCCCCACCTTCTCTTTTTTTCCCTTTTTGGCATCAGTCAATGTTAATCATTTAATTAAATTAGAAAAAGGGGTAATCTCTTATGATTCCTGCATTTTGGATGACACTTGTGTGGGCATGGTGGTGCTAATTCATATACAATTGATTCTTCATGGTAGTCCATTAGTCGTACTTTTATTGAAAATATTTAGGAACTGCATTTTCCTTTTGACGATGAACACTAAAAAAATACAATTGATTTAGTATCCCTTTTGTATTTCATAATGGATTGTGATTATACGACTGAATAAAGATGTGCCACGTTCTAGTTGCATATTCATATTATTTCTTAGAAATTTCTGTGTTGCTACGAGGGACCTTCGAGATACTAGCTAAACTTGTCAATTCCTTTGTTTTCACATTTTCAGTAGTTCCAATCTAATTTTCTTCGAAAGTTTTTATGTCAAAGATGTAAAATTTTCTTTAGTTAATTTTGATGATTCGGCCTACTGCCTTGTCGAGACTGCTGTATCTGAAGAAGAAAAAAATGCTTTCTGCTCATTTATTGCAAATTGAATTCTTCATATATATATATATATATATATATATATATATATATATAAACATTGAGAATGTGGAAACGGTTTTTTACTTGGATATCTCTGTTTGTTTACATGCAGTTATAATCCAGCAGTACCATTGCCGCCTGCTGGTTGGCCATTTCCACCACGTCCCCAACCTTGGTTCCCACAGCGTCCAGCCGTATCTGTTCCCCCTCCTGGACCATTGGGATTGGCGCAGCAACCTTTATTCCCTGTACAGAATCTGAGGCCTCCTATACCATCAAGTGCATCACTGGGGCTTCAACAGTCATTGCCGATTGTTCCTCCTGGACTTCCTGCATCTGCGCCGTCTGTTCCTGTATCGCAACCTTTGTTTCCTGTTGTTTCTAACAACAACAATAATATGCCTAATCACAGCTCTCCATTTTCTGCTCCTAAGCTTTCAACAAGTGTTCTATTGAGCTCTTCTGCAGATGTCAAAAGTTCGATTGACTTGCACACGAGCAACAATTCATCATTTGCAAGCAGCTACCTTACCCCAAGCTTTCCAGGTTTGAGTTTTCTTTACTTCATCAACCGCTTTAAATGATTTTGCAAAATCTACGTGCTATTGATTTTGTCTTAATTAACTGATGTATAACACATTTGTGACATGAGAGTTTTTTCAAATGTGAAAGGGATCATAGTTGTGTCTGGATCCTGTGTTCCAATATTTTCATCAAAATAAAGTTTATATTGTTCTTTGAGAAGTACTGTTATCATACTAAGCTAGCAGTTTTCACAACCATTGGTTTGGTACATGAAGGAATTTCTTAAATTATCTTCTTTTTAATCATTTGGTGTTAAGTTAGTTAGGATCCTTAGACAATTTAGCAAAAGAATGGTCACGATCTTTTAGACATCAAACCCATTGGTAGTTTAGGGTTAATTACACTCAGTATCCTCATGATTCATACTTTATTGCTGTCCTGGCCCCCCCAACTCCTATGGTACTGTAGTATATTATAACTGAATGCGTTGATGTTGCTGACGCTTTGTTTGGCAACTCAATTCCAAACTTGAAATTGAAATCACATTTACAATTCCATAAAATCTAAATGTAATTAAATTTAGCACTCAATTCCAATTCATAGGCTTATAATTGAGTTGCCAAACATAGCTCAAGTCTAATTCAGTTTATACTTGTATTATATTTATATACATAATTTATGTGTTAATTTAATGGGTGATGCTAGGGGTCTCAATTTTTTTGCAAATGACGTGCCATCATAACATTGATTGGTCATATGATTGGCTATGCAAGAAATTATCATTAAAATATTCAATGCCATGTCATTTGACACCCATTTGAAACCAAAATTTTGAGACCCCTATCATTACTGTAATTTAATTATATATCGTGTTAGGCCTTTCAAAAGTTCAGATCAGGCCCTTTTAAATTCTGATCACAAATAGGTATCTACATGTGATTGGATTTCTCTTGTGCTGTCTTTCATAAATAGAGGAGGAATCATTCACGTCAAATATCAAATATTGAAGTACTTTCTAAAGAAAACAGCTTGAAAACTGAAAAAGAAAAATCTTTACTCCGAATTGGCTCCTTAACAGTTGGTATTATGTAAATTGAAGTTATACCGATGACATCATTGTAGTTTCGTTTGCATCAGTTTACAATGTCAAATTTTGGAGAGAATATTAATTATAATTGCATATTTATTGTTTATTCCTGTAGGTGGAACATTAGTAAATTCACATTCTTATGCCTCTGGACCAAACACTGGTGGCCCTTCAATTGGACCCCCTCCTGTAATTTCAAATAAAGCTCCCCAGCCAGCCACAAATGAGGTCTATTTAGTTTGGGATGATGAGGCATTGTCCATGGTAAGTAGTTTATCGTCAAATTGATGTATCTTGGATTCATTTCCTCCAATTGTCGTTGTGGATTTGTTACACTTGGTAATGTTGGGAAATATTTACAGGAGGAAAGAAGAATGTCCTTACCAAAGTATCAGGTGCATGATGAAACTAGCCAGGTAAGTTATGATTACCTTGAACTATAATTCTTTCAAGTGGATATGGAGTTGCTTTTCACATCTAACCGGATGAGTAGGTGTTACCTTCCTTGCCTTCAGATTCAGTTGTTTTCGCATTGTTGCATATTATAAAGGTACTTCTGTATGTAATTTCACTTCTTTATATTCCTTTAAAAATAAAGCACGCACTGGAAAGAATATTCGAGCCTTTGGTTAGTATCTTTCTACTTTCAACCCCGTTAATTGATCAGTTCTTTATATTATTTGGCCATTCCCTGGTTGTCAAGCAATCACACCAAATTTCTGGTCATCAAAGATTCAAGTAGGTATTCTATTTATTTTGCTGGTAGTTAGTAATTACAATTCTGACTAGCTTGCTGTGATCAACTCGAGGAATCTTGGACATACATCCTGCTCCATTAAGAACAGAGTGTATGTATTTGCTATTTAGAAAATTTTACTTGTTCTTTGTTATATTAATTGTGGGGATGACTTGGGTGGAACAAGAGCGTCACCTCCCATTCTTATCATCGTGAAATTTACTTTTACGTTCGAACAGTGAATTCAAACTTGGCGCAGGTCAGCTTCTTTCGCAAAGTTCAGTATCTCTTGCATAAAAGCGAGCTGTAATATTTGAACTTGTTCAACAATGTGATTGATGGTCGTGTATTTATTTTTTGAAACTTCTTGTTATTTTGATTCCATGTTTCAGATGAGTTCTATCGATGCTGCCATCGACAGAAGGATATCAGAAAGCAGGCTTGCTGGCAGGATGGCTTTTTAGATTTGGAGCTGTCCGACCACGGATCCCATACTAAACCCAATAAACTGAAAATCCATAACCCTGATTGCTACATGAATACTGTTTAATAGGCATATGCCTGGGTTCTGTATTAAAATTTTCTCCAGATGTTTTACAATTCAGGTATAATTTATCTTTAAGAGCAATTCCTAATTTGTTAGTTGCTTGTTCTGATGGAGCCTTGATCCAGTTCTTTCAATTGTGTTGTATTCTTGAAAGAGAGGATAAATGAAAGTAATTCTTTCAATCATTTGCCAGGATTATATGAGAAAGTGAGAATATTTCTTTTCCTGATATAGAATTTTATTATTTATATATATATATATTGAGTTTCTGTAGACCCCCGAGTTTTATGAATATCAGTTAATTTAAAATTAAAAAAAATATAAAATAAATGAACTTCTATATAGTAGTACTATCTTTACAGAATTTACAATATTCATTGTACTGATTTGAATAACCTTATTTATTGGAAACAATTTAGCTAATCGGGTTTAAGTCTAAATAAATGCAATCCTCTTTATAGTTTATTGTGTAGTGTATCAATATTTTTGGATAAAATACAATTATTACTTGTAGTTTATCCATCTTTGTGATTCACCGCCAATAGCTTTTTCCTTTTTCTTTTTTGAAAAAAGAAAAAGAAAAAGTAGAAGAAGAAGAGTCAAAAGACTAAATATTAAGTCAAAAAAATAATAAAAATTGTCACTTGTCAAGTGATTCATAAAAATACAAAAAAATCTAAAATTGTAAAACACTACTACATCTGATTTGACATTTTTATGTCAAATAGGTGTCGTTTAAAGTTTTTGCACATAGATTAAAAAAATTATTTAATATTATCATTTAATAATTAAAATCTGTGTGAAATTTTATCACTACCCCTTTATGGAAAGTTGAAAACTATTAATACTAAGAGTCAGAATTTATTGGGACAATGAGAGAAGGTAAGGGTGATATAGGAAAATAAATAATTTATTCTCCTTGAAAGTTGTAAACAACAGATAATTTGGAACAAATTTTTTTTTGCAAAACGTCACTTATTTAGGAATGGAGGGAGTATTTGTAAGACCCCAACTTATTAATGAATAAAATCAAATTTTCTCTAATTATTATTGTGAATAATAAGGTGTTAATTTGATATAATATTTTGATTATGGGTGAAATGTGTAAATTTTACAAAATAAACAAGTGGTTATAAAATATTCATTTTGTCGGGAAATATTCGTTTGGTCGTGGAATATTCTTTCTGTCGGAGAATATTAATACGACGGCGCAGCCATTTGTGGGCCCCATAACGGATAACGGTCAGATGAAAAAAATGACAAATTTGAGTTTTTACAAATAACGGCGTAGTTGTTACAGTTAACACTGTTGGAATACCCGGTGGTTAAAATACAGTAATACGCGTAGTTGCACAGTATCACACGGTATTACACAGTATAGTTGAATTATTGATTCGTACGTAAGAAGGCACTACTCAATAATTGTTACAGTAATTATTGTTCAATATTTTATTTTATTGCTTCAACAATTGCTGCGTTGATATTTTATATTATTGTTATTTCAATAATCATCACTGCACAATATTTCCCATTATCAAATCAATAATTCATATTATTTGAATAATATTATTAGATAGCATTATTGGTAATGTCTAGAAAGTTCTGTTTAAGGATAAGTTTGGGCACCTAATTGCGCGCCAGTAAGGAGAAATCCTTATTGGAAAGCCCCCTCTTTCCTGAGAACGATTTGGTTGTCATAATTGTGATTCTATAATATTATTTGTGAATAATTAATTATTGATTTATATGATAAGGAAATATTTATTTTATGTGGATATAAATGATGGATATATTTATTTTTATGTGGATAAAAATGAAAGAATTAATGCTGAGGTGTTTTATCAGTATTTTATCGGTGTAGAGGTATTAAAAATCATCCATTTGTGAATTTTGAATATTTTCAGTTTAGAATTTGGAAAAACTTAAACTTTCAAAGTTGTAGAGAATTAAATTTCCTATGGAAAGGACATGAGATTTGAATTTTTCTGATAAAAGAGCTATTTTCTATGAATTACTGAAGTTTAAGAAAATAAAATGATTTTTATTAAATTATGGGTGGGACCCACTTTTATTTTTCAGGCATGCGGGCTGCTATTATTTTTCAGATTTGGCTGGCTTGGTTGGTGAAGGTGTGCGTAGGAAGTTTGAAAAGAAATAATATTATTATATTATTTTAGTCTCCTATGGCGTTCTAACATTTTCCTATAAATAGACGCTTAGGTTAAAATTAAAAATCACACCAGAAACAAGTTTTCTTTCTCCCTATATTATCAAGCGTATTTTAGTAAGTATTTATATACTTTGAGAGTTGCTGTTCGGTACAAGTTTTCTTTGGCTTTCTATCCGATATTCTTATCGAAAGTACCGTTATTTTGAGATAAGGGATATTATTTTCTTCTTAAATGATATTATTTTCTTTAATATCATTATGCTGAAATATTGATATGAGTTTTTTTTATCAAATTTGGAATTTTTTGTGTCGGGATTACTATTCACGTATACGGCACTATTCACGTATACGGCACTATTCACCAAAAAATAAATTTTTTTTTGTCCAAGATGTCTATTATGGTTACTATCTTTGATTGTATCCATGTTTTGATCTTTATTTTTGAATTCTGCTTCACAATTGATTATTATGAAATATTATTGATCTTGGATAAACTGTTATACGAATCCCTACTATTTGTCCTTCTGTCTCACTGGATTCGTTTTCTTTAAGATATTTTTCATCATCCTCAGTCCTAAATGATGATATTACTGAATATCTTTGGCCTGTAGCGCAAAGATGAATGATTAACTGATGAATATCTTTGGCCCGTGGTGCAAAGATGAACAGGTGTTGAGATGAACATGACCGACTGGTGATACAAATGAATATCTTTGGCCTGTAGTGCAAAGATGAATATTTGATTAAAGATGGTTATTGATTGTTGTTACAGAGATAAAATTTTGATGATGGACTTTTAAATCTTAGAAAATAGTAGAACTTATTCTCTATTTGACTCTTCTAATGGTTTGCTGTTTCCGCTGCAGTTGTTGATCTAAAATTTGATGTCTATTATATTTTATCAGATTTTTTCCTGTTGAAAACTAATGATAATTTGTTGTTGTAAGACCCCAAATTATTAATAAATAAAATTTAATTTCCTCTATTTATTATTTTGAAATAGTAAGAGTTGAATTGATTAATGAGGTTAGTTATGGATAAAATGCGCATATATTTCAAAAAAGCAGGTGGTTATAAAATATTCATTGTTGTCGGGGAATATTCGTTTGGTCGTGGAATATTCTTGTTGTCGGGGAATATTCGTACGACGGCGCAGTCTTTTGTGGGCCCATAACGGAAAGCGATTGGATGAAGAAAACGACAAGTATAAATTGTTTATAAATAACGGCGTAGTTGTTACCGTTAATACTGTTGGAATACCTGATGGTTAAAACACAGTAATACGCGTTGTTGCACAGTAGCACAGTAGCACACGGTATTGCACCAATTATTGATTCTTACGTAAGAAGGCACTACTCAATAATTGTTATAGTAATTACTGTTCAGTATTTTATTTTATTGATTCAATAATTGCTACGTTGATATTTTATATTATTATTGTTTCAATAATTGTCACTACACAGTATTTTTCATTATCGAAGCAATAATTCATATTATCTGAATAATATTATTAGATAACATTATTGGTAATGTCTAGAAAGTTCTGTCTAAGAAGAGGTTTGGTCAGCTAATTGCGCGCCAGTAAAGAGAAATTCTTATTGGAAAGCCTCCTCTTTCCTGGGAACTGCCTGGTTGTCAGTATTGTGATTCGGTAATATTATTTGTGAATAATTAATTATTGATTTATATGATGAGAAAAATATTCATTTTATGTGGATATAAATAGAGAAATTTTTTTTAAAGTGACAATTGTTGAAAATCGATATTTTATCTTTTCTGATAAAATAATATTTTATTATATTATTATAATATAATAATGATGATATTTTTACAATGAATGTGGGATATATGAGTATGAGGAGAAAGAATATTTTTGTTACAAAAGTTGTTTAAAACATGTTAAACATGTTTGTGTGCCCATTTCTTGACTGAAATTTGATTATAGCTTGTAAAATCGTCCGTTTGTTGATTTCGTCAATTTCTGTTTGGGATTTGAAAAAACTTTTTTCTGCAAAGTTGTAGAGAATTGAATTTCCTATAAAAAACAGCTAAATTCGAATTTTCTGATAAAATGGCTATTTATTATGAATTATTGAAGTTCCAAAATTCCGAAATAATTGATTTTTGAAAGTTTTAATTATTTTTAATAACAAAAATGTTTTTTTGATTTAGTTGACTATTGGTGGCTGATATTTGGATCTGATTTGGTGTGCGTAAGAATTTTTATATAATATATTAATATTATATTAAAATTTCTGCTTTGGTGTTCTAAGCATTTTCCTATAAATAGGGTGCTTAGGTTAGAATTAAAAATTACACCAGAAACTAAAGATTTCTCTCTCTCTCTTTCTCTATAATATCGAGCGTATTTTGTGAGTATTTTTATACTTTAAGTGTTGCTATACGGTGCAAGTTACTTCAGCACTATATCTGATATTCCAACCAGAAGTACTATTTTGCTGAGGTAAGGGATGTTATTCTTCTTAAATGATATTATTTTCTTCAATATCATTATGCCGAAATATTTGTTGGAACTTTTTTTCAAATTTAGAACTTTTTTAATGTCGGAGTTACTATTTATGAGTTACTATTCATGAGTTACTATTTACGAGTACTATTCACGAAGCATGATGATATTTTTTATAAAATTTCTATCTTTTAGTGTCGAAATTACTATTCACGTATACGGCACTATTTACGTATACGACACTATTCACAAATACGACACTATTCACCGAAAAATAAAATTTTCTTCTTTTTGTCCAAAATATCTATTATGAATACTAGCTTTGATTGTATCCATATATTGATCATTCTTGAATTTTACTCCACTATGATTACTTATGAGGTATATTTGGACATGGAATAGCTGAAATACGAATCCTTAATATTTATTCTTTTGTTTCACTGGATTCGTTTTCTTTAAAATATTTTTTATCATCCTCAGTCCTAAATGATGATATAACTGAATATCTTTGACCTGTAGTGCAAAGATGAATGATTTCTGATGAATATTTTTGGTCCATAGTGTAAAGATGAACAGGTGTTTAGATGAACATGACCAACTGATGAATATCTTTGGCCTGTAGTGCAAAGATGAATATTTGATTCTAGATATATATTGATTGATGTTACAGGGATAAAAAAAATAGACGATGAACTTTTAAATTCATATATAGAAGATAGTAGATTTCATTCTCTACTTAACTCTTCTAATGAATTATTATTTCCGCTGCGAATATTGATTTAAAACTTGTTGTCTATTGTATTCTATTAGATTTTTCCCTGTTGAAGACTAACGATAATTTATTTTATATTATCTTAGTCATAATGTTCTTTACTGGGCTAGTTGAGCTCACCCTTTTCCTTTTGTTCCATTTTTCTTCTCAGGAGGCGAGAATGTAGCGAGTACTAGTCGGGGTATGGAATGAAGGTTCTAGAAAGTCGTTTTAGTAGTCCTCACCATTTTTATAAAATAATGTATCAATAATTGTAATGAGGACTTATTTGAGTGTGGATATTGTCTAGATGGCAATATCTGTATTTAAACTCATATTTTTTATGTTGTATTAATAAAGTTGTAGTTGTTTCTGTACCATGTATTTTGACGACTCAAAATAGGTGTTGTATACCTATTTTGGGGGCGTCACAGTTGGTATCAGAGCTTAGGGATATTATCTCTGGCGGAGATCGGGGAATAGAACTAGGAGGGGAGAGACGAGTAAATCCTTCGCTAGTGTGTCCTACCTAAGCTTATTTGTTGGTTGGTCATAATATAGGGATATTATGTGATATGTTAATTGCTTAAATTAACCCTTGTTTTATGGCAGTATTTGAGAATGTCGACTGAGAATGTTAACAGTAGAGTAAATGAGACTGTGGAGACACCTGTGCTCACCTACGAGGAGAACGTGTAACAGGCTGACAATGTTCCTCCTGTGAACAACACCAATGAGCAGATGATGAACGATGAGATGTTTAGAAGCTTTTTGCAATTCATGCAAAACCAGACGAGGGAGACTCGTGTTCAAAATACAGGAGGAAATGATAGCAATTCACGGTTTGTCATAGCCAAGCAGTTTAAAGAATTGGGACCACCAGAATTTAAGGAAAAGTCGGATCCGATCATGGCGGAAACGTGGGTCAAGCAAATTACCAAGATATTCGATGTCTTAGGATGCACGGAGGAACAGAAGGTTTCATTCACCACCTTTATGTTCCGTGGCGAGGCAGACTACTTGTGACGCCCCCAGAATAGGTATACAACACCCATTCTGAGTCGCCAAATACATGGTACAGAAAGCAAACTACAACTTCAATAATACAATTGTCGTGCAAAATACGACAACACATACTGTGAGTTTAAATACAAATATTGTCTTCTAGACAATATCCACACTCAAATAAATCCTCATTACAATTATTCAAACACTATTTTACAGAAATAATGAGGACTGCTAATACATCTTTCTAGAACCATCACTCCATACCCCGACTAGATCCTGCTATGTTCTCACCTCCTGAGAAGAAAAATGGAACAAAAAGGAAAAGGGTGAGCTCAACTAGCCCAGTAAAGAATATTATGACTAAGATAATATACAACAAATTATCGTTAGTCTTCAACAGGGAAAAATCTGATAAAATATAATCGACAACAAGTTTTAGATCAACAACTGCAGCGGAAACAACAAACCATTAGAAGAGTCAAGTAGAGAAAGAATTCTACTATCTTCTAAGATTTAAAAGTCCATCATCAATATTTTATCCCTGTAACATCAATTAATAATCATCTTTAACCAAATATTCATCTTTGCACTACAGGCCAAAGATATTCATTTGTATCATCAGTCGGTCATGTTCATCTCAACACCTGTTCATCTTTGCACTACAGGCCAAAGATATTCATCAAGTAATTATACATCTTTGCACTACAGGCCAAAGATATTCAGTAATATCATCATTTAGGACTGAGGATGATGAAAAATATCTTAAAGAGAACGAATCCAATGAGACAGAAGGACAAATAGTAGGGATTCGTATAACAGTTTATCCAAGATCAATAATACTTCATAATAATCAATTGTGAAGCAGAATTCAAAAATAAAGATCAAAACATGGATACAATCAAAGATAGTAACCATAATAGACATCTTGGACAAAAAGGGAAAATTTTATTTTTCGGTGAATAGTGCCGTATTCGTGAATAGTGCCGTATACGTGAATAGTGCCGTATACGTGAATAGTAACCCCCGACACAAAAAGTTCCAAATTTGATAAAAACTCATATCAATATTTCAGCATAATGATATTGAAGAAAATAATATCATTAAGAAGAAAATAATATCCCTTACCTCAAAATATCAGTACTTCTGGTCGGAATACCGGTATAAGGCTGAAAGAAACTTGCTCTGATGAATAGAAACTCTCAAAGTATCTAAATACTCACAAAATACACTCAATAATCTAGAGAGAGAAAGAGAGAAAACTTGTTTCTGGTGTGATTTTCAATTCTAACTTAGCCCTCTATTTATAGGAAAATTTTGGTAGGTTTGACCTGCAACCTGATGGCTTTACCTGCTACTATTCCCACCCACCACATTTGAAATATAATTCAGCACATTTCTTCACCAACCACAAGTGGGGCCCACCAATTCTAGAATTTTCCACCAAAATGATAAACTCCGAAAATTCAACAATTTCTGAACCAGTCATCTTGTAAAATTCATAATAAATCATACGTTCATTTTTAACGGTTCAAAATTTGTGGACATATACTCAACTTATATATGTATAACATATCCAAAAATTACCACGATCCAACGGTCGGATTAAAAATTATAACCCCCGCAATATATCTCAAAAACCCTGATTTTTAATACCTCCATTCCGACAAAAATACTGATAAAAACCTCAACATTAACTCCTTCATTTTTAACCACAAAAAATATATCCCTCATTTATATCCACATAAAATAAATATTTCCTTATCATATGAATCAATAATTAATTATTCACAAATAATATTACAGAATCACATTTATGACAACCAGGCCGTTCCCAGGAAAGAGGGGGCTTTCCAATAAGGATTTCTCCTTACTGGCGCGCAATTAGATGACCAAACCTCTCCTTAGACAGAACTTTCTAGACATTGCCAATAATGTTATCTAATAATATTATTCAAATAATATGAATTATTGATCTGATAAATGAAAATACTGTGCAGCAACAATTATTGAAACAACAATAATATAAAATATCAACGCAGCAATTATTGAATCAATAAAATAAAATATTGAACAATAACTACTGTAACAATTATTGAGTAGTGCCTTCTTACGTACGAATCAATAATCAATATACTGTGCAATCCGTGTGCTACTATGCAACCACGCGTTATTACTGTATTTTAACCACCGGGTATTCCAACAGTATTAACGGTAACAACTACGCCGTTATTTATAAACAACTTATACTTGTCGTTTTCTTCATCCAATCGCTTTCCGTTATGGGGCCCACACAAGGCTGCGTCGTCGTACGAATATTCCCCGACAGCAAGAATATTCCACGACCAACCGAATATTCACCGACCAAAAATAAATATTTTATAACCACTTGCTTATTTTGCAAAATTTGCACATTTCACCCATAACCAAAGTATTATATCAAATTAACCCCTTATTATTCACAATAATATTTAGAGAAAATTTGATTTTATTCATTAATAAGTTGGGGTCTTACAACCTCCCCTCCTTATGAAATTTCGTCCTCGAAATTGACGTACGTACCTGATGTTTCAAAAAGGTGAGGATACCTCGCTTTCATTTCTGATTCCAACTCCCAGGTCATTTCTTCAATAGCATGGTTTCTCCACAAAACCTTAACTTGTGGTATAACCTTCGTGCGTAGGACATGCTCTTTCCTATCCAAGATCTTAACAGGTACCTCCTCGTACGTTAAATCTTCAGCTATCTCGTCTGGTTCTAACTCAATAATGTGGTTCGGGTCTTTAACATATTTACGAAGCATAGATATGTGAAAAACATTATGAACACGAGACATGCTTGGAGGTAATGCGAGTCTATATGCCACATTTCCTATTCGCTCAAGAATCTCAAATGGACCAACAAATCTTGGATTGAGCTTTCCTCTCTTCCCAAATCTTGTAACTCCCTTCCATGGTGCAACACGTAACAATACATGATCCCCAATATTAAATTCCACGTCCTTCCGATGAAGATCCGCATAACTCTTTTGTCGATCCTGTGCCGTTTGTATACGTTGTCGAATCGTTTGGATCTTCTCTGTAGTAATGCGTACCAACTCTGGTCCCAACAATGTTGCTTCACCCACCTCGTCCCAGCATACTGGAGAACGACATTTTCTTCCATACAACGCCTCAAATGGAGCCATACCTATGCTCGCCTGATAACTGTTGTTGTAGGAGAATTCCACCAATGGTAGGTACTTATCCCAACTCCCTTTGAGATCTAAGACACAAAGTCTTAATAGATCTTCAAGAGTTTGAATAGTCCTCTCTGATTGTCCGTCCGTTTGAGGATGGTATGCTGAACTGAATCGTAAATCCGTGCCCATAGCTTTCTGCAAGCTAACCCAAAATCGTGAAGTGAATCTTGGGTCACGATCCGAAACTATGGATACTGGCATGCCATGCAATCTCACAATCTCGTTCACGTACATACTAGCAAGACGTTCAAGGGAATAAGTCTCACGTATCGGCAAGAAATGAGCGGACTTGGTTAATCTATCAACAATAACCCAAATCGCATCTATGCCTTGAGAAACCTTGGGAAGACCCGTAACAAAATCCATAGTAATGTGTTCCCACTTCCATTTCGGAATCTCAAGTGGTTGCAATGGACCCTTTGGTACTTGATGCTCCGCTTTTACACGTTGACAAGTTAAACATCTCGAGATAAACTCCGCGATCTCTCTTTTCATATTGCTCCACCAAAATGTATGTCGAAGATCGTGATACATTTTGGTACTCCCAGGATGGATTGCAAACGGTGTGTTGTGTGCCTCCATCATTATTCTATGCTTCAAGTCAAAATCGTTAGGAACACAAAGTCTGGAGTTGACTCGAAGTATTCCTTCTTCATCGATTCTTGCTTCTGGAATAGCACCTTCTTGCACTTTCTTCTTCATACGCATCAGCTCTATATCCGTAGCTTGAGCAGCTTTAACTTTATCGATTAAAGTCGGTTCTACTCGTATATTTGATATCATCATGTGGGTACTTGGAGCCTTCATCTCTATCTCCATCCTTTGCAAGTCATACAAAATGGGCCTTTGTGTTAAAAACATTGCACTCGTACCCGCATATGATCTTCTACTCAATGCGTCAGCTACTACGTTTGCTTTTCCAGGATGGTATTGGATGGTATGATCGTAATCTTTCAACAGCTCAAGCCAACGTCGTTGCCGCATGTTGAGTTCCTTTTGGGTGAAGAAATATTTGAGGCTTTTATGATCTGTATAGATCTCCACTTTCTCCCCATACAGGTAGTGTCTCCAGATCTTCAACGCAAAAACGACTGCTGCCAACTCCAAATCATGAGTAGGATAATTCCTCTCATATTCTTTGAGTTGTCGTGAGGCATAGGCTATGACTTTCCCATGTTGCATGAGAACACATCCTAACCCTTTGCCTGAAGCATCGCTGTAGATAACAAATCCATCCGAACCAGATGGTATTGTCAAAACAGGTGCCGAAATGAGTCTCCTCTTGAGTTCTTGGAAACTCTTCTCGCATTCCTCACTCCATACGAATTTTGTATCTTTCCGAGTCAGCTGAGTTAACGGAGTAGCGATTCGAGAAAATCCTTCCACAAATCTCCGATAATAACCAGCTAAGCCCAGAAAGCTACGTACTTCGGTTACCGACTTCGGTTGCTCCCAACTTTGTATGGCTTCAATCTTCGCCGGGTCGACAGATACTCCATGTTTTGACACCACGTGCCCAAGGAATGCTACTTCCTCAAGCCAGAACTCGCATTTCTTCAGTTTGGCATATAGCTTGTTTTCACGAAGCCTTTGCAGTACCAGCTTCAAATGGCGCTCATGATCTTCACGGCTTTTGGAATAGATGAGGATGTCATCAATAAAGACAACAACGAACTGATCCAAATATTCTTTGAATACACGGTTCATCATATCCATGAAGGCAGCAGGAGCATTAGTCAATCCAAAAGACATTACTAAGAATTCATAATGCCCGTACCGAGTTCTGAAGGCAGTCTTTGGAATATCCTCAGTTTTAATCTTCAGCTGATGATATCCAGAACGAAGATCGATCTTTGAAAAGAATTGTGCTCCTTGCAACTGGTCAAACAGGTCATCAATGCGAGGTAGCGGATACCTATTCTTGATGGTGACATGGTTCAATTCTCGATAGTCAATACAAAGTCGCATACTCCCGTCTTTCTTCTTTACGAATAAAACAGGAGCACCCCAAGGAGACGTACTAGGACGAATAAAACCGATGTCCAACAACTCCTGTAGTTGGACTTTTAACTCCTGAAGTTCAATAGGAGCCATTCGATATGGGGTTTTAGAAATGGGCTTTGTACCGGGTTCAAGGTCAATAAAGAATTCAATTTCTCGTTCCGGGGGTAGACCGGGAAGTTCTTCAGGAAATACATCGGAAAATTCTCTAACAATAGAAATATTATTCAAATCTGACTTGTCTTTGTTCAAATCCATAACATGGGCTAAGAAAGCTTGACATCCGTTTTTCAATAAACGAATAGCTTTGTGGCTTGATATGACAGTGACTGATTTTAGTGGTTTAGTAGTTTGAATTCGTATGACAGGTTGGTTAGGAATATGAAAACTAACAACCTTACGAAAACAATCAATTTTAGCATGATGAGTGGTTAACCAATCAATTCCTAAAATCACATCAAAAGCAAGTATCTTTAAAGAGATAAGATCAACAGGTAATGTGATAGTGCCAACTTGGATCATGCAAGATTTATAAACTGTAGATGTAACGAAGGTTTCACCCAACGGAGTTTCAACAGATAAGTTAAAGTCCAATTTCTCCGGAGTCAAGTTTAAACGTTGAGCACAAGCAGGAGAGATAAAAGAATGGGTAGAACCGGTATCTAGTAAAGTATAAACTTCGCAAGAATTCAAGATTAGCTTACCCGTGATCACCTCGTTCGGGTTTCTCGCGTTTTGGCCAGTAACGACAAACGCTCTTCCAGGAACCGCTGATTTCGCCTTATCCGGGACAGCCCTTGGAATCACCACTCCCGCTGAACTTGGTTTCGCTATAGTACAATCTCGAGCGATGTGGCCTTCCTTCCCACAGTTGTAACACACCTTGGATTGTTGTGGACAGTTTGGGCTGATATGTCCCTCTTTCCCGCATTTGTAACATCTAACTGGCGGTCGTTCTCCTCCCCTAAAATTTGTTGTTGGTGCTGGTGCTGGTGCTGATGTCTTCCCGTCATTGTTGAATCTCCTCTTTCTGAAATTTCCACTTGACTCACCTCTCCTATTATCATGGCCACGATGACCACCCGAGTGGTTACCGCCTTTGTTCGTATTTTTCCCTCCTCGTTGGTTATCATCGCTCTGATGATTGCTGTCACCGGTATGACCCTGGTTGTGGTCCCTCGGTTGAGTATACTCATTATCTCTCTCTAATAATTGGGCCCTGTTGACAACGTCTGAATACAGAGAAAATTTATGAGAGATAAGGTATTGACGAATCTCAGGTTTTAAACCTCTCAGAAACATCCGCGTCATTCGTTCCTCATTTTCGACCAAATGAGGTGCAAACCTGGATAACTCTGCAAACTTCGCCTCGTACTGGGACACCGTCATGTTGTTTTGTTCCAGTCTAATAAACTCAACCTCCTTCATATGACGAATACTTTCAGGAAAGTACTTGTCATTGAACAGTTTTTGAAATGTTTCCCAGGACATGTTGAGTGCGTCAGGCTGGGTACGCTTCACAGACTCCCACCAGTAGTCTGCCTCACCGCGGAACATAAATGTGGCGAATGGAACCTTCTGTTCCTCCGTGCATCCCAAGACATCAAATATCTTGGTAATTTGCTTGACCCACGTTTCCGCCATGATCGGATCCGGCTTTCCCTTAAATTCTGGTGGTCCCAATTCTTTGAACTGCTTAGCTGTGACAAACCGCGCGTTGTTATCATTTCCACCCGTATTCTGCACACGAGTCTCCCTCGTCTGATTTTGCATGAACTGCAAAAAGCTCCTAAACATTCCATCATTCATCGTTTGCTCGGTAACGTTGTTTACAGGAGGAATATTGCCTTCCTGTTGCACGTTCCCCTGGGTAGTGATCAAAGGTGTCTCCACGGTCTGATTTACTCCATTATTAACGTTCTCAGCTGCCATTCTTAAATACTGCCATAAAACAAGGGTTAATAGTCATGTCATATATTATCCCTATACTCTGACCGACCAAATAAACACCAAATAAACTTAGTCAGGTCATACTAGCGAAGGAATTCCCCGTCTCTCCCCTCCTAGTTCTTGTCTCACATCTCAGCCAGGGATCATATCCCTAAGCTCTGATACCAACTGTGACGCCCCCAGAATAGGTATACAACACCCATTCTGAGTCGCCAAATACATGGTACAGAAAGCAAACTACAACTTCAATAATACAATTGTCGTGCAAAATACGACAACACATACTGTGAGTTTAAATACAAATATTGTCTTCTAGACAATATCCACACTCAAATAAATCCTCATTACAATTATTCAAACACTATTTTACAGAAATAGTGAGGACTGCTAATACATCTTTCTAGAACCATCACTCCATACCCCGACTAGATCCTGCTATGTTCTCACCTCCTGAGAAGAAAAATGGAACAAAAAGGAAAAGGGTGAGCTCAACTAGCCCAGTAAAGAATATTATGACTAAGATAATATACAACAAATTATCGTTAGTCTTCAACAGGGAAAAATCTGATAAAATATAATCGACAACAAGTTTTAGATCAACAACTGCAGCGGAAACAACAAACCATTAGAAGAGTCAAGTAGAGAAAGAATTCTACTATCTTCTAAGATTTAAAAGTCCATCATCAATATTTTATCCCTGTAACATCAATTAATAATCATCTTTAACCAAATATTCATCTTTGCACTACAGGCCAAAGATATTCATTTGTATCATCAGTCGGTCATGTTCATCTCAACACCTGTTCATCTTTGCACTACAGGCCAAAGATATTCATCAAGTAATTATACATCTTTGCACTACAGGCCAAAGATATTCATTAATATCATCATTTAGGACTGAGGATGATGAAAAATATCTTAAAGAGAACGAATCCAATGAGACAGAAGGACAAATAGTAGGGATTCGTATAACAGTTTATCCAAGATCAATAATACTTCATAATAATCAATTGTGAAGCAGAATTCAAAAATAAAGATCAAAACATGGATACAATCAAAGATAGTAACCATAATAGACATCTTGGACAAAAAGGGAAAATTTTATTTTTCGGTGAATAGTGCCGTATTCGTGAATAGTGCCGTATACGTGAATAGTGCCGTATACGTGAATAGTAACCCCCGACACAAAAAGTTCCAAATTTGATAAAAACTCATATCAATATTTCAGCATAATGATATTGAAGAAAATAATATCATTAAGAAGAAAATAATATCCCTTACCTCAAAATATCAGTACTTCTGGTCGGAATACCGGTATAAGGCTGAAAGAAACTTGCTCTGATGAATAGAAACTCTCAAAGTATCTAAATACTCACAAAATACACTCAATAATCTAGAGAGAGAAAGAGAGAAAACTTGTTTCTGGTGTGATTTTCAATTCTAACTTAGCCCTCTATTTATAGGAAAATTTTGGTAGGTTTGACCTGCAACCTGATGGCTTTACCTGCTACTATTCCCACCTACCACATTTGAAATATAATTCAGCACATTTCTTCACCAACCACAAGTGGGGCCCACCAATTCTAGAATTTTCCACCAAAATGATAAACTCCGAAAATTCAACAATTTCTGAACCAGTCATCTTGTAAAATTCATAATAAATCATACGTTCATTTTTAACGGTTCAAAATTTGTGGACATATACTCAACTTATATATGTATAACATATCCAAAAATTACCACGATCCAACGGTCGGATTAAAAATTATAACCCCCGCAATATTTCTCAAAAACCCTGATTTTTAATACCTCCATTCCGACAAAAATACTGATAAAAACCTCAACATTAACTCCTTCATTTTTAACCACAAAAATATATCCCTCATTTATATCCACATAAAATAAATATTTCCTTATCATATGAATCAATAATTAATTATTCACAAATAATATTACAGAATCACATTTATGACAACCAGGCCGTTCCCAGGAAAGAGGGGGCTTTCCAATAAGGATTTCTCCTTACTGGCGCGCAATTAGATGACCAAACCTCTCCTTAGACAGAACTTTCTAGACATTGCCAATAATGTTATCTAATAATATTATTCAAATAATATGAATTATTGATCTGATAAATGAAAATACTGTGCAGCAACAATTATTGAAACAACAATAATATAAAATATCAACGCAGCAATTATTGAATCAATAAAATAAAATATTGAACAATAATCACTGTAACAATTATTGAGTAGTGCCTTCTTACGTACGAATCAATAATTCAATATACTGTGCAATCCGTGTGCTACTATGCAACCACGCGTTATTACTGTATTTTTAACCACCGGGTATTTAAACAGTGTTAACGGTAACAACTACGCCATTATTAATAAACAACTTATACTTGTCGTTTTCTTCATCCAATCGCTTTCCGTTATGGGGCCCACACAAGGCTGCGTCGTCGTACGAATATTCCCCGACAGCAAGAATATTCCACGACCAACCGAATATTCACCGACCAAAAATAAATATTTTATAACCACTTGCTTATTTTGTAAAATTTGCACATTTCACCCATAACCAAAGTATTATATCAAATTAACCCCTTATTATTCACAATAATATTTAGAGAAAATTTGATTTTATTCATTAATAAGTTGGGGTCTTACACTACTGGTGGGAGTCTGTGAAGCGTACGCATCCAGCTGCACTCAGCATGTCTTGGGAGACATTTCAGAAACTGTTCAATGACAAGTATTTTCTTGAAAGTATTCGTCATATGAAGGAGGTAGAGTTTATTAGACTGGAGCAGAATAACATGACGGTGTCCCAATACGAGGCGAAGTTTGCAGAGTTGTCCAGGTTTGCATCTCATTTGGTGGAGAATAAGGAACGTATGACGCAGATGTTTCTGAGAGGTTTGAAACCCGGCATACGTCAATATCTCATTTCTCATAAATTTTCTCTCTATTCAGATGTTGTCAACATGGCTCAATTATTAGAGCGAGATAACAAGTACGGTCAACCGATGGACCACAACCAGGATCATACCGGTGACAGCAGTCATCAGAACAATGATAACCAGCGGAGAAAGAAAAATACAGACAAGAACGGCAACCACTCTGGTGGTAATCGTGGCCATGAAAATAGAAGAAGCGAGTCGGGAGGAGATTTTAAAAAGAGGAGATTCAACAATGACAATACGAAGACGTCGGCACCAGCAGCAATTGGTTCCAAGGGAGGAGAACGACCACCGGTCATATGCTATAAGTGCAGAAAAGAAGGACATATCAGCCCAAACTGCCCACAACAGTTTAAGGAATGTTATAATTGTGGAAAGGAAGGACATATCGCTCGAGATTGCACTGTAGCGAAATCAAGTCCAGCGGGGATGGTGACTCAAAAAGCTGTCCCAGAAAAGTCAAAGTCAACGGTTCCTGGAAGAGCGTTTGTCGTGACTGGTCATCATGCGAGGAACCCAAACAAGGTGATCACGGGTAAGCTAATCATAAATTCATGCGAAGTTTATACCTTACTAGATACCGGTGCTACCCATTCATTTATTTCTCCTGCTTGTGCTCAACGTTTAAACTTGACTCCGGAGAAGTTAGACTTTGATGTATCTGTGGAGACTCCGTTAGGAGAAACTTTCATCACATCCACTGTTTATAAATCTTGTTTGATCCAAGTTGGCACCATCACCTTACCTGTTGACCTTATCTCTTTAAAGATACTTGCTTTTGACGTGATTTTAGGGATTGACTGGTTAACTACTCATCATGCCAAAATTGATTATTTTCGTAAGGTTGTTAGTTTTCATATTCCTAACCAACCTGTTGTGCGAATTCAAGCAACTAAGCCATTAAAATCAATTACTGTTATATCAAGTCATAAAGCTATTCGTTTGTTAAAAAGCGGATGTCAAGCATTCTTAGCCCATGTTATGGATTTGAATAAAGACACGTCATATTTGAATAATATTCCTGTTCTTAGCGACTTTCCTGACGTATTTCCTGAAGAACTTCCCGGTCTACCCCCAGAACGTGAAGTTGAATTCTTTATTGATCTTGAACCTGGTACAAAACTCATTTCTAAAATCCCATATCGAATGACTCCTATTGAACTTCAGGAGTTAAAGGTTCAACTACAGGAGTTGTTGGACATCGATTTTATTCGTCCTAGTACATCTCCTTGGGGTGCTCCTGTTTTATTTGTAAAAAAGAAAGATGGGAGTATGCGACATTGTATTGACTACAGGGAATTGAACCATGTCACCATCAAGAATAGGTATCCGTTGCCTCGTATTGATGACCTGTTTGACCAGTTACAAGGAGCACAATTCTTTTCAAAAATTGATCTTCGTTTTGGATATCATCAGCTGAAGATTAGAACTGAGGATATTCCAAAGACTGCCTTTAGAACTCGGTACGGGCATTATAAATTCTTAGTCATGTCTTTTGGATTGACTAATGCTCCTGCGGTTTTCATGGATATAATGAACCGAGTATTCAAGGAATATTTGGATCAGTTTGTTGTTGTCTTTATTGATGACATCCTCATATATTCCAAAAGTCATGAAGATTATGAGCACCATTTGAAGCTGGTACTCCAAAGGTTTCGTGAAAACAAGTTATATGACAAGTTGAAGAAATGCGAGTTCTGGCTTGAGGAAGTAGCATTCCTTGGGCACGTAGTATCAAAGCATGGAGTATTTGTTGACCCGGCGAAGATTGAAGCAATACAAAGTTGGGAACAACCGAAGTCGGTGACCGAAGTACGTAGCTTTTTGGGCTTAGCTGGTTATTATCGGAGATTCGTGGAAGGATTTTCTCGAATCGCTACTCCATTAACTCAGCTGACTCGGAAAGATATCAAATTCATATGGAGCGAGGAATGCTAGAAGAGTTTTCAAGCAACTAAGCCATTAAAATCAATCACTGTTATATCAAGCCATAAAGCCATTCGTTTATTAAAAAACGGATGTCAAGCTTTCTTAGCCCATGTTATGGATTTGAATAAAGACACGTCAAATTTGAATAATATTCCTGTTGATATTGACTTTCCTGACGTATTTCCTGAAGAACTTCTCGGTCTACCCCCGAAACGTGAAGTTAAATTCTTTATTGATCTTGAACCTGGTACAAAGCCCATTTCTAAAACCCCATATCGAATGGCTCCTATTGAACTTCAGGAGTTAAAGGTCCAACTACAAGAGTTGTTGGACATCGGTTTCATTCGTCCTAGTACATCTCCTTAGGGCGCTCCTGTTTTATTTGTATAGAAGAAAGACGGGAGTATGCGACTTTGTATTGATTACCGGGAATTAAACCATGTCACTATCAAGAATAGGTATCCGCTACCTCGTATTGATGACCTGTTTGACCAGTTGCAAGAAGCACAATTCTTTTCAAAAATCGATCTTCGTTCTGGATACATCAGCTGAAGGTTAAAACTGAGGATATTCCGAAGACTGCCTTCAGAACTCGGTAAGGGCATTATGAATTCCTAGTCATGTCTTTTGGATTGACTAATGCTCTTGCGGCTTTCATGGATATGATGAACCGAGTATTCAAGGATTATTTGGATCAGTTCGTTATTGTCTTTATTGATGACATCATCATATATTCCAAAAGCCATGAAGATCATGAGCACCATTTGAAGCTGGTACTATAAAGGCTTCGTGATAACAAGCTATATGCTAAGTTGAAGAAATGTGAGTTCTGGCTTGAGGAAATAGCATTCCTAGGGCACGTGGTGTCAAAACATGGAGTATCTGTTGACCCGGTGAAGATTGAAGCAATACAAAGTTGGGAGCAACCAAAGACGGTGACCGAAGTACGTAGCTTTCTGGGCTTAGCTGGTTATTATCGGAGATTCGTGGAAGGGTTTTCTCGAATCGCTACCCTATTAACTCAGCTAACTCGGAAGGATATCAAATTCGTATGGAGCAAGGAATGTGAGAAGAGTTTTCAAGAGCTTAAGAGGAGACTCATTTCGGCACCTGTTTTGACCATACCATCTGGTTCGGATGGATTTGTTATCTACAGCGATGTTTCAGGCAAAGGGTTAGGATGTGTTCTCATGCAACGTGGAAAAGTCATAGCCTATGCCTCGTGACAACTTAAAGAATATGAGAGGAATTATCCTACTCATGATCTAGAGTTGGCAGCAGTTGTTTTTGTGCTAAAAATCTGGAGGCACTATCTATATGGGGAGAAAGTGGAGATATATTCAGACCATAAAAGCCTCAAATATTTCTTCACTCAAAAAGAACTCAACATGCGGCAACAACGTTGGCTCGAGCTGTTGAAAGATTATGACCACACTATTCAATACCATCCTGAAAAAGTAAACGTGGTAGCTGACGCGTTGAGTAGAAGATCATATACAGGAACGAGTGCGATGATGTCAAGTATACGCATAGAACCAACTTTAATCGATAAAGTTAAAGTTGCTCAAGCCACAGACCCGGAGCTGATGCGTATGAAGAAAAAAGTGCAAGAAGGTGCTATTTCAGAAGCAAGAATCGATGAAGAAGGAATACTTCGAGTCCACTCCAGACTTTGTGTTCCTAACGATTCTAATTTGAAGTACAAGATCATAATGGAGGCACACAATACACCATTTGCAATCCATCCTGGAAGTACCAAAATGTATTATGATCTTCGACATACATTTTGGTGGAACAATATGAAGAGAGAGATTGCAAAGTTTATCTCGAGGTGTTTAACTTGTCAACGTGTAAAGGCAGAGCATCAAGTGCTAAAGGGTTCATTGCAACCACTTGAGATTTCGAAATGAAAGTGGGAACACATTACCATGGATTTCGTTATGGGTCTTCCCACAGTTTCTCAAGGTATAAATGTTATTTGGGTTATTGTTGATAGATTAACCAAGTCTGCTCATTTCTTGCCGATACGGGAGACTTATTCCCTTGAATGTCTTGCTAGTATGTACGTGAATGAGATTGTGAGGTTGCATGGCATACCAGTATCCATAGTTTCGGATCGTGACCCAAGATTCACTTCAAGATTTTGGGTTAGCTTGCACAAAGCTACGGGCACGAATTTACGGTTCAGTTCGGCATACCATCCTCAAACGGACGGGAAATCAGAGAGGACTATTCAAACTCTTGAAGATTTATTAAGACTTTGTGTCCTAGATTTCAAAGGGAGTTGGGATAAGTACCTACCATTGGTGGAATTCTCCTACAACAACAGTTACCAGGCAAGTATAGGTGTGACTCCATTTGAAGCATTGTATGGACGAAAGTGTCGCTCTCTAGTATGTTGGGATGAGGTGGGAGAAGCAACGTTGTTGGGACCAGAGTTGGTACGAATGACTACAGAGAAGATCCAAACGATTCGATAACGTATACAAACGGCACAGGATCAACAAAAGAGTTATGCGGATCTTCATCGAAAGGACGTGGAATTTGACATTGGAGATCATGTATTGTTGTGTGTGGCTCTATGGAAAGGAGTTACAAGATTTGGGAAGAGAGGAAAGCTCAATCCACTATTTATTGGTCCATTTCAGATTCTTGACCGAGTAGAAAATGTGGCCTATAGACTCGCGTTACCTCCAAGTATGTCTTGTGTTCATAATATTTTTCATATATCTGTGCTATGTAAATATGTGAAAGACCCAAACCACGTTATTGAGTTAGAACCGGACGAGATAGCCGAAGACTTAACGTACGAAGAGGTACCTGTCAAGATCTTGGATAGGAAGGAGCATGTCCTACGCACGAAGGTCATACCATAAGTTAAAGTGTTGTGGAGAAACCATGCTATTGAGAAAATGACCTGGGAGTTGGAAATGGAAATGAAAGCAAGGTATCCTCATCTTTTCGAAAAACCAGGTACGTACATCAATTTCGAGGACGAAATTTCATAAGGAGGGGAGGTTGTAAGATTCCAAATTATTAATAAATGAAATTTAATTTCCTCTATTTATTATTTTGAAATAGTAAGGGCTGAATTGATTAATGAGGTTAGTTATGGGTAAAATGCGTAAATATTTCAAAAAAAAAAATAGGTGGTTATAAAATATTCATTGTTGTCGGGGAATATTCGTTTGGTCGTGGAATATTCTTGCTGTCGGGGAATATTCGTACGACGGCGCAGTCTTTTGTGGGCCCATAACGGAAAGCGATTAGATGAAGAAAACGACAAGTATAAGTTGTTTATAAATAACGGCGTAGTTGCTACCGTTAACACTGTTGGAATACCAGGTGGTTAAAACACAGTAATACGCGTTGTGGCACAGTAGCACACGGTATTGCACCAATTATTGATTCTTACGTAAGAAGACACTACTCAATAATTGTTATAGTAATTACTGTTCAGTATTTTATTTTATTGATTCAATAATTGCCACGTTGATATTTTATATTATTGTTGTTTCAATAATTGTCACTACACAGTATTTTTCATTATCGAAGCAATAATTCATATTATCTGAATAATATTATTAGATAATATTATAGGCAATGTCTAGAAAGTTCTGTCTAAGGAGAGGTTTGGTCACCTAATTGCGCGCCGGTAAGGAGAAATTCTTATTGGAAAGCCCCCTCTTTCCTGGAAACTGCTTAGTTGTCAGTATTGTGATTCGGTAATATTATTTATGAATAATTAATTATTGATTTATGTGATGAGGAAAATATTCATTTTATGTGAATATAGATGGAGAAAACTTTTTTAAAGTGACAATTGTTGAAAATCGATATTTTATCTTTTCTGATAAAATAATATTTTATTATATTATTATAATATAATAATGATGATATTTTTACAATGAATGTGGGATATATGAGTATGAGGAGAAAGAGTATTTTTGTTGCAAAAGTTGTTTAAAACATGTTAAACATGTCTGTGGGCCCATTTCTTGACTGAAATTTGATTATAGCTTGTAAAATCGCCCGTTTATGGATTTTGTCAATTTCTGTTTGGAAAAACTTTCTTCTGCAAAGTTGTAGAGAATTGAATTTCCTATAAAAAACAGCTAAATTCGAATTTTCTGATAAAATGGCTATTTATTATGAATTATTGAAGTTCCGAAGTTCCGAAATAATTGATTTTTTAAAGTTTTAATTATTTTTAATAACAAAATTGTTTTTTTGATTTAGTTGACTATTGGTGGCTGATATTTGGATCTGATTTGGTGTGCGTAAGAATTTTTATATAATATATTAATATTATATTAAATTTTCTGCTTTGGTGTTCTAAGCACTTTCCTATAAATAGGGTGCTTAGGTTAGAATTGAAAATCACACCAGAAACTAAAGATTTCTCTCTTTCTTTCTCTATAATATCGAGCGTATTTTGTGAGTATTTTTATACTTTGAGTGTTGCTATACGGTGCAAGTTCCTTCAACACTATATCTGATATTCCAACCAGAAGTACTATTTTGCTGAGGTAAGGAATGTTATTCTTCTTAAATGATATTATTTTCTTCAATATCATTATGCCAAAATATTTGTTGGAACTTTTTATCAAATTTAAAACTTTTTCATGTCGGGGTTACTATTCATGAGTTACTATTTATGAGTTACTATTCACGAGTTACTATTCACGAGTACTATTCACGAAGTATGATGATATTTTTTGTGAAATTTTTATCTTTTAGTGTCTGAATTACTATTTACGTATACGACACTATTCACGTATACGGTACTATTCACGTATACGGCACTATTCACCGAAAAATGAAATTTTCTTTTTTTGTCCAAAATATCTATTATGAACACTAGCTTTGATTGTATCCATGTTTTGATCATTCTTAAATTTTACTCCACTATGATTATTTATGAGGTATTTTTGGACATGGAATAGCTGAAATACGAATCCTTAATATTTATTCTTTTGTTTCACTGGATTCGTTTTCTTTAAAATATTTTTCATCATCCTCAGTCCTAAATGATGATATAACTGAATATCTTTGGCCTGTAGTGCAAAGATGAATGATTTCTGATGAATATCTTTGGCACGTAGTGCAAAGATGAACAGGTGTTTAGATGAACATGATCAACTGATGAATATCTTTGGCCTGTAGTGCAAAGATGAATATTTGATTCCAGATATATATTGATTGATGTTATAGGGATAAAAAAAATAAACGATGAACTTTTAAATTCATATATAGAAGATAGTATATTTCATTCTCTACTTAACTCTTCTAATGAATTATTTTTTTTGCTGCGAATATTGATTTAAAACTTGTTGTCTATTGTATTCTATTAGATTTTTTTCCTGTTGAAGACTAACGATAATTTATTTTATATTATCTTAGTCATAATATTCTTTACTGGGCTAGTTGAACTCACCCTTTTCCTTTTGTTCCATTTTTCTTCTCAGGAGGCGAGAATGTAGCGAGTACTAGTCGGGGTATGGAATGAAGGTTCTAGAAAGTCGTTTTAGTAGTCCTCACTATTTTTGTAAAATAATGTATCAATAATTATAATGAGAACTTATTTGAGTGTGTATATTGTCTAGATGGCAATATCTGTATTTAAACTCACAGTTTTTATGTTGTATTAATAAAGTTGTAGTTGTTTCTGTACCATGTATTTTGACGACTCAAAATGGGTGTTGTATACCTATTTTGGGGGCGTCACAGTTGTATATTATCTTAGTCATAATATTCTTTACTGGGCTAGTTGAGCTCACCCTTTTCCTTTTTGTTCCATTTTTCTTCTCAGGAGTTGAGAACATAGCAGGATCTAGTCGGGGTATGGAGTGATGGTTCTAGAAAGATATTTTAGCAGCCCTCACTATTTCTGTAAAATAGTATTTGATAATTGTAATGAAGACTTGTTTGAGTGTGGATATTGTCTAGAAGACAATAATTGTATTTAAACTCACAGTATGTGTTGTCGTATTTTGCATGATAATTATATTATTAAAATTGTAGTTTGCTTTCTGTACTATGTATTTGGCGACTCAGAATAGGTGTTGTATACCTTTTTTGGGGGCGTCACAGTTGGTATCAAAGCTTAGGGATATAGTCTCTGGCGGAGATCGGGGAATAGAACTAGGAGGGGAGAGATGAGTAAATCCTTCGCTAGTGAGTCCTGTCTAAGTTTATTTGTTGGTCAGTCATAATATAGGGATATTATGTGATATGTTAATTTGTTCAATTAACCCTTATTTTATGGCAGTATTTAAGAGTGGCTGCTGAGAACGTTAACAATAGAGTATATGAGACTATGGAACAACCTTTAGTTACAAACCTGGAGAATATGCAACATGAAGGCAATATTCCTCCTGTAAACAACACTACCGAACAAACGATGAATGATGGAATGTTTAGGAGTTTTTTGCAGTTCATGCAAAACCAGACGAGGGAGACTTGTGCACAATGTGACGCCCCCAAAATAGGTCCATTCCACCCAACCCATTCTGAGTCGCCAAATACATGGTACATAAACAACCACAACTTTATTAATATATTTGTCGTGCAAAATACGACAACATATATACTGTGAGTTTAAATACAAATATTGTCTTCTAGACAATATCCACACTCAAATAAGTCATCATTATTGATACACTATTTTACAAAATAGTGAGGACTACTAAAACAACTGTCTTCTCGCCTCATGAGAAGAAAAATGGAACAAAAAGGAAAGGGTGAGCTCAACTAGCCCAGTAAAGAACATTACGACTAAGATAATACAGAACAAATTATCGTTAGTCTTCAACAGGGAAAAAATTAATAGAATACAATAGACAACAAGTTTTAAATCAATATTCGCAGCGGAAAATAATAATTCATAGAAGAGTTACGTAGAGAATGAAATCTACGATTATCTATGAATTTAAAAGTCCATCATCAACATTTTATCCCTGTAACATCAATCAATAAATATCTTGAATGAAATAGTCATCTTTGCACTACAGGCCAAAGATATTCATCAGTTGGTCATGTTCATCTCAACACCTGTTCATCTTTTCACTACGGGCCAAAGATATTCATCAGAAATCATTCATCTTTGCACTACAGGCCAAAGATATTCAGTTATATCATCATTTAAGACTGAGGATGATGAAAAATATTTTAAAGGAAATGAATCCAGTGAAACAAAATAACAAATATTTAGAATTCGTATTTTGATTTATCCATGTCCAAAAATACCTTATAAATAATCATAGTGAAGTAAAATTCAAGAATGATCAAAACATGGATACAATCAAAGCTAGTATCCAGAATAGATATTTTGAACAAGAAGAAATTTCATTTTTTGATGAATAGTGTCGTATTCGTGAATAGTACCGTATACGCGAATAGTGTCGTATACGTGAATAGTAACTCCGACACAAAATGATAGAAATTTTACAAAAAACATCATTATGCTTCGTGAATAGTAACTCGTGAATAGTAACTCATGAATAGGAACCCCGACATGAAAAGTTCCAAATTTGATAAAAATTTCCAACCAATACTTCGGTATAATGATATTGAAGAAATAATATCATTTTCGAATAAAATAACATCCCTTACCTCGTAAAGACAGTACTTCTAGTTGAAACACCGGATATAGGCTATGACTTGAACTTGCACCGTATAGCAACACTCAAAGTATTAAAATACTCACAAGAATACGCTCAATATATCGAGAGAGAAATAGAGAGAAAACTTCAGTTTCTGGTGTGATTTTCAATTCTAACCTAAGCACTCTATTTATAGGAAAATGCTTAGAACACCAAAGTAGAAAATTTAATTTAATAATATTATTATTATTTCTACAACTTCTTACGTACCAAGAATCTGAATTCAGCTATCGAAACACATGCAAGACCCACACTCAAATCACCAAAAACGTTTTTCATATTAAAAATATTTTAAACTTCTAAAAATCAATTATTTCGGAGCTTCGGAACTTCAATAATTCATAATAAAAAGCCCTTTTATCAGAAAATTCGAATCTCGCGAGTTTTTATAGGAAATTCCATTCTCTACAACTTTGCAGAAGAAAGTTTTTCCAAATTCTAAACAGAAATTGACCGAAATCCACAAACGGATAATTTTACAGGCTATAATCAAATTTCAGTCAAGAAATGGGGTCCACCGACACACAAAACATGTTTTAAACATCTTTTGCAACAAAAATATTCTTTCTACTCATACATTCATATATCCCACATTCATTGCAAAAATATCATCATTAATATATTATTAAAATAATATATTTAATTGAATTATTTTATCAAAAAAAGATAAAATATTAATTTACAACAATTGTCACATTAAAAATTTTTCTCCATCTATATCCACATAAAATTAATATTTTTCTCATCATATAAATCAATAATTAATTATTCACAAATAATATTACAGAATCACAGTACTGGCAACCAGGCCGTTTCCAGGAAAGAGGGGGCTTTCCAATAAAGATTTCTCCTTACTGGCGCACAATTAGGTGATTCTTAGACAGAACTTTCTAGACATTGCCAATAACGTTATCTAATAATATTATTCAGATAATATGAATTATTGCTCCGATAATAAAAAATACTGCATAGTGATAATTATTGAAACAACAGTAATATAAAATATCAACGCAGCAATTATTGAATCAATAAGATAAAATACTGAACAGTAATAACTGTAACAATTATTAAGTAATGCCTTCTTACGTAAAAATCAATAATTGGTGCAATACCGTGTGCTACTGTACAACAACGCGTATTACTGTGTTTTAACCACCGGGTATTCCAACAGTGTTAACGGTAACAATTACGCCGTTATTTATAAACAACTTATTTTTGTCGTTTGCTTCATCCAATCGCTTTCCGTTATGGGGCCCACACAAGGCTGCGCCGTCGTACGAATATTCCCCGATAACAAGAATATTCCACGACTAAACGAATATTCCCCAACAACAATGAATATTTTATGACCACTTGCTTATTTGAAATATTTACGCATTTTACCCATAACTAACCTCATTAATCAATCAATCTTTACTATTTCAAAATAATAAATAGAGGAAATTAAATTTCATTTATTAATAATTTGGGGTCTTACAACCTCCCCTCCTTATGAAATTTCGTCCTCGAAATTGACGTACGTACCTGGTGTTTCGAAAAGATGAGGATACCTCGCTTTTATTTCCGTTTCCAACTCCCAAGTCATTTTCTTAATAGCATGGTTTCTCCACAAAACTTTAACTTGTGGCATGACCTTCGTGCGTAGGACATGCTCCTTCCTATCCAAAATCTTGACAGGTACCTCCTCGTACGTTAAGTCTTCGGCTATCTCGTCCGGTTCTAATTTAATGACGTGGTTCGGGTCGTCCACATAATTTCATAACTTCGATACGTGAATAACGTTATGAACACGCGTCATACTTGGCTGTAAAGCGAGTCTATAGGCCACAGTTCCTACTCGATCGAAGATTTCAAATGGACTAATAAATCAAAGGTTTAAGCTTTCCTCACATTGCCAATTCTCGCTTTTGGAATAACAACTTCTTGCATCTTCTTCTTCATATTCGTCAACTCCGGTGTGTAGCTTGAGCAACTTTAACTTTATCGATTAAAGTTGATTCTACGCGTATACTTGACATCATCGCACTCATTCTTGCATATGATCTTCTACTCAATGTGTCAGCTACCACGTTTGCTTTTCTAGGATGGTATGATCGAAATCTTTCAACAGCTCGAGCCAACGTCGGTGTCGCATGTTGAATTCTTGGAAGCTCTTCTCGCATTCCTCGGTCCATTCGAAGTTTGTATCTTTTTGAGTCAGCTGAGTTAATGGAGTAGCGATTCGAGAAAATTCTTTTACGAATCTCCGATAATAACCAGAAAGCTACGTATTTTGATTACTGACTTAGGTTGCTCACAACTGTGACTCATATCCCAATCTTGGATAGCACGTCACAATGACACCTATCAGTTTACTTCTGCACGAATATGGCGTCCCCTACGGAGAGTCTGGCTTCAATGCATTCCACAAAGGAAGTCACCAGATAAAGGCTCGGGTACAAACTTCTACAGTTAGGTTTTTAACTCCTGAAGTTAAATAGGAGCCATTCGATATGAGATTTTAGAAGTGAGTTTTGTACCAGATTCAAAGATGATACAAAATTCAATATCATGCTCTGGGAGTAAGCCAAGAAATTCTTCAGAAAATACGTCAATTTTTTTACTAACAACAGAAATATCATTCAAATCTGACGTATTTTTGTTCAAGTCCATGACATAGCTAAGAAAACTTGACATCCGTTTTTCAATAAACGAATGACTTTACGGCTTGATATGAAAGAGTTTGACATCAATGGTTTGGTTGCTTGAATTTGAATAACAGGTTGCTTAGGAATATGAAAACTAACAACCTTACAAAAGCAATCAATTTGGCATGATGAGTAGTTAACCAATCGATCCCTAAAATCACATCAAAAGCAAGTATCTTTAAAGAGATAAGGTCAACAGGTAATGAGATGGTGGCAACTTGGATCAAACAAGATTTATAAACAGTGGATGTGATGAAAGTTTCTCCTAACGGAGTTTCAACAGATAAGTCAAAGTCTAATTTTCTCCGGAGTCAAGTTTAAACGTTGAGTATAAGAAGGAGAGATAAAAGAATGGGTAGAACCGGTATCTAATAAGGTATAAACTTCGCAAGAATTTATAATTAACTAACCCATGCTAACTTCGTTCGGGTTCTTCGCATTCTGACCAGTCATGAAAAATTCTCTTCCAGTAACCGTTAACTTTGACTTTTCTGGGGCAGCCTTTTGAGTCACCATCCCCGCAGGACTGGGTTTCGCTACCGTACAATCTCGAGCGATATGGCCTTCTTTTCCACAATTATAACATACCTTAGAAGGATTTGAACAGTTTGGACTTATATGTCCCTCCTCTCCTCATTTGTAGCATCTAACTGGCGGTCGTTCTCCTGCCCTAGAATTTGTTGTTGGTGCTGCTACCGATATCTTCCCGTCATCGTTAAATCTTCTCTTCTTGAAATTTCCACTTGAGTTATTTCTTCTATTATCTTGGGCATGATTACCACCGAAGTGGTTACCATTTCTGGCACGATAATTTCCTCCACGATGGTTATCCTTGTTCTGATGATCGTTGCCATCGGTACGATTATTATCGAGTTGTAGGTCGTTATTCTTCAATTGAGCTGACTCATTATCGCGCTCCAATAACTGAGCCCTATTCAAAACATCTGAATATAGAGAAAATTTATGAGAAATGAGTTATTGACGTATGTCGGGTTTCAAACCTCTCAAAAACATCCGCGTCATACGTTCCTCATTCTCCACCAAATAAGGTGCAAACCTAGATAACTCCGCGAACTTTGCCTCGTACTGGGACACCGTCATGTTGTTCTGTTCTAGTCTAATAAACTCTACCTCCTTCATATGACGAATACTTTCAGGAAAGTACTTGTCATTGAACAGTTTCTGAAACGTTTCCCAAGACATGCTGAATGCGGCTGGCTGGGTACGCTTCACAGACTCCCACCAGTAGTCTGCTTCGCCACGGAACATAAAGGTGGCGAATGGAACCTTCTATTCCTCCGTGCAACCCAAGACATCGAATATCTTGGTAATTTGCATGACCCATGTCTCTGCCTTAATCGGATCCGGCTTTCCCCAGAATTCTGGTGGTCCCAACTCTTTGAACTGCTTGGCTGTAACCAGCTGTGCGTTGCCATTGTTTCTTCCTATATTTTGAACAGGAATCTCCTTCGTCTGGTTTTGCATGAATCGCAAAAAGCTTCTAAATATCTCATCGTTCATCATCTGCTCAGTGGTGTTGTTCACAGGAGGAACATTGCCAGCCTGTTGCACGTTCTCCTTGTTGGTGAGTATAGGCATCTCCACCGTCTCATTTACTCCACTGTTAACATTCTCAATTGACATTCTCAAATACTGCCATTAAACCAGGGTTAATTTAACAAATTAACATATCACATAATATCCCTATATTATGACCGACCAACAGATAAACTTAGGTAGGACACACTAGCGAATGATTTACTTGTCTCTCCCCTCCTAGCTCTATTTCTCGATCTCCGCCAGAGATCATATCCCTAAGCTCTGATACCAACTGTGACGCCCCCAAAATAGGTCCAATCCATCCAACCCATTCTGAGTCGCCAAATACATGGTACAGAAAACAACAACAACTTTATTACAATAATTGTCGTGCAAAATACAACAACACATATGCTGTGGGTTTGGATACAAATATATACCAACAGTTACTCATGTCCCAACCTTGGATAGCACCTCACAATGACACCTTACATAAAGGTATAGTCAAAAACTGTTTTAGAAATTAGAATCTTTGGGAAGTGCTCAAGAAAACTTTCGTACATGGGAGGCCATGCATCTAGGTTATGATAGATATCATATGCCCACAGAATTATCCTTGGTTGACCCAATAGACCCCAAAAAAAATGAGAAATTACTATCATATTATTTCCAATGGTGAGTCTTCTCTTGACATATCATTATCTCCACCGTCTCTAATTGAGAATTATACTTCAACCAAACTCTAAGATCATATAGGTAGTGCTTGTAGATATACTCAACAAGTGGATGAGCACATCCCTGTCTTATGATGATACGAGGTTGTATACCATTAGACATCTTGTATGATAGTTGCAAAACACCCTTCTAACGTTGCGTTCGCCTCACCCTATTTGATTCACCAAATATAACTACTAAATGATGTATAAAATACAACACACTTTTCTATACTGTTTAGGGAGAACCTCCACAGCTAGAGACCACCGTTCTATTCCCCTGTTACTCCCGCTCGACCAAGCTACACTCTTATTACCTGAAAGGAATTGTGAAGCAAAAGGGTGAGCACAACTAGCTCAGTAAAAAATATTATGTCTAAAGATAATTAAATTATCAATAGCATTCATCAGTAATAAATCAGAGATTTAGAACATATGGTAGATGATAAAACTTTTCAACCATAGTTGCAGCGGATCGAGCAATCCATTAGAAGAGTCAAATAGACCATAAAGTCTATTATCTTCTCTATGTTAAAAATCCACCAACAACGTTTTAACCCTGTAACATCAATCAATAGCTCCTGTCCACAATCATGTGAATAACTCATAATCATAATTGTAGTTCTAAATTCATTTTCTCATCCAGGACGAAGATAATTTTTATCACTTGTCTTTACCTGAAACATCAAAGATCATGGTTATACCAAATCACAGTTCCTGTTCATAATCATACCAATAAATTCATGGTTTATGAATAGATGAGGTGGAAGAGAGAAGATAGAATTGGAATTATTTAATAATTGTAAATATTTTAATATATATATGATTATATATATATATATATATATATATGTGTGTGTGTGTGTGTGTGTGTGTGGAAGAAGTGGTGGGGGCAAGAGAAGAAAAGTGGGGGAAGAGAAAGAGTTAGTGGAGAATTATGGGAAAGGAAGAAAGAGAAAGGGAAGAGAAGGAAATTAGAAAACTCATCCGTATGTAGATTTCGGTCATTTTTTTCGAAATTTAGAAAAATTTTCTTCTGCAAAGTTGTAGAGAATTAAAATTCCCATAGAATGAGCATAAAATTCATATTTTTCGGATAAATAACTGTGACGCCCCCAAAATAGGTCCAATCCATCCTACCCATTCTGAGTCGCCAAATACATGGTACAGAAAATAACTACAACTTTATGATTACAATTGTCGTGCAAAATACGACAACACATATACTGTGAGTTTAAATACAAATATTGTCATCTAGACAGTATTCATACTCAATTAAGTCCTCATTATACTTATTGATACACTATTTTACAAAATAGTGAGGACTACTAAAACAACTGTCTTGAACCATCATTTCACACCCCAACCAGTACTCGCTACATTCTCGCCTCCTGAGAAGAAAATGGAACAACAAGGAAAAGAGTGAGCTCAACTAGCCCAGTAAAGAATATTATGACTAAGATAATATACAACAAATTATCCTTAGTCTTCAACAGGAAAAAAATCTAACAGAATACAATAGACAACAAGTTTTAAATCAATATTCGCAGCGGAAAATAATAATTCATAGAAGAGTTACGTAGAGAATGAAATCTACGATTATCTATGAATTTAAAAGTCCATCATCAACATTTTATCCCTGTAACATCAATCAATAAATATCTTGAATCAAATAGTCATCTTTGCACTACAGGCCAAAGATATTCATCAGTTGGTCATGTTCATCTCAACACCTGTTCATCTTTGTACTACGGGCCAAAGATATTCATCAGAAATCATTCATCTTTGCACTACAGGCCAAAGATATTCAGTTATAGCATCATTTAAGACTGAGGATGATGAAAAATATTTTAAAAAAAACGAATCCAGTGAAACAAAAGAACAAATATTAAGGATTCGTATTTCAGCTATTCCATGTCCAAAAATACCTCAAAAATAATCATGGTGGAGTAAAATTCAAGAATGATCAAAATATGGATACAATCAAAGCTAGTATCCAGAATAGATATTTTGGACAAAAAGAAGAAAAATCATTTTCCGATGAATAGTGCCGTATACGTGAATAGTGCCGTATACGTGAATAGTACCGTGTACATGAATAGTAACTCCGACACCAAAAGATCGAAATTTCACAAAAAACATAATCATGCTTCGTGAATAGTACTCGTGAATAGTAACTCGTGAATACTAACTCATAAATAGTAACTCGTGAATAGTAACTCATGAATAGTAACTCATGAAAAGTTCTAAATTTGATAAAAAATTCCAACCAATACTTCGACATAATGATATTAAAGAAATAATATCATTTTTGAATAAAATAACATCCCTTACCTCGTAAAGACAATACTTCTAGTTGAAACACTGGATATAGGCTATGACTTGAACTTGCACCGTATAGCAACACTCAAAGTATTAAAATACTCACAAGAATACGCTCAATATATCGAGAAAGAAATAGAGAGAAAATTTTAGTTTCTGGTGTGATTTTCAATTCTAACCGAAGCACCCTATTTATAGGAAAATACTTAGAACACCAAAGTAAAAAATTTAATTTAATAATATTATTATTATTTCTACAACTTCCTACGTACCAAGAATCTGAATTCAGCTATCAAAACACATGCAAGACCCACACTCAAATCACCAAAAACGTTTTTCATATTAAAAATATTTTAAACTTCTAAAAATCAATTATTTCGGAGCTTCAGAACTTCAATAATTCATAATAAAAAGCCCTTTTATCAGAAAATTTGAATCTCGCGACTTTTTATAGGAAATTCAATTCTCTACAACTTTGTAGAAGAAAGTTTTTCCAAATTCTAAACAAAAATTAACCGAAATCCATAAACGGACGATTTTACAAGCTATAATCAAATTTCAGTTAAGAAATAGGGTCCACCAACACACAAAACGTGTTTTAAACATCTTTTACAACAAAAATACTCTTCCTCCTCATATACTCATATATCTCACATTCATTGTAAAAATATCACCATTATTATATTATTATAATAATATATTTAATTGAATTATTTTATCAGAAAAAGATAAAATATTAATTTTCAACAATTGTCACATTAAAAAATTTCTCCATCTATATCCACATAAAATTAATATTTTCCTCATCATATAAATCAATAATTACAAACAATATTACATAATCACAATACTGACAACCAGACAGTTCCCAGGAAAGAGGGGGCTTTCCAATAAGGATCTCTCCTTACTGGCGCGCAATTAGATGACCAAACCTCTCCTTAGATAAAACTTTCTAGACATTGCCAATAATGTTATCTAATAATATTATTCAGATAATATGAATTATTGCTCTGATAATAGAAAATACTGTGTAGTGACAATTATTAAAATAACAGTAATATAAAATATCAACGCAGTAATTATTGAATCAATAAAATAAAATACTGAACAGTAATTACTGTAACCATTATTGAGTAGTGTCTTCTTACGTAAGAATCAATAATTGGTGCAATACCGTGTGCTACTGTGCAACAACGCGTGTTACTGAGTTTTAACCACCGGGTATTCCAACAGTATTAACGGTAACAACTACGCCGTTATTTATAAATAACTTATACTTGTCGTTTTCTTCATCCAATCGCTTTACGTTATGGGGCCCACAAAAGACTGCGCCGTCGTGCGAATATTCCCCGACAGGAAGAATATTCCACAACCAAACGAATATTTCCCGACAACAATGAATATTTTATAACCACCTACTTTTTTGAAATATTTACGCATTTTACCCATAACTAACCTCATTAATCAATTTAACCCTTACTATTTCAAAATAATAAATAGAGGAAATTAAATTTTATTTATTAATAATTTGGGGTCTTACAACCTCCCCTCCTTATGAAATTTCGTCCTCGAAATTGACGTACGCACCTGGTGTTTCGAAAAGATGAGGATACCTCACTTTCATTTCTGTTTCCAACTCCCAGGTTATTTCTTCAATAGAATGATTTCTCCACAAAACTTTAACTTATGGTATAACCTTCGTGCGTAGGACATGCTCCTTCCTATTCAAGATCTTGACAGGTACCTCTTCGTATGTTAAGTCTTCGGCTATCTCGTCCGGTTCTAACTCAATAAAGTGGTTTGGGTCTTTCACATATTTTCGTAACTTCGATACGTGAAAAACGTTATGAACACGCGTCATACTTGATTGTAAAGCGAGTCTATAGGCCACAGTTCCTACTCGATCGAGGATTTCAAATGGACCAAAAAATTGAAGGTTTGAGCGTTCCTCACATCGCCAATTCTCGCTTTTGGAATAACAACTTCTTGCACTTTCTTTTTCATACGCATTAGCTCCGGGTCTGTGGCTTAAGCAACTTTAACTTTATCGATTAAAGTTGATTCTACGCGTATACTTGACATCATCGCACTTGTTCCTGCATAAGATCTTCTACTCAATGCGTCATCTACCACGTTTGCTTTTCTAGGATGGTATTGGATGGTATGATCGAAATCTTTAAACAGCTCGAGCCAACGTCGGTGTCGCATGTTGAATTCTTGGAAGCTCTTCTCGCATTCCTCGGTCCATTCGAAGTTTGTATCTTTTCGAGTCAGCTGAGTTAATGGAGTAGCGATTCGAGAAAATCCTTTTACGAATCTCCGATAATAACTAGAAAGCTACGTATTTCGATTACTGACTTAGGTTGCTCTCAACTGTGACTCATATCCCAATCTTGTATAGCACGTCACAATGACACCTATCAGTTTACTACCACACGAATATGGTGTCCCCTACGGAGAGTCTGGCTTCAATGCATTCCACAAAGGAAGTCACCAGATAGAGGCTCGGGTACAAACTTCTATAGTTAGGTTTTTAACTCCTGAAGTTCAATAGGAGCCATTCGATATGAGATTTTAGAAGTGAGTTTTGTACCAGATTCAAAGATGATACAAAATTCAATATCACGCTCTGGACGTAGGCCAAGAAATTCTTCAGGAAATACGTCAAAAATTTTACTAACAACAGAAATATCATTCAAATCTGACATATTTTTGTTCAAGTCCATAACATAGCTAAGAAAGCTTGACATCCGTTTTTCAATAAACGAATGACTTTACGGCTTGATATGAAAGAGTTTGACTTCAATGGTTTGGTTGCTTGAATTTGAATAACAGGTTGCTTAGGAATATGAAAACTAACAACCTTACGAAAGCAATCAATTTTGCATAATGAGTAGTTAACCAATCGATTTCCAACCCATTCTGAGTCACCAAATACATGGTACAGAAAATAACTACAACTTTATGATTACAATTATCGTGCAAAATACGACAACACATATACTGTGAGTTTAAATACAAATATTGTCATCTAGACAGTATTCATACTCAATTAAGTCCTCATTATACTTATTGATACACTGTTTTATAAAATAGTGAGGACTACTAAAACAACTGTCTTTTACCATCATTCCACACCCCGACTAGTACTCGCTACATTCTCGTCTCCTGAGAAGAAAATAGAACAACAAGAAAAAGGGTGAGCTCAACTAGCCCAGTAAAGAATATTATGACTAAGATAATATACAACAAATTATTCTTAGTCATCAACAGGGAAAAATCTAACAGAATACAATAGACAACAAGTTTTAAATCAATATTCGCAGCGGAAAATAATAATTCATAGAAGAGTTATGTAGAGAATGAAATCTACGATTATCTATGAATTTAAAAGTCTATCATCAATATTTTATCCCTATAACATCAATCAATAAATATCTTGAATCAAATAGTCATCTTTGCACTACAGGCCAAAGATATTCATCAGTTGGTCATGTTCATATTAACACCTGTTCATCTTTGCACTACGGGCCAAAGATATTCATCAGAAATCATTCATCTTTGCACTACAGGCCAAAGATATTCAGTTATAGCATCATTTAAGACTGAGGATGATGAAAAATATTTTAAAAAAAATGAATCCAGTGAAACAAAAGAACAAATATTAAGGATTCGTATTTCAGCTATTCCATGTCCAAAAATACCTCATAAATAATCATGGTGGAGTAAAATTCAAGAATGATCAAAATATGGATACAATCAAAGCTAGTATCCAGAATAGATATTTTGGACAAAAAGAAGAAAAATCATTTTCCGGTGAATAGTACCGTATTCGTGAATAGTGCCGTATACGTGAATAGTGCCGTATACATGAATAGTAACTTCGACACCAAAAGATAGAAATTTCATAAAAAACATCATCACGCTTCGTGAATAGTACTCGTGAATAGTAACTCATGAATAGTAACTCATGAATAGTAATTCGTGAATAGTAACTCATGAATAGTAACTCATGAATAGTAACCCCGACATGAAAAGTTCTAAATTTGATAAAAAATTTCAACTAATACTTCGACATAATGATATTGAAGAAAATAATATCATTTAAGAAGAAATAACATCCCTTACCTCGTAAAGACAGTACTTCTAGTTGAAACAGCGGATATAGGCTATGACTTGAACTTGCACCATATAGCAATACTCAAAGTATTAAAATACTCACAAGAATACGCTCAATATATCGAGAGAGAAAATTTCAGTTTCTGGTGTGATTTTCAATTCTAACCTAAGCACCCTATTTATAGGAAAATGCTTAGAACACCAAAGCAGAAAATTTAATTTAATAATATTATTATTATTTCTACAACTTCCTACATACCAAGAATCTGAATTCAGCTATCAAAACACATGCAAGACCCACACTCAAATCACCAAAAACGTTTTTCATATTAAAAATATTTTAAACTTCTAAAAATCAATTATTTCGGAGCTTCGGAACTTCAATAATTCATGATAAAAAGCCCTTTTATCAGAAAATTCGAATCTCGCGAGTTTTTATAGGAAATTCCATTCTCTACAACTTTGCAGAAGAAATTTTTTCCAAATTCCAAATAAAAATTGACCGAAATCCACAAACGGACGATTTTACAGGCTATAATCAAATTTCAGTCAAGAAATGGGGTCCACCGACATGTTTAACATGTTTTAAACATTTTTGGTAACAAAAATACTCCTCTTCCACATATACTCATATATCCCACATTCATCGTAAAAATATCATCATTAATATATTATTAAAATAATATATTTAATTGAATTATTTTATCAGAAAAAGATAAAATATTAATTTACAACAATTGTCACATTAAAAATTTTTCTCCATCTATATCCACATAAAATCAATATTTTTCTCATCATATAAATCAATAATTAATTATTCACAAATAATATTACAGAATCACAGTACTGGCAACCAGGCCGTTCCCAGGAAATAGGGGGCTTTCCAATAAAGATTTCTCCTTACTGGCGCGTAATTAGGTGACCAAACCTCTCCTTAGACAGAACATTCTAGATATTGCCAATAATGTTATCTAATAATATTATTACGATAATATGAATTATTGCTCCGATAATGAAAAATACTACATAGTGACAATTATTGAAACAACAGTAATATAAAATATCAACGTAGCAATTATTGAATCAATAAAATAAAATATTAAACAGTAATTACTGTAACAATTATTGAGTAATGTCTTATCACGTTAAAATTAATAATTGGTGCAATACTGTGTGCTACTGTGCAACAGCGCGTATTACTGTGTTTTAACCATCGGGTATTCCAACAGTATTAACGGTAACAACTACGCTGTTATTTATAAATAACTTATTTTTGTCGTTGCTTTCCGTTATGGGGCCCATACAAGGCTGCGCCGTCGTACGAATATTCCCCGACAACAAGAATATTCCACGACCAAACGAATATTCCCCGACAACAATGAATATTTTATAACCACCTGCTTATTTGAATTATTTGCGCATTTTACCCATAACTAACCTCATTAATCAATTTAACCCGTACTATTTTAAAATAATAAATAGAGGAAATTTAAATTTCATTTATTAATAATTTGGGGTCTTACAACCTCCCCTCCTTATGAAATTTCGTCCTCGAAATTGACGTACGTACCTGGTGTTTCGAAAAGATGAGGATACCTCGCTTTCATTTCCGTTTCCAACTCCCAGGTCATTTTTTCTTCAATAGCATGGTTTCACCACAAAACTTTAACTTGTGGTATGGCCTTCGTGCGTAGGACATGCTCCTTCCTATCCAAGATCTTGACAGATACCTCTTCGTATGTTAAGTCTTCGGCTATCTCGTCCGGTTCTAACTCAATAACGTGGTTCGGGTCGTCCACATAATTTCGTAACTTCGATACGTGAATAACGTTATGAACACGCGTCATACTTGGCGGTAAAATGAGTCTATAGGCCGCAGTTCCTACTAGATCGAGGATTTCAAATGGACCAATAAATCGAAGGTTTGAGCTTCCCTCACATCGCCAATTCTCTCTTTTGGAATAACAACTTCTTGCATCTTCTTCTTCATATTCATTAACTCCGGTGTGTAGCTTGAGCGATTTTAACTTTATCGATAAAAGTCGATTCTACTCGTATATCATCACATAGATACCTAGAGTCTTCAACTCTATCTCTATCATTTGTAAGTTATACAAAAATAGGTCTTTGTGTTCAACAATATCGCACTCGTGCTCGCATACGATCTTCTACTCAATGCGTCAGCTACCACGTTTACTTTTCTAGGATGGTATTGGATGGTGTGATCGAAATCTTTCAATAGCTCGAGCCAACGTCGGTGTCGCATGTTGAATTCTTGGAAGCTCTTCTCACATTCCTCGGTCCATTCGAAGTTTGTATCTTTTTGAGTCAACTGAGTTAATGGAGTAGCGATTCGAGAAAATCCTTCCACGAATCTTCGATAGTGACCAGTTAAGCCCAGAAAGCTACGTATTTCGATTACTGACTTAGGTTGCTCTCAACTATGACTCATATCCCAATCTTGGATAGCACGTCACAATGACACCTATCAGTTTACTACCACACGAATATGGTGTCCCCTACGGAGAGTCTGGCTTCAGTGCATTCCACAAAGGAAGTCACCAGATAAAAGCTCGGGTACAAACTTCTACAGTTAGGTTTTTAACTCCTGAAGTTCAATAGGAGCCATTCGATATGAGATTTTAGAAGTGAGTTTTGTACCAGATTTAAAGATGATACAAAATTCAATATCACGCGTAGGCCAAGAAATTCTTCAGGAAATACGTCAGGGATTTACTAATAATAGAAATATCATTCAAATCTGACGTATTTTTGTTCAAGTCCATAACATAGCTAAGAAAGCTTGACATCCGTTTTTCAATAAACGAATGACTTTACGGCTTGATATGAAAGAGTTTGACTTCAATGGTTTGGTTGCTTGAATTTGAATAACAGGTTGCTTAGGAATATAAAAACTAACAACTTTACAAAAACAATCAATTTAGCATGATGAGTAGTTAACCAATCGATCCCTAAAATTACATCAAAAGTAAGTATTGTAAGACCCCAACTTTTATAAATAAAAATGAATTTTTTATAAATATTATTTTTGAATATTATGGAGTTAATTTGATATAATGTTATAGTTGTGGGTAATATTTATAAATTTTGCAAAGTACGCAAGTTGTTATATAATATTCGATTGGTCGGGGAATATTCATTTTAACAGGGAATATTCGTACAACGACACAATCATTGGTGGACCCCACAACAGAATTATTGTCGGATTGAGAAAACGACAAAAATATTTTATTAAAAATAACGGCGGAAGTTTTACCATTGTTACTGTTGAACTACTCGGTAGTAAAAGTACAGTAATACGTGTGGTTGCATAGTAGCACACGGTATTGATTATTAATGCTTATGTGAGAAGTCACTCAGTTTAATTCCATTATTGTCAGTTAATAATATGAATTATTTAGCGATAATGACGTTTTGTTTTATTCGTATTATTAACGTAATAAAACAGAAACATCTTTTTATATAAAACAAAATACTTTATTAAAGTTATTCTATAAATAGAATATATTATATTTTATTTAAAAGATTTTTCTTTAAATATGGACCGTCAGATTAAAGTAATCAATCTGGACCGTTCATGGATTAGTTACTATGCATTCTATTTTTCTATAAATAGCAGCTCATTCCTTCATTATTTCTTACGAATTCACTGAACTCTAGAGAGAGAAACTATAGAGAGAAACTATAGAGAGAGAAGAAGAGTATTCTGCTACTTAACTACTTCCTTATTTCAGCTCTTCTTTAAAACGGTAAGGGGTGTTATTCTTTCTTATTCATGAAGAGAACTGTTGTTATTCCATTTATTATTATTCTGTTGGAATAACCTGTATACGCGGTCTACCCTATACTTGGTGACATTCTTCTATTATTCTGTTGGAACATCCTGTCTGTGTGTTTTACACCGGACCTGGTTCCGTTTTTATTATTATTCTGTTGGAACATCATGTCTGCGTGTTTTACACCGGACCTGGTTCCGTTTTTATTATTATTCTGTTGGAACATCCTGTTTGTGTGTTTTACACCGGACCTGGTTCTGTTTTTATTATTATTCTGTCGAAATATTCTGTCTGTGCGTTTACGCCGTACCTGGTTCCATTATTTATTATTATGTTGGAATAACTTGTCTGTGCGGTCTATCGCATGCATGGTGATTTCTTTTGTTATTCCATTCTTTATTATACTCAGTTGGTTAAGTTTTGACTTCTATACTCCATGAAATTTGTGGAATATCCTTGATATTTGCGCTTCATCCAGTATCTTTTCATGAAAATATTCTCCTGATCATTCTTGAATTTTACTCCACAAAGCAGTATCATGTTGACAATTTGGACGTTGTTAATTCTTGGATAAATTAATTCTTGAACTTGTTTTATTGAATTCTTATATCATTGTCATCATCCTCATGTTTATAAAATGTTGAAAGTCATCTGTGGCCTGTAGTGCATAGATGGACTTGGTATGATTATGACCAGGGATTATTCGGTGTAATCATGACCGTAATGTTACAAATGATGTGGTAAAAGTCCTCATTGGCCCGTAGTGCATTGATGGACAGTTGTTGGCATGATCATGACCATTAATGAATATACGAATATCCTTGGCCGTAGTGCAGGGGTGATTCGATGATGTGGATTATTTTATTAAGCTGAGTCCCAGCGATTACAGTGTTGAAAAACCTTTTAATCATAAAAGATAGTAGAGTTTATTTTCTACTTGACTCTTTTAATGGATTGCTTGTTCCGCTGCAGTTAAACTTGATGTCTATTATATTTTATCAGTTTAACATTGTTGAAGGCTAATGATAATTTATTCTGCATTATCTTAGTCATAATATTTCTTACTGGGCTAGTTGAGCTCACCCTTTCTTTCACTGTTCTCTTCAGGAAATGAGAACGTAGCTGGGGCAAGTCGGGGAACGGAGTGATGGTTCGAATGATAGTATTAGTTAGTAGTCCTCACTATTCTATGTAATGGTGTGTTAATAAATGTAATGAGGACTCCTTTTGAGTATGAATACTCTCTAGAAGATAATATTTGTATTCAAACTCACAGTTTATGTTTTGTCGTATTGTACACGACAGTTGTATTTGTATTCTGTACTATGTATCTGACGACCCAAGATGGGTGATGTATACCTAATTTTGGGGGCGTCACAGTTGGTATCAGAGCTTAGGGATATGATCCCTGGCTAAGATGTGAGAATAGAACTAGGAGGGGAGAGACGGGGAATTCCTTCGCTAGTATGACCTACCTAAGTTTATTTGCATGGTATTTAATTGGTCGGTCATAATATAAGGATAATATATGACATATCAATTAACTTTTATTTTGTGGCAGTATCTGAAAATGGCATCTGAGAATGTTGAGAATAGCAATGGAGCACAGACGACTGTTGATTCACCACATATCAATAATCAGGATAATGTGCATCAGGAAGGTGACAATCCTCATGCAAACAACAACACTGACCAGATGATGAATGATGGAATGTTCAGAAACTTTATGCAGTTCATGCAACAGCAGGCGAGAGCGGCTCCTGTCCAAAATATAGGTGGAAACACTGAAAACTCTCGGACGGTCACCGCTAAAAGTTTCAAGGAGCTGGGACCACCGGAGTTTAAGGGAAAGCCAAACCACTTAAGCGGAAACATGGATAAAGCAGATCACCAAGATATTTGATGTCTTGGGTTGCTCCGAGGAGCAAAAGGTTCCCTTTGCCGCCTTTATGTTGCGAGGAGAGGCAGATTACTGGTGGAATCGATAAAGCGTACTCAACCTGCCGCACTGAAGATGTCTGGGAGAAGTTCCAAGAGCTGTTTAACGACAAATACTTTCCCGAGAGTATTCGTCACATGAAGGAGGTGGAGTTCATCAAATTGGAGCAGAATAATATGACCGTGTCGCAGTACGAGGCAAAATTTGCGGAGTTATCCCGGTTTGCGTCCCACCTGGTGGATAATGAAGAAAGAATGACGCGGATATTTTTAAGAGGTTTGAAGCCGGAGATACGTCAACATCTTGTTTCTCATAAACTGTGTTTGTATTCAGATGTTGTAAATAGGGCTCAGTTGGTGGAGCGCGATAACGAGACAACGCAACCAAAAGAGAGCAGCCGGCAAAATGATAATACTAGTGAGAGCAGTCATCGAAGCGGTGACAACAAGCGTGGAGGGAATCAACAGGCCAGAAATGGTAACCACTTCGGTGGTAATCAGGGCCAAAACAATAAGAATGGGCATTTCAAGAAGAGGAGATTCAACAATGATGGAAAGACGTCAGCACCAGCACCTGTCGTTAAGGAAGGAGAACGACCACCTATCATATGTTTCAAATGCGGAGGGGAGGGGCACATCAGTCCAAACTGCGCGATGCCGTCCAAAGCATGTTATAATTGTGGAAGAGAAGGTCATTTAGCCCGATTTTGTCGTTTACCGAAGACAAATTCAGCTAGGATGGAGGCACCAAAGGCCGTCCCAGAAAAGTCAAAACCGGTTGTGCAAGGGAGAGCGTTTGTTGTGAACTCCCAGAGAGCAAGGAACCCGAATGAGGTCATCACGGGTAAGCTTATCATAAACTCTAACGAAGTCTATACTTTATTTGATATCGGTTCTACCCATTCTTTTATTTCTCCTACTTGCGCTCATCGATTAAATTTGATTCCGGAGAAATTAGACTTTGACTTAGCAGTTGAAACTCCATTGGGAGAAACCTTCATTACATCCACGGTTTATAAGTCTTGTTTGGTTCAAGTTGGTACCCACACATTACCTGTCGATCTGATTTCATTAAAAATACTTGCATTTGACGTGATTCTAGGGATTGATTGGTTAACTACTCATCATGCAAAAATTGATTATTTTCGTAAGGTTGTTAGCTTTCATATTCCTAATCGACCTATTATGCGAATTCAAGCAACCAAACCATTAAAATCAATCGATGTCATCTCAAGCCATAAAGCTATTCGTTTATTGAAAAACGGATGTCAAGCTTTCTTAGCTCATGTCACGGATCTAAACAAAAATACGTCAGCCTTGAATGATATTTTTGTTGTTAATAAATTTCCTGACGTATTTCCCGAAGAACTTCCTGGCCTACCCCCAGAGCGTGAAATTGAATTTTGTATCGACCTTGAACCCGGTACAAAACCCATTTCCAAAGCCCCATATCGAATGGCTCCTATTGAACTTCAGGAGTTAAAGACCCAACTGCAGGAATTGTTAGACATTGGTTTTATTCGTCCTAGTACTTCTCCTTGGGGTGCTCCTGTTCTGTTCGTGAAGAAGAAAGATGGGAGTATGCGACTTTGTATTGATTATCGGGAGTTGAATCATGTCACCATCAAAAATAGGTACCCATTGTCACGTATTGATGACCTGTTTGACCAGTTGCAAGGAGCACAATTCTTTTCAAAGATCGATCTTCATTCTGGATATCATCAGCTAAAGGGTATTCAAGGAATATTTGGATCACTTTGTGGTCGTCTTTATCGATGACATCCTTGTTTATTCCAAAAGCCGTGAAGATCATGAGCAACACTTGAGGTTGGTACTCCAAAAGCTTCGTGAATACAAACTTTATGCCAAGTTGAAGAAATGCGAGTTCTGGCCGGAAGAGGTAGCATTCCTTGGGCACGTAGTATCAAGTCGTGGAATATCGGTTGACCCGGCAAAGATTGAAGCTATTCAAAGCTGGGAGCAACCTAAATCAGTGACCGAGGTACGTAGCTTTCTTGGTTTAGCTGGTTATTATCGGAGATTCGTGGAAGGATTTTCTCGAATCGCTACTCCATTAACTCAGCTGACTCGGAAAGATGCAAAGTTTGGTTGGAGCGAAGAATGTGAGCAGAGTTTTCAAGAACTCAAGAGGAGACTCATTTCAGCACCTGTTCTAACAATACCATCTGGCTCGGAGGGATTTGTCATCTACAGTGATGCTTCGAGCAAAGGGTTGGGATGCGTTCTCATGCAACATGGAAAAGTCATAGCCTATGCATCAAGACAACTCAAGGAATATGAGAGGAATTATCCTACTCATGATCTAGAGTTGGCAGCTGTTGTCTTTGCACTTAAAATTTGGAGGCATTACTTGTATGGGGAGAAAGTGGAGATCTTTACGGATCATAAAAGCCTCAAATATTTCTTCACTCAAAAGGAACTCAACATGCGACAACGACGTTGGCTTGAACTGTTGAAAGATTATGATCATACCATTCAATACCATCCTGGAAAAGCGAACGTGGTAGCTGACGCATTGAGTAGAAGATCATATGCGGGTACAAGTGCAATATTAACAACGCAAAGGCCCATTTTGTGTGACTTGCAAAGGATGGAGATAGAGTTAAAGACTCCAGGGACCCATGTGATGATGGCGAATATACGAGTAGAACCAACTTTAATCGATAAAGTTAAAGCTGCTCAAGCTACAGACCTGGAGCTGATGCGTATGAGGAAGAAAGTGCAAGAAGGTGCTATGCCGGAAGCAAGAATCGATGAAGAAGGAATACTTCGAGTCAACTCCAGACTTTGTGTTCCTAACAACCCTGATTTAAAGTATGAAATCATGATGGAGGCGCACAACACACCGTTTGCAATCCATCCTGGAAGTACCAAAATGTATCATGATCTTCGTCATACATTTTGGTGGAGCAATATGAAGAGAGAGATAGCGTTGTTTATCTCAAGGTGTCTAACTTGTCAACGAGTCAAAGCGGAGCATCAAGTACCAAAAGGTCCATTGCAACCACTTGAAATTCCAGAATGGAAGTGGGAGCACATTACCATGGATTTCGTTACCGGTCTTCCTAGGGTTTCTCAAGGTATTGATGCGATTTGGGTCATTGTTGATAGATTGACCAAGTCTGCTCATTTCTTACCGATACGAGAAACTTATACACTTGAACGTCTTGCTCGTATGTACATAAACGAGATTGTAAGACTGCATGGTATGCCAGTATCCATAGTTTCTGATCGAGACCCAAGATTCACTTCACGATTTTGGGTTAGTTTACAAAAAGCTATGGGCACGGATTTACGATTTAGTTCGGCATATCATCCTCAGACGGACGGACAATCAGAGAGGACTATTCAAACTCTAGAAGATTTATTAAGACTCTGTGTCTTTGACTTCAAGGGAAGTTGGGACAAGTTCTTACCATTGGTGGAGTTTTCCTACAACAACAGTTATCAAGCAAGTATTGGCATGGCTCCATTCGAAGCATTGTATGGAAGAAAATGTCGTTCTCCAGTATGCTGGGATGAGGTGGGTGAAGCAACGTTGTTGGGACCGGAGTTGGTACGTATGACTACAGAAAAGATTCAAACGATCCGACAACGTATAAAAACCTCACAAGATCGACAAAAGAGTTATGCTGATCTTCATCGAAAGGACGTGGAATTTGATGTAGGAGATCATGTGTTCTTACGTGTTGCTCCATGGAAAGGAGTTACGAGATTTGGAAAGAGAGGAAAGCTCAATCCTCGATTCATCGGTCCATTTTTAATCCTCGATCGAGTAGGAACTGTGGCTTATAGACTCGCTTTACCGCCAAGTATGTCTCGTGTTCATAACGTTTTTCACATATCCATGTTACGCAAATATGTGGAAGACCCGAACCACATTATTGAGTTAGAACCGGACGAAATAGCGGAGGATTTGACGTATGAAGAAGTTCCTGTTCAAATCTTGGATAAGAAGGAACATATTCTACGCTCCAAGGTTATACCTCAAGTCAAAATTTTGTGGAGAAACCACGATGTTGAGGAAATGACTTGGGAGTTAGAATCTGAAATGAAATCAAGGTATCCTTACCTCTTCGACATACCAGGTACGTACCCTAATTTCGAGGGCGAAATTTCATAAGAAGGGGAGGTTGTAAGACCCCAACTTTTATAAATAAAGATGAATTTTTATAAATATCATTTTTGAATATTATGGAGTTAATTTGATATAATGTTATAGTTGTGGGTAATATTTATAAATTTTGCAAAGTACGCAAGTTGTTATATAATATTCGATTGGTCGGGGAATATTCGTTTTAACAGGGAATATTCGTACAACGACACAATCATTGGTGGACCCCACAACGGAATTATTGTCGGATTGAGAAAACGACAAAAATATTTTATTAAAAATAACGGCGGAAGTTTTACCATTGTTACTGTTGAACTACTCGGTAGTAAAAGTACAGTAATACGTGTGGTTGCATAGTAGCACACGGTATTGATTATTAATGCTTATGTGAGAAGTCACTCAGTTTGATTCAATTATTGTCAGTTAATAATATGAATTATTTAGCGATAATGACGTTTTGTTTTATTCGTATTATTAACGTAATAAAATAGAAACATCTTTTTATATAAAACAAAATACTTTATTAAAGTTATTCTATAAATAGAATATATTATATTTTATTTAAAAAATTTTCTTTAAATATGGACCGTCAGATTAAAGTAATCAATCTGGACCGTTCATGGATTAGTTACTATGCATTCTATTTTTTTATAAATAGCAGCTCATTCCTTCATTATTTCTTACGAATTCACTGAACTCTAGATAGAGAAACTATAGAGAGAAACTATAGAGAGAGAGAAGAAGAGTATTCTGCTACTTAACTACTTCCTTACTTCAGCTCTTCTTTAAAACGGTAAGGGGTGTTATTCTTTCTTATTCATGAAGAGAACTGTTGTTATTCCATTTATTATTATTCTGTTGGAATAACCTGTATACGCGGTCTACCCTATACTTGGTGACATTCTTTTATTATTCTGTTGGAACATCCTGTCTGTGTGTTTTACACGGACCTGGTTCCGTTTTTATTATTATTCTGTTGGAACATCCTGTCTGTGTGTTTTACACCGGACCTGGTTCCGTTTTTATTATTATTTTGTTGGAACATCCTGTCTGTGTGTTTTACACCGGACCTGGTTCCGTTTTTATTATTATTCTGTTGGAACATCCTGTCTGTGTGTTTTACACCGGACCTGGTTCCGTTTTTATTATTATTCTGTTGGAACATCCTGTCTGTGTGTTTTACACCGGACCTGGTTCCGTTTTTATTATTATTCTGTCGGAATATCCTGTCTGTGCATTTACGCCGGACCTGGTTCTATTATTTATTATTCTGTTGGAATAACTTGTCTGTGCGGTCTATCGCATGCATGGTGATTTCTTTTGTTATTCCATTCTTTATTATACTCAGTTGGTTAAGTTTTGACTTCTATACTCCATGAAATTTGTGGAATATCCTTGACATTTGCGCTTCATCTAGTATCTATTCATGAAAATATTCTCCTGATCATTCTTGAATTTTACTCCACAAAGCAGTATCATGTTGACAATTTGGACGTTGTTAATTCTTGGATAAATTAATTCTTGAACTTGTTTTATTGAATTCTTATATCATTGTCATCATCCTCATGTTTATAAAATGTTGAAAGTCATCTGTGGCCTGTAGTGCATAGATGGACTTGGTATGATTATGACCAGGGATTATTCGGTGTAATCATGACCGTAATGTTACAAATGATGTGGTAAAAGTCCTCATTGGCCCGTAGTGCATTGATGGACAGTTGTTGGCGTGATCATGACCATTAATGAATATACGAATATCCTTGGCCGTAGTGCAGGGGTGATTCGATGATGTGAATTATTTTATTAAGCTGAGTCCCAGCGATCACAGTGTTGAAAAACTTTTTAAATCATAAAAGATAGTAGAGTTTATTTTCTACTTGACTCTTTTAATGGATTGCTTGTTCCACTGCCGTTAAACTTGATGTCTATTATATTTTATCAGTTTAACATTGTTGAAGGCTAATGATAATTTATTCTGCATTATCTTAGTCATAATATTTCTTACTGGGCTAGTTGAGCTCACCCTTTCTTTCACTGTTCTCTTCAGGAAATGAGAACGTAGCTGGGGCAAGTCGGGAAACGGAGTGATGGTTCGAATAATAGTATTAGTTAGTAGTCCTCACTATTCTATGTAATGGTGTGTTAATAAATGTAACGAGGACTCCTTTTGAGTATGAATACTCTCTAGAAGATAATATTTGTATTCAAACTCACAGTTTATGTTTTGTCGTATTGTACATGACAGTTGTATTTGTATTCTGTACAATGTATCTGGCGACCCAAGATGGGTGATGTATACCTATTTTTGGGGGCGTCACAAGTATCTTTAAAGAGATAAGGTCAACAGGTAATGTGACGGTGCCAACTTGGATCAAACAAGATTTATAAACAGTGGATGTGATGAAAGTTTCTCCTAACGGAGTTTCAACAGATATGTCAAAGTCTAATTTTCTTCGGAGTCAAGTTTAAACGTTGAGTATAAGTAGGAGAGATAAAAGAATGGGTAGAACCGGTATCTAATAAGGTATAAACTTCGCAAGAATTTATAATTAACTAACCCGTGCTAACTTCGTTCGGGTTCTTCGCATTCTGACCAGTCACGAAAAACGCTCTTCCAAGAACCATTGACTTTAACTTTTCTGGGGCAGCCTTTTGAGTCACCATCCCCGCAGGACTGGGTTTCTCTACCGTACAATCTCGAGCGATATGGCCTTCTTTTCCACAATTATAACATACCTTAGAAGGATGTGAACAGTTTGGACTTATATGTCCCTCCTCTCCTCATTTGTAGCATCTAACTGGCGGTCGTTCTCTTGCCCTAGAATTTGTTGCTGGTGCTGCTGCCGACATCTTCCCGTCATCGTTAAATCTTCTCTTCTTAAAATTTCCACTTGAGTTATTTCTTCTATTATCTTGGCCATGATTACCACCGAAGTGGTTACCATTTCTAGCACGATAATTTCCTCCACGATGGTTATCCTTGTTCTGATGACCGTTACCATCGGTACGATTATTATCGAGTTGTAGGTCGTTATTCTTCAATTGAGCTGACTCATTATCGCGCTCCAATAACAGAGCCCTATTCACAACATCTGAATATAGAGAAAATTTATGAGAAATGAGTTATTGACGTATGTTGAATTTCAAACCTCTCAAAAACATCCGCGTCATACGTTCCTCATTCTCCACCAAATGAGGTGCAAACCTGGATAACTCCGCGAACTTCGCCTCGTACTGGGACACCGTCATGTTGTTCTGTTCTAGTCTAATAAACTCTACCTCCTTCATATGACGAATACTTTCAGGAAAGTACTTGTCATTGAACAGTTTTTGAAACGTTTCCCAAGACATGCTGAGTGCGGCTGGCTAGGTACGCTTCACAGACTCCCACCAGTAGTCTGCCTCACCACGGAACATAAAAGTGGCGAATGGAACCTTCTGTTCCTCCGTGCATCCCAAGACATCAAATATCTTGGTAATTTGCTTGACCCATGTCTCCGCCTTAATCGGATCCGGCTTTCTCCAGAATTCTGGTGGTCCCAACTCTTTGAACTGCTTGGCTGTAACCAGTTGTGCGTTGCCATTGTTTCTTCCTATATTTTGAACAGGAATCTCTTTCGTCTGGTTTTGCATGAATCACAAAAAGCTTCTAAACATCTCATCGTTCATCGTCTGCTCAGTGGTGTTGTTCACAGGAGGAACATTGCCAGCCTGTTGCGCGTTCTCCTCGTTGGTGAGTATAGGCATCTCCACCGTCTCATTTACTCCACTGTTAACATTCTCAGTCGACATTCTCAAATACTGCCATTAAACAAGGGTTAATTTAACAAATTAATATATCACATAATATCCCTATAATATAACCGACCAACAGATAAGCTAAGGTAGGACACATTAGCGAAGGATTTACTCGTCTCTCTCCTCCTAGTTCTATTCCCCGATCTCCGCCAGAGATCATATCCCTAAGCTCTGATACCAACTGTGACGCCCCCAAAATAGGTCCATTGCACCCAACCCATTCTGAGTCGCCAAATACATGGTACAGAAATAACTGCAACTTTATTAATACATTTGTCGTGCAAAATACGACAACATATATACTGTGAGTTTAAATACAAATATTGTCTTCTAGACAATATCCACACTCAAATAAGTTCTCATTATTGATACACTATTTTACAAAATAGTGAGGACTACTAAAACAACTGTCTTGAACCATCACTCCACACCCCAATTAGTTCCCGCTATATTCTCGCCTCCTGAGAAGAAAAATGGAACAAAAAGGAAAGGGTGAGCTCAACTAGCCCAGTAAAGAACATTATAACTAAGACAATACAGAACAAATTATCGTTAGTCTTCAACAGGGAAAAATCTAATAGAATACAATAGACAACAAGTTTTAAATCAATATTCGCAGCGAAAAATAATAATTCATAGAAGAGTTACGTAGAGAATGAAATCTACGATTATCTATGAATTTAAAAGTCCATCATCAACATTTTATCCCTGTAACATCAATTAATAAATATCTTGAATCAAATAGTCATCTTTGCACTACAGGCCAAAGATATTCATCAGTTGGTCATGTTCATCTCAACACCTGTTCATCTTTGCACTACGGGCCAAAGATATTCATCAGAAATCATTCATCTTTGCACTACAGGCCAAAGATATTCAGTTATAACATCATTTAAGACTGAGGATGATGAAAAATATTTTTAAAAAAATGAATCCAGTGAAACAAAAGAACAAATATTAAGGATTCGTATTTCAGCTATTCCATGTCTAAAAATACCTCATAAATAATCATGGTGGAGTAAAATTTAAGAATGATCAAAACATGGATACAATCAAAGCTAGTATCCAGAATAGATATTTTGGACAAAAAGAAGAAAATTTCATTTTTCGGTGAATAGTACCGTATTCGGGAATAGTGTCGTATACGTGAATAGTAACTCCGACACCAAAAGATAGAAATTTCACAAAAAACATCATCACGCTTCGTGAATAGTACTCGTGAATAGTAACTCGTGGATAGTAACTCATGAATAGTAACTCGTGAATAGTAACCCATGAATATTAACTCATGAATAGTAACCCCGACATGAAAAGTTCCAAATTTGATAAAAATTTCTAACCAATACTTCGGCATAATGATATTGAAGAAAATAATATCATTTAAGAAGAAATAACATCCCTTACCTCGTAAAGACAGTACTTCTAGTTGAAACACCGGATATAGGCTATGACTTGAACTTGCACCGTATAGCAACACTCAAAGTATTAAAATACTCACAAGAATACGCTCAATATATCGAGAGAGGAATGCAGAGGAAACTTCAGTTTCTGGCGTGATTTTCAATTCTAACCTAAGCACCTTATTTATAGGAAAATGCTTAGAACACCAAAGTAGAAAATTTAATTTAATAATATTATTATTATTTCTACAACTTCCTATGTACCAAGAATCTGAATTCAGCTATTAGAACACATGCAAGACCCACACTCAAATCACCAAAAATGTTTTTCATATTAAAAATATTTTAAACTTCTAAAAATCAATTATTTCGGAGCTTCGGAACTTCAATATTTCATAATAAAAAGCCCTTTTATTAGAAAATTCGAATCTCGCGTGTTTTTATAGGAAATTCCATTATCTACAACTTTACAGAAGAAAATTTTTCCAAATTCCAAACAGAAATTGACCAAAATCCACAAACAGACGATTTTACAGGCTATAATCAAATTTCAGTCAAGAAATGGAGTCCACCGACACACAAAACATGTTTTAAACATCTTTTGCAACAAAAATACTCTTTCTCCTCATACGCTCATATATCCCACATTCATTATAAAAATATCACCATTATTATATTATTAAAATATAATAATATATTTAATTAAATTATTTTATCAGAAAAAGATAAAATATTAATTTACAACAATTGTCACATTAAAAATTTTTCTCCATCTATATCCACATAAAATCAATATTTTCCTCATCATATAAATCAATAATTAATTATTCACAAATAATATTACAGAATTACAATAATGACAACCAGGCCGTTCCCAAGAAAGAGGGGGCTTTCCAATAAGGATCTCTCCTTATTGGCGCGCAATTAGATGACCAAACCTCTACTTAGACAGAACTTTCTAGACATTGCCAATAATGTTATCTAATAATATTATTCAGATAATATGAATTATTGCTCCGATAATAGAAAATACTGTGTAGTGACAATTATTAAAACAACAGTAATATAAAATATCAACGCAGTAATTATTGAATCAATAAAATAAAATACTGAACAGTAATTACATTAACAATTATTGAGTAATGCCTTCTTACGTAAAAATCAATAATTGGTGCAATACCGTGTGCTACTGTGTAACAACGCGTATTACTGTGTTTTAAACACCGGGTATTCCAACAGTGTTAACGGTAACAACTACTTCATTATTTATAAACAACTTATACTTGTCGTTTTCTTCATCCAATCGCTTTCTGTTATGGGGCCCACACAAGACTGCGCCGTCGTACGAATATTCCCCGACAACAAGAATATTCCACGACTAAACGAATATTCCCCAACAATAATGAATATTTTATGACCACTTGCTTATTTGAAATATTTGCGCATTTTACCCATAACTAACCTCATTAATCAATTTAACCCTTACTATTCCAAAATAATAAATAGAGGAAATTAAATTTTATTTATTAATAATTTGGGGTCTTACAACCTCCCTTCCTTATAAAATTTCGTCCTCGAAATTGATGTATGTACCTGGTGTTTCGAAAAGATGAGGATACCTCGCTTTCATTTCCGTTTCCAACTCCCAGGTCATTTCTTCAATAGCATGGTTTCTCCACAAAACTTTAACTTGTGGTATAACCTTCGAGCGTAGGACATGCTCCTTCCTATTCAAGATCTTGACAGGTACCTCTTCGTACGTTAAGTCTTCGGCTATCTCGTCCGGTTCTAACTCAATAATGTGGTTTGGGTCTTTCACATATTTTCGTAACTTCGATACGTGAAAAACGTTATGAACACACGTCATACTTGACTGTAAAGCGAGTCTATAGGCCACAGTTCCTACTCGATCGAGGATTTCAAATGGACCAATAAATTGAAGGTTTGAGCTTTTCTCACATCGCCAATTCTCGCTTTTGGAATAACAACTTCTTGCACTTTCTTTTTCATACGCATCAGCTCCGGGTCTGTGGCTTAAACAACTTTAACTTTATCGATTAAAGTTGATTCTACGCGTATACTTGACATCATCGCACTCATTCTTGCATATGATCTTCTACTCAATGCGTCAGCTACCACGTTTGCTTTTCTAGGATGGCATGATCGAAATCTTTCAACAGCTCGAGCCAACGACGGTGTCGCATGTTGAATTCTTGGAAGCTCTTCTCGCATTCCTCGGCCCATTCAAAGTTTGTATATTTTTGAGTCAGCTGAGTTAATGGAGTAACGATTCGAGAAAATTCTTTTACGAATCTCCGATAATAACCAGAAAGCTACGTATTTCGATTACTGACTTAGGTTGCTCTCAACTGTGACTCATATCCCAATCTTGGATAGCACGTCACAATGACACCTATCAGTTTACTACCGCACGAATATGGCGTCCCCTACGGAGAGTCTGGCTTCAATGCATTCCACAAAGGAAGTCACCAGATAGAGGCTCGGATACAAACTTCTACAGTTAGGTTTTTAACTCCTGAAGTTCAATAGGAGCCATTCGATATGAGATTTTAGAAGTGAGTTTTGTACCTGATTCAAAGATGATATAAAATTCAATATCACGCTCTGGGAGTAAGCCAAGAAATTTTACAGGAAATACGTCAAAATTTTTACTAACAACAGAAATATCATTCAAATCTGACGTATTTTTGTTCAAGTCCATGACATAGCTAAGAAAGCTTGACATCCGTTTTTCAATAAACGAATGACTTTACGGCTTGATATGAAAGAGTTTGACTTCAATGGTTTGGTTGCTTGAATTTGAATAACATGTTGCTTAGGAATATGAAAACTAACAACCTTACAAAAGCAATCAATTTGGCATGATGAGTAGTTAACCAATCGATCCCTAAAATCACATCAAAAGCAAGTATCTTTAAAGAGATAAGGTCAACAGGTAATGTGATGGTGCCAACTTGGATCAAACAAGATTTATAAACAGTAGATGTGATGAAAGTTTCTCCTAAAGGAGTTTCCACAGATAGGTCAAAGTTTAACTTCTCCGGAATCAAGTTTAAATGTTGAGTATAAGCAGGAGAGATAAATGAATGGGTAGAACCGGTATCTAATAAGGTATAGACTTCGTAAAAATTTATAATTAACTAACCCGTGCTAACTTCGTTCGGGTTCTTCGTATTCTGACCAGTCACGAAAAACTCTCTTTCAGGAACCGTTGACTTTGACTTTTCTGGGGTAGCCTTTTGAGTCACCATCCCCGCAGGACTGGGTTTCGCTACCGTACAATCTCGAGCGATATGGCCTTCTTTTCTACAATTATAACATACCTTTGAAGGATGTGAACAGTTTGGACTTATATGTCCCTCCTCTCCATTATTATATTATTAAAATATAATAATATATTTAATTGAATTATTTTATCAGAAAAAGATAAAATATTAATTTACAATAATTGTCACATTAAAAATTTTTCTCCATCTATATGCACATAAAATCAATATTTTTCTCATCATATATGTAAGACCCCAAATTTTATGAAATAAAAGTATTCAATTTTTCTATTCAGTAAATGATTAAATTGATAAAAGTTTAAAGTTATGGGTGAAATATGAATTTTTTTTCAAAATAAGCAAGTGGTTATAAAATAATCATTGTTGTCGGGGAATATTCGTTTGGTCGTGGAATATTCTTTCTGTCGGAGAATATTCGTACGACGGCGCAGCTATTTGTGGGCCCCATAACGAATAACTGTCGGATGAAGAAAACGACAAATTTGAGTTTTTACAAATAACGGCGTAGTTGTTACCGTTAACACTGTTGGAATACCCGGTGGTTAAAATACAGTAATACGCGTTATTGCACAGTAGCACACGGTATTGCATAGTATTTTTGAAATTATTGATTCTTACGTACGAAGGCACTACTCAATAATTGTTACAGTAGTTACTGTTCAATATTTTATTTTATTGATTCAATAATTGTTGCGTTGATATTTTATATTATTGTTGTTTCAATAATTATTGCTGCACAGTATTTTCCTTTATCAGATCAATAATTCATATTATTTGAATAATATTATTAGATAACATTATTGTCAATGTCTAGAAAGTTCTGTCTAAGGAGAGGTTTGGTCATCTAATTGCGCGCCAGTAAGGAGAAATTCTTATTGGAAAGCCCCCTCTTTCCTGGGAACGGCCTGGTTGTCATAAATGTGATTCTGTAATATTATTTGTGAATAATTAATTATTGATTCATATGATAAGGAAATATTTATTTTATGTGGATATAAATGAGGGATATATTTTTGTGGTTAAAAATGAAGGAGTTAATGTTGAGATTTTTATCAGTATTTTTGTCGGAATGGAGGTATTAAAAATCAGGGTTTTTGAGATATTTTGCGGGGGTTATAATTTTTAATCCGACCGTTGGATCGTGGTAATTTTTGGATATGTTATACATATATAAGTTGAGTATATGTCCACAAATTTTGAACCGTTAAAAATGAACGTATGATTTATTATGAATTTTACAAGATGACTGGTTCAGAAATTGTTGAATTTTCGGAGTTTATCATTTTGATGGAAAATTCTAGAATTGGTGGGCCCCACTTGTGGTTGGTGAAGAAATGTGCTGAATTATATTTTAAATGTGGTGGGTGGGAATAGTAGCAGGTAAAGCCATCAGGTTGCAGGTCAAACCTACCAAAATTTTCCTATAAATAGAGGGCTAAGTTAGAATTGAAAATCACACCAGAAACATAAGCTTTCTCTCTTTCTCTCTCTAGATTATTGAGTGTATTTTGTGAGTATTTAGATACTTGGTGAGTTGCTATTCATCAGTGCAAGTTTCCTTCAGCCTTATACCGATCAGAAGTACTGCTCTTTTGAGGTAAGGGATAGTAAGGGATAGTAAGGGATATTAAGGGTTGTTATGTTTTTCAGTTTCGTAATTTTTCTGAACTTCAAAAATTCTGGAAAAATTTAAAATGATATTTTGATGAGTTTTATTGATTGTGTCCAAAAATGGTGATTTTTGGATGTATAGATTGAGAGTTATGAATTTTATGAGAAAAGACTATTTTAAAAGTAACAGCTTATAATTCCTTGTGGTTAACTCCAAAATTGATGAAACTTTTATTGGGAGTACATGTATATGATAGAAGTATACTCTGTAAATTTCAGAATTTTTGGATAAAAGTACAATTTTTGATAAATGTCTAAATATTCGGCGGTTTTGGCCATATGAAAAATAGTAAATGACTTTTAAAAATTCTGAGAAAAATATATGTTCACTATGGGACTATATTATGCTAAATTTCAGAAAAGAAATATTTTTGGAACTGATTTGGTATTTTTCATAAAAATGTACTAGTTATGAGTAAATGAATTAAATATGTTATGTGAAGTAAGAAAATTAGAAAATATAATTTTATGGCTTGAGAATCCTATATGAGGTATATGCAGATTTTTGATGAGGGTTTTGGTTATTGATGATGAAATTGTAAGAGTTGGCATTTTATGATGATTAAATGCATTAATTAGTAAAGTGTAAACAATTAAAATAAATTGTTTATAAATTTAAGTAATGTTATTCTTTCAATATCATTATACCGAAATATTGGTATGGATTTTATTGTGAAATTTTTATCTTTTGTGTCGGGGTTACTATTTATGAGTTACTATTCACGATTTACTATTCATGAGTTACGAATATTACTCTTGAGATTAAAATTATATGTTGATCATATTATTTTTATCATCATATATAACATTTTTATAACCCTGATGTTGAAATTCTCTTTCACTGGAGTGTAAAGATGGGTAGATTATTGGTATGATCATGACTAGGGTTCTCTTTGGCCTGTAGTGCAAAGTTGAATTGTGACTGGTATGATCATGACCATTGAATTTATAATTGAATATCTTAAGCTTAAGTGCAAAGGTGAATTGATCAACATGGTTATAATTATTGTTTATATAAATTCTGAAATGATTATATATTTCTTTGAGATATGAATATATTTGGCCTGTAGTGCAAATATGAATTGTTGATGAATATCTTTGGCATGTAGTGCAAAGATGGCCTGTTGATGAATATCTTTGGCCTGTAGTGCAAAGATGAACTGTTGTTGAATATCTTTGGCCTGTAGTGCAAAGATGGTTTGTTGATGAATATCTTTGGCCCGTAGTGCAAAGATGAATTTATTAGTATGATTATGAACAGGAACTGTGATTTGGTATAACCATGATCTTTGATGTTTCAGGTAAAGACAGGTGATGAAAATATTCTTCGTCCTGGGTGCGAAGAAAAATTTAGAGTCACAATTATGATTATGAGTTATTCATATGATTGTGGAAAGGAACTGTTGAGTGATGTTACATGGATAAAACATTGTTGGTGGATTTTTAACATGGAAGAGATAATGGACTTTATGGTCTATTTGACTCTTCTAATGGATTGCTCATTCCGCTGCAACTATGGTTGAAATTTTTATCATCTACCATATGTTCTAAATCTCTGATTTATTGTTGATGAAGGCTATTGATAATTTAATTATCTTTAGTCATGATATTCTTTACTGAGCTAGTTGTGCTCACCCTTTTGCTTCACAATTCCTTTCAGGTAATAAGAGTGTAGCTGGGTCGAGCGGGGGTAACAAGGGAATAGAACGGTGGTCATCATTTAGTAGTTATATTTGGTGAAGAAAATAGGGTGAGGCGAACCCAACGTTGGAAGGGTGTTTTGTCACTATCATACAAGATGTCTAATGACATACAACCTCGTGTCATCATAGGACAGGGTTGTGCTCATCCACTTGCTGAGTATATCTATGGGCACTACCTATATAATCTTGGTGTTTGTTTGAAGTATAATTCTCAATTAGAGACAGTGGAGATAATGATAAGTCAAGAGAAGACTCACCATTGGGAAGAATATGATAGTAATCTTCTAGTTTTTCTTTGGGGTCTATTGGGTCAACCAAGGATAATTCTGTGGCCATATGATATCTATCATAACCTAGACGCATGGCCTCCCATGTACGAAGGTTTCCTTAAGCACTTCCCAAAAATTCTAATTTCTAAAACAATTTTTGACTATACCTTTATGTAAGGTGTCATTGTGAGGTGATGTCCACGATTGGAACATGAGTCACATTTGGTATATATTTGTATCCAAACTCACAACATATGTGTTGTTGTATTTTGCACGACAATTGTTGTAATAAAGTTGTAGTTATTTTCTGTACCATGTATTTGGCGACTCAGAATAGGTTGGATGGAATGGACCTATTTTGGGGTTGTCATAGGTTGTATCAGAGCTTAGGGATATGATCTCTGGCGGAGATCGGGGAATATAACTAGGAGGGGAGAGATGAGTAAATCCTTCGCTAGTGTGTCATACCTAAGCTTATTTGTTGGTCAGCCATAATATCGGGATATTATGTGATATGTTAATTTGTTAAATTAACCCTTGTTTTTGAAGCTGTATTCTAGAATGATATCTGAAATACAGGAGATGAGCAATGGAAAAATCATGATCACAGGAAAGATGGAATCTGAAATGAAAGCAATGTATTCTCAACTCTTTGAAATACCAGGTACGTAAATTTCGGGGACGAAATTTCATAAGGAGGGGAGATTGTAAGACCCCAAATTTTATGAAATAAAAGTATTCAATTTTTCTATTCAGTAAATGGTTAAATTGATAAAAGTTTAAAGTTATGGGTGAAATATGAATTTTTTTTCAAAATAAGCAAGTGGTTATAAAATAATCATTGTTGTCGGGAATATTCGTTTGGTCGTGGAATATTCTTTCTGTCGGAGAATATTCGTACGACGGCGCAGCTATTTGTGGGCCCCATAACGAATAACTGTCGGATGAAGAAAACGACAAATTTGAGTTTTTACAAATAACGGCGTAGTTGTTACCGTTAACACTGTTGGAATACCCGGTGGTTAAAATACAGTAATACGCGTTATTGCACAGTAGCACACGGTATTGCATAGTATTTTTGAAATTATTGATTCTTACGTAAGAAGGCACTACTCAATAATTGTTACAGTAATTACTGTTCAATATTTTATTTTATTGATTCAATAATTGTTGCGTTGATATTTTATATTATTGTTGTTTCAATAATTGTTGCTGCACAGTATTTTCCTTTATCAGATCAATAATTCATATTATTTGAATAATATTATTAGATAACATTATTGGCAATGTCTAGAAAGTTCTGTCTAAGGAGAGGTTTGGTCATCTAATTGCGCGCCAGTAAGGAGAAATCCTTATTGGAAAGCCCCCTCTTTCCTGGGAACGGCCTGGTTGTCATAAATGTGATTCTGTAATATTATTTGTGAATAATTAATTATTGATTCATATGATAAGAAAATATTTATTTTATGTGGATATAAATGAGGGATATATTTTTGTGGTTAAAAATGAAGGAGTTAATGTTGAGGTTTTTATCAGTATTTTTGTCGGAATGGAGGTATTAAAAATCAGGGTTTTTGAGATATTTTGCGGGGGTTATAATTTTTAATCCGACCGTTGGATCGTGGTAATTTTTGGATATGTTATACATATATAAGTTGAGTATATGTCCACAAATTTTGAACCGTTAAAAATGAACGTATGATTTATTATGAATTTTACGAGATGACTGGTTCAGAAATTGTTGAATTTTCGGAGTTTATCATTTTGGTGAAAAATTCTAGAATTGGTGGGCCCCACTTGTGGTTGGTGAAGAAATGTGCTGAATTATATTTCAAATGTGGTGGGTGGGAATAGTAGCAGGTAAAGCCATCAGGTTGCAGGTCAAACCTACCAAAATTTTCCTATAAATAGAGGGCTAAGTTAGAATTGAAAATCACACCAGAAACATAAGCTTTCTCTCTTTCTCTCTCTAGATTATTGAGTGTATTTTGTGAGTATTTAGATACTTGGTGAGTTGCTATTCATCAGTGCAAGTTTCCTTCAGCCTTATACCGATCAGAAGTACTGCTCTTTTGAGGTAAGGGATAGTAAGGGATAGTAAGGGATATTAAGGGTTGTTATGTTTTTCAGTTTCGTAATTTTTCTGAACTTCAAAAATTCTGGAAAAATTTGAAATGATATTTTGATGAGTTTTATTGATTGTGTCCAAAAATGGTGATTTTTGGATGTATAGATTGAGAGTTATGAATTTTATGAGAAAAGACTATTTTAAAAGTAACAGCTTATAATTCCTTGTGGTTAACTCCAAAATTGATGAAATTTTTATTGGGAGTACATGTATATGATAGAAGTATACTCTGTAAATTTCAGAATTTTTGGATAAAAGTACAATTTTTGATAAATGTCTAAATATTCGGCTATTTTGGCCATATGAAAAATAGTAAATGACTTTTAAAAATTCTGAGAAAAATATATGTTCACTATGGGACTATATTATGCTAAATTCCAGAAAAGAAATATTTTTGGAACTGATTTGGTATTTTTCATGAAAATGTCTAGTTATGAGTAAATGAATTAAATATGTTATGTGAAGTAAGAAAATTGGAAAATAGGATTTTATGGCTTGAGAATCCTATATGAGGTATATGCAGATTTTTAATGAGGTTTTTGGTTATTGATGATGAAATTGTAAGAGTTGGCATTTTATGATGATTAAATGCATTAATTAGTAAAGTGTAAACAATTAAAATAAATTGTTTATAAATTTAAGTAATGTTATTCTTTCAATATCATTATACCGAAATATTGGTATGGATTTTATTGTGAAATTTTTATCTTTTGTGTCGGGGTTACTATTTATGAGTTACTATTCACGATTTACTATTAATGAGTTACGAATATTACTCTTGAGATTAAAATTATATGTTGATCATATTATTTTTATCATCATATATAACATTTTTATAACCCTGATGTTGAAATTCTCTTTCACTGGAGTGTAAAGATGGGTAGATTATTGGTATGATCATGACTAGGGTTCTCTTTGGCCTGTAGTGCAAAGTTGAATTGTGACTGGTATGATCATGACCATTGAATTTATAATTGAATATCTTAAGCTTAAGTGCAAAGGTGAATTGATCAACATGGTTATAATTATTGTTTATATAAATTCTGAAATGATTATATATTTCTTTGAGATATGAATATATTTGGCCTGTAGTGCAAATATGAATTGTTGATGAATATCTTTGGCATGTAGTGCAAAGATGGCCTGTTGATGAATATCTTTGGCCTGTAGTGCAAAGATGAACTGTTGTTGAATATCTTTGGCCCGTAGTGCAAAGATGGTTTGTTGATGAATATCTTTGGCCCGTAGTGCAAAGATGAATTTATTAGTATGATTATGAACAGGAACTGTGATTTGGTATAACCATGATCTTTGATGTTTCAGGTAAAGACAGGTGATGAAAATATTCTTCGTCCTGGGTGCGAAGAAAAATTTAGAGTCACAATTATGATTATGAGTTATTCATATGATTGTGGAAAGGAACTGTTGAGTGATGTTACATGGATAAAACATTGTTGGTGGATTTTTAACATGGAAGAGATAATAGACTTTATAGTCTATTTGACTCTTCTAATGGATTGCTCGTTCCGCTGCAACTATGGTTGAAATTTTTATCATTTACCATATGTTCTAAATCTCTGATTTATTGTTGATGAAGGCTATTGATAATTTAATTATCTTTAGTCATGATATTCTTTACTGAGCTAGTTGTGCTCACCCTTTTGCTTCACAATTCCTTTCAGGTAATAAGAGTGTAGCTGGGTCGAGCGGGGGTAACAAGGGAATAGAACGGTGGTCATCATTTAGTAGTTATATTTGGTGAAGAAAATAGGGTGAGGCGAACCCAACGTTGGAAGGGTGTTTTGTCACTATCATACAAGATGTCTAATGACATACAACCTCGTGTCATCATAGGACAGGGTTGTGCTCATCCACTTGCTGAGTATATCTATGGGCACTACCTATATAATCTTGGTGTTTGTTTGAAGTATAATTCTCAATTAGAGACAGTGGAGATAATGATAAGTCAAGAGAAGACTCACCATTGGGAAGAATATGATAGTAATCTTCTCGTTTTTCTTTGGGGTCTATTGGGTCAACCAAGGATAATTCTGTGGCCATATGATATCTATCATAACCTAGACGCATGGCCTCCCATGTACGAAGGTTTCCTTGAGCACTTCCCAAAGATTCTAATTTCTAAAACAGTTTTTGACTATACCTTTATGTAAGGTGTCATTGTGAGGTGATGTCCACGATTGGAACATGAGTCACATTTGGTATATATTTGTATCCAAACTCACAGCATATGTGTTGTTGTATTTTGCACGACAATTGTTGTAATAAAGTTGTAGTTATTTTCTGTACCATGTATTTGGCGACTCAGAATAGGTTGGATGGAATGGACCTATTTTGGGGTTGTCACAGGTGGTATCAGAGCTTAGGGATATGATCTCTGGCGGAGATCGGGGAATATAACTAGGAGGGGAGAGATGAGTAAATCCTTCGCTAGTGTGTCATACCTAAGCTTATTTGTTGGTCAGTCATAATATCGGGATATTATGTGATATGTTAATTTGTTAAATTAACCCTTGTTTTGAAGCTGTATTCTAGAATGATATCTGAAATACAGGAGATGAGCAATGGAAAAATCATGATGACAGGAAAGATGGAATCTGAAATGAAAGCAATGTATTCTCAACTCTTTGAAATACCAGGTACGTAAATTTCGGGGACGAAATTTCATAAGGAGGGGAGATTGTAAGACCCCGAATTTTATGAAATAAAAGTATTCAATTTTTCTATTCAGTAAATGGTTAAATTGATAAAAGTTTAAAGTTATGGGTGAAATATGAATTTTTTTTCAAAATAAGCAAGTGGTTATAAAATAATCATTGTTGTCGGGGAATATTCGTTTGGTCGTGGAATATTCTTTCTGTCGGAGAATATTCGTACGACGGCGCAGCTATTTGTGGGCCCCATAACGAATAACTGTCGGATGAAGAAAACGACAAATTTGAGTTTTTACAAATAACGGCGTAGTTGTTACCGTTAACACTGTTGGAATACCCGGTGGTTAAAATACAGTAATACGCGTTATTGCACAGTAGCACACGGTATTGCATAGTATTTTTGAAATTATTGATTCTTACGTAAGAAGGCACTACTCAATAATTGTTACAGTAATTACTGTTCAATATTTTATTTTATTGATTCAATAATTGTTGCGTTGATATTTTATATTATTGTTGTTTCAATAATTGTTGCTGCACAGTATTTTCCTTTATCAGATCAATAATTCATATTATTTGAATAATATTATTAGATAACATTATTGTCAATGTCTAGAAAGTTCTGTCTAAGGAGAGGTTTGGTCATCTAATTGCGCGCCAGTAAGGAGAAATCCTTATTGGAAAGCCCCCTCTTTCCTGGGAACGGCCTGGTTGTCATAAATGTGATTCTGTAATATTATTTGTGAATAATTAATTATTGATTCATATGATAAGAAAATATTTATTTTATGTGGATATAAATGAGGGATATATTTTTGTGGTTAAAAATGAAGGAGTTAATGTTGAGGTTTTTATCAGTATTTTTGTCGGAATGGAGGTATTAAAAATCAGGGTTTTTGAGATATTTTGCGGGGGTTATAATTTTTAATCCGACCGTTGGATCGTGGTAATTTTTGGATATGTTATACATATATAAGTTGAGTATATGTCCACAAATTTTGAACCGTTAAAAATGAACGTATGATTTATTATGAATTTTACAAGATGACTGGTTCAGAAATTATTAAATTTTCGGAGTTTATCATTTTGATGGAAAATTCTAGAATTGGTGGGCACCACTTGTGGTTGGTGAAGAAATGTGCTGAATTATATTTTAAATGTGGTGGGTGGGAATAGTAGCAGGTAAAGCCATCAGGTTGTAGGTCAAACCTACCAAAATTTTCCTATAAATAGAGGGCTAAGTTAGAATTGAAAATCACACCAGAAACATAAGCTTTCTCTCTTTCTCTCTCTAGATTATTGAGTGTATTTTGTGAGTATTTAGATACTTGGTGAGTTGCTATTCATCAGTGCAAGTTTCCTTCAGCCTTATACCGATCAGAAGTACTGCTCTTTTGAGGTAAGGGATAGTAAGGGATAGTAAGGGATATTAAGGGTTGTTATGTTTTTCAGTTTCGTAATTTTTCTGAACTTCAAAAATTCTGGAAAAATTTAAAATGATATTTTGATGAGTTTTATTGATTGTGTCCAAAAATGGTGATTTTTGGATGTATAGATTGAGAGTTATGAATTTTATGAGAAAAGACTATTTTAAAAGTAACAGCTTATAATTCCTTGTGGTTAACTCCAAAATTGATGAAACTTTTATTGGGAGTACATGTATATGATAGAAGTATACTCTGTAAAGTTCGGAATTTTTGGATAAAAGTACAATTTATGATAAATGTCTAAATATTCGGCGGTTTTGGCCATATGAAAAATAGTAAATGAATTTTAAAAATTCTGAGAAAAATATATGTTCACTATGGGACTATATTATGCTAAATTTCAGAAAAGAAATATTTTTGGAGCTGATTTGGTATTTTTCATAAAAATGTACTAGTTATGAGTAAATGAATTAAATATGTTATGTGAAGTAAGAAAATTGGAAAATATGATTTTATAGCTTGAGAATCCTATATGAGGTATATGCAGATTTTTGATGAGGGTTTTGGTTATTGATGATGAAATTGTAAGAGTTGGTATTTTATGATGATTAAATGCATTAATTAGTAAAGTGTAAACAATTAAAATAAATTGTTTATAAATTTAAGTAATGTTATTCTTTCAATATCATTATACCGAAATATTGGTATGGATTTTATTGTGGAATTTTTATCTTTTGTGTCGGGGTTACTATTTATGAGTTACTATTCACGATTTACTATTCATGAGTTACGAATATTACTCTTGAGATTAAAATTATATGTTGATCATATTATTTTTATCATCATATATAACATTTTTATAACCCTGATGTTGAAATTCTCTTTCACTGGAGTGTAAAGATGGGTAGATTATTGGTATGATCATGACTAGGGTTCTCTTTGGCCTGTAGTGCAAAGTTGAATTGTGACTGGTATGATCATGACCATTGAATTTATAATTGAATATCTTAAGCTTAAGTGCAAAGGTGAATTGATCAACATGGTTATAATTATTGTTTATATAAATTCTGAAATGATTATATATTTCTTTGAGATATGAATATCTTTGGCATGTAGTGCAAAGATGGCCTGTTGATGAATATCTTTGGCATGTAGTGCAAAGATGGCCTGTTGATGAATATCTTTGGCCTGTAGTGCAAAGATGAACTGTTGTTGAATATCTTTGGCCTGTAGTGCAAAGATGGTTTGTTGATGAATATCTTTGGCCCGTAGTGCAAAGATGAATTTATTAATATGATTATGAACAGGAACTGTGATTTGGTATAACCATGATCTTTGATGTTTCAGGTAAAGACAGGTGATGAAAATATTCTTCGTCCTGGGTGCGAAGAAAAATTTAGAGTCACAATTATGATTATGAGTTATTCATATGATTGTGGAAAGGAACTATTGAGTGATGTTACATGGATAAAATATTGTTGGTGGATTTTTAACATGGAAGAGATAATGGACTTTATGGTCTATTTGACTCTTCTAATAGATTGCTCATTCCGCTGCAACTATGGTTGAGAAGTTTTATCATCTACCATATATTCTAAATCTCTGATTTATTGTTGATGAAGGCTATTGATAATTTAATTATCTTTAGTTATGATATTCTTTACTGAGCTAGTTGTGCTCACCCTTTTGCTTCACAATTCCTTTCAGGTAATAAGAGTGTAGCTGGGTCGAGCGGGGGTAACAAGGGAATAGAACGGTGGTCATCATTTAGTAGTTATATTTGGTGAAGAAAATAGGGTGAGGCGAACCCAACGTTGGAAGGGTGTTTTGTCACTATCATACAAGATGTCTAATGACATACAACCTCGTGTCATCATAGGACAGGGTTGTGCTCATCCACTTGCTGAGTATATCTATGGGCACTACCTATATAATCTTGGTGTTTGTTTGAAGTATAATTCTCAATTAGAGACAGTGGAGATAATGATAAGTCAAGAGAAGACTCACCATTGGGAAGAATATGATAGTAATCTTCTCGTTTTTCTTTGGGGTCTATTGGGTCAACCAAGGATAATTCTGTGGCCATATGATATCTATCATAACCTAGACGCATGGCCTCCCATGTACGAAGGTTTCCTTAAGCACTTCCCAAAAATTCTAATTTCTAAAATAATTTTTGACTATACCTTTATGTAAGGTGTCATTGTGAGGTGATGTCCACGATTGGAACATGAGTCACATTTGGTATATATTTGTATCCAAACTCACAGCATATGTGTTGTTGTATTTTGCACGATAATTGTTGTAATAAAGTTGTAGTTATTTTCTGTACCATGTATTTGGCGACTCAGAATAGGTTGGATGGAATGGACCTATTTTGGGGTTGTCACAATATAAATCAATAATTAATTATTCACAAATAATATTACAGAATCACAGTACTGGCAACTAGGCCATTTCCAGGAAAGAGGGGGCTTTCCAATAAAGATTTCTCCTTACTGGCGCGCAATTAGGTGACCAAACCTCTCCTTAGACAGAACTTTCTAGACATTGCCAATAATGTTATCTAATAATATTATTAAGATAATATGAATTATTGCTCCGATAATGAAAAATACTGCATAGTGACAATTATTGAAACAACAGTAATATAAAATATCAACGTAGCAATTATTGAATCAATAAAATAAAATATTAAACAGTAATTACTGTAACAATTATTGAGTAATGCATACCAACTGTGACGCCCCCAAAATAGGTCCAATCCATCCAACCCATTCTGAGTCGCCAAATACATGGTACAAAAAATAACTACAACTTTATTATTACAATTGTCGTGCAAAATACGACAACACATATACTGTGAGTTTAAATACAAATATTGTCATCTAGACAGTATTCATACTCAATTAAGTTCTCATTATGCTTATTGATACATTATTTTACAAAATAGTGAGGACTACTAAAATAACTGTCTTGAACCATCATTCCACACTCCGACTAGTACTCGCTACATTCTCGCCTCCTGAGAAGAAAATGGAACAACAAGGAAAAGGGTGAGCTCAACTAGCCCAGTAAAGAATATTATGACTAAGATAATATACAACAAATTATCCTTAGTCTTCAACAGAGAAAAATCTAACAGAATAAAATAGACAACAAGTTTTAAATCAATATTCGCAGCGGAAAATAATAATTCATAGAGGAGTTACGTAGAGAATGAAATCTACGATTATCTATGAATTTAAAAGTTCATCATCAACATTTTATCCCTGTAACATCAATCAATAAATATCTTGAATTAAATAGTCATCTTTGCATTACAGGCCAAAGATATTCATCAGTTGGTCATGTTCATCTCAACACCTGTTCATCTTTGCACTACGGGCCAAAGATATTCATCACAAATCATTCATCTTTGCACTACAGGCCAAAGATATTTAGTTATAGCATCATTTAAGACTGAGGATGATGAAAAATATTTTAAAAAAAACGAATCCAGTGAAACAAAATAACAAATATTAAAGATTCGTATTTTGATTTATCCATGTCCAAAAATACCTCATAAACAATCATAGTGGAGTAAAATTCAAGAATGATCAAAACATGGATACAATCAAAGCTAGTATCCAGAATAGATATTTTGGACAAAAAGAAAAAAAATTCATTTTTCGGTGAATAGTACCGTATTCGTGAATAGTGTCGTATACGTGAATAGTAACTCCGACACCAAAAGATAGAAATTTCACAAAAAACATCATCACGCTTCGTGAATAGTACTCGTAAATAGTAACTCGTGAATAGTAACTCATGAATAGTAACTCGTGAATAGTAACTCATGAATAGTAACCCCGACATGAAAAGTTCTAAATTTGATAAAAATTTCCAACCAATACTTCGGCATAATGATATTGAAGAAAATAATATCATTTAAGAAGAAATAACATCCCTTACCTCGTAAAGACAGTACTTCTAGTTGAAACACCGGATATAGGCTATGACTTGAACTTGCACCGTATAGCAACACTCAAAGTATTAAAATACTCACAAGAATACGCTCAATATATCGAGAGAGGAATAGAGAGAAAACTTCAGTTTCTGGTGTGATTTTCAATTCTAACCTAAGCACCCTATTTATAAGAAAATGCTTAGAACACCAAAGTAGAAAATTTAATTTAATAATATTATTATTATTTCTACAACTTCCTACGTACCAAGAATCTGAATTCAGCTATCAAAACACATGCAAGACCCACACTCAAATCACCAAAAACGTTTTTCATATTAAAAATATTTTCAACTTCTAAAAATCAATTATTTCGGAGCTTCGAAATTTCAATAATTCATAATAAAAAGCCTTTTTATCAGAAAATTCGAATCTCGCAAGTTTTTATAGAAAATTCCATTCTCTACAACTTTGCAGAAGAAAATTTTTCTAAATTCCAAACAGAAATTGACCGAAATCCACAAATGAACGATTTTACAGGCTATAATCAAATTTCAGTCAAGAAATGGGGTCCACCGACACACAAAACATGTTTTAAACATCTTTTGTAACAAAAATACTCTTTCTCCTCGTACACTCATATATCCCACATTCATTATAAAAATATCATCATTAATGTATTATTAAAATAATATATTTAATTGAATTATTTTATTAGAAAAAGATAAAATATTAATTTACAACAATTGTCACATTAAAAATTTTTCTTCATCTATATCCACATAAAATCAGTATTTTTCTCATCATATAAATCAATAATTAATTATTCACAAATAATATTACAGAATCACAGTACTGGCAACCAGACCGTTCCCAGGAAAGAGGTGGCTTTCTAATAAAGATTTCTCCTTACTGGCGCGCAATTAGGTGACCAAACCTCTCCTTAGACAGAACTTTCTAGACATTATCAATAATGTTATCTAATAATATTATTAAGATAATATGAATTATTGCTCCGATAATGAAAAATACTGCATAGTGACAATTATTGAAACAACAGTAATATAAAATATCAACATAGCAATTATTGAATCAATAAAATAAAATATTAAACAGTAATTACTGTAACAATTATTGAGTAATGCCTTATCACGTAAAAATCAATAATTGGTGCAATACCGTGTGCTACTGTGCAACAACGCGTATTACTGTGTTTTAACCACCGGGTATTCCAACAGTATTAACGGTAACAACTACGCCGTTATTTATAAATAACTTGTTTTTGTCGTTTTCTTCATCCAATCGCTTTTCGTTATGGGGCCCACACAAGGCTGCGTTGTCGTACGAATATTCCCCGACAACAAGAATATTCAACGATTAAACGAATATTCTCCAACAATAATGAATATTTTATGACCATTTGCTTATTTGAAATATTTGTGCATTTTACCCATAACTAACCTCATTAATCAATCGATCCTTACTATTTCAAAATAATAAATAGAGGAAATTAAATTTTATTTATTAATAATTTGGGGTCTTACACACAAAATACGAGTGGAAATGCTAGCAATGTGCGGCTTGTCACAGCCAAGTAGTTCAAAGAAATGGGACCACCAGAATTTAAGGGAAAGCCAGATCCGATCATGGCGGAAACGTGGGTCAAGCAAATTACCAAGATATTCGATGTCTTGGGATGCACGGAGGAACAGAAGGTTCCATTCGCCACCTTTATGTTCCGCGGTGAGGCAGACTACTGGTGGGAGTCTGTGAAGCGTACCCAGCCAGCCACACTCAGCATGTCTTGGGAAACATTTCAGAAACTATTCAATGACAAGTACTTTCCTGAAAGTATTCGTCATATGAAGAAGGTGGAGTTTATCAGACTGGAACAAAACAACATGACGGTGTCCCAGTACGAGGCGAAGTTCGCTGAGTTATCCAGGTTTGCACCTCATTTGGTAGAGAATGAGGAACGAATGACGAGGATGTTCCTGAGACGTCTAAAGCCCGAGATTCGGGAATACCTTATCTCTCATAAATTTTTTCTGTATTCAGATGTTGTCAGCAGGGCTCAATTATTAGAGCGAGATTGTGAGTATGTTCAACCAAGGGACCACAACCAGGGTCATACCGGTGACAGCAGTCATCAGAGCGATGATAACCAACGAGGAGGGAAAAATACGAACAAAGGCGGTAACCACTCGGGTAGTCATCGTGGCCATGATAATAGAAGAGGCGAGTCAAGTGGAAATTTTAGAAAGAGGAGATTCAACAATGACGGAAAGACATCAGCAGCAGCACCAGCACCAACAACAAATTATAGGGGAGGAGAACGACCGCCAGTTAGATGTTACAAATGCGGGAAAGAGGGACATATCAGCCCAAACTTTCCACAACAATCCAAGGTATGTTACAACTGTGGAAAGGAAGGCTACATAGCTCGGGATTGTTCTGTAGCAAAACTAAGTTCAACGGGGATGGTGACTCCAAGGGCTGTCCCGGATAAGTCGAAATCAGTGGTTCCTAGAAGAGCGTTTGTCGTGACTGGCCAAAACGTGAGGAACCCGAACGAGGTGATCACGGATAAGCTAATCTTGAACTCTTGCGAAGTTTATACCTTACTAGATACCGGTTCTACCCATTCTTTTATCTCTCCTGCTTGTGCTCAACGTTTAAACTTGACTCCGGAGAAATTGTACTTTGACTTATCTGTTGAAACTCCGTTGGGTGAAACCTTTGTTACATCTACAGTTTATAAATCTTGCATGATCCAAGTTGGCACTATCACATTACCTGTTGATCTTATCTTTTAAAGATACTTGCTTTTGATGTGATTTTAGGAATTGATTGGTTAACCACTCATCATGCTAAAATTGATTGTTTTCGTAAGGTTGTTAGTTTTCATATTCCTAACCAACTTGTCATACGAATTCAAACTACTAAACCACTAAAATCAGTCACTGTCATATCAAGCCACAAAGTTATTCGTTTATTAAAAAACGGATGTCAAGCTTTCTTAGCCCATGTTATGGATTTGAAAAAAAACAAGTCAGATTTGAATAATATTTCTGTTGCTAGAGAATTTCCCGATGTATTTCCTGAAGAACTTCCCGGTCTACTCCCAGTACGTAATGTTGAATTCTTTATTGACCTTGAACCGGGTACAAAACTCATTTCTAAAATCCCATATCGAATGGCTCCTATTAAACTTCAGAAGTTAAAAGTCCAACTACAGGAGTTATTAGACATCGGTTTCATTCGTCCTAGTACATCTCCTTGGGGTGCTCCGGTGTTATTCGTAAAGAAGAAAGATGGTAGTATGCGACTTTGTATCGACTATCGGGAATTGAACCATGTCATCATCAAGAATAGGTATCCACTACCTCGCATTGATGACTTGTTCGACCAATTGCAAGGAGCACAATTCTTTTCAAAGATCGACCTTCGTTCTGGATATCATCAGCTGAAGATTAAAACTGAGGATATTCCAAAGACTGCCTTCAGAACTCGGTACGGGCATTATGAATTCTTAGTCATGTCTTTTTGATTGACTAATGCTCCAGCTGCTTTCATGGATATGATGAACCATGTATTCAAGGAATATTTGGATCAATTCGTTGTTGTTTTTATTGATGACATCCTCATCTATTTCAAAAGCCGTAAAGATCATGAGCACCATTTGAAGCTGATACTTGAAAGGCTTCGTGAAAAGAAGCTTTATGCCAAGCTGAAGAAATGCGAGTTCTGGCTTGAGGAAGTAGCATTCCTTGGGCACGTGGTGTCAAAACAGGGAGTATCTGTTGACCCGGCGAAGATTGAAGCAATACAAAGTTGGGAGCAACCGAAGTCGGTGACCGAAGTACGCAACTTTCTGAGCTTAGCTAGTTATTATCGGAGATTCGTGGAAGAATTTTCTCGAATCGCTACTCCGTTAACTCAACTGACTCGGAAAGATACAAAATTCGTATGGAGCGAGGAATGCGAGAAGAGTTTTCAAGAACTCAAGAGGAGACTAATTTCGGCACCTGTTCTGACAATACCATCTGGTTCGAATGGATTTGTTATCTACAGCGATGCTTCAGGCAAAGGGTTAAGATGTGTTCTCATACAACATGGGAAAGTCATAGCCTATGCCTCGTGACAACTCAAAGAATATGAGAAGAATTATCCTACTCATGATTTAGAGTTGGCAGCAGTCGTTTTCGCGTTGAAGATCTGGAGACACTACCTGTATGGGGAGAAAGTGGAGATCTATACAGATCATAAACGCCTCAAATATTTCTTCACCCAAAAGGAACTCAACATGCGGCAACGACGTTGGCTCGAGCTACTGAAAGATTACGATCATACCATTCAATATCATCCTGGAAAAGCGAACGTAGTAGCTGACGCATTGAGTAGAAGATCATATGCGAGTACGAGTGCGATATTGTCAATACAAAGGCTCATTCTGTATGACTTGCAAAGGATGGAGGTAGAATTAAAGACTCCAGGGCCCCACATGATGATGGCGAATATACGAGTAGAACTGACTTTAATCGATAAAGTTAAAGCTGCTCAAGCTACGGACCTGGGGCTGATACGTATGAAGAAGAAAGTGCAAGAAGGAGCTATTCCAGAAGCAAGAATCGATGAAGAAGGAATACTTAGATTCAACTCCAGACTTTGTGTTCCTAACGATTCTGACTTGAAGCATAGAATCATGATGGAGGCACATAACACCCCGTTTACAATCCATCCTGGGAGTACCAAAAAGTATCATGATATTCGACATACATTTTGGTGGAACAATATGAAGAGAGAAATCGCAGAGTTTATCTCAAGGTGCTTAACTTGTCAACGTGTAAAGGCGGAGCATCAAGTGCCAAAAGGACCATTGCAACCACTTGAGATTCCGTAATGGAAGTGGGAACACATTACTATGGATTTCGTTACAGGTCTTCCCAAAGTTTCTCAAGGCATAGATGCGATTTGGGTTATTGTTGATATATTAACCAAGTCTGCCCATTTCTTGCCGATACGTGAGACTTATTCCCTTGAACGTCTTGCTCGTATATACGTGAATGAGATTGTGAGATTTCATGGCATGCCAGTATCCATAGTTTTGGATCGTGACCCAAGATTCACTTCACGATTTTGGGTTAGCTTGCAGAAAGCTATGGGCACGGATTTACGATTTAGTTCAGCATACCATCCTCAAACGGACGGACAATCAGAGAGGGCTATTCAAACTCTTGAAGATCTATTAAGACTCTGTGTCCTAGATTTCAAAGGGAGTTGGGATAAGTACCTACCATTGGTGGAATTCTCCTACAACAACAGTTATCAAGCAAGTATAGGCATGGCTCCATTCGAGGCGTTGTATGGAAGAAATTGTTGTTCTCCAGTATGCTGGGACAAGGCGGGTGAAGCAACATTGTTGGGACCAAAGTTGGTACGAATGACTACAGAGAAGATCAAAACGATTCGACAACGTATACAAACGGCATAGGATCGACAAAAGAGTTATGCGGATCTTCATCGGAAGGACGTGAAATTTAATATTGGGGATCATGTATTGTTACATGTTGCACCATGGAAGGGAGTTACAAGATTTGGGAAGAGAGGAAAGCTCAATCCATGATTTGTTGGTCCATTTGAAATTCTTGACCGAATAGGAAATGTGGCCTATAGACTCGCATTACCTCCAAGTATGTCTCGTGTTCATAACGTTTTTCATATATCCATGCTTCGTAAATATGTGAAAGACCCGAACCATATTATTGCGTTAGAACCAGACGAGATAGCCGAAGATTTAACGTACGAAGAGGTACCTGTTAAGATCTTGGATAGGAAAGAACATGTTCTACGCACCAAGGTTATACCACAAGTTAAGGTTTTGTGGAGGAACCATGCTATTGAAGAAATGACTTGGGAGTTAGAATCGGAAATGAAAGCAAGGTACCCTCAACTTTTCGAAACACCAGGTACGTACGTCAATTTTGAGGACGAAATTTCATAAGGAGGGGAGGTTGTAAGATGTGACACCCCCAAAATAGGTATACATCACCAATTCTGAGTCGTCACCTACATGGTATAAAATACAAATAAAACTTAATTGTACAACTGTCTTGTAAAATACGACAAAACATAAGCTGTGAGTTTAAATATAACATTTTCTTCTAAACAGGATTCTAACTCAAAATAAGTTCTCAATACATTTATTTTTACACTATTTCATAGAATAGTGAGGACTATTAATGCTATCCTCTGAATCGTCACTCCGTTCTCCGACTAGTCCCCGCTACATTCTCATTTCCTGAAGAGAACAATGAAAGTAAAAGGGTGAGCTCAACTAGCCCAGTAAGAAATATTATGACTAAGATAATGCAGAATAAATTATCGTTAGCCTTCAACAATGTTAAACTGATAAAATATAACAAACATCAAGTTTAACTGCAGCGGAACAAGCAATCCATTAAAAGAGTCAAGTAGAGAATAAAATCTACTATCTTTTATGATTTAAAGGGTTTTTCATCACTTTTATCGCTGAGACTCAGCTTAATAAATAATCCACATCATCCCTGCTCTACGGCCAAGGATATTCATTAGTATCACAACCACAAATTATCCATGCATCACAGCCAAGGATATTCGTGTATTCATCAATGGTCATGATCATGCCAACAACTGTCCATCAATGCACTACGGGCCAATGAGGACTTTTACCACATCATTTGTAACATTACAGTCATGATTACACCGAATAATCCCTAGTTATAATCATACCAAGTCCATCTATGCACTACATGCCATAGATGACTTTCAACAAAATATAAACATGAGGATGATGACAATGATATAAGAATTCAATAAAACGAGTTCAAGAATTAATTAATCCAAGAACCAATAACGTCCAAATTGTCAACATGATACTGCTTTGTGCAGTAAAATTCAAGAATGCTCAGAAGAATATTTTCATAAAAATATACTGGATGAAGCGCAAATATCAAGGATATTCCACTAATTTCATGGAGTATAAAAGTCAAAACTTTAACCAACTGAGTATAATAAAGAATGGAATAACAAAAGAAATCACCAGGCATGCGATGGACCGCACAGACAGGTTATTCCAACAGAATAATAAATAACGAAACCAGGTCATGCGTAAACGCACAGACAGGATATTCCGACAGAATAATAGATAATGGAACCAGGTCCGGCATAAACGCACAGACAGGATATTCCGACAGAATAATAAATAATGGAACCAGGTCCGGCGTAAACGCACAGACATGATGTTCCAACTGAATAATAAATAATGGAATAACAGAAGAATTTCACCAAGTATAGGGTAGCCCGCGTATACAGGTTATTCCAAAAGAATAATAAAAAATGGAATAACAGAAGTTCTCTTCATGAATACAAAAGAAATAATACCCCTTACCTTAAGAAGAAGAATACTGGATATATGACTAGTGCAGTAGCAGAATACTTTTCTTCCTTCTCTCTAGAGTTTCAGTGAATTCGTAAGATAATGAAGGAATGAGCTTCTATTTATAGAAGAATGGACTGCATAGTAACTAATTGATGAACGGTCCAGATTGATTTACTTTAATCTGACGGTCCATATTTAAAGCAAAATCTTTTAAATAAAATATAATATATTCTATTTATAATCTAATAAAACGAATAACTTTATAAAAGATTTTACTATACAAACACTATGCTGGCACTATACAAATACTATGCATAATAAAATATAATATATTCTAATTATTGTCTAATAAAATAAATAACTTTATAAAAGTATTCTGTTTTATATAAAAAGATTTTACTATTAGCCTAATAAAATGAATAACTTTATAAAAGTATTCTGTTTTATATAAAAAGCTTTTCTATTTTATTACATTAATAATACCAATAAAACAAAACTGAGTGACTTATCACGTAAGCATCAATAATCAATACCGTGTGCTACTATGCAACCATGCGTATTACTGTACTTTTACTACCGATTAGTTCAATAGTATTAATGGTAAAACTTTCGCCGTTATTTTCATAAAGTATTTTTGTCATTTTCTCAATCTGACAATAATTCTGTTGTGGGGTCCACCAATGATTACGTCGTCGCACAAATATTCCCTGTTAAAACGAATATTTCCCGACCAATCGAATATTATATTGCAACTTGCGTACTTTGTAAAATTTATAAATATTACCCACAACTATAACATTATATCAATTTCACTCCATAATATTCAAAAATGATATTTATAGAAAATTCATCTTTATTTATAAAAATTGGGGTCTTACAACCTCCCCTTCTTATGAAATTTCGCCCTCGAAATTAGGGCACGTACCTGGTATATCGAAGAGGTAAGGATACCTTGACTTCATTTCAGATTCTAACTCCCAGGTCATTTTCTCAACATCGTGGTTTCTCCACAAAATTTTGACTTGAGGTATAACCTTGGAGCGTAGAATATGTTCCTTCTTATCCAAGATTTGGACAGGAACCTCTTCATACGTTAAATCTTCCGCTATTTCGTCTGGTTCTAACTCAATAATGTGGTTCGGGTCTTCCACATATTTACATAACATGGATATGTGAAAAATATTATGAACACGAGACATACTTGGCGGTAAAACGAGTCTATAGGCCACAGTTCTTACTCGATCGAGGATTAAAAATAGGCTAATGAATCGAGGATTGAGCTTTCCTCTCTTTCTAAATCTAGTAACTCCTTTCCACGGAGCAACTCGTAACAACACATGATCTCCTATATCAAATTCCACGTCCTTTCGATGAAGATCAGCACAACTCTTTTGTCGATCTTGTGAGGTTTTTATATGTTGCCGGGTCGTTTGAATCTTTTTCGTAGTCATACGTACCAACTCCGGTCCCAACAACGTTGCTTCACCCACCTCATCCCAGCATACTGGAGAACGACACTTTCTTCCATACAACGCCTCGAATGGAGCCATGTCAATACTTGCTTGATAACTGTTGTTGTAGGAAAACTCCACCAATGGTAAGAACTTATCCCAACTTCCCTTGAAGTCAAGGACACAGAGTCTTAATAAATCTTTAAGAGTTTGAATAGTCCTCTCTGATTGTCCATCCGTCTGGGGATGATATGCTGAACTAAATCGTAAATCCGTGCCCATAGGTTTTTGCAAACTAACCCAAAATCGTGAAGTGAATCTTGTGTCTCGATCAGAAACTATGGATACTGGCATACCATGAAGTCTTACAATCTCGTTTATGTACATACGAGCAAGACGTTCAAGTGTATAAGTTTCTCGTATTGGTAAGAAATGAGCAGACTTGGTCAATCTATCAATAATGACCCAAATTACATCAATACCTTGAGAAACCTTGGGAAGACCAGTAACGAAATCCATGGTAATGTGCTCCCACTTCCATTCTGAAATTTCAAGTGGTTGCAATGAACCTTTTGATACTTGATGCTCTGCTTTGACTCGTTGATAAGTTAGACACCTTGAGATAAACAACGCTATCTCTCTCTTCATATTGCTCAACCAAAATGTATGACGAAGATCACGATACATTTTGGTACTCCCAGGATGGATTGCAAACGGTGTGCTGTGTGCCTCCATCATAATTTTATACTTTAAATCAAGGTCGTTAGGAACACAAAGTTTGGAGCTGACTCGAAGTATTCCTTCTTCATCAATTCTTGCTTCCGACATAGCACCTTCTTGCACTTTCTTCCTCATACGCATCAGCTCCAGTTCTGTAGCTTGAGCAGCCTTAACTTTATCAATTAAAGTCGGTTCTACTCGTATATTCGCCATCATCACATGGGTCCCTGGAATCTTTAACTCTATCTCCATCCGTTGTAAGTCACACAAAATGGGTCTTTGCGTTGACAATATCGTACTCGTACTTGCATATGATCTTCTACTCAATGCATCAGCTACCACGTTCGCTTTTCCAGGATGGTATCGGATGGTATGATCATAATCTTTCAACAGTTCCAGCCAACGTCGTTGTCGCGTGTTGAGTTCCTTTTGAGTGAAGAAATATTTGAGGCTTTTATGATCTGTAAAGATCTCCACTTTCTCCCCATACAAGTAATGCCTCCAAATTTTAAGTGCGAAGACAACAACTGCCAACTATAGATCATGGGTAGGATAATTCCTCTCATATTCTTTGAGTTGTCTTGAGGTATAGGCTATGACTTTCCCATGTTGCATGAGAACACATCCCAACCCTTTGCCCGAAGTATCATTGTAGATGACAAATCCCTCCGAGTCAGATGGTATTGTCAGAACAGGTGCTGAAATGAGTTTCCTCTTGAGTTCTTGAAAACTCTTCTCACATTCTTCGCTCCAACAGAACTTTGTATCTTTCTGAGTCAGCTGAGTTAATGGAGTAGCGATTCGAGAAAATCCTTCCACGAATCTCCGATAATAACCAGCTAAACCGAGAAAGCTACGTACTTCGATCACTGATTTAGGATGCTCCCAGCTTTGAATTGCTTCAATCTTTGCCGGATCAACAGATATTCCATGACTTGATACTACGTGCCCAAGGAATGCTACTTCCTTAAGCCAGAACTCGCATTTCTTCAACTTGGCATAAAGTTTGTATTCACAAAGCTTTTAGAGTGTCAGCCTCAAGTGTTGCTCATGATCTTCACGGCTTTTGGAATAAATAAGGATGTCATCAATAAAGACGACCACAAAGTGATCCAAATATTCCTTGAATACTCGATTCATCAAATCCATGAAGGCAGCAGGAGCATTAGTCAATCCAAAAGACATGACTAAGAATTCATAATGCCCGTACCGAGTTCTGAAGGCAGTCTTTAAAATATCCTCAGTTCTAACCTTCAACTGATGATATCCAGAACGAAGATCGATTTTTGAAAAGAATTGTGCTCCTTACAACTGGTCAAACAGGTCATCAATACGTGGCAATGGGTACCTATTTTTGATGGTGACATGATTCAACTCCCGGTAATCAATACAAAGTCGCATACTCCCATCTTTCTTCTTCACGAATAAAGCAGAAGCACCCCAAGGAGAAGTACTAGGACGAATAAAGTCAATGTCTAACAATTCCAGCAGTTGGGTCTTTAACTCCTGAAGTTCAATAGGAGCCATTTGATATGGGGCTTTAGAAATGGGTTTTGTACCGGGTTCAAGGTCGATACAAAATTCAATTTCACACTCTGGGGGTAGGCCAGGAAGTTCTTTAGGAAATACGTCAGGAAATTCATTAACAATAGAAATATCATTCAAAACTGAAGTATTTTTGTTTAGATCCGTGACAGGAGCTAAGAAAGCTTGACATCCATTTTTCAATAAACGAATAGCTTTATGGCTTGAGATGACAGTGATTGATTTTAATGGTTTGATTGTTTGAATTCGCATAATAGGTTGATTAGGAATATGAAAGCTAACAACCTTACGAAAACAATCAATTTTTGCATGATGAGTAGTTAACCAATCAATCCTTAGAATTACATCAAATGCAAGTATTTTTAATGAAATAAGATCGACAGGTAATGTGAGGGTGCTGATTTGAACCAAACAAGACCTATAAATAGTGGATGTAATGAAGTTTTCTCCCAACGGAGTTTCCACAGATAAGTCAAAGTCTAATTTCTCCGGGGTCAAATTTAATCGTTGAGCGCAAATAGGAGAAATAAAAGAATGGGTAGAACCGGTATCAAATAAGGTATAGACTAAGATAGAGTTTATGATAAGCTTACCCGTGATGACCTCATTCGGGTTCCTTGCTTTCTGGGAGGTCACAACAAACGCTCTTCCTTGCACTACCGATTTTGACTTTTCTGGGACGTCCTTTGGTGCCTCCATCCTAGCTGAACTTGTCTTCGATGAATGACAAAATCGGGCTAGGTGACCTTCTCTTCCACAATTATAACATGCTTTGAATGGCATCGCGCAGTTTGGACTGATGTGTCCCTCCCCTCCGTATTTGAAGCATATGATCGGTGGTCGTTCTCCTTCCTTAACCACGGGTGCTGGTGCTGACGTCTTTCTATCATTATTGAATCTCCTCTTCTTGAAATGTTCATTCTTATTGTTTTGGCCATGATTACCACCGAAGTGGTTACCATTTTTGGCCTGTTGATTCCCTCCACGCTTGTTGTCACCGCTTCGATGACTACTTTCACTGGTATTATCATTTTGCATGTTTCTCTCTTTAGGTTACATTGACTCGTTATCGCGCTCCACTAACTGAGCCCTATTTACAACATCTGAATATAAACACAGTTTATGAGAAATAAGATGTTGACGTATCTCCGGCTTCAAACCTCTTAAAAACATCCGCGTCATTCTCTCTTCATTATCCACCAAGTGGGACGCAAACCGGGACAGCTCGGCAAACTTAGCTTTGTACTGCGACACGGTCATATTATTCTACTCCAACTTGATGAACTTTATCTCCTTCATGTGACGAATACTTTCGGGAAAGTACTTGTTATTGAACAGTTCTTGGAACTTCTCCCAAGACATCTTCAGTGCAGCAGGTTGAGTACGCTTTACCGATTCCCACCAGTAATCTGCCTCTCCTCACAACATAAAGGTGGCAAAGGGAACCTTTTGCTCCTCGGCGCATCCCAAGACATCAAATATCTTGGTGATCTGCTTTATCCACGTTTCTGCCTTAAGTGGTTTTGGTTCTCCAATAAACTCCGGTGGTCCCAGCTCCTTGAACTATTTAGCGGTGACCGTCCGTGAGTTTTCAGTGTTTCCACCTACATTTTGGACAGGAGCCGCTCTCGCCTGCTGTTGCATGAATCGCATAAAGCCTCTGAACATTTCATCATTCATCATTTGGTCAATGTTGTTGTTTACATGAGGATTGTCGCCTTCCTGATGCACATTATCCTGATTATTGATATGTGAACCCTCAACGGTCTCATGTGCTCCATTGCTATTCTCAACATTCTCGGATGTCATTTTCAAATACTGCCACAAAACAAGGGTTAATTAACATATCACATATTATCTCTATACTCTGACTGACCAATTAAATAACAAGTAAACTTAGGTAGGTCATACTAGCGAAGGAATTTTCCGTCTCTCCCCTCCTAGTTCTTATCTCACATCTTAGCCAGGGATCATATCCCTAAGCTTTGATACCAACTGTGACACCCCCAAAATAGGTATACATCACCTATTCTGAGTCGTCAACTACATGGTATAAAATACAAATAAAACTTAGTTATACAACTGTCGTGTAAAATACGACAAAACATAAGCTGTGAGTTTAAATACAATACTTTTTTCTAAACAGGATTCAAACTCAAAATAAGTTCTCAATACATTTATTTTCACACTATTTCATAGAATAGCGAGGACTACTAATGCTATCCTCTGAATCGTCACTCCGTTCCCCGACTAGTCCCCGCTACGTTCTCATTTCCTGAAGAGAACAATGAAAGCAAAAGGGTGAGCTCAACTAGCCCAGTAAGAAATATTATGACTAAGATAATGCAGAATAAATTATCGTTAGCCTTTAACAGTGTTAAACTTATAAAATATAATAAACATCAAGTTTAACTGCAGCGGAACAAGCAATCCATTAAAAGAGTCAAGTAGAGAATAAAATCTACTATCTTTTATGATTTAAAGGGTTTTTCATCACTTTTATCGCTGAGACTCAGCTTAATAAATAATCCACATCATCCCTGCACTACGGCTAAGGATATTCATTAGTATCACAACCACAAATTATCCATGCATCACAACCAATGATATTCGTGTATTTATCAATGGTCATAATCATGCCAACAACTGTCCATCAATGCACTACGGGCCAATGAGGACATTTACCACATCATTTGTAACATTACGGTCATGATTACACCGAATAATCCGTGGTTATAATCATACCAAGTCCATCTATGCACTACATGCCATAGATGACTTTTAACAAAATATAAACATGAGGATGATGACAATGATATAAGAATTCAATAAAACAAGTTCAAGAATTAATTAATCCAAGAACCAATAACGTCCAAATTATCAACATAATACTGCTTTGTGCAGTAAAATTCAAGAATGCTCAGAAGAATATTTCTATGAAAATATACTGGATGAAGCGCAAATATCAAGGATATTCCACTAATTTTATGGAGTATAAAAGCCAAAACTTTAACCAACTGAGTATAATGAAGAATGGAATAACAAAAGAAATCACCAGGCATGCGATGGACCGCACAGACAGGTTATTCCAACAGAATAATAAATAACGAAACCAGGTCATACGTAAACGCACTGACAGGATATTCCGACAGAATAATAAATAATGGAACCAGGTCCGGTGCAAACGCACAGACAGGATATTCCGACATAATAATAGATAATGGAACCAGGTCCGGCGTAAACGCACAGACAGGATATTCAGACATAATAATAAATAATAGAACCAGGTCCGGCGTAAACGCACAGACAGGATGTTTCAACAGAATAATAAAGAATGGGATAACAGAAGAATTTCACCAAGTATAGGGTAGTCCGCGTATACAGGTTATTCCAACAGAATAATAAATAATGGAATAACAGAAGTTCTCTTCATGAATACAAAAGAAATAATACCCCTTACCTTAAGAAGAAAAATACTGGATATATGACTAGTGCAGTAACAGAATACTTTTCTTCTTTCTCTCTATAACTTCTCTCTCTAGAGTTTCAGTCAATTCGTAAGAAATAATGAAGGAATGAGCTTCTATTTATAGAAGAATGGACTGCATAGTAACTAATTCATGAACGGTCCAGATTGATTTACTTTAATTTGACGGTCCATATTTAAAGCAAAATCTTTTAAATAAAATATAATATATTCTATTTATAATCTAATAAAACGAATAACTTTATAAAAGATTTTACTATGCAAATACTATGCAGGCACTATGCAAATACTATGCATAATAAAATATAATATATTCTAATTATTGTCTAATAAAATAGATAACTTTATAAAAGTATTCTGTTTTATATAAAAAGATTTTACTATTAGCCTAATAAAACGAATAACTTTATAAAAGTATTCTGTTTTATATAAAAAGCTTTTCTGTTTTATTACATTAATAATACCAATAAAACAAAACTGAGTGACTTATCACGTAAGCATCAATAATCAATACCGTGTGCTACTATGCAACCATGCGTATTACTGTACTTTTACTACCGAGTAGTTCAACAGTATTAATAGTAAAACTTCCGCAGTTATTTTCATAAAGTATTTTTGTCGTTTTCTCAATTCGACAATAATTCTGTTGTGGGGTCCACCAATGATTACGTCGTCGTACGAATATTTCCTGTTAAAACGAATATTTCCCGACCAATCGAATATTATATAGCAACTTGCGTACTTTATAAAATTTATAAATATTACCCATAACTATAACATTATATCAATTTCACTCCATAATATTTAAAAATAATATTTATAAAAAATTTATCTTTATTTATAAAAGTTGGGGTCTTACATAAGACCCCGACTTATTAATAAATAAAATCAAATTTTTTCTAATTATTATTGTGAATAATAAGGTGTTAATTTGATATAATATTTTGGTTATGGGTGAAATGTGCAAATTTTGTAAAATAAACAAGTGGTTATAAAATATTCATTTTGTCGGGGAATATTCGTTTGGTCGTGGAATATTTTTTCTGTCGGGAAATATTTGTATGACGGCGCAACCATTTGTAGGCCCCAGAACGGATAACGGTCGGATGAAGAAAATAATAAATTTGAGTTTTTATAAATAACGACGTAGTTATTACCGTTAACATTGTTGGAATACCCGGTGGTTAAAATACAGTAATACGCGTAGTTGCACAGTAGCACACGGTATTATACAGTATTGTTGAATTATTGATTCGTACGTAAGAAGGCACTACTCAATAATTGTTACAGTAATTACTGTTCAATATTTTATTTTATTGCTTCAATAATTGATGCGTTGATATTTTATATTATTATTGTTTCAATAATCATCACTGCACAATATTTTTCATTATCAGATCAATAATTCATATTATTTGAATAATATTATTAGATAGCATTATTGACAATGTCTAGAAAGTTCTGTCTAAGGAGAGGTTTGGTCACCTAATTGCGCGCCAGTAAAGAAAAATCCTTATTGGAAAGCCCCCTCTTTCCTGGGAACGACCTGGTTTTCATAATTGTGATTCTGTAATATTATTTGTGCATAATTAATTATTGATTTATATGATAAGGAAATATTTATTTTATGTGGATATAAATGATGGATATATTTATTTTTATGTGGATAAAAATGAAAGAATTAATGCTGAGGTGTTTTATCAGTATTTTGTCAGTGTAGAGGTGCTAAAAATCATCCGTTTGTGAATTTCGGATATTTTCGGTTTGGCTCAAAGTTGTAGATAATTAAATTTTCGATGGAAAGGACATGAGATTCGAATTTTTCTGATAAAAGAGCTATTTTCTATGAATTACTGAAGTTTCGAAAAATAAAATGATTTTTATTAAATTATGAATGGAACCCACTTTTATTTTTCAAGCATGTGGGCTGCTATTATTTTTCAGATTTGGCTGGCTTGGTTGGGGAAGGTGTGCGTAGGAAGTTTGAAAAGAAATAATATTACTATATTATTTTAGTCTCCTATGGCGTTCTAACATTTTCCTATAAATAGACGCTTAGGTTAGAATTGAAAATCACACCAGAAATAAGTTTTCTTTCTCCCTATATTATCGAGCGTATTTTAGTAAGTATTTATATACTTTGAGAGTTGTTGTTCGGTACAAGTTTCTTTCGACTTTCTATCCGATATTCCGATCGAAAGTACCGTTATTTTGAGGTAAGGGATATTATTTTCTTCTTAAATGATATTATTTTCTTCAATATCATTATGCTGAAATATTGATATGAGGTTTTTATCAAATTTAAATTTTTTGTGTCGGGATTACTATTCACGTATACGACACTATTCACGTATACGACACTATTCACCAAAAAATAAAAAAAAAATTGTCCAAGATGTCTATTATGGTTACTATCTTTGATTGTATCCATGTTTTAATCTTTATTTTTAAATTTTGCTTCACAATTGATTATTATGAAGTATTATTGATATTGGATAAACTGCTATACGAATCCTTACTATTTGTCCTTCTGTCTCACTGGATTCGTTTTTTTTAAGATATTTTTCATCATCCTCAGTCCTAAATGATGATATTACTGAATATCTTTGGCCTGTAGTACAAAGATGAATGATTAACTGATGAATATCGTTGGCCCGTAGTGCAAAGATGAACAGGTATTGAGATGAACATGACCGACTGGTGATACAAATAAATATCTTTGGCCTGTAGTGCAAAGATGAATATTTGATTAAAGATGGTTATTGATTGTTGTTACAGGGATAAAATATTGATGATGGACTTTTAAATCTTAGAAGATAGTAGAACTCATTCTCTACTTGACTCTTCTAATGGTTTGTTGTTTCCGCTGCAGTTGTTGATCTAAAATTTGTTGTCTATTATATTTTATCAGATTTTTTTCTGTTGAAAACGAATGATAATTTGTTGTATATTATCTTAGTCATAATATTCTTTACTGGGCTAGTTGAGCTCACCCTTTTCTTTTTTGTTCCATTTTTCTTCTCAGGAGGTGAGAACATAGCAGGATCTAGTCGGGGTATGGAGTGATGGTTCTAAAAATATGTTTTAGCAGTCCTTACTATTTCTGTAAAATAGTGTTTGAATAATTATAATGAGGACTTATTTGAGTGTGAATATTGTCTAGAAGACAATAATTGTATTTAAACTCACAGTATGTGTTGTCATATTTTGCACGATAATTGTATTATTGAAGTTGTAGTTTACTTTCTGTACCATGTATTTGGCGACTCGGAATGGGTGTTGTATACCTATTTTGGAGGCGTCACAGTATTTGTTAACCGTTATTGTCGGAATGTGTTTAATGACACATTTACACTCGCCCTTTACTATGTTTTTACACAAATTGATTGTAAATTATATTTTAATTAGATACAAACCAGCGCGTTACGGTGAGATTATTTAATTTTTTAATAATAAATGTGTACGTACAATTAATAAATTAGAATATACTCATTCCGTCCCAAATTATCTGCTGTTTTAGCAAAAAAAATTTATCCCACAATATCTGCTTTTTCAAGATTTTAATGTATTTTTTCCCTTTGTTTTCTAAGTTTGTCCCTTTACCCTAATTAATGATAGTCATTACTCTCATTCATGCTTCTCCTCTTTTTTAAGCATCTTTTCATATTTCCACCAATAAGGATTCATGCACAGAAAATAAAAAAGTCAGCATATAATGGTATTTTAATATTTTTATCACACATATTGGTATGTGTGTGGAACTCTAAAAAAACAAATAATTTGGGACGGAGGGAGTAATAAGAAGATGATAGATTGTTGTGCGATGATTAAATTTTACACACAAAAAAATATACACTGTAGGGGGTAGTGTTGAGATAAATTAGTGATTTTATTAAATAATAATTAAATTACAAAGGATAATATCAAAACAGTTGATATTATCAAAACAGTTAAGATTTGTAGTGATTTAGGGATTATAAATCTAAAAAATTAAGAGAATGACATTATGCTATTAACTGTTTAGATGATTTAGAAGATTATAAATTCAAAAAATTAATTAATATCATAAAGTACTGATTTTATTAAATAATAATTAAATTACAAAGGATAATTTCAAAACAGTTGATATTATTAAAACAGTTTAGATTTGTAGTGAATTTACGAGAATGAATTAGGGTTTGTTTTCATCCTCATTTAGTTGGGCAGTTTTGTTAAGGATATTAAGGAACATTAATTAGGCAGGACACGTGTTAAATCGTGAGAATGCCAAATGTCAAGCTATGATATCATGTACTCCATTTTAATATATTTAATAGATTTTATTTATATTAGACAACCTTGTTTGATCGATATATTTGATAAATTCGTGATGGAAATAAATAACACACATTATCGTTTAGTGTTTATATTTGCTAAGCTTAAAAACAGAAGAATTTAAAAATAAAATTGTCATTTACTTGCATATATGTGTTTAAACAACATTTTTAAATATCAAGACTTACAATTATTGAAATAAAAATAGGCAAATTACATGTGATAAATCGTATATATTTTTTTCTTGAGGATCACTTTTATAGTTAACCCTTTTTCGATTTAAGGAATTTGATTATGAATTTTTTTTTCGCTAAATATTTTATTTTATTTTTTATTAAAGGGGTGTTTGATAAAAATTGAATCTGAATATATGAAAAAAATTGTTTGATAATTAGCATGTCTGAACAGAATTTTATTATTTTATTTCTCTAAAAAAATTTAAAGTTGTTGTAAATTTATTTAATATAATAGTTAATTGTTGTAAATTTATTTAATATTATTTAATATAATAATTAATATTTTTTTTAATTTTTTTTTACTTTATTTAGTTGTTCGGCCAAAAATAAATATGACTTAGCCAGCTCAATCCTCTGACCTACCCATTAATATATATATATTAAAAGACAATGTGCATCCCAAAATTTACATCATTGTTGACTTTTGCACTTCAAACCGAAAAAGATTTTTAAGTACATTCCAAATTTAATTAAACGTAACAGAAAATATACTTTTTTTTATTTAATCGATTAAAAGTGACCAGCTAAGACCGTAATATGGATCTGAAAGGGCATTTAAGTCTTTTTCTTTTTATCTTCTTCATTTCTTTCCCTTCTCTCTCCTTCATAACCAACTTTCTCTCTGTTCTCTATTTCTCTTCTCTCCTACCTTCTCACAAACTGAAAATGGCCGCCACCGCTAACTCAAACCCTATCGATGCCACCCCCGCCACCACTCAATCGATGTACCTATAAGACACGGACGAAGTGAAGCGCGTCTTCAACCGGTTCGACGCCAACGACGACGGCAAGATCTCTGCCGCCGAGCTCACCGACGTGATGCAGGCGCTTGGATCCAACACCTTGTCAGAGGAAGTCAGCCGCATTTTTTCTCTCCACCCTAAAGCAAGTTAAGCGTCTTTCACCCTCAAAAGGGAACTTGTACCTTCCCGCGTGAAAACAAACACACATTTCTTTCCTTTCAAATTTTTTTGGAAAGAAAAATAGACAAGTACCAGCAAAACCTCACTGCTCTTTCACACTTCTTGTTCATTGATACAATCCTGATCAGGCTCACATCAAACAACAGTAACTCATTTCAAGTTCCAGGGTTTCGTCAAATAATTTCAAATAAGTGGGTTGAATTTTATTCAAGAATGTTTGAAATGGAGCTCAATTCAAGCGAATTGCTACGGAATGATAAACTACATGATTTGGGTCTTCTAGATTTAACATATTTCGCAAGTTCAAATCAATTCAAGCAACATACTGTCAAATTAAGATCTAAATGGGCCGACCCAATTTCCTATTTAATATTAATGTGGGTCACATATGTTATGATAGCCAATTCAGCCGTGGGCCACGATTGTTGTACTCCTAAATGGGCAGCATGTCAACATTAATATATATGAAGCAATGCATGGATTCATCATGTTCAGCAAAGGCTTTTTCAGGTTGTTTGATCACGTGGGTCATACCTGTTTCAAAGTTATCACACTTAATGATATCATCATCATTAATTCAAGTGGGCTTCTCAACATTATTATTCATGGAGCTTGTGATGCAAAATCTGATTCATATGGGGAAAAGGAAGCTTAGTCGCGCGGCAACAAATCTTTTTTTTACACGGCAATTGAGAGATTTTTGTTAGATTTTTAAATTCTATTGTAATTAGGTTTTCTTTTTATTTAGGATATCTTTTTCCAAATTGATTTCTATTTCCTTATAGGAATTAGGGTTATAGTTTATAAATTCCTATTAGGATTTGAATTATTTTGAGTAGTATAAATAGAGGTCCAAGTTGATGTAATCAAAGACATTATACATTATTTTTCATTATTCAATATATTTTTGAGGTTATTCTCTACTTTTGGTTCTTTGAAGAATTTCTAAGTATTTTTCTTAGTTATTTCTTTGAGATTCAAGTTGACTTATCATACAACAATTCATTATTGTGTGTGGCATCTTTTACCGCATCAATCGTCGATTGTACCGAGATTACCACTTCAATATAAGCGACGGGTCAAGGTGTCGTTCGTGTCCATTCAACGCAGAATTCCGAACGCGAGCAATTGTACCAAGATTACCGTCTACATATAGACGAAGGGTTAAGGTGTTGCAAGCAATTCACCCAACAACTGTGCTAGAAACGATCGGGGCGACGACCACCTCACGCAAGCGTGCCGTAGAGTCTATCATTTGGTATCAAAGCTAAGTCTTTCTAGCGAGTTACTTATCTTTAATTTTCTGTCGAAATATATATTGTAGAAAAAAAAAAGAGTACAAAAAAAAAAGAAAAAGAAAAAGAAAAAATATCATATTTTATTTGTGCTAACCAAACTTGTAGCACACCATCAAATCATCAAATTCCAACCAAGAGTTCATACCGTTCCATCGTCATCAATTCTGAAATGGAGCTACAATTTACAAATCTGAGGCATACAAGAGGAGTACAAGGCAATCAATTGGTGATTTTGTGGTATTCTGATAGTCACACCATCTATATTTTTGTTTTGTGATAAGTAATTTTTGAATTGATTAGTAAAACCAAGAATTTTATTAGGGGAATTCAAAAAGAACCTATTAGAGAGAATATTGAGGTAAAAGGCTTAGTGGTGAGATTAATTGAGGGTAAAAGCCAATTTATTGAGAGTATACACGAGTGAATCATTGATTCGAGCGAAAACACGTAAGGGAGTGTGTGAGGAAAATTTTTATCTACTAACCCTTGTTTTGCAGTAAATATGTTGGGCTATGAGGAGCCATTAGAAAGAAGACCCAGAGTTCGTATGAAATCTGGCGTGGATGAGTGGTGGAAATCATGGGAGGAGGATTAAGAGAGGCAACATAATTATAATGGATGTAGGGAGCAGCCTCATAAACCTATGGAGCACAAGAAGGAAAAGCTACAAGTGTGCAAGCTAACGAGGAAGAAACAATGCAACAAAAGAATATATTTTATACTAGGTTTCTAGTACAAGAAAAGGTATGCAGTGTAAAAATTGATTGTGATATTGGTACTAACATTGCTAGCACTACAATGGTGGAGAAACTAGGGTTGTCAACAGTTGCACATCCTCGGCCTTACAAGATGCAAGGGATCATCGATTGTGAGGAGGTAATGGTGACTAGACGAGTGTCAGTTTCTTTTCGCCTTGGCAGATATTAAGATGAAATATTATGCAATATAGTTCCAATCCATACTTGTCATTTGTTACTTGGGAGGCCATGGCGACACAACAGGCGCGCGAAGCATAACAGTTGTACTAATAAGTATTCATTAGTACACAATCGAATAAGGGTCAACCTTTGTCCTATGACGTCCGAGCAAGTTCGTGATGATCTAATGTATTTACAAAAAGATCGTGATCAAATGCAAGAAGAAATTATAGAATATGCAGTCCAAGGAGAGTTATTGGGTTCGAGTGTTCAAGATGAAATCCATGATCTAAAGCAAGTTGGTGAACATCCGAAAGAAAGTAATCAAGGAGATGAGTTTGTAAAAGGAAATACATGAGGAAAAGATCGACAAAAAGAAATTGTTCAAAAGATTGATAATGAAAAAGAAAAAATTGAAAAGAATGAGAATGAAAAGAAAAGAGAGATTGAGAATAAAGAGAATGAGAGTGACCTTGAAAACAAAAGAGACAAAAACAAACGAGAGGGTGAGCATAAACAAGAGAGAGAAGAAATATGTGATTATGAAAAAGAGAGTAAGTTGAAAAGTGAGTTATATTTTGAAAAGCCAATGACTGTACATTCGTACAAGACGGCGCTTTTGAATACTAACACTAATGATTCTTCTTTGTCTAGTTTTGTTTTGTCTCTTGTACAGGTTGTTGATGAAATACCCCGTACTATCATTCCGTACCGATCAACTGATAGTATTCCCGAGGAGACGACGAAGTTACCAAGGCGGGTTGGAGAGTTGGTGAAAGTGGGTATCGTGAGAGAAGACATGAGTCCATGTGTTAATTATGAGATCATAGTACCTAAGGAGGATAAGACGTCAAGCTTGTGCATCGATGTTGAATTGGTAAACAAGTATCGATGTGTTTTTCTTTACTTAGATAATATGCTTGATAAATTGCATGGTGCTTGTGTTTTATCTACACTTGGAGATGGTCATGTGATGATAATACCTAATCAAATTAGCGTGCATGATTATGATAAATGGGAAATTGTTTTAACATGTGAGTTGTTTAGATGGATAGTTATTTATGTTAGATTAACTGATGCATCTAGCGTTTTCATGAGTTATTTAAAACATGTTTTGCATGCTTCTATTGGAAAATTTATTGTTAGCTATTTTGCGGGTAAAATCAACTTTATCATAAACTATGGAGGATATTTGATTTATGTTGAGTTAGTTTATGATCATGATATATATTCTCATTTTCGATGTGCTTACTTGCATGAAATTAATTCTAGGTTTTCTTATCCAAATATTGACTTAGGGTTTCTTGCTAATCAATTTTTACATGAATTATCGTTAGTTGACAATGGTAATAATCATGTTGTTTCGTTAGAGCAATTTTCATTGCATGATTTGCTATCATATAGTTTTGATTCAAGAATTTTTATCATCAAGATGGTTTGAGAGATGAGTTATTTGCATGTTTAGTTAGTTCACTTGGATTAGCTAAGTTTTTGCATACTTTCATGGAATTGTTGAATTATATTTTGCATTTTTTCATAGGAAAATTTGTTATTCTCTATTTTGATGATATTTCGATTTTTGTCAACACTTTGAGAAAATCTTTAGCATGTGTTGAGTTTGTTTGTGATCATCGTCGATATGCTATTGAATTTTCAACTTATGATTGTGACCTTTTTCCGTTGGTGCTATTATGTGATTTTGATTGTGTTAATATCAATGGAAAGAGAAAGGCTGGTTGTGTTTTGCAGGTTCGTGATAGGATCATATTCATCGAGGGAAACATGGATCGTTCAATTCAATTCGATCAATGCATTGATAGTCTACATGGAAGTGTTTTGAATATTATTTTAGAAGACTATGCATATGATTTTGGTTTATTTAATTTCTTTGTGATTAGACAAAAGGAACTTATTGATTTGTTTTGTTTTGTGTTTAATCCAGGAATTCAAGAGACTTTGCGTGAGAAGCATTACGAATTTCAAATATTGATATTTGATCCAGGTGCATTGACGAATGTGTTTCTGTGAAGGATTGAGATCATTATATTGACTTTTGATCCAGGAATTCGTCATTGGGAGAATCTACCACATGAAGAGTTTTGCGTGATGATTTTTGATTCAGGAGGATATAAGACTTTTCATATTCTTTCTTACTTTGCATTCATGATTATTTTAGTATATAGTAGATTAGTTTATATAATTAGTATTTTGGGAGTAACTGGTCTACAAGTTGTCAATTCGGGAGAGAAGTCAGACATTGTTATGTTCTTGGCGGGAGTTAGAGTTTTTGTTGCTTATATATGTCATTGCATAGTTGAGTTTTGGCATTATGAATGGTTTGATGCTACTAACTTAGTTTGTTTTTATGTAGGAGCAATTTTGTGGTTGAATCATTTTCGAGAGGACGATGTGCCAGATTTGAGGACAAAACCTTTTGAAGAGGAGGGGAATGATACAATCCTGATCAGGCTCACATCAAACAACAGTAACTCATTTCAAGTTCCAGGGTTTCGTCAAATGATTTCAAATAATTGGGTTGAATTTTATTTAAGAATGTTTGAAATGGAGCTCAATTCAAGCGAATTGCTACAGAATGATAAACTACATGATTTGGGTCTTCTAGATTTAACATATTTCGCAAGTTCAAATCAATTCAAGCAACATACTGTCAAATTAAGATCTAAATGGGCCGACCCAATTTGCTATTTAATATTAATGTGGGTCACATATGTTATGATAGCCAATTCAGCCATGGGCCACGATTGTTGTACTCCTAAATGGGCAGCAGGTCAACATTAATATATATGAAGCAATACATGGATTCAACATGTTCAGCAAAGGCTTTTTCAGGTTGTTTGATCACGTGGGCCATACCTGTTTCAAAGTTATCACACTTAATGATATCATCATCATTAATTCAAGTGGGCTTCTCAACATTATTATTCATGGAGCTTGTGATGCAAAATCTGATTCATATGGGGAAAAGGAAGCTTAGTCGCGCGGCAACAAATCTTTTTTTTACACGACAATTGAGAGATTTTTGTTAGATTTTTAAATTGTATTGTAATTAGGATTCATAGTTGTGTGTGGCGTCTTCTACCGCATCAATCGTCGATTATACCGAGATTACTGCTTCAATATAAGCAAGGGGTCAATGTGTCGTTGGTGTCCATTCAACGCAGAATTCCGAACGTGAGCAATTGTACCAAGATTACCGTCTACATATAGATGAGGGGTTAAGGTGTTGCAAGCAATTCACCCAACAACTGTGCTAGAAACGATCGGGGCGACGACCACCTCACGCAAGCGTGCCGTGGAGTCTATCATTCATAGCTTTGCTTCTCTTTCTGATTTTCTCTCTCGTCTTGGATCAACTGTTTGTTTGAATAATCGACCCAAAAGGTAATTAGGGTTCTCGAAACATTGAAATTTAATCTATTTTACTAAAATTTTACATCAATTGGATTCATTTTGTATGTTATGTTGGTTTTGATTGTAAAGAATTGACCTTCATGTTCTAGATCAATTTGGTTATCTTTGAAATCCGTTTGCTGCTGTATAAACAGTGGGATAATGAATTCTTTGATTTGAGTAGGCTTAAATATGAATTAGTACCCTAAACTATAGGTCATATTCCACTTCGGTGATCCACCTTTCAATTTTGTCAATTAGGTTATTAAACTATCAATTTTTTTCAATTAAACAAATTGAACACGCCACGTCAGCAATTGCTGACATGGCTAATTTAAGTGGGGTCTTAACAAGCTTACGTGGTAAATAAATAATTTAATATACATTACATAAACAAATCATTTTAACAGCATGGGCAAAATTGTCAATATCTTAAAAAGTCCTAATTAAAATAAAACAAACCTATCAGACTAAAGGAAATCAAGCAAACAATTTGATCACACCTCTCGGCTCTCCCCCAATTCTCGATAGAAAAAACCCTAGATCAACCGAAGCGCGAAGAACTGAAGATAATCAACCATGGCGGCACGATAATCGGTTTAACAATCAAGTAAGTATGTGATTTAGCTCTTCTCTGTTGCTCTTCTCTGTTGCTCTTCTCTGTAGTTCCCTAATTTTGCATAAATCCTACTCAGTTCTCACGATAATCCTACTCATCGGGTGTGATTTAACAGATTTAAGGAAAACAAGCGAGATAGGGTTTCAGTTATCTACCTCCAAAAATCCCTAACTGAAAATGGAAATTACTGGTATGGAAGATGAACTGGAGTTGGGCGAGTGTCTTGATTCGATAGGTGAGACTCCAAGGTGCTATTGTGGGTATAGAGCTCGAATGAAGATATCTTGGACTAAGAGTAATCCAGGAAGAAGGTTTTTTGGTTGTCCACAATGGAGCAAGGTATAGTAATATAGTTTTTGTTGGCTGAGTTTTTCTCTTATTCTCTAGGTTCTGTAAAATAGGAATTTAGCAAGGTATAGGAATTCAATTTATGTTTTAAATTGGTTTTTATCAACCATGCAGGACAAATTGACAAGCAAACACTGTAACTTCTTTTGTAGGTATGACCAAGAGATTTGTAAAAGATCCAAAGAAGTTTTACCTGAGTTGAAACTTATGATAAGTGCTCTGAATTTAGAAATAGAAAGGAAGAAGTATGAAATTGAGAGAGGCACTGAAAAAATAAATGAATTGGAAAAAAGTAATGAAAAACTTCAAATTGAATGTGCAGAGTAAAGTGAAGAGGTTGGAAGACTGAGAGAGCAGATTGAATTGTTGAGAAAGAAGGATAAAATGTGTAGTACGTCAATTAAAGCCTTATTGTTAGGCATGATATTGGTATTCATGTTAGGACATCTGTATGTGAATGATGGTGGTGAATAATTGTAATTTATAGTTTGAATTATGTATAAAAGAACAAGTTTGCAATGAATGGTGAAAGAACTAGTGAATGAACTAGTTTGAATTATGTACAAATTTATAGTTTGTAATTTTTTTTGCAATGAATGAATGTAAATTTGCACTGAATGATTGTAAATTTTGCAATGAATGAATGAATGTAAATTTGCACTTCAATTAATCATTTTATTGTTTTAGTTTGCAATGGTGAAAGTTTATAACAATGCTTGCAGTTTATATGTGCACAGATCTGGTAATGGTGTACAAAGCACTGCATTTATTCCTTTTTCTATAATAAACTCTTGTCATAACAAACAGCTGCAAACATAACAATGAAACTGGTATAAAATTTCGAGCCCTGTGCAAACAACTGTTATTTCCATTAACAGATGCATAATATTAAAAGCAACAATAATACAATGATACTTCCAAAAACATAAACTTTTGCATTAAAGCACTCTGTTCAACATGTTCAGACAAAGCCACATAGATGTCATACATAATGTGCACCACTTGTATAAATTAAACCAAGCTGTCACTGTAACGACCCCAAAATAGGTCCATTCCATCCAACCTATTCTGAGTCGCCAAATACATGGTACAGAAAACTACTATAACTTTATTACAATAATTGTCGTGCAAAATACAACAACACATATGCTGTGAGTTTGGATACAAATATATACCAAATGTGACTCATGTTCCAACCGTGGACATCACCTCACAATGACACCTTACATAAAGGTATAGTCAAAAACTGTCTTAGAAATTAGAATCTTTGGGAAGTACTCAAGGAAACCTTTGTACATGGGAGGCCACGCGTCTAGGTTATGATAGATATCATATGGCCACAGAATTATCCTTGGTTGACCCAATAGACCCCAAAGAAAAACGAGAAGATTACTATCATATTCTTCCCAATGGTGAGTCTTCTCTTGACTTATCATTATCTCCACTGTCTCTAATTGAGAATTATACTTCAAACAAACACCAAGATTATATAGGTAGTGCTTGTAAAGATACTCAGCAAGTGGATGAGCACAACCCTGTCTTATGATGACACGAGGTTGTATGTCATTAGACATCTTGTATGATAGTGACAAAACACGCTTCTAACGTTGGGTTCGCCTCACCCTATTTGATTCACCAAATACTGCTTAGGGAGAACCTCCACAGCTAGAGACCACCGTTCTATTTCTCCGTTACCCTCGCCCGACCCAGCTACACTCTTATTACCTGAAAGGAATTGTGAAGCAAAAGGGTGAGCACAACTAGCTCAGTAAAGAATATCATGACTAAAGATAATTAAATTATCAATAGCCTTCATCAATAATAAATCAGAGATTTAGAACATATGGTAAATGATAAAAATTTTAACTATAGTTGCAGCGGAACGAGCAATCCATTAGAAGAGTCAAATAGACTATAAAGTCTATTATCTTCTCCATGTTAAAAATCCACCAACAATATTTTATCCATGTAACATCACTCAACAGTTCCTTTCCACAATCATATGAATAACTCATAATCATAATTGTGACTATAAATTTTTCTTCGCACCTAGGACGAAGAATATTTTCATCACCTGTCTTTACCTGAAACATCAAAGATCATGGTTATACCAAATCACAATTCATGTTTATAATCATACTAACAAATCCATCTTTGCACTACGGGCCAAAGATATTCATTAACAAACCATCTTTGCACTACGGGCCAAAGATATTCAACAACAGTTCATCTTTGCACTTCAGGCCAAAGATATTCATCAACAGGCCATCTTTGCACTACATGCCAAAGATATTCATCAACAATTCATATTTGCACTACAGGCCAAATATATTCATATCTCAAAGAAATATATAATCATTTCAGAATTTATATAAACAATAATTATAACCATGTTGATCAATTCACCTTTGCACTTAAGCTTAAGATATTCAATTATAAATTCAATGGTCATGATCATACCAGTCACAATTCAACTTTGCATTACAGGCCAAAGAGAACCCTAGTCATGATCATACAAATAATCTACCCATCTTTACACTCCAGTGAAAGAGAATTTCAACATCAGGGTTATAAAAATGTTATATATGATGATAAAAATAATATGATCAACATATAGTTTTAATCTCAAGAGTAATATTCGTAACTCATGAATAGTAACCCCGACACAAAAGATAAAAATTCTACAATAAAATTCATACCAATATTTCGGTATAATGATATTGAAAGAATAACATTACTTAAATTTATAAACAATTTATTTTAATTGTTTACACTTTACTAATTAATGCATTTAATCATCATAAAATGCCAACTCTTACAATTTCATCATCAATAACCAAAACCCTCATCAAAAATCTGCATATACCTCATATAGGATTCTCAAGTCATAAAATCCTATTTTTCAATTTTCTTTCTTCACAAAACATATTTAATTCATTTACTCATAACTAGACCATTTTCATGAAAAATACCAAATCAGTTCCAAAAATATTTCTTTTCTGGGATTTAGCATAATATAGTCACATAGTGAACATATATTTTTCTCAGAATTTTTAAAAGTCATTTACTATTTTTCATATGGCCAAAATAGCCGAATATTTAGACATTTATCAAAAATTGTACTTTTGTCTAAAAATTCTGAAATTTACAGAGTATACTTCTATCATATACATGTACTCCCAATAAAAATTTCATCAATTTTGGAGTTAACCACAAGGAATTATAAGCTGTTACTTTTAAAATAGTCTTTTCTCATAAAATTCATAACTCTCAATCTATACATCCAAAAATCACCATTTTTGGACACAATCAAGAAAACTCATCAAAATATCATTTTAAATTTTTTCAGAATTTTTGAAGATCAGAAAAATTTCGAAACTGAAAAATATAACAACCCTTAAAATCCCTTAATATCCCTTACAATCCCTTACCTCAAAAGAGCAGTACTTCTGACTGGATATCGGATATAATGCTGAAGGAAACTTGCACTGATGAATAGTAACTCACCAAGTATCTAAATACTCACAAAATACACTCAATAATCTAGAGAGAGAAAGAGAGAAAGCTTATGTTTCTGGTGTGATTTTCAATTCTAACTTAGCCCTCTATTTATAGGAAAATTTTGGTAGGTTTGACCTGCAACCTGATGGCTTTACCTGCTACTATTCCCACCCACCACATTTGAAATATAATTCAGCACATTTCTTCACCAACCACAAGTGGGGCCCACCAATTCTAGAATTTTTCACCAAAATGATAAACTCTGAAAATTCAACAATTTCTGAACCAGTCATCTCGTAAAATTCATAATAAATCATACGTTCATTTTTAACGGTTCAAAATTTGTGGACATATACTCAACTTATATATGTATAACATATCCAAATATTACCACGATCCAACGGTCGGATTAAAAATTATAACCCTCGCAAAATATCTCAAAAACCCTGATTTTTAATACCTCCATTTCGACAAAAATACGGATAAAAATCTCAACATTAACTCCTTCATTTTTAACCACAAAAATATATCCCTCGTTTATATCCACATAAAATAAATATTTCCTTATCATATGAATCAATAATTAATTATTCACAAATAATATTACAGAATCACATTTATGACAACCAGGCCGTTCCCAGGAAAGAGGGGGCTTTCCAATAAGGATTTCTCCTTACTGGCGCGCAATTAGATGACCAAACCTCTCCTTAGACAGAACTTTCTAGACATTGCCAATAATGCTATCTAATAATACTATTCAAATAATATGAATTATTGATCTGATAATGGAAAATACTGTGCAGCAACAATTATTGAACAACAATAATACAAAATTTCAACGTAGCAATTATTGAATCAATAAAATAAAATATTGAACAGTAATTACTGCAACAATTTTTGAGTAGTGCCTTCCTTCGTAAGAATCAATAATTTCAAAAATACTATGCAATACCGTGTGCTACTGTGCAATAACGCGTATTACTGTATTTTAACCACCGGGTATTCCAACAGTGTTAACGGTAACAACTACACCGTTATTTGTAAAAACTCAAATTTGTCGTTTTCTTCATCCGACAGTTATTCGTTATGGGGCCCACAAATAGCTGCGCCGTCGTACGAATATTCCCCGACAGAAAGAATATTCCACGACCAAACGAATATTCCCCGACAACAATGATTATTTTATAACCACTTGCTTATTTTGAAAAAAAATCATATTTCACTCATAACTTTAAACTTTTATCAATGTAACCATTTACTGAATAGTAATTATAAGAAAAATTGAATACTTTTATTTCATAAAATTCGGGGTCTTACAGTCACAGTTTGGCAACAGAAAATAATACAAACTGTTTGGCTGACATGATGTGCACCACTTGCCAAAACATATACCAAAACCATAAGTTATAGTATCATAATGTGCACTATAATATTAATACTAATAATATCCACTTGCCAAAACATAAGTTATATTGTCATACTTAATTGCTTGAACTAGATATCCACAACTTTCTCTTTTGCCTTTGCATCTTGTCTTGCTTTCCTTCCATTGATTAGTTGATTTGCAGAAATCCAATTTCTTCCTCTGGATTGGAATGTAGATGGCCTCATGGCTGACATGAATGATGAACCTTGAGTATTGCCTTGGCTTTGATTATGAGGATTTTCTTGACTTACATTAGAACCAGTTGAAATCTAAAAAGTGTTAAACAAAAAACAATTAGTAATGTATGATTTAATAAAGTAAACATGCTAGACAAAAACAACTTGCAGATTTAATAAAGTTAACATGATTTACCCTAGTATGTTGTGCCCCACTTGATATATAAGACTCCCCACTTGCAGATACATAGACACCAAACCCATTTCTACCTCCACTTCTCCCTCTCCCTCTCCCTGGTGGCCTACCTTTTCTTCTTCCATGACCTCCAGTGCTTGGGGGCCTACCCCTTCCTCTTCCTCTGCCTCTTCCACTTGCTGCAGCTGTAACATCCCCAACTATTTCTGCACTAGTTGATGCTCCTTTACCTGATCCATCTTTTGTAGTTCAAAGATAATATGCAGATGCATGTTAATTTTCTTTGCCAATTAAGTTACATTAAATTAAATTGTATCTTGACTGTTAATTTTACTTACCTTTTTCCTTCTGAAGCTTTTCAACTGCTGGGTTCTTACAAGTTCTCATATTATGACCAATCTGATTGCACCTCCGGCATGTCATCAATATTCCTTTTTTTGACAATCTTCCACTTGCACCTATCTTATGTTCCTCATGTAGATCTCTAATCCTTCGTTTGTTTGGCCTTCCAAGAAGTACTTTAAGTTTTGGGGACAATAACTTCTCCTTGCCTGAAGGTTCCCACAGGTCTGGTCCATTTATACCTCTCAATGGAAACTGATAAGATGCCAAGTAAGCATCTCTTTTAAGCATTGCTGAGACATATTCCTCTGGTTCCTCCCTTTGCTCATAAATGGCAGCAACTGCATGTCTACAAGGGATACCATCAAGATCCCAAGCTCTGCAAGCACAAGTCCTGTTCACCAAACTAATTGTCCTACCTTCAAGTCCACCATCCCTTTTTACTTCATACCCCTCAAAACCATCCCACTTAGCTTCATAGCAAAAACTATCATTCTTTGCATTCTCTAATTTTTTTCTAATTCTAGGAGGCAGTACATCATCACTTCTCAGCATCATTGTCTTGTTTCTAACCAATCTCTCCATGATATGTTCTCTCATATCCTCAAGCATCTCAATTATTGGCTTTTGTCTTGCAGCAACTATCCAACCATTGAATGTTTCGAACAAATTGTTGGTACTGATATCACACTTGCACATGTCACTGAAGAAAGCTTTGCACCACTGTTTTGCATCTTGTTTTGACAACTGCTCATGTGCTTCTACACTTAACTGTTTCAGTTCTTCCATTTGATCCATGTAATGCTTCCTAGTTAAACACTTAGATATTTTCCATAATGCAGTTTTCAACTCAAATCCTTTGTTCTTTTTCCTCCAATTTGCGTAGATGTGTCTAGCACAACATCTATGTTTAGCTTGAGGAACAATTGTCTTGATTGCATTATCCAAACCCTACACAAAAACATGACTATATTAGCTATATATAACAAACATTTATAATATGGTAAACAAAAAATACAATAAAATGAAATTAAGTACCTTTTGTTGGTCTGTAATACCTGTGAGACCATATCCTCCACCAAGATAACCTAGATCATCCATTAAAATATGCAAAAACCAAGTCCAGCTGTCTGTGTTCTCAACCTCTACTACTGCCCAAGCAATGGGATACATTTGATTATTTGCATCCCTCCCAACTGCACATAACAACTCACCCTTGCATATTCCTTTGAGAAAACATCCATCAAGGCCAATTATTGGCCAACAACCTGCCAACCAGCCTCTTTTCAAAGCATTAAATCCTATATAAAATCTTTGAAATCTCCCTGGTTCCTCTGGTGACTGCCTATCTACTTTAATTTCAAATGTTGATCCTTTGTTAGCCCTCATCAATTCCTTCTCATAGTCCCATAACTGTCCATATATATCATCAATTGTTGCAAAAGCACGCTTGAGTGTTATTTCTCTAGCCCTGTAGCACTGACTCAATGACACTCTAACTTTTAAATGCTTCTTCACATCCCATTGGAATTCTGAGAGTTTCCAAAATGGACAAGCTTTTATTTTATCACAATAGTGCTTGGCCAAAAACCTTGCATTTACTTGTCTATTTTTCTGTTTATTTGTGCACTTGTGAACATTGTTATAGCTTTTAACAATAAAAGTGTTCTCATGTTTCAACACACTTGCCCATAAATTCCAAGGATAGCCCTCTGCACACTTCACTTGTACCTTATCCCTTGCATTTTTTGAAAACCATACATTGTACTTTTTTCCAATCGCATATTGTTTCACTGCCTCTTTAAATTCTCTGTGGTTAGTAAATTTCATTCCAACAGAAAATTCAACATTTTTAACGTCAGTCTTTGGATTAAATTCAAGATGTTTTCTCTTTCTTATATTGGTTGGTCTGACCTCATCATCTTCATTCTCACTTGTTTCAGGTGTGTGCAGCTCATCAGAATCTAAGTCAATTTCATCCAAGTTTTCAGCTTGTGCTCTTTGCCCACCTTCATCAACAGGTCTCTGCCCACCTTCATCATCAGGTCCCTGCCCAATTTTATCAACATCAACATGCTTATCATTTCCTCCTTCATTTCCCTCTTCATTTTCTTCTTCAGTATCTTCATCCATTTTTCTTCTTCTGTTCCTCTTTTTCTCACTTTTTTCCCTCTCTTTTGCTGCTCTCAAATTTTGCCTAGCAACAAGTAACTCTTCATCACTCTCAACTAACCAGTCACAATTACTACTTATATCAGAGTCTGTATCTCCTACTCCTTCATATTCTATATCCTTCTCATTATCAGTCTGAAGCACATCAACCTCAATCTCTTCTACTCCCTCATTATCAGTCTGTTCTTCAATGTTAACATCTGTTAAAACTTCAACAAATCCCTCACTGTCATCATCAGTACTTACTATTTGTTCATGGTCATGGTCTGAGTATATCTCAACAACAGGGTTCTTCTTAGCATACTCACACATGTCAATAACACCTTTATCATAACCTACTGTCCTAAGCCCTTCTGCTAAACTTTGACCAGGAATAAGATAATATACATTTTTTACATTCTTGCTTCCAAGTACTGTTGAAACATAATCAATAATCCCAGGCCCAGTTATATAATCAGGATCATATTTACACAATTGACTAACAGTGCCTCCAACATAATCAACTATATCACCATTATTTATTAGTTTACCACCATGATGAAATCTTAAAGTAATGACATCCATTTCTGCATTAACCAAAAATATATAAATATTATATATATATTTAACAAGTACTAAACATAAAGTAAATAAATGGGGACCTCACATGAGTTAGGGAGACAAAACTATGGGGAACTGAGGGGGAATACTACTTTACAGTTAGGAGACTACAGATTTGTAAGCAATACAAACATAAAGTCCAAATATAACACATATTCAAACCATAAACATAAACTTACTTCGCTATCTTTCGAAAGTAGTGACCGAAAGTGGGGACCGACAGTGAGGACCGACAGTGGGGACCGATGTTGTTTATGGTGAACGCCGACTCAGCATATATTGCACATGCACGGTCCTTATTCGCTGGAATCGTGATGAAATCGTGCCGGAATGGGTGATTATCTTCAATTCTTCGCGCTTCGGTTAATCTAGGGTTTTTCTATCGAGAATTGGGGGAGAGGTGTGATCGAAGTGTTTGCTTGATTTCCTTTAGTCTGATCGGTTTGTTTTATTTTAATTAGGGCTTTTTAAGATATTGACAATTTTGCCCATGCTGTTAAAATGATTTGTTTATGTAATGTATATTAAATTATTTATTTGCCACGTAAGCTTGTTAAGACCCCACTTAAATTAGCCACATCAGCAATTGCTGACGTGGCGTGTTCAATTTGTTTAATTGAAAAAAATTGATAGTTTAATAACCTAATTGACAAAATTAAAAGGTGGATCACCAAAGTGAAATATGCCCTATAGTTTAGGGTACTAATTCATATTTAAGCCATTTGAGTATCTGGGTTGTTGTTTTTAAGGTTGAGATGAATGAGGGGTTAAATTCTTTATGTTCTTTTACATAACAGGAAAATGTGTTTATTTATGCTTGTAATCTATCTTTATGTATGAGAAATTGTGGGTTTTGCTTCATGATTCATTCCCATTTGGGTTATTTGACTGATTTTGAAGTTGTTCATATCGGAAGTTTTAATTCTTTGTATTTGTTATTATAGTGGGGATTACCCCTTTTATCTTATTTTCATAAATATATGAATTAAATTTGTAGAAAATTGAGCGGCTGCCTAAAATTGAGCGGCTGCCTAATTGACTAAATCTTTGTTAGTGATCCAAGGTTGGTTATGGAGGAGAGAGAAGGGAAAGAAATATTAATGTTGAAGAAGATAAAAAGGAAAAAACTTAAATACCCTTTCATATCCGGATTGAGGGGAGAACCGGTACTAAATGTACCGGTTATTACTACGGTACTAATTATGGACCGTTAGATCTTTTAAATCAAATCTGATGGTTATAATTATTTCCCACAATCCCTACTTTCCTTCCACCACACATCATTTCTTCTTCTTCTTCTTCTTCTTTCTCTCTCCTCCATAATCACTTTTAAATGCTAGCTCCAGCCTTGAGAAGATCGATCACAATCATCAGCCATTGTTAGGGTCATGGACGGAAGAATCAATTGGTTTATGAATGAGCAAGAAGAGTATGATAATTCACCAGAAAACAGCAGAGATTCACCGCCTTCTGCCATGTTTAGTGACACCAAGATGGCTTCCACTTCCTCTCCAAATTTTTAAAAACAAATTTGGCCTTTGCATTCCATACCCACATCCAAAATTGTTATTTGCTCCTCTCTTTTTTCCTTTTCTTTCCTTTTTTTTAAAATTTATTATTATTATTTGAATGTTGATCAAATTAGGTTTTGAGGGAAATCGGAATCTCCTAAAGTCCTCGATTGAATTGAAGCAGCAAGGAAACAGGAGTGAAAGTAAAGTAAGGGTTGGGGAAAATAATTGTGACCATCAGATCTATTTTAAAAAATCTAACAGTCCACAATTAGTACCGTAGTAATAACCGGTACATTTAGTACCGGTTCTCCCCCCAATCGTTCATATCCATATTACAGTCTTAGTCGGTCTGACCGGTTAAGTAAAAAAAGTGTATTTTCTGTTACGTTTAATTAAGTTTGAGATATATTTAGACACTTTTTTCAATTTGGGGTATAAAAATCAACAAAAGTGTAAAATTTAGGGTTCACATTGTATTTTAGTCATGGCGTAAAGTTTGGGGTTCACATTTGTATTTTAGTCATATATATATATATATTGGATTCAAAAGAAACAGCCCTGTCCAACTTTTCTTATGTGTTCTTAAATCAAAATTCAGAAAACAAACTGAATTCTCAAAATCACGGAATATGTTTGGAAGAAACAAAATCGCAAACAAAACCTACACTGCATAGGAAAGGGGAAAAAAATATCCTCAAAAGACATTCACGGTCGCAAGGAAGACGACCAAAACGTCTGCTACACTTCCATAGTAGAGAGGAACACTCTATCCGACCAGCCGCCCCGCTCCCACCGTAGCGCAGCACAGCAGCAGCAGCTCCAGCTTCGCCGCCCCTCTCCACGTATGTATATTTTTCTCTCTCTCCTCTATACATTTTTTTTTCAATTTGGGAAAGTGTCTGAAAATAATATATTATAAAGTCTGTAAGATTGGATTTTTTCTTCTGGGATTACGTTAAATTGCTAAAATTATTAAGAAATATATGGGTTCGTTTTCAATTGCTTACATTTATATGGAACCAAACAGGGTGTATTGTTGTAATTGTTCAGTTATGTGGGTATGGATTGGAATTGGAAAGACAAGTTGGTGTTAATATTTCTTGAATGGGAGTTGTTTTCTCTGAGTTAATATTATTATGCCAAAGCCAATGCTGCTTGTTGTTCTCATATCAATCAATCAACTAAACAATATAAAACCCCAACCAAATTTCGTCTGGTTTCGTCCAGGTCGGGGTGTTCCAACTCAATTTTTTGGGCCGTGCCTTGGGACATGTTACACATAACAGTCACATCTCTATGTCTCATCTTCTTATCTCACCCTTCAAAAGCTTCTGAGTGTGTCGCTTTTTCTTTAAAATTCATCATTTATTCCTCTCTCCCATAGGATCTTCATATGAAGTCTAAGGTCAGTGTTAATGCTCTATTACTGAAGTAGTTTACAGTATGTGTATAGCAAAATTATGCATGCAAAATCAAGGAACAACTTTGGAGATAAAGCCCTAACTCATCTAATTTTAATTATAATCAAGGTGCTCAGTATTATTATGAATTGCTATTTGTATCTCAACTGGGCATTATTGATTATCTACAATTTCATGAGAATTACTGCAAGCACTTCAGAAGTGTTTTTCCCCCTTTTTTTTGGGGTTGGGTGAATCCCTAAACTGATCAGATGATGGCATCCGTGTAAATGGTAAACCTATCCTAATTATCCTCCTTGAATAATTTTATTATGCTGCATCTTAATTATTGATAAAATCACACATTCAACCTAGGGCAAATGTTCAAAAATGCCCCTTACATTTACACCGATGTCCCACTTACACCCTAAACTAATTTTTTTTTTTCAAAAGTACCCTTAACGTTATAAAAATCAGGTCACCCGTGCCCCTCCCGTTAACTAATCTGCCACATTGACAAACGGAGCTGACACCTCATTTAATTTTGCTGACTAGGCATGTAGACATAATAAATTCAGCTATACTCTGACGAACCTCTCTCATGAAATCAGTATGCAGTTCTAAATATATTATGAGAAAGTTTTAGATCCGGATAACATATCAAGAGAGAAAGCTTTAGATTTTCCATGCCCAAAGTGTCGATGTGCATTCTGCAAGGTTTATGTGCTCATCTGGTAACACACAACTCCTTTTTCAAAGAGAGACCCACATAACAAATCATGAGAGAGAAAGCTTTAGATCTGATGTATGTATTTTGTATGTATACACACACAACTCTTTTTTTAGATCTAACGTATTTGGTCGTGAGGCATACAAAAGTATTAATTGATTTAATGCTTGAAGATCTTTTCAGATCTGATGTATTTGATGATCTTTCAACCCGACAACAAAAACCCATTCCACAAACTCATCTTTGTTCTAATCTAATGCTGCAATATACACAAAAAAATCAACATTCATTCGTCAAGATTCTTCATTCTATAAACAAACCGATCAATGAATTAAGTGGATTTTGAAGAATCTTGAACGCAAACGCAACGCTAGAACAGAGAAAAATATTTGGAATTAACACCACAAGAATGCCGTTACATCAGATTTCCGGCCACCCATAAGTTCTTCATCTAGAAAAAATGGGGGAACCACTGATCGCGGCGGCACTGCTATTTATTCTGGTAGAAAGAAGTTGTCGCCGTAAACGGTGTAATCGAGGATGTTGTTAATTCCATGAACAGAGATTGTAGAGGTTAAGTAAATGTTAGGGTGAGTGATGAGGGAGTTATCAATGGTGAAATTGTAGAGGAAATTGTTGATGATTAAGATGGTTTTTGAGGGTAAGAGAGTTGGGATGCGAGACTGGGTGTTGAAGAGGTGGAGATTGGAGAAAGAGAGGCGTTGGGGGATTCTAAGGATAAAATTATTCAGAACATTAAATCTATTTTTTTTAATTTTTTAATTTTAGAGTTTTTCTTTTTAGTTTGATTAAATGATATATTTTGTTTTATTAGAAAATGTTCTATATTTAAGCTTTTAATTAATTTCTGTATTTAGTATTTTTGTATTTTAATTTTTAATATTAATTATTCTAAAATTAAATAATTAATTTATAGTAGCGTTAGTATAATAGTTTACTTTGTTTTAATTGAGTTAAGTTTCTCTTTTCAGCCTAGTCAGCAAAATTAGATGAGGTGTCAGCTCCGTTTGTCAATGTGGCAGATTCGTTAACGGGAGGGACACGGGTGAGCTGATTTTTGTAACATTAAGGGTACTTTTGAAAAAAAAATTAATTTAGGGTGTAAATGGGACATCGGGGTAAACGTCAGGGGCATTTTTGGACCTTTGCCCCATTCAACCTATAAGCCCAAAGAAAATTTAGACTTGTAGATGCAGAGAATTATTTTAGATGTGACTAGGTTGCTATATCCACAGTTTGATGAATTTTAAGGTAACTAACCGACAATTTTTAAGTATTTCTCTTGAAAATAAATTCATAAGGCGGGAGGAATACAACATCTATTTGTGGCACAAAGCCATCGTTTATAAGTGAAAAGATTGTTTGAACCTAAATTAAATTACTGCGACTATTGGGTGGTTTCCGCTTCATATTCAACATTGGTGATGACTTTTACACATCTCCCCATTTTGAAGTGGAGAGGAATAAAATACAAATTATTGTCGATGTTGATGCCGATGAAGAGATATGCGGCTGAATCTGTTTGGTCTGACCTTTCACCAAGCCCAGCTATACGCCCCCTCAGTTCAGTACGGATGAAGATTCCTCGCACGATGTAGACAAAATCGACAGTGACAACTATCTTGTTTGTGTCTCCACGGTTCCTCCTACCTCCTTCGTCCCCATCCTTGGGTCAAAATTTTCATACCCAAATAGGCAAATATATATATTATATATATATATATATATTTAATATGATACACTTGTATTTGACTTTCAGGGTATAGATACACACATGTTTGTATTGGCTTAAAATTATTCTTAGCAACATATACAACTCTATATTTTTAATACATTTGTTTTATTTTGTTCTATGGCTTTACAGATTGTTCCTTTTTATTTATGGCGAGATTCATAAAAATAGATCATATTCTCATAATATACATCATACATAAAAGGTATATGTGTGTGTATAGTTCCCAATGTATCGCGAATGTTGACGTTTTTATAAAATTGACAACGGTATGTGAACTGAGTATAATTTAGGAGTGCACTTCAGATTTTTGATGAAAATTCAATACCATATGTTCTTGGTCTTTTCTTAGCTGGCGTTCATTTTTTTTCTGGAAACATATTTTTTATTTACTTTGTTTTTTTACACTTAGTTGTAGTATCTTATGGTAATGGCAATGCTAAATTAACTATAAAACCTCTGACCTATATATAACACATTCTCCGGCATTACCAATCTAATGGCCTGTGATTTTACATCTCTCACCATTATGATTTACTTCATGTGTGATAGTATGTAGTGTAGTTTCCTTTCTGCCCTCATCACTGTGCCATCTAAGAATCTAAATGGGAATATATCCCTATACTATATATACACAATATATTTGTACAATTAGAAATTTTCTAAAGGACAACCATTCTGCAACCTTTTATAATCATATGAGTAAGTACTTGCATTCTTTATCATAAATTACTATAAACCTCCATCCACAAGAATATGAATACTAATTTGACTACCTTCAAGTCAAGTAACTCCAACATGCGTAAATTCATATTCAGAAATTGTTTTGCAGATGTTTTATGCAAAATTTGTTGTTTTGACACATCATTAGTTACTGAAGTGACTGAAAACGCAAAAGGTATAGTTGCATCCTCATCAAATTTTTCCTCTAGATATAGTTCTTGTTCCATATTTCAGCCAATCCTATCACGGAGTTGTCATGGTGGTTGTTGATGAGATGAGCTCAACCATGGTTTAAAAATTGTATGATTTCACATAGTGATTTGCACATAGTAAGCATCATTTTATAAGTCAAGTCTTGGACTCATTAAAACACTAGAGATTATATGATGAGGGAGTATTATATAGTCAAGCTTATGTATGAGTTCTATTTCAACAGTCGTTTACGCACGTTGAGCTTATGGAGGAGTTTGTCTATCGTCTTCAAATTACAGCGTAATTGGGTTTTCATAATGTCCTACTGATAATGATGTGGTTTCCTTTTTCACTTGAGTTTTCGTAGCAGTTTAAGCTGAATTGCTCCCGTGAAAGATGTTTGTGTTTGCATTGTTATTTATCCAATCCTTTTGGATAAAGTTTTTCAGTAATAAATACTGGCTGTCTGCAACAAACAAAAATATACTTTTGAACAATTTGTAAATAGTTTGCAAGGACTCCTTAAGGTCTGTCAATGAATAATTTTCTTCTTCATTGCCATATTTCAGTTTAAATTAATTCTTATATCTTCTAGCCATTTTTGGCATGTCCAATGTGTTGATCCTTTTGTATTGGACTTAAAGCTTACCCAAAATTCTGACATTATAGAGCAAGTCGACTTGATATCATTTTTTTTGTCTAACGACCTCAGCGAGATTCAAACAGTCCCAGCAACCAACCAAAACACATACCAGGCACGGGTTAGAAAGCTAGTTTAGATTTATATTTGGTGCCCCATGTGGCTCTTTAAATGAAAATACACATGTTTTAGAGACAAAGTGATTGGTATATTTCATGACTTGTCTTTACTTTAGTCAATTCGGGCCTTTACATGATTTTCTTCCTGGGACTATGACAGGTAGTTTCCCCATTTATCTTTTTAAGGTGAACCGTCACTTGTTCTACACTTTTATGGACAAAGGTTGATGTATCCATAGTTGTCTAGTGCTTTTAGTCTAGAAAATTGGATCTTTTCTGATAAATTATTCTATAGCTGTCTCGGATAGTGCCCCCGTTAAGTTTATTAGAATCACATATTTAACTATGTATTTGGCCATCTGAAAATTTTAATGGTTTTAGAAACTATCTTTAGAAATTTATGCAGATCCTCTTGGAGTAAGCTCTTAATGAGAGACAAGTAATATGTCTAGACTCAAATTTTGATTGAAGATTTTCTCTTGGCACAATTTCTACATGGCAATGCTTCATCTCTAGGTTAATATAGGACTGAAAATTCTTAGTTGCTTCTTCTAACTATACCCAATGCTGTGGTGGAACTGGAATAGCTTGGCGGCCTACTCTGGATTTGAGATTATTTCTGTCAGAACTTTGATGCTGCAGAGGATAACTTGACTTGATTGGCTTTTGTCCTTTAGCCACCCGAAGACCATTTTGAATTAACAAGATGGTTTAATCTTCTTCTTTTTATAGTAAGAGATGTCTGTTTTATGGATCATTACTTTTAATTCATAGTAGAGGTTACATTTTTGGGCCTTTGGGGTCAACTTGATATGTACGGTTGATATTAATCAAATACTTATTTTTAGCAAATGCAAATACTGAATTGTGTAGTGACTAGTGAATTACTATGTATCTTGTGACACATGATATGTACATGATTTAACAACTTCATCTCTTGCATGTTGTTTCAGTTTACGATCTTGGTACAAGCAATCTGCATTGGTATGTTTTAACATTAGCTAGGAAAAAGTTAACATTCTAGCTTTGAGAGATCAGCACCGGAAGGTGAGAATTAATAATTTTTACTTATGATATTGATGTCATGTGTTTAAATAATATTTCAGTTATGTTAACCAGAAAATTCTTTTAGTGTTAGGAGAGTTCAATGGGTTTCGAATTGGATCCATTTGATGATCTTTTTTCAGACGGTGCTGCAAACAATGGTAAGTCAGCTTTCTTTTAATTATCCAATTGTTGTTAACTTGTTATGGACCTATGGTTTATTCGTGTTACATTGTTTTGAACTAGTGTTACAAAATTTTACTGCAGCTAGGCCTGGTGGCAAGTTTCGACCCAAGGCCAAACTCAAACCAAGAAAAGAATCATCTACATCGGTCCAGTCCACACAATCTACTCAGTCTGTCACCAATGCAGAGAATGAATTGACTGAAACTCTAAGGACCGAAAAGGCATCAGAGAACAATACAGATGATTTTGCTGGAGTTACTCTATTTGATGACAAAAGAAGCTCCGGATTAATTAACCATTCATCAGAGCATCTTGCTGCTAGAGAGAGCATGGGTCCCATAGTTAGCTTGCACTCGCAGCCTATGATGGGTGACAACGATGGAGATTGGAATTCTTGCTTTGGAAAATCAGAGGGAGAGGTTAAATTTTTTTTATTTACTTTTAAATTTCTAGTTTCTGTATACTGGTCTAATTTGATTTATGTACTGTTCCTTTCAGAATGGGGACATATTCTCTGGGTTGGGGATACTTGATGGTTTTCTTCCTCAATCTACAACTATTACTGGTGAGCATGGACCCTTTCTATGTATTATATCTTCTTCACCTCGCTTATTTTTGTTAGTAGCTAGAGGTTATATTGGTATAGTATGCAATAGGTCTCTTTGTGAAGTTGACACGACGGCAAACCTAGAGAACAAGTTCTCTACATGTCCTGTAAATTCTGAAGCTAAAAGTTTTCTTCTTCCTTCAGAGACACCAACTGTTCATGTTGCCACTTCGAGGAATGCAGAAGTTGGATTTGGTAGTGCACACTTTTCTCTTGTTGATCCGACACTGCGGGTATGTAATACTGCCGATTCTTGTTCATCTCCTGAAGTTCCTGTGTCCCGAGATTCTTTAACCTGTGAGGAATCTGCAATTTCGAATGCGGTTGGAGATTTTCATGTTAAGAATGGAAGGTTGGAAACCGAGGTGACGACCTATATTCTTCATCCCAAATAATTTTATGATATTATTTTATTGATGAACTTTGCTTGACTTGGGTTCAGGAAGTAGAGGCTCATCCTTGCCTGGAAACTCTAGATACTATGCCCGAGCTTACTACTACTACTGGTATGTGCTTGTGTTATTTCTTTGCTTCTTTTACTGTTTGCAGTTCTTTATGGACTTGGACTCCATCTTGTATAATGGACTATAGAATGGGAATTTCCAATCCAAGCCCAAAATACAAATTCCTAAAAACAAACACTGTGCTACTGTTTCTAATCTGGGGGCTGCTGACTCTGTTTATTGTCCAGATGATGCTATGCCAGAACCTTCTAAAATTGATTACTTGGATGAGGACTCTATTCCTGCAATCCCACCCGATGATATAATTGATTTCTCATCCTTGGAATTTGATGATTCTATCCCCACGGATCCTACATTTGATCTCCCAGTAAATGACGAACCAGCAAATCTTATAGGGACTTCTCACTCAGATGCTGCCATCCCTGGAGAACACCCGGAAACTGTTCCTGAAATTTCTTCAAATGTATGATACTTTTTGCAGTTTGTTATGCATTTATTTTCTACAGGCACAAAATTATCTGTTTTATTAGGCTAGCATGATCCTATGCTGTTTCTTTGATTTTAATCTTATATGTTTTACTCAATCTACATATTCTGGGGTTAGATTTTCCAGAGGGGAGAAAGAACGACTGAAATGTTATCAGAACTTTCTGTAAAGCACCAACAAATCTCCACAGCTGGTCAAGCGGAGGAAGCTGGTAGAACTTTGCGCCGTAGTAAACGGTTACATGTCCATCAACTTGTAGATGAGTCTGAGGATGAGGTTCTTGAATGTGGGCAGTCCGCAGCTGAATGTCGTAGTGGTTCTGTTGTAAACGAGGATAATCATAATGACGAGGAATATCAATCGGAAAATGAACCTCAACAGAAAAGAGTGGGACGGAAGTCCAAGAAAACTGTTCCTCAGAATGAAAAACCAGTTCGAAAGCATAAAAAGGCAGATGAAGTATCAGATCGGTCGAGCAAAAAGCCGTCAAAAAAATTTTCTCACTCGACTCGAAAGCGTGGAAGATTTGGTAACTGGATTTTTTGGTAAGGTTTTGTAGTATGATGAATATATTTTTTGTTGTTTTTACCAAATTCCTTTTCTTTCTTTTTCCTTTTTTTTTGTATCAGACAAGGATTGGCTTAAAACTCCGGACGATGAGATTGAGATCTCAAACTTGGCACTTAGGGATATCATTCTGCTTGGGGAATACAGAGAGTGGACAGCGGTAGGTATACCTTTTGGTTTTCATTTGTCTTCTGGCTTGGCAATTCTCTTTTCTCAGATGATGGATATCAGTTCATATTCTGGATTTGTTTTCGTTTGTATTTTTAATGGAAATAGTCATAATTTCTTTTCTTCTTGCTTGACTATCTTCAATTCTCTTGTGCAGAAAAAAATGCCACAGACTTCGGGGAATCAGAGGTATTAAATTTATTTATTTATTAATTTTGAAAAGGATCCACTTTCAATACTCCTGAAGAGATTGCAATTTGTCTAATCAAACTATTTGGGGTCAAAACTTTTTATTACCTCTTGATAGTAGATAGTTCATTCCAGCCCAGTGACATGAAGGTTTCTTGTTCCCTAGTGTGGGATGTGAACATTTTGTACTAGGCAGCTGAATATATGTAATTTTAATTACTGACTGAACCAAAATTGGTGACACCCTTCCTGCAATCATTTGTTGGCCTTTTCCCCGAAATTGACCAGACTTGTGTTATTCACTTTATGATTTTATTGTTATAACTGATAAAAGTCTCCCGAAAAGTACCTATAATTTCATACTGCTTATTATTTTTCTTTTATTTATTTTATTTGAAGTAACAAGAAAATAAATTATTGTGACTTTATTATTTTGATTTGTGATAATATTTGAAAAGGTTGCTCTTTGTCTGGTGACTTGAGAATGATTGTAGATACATAACTTCAAGCATTTTTGATCTTTTGTTCTTGTTTTCCCATATCCGGGTTGGTATCTTTTTCCAAGATATTCGCTCATGTTCTTATAGTCACTGATAGTTCACTAGTTCATAAAATACAATTTCCATGGAACCAATTACCTATGGGTTATCTGTTATCAGAGAACCTTTTAATTTGAACCCTGATTTCTTCTAGCATGATGAATATGTGTAATAGACTTTATGTTATGCCAGACTTGTCAGTTCATTCGTTTATCGACTCTCAAGGATTTTTCCTAAGTGATAAAATTATTTAACCTTCGGAACATGAAAACCGTAACAAGTTATTGAGGCAAGAAGTCCTACTGATTTATATTAATATTTTTATATGGGGCAGCGCTGCTAATTCTTCTGCTCATTACGACGAAGATGATGGTGCCTTTGCTTCAGAACTAGGCCGAGAGTCTAATGATGAACAAGAACATGAAACGGTTCAAGAGAGTTCAACATACTTTAACTACCATACTCACATGAACAAAACACCCCGTGGAAGATGGACAAAACAAGATACTGAGTTGTTCTATGAGGTTTGTCTTCCCCGAGTACTTTTCTTATTTATGTAGTGATATTTGAGACACCTACTCTGTCTGAAAATTTCATTAATTTGATACAGACACAAAACCTTGACTTTTCCCCGTTATGATGGAGCTGAAAGTTCTTGCAGACTTGAACAAACTCTTGGAATTGGAATTTTTGAAATTCATAATATGCAAAATTACGCTAATTTTTAGCTAAATGTTCAAACGGAAGGAATATGAATTATTACCTATTCTATCTTTTAACTAACAAATAAATAATTAAAAAAACTCTAATCTGTGGTGGGTAACTTCAATGTTCACGACAAATTTGATAAAAATATTAAGAGTGGTAAACTAGGAGTGATAGATTCCCTGACCTTGCATTTGATGAGCTGAATTAGAGTGTTTAGTTGGGTTGGAAGTAAAAATGGAAAGGAAAAGAGGTGTTCCTCTTGTTTGGTAGAGATAAAACATAGGGGAAGTAAAAGTGGAGGAGTGCCTCCCCTTGGGTCAAGATTAGATCTCTTTTCACCCAAAAAAGGTGAAAAGTTGAAGAGCTAGCCCTTGTGATCTTCAATACCATTTGACAATATGGTCTTTATTTTTAGGTAAAAAAGAAGATTTTATCATTTTATATTCTTATCATATTAGGGAAGGAGTAGTATTTATCAAACAATCACCATAAAAATGGGAAAAGTCAATGTATGGGCATAATAATAAAACCATTTTATAATGATTGATATCACTGCTCATTGGAATGTGTTGGTAAATGGAACCATGGGAATGTGTTGAACCAAGTCATGGAATTTCAAATTGATAAAAGAGACTTCTTGAAAACTTTCTAAATTTTGGATCTTATAGTTTTCCAGTTACAGCGACAGAAGTAAAAGAAAATTTTAAAACTCGATTCACTTGCAAGGTTTGTAATATGTTCCCCTTCCCACATTGATCATGTACTGTTTCAACTCATACCTATTTGAATACCAGGCTGTGCAGCAATTCGGGACAGATCTATCAATGATAGCTGAACTTTTCCCTGGTCGAACTCGTAAGCAAATAAAATTGAAGTATAAGAAAGAAGAGCGGGAGCACCCTATGAGACTTAATGATGCTCTCACTAATCGCTCCAAAGGTACAATATACTCAATTTGTTTCTCTCTCTCCCCATATAATATACTTTCTCTCTCCAAAATATAAGAAGCCAATAAATGCAAAATGAAAAGAAAATGCTCTTACATGTTGGATGGAGGGAATATAAATTATTTTGTATCTTCTTTGAAAGGTTGATTAAATTATCAACGCTACAAAATGTTTAACTGTTTATCAATATATGATTTCTATGCATTTCTTCAAGGAAAAATATGGAATGAAGATCAATTTGTCATATTAATTTAACAATATGTTGGAAGATCCGAAGATGTATGCAGTTCTGAAATATTTTTGCTAGTTATCATGTTTGTTTGGAAATTGCACTAGAACTTTTTTGTTATCTATATTTTCCACAAACTGATCAACTAGTTCCTACTTTAAACATGATAAAATGGAACTAATCCAACACGAGTGGGATTGATCAACAAGTGTACTAACTTACCAGAAATAATCTAGTTTTAGCGATTTCAGTTGATGATATTAGTTTGAAACCATGGCTTATCAAAATAATAATAGTAATTTTTATATAATAATAATAATTGTTCAATTCCATGCAAGTATAAACTCTAAACTATGGGATTTAGCAAATGCACCTACTAAGAAACTATTTTGCTTTGATGATTTCACTTGATCAATATTAGTTTGAATATGAGGGTTTATACTGTCCAATTTTTGTTTTTATCCATTAACCAAACATTTTTAAACATATTAACCAAAATCAATCCATAATCGGATCATTTGAAGGGTAATTCCAAATCAAACTAAACAAAACCAGTTAAAACCGGTTTGGATTAGCTGAATTCTCTTAGAACTCATAAAACTCACATTTTATTGATATTGAACCGACCATATTCTCCTTTCACTGTTGTGTGGATTTAAAAATTTATTTGGGCAAGAGGAATGTCATTAGGAGTATTTAGACTTAATTTGATTTACTGAGACATGCGAAATAGATCTTGTCGTTAAGAAAGGGTAATAATAACATATTCTTTTATTCATTACTCATTAGTAATGGCGTACTTTGTTTGCATTAAAGATACCATAAATTTATTGAGTAAGTGGTTTATTATCTGTTTTGAGGTGTCTACGATGGGAGAGAGAACATGAGGGTTTTGCACATACAGTTTGCCTACAAAACAAATTTTTTTTTTCATACTAGAGGGCGTCCAAGGTTTCAAGATCGTTATGTCTGTTCTGAAGATTTTTAGGGTATTTTTGGACTTGGAATATTTTTTTTGGTTTGAATCTTCTTAGACAATATAATTAACTTTAGTCTTGTGGGAGTTAAAAATGATAGTTACTTCATAGGTTAATGTGTCAATGGTGTGACATGAGGTACAGTCACTCCCTATAACTTATTCAGGGATGCCCTTGGGTTATCCATGGTTTTGATTTTTGGGGGTTTGTTTGTTGAACGAGTTGGTAGGAGTTTGTTTGTGTGAAGGAGTGTTCTTATTACTATGGAGACGAATTACGTTGACACTATCTTGTAGTATCCCAGGGTAAGGCTAAGACGAATTAGATGTAGTCTTCTTTATATATTTTTTATATCCAGAATAACAGAAGTTTATGCTTTTGGTCAACTTATAACATTTTCCAAGTCTTTACCTTACCCCTCGAATAAGAACCTTAATAATCAGTTACAACTGAATCATAGATCAACTGTATCCATTTAACGTTAAAAAATCTGTATCCATTTATGGACTAGCTATATTCTTAAAAAGCTTGTGGTCCTCTTGAAATTGCCCCTTTGGATGCTTGGGTTAAATAACTATTCTTAACTATTGGATATTGGATTTTAGTTAAATTCTTTGCTGCACTGCTTAAGGGTGTCTAGTGTTTGCATGGTTTGTAGAGGAGAAAGATCAAAGGTCCACAACCTATTGCTAAACAAATAAAAAACTGGGAAAACAAATATGTTTGAACATTTGTTTTGCCAGTACAACTGAAAAGTATTCACCTCATTAGACATTGTAGGCAAGGAAACAAAAACATCCATATTTATTCAGTTTTGGTTTTGGGATCCATTTTATGTGGCAAACTAGTAGCAAAATTGTGAACCCTAAACTAGCAATGCTGAAAAATAACTTAATAAGTAATGTTTGTGTGTGCATGCCCTTCTAATTCACACCCAAGTTATGTCAAAGGAGTATATTTAAATCCGAAAGTTCACCAAATAATATATAGGTATAGTATAGCAAGTTTGGAAATTGTATTTGATAATTTATTTGTCTTCCAGATCATTCCCACTTTGAGCTAGTGGTTGAGCGTCTCAAACAAGCTGCTGCTGAGAGAAGGCAGAACTCCAATAGAGAAGACTCGGATGGCTTAACAGGGGAAGAGCCAGAGGAGGTGGCTCCTGAAACTAACGTATGGTTCTCTATACTTGTTTTCCTTTTAAGTTTGTATATTACAAAGAAAGACATTTGTATATTTTTTTTATTTAATTTTTTTTTGGTGGGGGAGGGTGTAATTTCACAGAAAGTTGCATTGCCTATAACATAGCTGCAAAATATGTTTCTCATTCCTTTAATATCACCTAACCAAGCTAAATTGTGAATGTGACATTGGATGATGAGATGGCTTTGAACAACTTGAATAAAAACACCCAACATCATTTGATCATCTTGTTCAAAGTGTTGAGAGTCTCGTAATTAAGCCAGCCCGAGTAAGTTTGGCAATCCATACATCACCTGATATGTTTTCAATATGCAATATGTTGACATTTGCAGGAGGATGTAACGAAGCCTGAGCGGTTTGAGGCAGAAAAAACCGAGCCGTTTGAGCAAGGAGAAGTTCAGCATACTGGAGATTACCCTGCAGCTCAAAGTCCCGTGAAGTCTTCAGACAGTGATGATGATTTTAATAGATGGAGTCAATACAAAAGTGAACTATAATCTACAATATAATGTACCTATTTCTATTTCCTGCTCTCCCTATTATTTTCCATCCATTTCAAGATGGGAGTTTAGTTATGAAACAACAAATTAGTTTGGGTTTAATATAATATCTCAACCTTCTTGACAATGCTGATTTTTTGGTACATTAGTTTGAAATTGTTTATCAGATTTGAATGCATTTCCATTTTTTTCAATGTCATATGATACAGGTATGGGGCTGAGTTTGGACTTTCAGAGTCTTACCAGAAAAGTTCTGATAAAAGAAAAGAATGGGTCACCTAAATTAGGATATAAAAGAAACGAATATAATTTTTTTTTATCAGTTTTTTAATGTTATTTTTGAGTTTATAAAAAGAAAATTTAAAACATTATTATGTTTTACCCTTAAATTAAATTTTATTGCGTTTGTTAATAATAGATAATATGATATAAATTATAAGAGATTTGCTTATATTATTTGGTTTTTTAAGAAATCCCATCTATTTTTGAACAGAAAGTTTTGGCAAGTAAAATGGTCAAATTTTCTTTTTCTTTTTCTTTTCTTTTTTACTAATTAAGAAACTCAAATTAAAAACTAGATATTTTTTTTTTCCAAGTACAATTTTAAACTCGAGAAAAAAAGTAATATACTAAAAAATGATTACGAATAATAAAAAAGAACTTTGATTAAAAAAATAGGCATTAAAAATGTTAACCCATCCTCGTTAAATAGTAGGCCGAACGATACTTCTTGGCCTATCATCATAAATAACAGCCCATTTCAAAACAACTCATAAACCCTGAAGCTTCAACATTTCAAAAATGACCAACATATCCCTCTCTCCCCCACTGAAGCTAACCCTTGAAAACCCTCTCACCCCAATTTCCTTGAAATCGAAAAGCATAATTTTGATTTGTATGTCTGTTCTCATAGCTATAATCTAATAGCGGATTAAGAGTTTGAGAGCTTGAAAATGAAAGCTTTAAGAGCTTTTCGAACACTTTCTTCAACCCTCCAAAAACCCCATTTCAATTATCCCAATTTCTCTCCATTTTGCACAGCCCTTTCTCAACAAGAAACCCCCCTTAACTCATCAACCTCTGAAGATGAAAACAGTGACGCTGTGTTTGACAGTACCCAATACGAATTACCCAACATGGGTGGTGGTGATTCTGAGGCCGAAGCTGCTCGGCAGGAACCCACTTGGGATGAGAAGTATAGGGACAGAGCTAATAAGAAAATATTTGGTGAAGAAATTTCTGTAAAGGAGAGTGTAAGAATTGTGGAGAGAGAAGAACAGAAGAGGCAGCGAGCCATGGTATTGGCTAAGGCTTTGCTCGAGGCTGCGGTGGAAAGGGCGGATGAAGATGAGGAAGAGGAGGATAATATGGTAGTGAAGGAGGAAGATCAGAAGTCTTTGTCTGTTGGAATTATTGGTGCCCCCAATGCTGGAAAATCTGCTCTAGCAAATTTTATGGTTTATTTTTCATTCTACTTCTTTATGCATTTTGCAATTGATAGCTAATGTGAATTGACTTGTTGCAAGTGTTTATTGTGGGCCAAGCTTAGTGTTTCTATGTTATTATTATCATATGTAGGAAAATAGGATGTAAATAATTAAATTGGTGGTTCATGGGTTGTATGATTAAATGCTGTTTGCATGACTTTTAGGCAGTGTTTTCGAGAGATTGTTTTTATTATAATTTATTGCGAATGGATTTACCTTTATGAGTTCTGTTAAATAGTCTGGTTGTATAATTGATTTTGGCACAAGGTTTGTGTGGAACCTTTTGACTTGTTCTGGTCCCGGATTTTGGGAAATGCTGTTATTATTAGCTTCATTATGGTTGCTTTTTCATATATTGGATTATAGAATCAACGCGATGAGGTGAACCCTGCACTTTTTCGGTGTCGGAAAAATTTGAAGAAATAGACAAGTCATCAGTGTTTTTCCATGTGTAAGAGTGGTAGCATGTGTTTGAATTTTGAAAGAGTTAGAACTACCCAATTTAAGTTTTAGTGTCAAGTTGGTGACCAAGATTTAGAACAATAGGTTTTCTTGGATTTTGCTATGTATTTTATCTCTATAAACATGTTGTGAATATGCTATCCATATAGATAATCATTTCAATTGAAGCAGTACATTGACTATTTTTTTCTAATTATTCTACCTTCATTTATATGCTCCGTATGTTTCAAGTTTTTTGTGCTTCCCGCACAGTGTTGTGATCTAGTGAGTGCATATGTGTGACACTATTTTGTAAGGATTGCATTTGCAAAAGTATGTATTTTCTATTAACGCTTGTTCTTTGTTATAGGTTGGAACAAAGGTTGCTGCAGTTTCCAGGAAGACAAATACAACTACCCATGAAGTATTAGGAGTGATGACCAAAGGAAACACCCAAATTGTATGCCTCTTTTTCTGATAAATGTAGTAACTCATTGTTTTGAATTTAGCTTATATAATTTTTGTAGGTGCATTTCATCCAGAGAGTAAAATTTTTACTTTTAAAATCTAGAACTACAGTTTATTTTGATAAGTGAAAAAAAATGTTTTTAATCAGTAGTGCTGTTCTCTAATGTTTGAATTGCAAAACTCACGCATTTTGAGTTTATCTTTAATTTTATCTCTTTATTTCAATAATTGCAAAGCTTAATGAGTGTTCTAAAGCTCCAACACCACCCCGCTCCACCTCGGGGCGTAGCATCGAGCTTATAGATTAATAACAAAGCTTGTTTGGGGTTTCTAGAAAGATACTTCCCCAGCTTGTCATTCCAATCATCACACTGAAAAACACTAAACATGGAATTGACCAATTAATTTACATATATTTCTAAATGCTCATGTTATATACATCCGATAATAATTTTGTTAGTCACATTCAAACTCTTTAAGGTACAAAAGCTGTTGTGTTCCTTTTGGAGTTTATGTTTATAGTTATAAGCTTTGAAAGCATGTCTTTCAATCTCCAAGGGAGAAGAACAAATCAATTGGGATGTGGCTGTTTAACAAACTAAAAAGAAAAGATAAAGAATAAGAGATCCATAATTATATACATACATAAAGTTTGTTAAGCCCCACTAAATGCCATTCTTAGATAATATCTGATTGATCTTGTCTACAGTGTATCTTTGACACACCAGGACTTACATTAAACATCGGTGGATACCCTCATAAAGACGCAAAAGTTCGTGTTGAATGTGCATGGAGTGCAGTTGATCTATATGATGTGCTTGTAGTTATTTTTGATGTTCACAGACATCTTAACAGGTTGGTGATCCTTTTGTTTGACCTTAATGAGGCCTTGCTCTATTTTCTCTGTATTTCTTGCATTTCGATTACTATTTTAGGAACTTATACTGGAAAATGATCTCAAAAATCAAAGTCATGGTTATTTACTTGTCCTTGTCATTTTGAAGATTTTATATATTACTTTTTCGTGGCATGCATGAGGTGCATTGTGGTTTCGTAGCTGACAAGTTAGTCATAAATAACTCTTTTACTCTTTCAGCTTGTATATAATGATACTTTTGAATTATTTGGTCTTACTTTGCTTGCTATTAACAAGGAGGCCCACTTCCTATGACATTGTTGTATACTCAATCAAATAGCTTATATACTTGCTAAGTTATTCAATCTACCTTTGGTATAAGTTCATTTTGATAGCTCATAAACTTGTTACTCTAGCTTCAATAAATTAAATTTTTTTTATTTACGTTGTACAGTTTGATGTAGAACTTGTTCCACTCATATGCCTTAGACCCTTGAACTAATCTCAACTTGTCTAGAATAGTCTCTCTCTCTCTCTACATAAATGTGTGTGTGTGTGTGTATATATATATATATATATATATATATAGCATAGTTATCAAGGCGTCCAGTCGGTGCATATTGGGAAGGCGTCTGGGCGACTTGGTGGGAGGGGAGAAAGTCGAGCGACTTGGGACGATTTTGTGATTGAGCAAATTTTTGGACGACTTTGTGATTAAGCAAGTTTTATATATATATATATATATATATATATATATATATATGCACACATTCTCGTGCTCCATTAGTTGATGCCCCTCCACATTTTGCTGCCCACTAAGGTTTGTCTTCACTCGGTAGAGTATAAACTAAGTAAAATATATTATTTTACTCTTTCACTGTTTGCATTACTTTATATGCTCAATTTCTTTTATATTGTATAATGATAAAGTAAACATCAGACAACAAAGTTCAAAGCTCCAGACGACCAGGAACTGATAAACTTAATACGCTAAGAATATCAAGACATCAAAACTTTTACGAACTGTAAACTTATTCTTTTTGATTGTTATATATATATTTATGAGTCAGTTGGTTATATATAAATTTATATATATAATATATATGTTTGTCTTATATACTTCATTTTTAATATCAAGTGTTTTGTTTTTGGATTGTTATTGCCAAGTATTTACATAATTATGATTTTAATATTATTCCATAGTGTTATGTTTTGAGTTTTAATGTATATAAAATTTTATTGCCAATATATTTGTTAAGTAAAATAAATAATATATAAATTACATATTGTAAACGATTTGTCGTCATACGGACGCCATGACGGTCGTCTTGTCTCCTAAGCGTCTAGGCAGTCGGTTACTCGCCGTGGCGCCGTAACAACTATGATGCATAGACACCCACACATATCTATCTATATCTTATCACATGACGTTGATCATTAATCTTCATTGTTTCTGCCTTCATTTTTTATTTAGTTCATCTACGTGTTTTTGTATTCGGAATACTTCTTGACAAAGGACTTGCCATTAACTAAATGATTTCTATTTTTGGAAGTATGTACATGCAGAAATGTGTCTCTAGCTATGTATAGCTGATTGGGAATTTTGCATCCATCTTGTATTTTTCTTATGTTTATCCAATAGTGGGATTATCAAATCTTAGCTCGCATCAAAATGTGGTGACTACTTTATACTTGGTGCATGCATTTACTCTTGTATAGATGATAATATGCTTGGATTACTGATCATTTTGTCTCTTCGATATTCAAAATAATATAGGCCTGACAGTAGAGTAGTGAGACTAATTGAACGAATGGGTTCGCAAGTCAATCCTAAACAGAAGCGAATATTGTGTATGAATAAGACTGACTTGGTTGAGAAAAAGAAAGATCTGCTAAAGGTAGCTGAACAGTTCAAAGATCTTCCAGGATATGAAAGGTATTACACACACCCTCTTTGTTACTAATTTTTTTCTGTACAAGCAATAGTCATTTTGATTCATTCTTTTTATATTAGGTATTTCATGATCTCGGGACTGAAGGGTTCTGGAGTCAAAGATCTTAGTCAATTTTTGATGGAGCAGGCATGTTTCTTTTCAATGATGCCACCTACATAACGTTTTTACATTTTTGTTTCATTTCTAAGTATTATATTTTATGAAGCATTCTTCATCTTTTGTTTCTTGCCTGCACATCTGAGGTTCTGTACAATTTGTGTCATATTTTTTCAGTTGTTGCTAGAGTATAATGTGCCCATATGTTTTGATAATTTTAGAAAAGAAGAGTTGATATTTTATCAAAAAAAAATGAAGTGTTGATATTATTAGGCGTTCAAGTTCTTGGGATGGCGTCGATGTTTTCACTTACAGTGAAGGAAAACACGTAGACAGATTCAATGCAAGATATCTCATCTTTAAGGATTCAAGTTCTTGGGACAGTCCCGATTCCTTTCTGGAAAATGAAGCAGTTAGATCTCTTTTATATTGCTAATTCCAAATAATTTATTTACTGTCACCAACATATTTATGTAGAATATAATTATTTTCAGTTTAGCAAATAAAGATTGGAGCATCTGGTTTTTTTGCATCTTCCATTCTGTATAAATCATTTTGTTCTATCTGTGAAGTCCTGCAGTCAACTCTGGCTCTTGAATGTTTTTCTTTCGTTAGGCAGTTAAAAGACCTTGGGAAGAAGATCCTCTTGCAATGAGTGAAGAAGTTATGAAGAACATATCATTGGAAGTTGTACGCGAAAGATTGTTAGACCATGTACATCAGGTAGTGCTTGGGGAATTATATGCATCTACTGCATTCTCGTGCTGTTCACTAGACAAAATATTAACCCATTTGATTAGTACAAAAAACTATAACTATTGCACTAACTAAAAAAGTACTACTAGCAATCATATTTGTTGCTTTCAAAACTTAAATAATTTCATATTAATTTTGAAATTTAGGATTTCACAAGTTGACTTTAAAAGACAAAATTTATCTATATTTTTCTTAACCAAGGGTATATATTACTTCCTTCATCCCACTTTAGTAGCTATACCTTTTCTTGATGCATGTGGAATGAATCTTAATATGCACTTTAAGTATTATGTTTTTATTAGATTTGTATACAAAATATAATACTTAAATATATTTAGATATTTTTTTATGGATTGAGGGAGATACCCTCTAGGGTATTTAACTTGTATACCTTAGTCTTTTTTTAAATTATAATGATTTTATTTTGATCTTTTGACAACATTTAACCGTAAGGATGGAATGATCATACAAAAATATGAGATATTGTAAATATTTATTTAATTTGAGCTTGTTTAACACCATTATTGTAACTTTGTAAAATAAGTATAATTTTGGACGACTAAGATATTGAACTTTCATTAAAGTTGTTGATAGAAATTACCAAATTATATGAAAATTTATATAATCCAATATTTTTGTATGCTATTTACATCTGTACGGTCAGATTTACCTAAATAACCCCAAATATTGACGTATTTACCCTATGTGGTATACTAGCTATAGACCCTATAGGGTATCTCCCTTTTTCACTTTTTTTTGTGTCTTATAATTGCGTCATAAACACAGAAATAAAGTTTAGCAACTAAAGTGGTATAGTGGGAGTATCTACTTAACTTATGTTGAATATTCATCTTTATTTTGAGTTTGAACCGGAGCAATAAGCCTGGATTGTTGCAGGAAATTCCATACGATATTGATCATCGATTGATAGATTGGAAGGAATTACGAGATGGTTCAATTAGGATTGAGCAACATTTCATCACTCAGAAAATGAACCACCGCAAAATTCTTGTGGGGAAGAATGGTTCTAAGATTGGGTATTGTCCTTTTACTGTTCGGTGTTTCAGTTTATTTTGGACTTTTGGGTATATTTACGCATGTTTACTGGAAACATAGACAATCAATTGTATTTTGAAGTAGTATACTATATTTTTAAAGAGAGACCTCTAAATTTACTTATAAAATAAAAAGAGAGCAAAAAAGAACAGAGAACTTAAGTTTGCGAGCCAGACTCGACTATATATTTTGCTTCTTAATTCTTAGAGTAGGTAGGTAGTCGTGTTTTAAGATTAGAAGATTTGAAAATATCAAGGGCTTACTGGAGACTGGGGAGAAAATAAATAATTTTGTGAAATACACAAAACTTGGGAACTTGTATATCCTTTTTTTAATTTCTTTTCAATAGTTATTCAACAAGCGTTTGTGAAACTTGTCAAAAAATAAAATAAAAATCTCTTCATATATGAACCAACATGTTGGGCTAATAGTTTTATGTACCTTCCATTAATTTTATAGTCAGGGTTATTATGTATACTCTCTTCTAATTTATTAGACATGTTAATTATGATTTCCTTGCAGATTTGTGTATCCCTGTAGTTGTTTCATTATTAGGTTCCAAGTCTCATAAATATATGTTTGTTGTATAAACACAGGAGAATAGGCATTGAAGCTAATGAAGAGCTAAGGTCCATATTCAAAAGGAATGTCCATCTCATCCTCCAGGTCAGAGTTAAATGAATAAATGATGCAACTAGCTGGATGATTCAAGTTCCGTGGAATTTCCTTTCTTGTGTTACGGCTCCTAATCGTGTATATACACAAAAGCAAAAGCTTGTTTGGTGTACAATTGTCGCGTCTTGCTCGTCTTACATTGCCTATGCTCAAGCACAAATGGAAGTGCACGACTACGTGACAAAGATTTCAAGCTTCTATGCGGGATTCAGACGTTTACTGGCTTAAATCATTGGGTTAAACCTTGTTCAAGATAAAGATGCCCAGCGGTTACTATTGTAGTCTGTTAATCTCCCAACATTTAAGGTGGATTGGCCAATGGCGTACTTCTATGCTGGCCCTTATTTAAAAGAATTTACGTAGTTGTTAAAAGTGTACCCAATACGTGAAGTTATTGATTGTTTTTTGGGGATTTTATTTAACTCTTCTAATGTCTCCCTTCTACTTTCTTAATTTGAATGCATTTGGAGTACTTGCTTTTTGGCTTTTCAGTCTTCCTATTTGGGACTTTATTCTGGTTGTTCGTAGGTTGTTAAGTGTTTGAAATATATTCATAATAGCACGCCAAAAAGTAAAATATAGAATATGTGAGTTATTATCATGAAGTTAACTTTGGTCAATTCATCAATACAGTGTTAACACGTAAGTTGAAAAGTGATTTTTCAGTACTGTATTGATTAATTGACAAACTTATTATGAAGTTTACTTCATAGTAATTGAATTCATATAATATGTATTATACCATGAGAAAATTGTAGGTTTTTGGCCTCAGCTTTGCTGTTGCTTTGTTTAAAACTTCCTCTATCCCAATATCAATATTAAGAGTTCAATGACATTGAACTTTATAATTTTTCTTTTTTAAATAATGGCACTTGGGACATAATTTTTCTTATATTCATTTTACAGATATATTATTTATTTTATTTTTATTTTTGGGGGGGGGGGGAGGGGGAGGGTGGAGAGAACTTTAATATGGCTATAACTAAGTTAGAAGTAGAGTATAATAGAGGTGGCAAACGGGCGGACGGGCGCGGGCCGGGCCGGGCCAAGCCAAAACGGACCTGGCCAAAAAGATCCGGATTTTTACGGGCAAAAAAAAGTAAGCCCATAATCCGCGGGTTCACGAGCGGGCCGGCCGGACCGCGGGTTGAAAGTGGTTTATGCCTATTTTTTGGCACTTTTTTGAGCCCGCAAAGCCGCGGGCGGGCCGGAGCAAAAAGACCCGAATTTTTGTGGACCAAAAAAATGCGGCTCAAAGTCCGCTTTTTGACGGGCGGGCCGGCCCGGCCCGCGGGCTTTGGACCCGTTTGCCAGGTCTAAGTATAATATTCTACAATAGTAGAGTGATCATTAAAGATTATATCAAACATAGGTTGTTGATTACATCCACTTGATTAGGGTTACTTAAATTAGCCCCAAACTATGCTATCATACCACTACTCATTCATCCTTCTATTACATAGTTGTAGTTAAACCTTTAACACTATCAACCATTGTAAGACTGAAAGGGAAGTGTCAACTGATCAAGTAGCCCAGTAACAGGAGAAGCTAGTTTAGGCTCATAGGCAAAACCATGCAATTCACCACCATTATCTCCTCCTCCATTGCTCCCATAAACATAAGGACATGGAGGAATCCACACCCATCTCTTCCTCCCCATATCAAACAGCAACGCCTTCTCCGATCCTCGAATCATCACCACCACATACTCCCCGTTCCCGACGCAGTTAAATCCCCGGCCGCCTTCGACCTCTGCAAACTGCACATAAAGCTGCTGTGGCATTCTCTCAATCTCCACCCACGCGCCACCGCTACTCTGCAATGCCCACAGCCTCAAGCTTCTGGGCACGTTGAGCTTGCTCTTTTCGACTGCTGCAATTAGAACAAGTTTCTCTTTAATTTCAACCAAGTTTGGGGATCGAAGAAACCTTCGCATTGGAGCTTGAATTTTGCTCCAAAAGTTTGCTGCAGTATCATAAGATAGCACGCTAAATGGGCTAAAGTTCATGCAATAGAATTTTCCTTGTAGGTGCACCATTTGGCCTGATTCAAGGCTGCAAAGCCTTGGGAGAGAAGAGGTTGTGCCCCAAATGGAGTAAAACCCGCCCGCGTCGATATGAAAGCTTTCTGTAGTCAAGTTCTTGACTGCATATGGTGAGATTAAGTCATCCCCTGCAACAACTATGTGTATTGATGAATTTGTAACGGTTAATCCGATAGAAGGGAAAAGCCTAGGCCTTAATGTGGAAGGCAATGGAGTTAAAGAACCAAAAAGAGGGTTACTTAGAAGGAGGGCCTTTGAGCCGGCCTCCTCGGACACCCAACAGATTAGTCCACCGGAGGATGAGGCCGGGGAGAAACCGGGAGGGATTAAAGGGAACGAAAGACAATACCATGTGATGGTTTGGGGATCAAAGAGGTACCCTTCACAATTGGCTCTGCTATGATCATCATCATTGCACATGCCATTGTGGTTTTTGTAGATATGGGTTTTAAGGCTTTTTTGCTTGAAGAAAAGGAAGCAATGGCGGCGTGGCGATACTTGGATGTACATTTCAAGGAATGAGTTTGAAAATACAAGTGCATACCATCTTTTACAGACTGACCGGGCTCGGAAAAAGGCTGCTGGAGGGAGGAATGCGAGCACTCGATCAATTAAGCGATGTGGGAGTCTGCTCCATATCCTATTGTCCATCCAGGGACTTGTGTTAATTGAATTGTGGAAGCCAGTACTAGTACTTGTACTAGTACTAAAAGTAGTAAAAGCATAGGGAATGCAGGGTATGTTAATGTGGGTGTTGAAAGCTTCCATTTGTGGGGAAGAAATGCTTTTAACTTGATGACAAATATAACTTAAAGACTTCTTCACCTATTTGAAATGAAGTAGAGTTGGAGGGAAGAAAGATAGCTAGCTAGCCAACACATATAAAGAGAAAGACGAGGTTTAAGTAGGAAAGCTAAGAAGGGTTGGTTACTCTTTTTGCCTTTGTCATATTTGTTTTTGAATTCACTTGTATCGGTTGGTTTGAAGGGGAACGAGTGTTTATATATAGTATACAAGAAGAGGCAGCCACATTTTCTTGAGTTAATAGTGTTGTTTTTATTGTTCTATCTTTTTGGTGTGGCAGTGATTCTGATGGATCCATCTATCAATTCAATATGTAGGTAGGTAGGAAGGAAGTAAGGAAAAGCAGAAGAGTAGACTGATGAGAGAAGTACATATGATAAATTGAGAGATGGAAAGGCAATTGCCTTTTGCAGGGAGTTTTGACAATTTGGCACTATACAAGAATTGGTTCTTAAATAAAAGTCAATGCAACCAAAATACATAGTAATGGAGCTTTTGCTCTCAGTTTGCAACTTTCTTCTTGCCCTTGTTGGGGATTGAGAAGTAACCCAACCAAAAAAAAATGATATAGAACTAAGATATTGGGTTGGAAGAGATTGATTGACGAATAGAATAGACACAATGGCCATCACCTGAAAAATAACAATAGTCTTAACATGTTTTTGTTGCAAGATATATCATTTTCCATTTCCAAACAACTAGAAAGAACACAAAACTAACTGCATTAAGAATTCCTCAATGATATCATTTCAACTACAGCTCATAAAGAAAACCTAAATTATGAAAAATTCCAACAAGATAACCTAGTGCACCTTTAGTTTTTAGTCCATAAATACCAATCCCTAGCTCAAAGTGAATACTTTTAATTCACCACCACCACCACCACCTCCACCTCCACACACCCCCCACCCCCCACACATAAAAACCAAATTATAGTAACAGTTTACTTTCACAACAATTGTAATGATGATATCAAATCCCAAGCTAGCATGAATGACAGAGACCGAGAGTCAGATAGTTTCAGATCATTTGTCCAATCCCATCTTATATCACTGATATGATTGGAGTGTTTTTTTAAAATAATAATAATAATAATAATAATAATAAAATCCAGGAGAGAGGAGAAGGTACTAGTCATAATTATATCACCAGCATATAAATTAAATAAGTTTTAGTTTCTCTTTTCGGTGAGTCATTATATTCTCTTTATGCAACTCTCTTGGCTTTTGTCTGGTTTTGTTAAGAGGAAGCAAAAGCCAAAGCAAAAGCAAAAGCATGCAGAATATCTAAGTCAGCACTGTCCGTCCAGCAGTCACTCACCATTGTGTTGGCTTTGTCAATACTTTTTAATACTAATTAATATGATTGCCTCAAAATTTTTACCCCCATCTCAAAGTAGAAAAAGCAGATGTGCTCTGAATTTGGAAATTGTGTTTTCCTTCAAGAAACCTCCATTTATGGTAAAAGGTTTCCCTGCTCTGATTTGGAAATTGTGTGTTGCTTCAAGAAACCCCACCCCCTCCCCCTCCCCCTCCTCTCCTCCCCTCCCCTCCCCTCCCCTCCTCTCTCTCTCTCTCTCTCTCTCTCTCTCTCTCTCTCTCTCGTGTATGTAACAGTAACAGTAACAGTAACACTATTCATGAGATTCAGGGTGAGTTTATTCCAGTGACATACCCTGAGGTTTCTTCTAATTTTCACAGATACCCCCGTGTTTGTCAATATTCCACATGCCAACCCTCTCCTCCTTGTGTACTCAAGCACGTACTTTTCCAACAAGAACATCAGTTTTAGTTGGAAAACTGAAGATTACCGCATAAAATTCTCCTGAGATTTTCATTTAGAGTACTTGAATATGTACTGCTAAAGAGAAAATAACATAATCCATATACTTTCTTCTCTTTTTTAGTGCACACAAAAATTACCCATCAACCATATTCAGACACATTTATTGTGTATCTATGTTTTGTCACAATAGCTTGGGTTTGTCTTTTTGTTTCTTCTTCATTTATTACTCTCTCTCTCTCTATATATATATAGAGGTTACATCCACAGCAACCAATGAATTGTCTCGGTTGAAAAAATAAAAATTAAAAAATTCAACAGGCCAAAAAAGGGGTTGCTCCACAGCAACCGGTTGCTGAGGATGAAATCACAAATATATATATATATATATATATATATATATATATATATATATATATATATATATATATATAGGTAAAAATGGAGGTATACAACCGTGTAATTTTAAAAGTTACACGGTCTACGATCGTAGAGTGATTTCACTCCACGATCGTAGAGTAGTTCACAGATAGTAGAGTGAATTCAATTTACTATCATAGAGTAGTCCACGATAGTAGAGTGAATTCACAAATCGTGGAGTGACTACTCTACGATCGTAGAGTGAAATCACTCTACGATCGTAGACCGTGTAACTTTAAAAGTTACACGGTTGTGTACCTCTATATTCCCCTATATATATATATATATATATATATATATATATATATATATATATATATATATATATATATTATTCCCTCCGTTCCTAGAAGATTGTTGTTTAAGGTTTTGGCACATGGATTAAGAAAGTATCATTTATCAAATAAAATTTGTTTGAAATTCCATCACTACCCCTTTATGAAAAATTGAAAACTATTAATACAAGGGAGAGAATTTTTAGGGACAATGATAGAAAATAGGGGTAATATAGAAAAGTAAATAATTTATTCTCCTCAAAAGTTGTAAACGACAAACTTTTTGAAATAAATTTTTTCTTCTAAAACGATAATTTTTTAGAAACTGTTTAGAAACTGAGGGAGTAGTTGAGTTTTAGTGCTGTTGTACGTCAAATAGGATACTTGATATTTACTGTTGATTAAAAATTAGTTTGATCAAATTATATAGAATAAGTCTCTGCAGACATGAAAGTTTGACAGGTTTATTGGACATTTTGCAAAATTTTTTTATTATTATTTTATTTGTAACTCTCAAAAAATGTATAGTATTTATTTCAACATGAATTTTTATAAAATATAGTGTTTTAGGTGTAATTTGGATACATATACAAATACAGAGTTATACAGACTGTATAACCCTGTATTTGTATATGTATCCAAATTACACCTAAAACACTATATTTTATAAAAATTTCTGTTGGAATAAATACTATACATTTTTTGTGAGTCACAAATAAAAATAAATAAATAAATAAATTAGAAAACTTGTCCAATTTTCCTGTCATTCGCCTGTCCGCGTAGCATTACTCAATTATATATTGGTGGAGAAGATGATTTGGTCAGGCACTTGGAGTCCCATCCTAAACTTTTATTTGTTACTATATTCTATAATAATTGACTTTTAAAAAAATTTATTTTAATTTATTTATCGTTTATAATTTTTTATGATAATAAATTATTTATTTTTTTATATCACCTATAACTTCTCTCATTGTCTTAAAAAAAAATTTCGCTTATATTAATAGTTTTCAACTTTCCATAAAAAGAAATAATATAATTTCATATAAATTTTAATTATTAAATTATAGCATTAAACATGTGTATACTAAAACGACTATTATTATGGAATGAAAGTATTATTATTTTCACAACTTTTTTTAAAGGAAATGTGAAAAATTGACAAAAGGCATTATTAGATATTTGATGAACATTGATTAAATTGTTGTTCAATCCATCCGAGAGAGAAAATGAAAGTTTTTTAATTTTAGAGAATTGATATTTTTACAAGTTAATATGATATTTTTATAAGTGGGTCTCATTTTTAATTAAATTAATTCTTTGTGCAGTAGGCTAACTATAGGATTTAGTTTTTATGCCCAATTTGCCCTTATTTAGTAAAAGTTGAATTTTAATATATTTTAACTATTGTTAAAAAAATCATGTACTGTGTACAAATATGTATAAATAAAAAAAAAGTGCAGACATAACACTGTATATAAATACACAAACAAGAATAAGAGAGAATCGAGAAGTTCATACAACGATAAGCAACCGATGTAGATTGTTCCCAACAAAACTTGGAATTGAAAAAACTAATACTAATAAATACTAGTCCTAAAATTTACACAAATTTAAATGAGAGTTGTGTTATTCATGTACTAATACTTTCATTGCTTCTTTTTTCTTCCATTGCTTAATCGACTCGTGTGATTCTAAGTATCACAAGAGAAAAACAGGAAGGAGGAGGGTAATAATTTGACAAGATCTAATAGGATATATGCGTGTGTGTGTGTGTGTGTGTGTATATATATATATATATATATAATTTTATTTAGACATAATAAAAGAAAATTAAAAAGAAACAAACTAATCAAAATCAGGATGGAGTTTAGTTGGTGTAGAAGATTTTAAGATTTATAACTAACTAATTTTATTCAAATACTAATACTTAACTAGTTTTAGTAATATGATATGATAATAAAAATTTTAAAAATAATTTTTTTCAAGGGAGAAAGCTATATTCAAATTTTTATGTGTAAATAATTTTTCTCACTTATTTCTTAATAATTTTTCTAATTATTATTACTATCATAAAATTAAATAAATAAAATTTATCTTCAATTGAGTAACGCTACTAATTATTAAATAAAGTTAAGCAACTAGATATTTAGTTATTTATCAAGTCGGGGTAATTTGAACATAAGAACTAAATCATATAGTCAGTTTACTGTACAAATGATTGGTTTAGTTAAAAATAGGACCCATTTTTAAAAATATCAAATTAGCTTGTGAAAATATAAATTTCCTAATTTTAAAAAGTAACTTATCCAATCTTTTAAAGGGAAAATGAGAAAACAAAAAAAATCATTTTTTGTTTATACAAAATAACTCCAACTCTAGCTCCTCCCGCTTTAAAATATAATAGTATTTTGGACACTATGAGTGTGATTTAATGTAAAAAGGATAGGGAAGTAGGAGAGAAAAATAGATAAGAGAGTGGGAGAGAAAATATGAATGGAAAACAAATAACTGTCAGTTTGAGAGAATTAATAGAAATGGAAAGGATAAAAAAGGAAACAGAAAAAAGCTTCACATAATTGTTGTTTATACTAAAAAACTGTCAATTTTTCCTCTCGTTTTATAATATATATACTACGAGCAAGGATTAAGTACATATCCCTCATCTTACTCACCAGTGCTCACCTCTTTTTAGGCGACGGTTTCGGTCATACAACCGTCGTCTATAATTTTAGCGACGCTATATGTTGTCCGTTGCTAAAAGTATAGACAACGGTTGTATAATCAAAACCGTCGCCTAAAGGGGGTGAACACGGATGAGTAAGATAAGGGGTATGCACTTGATCCGGACCGTATATACTACTAGTATTTTGGAGAGCAGATCCTCTGTCTCCAAATTTCCTGTCCCTTTGTGTTCCTCCACTTAAATCTTGACACATAGTCTCTTACTTAACACTAATTAATTCTAACATTAAATAAAAGGACATGTGTCAAGATTTAAGTGGAGGGACATAAGGGGGACAGGAAATTTGGGGACAGAAGATCTGCTCTCAGTATTTTGGCACACACTACTTACGTAGAATAATGAGAAAATATCATAGGGATAATAAAGGAGTTGGGAGAGAGAAAATGAAAGTTTTTGAATTTTAAAAAGCAACTGATATTACTTAGAGAGAACAAGATGGGAGTAAAAGGATTATTTTTTATAAAAAATAAATTAAGAGGGCTAATAAATGATCGTGGGGAGGAAGAAAATGAAAGTTTTTGAATTTTAAAAAGTAACGATTATTACTCAGAGAGAAGAAAATGGGAGTAAAAGGACTATGTTTTTTTTAAAAAATTAGGGTAAAAAGGGAAACCTAAAAAGCTTCATTTTTTGTGTTTACATCAAAACTCCCTCCCACTTTATAATATATATATATATACGGTCAGGATCAAGAGCATTCTCCTTAAATAACATTCCTCTTTAAATAGCATTTTTTTATTAAAACTACGTCGTTTTGGAGGGATGCGGCGGCATTTTTGTAAAAATAATGCCACCGCATATTTATAAAAATGTCACCGCGTCTCTCTAAAAAGACGTCGTTTTAATAAAAGAATACTATTTAAGGAGGAGTGTTATTTAAAGAGAATGCTCTTGATCCTTACCGTATATATATATATATATATATATATATATATATATATATATATATATATATATATATATAGTCCGGATCTTAAACTTACTCCTTATCTAACATACCTTGCATACTCTCCTTTTGCGACGAATCGGGCGACGGTTATGTCCGTTGCTATATATAAAACCGCCATATTAACTTTTAGCGACGGACAACATATAGCAATGAACAACATATTACGACGGACCGAACCTATAGCGACGGACCGAACCTATAGCGACGGACCGAACCGTCGCCCGGTTTGTCGCTAAAGGAGGTATGCAAAGTATGTTAGATAAGGGATAAGTTTAAGATCCGGACCGTATATATATATATATATATATATATATATATATATATATATATATATGTATGTATGTATGTATGTATATGAAAAAATGGAGCAAGTGTATTAGACACACAAGTTTGTGTTTGTCTTGCGCTTAATATGATGTAGTTTTGATTCACAAAGGAAATTGATATTTTCACATGATTTTTTGATATTTTCACATCAAAAATGTTGCTATAGATATATGGTGACAGTAAAAATCGTCACTATATGATTTATAACGACACTTTTCATGTGAAAATATCAAAAAGCCATGTGAAAATATCAATTTTCATTGGTAAAATATCAAAACAACCATTAACGAAAATAATGAAATGCCAAAAACGCCATAAATAAAAAAATTTAAAATAATAATAGCGCACATATAAATTTATGCGTGTGTAAGACAAGCTCTCTTCTGTGTCTGTGTGTACACTAATATTGGGGATTGGGAATAATATGCCATTTTCATATGCAATCAAAATGTATAGGAAAGACCATGTTTGTAATTTTACAAAGGAAATTGTTATTTTCACAAGTATAAATTGATATTTTTTACATAAAACTCATTTACTATTAATGTGAAAGGGAGTTTGTAGAAGTATTATTAATTTTTTATTATTAAAATTAATATTAATTCCCTCCTACAAAAAGATAAACCCATCCCAACTTCCTACTTCCTGCAGTATAATATTTCAAAGCCTATTAAACCTGATGAGCTTATGGTTGCAGGGGATGCGTATTATTCAGGAGTCAAAAATTCCAAAAGCCAAAAATGGCTCTTTTTTTTATGGGGTAATGATAAAAGTGTTCCCTTAAGTTGGCAAGTTGTTTATTTTTAATTCACAAGTTTGGAAATAGACGATCGACACTTTAAACAAAATTTAAAAGACATCGTCGTTCGGTCCAACCAATTTCTTACGGGAATCTGTAACGTGTCAATGTATACACCTCGGATAAAACAAATTGACTTTTTCTCATCTGTATGTAGACCTAGTCAAATCGGCTTAAGCCCGCGGTGGACGGTGGACGGTAGACGGTGGACGGTGGAGGGTGGGGGTGAGGAGTGGGAGTATATACATAATTACTAAATATTATTATTTTTGGATGGGATGAATGGAGTGGGGTGGGGTGGAGGTATATACATAATCTATAAATATTATCTTTTTTTGGGGTGGACGGGGTGAGAGTGTTTATATAATTAAAAAATATTATTTTTTTGGGTGGTGGATGGTGGGTGGGGGTGGATATATACATAATTAGTAAATATTATTTTTTTGGGTTAGAGTTGGGGTTGGGGTGGGAATATTATTTTTGGAGGGTAGGGTGGGCGGTGGGCGGTGGACGGGGTGGGAATGTATATATAATCATAAAATATTTTTTTTTGAATAATGCTAGAGACAAACTATTTTATAAATATTTTACAAATTGCTGATGTGGCATACTCCACCTCAGCATATTGTGTGGGGTCGAAGACTACATTGAAACAATTTGTTGATCAATACGCTGAGGTGGAGTATGTCACATTAGCAGTTTATAAAATATTTATAAAATAATTTGTGTCTGTAGTATTACTCTTTTTTTTTTGTTGGGTTGGGTTGGGTTGGGTTAAGGTGTATATAATCAGTAAATATTATTTTTTTTAATGTATAAATAAATTTAAAATATATTATTATTGGTAAGGATAAAATAGTCAAAACGATATTTTTTAATTCAATACTTTAATTAATTCTAAAAAAAACAAATATAACAATTGACATATGATTATTTTAAGTTATCTCATGAATAATCTCATAAAAAACAAACACGTAACTAAGACTATTTAATCATAGGATTAATAAGCTTGAGATTATAATCCCATTAATTATAATCTTTACAAACAAGCATAACCACGTTATATAATATATTTAAATTGTCGTTCTCCACCTAGCTAAACTTGAGCTCAAAAAAATCCGCCCCTACATATAAGTAAAGAAAATTTGAAAGGGGCTCTTCATCCATGGCTGGTTGAGCGCCAACAAGTGTGGGCGACGCAGTATCACTCTAAAATATTATCATATCCAGTCATCTTCTTCATCTCCACCATATGTACTCTTTTTAAACTAATGGATGAACCCATCAAACTTTTTCATTAAGACCCGTCTCTGTCTAATCAATTAGGATGATGAAGAAAATGAATAGTTGGGTGGTAGGGTTTTGAGATTGGATTTTGTATGTAAAAGAGGAAGAAGATGTTTACGCTTATGATTTTTTAATTAATAGTTATGTTATTACCTTTTTGTCCTTAATGATCAGGCATGAAAATTCAAAATTGGGATTTTTATATTGTCAACATACATTATACATGGTTAATTCGTATTTCAAGTAAGAAATTGGTTGGACTGATCAAAAGGAACGACATTGTCTTTTAGTTTTTTTAAAGTGTTGATTGTCTATTCCCAAACTTACAAGTTAAAAAGGAATAACTTGTCAACTTAAGGAGACACTTTTGTCATTACCCCTTTTTTTATTACCAAAACATCCGCGCAGTAGGGTGGGGGTGGGGGTGGGGGAGTGGGGAGTGGGGGGTGGAGAGAGGGGTGTGATTACTTTCCTTTAATTTCGAAATATACCCAACAATAAGAGCGCATTCATGGTTTTGATGCAATTTAACAAATCATATAAAAGTAGAGGCCAACAGGTGCATAGATAATTTTTTTGTTTTCAACAAGAAAAGCAACCGTCTCGGGGCAAAAATAGATAACATGTTCTTGTAATAATCATACCCAACGAAGCATACAACTTAACAAACCACAAATTAGTTCAGGAAACTTGGGAAGTTCTAAAACAGAGTGACTTAATTTAAGAGGCCTCCGCAGGAGGTTGGGTCACACCATACTTGACCAACAGCTTACTCAGAGCCGCCGGTGAACAGACCTGGTACTTCACTTTCCCAGAAGAGAGGAACACCTCAGCCAGTTCAAGCTTATCGGAAGTAAGACTCGTGCTGTCCATCGTCTTACTGAGAACCTTCAGTGCAAGCTGTACTGCTTCTTCCATTGTTATTTCGTCCTTATAGTCCTGCTTAAGCATTGACTGTGCAGCTTGGTTGTTAGCTCCAATAGCTGCTGCCTTCCAACCACCATAATTTCCACTTGGGTCACTCATGTAGAGCTGAAATCCGTAGTTTTTATCCCACCCTGCAAACAGAAATGAAACACCAAATGGGCGAAGCCCACCAAACTGTGTGTAGCCTTGCTTGGTGTCACAAAGAGACTGAACTAGCTGCTCAACAGGCATTGGCTCTTGATATGAGAAAGTGTATCGCTGAGCTTGGACCCGAGCAGTGTTTATAAGTATGTTGGCATCAGACATTATCCCAGCCACTGCACATGCTACATGGTCATCTATCTTGTACATCTTCTCAGTGGATGTTGAGGTTTGGAGAAGCTTGGAAGTGACCTTCTTTTCACCAACCAAGACAACACCATCCTTAGACAAGATGCCAATTGCAGAACCTGCATTTCCTATGGCCTCCATTGCATACTCAACCTGGTAGAGACGACCTTCTGGGGAGAAGATCGTTGTACGACTATCATACCTTCGCGACATCTAAAATTTACAAGTACATGACAAAAGATTAGATCAATGGTAAACATTGTGATTGAAATCGAACATTTGTCAGCTCAAGCACAAAATAAAAGAATAACAGAGTTTACAAAGAAAATACTAGGAAAAGTTGACATATGTTCAAAACCTAACTAATTAAATTACATATTGGCAAAATATGTTAATTCATTACTCTGGTAACTTTTAGTAGAGTGCCCATTGTGCAGGAAGTTCAAATGAGTATTCAAAAATTATCAATATATAATTACTACCCACTTCAATAAAATTACAACAAGAGTTCTAAATGGAAAGGTTAATTAGAGTTATTATAAACTGCATGTAGTTCACTAGAAAACCAAATCTTCCTCTATAGAAACTAGATTGATAGGCAAATTAATGAACCATTCTTCTGGATGTTTTAGGCATTATGAAGTGCATATCCAAGAGTATGAATCAATATATGAAGCAGTCCATAAAGAATTCATCTTTATATTAAACTAAAATACTGTTAAATGTGAGTTGGTTAACAAAAGTACTACTGACATAATCACTTATTATTTCAGCGGTAAGATGTAATACCACTTTTACACTGCTGAGGGATATTGATACTCATTTCAGTTATGGTCCAAATAATAAAAAAACCTCCTCTTAAAATTTCCATGATAATCATAGGAAGTCCAAGTTAGAAGCAACAATTAATTGAAATTAGATTACAAAGTGAATAAAATGTGTAAAGAGAAACAGAACCTTCAAATCTGGGCTTTTAATAGGAACAGAAGAGTACTTTAGGTTCAGTCATATAAGTAAATGATAAATTGAAGGTTTACAAAGCTGGGAAAGGAAATGGCAAGTCGTTTCAAAGAGTTGTACTACGTTCTCTTTACTTCTACTTTCTAAGTGTTATAAACAATTTATTGTTGTGCATTCTGGCAGCCAATATTGACTAACCGACTTTTCACTAATATGCATAATTAAGGAAAAGAATCAGGGCATCTAGGGTCGTAACCAACTTGACTCGAGTCAAGTCAGGTAATAGATTTTCAACCTTGACTCAATAAGGTTTTCATCAGGTTTGAGCTTAATTCAGTTTTAGCCACGCTCATTCCAGCATGCAGCTCACAAGTCAAATAGCTTGATTTGAGTTTTTGGCAACCAGGTGCAAATATATTTCACAAAACGTGTATTTAACCGAGACCATGAGAACTTAATCGAGCTTAGACAAGACGAGCTTATCAAATTTCATTATCGAACCTAAATGAATGTTCAAAGTTGATTCATTTAACTCCTCTTTGAATTGAGCCTGTAGTGAATCAATCCCAAGCCTCACAAACTATAAATTTCATTTAGGGCCCTAAAGACATCTATCCACCTCTCTAGATATTCCACAACTTAAGTTGGAATATAAGACTAAGTTGGTCCTGCCAATAAAATTGCTCAACTCCAATTTTGAAACAACTGAGCACAATAAATCAGAAAGGCCATAGCTTCTACACAAGGTATACCTGCATTTTTAAAATTTTAACTTTAAAAAAAAAGAATATATATATATATAGGGACCTATGATTATTATGCCCGCAACTCCCACTAGCGGCCAGACTAATGATTATTATGCCCGCTTTTCAAATTTGCCGCTAATAGAACGGAAAATAGAAAAGGCGATGAGCATGGCTGCAGGTAGAGCAATGGTCAATATATATTACTCTGTTTCATCCTCAGCGTGCGTAATAGTCAATATTTTGGTTGATTCTTCAAAATTTTGTCTCATCAGAGATTTGTACCTCGGTCGGTGGAGAAATCTAGTTTGAACAATTGTATTGATTAAATTTCCTTGGACTGTACAATAATGGTGAACAGTTCAAGATCCCACGGAGTAGGAATCATAAGTAGAATCATAAATTTCACGACTACAATCAGATAACAAATTTATCACTAATTTCACGACCACAATCAGATAACAAATTTATTATGATCAACTATTTGACTAATTTTGGAAGAATCAGCCAAAATATTTACTATTATATATGCCCTTTTTTATTTTTTTTTATTCTCACCGCAGAGCCAAAATGCTAGTGGGAGTTGCACCGGCCAAGCCTTAATAGCCCTTGGCTAGTTCTCTCTCTCTCTCTCTCTCTCTCTCTCTCTCTCTCTCTATATATATATATATATATATATATATATATATATTCAAAACAAGTTTTTTGTGAGATTAATTGTAAACAACTAACACCAATCCTTCTATGTGCAACAAATTAAAACATACAATTATCTCTCAAAGATCAAAATGATAAAGATGCAATTTTTTTCAATCTGAAAACTTAGACAGGCTAGTGTAAGCTTCATCAATCTTAATAAACCAAATCATTAGAAAAATTACTAACATAAAGAAACAATGGAACTGGGTATCGAAATCCCAACCGAATTAACAATTTGGAGAATATTTGAGCCCAATAATATTATTTAACCTAAATTTCAGTTCATCCGACAAACGTAATATGTATATAAACAATACATGTATAGCGCTATATATCTAATTCTGTGCTGTGTGAGACAGTAGGAGTTGAGAGAGTTACCTCAGAGATGAAGAAGAGAAAATTGTAGAAAGATTCAAAAATATTTGGAGAGAGATTAGTTGCAGTTGAAAGTAAAGTAGATGCGAACTCGACTTGTACGCTAATCTGTATTGTGCCCCAAGCTTCTTCAGACCGAATTTCTTGTATTTATGATTTTGACCTCATAGTTTCTTTTTATTTTCAGAATCATCCTTGCATTATTAACACTCCACAGTCCACACATTAAAATTGACACTCCATATCTCAATAAAACACACGAGTATTCTTTGAAATTTATTTGATATTTTAGAAAATAGTGATTGAAGTATGAAAGAATTAGTACATTTCTAATTATTTTTTTTAAACATAGTGATGAGTTGTAATTTATATGTAATTAGTACTTATTTATGGTTTGGGGTTCCGATTAGTAATGGTTCATGCCTAATACAATGCCGATACACAGGCGGCATATACAGCCACATACATATCCAAAATAACACCATAGTTTTTAAAAGAAAATTTTCTAATTTTATTGGAATATGACAAAAGTATAAGAAAAGTTTATAATTTATGTGCGGTAATATCAATTTTCCTTGTCAAAATATCAATTTTCTAAAAAAAAATAAAAATATTTTAAGCATAGCATATAACATATAAAATTTAACAAGTTTCCTAGTAGAACAGGATTTGGAATTCACAATACTTTAATCGGGCAATCCATTTGTACTATCTATAAGGATGAATTGCATATAGATAAGAGAGGTACAATTATATAATACCTTATATAAAAGTATGCAGAATCAAACTATCTTGCTATACATATGCAACCCAATTCTTTCTGTAAAATCTCATGTCAACAAGTCTTTCATCTAGGTTTTTAGTGTTTAAAGATCCCTTCGTCTTTCACTAGCTTATAGACAACCTTATTTGGAGAAGTTAATTTAAGGTTCATCAGGCTCAGCAATGGCTTGGTCTAAACATTTAATTTAATTTTTAATTTGTACTGTCACCATGCTGGCAGATACACATTTATACAGACAACGACACTAGCTTAGATCAACCAATATCTTCGTCTAATAATCACCAAACTAAACAAACCACAAAAACTGACTGATAAAATTTTAGTAAACCTAAGTGCACTTGACATCATATAAGAGAAAAGATGCTAGCAAAAACTTAAGCCTCGAGGAATATATAGGCCAATAGAGTAGAACATCTATCATAAATATTTGTGTTCAACTTGTCTTCTGATTACACACGTTCGTTCAACCAGACTCCCAATCCTTGATCTTTTTGCTTCCCTTAGGTTTTGCTAAAGACGCATCCATTCCAGCCATTTTTGCGTTATACTTGGCTCGAAGAGGATCATTAAATGTCCACCTAGATTACCATAAATCAATAGTTAGACAAAAGGGTTCAAACAGACATAATAAGCATAAACTAGATGTTTCTATGAGCATAAAGTATTCAAACTGCAAATTAAGGTATTAAGATTGTGCTAGAAATGTATCATGAAAAAACACAACTTCACATATTTTTGCACCATAGCATTGAAAATTATTATTAACAAACACGGTTATAAAGCAGAGCATAGGTAGCAGGTTTGAGTTTAGAAATCAGATCTTCATAAAATCATAGTCATAAAGTGTAATAAATTGGTCAAAAACTAGTGTGACATTTAATGTCAATGACTGTTGGAGGGCATTTTCCAAAGTCGGTCAACACATAATAGCCTAAACCACAGGTTAATAACTAAGATTTGGCCGACATCCGAGAAAGTTTTATTAAACACAGAAATTCATGAAGCACTGCCATAATGACTTTTAGTATCAAAGAAAGGAATTATGTGGCTGCTAAAGAACAGTTAATGAAGCAGGTCAAATGTCTCAAAAAGATACTCCCACTGTTCCACAAAAGGACTCCTATTTGCATAAATTGCAAACACTAAGAATATATTTTTTGTTCAATACTTATCCTTAAAAATAATAAGTTCTTACTTAGTCCCACTGTTCCACAAAAAGACTCCTATTTGCAAAAATTGCAAACATTAGGAATATATTTCTTGTTAAATACTTATCCCTAAAAATTATAAGTTCTTACTTAGTAATGGTAGACCGATAATTAAATAATGATCGCAAATTTAAAGGAATTAATCATCATGTCATTTCATACTACTATCAAAATAAATTAGACTCTTTTGTGGGGTAAAAGAGAAGGTAAGTGGGACTCTTTTTTTGGAACATAAGGAGTGATAAATACTGAAAAAATAAGGATTAAAATAAGGTGGGAATAATGGACTCACGGATTATTCCAATCAGTAGTGTCCTCATTGACAAGATGGGTCCATTTTGTCCTCCCACTACGACCAAAGTGTTTGACCTGCATGACTTTAGGTAATATTGATTTGTCCATCTTATCCTCTCCAGTTGGAGCAGAGAAGTCTCGATAAAATATATTATCTGAACCAGCAGTTGATGAGCGATCATCAGAATTGGATTGGAAGAAAGCACCCTTATGGTAGTATTTCTGCATGAACCTCCATTTCTGCTTGGATGGGGCAGCGGGCTTCGGGTTCTTCCTCTCCCACTCCCTCCTCTCTTCTTCTGTCATGTTTCTTACCCTCTCAATCTCTTCCTTCTCCTTCAACATTGCTTCCCGGTCCTCCCTATCCCTCTTGATCCTTGCAATCTCACGGGCCTTCCAAGCTTCATATTCCTCTGCCTCATTCAATTCATCATCAGTATCCACATCTGCGATATCAGCCTCCAGTTCCAGATTCTTCTGAATTTGTTCATCCTTTCGAATCTCCTCAACCACTATCTGCTTTGTCTCAATCTTTCTCTCTGCCAATCTCTTTTTCATTAATTCCTCAAGTGCATCGTCTTCTGCCTCAAGCCTCTCACGCTCAGCTATGGTATCCCTCTCCGACTTTGGCACAAACACGGGCTTTACCATTGCAATGCCTGTTTGTTCTTCTTCTGAGTCAGTCTCGTATTCAGATTCTTCTTCCTCCTCTTCCTCTATTTCCTCCTCTTCTTCTTCTGGAAGAAGTGCAGCTTCTTCTTGCTGCCTCTGAAGCAACTTTTCCCTAATTCTCTTCCTTCTTTCCTCCAAAGCATCCTCATCCTCTTCCTCTAAATCCAACCTTTCTTGCCTTCTATTCTCCTCTTCTATTGTCGAAATAATCTCAGCTTGTCGGATACGCCTGTGATCAGCTCTTACTTCTTCGCGATTATCTATCTTACTCTCAGCCAAACGGCGAAGCCTGGGATCATCTCTTCTTCCAATAGCTGCATCTTCCTGACTAGGAAAGGCCTTCTCTAAGGCAATTGCCCTAGTCATCTGAATATCCCCATCTTCATCAGCATCATCTGCCCATTCAGGAGCTTTACCAGGCCAATACCTTTTGACTTTTGTTTGCCCAATTTTCCCCCTAAGTTTATCCCTAATAGCAATCACAGTATCACTAACACCTGCCGTTACAGACATGGTTTCGAAAGAATTAAGGTCAAGAAATCCTTTGAACAAACAGTTTTATCCTTTATCTGCTTCAGAACCTCCACCTACTCGGTGTTCAGACCCTAACCAAAAAAAGAAGAAGAAAGGAAGATGAACTTAAATTACAAGTCATACATTTCATTCAACAATTCATAACTAAAACAAGATTCTGTAATTAAACTAGATACCAAATTATAGAAGTGCGAAATAGAACTATCATAAACGAAACTCATAGATAAAGCAAAGCAGAATGTGAACATAGATAAACAAAATGGTAAGGAACAAAACATAAGATTTAAAACAAACAAGTTGAGCAACGTGGTTAGCTAAAGTAACACTGGCAACTCCCAACTGACAAAACCTATGAATACCGTGAAAAATAGCCCAGGTAACAGAAAAGCAGAAAAGTATCACATGAGTAACTTCAAATTGCAGCATCTCTAACAAACCCTTGACATCCAGCAAGCATTTCAGTTAAGCCCATCAACGTTTATCAATTGCTACAGTAAACACAAATAACTACAGGGGGGGAGCTGCAATAGAATTTCAGTTGATCAACTGTATTAAATTGAAGTTGACATTTTCGCGTCAAACATTTGCATATATAACCATAGCAGCATAGCGCATTCGGTTATAACCGAACCGAATAGCCTATTCAGTAATAACCGACAACCGAAATTTGTATGTTTTTAATATCCGAAAAGCTACCCGAATTGTGAGGTAACCGAATAACCGAATTTACTAATAGAGTTGATACACATTATGGTGCCCATGTTGCTGCTGCATTACAAGATCATTCCCAGTCACAAGTAACTGAACTGAAGCATCAAATACAAAGATGTTTAGCACAGGTGGCACAAACAAATATAGCACAGTTAGTTTAGTTTGTCAATTGTCCTTAATTGTAATTTCAGTAATACAAATTGTATAGTTTAATTAGGCATTCAGTTGGAACAGAGTAGCTATTCTCAGTTAAGTCAATACATATTTTTTGTATCTATAGATTAGAAAGTTATACTATAAATACTCTGCTATAACTTCATTATGCAGATAAGAAAGAATAAAGAGTTCTTCATTTCTTAGTTTATGTTTCTTATCATTTACTATTCAGTTATTCGGTTAATAACCGAAATTAAGAGTTCCAATAATTTACAACAATCAACAGCAGAAGCAAGCAGCCAACCAGGTCTAATTAATAATTAACATGATTAAAATTAACAATACATAATTAACATGATTCAAATTATCAGTACAAAAGTTTCCAATCAACAAATAACAGCAGAAACAGTGAAGCACTGCAGCAGCAGCCAGCATTCAGCACTCAGCAGGCCAGCAGCAGCAGGACATGTGCAGCACCTGTTTGCTTTATGGTTTAGATTATCATGCATCCTTTATTTTTGTAATGACAGAATGGTCTAGATATCAGTGAAGTTGATGAAACACCAATAATTTCAACAATATGTTATTCTTATGGCGGGAGCATCAGGGAGGATTTTTCATTTGAAAATTCCAATGCTTCATGGGCTGAGATTGAAGAAGTTGCTAAAGAAGCTTTACATTCACAAGTTCATCTGTGGCCTCCCTCAAAGCTTCGAAACAGAGGTATATTGTCTACTCTATAGTCTACACTAACTAACTATTGAAAATATTTATATATAAAAAAGCATCCTGACACTGTGGTGCAGGTTGGTGAGAGTGGATTCAATGTAAATAAATCAACCCCATATGTTTATTAAGGATTTTTAATTTAAACCCAAAACACCTAGTCACAATATAAAGCACTCTGTTCTCTTAAGTCTTAAGAACTACTGCTCACTTTTGGATTTAATATGTCAGACTTTGAAAGAGTCCTCATATTTGCAATTAAGAATGTTATATTACATGCAGTTACCAGCACATTATAACAATTTGGTATTGCATATTCAAATTAGACTAATCTGAACCATAACACTTCATTTTGTATCAAATTTAAAACTAGAGTGCAGACCCAAATGCTAAACAATAAATAAACATCCTACAAATGAGCATATACGAAACCCACATAGTAAGACATGATTCTTGATTCTTCACTACAAATTTAGACAGTAGAAGCAGGATTGGGGAATCTACAGAGCTCAGGCTTTCTATATACTTTAAAACCAAATCAACATCAAAGAATCTCATTTTCCATTTGATCAGTACCTCAGTAACCAAACACAGTCTCAACACTATCTTAATATGCTACCAAAACAGGAAATAAAAAGAAATGAAATTAACAGCGAAAATGACAGGCGATTTAGAGGACTACCTGAGAATTTTCTGCAAAGAATCCTATCAAACTATGAAGAAAACAACTACAACAGGGCTTAAGTTCGCAGCTAGAAGTCTAGAACCCACTTACCCGGACATGGAGCGGAGGCGGAGACGCAGAGAGGCCGGAGGTCGGGGAGAGGCGGAGTCGCGATTTGGAGTTTTGGGTTAGGGTAGAGAGTGAGAGAGACAGAGACTGAATTGATTTGGTTTGAATTGGGAATATCGAATCGATTTGGTTTTGGGTTACCGGCAGATGGACTATCCGGTGCCTATATTTAATTTAGTCCGCATGACATCTTTTAGTCCTCAATATTTTAATTAGATTAAAATAATCAATAAATTCAAAAAAATTATTATTAAATATAATAAAAATATAAATTATTATTAACAAAATACTTACAATTGTACATATTTATAAAATTTTCAATTTATATTTTTAATTTTTATCCGTTAGTAATTTATTAACGTTTTGACCAAAAAAATTTTGTCGTTCTGATTTTTTTTTTATATCCATTGGAGCAGCATTGGTCCTTCATCTTCATCTTCAGTTGCTTATCCTTCTTAGCATCCACTTGTTCTTTGATATAGTCTTTGTGTCTCACCGAAAAATTCAATGGACTATATTTAGTCATTTGCTGTAGCGATATATGTGTTCCTAGACTATATTTAGTCTAGGATTTGTGCACGCCGGCACTGTTGGAGATGCTCTTTAGGATAAAGAGTGAGAGTCTGAGAGTGGTTGTAAGACCCCGAATTTTATGAAATAAAAGTATGCAATTTTTCTTATAATTACTATTCAGTAAATAGTTAAATTGATAAAAGTTTAAAGTTATGGGTGAAATATGATTTTTTTTTTTTCAAAATAAGCAAGTGGTTATAAAATAATCATTGTTGTCGGGGAATATTCGTTTGGTCGTGGAATATTCTTTCTGTCGGAGAATATTCGTACGACGGCGCAGCTATTTGTGGGCCCCATAACAAATAACTGTCGGGTGAAGGAAAACGACAAATTTGAGTTTTTACAAATAACGGCGTAGTTGTTACCGTTAACACTGTTGGAATACCCGGTGGTTAAAATACAGTAATACGCGTTATTGCACAGTAACACACGGTATTGCATAGTATTTTTGAAATTATTGATTCTTACGTAAGAAGGCACTACTCAATAATTGTTACAGTAATTACTGTTCAATATTTTATTTTATTGATTCAATAATTGCTACGTTGAAATTTTGTATTATTGTTGTTCAATAATTGTTGCTGCATAGTATTTCCCATTATCAGATCAATAATTCATATTATTTGAATAATATTATTAGATAACATTATTGGCAATGTCTAGAAAGTTCTGTCTAAGGAGAGGTTTGGTCATCTAATTGCGCGCCAGTAAGGAGAAATCCTTATTGGAAAGCCCCCTCTTTCCTGAGAACGGCCTGATTGTCATAAATGTGATTCTGTAATATTATTTGTGAATAATTAATTATTGATTCATATGATAAGAAAATATTTATTTTAAGTGGATATAAACGAGTGATATATTTTTGTGGTTAAAAATGAAGGAGTTAATGTTGAGGTTTTTATCCGTATTTTTGTCGGAATGGAGGTATTAAAAAATCAGGGTTTTTGAGATATTTTGCGGGGGTTATAATTTTTAATCCGACCGTTGGATCGTGGTAATATTTGGATATGTTATACATATATAAGTTGAGTATATGTCCACAAATTTTGAACCGTTAAAAATGAACGTATGATTTGTTACGAATTTTACGAGATGACTGGTTCAGAAATTGTTGAATTTTCGGAGTTAATCATTTTGGTGGAAAATTCTAGAATTGGTGGGCCCCACTTGTGGTTGATGAAGAAATGTGCTGAATTATATTTCAAATGTGGTGGGTGAGAATAGTAGCAGGTAAAGCCATCAGGTTGCAGGTCAAACCTACCAAAATTTTCCTATAAATAGAGAGCTAAGTTAGAATTGAAAATCACACCAGAAACATAAGTTTTCTCTCTTTCTCTCTCTAGATTATTGAGTGTATTTTATGAGTATTTAGATATTCTGTGAGTTTCTATTCATCAGTGCAAGTTTCCTTCAGCCTTATACCGATCAGAAGTACTGCTCTTTTGAGGTAAGGGATAGTAAGGGATAGTAAGGGATTTTAAGGGTTGTTATGTTTTTCAGTTTCGTAATTTTTCTGAACTTCAAAAATTCTGGAAAAATTTGAAATGATATTTTGATGAGTTTTATTGATTGTGTCCAAAAATGGTGATTTTTGGATGTATAGATTGAGAGTTATGAATTTTATGAGAAAAGACTATTTTAAAAGTAACTGCTTATAATTTCTTGTGGTTAACTCCAAAATTGATGAAATTTTTATTGGGAGTACATGTATATGATGGAAGTATACTCTGTTAATTTCAGAATTTTTGGACAAAAGTACAATTTTTGATAAATGTCTAAATATTCGGCTGTTTTGACCATATGAAAAATAGTAAATGACTTTTAAAAATTCTGAGAAAAATATATGTTCAATATGGGACTATATTCTGATAAATCCCAGAAAAGAAATATTTTTGGAACTGATTTGGTATTTTTCATGAAAATAGACAAGTTATGAGAAAATAAATTAAATATGTTATGTGAAGTAAGAAAATTGGAAAATAGGATTTTATGGCTTGAGAATCCTATATGAGGTATATGCAGATTTTTGATGAGGGTTTTGGCTATTGATGATGAAATCTTAAGAGTTGACATTTTATGATGATTAAATGCATTAATTAGTAAAGTGTAAACAATTTAAATAAATTGTTTATAAGCTTAAGAAATGTTATTCTTTCAATATCATTATACCGAAATATTGGTATAGATTTTATTTTGGAATTTCTACCTTTTTGAGTCGAGGTTACTATTCACGAGTTACTATTCACGAGTTACTATTCACGAGTTACTATTCACGAGTTACTATTCACGACAAAATTGGTTTCTTTTTCTAACCAAATTATAGTTGATTTATGAATATTACTCTTGAGATTAAATCTATATGTTGATTATATTGATTTTATTACCATATATAACATTTTTATAACCCTAATGATGATATTTCTTTTTGACTTGAGTGTAAAGATGGGTAGATTTTTGGTATGATCATGACTATGGGTTCTCTTTGGCCAGTAGTGCAAAGTTGAATTGTTGACTGGTATGATCATGACCATTGAATTTATAATTGAATATCTTTAGCTTAAGTGCAAAGGTGAAATGATCAACATGGTTATAATTATTGTTTATATAAATTCTTAAATGATTATATATTTCTTTGAGATATTAATATCTTTGGCCTGTAGTGCAAAGATGAAATATTGATGAATATCTTTGGCCTGTAGTGCAAAGATGAATTGTTGATGAATATCTTTGGCCCGTAGTGCAAAGATGATATGCTGTTGAATATCTTTGGCCAGTAGTGCAAAGATGAACAGATGTTGAGATAAACATGACCAACTGGTGACACAAATGAATATCTTTGGCCGTAGTGCAAAGATGAAGTTATTAGTATGATTATGAACAGGAAATGTGATTTGGTGTAACCATGATCTTTGATGTTTCAGGTAAAGATAGGTGATGAAAATTATCTTCGTCCTGGATGAGAAGAGGAATTTAGAACTACAGTTATGATTATGAGTTATTCATATGATTGTGGACCAGAATTGTTGATTGATGTTACAGGGATAAAACATTGTTGATGGATTTTTAACATGGAGAAGATAATAGACTTTATAGTCTATTTGACTCTTCTAATGGATTGCTCGTTCCGCTGCAACTATGGTTGAAATTTTTATCATTTACCATATGTTCTAAATCTCTGATTTATTATTGATGAAGGCTATTGATAATTTAATTATCTTTAGTCATAATATTCTTTACTGAGCTAGTTGTGCTCACCCTTTTGCTTCACAATTCCTTTCAGGTAATAAGAGTGTAGCTGGGTCGAGCAAGGGTAACGGGGAAATAGTACGGTGGTCTCTAGCTGTGGATGTTCTCCCGAAGCAGTATAGAAGAGTTCATTTAGTAGTTATATTTGGTGAATCCAATAGGGTAAGGTGTACCCAACGTTGGAAGGGTGGTTTGCCACTATCATACAAGATGTTTAACGACATACAACCTCGTGTCATCATAAGACATGGATGTGCTCATCCACTTGCTGAGTATATATACGAGCACTACCTATATAATCTTGGTGTTTGTTTAAAGTATAATTCTCAATTAGAGACAGTAGAGATAATGATATGTCAAGAGAAGACTCACCATTGGGAAGAATATGATAGTAATCTTCTCGTTTTTCTTTGGGGTCTATTGGGTAAACCAAGGATAATTCTGTGGCCATATGATATCTATCATAACCTAGACGCATGGCCTCCCATGTACGAAGGTTTCCTTAAGCACTTCCCAAAGATTCTAATTTCTAAAACAGTTTTTGACTATACCTTTATGTAAGGTGTCATTGTGAGGTGATGTCCACGATTGAAACATGAGTCACATTTGGTATATATTTGTATCCAAACTCACAGCATATGTGTTGTTGTATTTTGTACGACAATTGTTGTAATAAAGTTACAGTTGTTTTCTGTACCATGTATTTGGCGACTCAGAATAGGTTGGATGGAATGGACCTATTTTAGGGGCGTTACATTTGGTATCAGAGCTTAGGGATATGATCTCTGGCGGAGATCGGGGAATACAACTAGGAGGGGAGAGATGCGTAAATCCTTCGCTAGTGTGTCCTACCTAAGCTTATTTGTTGGTTAGTCATAATATTGGGATATTATGTGATATGTTAATTTATTTAATTAACCCTTATTTTATGGCAGTATTTGAGAATGGCAGCTGAGAATGCTAACAATGGAGTGAATGAGACTGTGGGGATACCTCTAATCACTAACCATGATAATGTGATGTCAGACGAAGAAGGAATTAGAGATATCTATGTGGTGAGTGAAGAATTGATAGTTGCACCCGAGATAGTCGCAGAGGTAACAGCTGAGACTGAGGAAAAAGAGGAAGAAGAAGTACCAGAGGAGAGTTTATTAGAGGTATTATATGATCAAAATGTAGAATTTCAAAATCGTATTCATGAGTTAGAAGAGCAGGCAGAAGAACGACAGGCGGTCGTGGAACAAAAGGATGCAACAATTCAAGCTTGTGTTACCCGATATGTGATGCTTGAACAGAAGCATTCTTTGGCAGAGTATAAGATGATAAAAATGGAATCTGAGCTGAAAGAAGAAAAAATTGAACGAGTGAGAATAAGTGATGCATGGGCAAAAGCCGCACGACACGTGGATATTGTGGAAAGAGATGTTCGATCTAAGAAGGCTAAAATAGATGATATGAATTTTTCTTTTTGAAAAGCAATTGGGAGAACCCAACATCGAGTTTTGAATTACCCTGTACATAGCGGTCAACCTGAATCCGATATGGATCGAAGATTGATGATTCAGATCATGAATGAGGAGTACGAAGAGGCAGTTGAGGGAGGAATATGTCCTATAGAAAGGTATATTCCAACGGTAATGATGACGCCAAATGTTGCTCCAGACAAGTCAAAGCCGAGTAGTTCGAGGGATGGCGGTTGTCATGACTTCTCAACAAATGAGGAACCCAAATGAAGTTATCATGGGAGAAGAGCAATGGAGAAATCATGATGATCTGAGAGATAGAATCTGAAATGGAAGCAAGGTATTCTCAACTCTTCGAAATACCAGGTACGTAAATTTCGGGGACGAAATTTCACAAGGAGGGGAGATTGTAAGACCCCGAATTTTATGAAATAAAAGTATGCAATTTTTCTTATAATTACTATTCAGTAAATAGTTAAATTGATAAAAGTTTAAAGTTATGGGTGAAATATGAATTTTTTTTTTCAAAATAAGCAAGTGGTTATAAAATAATCATTGTTGTCGGGGAATATTCGTTTGGTCGTGGAATATTCTTTCTGTCGGAGAATATTCGTACGACGGCGCAGCTATTTGTGGGCCTCATAACGAATAACTGTCGGGCGAAGGAAAACGACAAATTTGAGTTTTTACAAATAACGGCGTAGTTGTTACCGTTAACACTGTTGGAATACCCGGTGGTTAAAATACAGTAATACGCGTTATTGCACAGTAACACACGGTATTGCATAGTATTTTTGAAATTATTGATTCTTAAGTAAGAAGGCACTACTCAATAATTGTTACAGTAATTACTGTTCAATATTTTATTTTATTGATTCAATAATTGCTACGTTGAAATTTTGTATTATTGTTGTTCAATAATTGTTGCTGCATAGTATTTCCCATTATCAGATCAATAATTAATATTATTTGAATAATATTATTAGATAACATTATTGGCAATGTCTAGAAAGTTCTGTCTAAGGAGAGGTTTGGTCATCTAATTGCGCGCTAGTAAGGAAAATCCTTATTGGAAAGCCCCTCTTTCTTGGGAAAGACCTGGTTGTCATAAATGTGATTATGTAATATTATTTGTGAATAATTAATTATTGATTCATATGATAAGAAAATATTTATTTTATGTGGATATAAATGTTGGATATATTTATTGTGGTTAAAAATGAAGGAGTTAATGTTGAGGTATTTTATCAGTATTTTTATCGGAATAGAGGTATTAAAAATCAAATCAGAATTTTTGAGAAATATTGCGGGGGTTATAATTTTTAATCCGACCGTTGGATCGTGGTAATTTTTGGATATGTTATTCATATATAAGTTGAGTATATGTCCACAAATTTTGAACCGTTAAAAATGAACGTATGATTTGTTATGAATTTTACGAGATGACTGGTTCAGAAATTGTAGAAGTTGCGGAATTTGTCATTTTGGTGAAAAATTCTAGAATTGGTGGGCCCCACTTTTGGTTGGTGAAAATGTGCTGAGATTTTTATTCAAATGTGGTGGGTGGGATTAGTAGCAGGTAAAGCCATCAGGTTGCAGGTTAAGTCTGCTTCGGCGTGCTAACATTTTTCTATAAATAGATGGTTAAGTTAGAATTGAAAATCACACAAGAAATAAGTTTTCTCTCTTTCTCTCTCTAGATTATTGAGTGTATTTTGGGAGTATTTAGATACTTTGTGAGTTTCTATTCATCAGTGTAAGTTTTCTTCAGCCTTATACCGATATTTCGATCAAAAGTACTGATATTTTGAGGTAAGGAATATTATTTTCTTCTTAAATTATATTATTTTCTTCAATATCATTATGCTGAAATATTAATATGAGTTTTTTTATCAAATTTGAAACTTTTTGTGTCGGAGTTACTATTTACGTATACGACACTATTCACGAATACGACACTATTCACCGAAAAATAAAATTTTTCATTTTTGTCCAAGATATCTATTATGGTTACAATCTTTGATTATATCCATGTTTTGATCTTTATTTTTGAATTCTGCTTCACAATTGATTATTATGAAGTATTATTGATCTTGGATAAACTGTTATACGAATATCTACTATTTGTCCTTCTGTCTCACTGGATTCGTTTTCTTTAAGATATTTTTCATCATCCTCAGTCCTAAATGATGATATTACTGAATATCTTTGGCCTGTAGTACAAAGATGTATGATTACCTGATGAATATCTTTGGCCTGTAGTGCAAAGATGAACAGGTGTTGAGATGAACATGACTGACTGGTGATACAAATGAATATCTTTGGCCTGTAGTGCAAAGATGAATATTTGGTTAAAGATGATTATTAATTGATGTTACAGGGATAAAATATTGATGATGGACTTTTAAATCTTAGAAGATAGTAGAATTCATTCTCTACTGGACTCTTCTAATGGTTTGCTGTTTCCGCTGCAGTTGTTGATCTAAAACTTGTTGTCGATTATATTCTATCAGATTTTTTCCTGTTGAATACTAATGATAATTTGTTGTATATTATTTTAGTCATAATATTCTTTACTGGGCTAGTTGATCTCACCCTTTTCCTTTTTGTTCCATTTTTCTTCTCAGGAGGTGAGAACATAGCAGGATCTAGTCGGGGTATGGAGTGATGGTTCTAGAAAGATGTTTTAGCAGTTCTCACTATTTCTGTAAAATAGTGTTTGAATAATTGTAATGAGGACTTATTTGAGTGTGGATATTGTCTAGAAGATAATATTTGTATTTAAACTAACAGTATGTGTTGTCGTATTTTGCACGACAATTGTATTATTGAAGTTGTAGTTTGCTTTTTGTACCATATATTTGGCGACTCAGAATGGGTGTTGTATACCTATTTTGGGGGCGTCATAGTTGGTATCGGAGCTTAGGGATATGATCCCTGGCTGAGATGTGAGACAAGAACTAATAGGGGAGAGACGGGAAATTCCTTCGCTAGTATGACCTGACTAAGTTTATTTGGTGTTTATTTGGTCGGTCAGAGTATAGGGATAATATATGACATGACTATTAACCCTTATTTTATGGCAGTATTTAAGAATGGCAGCTGAGAACGTTAATAATGGAGTAAATCAGACCGTGGAGACACCTTTGATCACCACCCAGGGGAACGTGCAACAGGAATGCAATATTCCTCCTGTAAACAACGTTACCGAGCAAACGATGAATGATGAAATGTTTAGGAGCTTTTTGCAGTTCATGGAAAATCAGACGAGGGAGACTCGTGTGCAGAATACGGGTGGAAATGATAACAAACCGCGGTTGGTCATAGCCAAGCAGTTCAAAAAATTGGGACCACCAAAATTTAAGGGAAAGCTGGATCCGATCATGGCGGAAACGTGGGTCAAGTAAATTACCAAGATATTCGATGTCTTGGGATGCACGGAGGAACAGAAGGTTCCGTTCGCCACCTTTTTATTCCGCGGTGAGGCAGACTACTGGTGGGAGTCTGTGAAGCGTACCCAGCCTGAGCACTCAACATGTCCTGATAAACATTTCAGAAACTGTTCAATGATAAGTACTTTTTTGAAAGTATTCGTCATATAAAGGAGGTGAAGTTTATCAGACTGGAACAAAACAACATGACGGTGTCCCAATACGAGGCGAAGTTTGTAGAGTTATCCAGGATTGCACCTCATTTGGTCGAAAATCAGGAACAAATGACAAGGATGTTTCTGAGAGGTCTAAAACCCGAGATTCGGTAATATCTTATCTCTCATAAATTTTCTTTATATTCAGATGTTGTAAACATGGCTCAATTATTAGAGCGAGATAATGATTATATTCAACCGAGGGAACACAACCAAGGTAATACCGGTGGCAACGGTCATCGGATCAATGAAAACCAGCAGGGAGGAAAACATTCGGACAAAAGCGGTAACCACTCTGGTGGAAATCGTAGCAATGATAATAGAAGGAGCGAGTCGGGAGGAGATTTCAAGAAGAGAAGGTACAACAATGATAACGTAAAAATGTCAGCACAAACATCAACTGTTTTTAGGGGAGGAGAACGAGCACCGGTCGTTTGTTACAAATGCGGGAAGGAGGGACACATCAGCCCAAACTGCCCACAACAGTTCAAGGTATATTATAACTGTGGAAAGGAAGGTCATATAGCTAAAGATTGTCTTGTTGCGAAACCAAGTTCAACGTGGATAGTGACTCCAAAGGCTGTTCCGGACAAGTCAAAATCGGTGGTTCCTGGAAGGGCGTTTGTCGTGACTGCCCAAAACATGAGGAACCCAAACGAGGTGATCACGGGTAAGCTACTCATAAACTCTTGCGAAGTTTATACCTTATTAGATACCGGTTCTACCCATTCTTTTATTTCTCCTGCTTGTGCTCAACGTTTAAACTTGGCTCCGGAGAAATTAGACTTTGACCTATCTGTGGAGACTCCGTTAGAAAAAACTTTCATTACATCTACAGTTTATAAATCTTGCTTAATCCAAGTTGGCACAATCACATTACCTGTTGACCTTATCTCTTTAAAGATACTTGCTTTTGATGTGATTTTAGGAATTGATTGGTTAACTACTCATCATGCCAAAATTGATTATTTTCGTAAGGTTGTTAGTTTTCATATTCCTAACCAACCTGTTATGAGAATTCAAGTAACCAAACTGTAAGACCCCAACTTATTAATGAATAAAATCAAATTTTCTCTAAATATTATTGTGAATAATAAGGGGTTAATTCGATATAATACTTTGGTTATGGGTGAAATGTGCAAATTTTGCAAAATAAGCAAGTGGTTATAAAATATTTATTTTTGGTCGGTGAATATTCGGTTGGTCGTGGAATATTCTTGCTGTCGGGAAATATTCGTACAACGACGCAGCCTTGTGTGGGCCCCATAACGGAAAGCGATTGGATGAAGAAAACGACAAGTATAAGTTGTTTTTAAATAACGGCGTAGTTGTTACCGTTAATACTGTTGGAATACCCGGTGGTTAAAATACAGTAGCACACGGTATTGCACTAATTATTGATTTTTACGTAAGAAGGCACTACTCAATAATTGTTACAGTAGTTATTATTCAATATTTTATTTTATTGATTCAATAATTGCTGCGTTGATATTTTATATTATTGTTGTTTCAATAATTGTTGCTGCACAGTATTTTCATTTATCAGATCAATAATTCATATTATTTGAATAATATTATTAGATAACATTATTGGCAATGTCTAGAAAGTTCTGTCTAAGGAGAGGTTTGGTCATCTAATTGCGCGCCAGTAAGGAGAAATCTTTATTGGAAAGCCCCCTCTTTCCTGGGAACGGCCTGGTTGTCATAAATGTGATTCTTTAATATTATTTGTGAATAATTAATTATTGATTCATATGATAAGGAAATATTTATTTTATGTGGATATAAATGAGGGATATATTTTTGTGGTTAAAAATGAAGGAGTTAATGTTGAGGTTTTTGTCAGTATTTTTGTCGGAATGGAGGTATTAAAAATCAGAGTTTTTGAGATAGTTTACGGGGGTTATAATTTTTAATCCGACCGTTGGATCGTGGTAATTTTTGGATATGTTATACATATATAAGTTGAGTATATGTCCACAAATTTTGAACCGTTAAAAATGAACGTATGATTTATTACGAATTTTACAAGATGACTGGTTCAGAAATTGTTGAATTTTCGGAGTTTATCATTTTGATGGAAAATTCTAGAATTGGTGGGCCCCACTTGTGGTTGGTGAAGAAATGTGCTGAATTATATTTCAAATGTGGTGGGTGGGAATAGTAGCAGGTAAAGCCATCAGGTTGCAGGTCAAGCCTACTAAAATTTTCCTATAAATAGAGGGCTAAGTTAGAATTGAAAATCACACCAGAAACAAGTTTTCTCTCTTTCTCTCTCTAGATTATTGAGTGTATTTTGTGAGTATTTAGATACTTTGAGAGTTTCTATTCATCAGAGCAAGTTTCTTTTAGCCTTATACCGGTATTCTGACCAGAAGTACTGATATTTTGAGGTAAGGGATATTATTTTCTTCTTAAATGATATTATTTTCTTCAATATCATTATGCTAAAATATTGATATGAGTTTTTATCAAATTTGAAACTTTTTGTGTCGGGGTTACTATTCACGTATACGGCACTATTCACGAATACGGCACTATTCACCGAAAAATAAAATTTTCCCTTTTTATCCAAGATGTCTATTATGGTTACTATCTTTGATTGTATCCATGTTTTGATCTTTATTTTTGAATTCTGCTTCACAATTGATTATTATGAAATATTATTGATCTTGGATAAACTGTTATACGAATCCCTAATATTTGTCCTTCTGTCTCACTGGATTCGTTCTCTTTAAGATATTTTTCATCATCCTCAGTCCTAAATGATGATATTACTGAATATCTTTGGCCTGTAGTGCAAAGATGTATAATTACTTGATGAATATCTTTGGCCTGTAGTGCAAAGATGAACAGGTGTTGAGATGAACATGACTGACTGATGATACAAATGAATATCTTTGGCCTGTAGTGCAAAGATGAATATTTGGTTAAAGATGATTATTAATTGATTTTACAGGGATAAAATATTGATGATGGACTTTTAAATCTTAGAAGATAGTAGAATTCATTCTCTACTTGACTCTTCTAATGGTTTGCTGTTTCCGCTGCAGTTGTTGATCTAAAACTTGTTGTCGATTATATTCTATCAGATTTTTCCCTGTTGAATACTAATGATAATTTGTTGTATATTATCTTAGTCATAATATTCTTTACTGGGCTAGTTGATCTCACCCTTTTCTTTTTTGTTCCATTTTTCTTCTCAGGAGGTGAGAACATAGCAGGATCTAGTCGGGGTATGGAGTGATGGTTCTAGAAAGATGTTTTAGCAGTCCTCAATATTTCTGTAAAATAGTGTTTGAATAATTGTAATGAGGATTTATTTGAGTGTGGATATTGTCCAGAAGACAATATTTGTATTTAAACTCACAGTATGTGTTGTCGTATTTTGCACGACAATTGTATTATTGAAGTTGTAGTTTGCTTTCTGTACCATGTATTTGGCGACTCAGAATGGGTGTTGTATACCTATTTTGGGGGTGTCACACAAACCACTAAAATCAATCGCTGTCATACCAAGCCATACAGCCATTCGTTTATTAAAAAATAGATGTCAAGCTTTCATAGCTCATGTTATGAACTTGAACAAAAACACGTCAGATTTGAATAATATTTCTGTTGTTAGTGAATTTCCTGACGTATTTCCTAAAGAACTTCCCGGTCTACCCCCAGAACGTGAAGTTGAATTTTTTATTGACCTTGAACCTGGTACAAAGCCCATTTCTAAAACCCCATATCGAATGGCTACTATTGAACTTCAGGAGTTAAAGGTTCAACTACAGGAGTTGTTGGATATCGGTTTTATTCGTCCTAGTACATCTCCTTGGGGTGCTCCTGTTTTATTCGTAAAGAAGAAAGACGGGAGTATGCGACTTTGTATTGACTATCGAGAATTGAACCATGTCACCATTAAGAATAGGTATCCGCTACCTCGTATTGATGACCTGTTCGACCAATTACAAGTAGCACAATTCTTTTTAAAGATCGATCTTCGTTCTGGATATCATCAGCTGAAGATTAAAACTGAGAATATTCCAAAGGATTGCCTTCAGAACTCGGTACGGGCATTATGAATTCTTAGTCATGTCTTTTGGATTGACTAATGGTCCTACTGCCTTCATGGATATGATGAACCGTGTGTTCAAAGAATATTTAGATCAGTTCGTTGTTGTCTTTATTGATGACATCCTCATCTATTCCAAAAGCCGTGAAGATCATGAGCGCCATTTGAAGCTGATATTGCAAAGGCTTCGTGAAAAGCAAGCTATATGCTAAACTGAAAAAATACGAGTTCTGGCTTGAGGAAGTAGCATTTCTTGGGCACGTGGTGTCAAAACATGGAGTATCTATCGACCCGGCGAATATTGAAGCCATACAAAGTTGGGAGCAGCCGAAATACGTAGCTTTCTGGGCTTAACTGATTATTATCGGAGATTTGTGGAAGGATTTTCTCGAATCGCTACTCCGTTAACTCAGCTGACTCGAAAAGATACAAAATTTGTATGGAGTGAGAAATGCAAAAAGAGTTTCCAAAAATTCAAGATGAGACTCATTTCGGCACCTGTTCTGACAATACCATCTGGTTCGGATGGATTTGTTATCTACAGCGATGCTTCAGGCAAATGGTTAGGATGTGTTCTCATGCAACATGGGAAAGTCATAGCCTATGCCTCGCGACAACTCAAAGAATATGAGAGAAATTATCCTACTCATGATTTGGAGTTGACAGTAGTCGTTTTCGCGTTGAAGATCTGGAGACACTACCTGTATGGGGAGAAAGTGGAGATCTATACGGATTATAAAAGCCTCAAATATTTCTTCACCCAAAAGGAACTCAACATACGACAACGACTTTGGCTTGAGCTGTTGAAAGATTACGATCATACCATCCAATATCATCCTGAAAAAGCGAACGTAGTAACTGATGCATTGAGTAGAAGATCATACGCGGGTACGAGTGCAATGGTGTTAACACAAAGACCCATTTTGTATGATTTGTAAAGGATGGAGATAGAGATGAAGGCTCCAAGTACCCACATGTTGATATCAAATATACAAGTAGAGCCGACTTTAATAGATAAAATTAAAGCTGCTCAAGCTACGGACATGGAGCTAATGCGTATGAAGAAGAAAGTGCAAGAAGGTGCTATTCCAGAAGTAAGAATCGATGAAGAAGGAATACTTCGAGTCAACTCCAGACTTTGTGTTCCTAACAATTTTGACTTGAAGCATAGAATCATGATGGAAGCACACAACACATCGTTTGTAATCCATCCTGGGAGTACCAAAATGTATCACGATCTTCGACATACATTTTGGTGGAGCAATATGAAAAGAGAGATCGCGGAGTTTATCTCGAGGTGTTTAACTTGTCAACGTGTAAAAGCGGAGCATCAAGTACCAAAGGGTCCATTGCAATCACTTGAGATTCTGAAATGGAAGTGGAAACACATTACTATGGATTTTGTTTCGGGTCTTCCCAAGGTTTCTCAAGGCATAGATGCGATTTGGGTCATTGTTGATAGATTAACCAAGTCTGCTCATTTCTTACCTATACGTGAGACTTATTCCCTTGAACGTCTTGCTAGTATGTACGTGAATGAGATTGTGAGATTTCATGGCATGCCAGTATCCATAGTTTCGGATCGTGACCCAAGATTCACTTCACAATTTTGGGTTAGCTTGTAGAAAGTTATGGGCACGGATTTACGATTTAGTTCAGCATACCATCCTCAAACGAAAGGGCAATCAGAGAGGACTATTCAAACACTTGAAGATCTATTAAGACTCTGTGTTCTAGATTTCAAAGGAAGTTGGGATAAGTACTTGCCACAGGTGGAATTCTCCTACAACAACAGTTATCAAGCAAGTATAGGTATGACTCCATTTGAAGCCTTGTATGGACGAAAGTGTCGTTCTCCAGTATGCTGGGATGACGTGGGTGAAGAAACATTGTTGGGACCAGAATTGGTACGCATAACTACAGAGAAGATCCAAACGATTCGACAACGTATACAAACGTCACAGGATCGACAAAAGAGTTATGCGGATCTTTATCGGAAGGATGTAGAATTTAGTATTGGGGATCATGTATTTTTAATTGTTGCACCATGGAAAGGAGTTATAAGATTTGGGAAGAGAGGAAAGCTCAATCCACGATTTGTTGGTCCATTTGAAATTCTTGACCGGATAGGAAATGTGGCGTATCGACTCGCATTACCTCCAAGCATGTCTCGTGTTCATAATATTTTTTATATATCTGTGCTTCGTAAATATGTGAAAAACCCGAACCACATAATTGAGTTAGAACCAGACAAGATAGCCGAAGATTTAACATACGAGGAGGTACCTATTAAGATCTTGGATAGAAAATAGCATGTTCTACGCACGAAGGTTATACCACAAGTTAAGGTTTTATGGAGAAACCATGCTATTGAAGAAATGACCTGGGAGTTAGAATCAGAAATGAAAGCGAGGTATCCTCACCTTTTTGAAACACCAGGTACGTACGTCAATTTCAAGGATGAAATTTCATAAGGAGGGGAGGTTGTAAGACCCCAACTTATTAATGAATAAAATCAAAATTTCTCTAAATATTATTGTGAATAATAAGGGGTTAATTTGATATAATACTTTGGTTATGGGTGAAATGTGTAAATTTTGTAAAATAAGCAAGTGGTTATAAAATATTCATTTTGTCAGGGAATATTCATTTGGTCGTGGAATATTCTTGCTGTAGGGGAATATTCGTACGACGGCGCAGCCTTGTGTGGGCCCCATAACGGAAAGCGATTGGATGAAAAAAATGACAAGTATAAGTTGTTTATAAATAACGGCGTAGTTGTTACCGTTAATACTATTGGAATACCCGGTGGTTAAAATACAGTAGCACACGGATTGCACAATATTTTTAAATTATTGATTCTTACGAAGGAAGGCACTACTCAATAATTGTTACAGTAGTTACTGTTCAATATTTTATTTTATTGATTCAATAATTACTGCGTTGATATTTTATATTATTGTTGTTTCAATAATTGTTGCTGCACAGTATTTTTCATTATCAGATCAATAATTCATATTATTTGAATAATATTATTAGATATCATTATTGGCAATGTCTAGAAAGTTCTGTCTAAGAAGAGGTTTGGTCATCTAATTGCGCGCTAGTAAAGAGAAATTCTTATTGGAAACCCCCCTCTTTTCTGGGAACGGCCTGGTTGTCATAAATATGTTTCTGTAATATTATTTGTGAATAATTAATTATTGATTCATATGATAAGGAAATATTTATTTTATGTGGATATAAATGTTGGATATATTTATTGTGGTTAAAAATGAAGGAGTTAATGTTGAGGTGTTTTATCAGTATTTTTATCGGAATGGAGGTATTAAAAATCAAATCAGGGTTTTTGAGAAATATTGCGGGGGTTATAATTTTTAATCCGATCGTTGGATCGTGATAATTTTTGGATATGTTATTCATATATAAGTTGAGTATATGTCCACAAATTTTGAACCGTTAAAAATGAACGTATGATTTGTTATGAATTTTACGAGATGACTGGTTCAGAAATTGTAGAAGTTACGGAATTTATCATTTTGGTAAAAAATTCTAAATTGGTGGGCCCCACTTTTGGTTAGTGAAAATGTGCTGAGATTTTTATTCAAATGTAGTGGGTGGGAATGGTAGCAGGTAAAGCCATCAGGTTGCAGGTTAAGTCTGCTTCGGCGTGCTAACATTTTCCTATAAATAGAAGGCTAAGTTAGAATTGAAAATCATACCAGAAACAAGTTTTCTTTATTTCTCTCTCTAGATTATTGAGTGTATTTTGGGAGTATTTAGATACTTTGTGAGTTTCTATTCATCAGTGCAAGTTTTCTTCAGCCTTATACCGATATTCCGATCAGAAGTACTGATATTTTGAGGTAAGGGATATTATTTTCTTCTTAAATGATATTATTTTCTTCAATATCATTATGCTGAAATATTGATATGATTTTTTTATCAAATTTAAAACTTTTTGTGTCGGGGTTACTATTCACGTATACGACACTATTCACGTATACGACACTATTCACGAATACGGCACTATTCACTGAAAAATAAATTTTTTTCTTTTTGTCCAAGATGTCTATTATGGTTACTATATTTGATTATATCCATATTTTGATCTTTATTTTTGAATTCTGCTTCGCAATTGATTATTATGAAGTATTATTGATCTTGGATAAACTGTTATACGAATCCCTACTATTTGTCCTTCTGTCTCACTGGATTCATTTTCTTTAAGATATTTTTCATCATCCTCAGTCCTAAATAATGATATTACTGAATATCTTTGGCCTGTAGTGCAAAGATGTATGATTACCTGATGAATATCTTTGACCTGTAGTGCAAAGATGAACAGGTGCTGAGATGAACATGACCGACTGGTGATACAAATGAATATCTTTGGCCTGTAGTGCAAAGATGAATATTTGGTTAAAGATGATTATTAATTAATGTTACAGGGATAAAATATTGATGATGGACTTTTAAATCTTAGAAGATAGTAGAATTCATTCTCTACTTGACTCTTCTAATGGTTTGCTGTTTTCGCTGCAGTTGTTGATCTAAAACTTGTTGTCGATTATATTCTATCAGATTTTTCCCTGTTGAATACTAATGATAATTTGTTGTATATTATCTTAGTCATAATATTCTTTACTGGGCTAGTTAAGCTCACCCTTTTCCTTTTTGTTCTAATTTTCTTCTCAGGAGGTGAGAACATAGCAGGATCTAGTCGGGGTATGGAGTGTTGGTTCTAGAAAGATGTTTTAGCAGTCCTCACTATTTCTGTAAAATAGTATTTGAATAATTGTAATAAGGACTTATTTGAGTGTGGATATTGTCTAGAAGACAATATTTGTATTTAAACTCACAGTATGTGTTGTCATATTTTGCACGACAATTGTATTACTGAAGTTCTAGTTTACTTTTTGTACCATGTATTTGGCGACTCAGAATGGGTGTTGTATACCTATTTTGGGGGCGTCACATAACCGAAATTAAAAAAATAAACAAATATGTGACTCCCCCAAAATTGTTTCAATCCACCCAACCTATTCTGAGTCGTCAAAATACATGGTACAGAAAACAACTATAACTTTATTATTACAATTGTCATGCAAAATACGACAACACATATACTGTGAGTTTAAATACAAATATTGTCATCTAGACAGTATTCAAACTCAAATGGAGTCCTCATTACAATTATTGATACACTATTTTACAAAATAGTGAGGACTACTAAAACAACTATCTTGAACCATCATTCCATACCCCGACTAGTACCCGCTACATTCTGGCCTCTTGAGAAGAAAAATAGAATAAAAAGAAAAAGGGTGAGCTCAACTAGCCCAGTAAAGAATATTATGACTAAGATAATATAGAACAAATTATCGTTAGTCCTCAACAGGAAAAAAATCTGATAGAATACAATAGACAACAAGTTTTAGATCAACGACTGCAGCGGAAATAGCAATTCATTAGAAGAGTTAAGTAGAGAATGAAATCTACTATCATCTATGAATTTAAAAGTCCATCATCGATATTTTATCTCTGTAACATCAATCAATATACATCTTGAATTAAATAGTCATCTTTGCACTACAGGCCAAATATATTAATCAGTCGGTCATGTCCATCTTAACACCTGTTCATTTTTGCACTACGGGCCAAAGATATTCATCATAAAATCATTAATCTTTGAACTACAGGTCAAAGATATTTAGTTATATCATCATTTAGGACTGAGGATGCGGAAAAATATTTTAAAGAAAACGAATCTAGTGAAACAAAAGAATAAATATTAAAGATTCGTGTTTCAGCTTTCCATGTCCAAAAATACCTCATAAGTAATCATAATGAAGTAAAATTTAAGAATGATCAAAATATGAATGCAATCAAAGCTAGTATCCAGAATAGATATTTTGGACGAAAAAAAAAATTTAATTTTTCTGTGAATAGTCCCGTATTCGTGAATAGTGCCGTATACGTGAATAGTGCCGTATACGTGAATAGTAACTCCGACACTAAAAGACAGAAATTTCACAAAAAAAATCATCATGCTTCGTGAATAGTACTCGTGAATAATAACTCGTGAATAGTAACTCATGAATAGTAACTCGTGAATAGTAGTAACTCATAAATAGTAACCCCGACATGAAAAAGTTTCAAATTTGATAAAAAGTTTCAACCAATATTTCGGCATAATGATATTGAAGAAATAATATCACTTACGAAGAAAATAATATCCCTTACCTCAAAAAGACAGTACTTCTGACTGGAATACTGGATATAGTGCTGAATGGAACTTGCATCGTATAACAACACTCAAAGTATCAAAATACTCACAAGAATACGCTCAATATATCGAGAGAGAAAGAGAGAGAAACTTCAGTTTCTGGTGTGATTTTCAATTCTAACCTAAGCACCCTATTTATAGGAAAATGCGTAGAACACTAAATTAGAAAATTTAATATAATAATAAAATAATTTTCTTAATTTCCTTAGCACACCACACCAGCTGATTTCAACCATTAACATGTGCCACTCAAATGGTAAAAACATTTTTCTTAATAAAAATAATTAAAACTTCCAAAAATCAATTATTTCGGAACTACGAAACTTCAATAATTCATAATAAATAGCCCTTTTATCAGAAAATTCGCATCTTACGCTTTTTTTTATAGGAATTTCAATTCTCTACAACTTTTCAGAAGAAAGTTTTTCTAAATTCTAAACAGAAATTGACCGAAATCTATAAACGAACGATTTTACAAGCTATAATCAAATTTCAGTCAAAGAAATGGGGTCCACCGACACACAAAATATGTGTTAATCATTTAATGCAACGAAAATACTCTTTCTTCTCATATACTCATATATCCCACATTTATTATAAAAATATCACTATTATTATATTATTAAAATATAATAATATATTTAAATGAATTATTTTATCAGAAAAAGATAAAATATTAATTTTCAACAATTGTCACATTAAAATTTTTTTCCATCTATATTCACATAAAATGAATATTTTTCTCATCATATAAATCAATAATTAATTATTCACAAATAATATTACAGAATCACAACACTGACAACCAGGCAGTTCTCAGGAATGAGGGGGCTTTCCAATAAGGATATCTCCTTATTGACACGCAATTAGGTGACCAAACCTCTCTTTAGACAGAACTTTCTAGACATTACCAATAATGTTATCTAATAATATTATTCAGATAATATGAATTATTGCTCCGATAATGAAAAATACTGTGTAGTGATAATTATTGAAACAACAGTAATATAAAATATCAACGCAGTAATTATTGAATTAATAAAATAAAATATTGAACAGTAATTACGGTAACCATTATTGAGTAGTGCCTTCTTACGTAAGAATCAATAATTGGTGCACTACCGTGTGCTACTGTACAACAACGCGTATTACTGTGTTTTAACCACCGGGTATTCCAACAGTATTAACGGTAACAACTACGCCGTTATTTATAAACAACTTATACTTGTCATTTTCTTCATCCAATCTCTCTCTTAAACTACCGGTTTTGGCTTGTCTGGAACATCCTTTGGCATCACTATTCCAGCTGGACTTGACTTCACCATACGACAATATCGAGCTAGGTGTCCTTCTCTTTCGCAATTAAAACACGCTTTAGATTGCTGCGTACAGTTTGGACGGATTTGTCCCTCCTGTCTGCATTTGAAACATACGACCAGTGGTTGTTCTTCTTCCTTTGAAACGGGTGCTGGTACCGACGTCTTCACGTCATTGTTGAACCTTCTCTTCTTGAAATGTCCATTCTTATTGTTTTGGCCATTATTACCACCGAAGTGATTACCATTTCTGGCATGTTGATTCCCTCCATGCTTATTGTCACCGCTTTGATGACTGTTATCACCAGTATTATCATTTTGTCGATTGCTCTCTTTTGGTTGCGTTGACTCGTTATCGCGCTCTACTAACTGAGCCCTATTTACAACATCTGAATACAAATACAGTTTATGAGAAATCAGATATTGACGTATCTCCGGCTTCAAATCTCTTAAAAATATCCGCGTCATTCTTTCTTTATTATCAACCAAGTGGGACGTAAATCGGGATAACTCGGCAAACTTGGCTTCGTACTGCGACACGGTCATGTTGTTTTGCTCCAACTTGATAAATTCCACCTCCTTCATGTGACGAATGCTTTCGAGAAAGTACTTGTCGTTGAACAACTCCTGAAATTTCTCCCAAGACATCTTGAGTGCGTCAGGCTGGGTACGTTTTATAGATTCCCACCAGTAATCTGCCTCTTCACGCAACATAAAGGTGGCAAAGGGAACCTTTTGCTCCTCTGAGCATCCCAAGACATCAAATATCTTGGTGATCTGCTTTAACCATGTCTCCGCCTTAAGTGGTTCTGGCTTTCCCAAAAACTCCGGTGGTCCCAGCTCCTTGAATTGCTTAGCGGTGACCAACCATGGGTTGCCATTATTTTTACCTGCATTATGAACAGGAGCCGCCTTCGCCAGATGTTGCATGAATTCTAAAAAACTCCTAAACGTACCGTCGTTCGTCAATTGATCAGTGTTGTTGTTTACAGGAGGATTATCGTCATCCTGTTGCACATTGTCCTGATTATTGATCTGTGGAGACTCAACGGTCTCCTGTGCTCCATTGCTTATCTCAACATTTTCAGATGCCATTATCAAATACTGTAACAAAATAAGGGTTAATTAACATATCACATTTCATCCCTATACTCTGACCGACCAATTAAATAACAAGTAAACTTAGGTAGGTCATATTAGCGAAAGAATTTCCCGTCTCTCCCCTCCTAGTTCTAGTCTCACATCTTAGCCAAGGATCATATCTCTAAGCTCTGATACCAACTGTGACGCCCCAAAAATTAGGTATACATCACCCATCTTGGGTCGCCAGATACATGGTACAGAATTCAAATACAACTTACTAATATAACTGTCGTGTACAATACGACAAAACATAAACTGTGAGTTTGAATACAAATATTATCTTCTAGAGAGTATCCATACTGAAAAGGAGTCCTCATTACAATTATTATCACACTATTACATTGAATAGTGAGGACTACTAATGCTATCATCTGGTCCATCACTCCGTTTCCCGACTAGTCCCATCTATATTCTCATTTCCTGAAGAGAACCGTGAAAGAAAGGGTGAGCTCAACTAGCCCAGTAAGAAATATTATGACTAAGATAATACAGAATAAATTATCATTAGTCTTCAACAATGTTACACTGATAAAATACAATAGACATCAAGTTTAACTGCAGCGGATCAAGCAATCCATTAAAAGAGTCAAGTAGAGAATAAAATCTACTACCTTTTATAATTTAAAAGGTTTTTCATGACTTTTATCGCTGGGACTCAGTTTAATAAATAATTCACATCATCGAATCACCCCTACACTACGGTCAAGTATATTCTTTAGTATCACGACCACGAATTATACATGTACTACGACTAAAGATAATCATGTTTTCATCAACGGTTCTGATCATGCCATAAAACAATTCATCTCTGCACTACGGCCAAAGAGAATCCATAGCCATAATCATACCAAAAACTGTCCATCAATGCACTACGGGCCAATGAGGACTTTTTCTACATCATTTGTAATATTACGGTCATGATTACATCGATTAATCCCTAGTCATAATCATACCAAGTCCATCTATGCACTACAGGCCATAGATGACTTTCAACAAAATATAAACATGAGGATGATGACAATGATATAAAAATTCAATAAAACAAGTTCAAGAATTAATTTATCCAGGAATTAACAACGTCCAAATTGTCAATATGATACTGCTTTGTGTAGTAAAATTCAAGAATTCTTAGAAGAATATTTCCATGAAAAGATACTAGATGAAGCGCAAATATCAAAGATATTGCACTAATTTCATGGAGTATAGAAGTCAAAGTTTTAACCAACTGAGTATAATAAAGAATGGAATAACAAAAGAAATTACCATTGTAACGCCCCCAAAATAGGTCCATTCCATCCAACCCATTTTGAGTCGCCAAATACATGGTACAGAAAATAACTACAACTTTATTACAACAATTATCGTATAAAATACAACAACACATATGCTGTGAGTTTGGATACAAATATATACTAAATGTGACTCATGTCCCAACCGTGGACAGCACCTCACAATGACACCTTACATAAAGGTATAGTCGAAAACTGTTTTAGAAATTAAAATCTTTGAAAAGTGCTCAAGAAAACCTTCGTACATAGGAGGCCATGCTTCTAGGTTATGATAGATATCATATGGCCACAGAATTATCCTTGGTTGACCCAATAGACCCCAAAGAAAAATAAGAAGATTACTATCATATTTTTCCCAATGGTAAGTCTTCTCTTGACATATCATTATCTCCACTGTCTCTAATTGAGAATTATATTTCAAACAAACACCAAGATTATATAGGTAGTGCTCGTATATATACTCAGCAAGTGGATGAGCACATCCCTGTCTTATGATTATACAAGGTTGTATGTTATTAGACATCTTGTATGGTAGTGACAAAACACCCTTCTAACGTTGGGTTCGCTTCACCCTAGATGATTCACCAAATATAACTACTAAATGATGACCACCGTTCTATTCCCTTGTTACCCCCGCTCGACCCAGCTACACTCTTATTACCTGAAAGGAATTGTGAAACAGAAGGGTGAGCACAACTAGCCCAGTAAAGAATATCATGACTAAAGATAATTAAATTATCAATAGCCTTTATCAATAATAAATCAGAGATTTAGAACATATGGTAGATGATAAAAATTTCAACCATAGCTGCAGCGGAACGAGCAATCCATTAGAAGAGTCAAATAGACTACAAAGTCTATTATCTTTTCCATGTTAAAAATCCACCAACAATGTTTTATCCCTGTAACATCAATCAACAATTCTGGTCCACAATCATATGAATAACTCATAATCATAATTGTAGTTCTAAATTCCTCTTCTAATCCAGGACAAAGATAATTTTCATCACCTGAAACATCAAACATCATGGTTATACCAAATCACAGTTTATGTTCATAATCATACTAATAACTTCATCTTTGCACTATGGCCAAAGATATTCAACAACATGTCATCTTTGCACTACGGGCCAAAGATATTCATCAACAATTTATCTTTGCACTACTGGCCAAAGATATTCAACCACAGGTCATATTTGCACTATGGGCCAAAGATATTCATCAATAATTTATCTTTTCACTACAGGCCAAAGATAGTCCTCAACAGTTCATATTTGCACTACAGGCCAAATATATTTATATCTCAAAGAAATATATAATCATTTTAGAATTTATGTAAACAATAATTATAACCATGTTAATCAATTCATCTTTACACTTAAGCTAAAAATATTCAATTATAAATTCAATGGTCATGATCATACCAGTTAACAATTTATCTTTGCACTACAGGCCAAAGATATTCCTCAGTCACGATCATACCAATAATTTACCCATCTTTACACTCAAGTGAAAGAGAAATTCAACATCAGGGTTATAAAAATTTTATATATGATAATAAAAATAATATTATCAACAACTGCATTTACTTTTAAGAGCAACAATCATAAATCAATGATAATTTGGTCAGAAAAAGAAACCAATTTTTTTACGTGAATAGTAACTCGTGAATAGTAACTCATGAATAGTAACTCCGACACAAAAAGGTAGAAATTCCACAATAAAATTCATACCAATATTTCAGTATAATGATATTAAAAGAATAACATCATTATGAAGAATATAGCATCCCTTAATATTCCTTACTATCCCTTACCTCAAAAGAGCAGCACTTCTGACTGGATATCAGATATAACGCTGAAGGAAACTTGCACTGTTGAATATCAACTCATCAAGTATCTAAATACTCATAAAATACACTCAATAATCTAGAGAGAAAAAGAGAGAAAACTTATGAATTCTGGTGTGATTTTCAATTCTAACTTAGCCCTCTATTTATAGGAAAATGTTAGCACGCCGAAGCAGACTTATCCTGCAACCTGATGGCTTTACCTGCTACTATTCCCACCCACCACATTTGAATAAAAATCTCAGCACATTTCTTCACCAACCAAGAGTGGGGCCCACTAATTCTAGAATTTTCTACCAAAATGATAAATTCTAAAACTTCAACAATTTCTGAACCAGTCATCTCTTAAAATTCATAACAAATCATACGTTCATTTTTAACGGTTCAAAATTTGTGAACATATACTCAACTTATATATGTATAACATATCCAAAAATTACAACGATCCAACGGTCGGATCAAAAATTATAACTCACGTAATATATCTCAAGAACATTGATTATCGGATTATAAATCCTTCGGACCAGTTTCATTCAAAAATTCACCACGAAATATCCACTAAGATTTTTGGGTGATTCCAAATTCTACGGTTAGCTTACTTCCGGGGCTTTCTTTTGATATATGGCTCATCTCCTAATACACAAAGAGTTATGAATTTTACAAAATCAAGTAATAAACAAATTTTTCTAAAAATCTTATATTTTGTTCTCCATTTCAATAAAATACTTATAAAACACCTCATCATTAATTTCTTTATTTATAACCACATAAATAAATCCATCATTAATATCCACATCAAATAAATATTTTCTTATCATATAAATTAATAATTAATTATTCACAAATAATATTACAGAATCACAATTATGACAACCAGGCCGTTCCCAAGAAAGAGGGGGCTTTCCAATAAGGATTTCTCCTTACTGGCGCGCAATTAGATGACCAAACCTCTCCTTAGATAGAACTTTCTAGACATTGCCAATAATGTTATCTAATAATATTATTCAAATAATATGAATTATTGATCTGATAATGGAAAATACTGTGCAGCAATAATTATTGAAACAACAATAATATAAAATATCAACACAGTAATTATTGAATCAATAAAATAAAATATTTAACAGTAATTACTGTGATAATTATTCAGTAGTGTCTTCTTACGTAAGAATCAATAATTTCAAAAATACTGTGCAATAACGTTTATTACTGTATTTTAACCACCGGGTATTCTAACAGTGTTAACGGTAACAACTACGCCGTTAATTATAAAAACTCAATTTTTATCGTTATCTTCATCCGACCGTTTTCCGTTATGGGGCCCACAAACTGTTATGTCGTCGTACGAATATTTCCCGACAGAAAGAATATTCCACGACCAACGAATATTCCCCGACAGCAATGATTATTTTTTAACCACTTGTTTATTTTGAAAAATTTTCACATTTCACCCATAACTTTAATTTTTTAACAATTTAACCATTTACTGAATTGTAATTATAAGAAAAATTGAATAATTTTATTTCATAAAATTTGGGGTCTTACAACCATGCATGCGATAGACCGCACAGACAAGTTATTCCAACAGAATAATAAATAATGGAACCAGGTCCGGCGTAAAACGTACAGACAGGATATTCCAACAGAATAATAATAAAGACGGAACCAGGTCCGGTATAAAACACACAGACAGAATGTTCCAATAGAATAATAATAAAGACGGAACCAGGTCCGGTGTAAAATACACAGACAGAATGTTCCAACAGAATAATAATAAAGTTGGAACCAGGTCCGGTGTAAAACACACAGACAGGATGTTCCAACAGAATAATAGAAGAATATCATCAAGTATAGGGTAGACCGCGTATACAGGTTATTCCAACAGAATAATAAATAATGGAATAACAGAAGTTCTCTTCATGAATACAAAAGAAATAATACCCCTTACCGTTTTAAAGAAGAACTGAAATAAAGAAGTAGTTAAGTAGCAGAATACTTTTCTTCTTTCTCTTTAAACTTTCTCTCTCTAGAGTTCAGTGAATTCGTAAGAAAATAATGAAGGAATGAGCTTCTATTTATAGGAAAATGGAATGCATAGTAACTAATCCATGAACGGTCCAGATTGATTTACTTTAATCTGACGGTCCATATTTAAAGAAAAATCTTTTAAATAAAATATAATATATTCTATTTATAGAATAACTTTAATAAAGTATTCTGTTTTATATAAAAAGATGTTTCTGTTTTATTACGTTAATAATACGAATAAAACAAAACTTCATTATCGCTAAATAATTCATATTATTAATTGACAATAATTGAATCAAACTGAGTGACTTCTCACATAAGCATTAATAATCAATACCGTGTGCTACTATGTAACCACACGTATTACTATACTTTTACTACCTAGTAGTTCAACAGTATCAACGGTAAAACTTCCGCCGTTATTTTTAATAAAATATTTTTTATCGTTTTCTCAATCCGACAATAATTCTGTTGTGGGGTCCACCAATAATTGTTCTGTCATACGAATATTCCCTGACAAAAATAATATTCCCCGACCAATCGAATATAATACAACAACTTGTATACTTTGCAAAATTTATAAATACTACCCACAACATTATCTCAAATTCACACCATAATATTTAAAAAATATTTCGAAAAAATTAAATCTTTATTCATAAAATCTGGGATTTCACAATCTCCCCTCCTTATGAAATTTTGCCCTCGAAATTTTCGTACGTACATGGTATACCGAACATATGAGGACACTTCGTCAGATTCTAACTCTCGAGGTATAACCTTTGAGTGTTGAACATATTCCAGGATTTTAACAAGTACATCTTCATACGTTAAATTATCCGCTATCTCGTCCGGTTCTAAATCAATAATGTGGTTCGGGTCGTCCACATATTTATGTAACATCAATACGTTAAAAAATATTATGAACATGCGACATACTTGGCAATAAAATGAGTCTATAAGCCACAGTTCCTACTCGATCGAGGATTTCAAATGGGTCAATTAAATCTAGGGTTGAGATTTTCTCTCTTCGTCGATTCTTGCTTCTAGAATAACGCCCTCTTGAACCTTCTTCTTCACATTCATCAGCTTTGAGCATGTAGCTTAAGCAGCTTTAACTTTATCAATTAAAGTCGATTCTACTCGTATATTTGTTATCTTCACGTGGGTTCGTATATTCGCACTTTTAATCGCATACGATCTTCTACTCAACGCGTCAGCTATCACGCTCGTACTTCCACGATGATATTAAATGGTACGATCGTAATCTTCAACAACTCGAGCCAATGTCTTTAGCGCATAATACGTTCGTTTTAGTTGAAGAAATATTTAAAGGTTTAAGAAATGGGTTTTGTACTGGGGTCAATATAAAATTCGATTTCACGCTCTTGGGTAGGCTAAGAAGTCTTCAAGAATACGTCAGGAACTTTATTAATAATAAAAATATCGTTCAAAACTGTGACCCTCATCCAAGACTTGGATAGCATGTCACATTGATACCTATCAACTTGCCATCGTCATTCACGGCGTCGCCTAGAGAAAGTCTGGCTTTGGTGCATTCCATACAAGGAACTCAACAACGAAAGGATCGGGCTCTTTACTTATGGCTTGATATGACAATGATTGACTTTAGTGGTTTGGTTACTTTAAATTCGCATAACAGGTTGGTTAGGAGTATGAAAGCTAACAACCTTACAAAAAAAACATGATGAGTAGTTAACCAATCGATTCCTAAAATCACATCAAAGGCAAGTATTTTCAAAGAGATACGATCGATAGGTAACGTGAAAGTGTCGATTTGAATCAAACAAGATTTATAAACAGTGGAGGTAACGAAGGTTTCTCCCAACGAAATTTTAACAGATAAATCAAAGTCTAACTTCTCCGGAGTTAAGTTCAAACATTGAACATAACTAGGTGAAATAAAAGAGTGAGTAGAACTGGTATCTAACATGGTATAGACTTTAAAAGAGTTTATGACTAACATACCCGTGATAATTTTATTTAGGTTTCTCGTCATGAAAAAAAAATGCTCTCTCTTAAACTACAGGTTTTGGCTTGTCTGGAACATCCTTTGGCATCGCTATCCCAGCTGGACTTGACTTCACCATACGACAAAATCGAGCTAGGTGACCTTCTCTTCCGCAATTAAAACACGCTTTAGATTGCTGCGTACAGTTTGGACGGATGTGTCCCTCCTGTCCGCATTTGAAACATACGACCGGTGGTCGTTCTTCTTCCTTTGAAACGGGTGCTGGTACCGACGTCTTCACGTCATTGTTGAACCTTCTCTTCTTGAAATGTTCATTTTTATTGTTTTGGCCATGATTACCACCGAAGTGGTTACCATTTCTGGCATGTTGATTCCCTCCATATTTATTGTCACCGCTTTGATGACTGTTATCACCAGTATTATCATTTTGTCGATTGCTTTTTTTTGTTGCATTGACTCGTTATCGCGCTCTACTAACTGAGCCCTATTTACAACATCTGAATACAAACACAGTTTATGAGAAATCAGATATTGACATATCTCCGAATTCAAACCTCTTAAAAATATTCGCGTCATTCTTTCTTCATTATCAACCAAGTGGGACGCAAATCGGGACAACTCGGCAAACTTGGCTTCGTACTGTAACACGGTCATGCTATTTTGCTCCAACTTGATAAATTCCACCTTCTTCATGTGACGAATGTAAGACCCCGAATTTTATGAAATAAAAGTATTCAATTTTTCTTATAATTACAATTTAGTAAATGGTTAAATTGATAAAAAAAATTAAAGTTATGGGTGAAATGTGAAAATTGTTCAAAATAAGCAAGTGGTTATAAAATAATCATTGTTGTCGGGGAATATTCGTTTGGTCGTGGAATATTCTTTCTGTCGGAGAATATTCGTACGACGGCGCAGCTATTTGTGGGCCCCATAACGAATAACTGTCGGGTGAAGAAAACGACAAATTTGAGTTTTTACAAATAACGGCGTAGTTGTTACCGTTAACACTGTTGGAATACCCGGTGGTTAAAATACAGTAATACGCGTTATTGCACAGTAGCACACGGTATTGCATAGTATTTTTGAAATTATTAATTCTTACGTAAGAAGGCACTACTCAATAATTGTTACAGTAGTTACTGTTCAATATTTTATTTTATTGATTCAATAATTGTTGCGTTGATATTTTATATTATTGTTGTTTCAATAATTGTTGCTGCACAATATTTTCCTTTATCAGATCAATAATTCATATTATTTGAATAATATTATTAGATAACATTATTGTCAATGTCTAGAAAGTTCTGTCTAAGGAGAGGTTTGGTCATCTAATTGCGCGCCAGTAAGGAGAAATCCTTATTGGAAAGCCCCCTCTTTCCTGGGAACGGCCTGGTTGTCATAAATGTGATTCTATAATATTATTTGTGAATAATTAATTATTAATTCATATGATAAGGAAATATTTATTTTATGTGGATATAAATGAGGGATATATTTATTGTGGTTAAAAATGAAGGAGTTAATGTTGAGGTTTTTATCCGTATTTTTGTCGGAATGGAGGTATTAAAAATCAGGATTTTTGAGATATTTTGCGGGGGTTATAATTTTTAATCCGACCGTTGGATCGTGGTAATTTTTGGAGATGTTATACATATATAAGTTGAGTATATGTCCACAAATTTTGAACCGTTAAAAATGAACGTATGATTTATTACGAATTTTACAAGATGACTGGTTCAGAAATTGTTGAATTTTCGGAGTTAATCATTTTGGTGGAAAATTCTAGAATTGGTGGGCCCCACTTGTGGTTGATGAAGAAATGTGCTGAATTATATTTTAAATGTGGTGGGTGAGAATAGTAGCAGGTAAAGCCATCAGGTTGCATGTCAAACCTACCAAAATTTTTCTATAAATAGAGGGCTAAGTTAGAATTGAAAATCACACCAGAAACATAAGCTTTCTCTCTTTCTCTCTCTAGATTATTGAGTGTATTTTGTGAGTATTTAGATACTTGGTGAGTTACTATTCATCAGTGCAAGTTTCCTTCAGCCTTATACCGATCAGAAGTACTGCTCTTTTGAGGTAAGGGATAGTAAGGGATATTAAGGGTTGTTATGTTTTTCAGTTTCGTAATTTTTCTGAACTTCAAAAATTCTGGAAAAATTTGAAATGATATTTTGATGAGTTTTATTGATTGTGTTCAAAATTGGTGATTTTTGGATGTATAGATTTAGAGTTATGAATTTTATGAGAAAAGACTATTTTAAAAGTAACTGCTTATAATTTCTTGTGGTTAACTCCAAAATTGATGAAATTTTTATTGGGAGTACATGTATATGATGGAAGTATACTCTGTTAATTTCAGAATTTTTGGACAAAAGTACAATTTTTGATAAATGTCTAAATATTCGGATGTTTTGACCATATGAAAAATAGTAAATGACTTTTAAAAATTCTGAGAAAAATATATGTTTACTATGGGACTCTATTATGCTAAATTCCAGAAAAGAAATATTTTTGGAACTGATTTGGTATTTTTCATGAAAATATACTAGTTATGAGTAAATGAATTAAATATGTTTTGTGAAGTAAGAAAATTGGAAAATAGGATTTTATGGCTTGAGAATCCTATATGAGGTATATGCAGATTTTTTATGAGGGTTTTGATTATTGGTGATAAAATCTTATGAGTTTGGTATTTTAGAATGATTAAATGCATTATTTAGTAAAGTATAAACAATTTAATTATTTATAAGCTTAAGAAATATTATTCTTTCAATATCATTATACCGAAATATTGGTATGTATTTTATTGTAGAATTTCTACCTTTTTGTGTCGAGTTTACTATTCATGAGTTACTATTCATGAGTTACTATTCACGAGTTACTATTCTCTTTTTCTGACCAAATTATAGTTGGTTTATGAATATTACTCTTGAGATTAAATCTATATATTGATTATATTGATTTTATTATCATATATAACATTTTTATAACTCTAATGATGATATTTCTCTTTGACTTAGTGTAAAGATGGGTAAATTTCTGGTATGATCATGACTATGGGTTCTCTTTGGCCAGTAGTGCAAAGTTGAATTGTTGACTGGTATGATCATGACCATTGAATTTATAAGTGAATATCTTTAGCTTAAGTGCAAAGATGAATTGATCAACATGGTTATAATTATTGTTTATATAAATTCTGAAATGATTATATATTTCTTCGAGATATTAATATATTTGGTCTGTAGTGCAAATATGAACTGTTGATGAATATATTTGGCTGTAGTGCAAATATAAACTGTTGAGTAATATCTTTGGCCTGTAGTGCAAAGATGAATTGTTGATGAATATCTTTGGCCCGTAGTGCAAAGATGACATGTTGTTGAATATGTTTGGCCAGTAATGCAAAGATGAACTGTTGATGAATATCTTTGGCCTGTAGTGCAAAGATGACTTGTTGATGAATATCTTTGGCCTGTAGTGCAAAGATGAAGTTATTAGTATGATTATGAACAGGAACTGTGATTTGGTATAACCATGATGTTTGATGTTTCAGGTGATGAAAATTATCTTCGTCCTGGATGAGAAGAGGAATTTAGAACTACAGTTATGATTATGAGTTATTCATATGATTGTGGACCAGAATTGTTGATTGATGTTACAGGGATAAAATATTGTTGGTGGATTTTTAACATGGAGAAAATAATAGACTTTATAGTCTATTTGACTCTTCTAATGGATTGCTCGTTCCGCTGCAACTATGGTTGAAATTTTTATCATTTACCATATGTTCTAAATCTCTGATTTATTATTGATGAAGGCTATTGATAATTTAATTATCTTTAGTCATGATATTCTTTACTGAGCTAGTTGTGCTCACCCTTTTGCTTCACAATTCCTTTCAGGTAATAAGAGTGTAGCTGGGTCGAGCGGGGGTAACAAGGGAATAGAACGGTGGTCATCATTTAGTAGTTATATTTGGTGAAGAAAATAGGGTGAGGCGAACCCAACGTTGGAAGGGTGTTTTGTCACTATCATACAAGATGTCTAATGACATACAACCTCGTGTCATCATAAGACAGGGTTGTGCTCATCCACTTGCTGAGTATATATACGAGCACTACCTATATAATCTTGGTGTTTGTTTAAAGTATAATTCTCAATTAGAGACAGTAGAGATAATGATATGTCAAGAGAAGACTCACCATTGGGAAGAATATGATAGTAATATTCTCGTTTTTCTTTGGGGTCTATTGGGTCAACCAAGGATAATTCTGTGGCCATATGATATCTATCATAACCTAGACGCGTGGCCTCCCATGTTCGAAGGTTTCCTTAAGCACTTCCCAAAGATTCTAATTTCTAAAACAGTTTTTGACTATACCTTTATGTAAGGTGTCATTGTGAGGTGATGTCCACGATTGGAACATGAGTCATATTTGGTATATATTTGAATCCAAACTCACAGCATATGTGTTGTTGTATTTTGCACGACAATTGTTGTAATAAAGTTGTAGTTGTTTTCTGTACCATGTATTTGGCGACTCAGAATAGGTTGGATGGAATGGATCTATTTTGGGGTCGTCACAACGAATGCTTTTGGGAAAGTACTTGTCGTTGAACAGCTCCTGAAATTTCTCCCAAGATATCTTGAGAGCGTCAGGCTGGGTACGTTTTATAGATTTCCACGAGTAATCTGCCTCTTCACGTAACATAAAGGTGGCAAAGGGAACCTTTTGCTCCTCTGAGCATCCTAAAACATCAAATATCTTGGTGATCTGCTTTAACCACGTCTCCGCCTTAAGTGGTTCTGACTTTCCCAAAAACTCCGGTGGTCCCAGCTCCTTGAACTGCTTAGCGGTGACCAACCGTGGGTTGCCATTATTTTTACCTGTATTATGAACAGAAGCCGCCTTCACCTGATGTTGCATGAATTCTAAAAAACTCTTAAACGTAGCGTCGTTCGTCAATTGATCAGCGTTGTTATTTACAGGAGGATTATCGCCATCCTGTTGCACATTGTCCTGATTATTGATCTGTGGAGACTTAACGGTCTCCTGTGCTCCATTGCTTATCTCAACATTTTCAGATGCCATTATCAAATACTGCAACAAAACAAGGGTTAATTAACATATCACATATCATCCCTATACTCTGACCGACCAATTAAATAACAAGTAAACTTAGGTAGGTCATACTAGCGAAGGAATTCTCCGTCTCTCCTCTCCTAGTTCTAGTCTCACATCTTAGCCAGGGATCATATCCCTAAGCTCTGATACCAACTGTGATGCCCCCAAAATTAGGTATACATCACCCATCTTGGGTCGCCAGATACATGGTACAGAATTCAAATACAACTTACTAATACAACTGTCGTGTACAATACGACAAAATATAAACTGTGAGTTTGAATACAAATATTGTCTTCTAGAGAGTATCCATGCCCAAAAGGAGTCCTCATTACAATTATTATCACACTATTACATAGAATAGTGAGGACTACTAATGCTATCATCTGGTCCATCACTCCATTTCCCGACTAGTCCCAGCTATATTCTCATTTTCTGAAGAGAACCGTGAAAGAAAGGGTGAGCTCAACTAGCCCAGTAAGAAATATTATGACTAAGATAATGCAGAATAAATTATCATTAGTCTTCAACAATGTTACGCTGATAAAATATAATAGACATCAAGTTTAACTGCAGCGGATCAAGCAATCCGTTAAAAGAGTCAAGTAGAGAATAAAATCTACTATCTTTTATAATTTAAAAGGTTTTTCATGACTTTTATCGCTGGGACTCAGCTTAATAAATAATTCACATCATCGAATCACCCCTGCACTACGGCCAAGGATATTCTTTAGTTTCACGACCACAAATTATCCATGCACTACGGCTAAAGATAATCATGTTTTCATCAACGGTCCTAATCATGCCATAAAACAATTCATCTCTGCACTACGACCAAAGAGAATTCATGGCCATAATCATACAAAAAACTGTCCATCAATGCGCTACGGGCCAATGAGGACTTTTTTCACATCATTTGTAATATTATGGTCATGATTACACCGATTAATCCCTAGTCAAAATCATACCAAGTCCATCTATGCACTACAGGCCATAGATGACTTTCAACAAAATATAAACCTGAGGATGATGACAATGATATAAGAATTTAATAAAACAAGTTCAAGATTTAATTTATCCAGGAATTAACAACGTCCAAATTGTCAATATGATACTGCTTTGTGTAATAAAATTCAAGAATTCTTAGAAGAATATTTTCATGAAAAGATACTAGATGAAGCGCAAATATCAAAGATATTCCACTAATTTCATCTAGTATAGAAGTCAAAGTTTTAACCAACTGAGTATAATAAAGAATGGAATAACAAAAGAAATCACCATGCATGCGATAGACCGCACAGACAGGTTATTCCAACAGAATAATAAATAATGGAACCAGGTCCGGCGTAAAACGTACAGACAGGATATTCCAACAGAATAATAATAAAGATGGAACCAGGTCCGGTGTAAACACACAGACAGAATGTTCCAACAGAATAATAAAGACGGAACCAGGTCCGGTGTAAAATACACAGACAGGATGTTCCAACAGAATAATAATAAAGACGGAACCAGGTCCGGTGTAAAACACACAGACAGGATGTTCCAACAGAATAATAGAAGAATATCACCAAGTATAGGGTAGACCGCGTATACAGGTTATTCCAACAGAATAATAAATAATGGAGTAACAGAAGTTCTCTTCATGAATACAAAAGAAATAATACCCCTTACCGTTTTAAAGAATAACTGAAATAAAGAAGTAGTTAAGTAGCAGAATACTTTTCTTCTTTCTCTCTAAACTTTCTCTCTCTAGAGTTCAGTGAATTCGTAAGAAAATAATGAAGGAATGAGCTTCTATTTATAGGAAAATGGAATGCATAGTAACTAATCCATGAACGGTCCAGATTGATTTACTTTAATTTGACGGTCCATATTTAAAGAAAAATCTTTTAAATAAAATATAATATATTCTATTTATAGAATAACTTTAATAAAGTATTCTGTTTTATATAAAAAGATGTTTCTGTTTTATTACGTTAATAATACGAATAAAATAAAACTTCATTATCGCTAAATAATTCATATTATTAATTGACAATAATTGAATCAAACTGAGTGACTTCTCACATAAGCATTAATAATCAATACCGTGTGCTACTATGCAACCACACGTATTACTGTACTTTTACTACCGAGTAGTTCAACAGTATCAACGGTAAAACTTCCGCCGTTATTTTTAATAAAATATTTTTTGTCGTTTTCTCAATCCGACAATAATTCTGTTGTGGAGTCCACCAATAATTGTGTCGTCGTACGAATATTCCCCGACAAAAATAATATCCCCCGACCAATCGAATATAATACAACAACTTATATACTTTGTAAAATTTATAAATACTACCCTCAACATTATCTCAAATTCACACCATAATATTTAAAAAATATTTCGAAAAAATTAAATCTTTATTCATAAAATTTGGGGTTTCACAATATTTTATAACCACCTGCTTATTTAAAAATATTTGCGCATTTTACCCATAACTAACCTCATTAATCAATTCAACCCTTACTATTTCAAAATAATAAATAAAGGAAATTCTATTTTATTAAAAAATTCGGGGTCTTACAACCTCCCCTCCTTGTGAAATTTCATTCTCGAAATTGACGTACATACCTGGTGTTTTGAAAAGGTGAAGATACCTCACTTTCATTTCCATTTCTAACTCCCAGGTCATTTCCTCTATAGCATGGTTCTTCCACAAAACTTTTACTTGCGGTATGACCTTTGTGCGTAGGACATGCTCATTCCTATCCAAGATTTTGACAAGTACCTCCTCGTACGTTAAATCTTCGGCTATTTCTTCTGGTTCTAACTCAATAACGTGGTTCGGGTCGTCCACATAATTTCGTAACTTCGATACGTGAAAAATGTTATGAACACGCGACATACTTGGCGGTAAAACGAGTCTATAGGCCACAGTTCCTATTCGATCGAGGATTTTAAATGGACTAATAAATCGAAGGTTTGAGCTTTCCTCACATCGCCGATTCTCGCTTTTGGAATAACAACTTCTTGCACCTCCTTCTTCATATTCATCAGCTCCGGTGTGTAGCTTGAGCGGTTTTAACTTTATCGATTAAAGTCAATTTTACTCGTATATCATCACGTGATCCATAGAGTCTTTAACTCTATCTCTATCATTTGTAAGTCATACGAAATGAGTCTTTGTGTTCGACAATATCGCACTCGTACCCGCATACGATCTTCTACTCAACACGTCAGCTACCGCGTCTGCTTTTCCAGGATGGTATGGTCAGAACATGTGCCGAAATGAGTCTCCTCTTGAGTTCTTCGAAGCTCTTCCCACATTCCTTGCTCTATTCGAATTTTGTATCTCTACGAGTCAGATGCGTTAATGGAATAGCGATTCGAGAAAAATCCTTCCACGAATCTCCGATAGTAACCAACTAAGCATATAAAGCTACGTATTTCGATTACTGACTTAGGTTGCTCTCAACTGTGACTCATATCCCAATCTTGGATAACACGTCATAATAACACCAATCAGTTTACTACCACACAAATATGGCGTCCCCTACAGAGAGTCTAACTTCGGTGTATTCCACAAAGGAATTCACCAGATAACGGCTTGGGTACCAAATTCTATAGTTGAATTTTTAACTCCTGAAGTTCAATAGGAGCCATTCGATATGAGATTTTAGAAATTAATTTTGTACCAGGTTCAAAGTCGATACAAAATTCAATATCACACTTTGGGAGTAAGCCAAGAAATTCTTCAAGAAATACATCAGAAAATTTACTAACAATAGAAATATTATTCAAATCTGACGTATTTTTGTTCAAGTCCATAACATGGGCTAAGAAAACTTGACATCCATTTTTCAATAAACGAATGACTTTATGGCTTGATATGAAAGTGATTGATTTCAGTGGTTTAGTTGCTTGAATTCGCACAACAGGTTGGTTAGGAATATGAAAACTAACAACCTTACGAAAACAATCAATTTTGGCATGATGAGTAGTTAACCAATCAATCCCTAAAATCATATCAAAAGCAAGTATCTTTAAAGAGATAAGGTCAACAGGTAAGGTGATGGTGCCAACTTGGATCAAACAAGATTTATAAACAGTGAATGTAACGAAAGTTTCTCATAACGAAGTTTCAACAGAGAAGTCAAAGTCTAATTTTTTCCGAAGTCAAGTTTAAACGTTGAGTATAAGCAGGAGAGATAAATGAATGGGTAAAACCGGTATCTAATAAGGTATAAACTTCGTAAAAATTTATAATTAACTAACCCATGCTAACTTCGTTCGGGTTCCTCGCATTCTGACCAGTCACGACAAACGCTCTTCCAGGAACAGTTGACTTTGACTTTTTTGGGACAGCCTTTTGAGTCACCATCCCCGCTGGACTGGGTTTCGCTACCGTACAATCTCGAGCGATATGACCTTCTTTTCCATAATTATAACATACCTTGGAAGGTTGTGAACAGTTTAGACTTATATGTCTCTCATCTCCGCATATGTAGCATCTAACTGGCGGTCGTTCTCCTCCCCTAGAATTTGTTGCTGGTGCTGGTGCTGCTGCCGACATCCTCCCGTCATCGTTAAATTTTCTCTTCTTGAAATTTTCACTTGAGTTATTTCTTCTATTATCTTGGCCATGATTACCACCGAAGTGGTTACCATTTCTGGCACGATAATTTCCTCCACGATGGTTATCCTTGTTCTGATGACCGTTGCCATCGGTACGATTATCATCGAGTTGTAGGTCGTTATTCTTCAATTGAGCTGACTCATTATCGCGCTCCAATAACTGAGCCTTATTCACAACATCTGAATATAGAGAAAATTTATGAGAAATGAGATATTGACGTATATCGGGTTTCAAACCTCTCAAAAATATCCGCGTCATACGTTCCTCATTCTCCACCAAATGAGGTGCAAACCTAGATAACTCCGCGAACTTTGTATCGTACTGGGACACTGTCATGTTGTTCTGTTCTAGTCTAATAAACTCTACCTCCTTTATATGGCGAATACTTTTAGGAAAGTACTTGTCATTGAACAGTTTCTGAAATATCTCCCAAGACATGCTGAGTGCGGCCGGATGGGTACGCTTCACAGACTCCCACAAGTAGTTTGCCTCGCCACGGAACATAAAGGTGGCGAATGGAACCTTCGTTTCCTCCGTGCATCCCAAGACATCGAATATCTTGGTAATTTGCTTGACCCACGTTTCCTCCATGATTGGATCTGGCTTTCCCTTAAATTCTGGTGGTCCCAATTCTTTGAACTGCTTGGCTGTGACAAACCGTGAATTGCTATCATTTCTTCCTATATTTTGAACACGAGTCTCCCTCTTCTGGTTTTGCATGAATTGCAAAAAACTTCTAAACATCCCATCGTTCATCATCTGCTCATTGGTGTTGTTCACAAGAGGAACATTGCCAGCCTGTTGCACGTTCTCCTCGTTGGTGAGCACAGGTGTCTCCACGGTCTCATTTACTCCACTGTTAACATTCTCAGTCGACATTCTCAAATACTGCCATAAAACAAGTGTTAATTTAAGCAATTAACATATCACATAATATCCCTATATTATGACCGACCAACAAATAAGCTTAGGTAGGACACACTAGCGAAGGATTTACTCGTCTCTCCCTTCCTAGTTCTATTCCCCGATCTCCGCTAGAGATCATATTCCTAAGCTCTGATACCAACTGTGATGCCCTCAAAATAGGTTCAATCCACCCAACCTATTCTGAGTCGTCAAAATACATGGTACAGAAAACAACTACAACTTTATTATTACAATTGTCGTGCAAAATACGACAACACATATACTGTGAGTTTAAATACAAATATTGTCATCTAGACAGTATTCAAACTCAAATGGAGTCCTCGTTACAATTATTGATACACTATTTTACAAAATAATGAGGACTACTAAAATAACTATCTTGAACCATCATTCCATACCCCGACTAGTACCCGCTACATTCTCGCCTCTTGAGAAGAAAAATGAAACAAAAAGGAAAAGGGTGAGCTCAACTAGCCCAGTAAAGAATATTATGACTAAGATAATATAGAACAAATTATCGTTAGTCCTCAACAGAAAAAAAATCTGATAGAATACAATAGACAATAAGTTTTAGATCAACAGCTGCAGCAGAAACAACAATTCATTAGAAGAGTTAAGTAGAGAATGAAATCTACTATCATCTATGAATTTAAAAGTCCGTCATCGATATTTTATCCTTGTAACATCAATCAATATACATCTTGAATCAAATAGTCATCTTTGCACTACATGCCAAAGATATTAATCAGTCAGTCATGTTCATCTCAACACCTGTTCATCTTTGCACTACGGGCCAAAGATATTCATCATAAAATCATTAATCTTTGCACTACAGGCCAAAGATATTCAGTTATATCATCATTTAGGACTGAGGATGATGAAATATATTTTAAAGAAAACGAATCCAGTGAAATAAAAGAATAAATATTAAGGATTCGTATTTGAGCTATTCCATGTCCAAAAATACCTCATAAGTAATCATAGTGGAGTAAAATTTAAGAATGATCAAAACATAGATACAATCAAAGCTAGTATCTAGAATAGATATTTTAGACGAAAAACAAAAATTTAATTTCGGCATAATGATATTGAAGAAATAATATCACTTACGAAGAAAATAACATCCCTTACCTCAAAAAGACAGTACTTCTGACTGGAATACTGGATATAGTGTTGAACGGAACTTGCACCGTATAACAACACTCAAAGTATCAAAATACTCACAAGAATACGCTCAATATATCGAGAGAGAAAGAGAGAGAAAACTTCAGTTTCTGGTGTGATTTTCAATTCTAACCTAAGCACCCTATTTATAGGAAAATGCTTAGAACACCAAATCAGAAAATTTAATATAATAATAATATAATTTCTTAATTTCCTTAGCACACAACACCAGCTGATTTCAACCATTAACATGTGCCACTCAAATGAAAACAACGTTTTTCTTAATAAAAATAATTAAAACTTCCAAAAGTCAATTATTTCGGAACAGCGGAACTTCAATAATTCATAATAAATAGCACTTTTGTCAGAAAATTCGAATCTCGCAATTTTTTATAGGAAATTCAATTCTCTATAACTTTTGCAGAAGAAAGTTTTTCTAAATTTCAAACAAAAACTGATCGAAATCCATAAACGGGCGATTTTACAGACTATAATCAAATTTCAGTCAAGAAATGGGGTCCACCGACACACAAAATATGTGTTAATCATTTAATGCAACAAAAATACTTTTTCTCCTCATATACTCATATATCCCACATTTATTATAAAAATATCACTATTATTATATTATTAAAATATAATAATATATTTAAATAAATTATTTTATCAGAAAAAGATAAAATATTAATTTTCAACAATTGTCACATTAAAAATTTTCTCCATCTATATTCACATAAAATGAATATTTTCCTCATCATATAAATCAATAATTAATTATTCACAAATAATATTACAGAATCACAATACTGACAACCAGACAGTTCCCAGGAAAGATGGGGCTTTCCAATAAGGATCTCTCCATATTGGCGCACAATTAGGTGACAAAACCTCTCCTTAGACAGAACTTTTTAGACATTACAAATAATGTTATCTAATAATATTATTCAGATAATATGAATTATTGCTCCGATAATAGAAAATACTGTGTAGTGACAATTATTGAAACAACAGTAATATAAAATATCAACGCAATAATTATTGAATCAATAAAATAAAATACTGAACAGTAATTACTGTAACCATTATTGAGTAGTGCCTTCTTATGTAAGAATCAATAATTGGTGCAATACCGTGTGCTACTGTACAACAACGCGTATTACTGTGTTTTAACCACCGAGTATTCCAATAGTATTAACGGTAACAACTACGCCGTTATTTATAAACAACTTATACTTGTCATTTTCTTTATCCAATCTCTTTCCGTTATGGGGCCCACAAAAGGCTGCGCCGTCGTACGAATATTCCCCGACAACAAGAATATTCCACGACCAAACGAATATTCCCCGACAGAAATGAATATTTTATAACCACCTGCTTATTTAAAAATATTTACGCATTTTACCCATAACTAACCTCATTAATCAATTCAACCCTTACTATTTCAAAATAATAAATAAAGGAAATTCTATTTTATTAAAAAATTCGGGGTCTTACAAAATAATAAAAATATTTTGGTTATAAAATTTTGTTTGGTTATTCGATTTTACCCTTTTTCTGCTCAGTCCTAATAGTGTGCATGATAATTTTGAAGCATTCAATTCCACAAAGTGAATAGACATCTATTAAACATATTGTTTTGCTCAGTCCTACATAAGACCCCCATAAAGGCTATATGATTTTCATCCTATAAAAATGATTAGCAACCCCTTAAGTAACTAAATTTGACTTTGTATGAGATTTAGTGTACATGCACAGAAACAGAAATTAATACCGAATAGAGTCCATAGACTCCTATGCTATGTTTGGCAAGTCAATACCAAGCTTCAGAATTTAAATTGAAAATACATTTGCAGTACCAAGGATTGAGATTTAGTTCAAATTTGGAGCTCAAATCCAATTTCAAATCTTAGAATTGAGTTGCCAAACATAACTTAATGGTAATAATAATACAAAAATTAAGTCCAGTAGACAGTTATTAAAACTTCTGTTACCATGTTCTTTTTGTTTACATTTCTTTTTATCCTTTGAATATATATATATATATATATATATATATATATATATATATATATATATATATATATATATATATATATTGTAAGACCCCAACTTTTATAAATAAAGATGAATTTTCTATAAATATCATTTTTGAATATTATGGAGTTAATTTGATATAATGTTATAGTTGTGGGTAATATTTATAAATTTTGCAAAGTACGCAAGTTGTTATATAATATTCGATTGGTCGGGGAATATTCATTTTAACAGGGAATATTCGTACAACGACACAATCATTGGTGGACCCCACAACGAAATTATTGTCGAATTGAGAAAACGACAAAAATATTTTATTAAAAATAACGGCGGAAATTTTACCATTGTTACTGTTGAACTACTCGGTAGTAAAAGTACAGTAATACGTGTGGTTGCATAGTAGCACACGATATTGATTATTAATGCTTATGTGAGAAGTCACTCAGTTTGATTCAATTATTGTCAGTTAATAATATGAATTATTTAGCGATAATGACGTTTTGTTTTATTCGTATTATTAACGTAATAAAACAGAAACATCTTTTTATATAAAACAGAATACTTTATTAAAGTTATTCTATAAATAGAATATATTATATTTTATTTAAAAGATTTTTCTTTAAATATGGACCGTCAGATTAAAGTAATCAATCTGGACCGTTCATGGATTAGTTACTATGCATTCTATTTTTCTATAAATAGCAGCTCATTCCTTCATTATTTCTTACGAATTCACTGAACTCTAGAGAGAGAAACTATAGAGAGAGAGAAGAAGAGTATTCTGCTACTTAACTACTTCCTTATTTCAGCTCGTCTTTAAAACGGTAAGGGGTGTTATTCTTTCTTATTCATGAAGAGAACTGTTGTTATTTCATTTCTTATTATTCTGTTGGAATAACCTGTATACGTGGTCTACCCTATACTTGGTGACATTCTTCTATTATTCTGTTGGAACATCCTATCTGTGTGTTTTACACCGGACCTGGTTTCATTTTTATTATTATTCTGTTGGAACATCTTGTCTGTGTGTTTTACACCGGACCTGGTTTCATTATTTATTATTTTGTCGGAATATCCTGTCTGTGTGTTTTACACCGGACCTGGTTCCATTATTTATTATTCTGTCGGAATATCCTGTCTGTGTGTTTTACATCGGACCTGGTTCCATTATTTATTATTCTGTCGGAATATCCTGTCTGTGCGTTTACGCCGGACCTGGTTCCATTATTTATTATTCTGTTGGAATAACCTGTCTGTGCGGTCTATCGCATGCATGGTGATTTCTTTTGTTATTCCATTCTTTATTATACTCAGTTGGTTGAGTTTTGACTTCTATACTCCATGAAATTTGTGGAATATCCTTGATAATTGCGTTTCATCCAGTATCTTTTCATGAAAATATTCTTCTAAGCATTGTTGAATTTTACTCCACAAAGCAGTATCATGTTGACAATTTGGACGTTGTTAATTCTTGGATAAATTAATTCTTGAACTTGTTTTATTGAATTCTTATATCATTGTCATCATCCTCATGTTTATAAAATGTTGAAAGTCATCTGTGGCCTGTAGTGCATAGATGGACTTGGTATGATTATGACCAGGGATTATTCGGTATAATCATGACCGTAATGTTACAAATGATGTGGTAAAAGTCCTCATTGGCCCGTAGTGCATTGATGGACAGTTGTTGGCATGATCATGACCATTAATGAATATACGAATATCCTTGGCCGTAGTGCAGGGGTGACCCAAAATTAGGTATACATCACCCATCTTGGGTCGTCAGATACATAGTACAGAATACAAATACAACTTACTAATACAACTGTCGTGTACAATACGACAAAACATAAACTGTGAGTTTGAATACAAATATTATCTTCTAGAGAGTATTCATACTCAAAAGGAGTCCTTATTACATTTATTAACACACTATTACATAGAATAGTGAAGACTACTAACTAATACTATCATTCGGACCATCACTCCGTTCTCCGACTTGCCCCAGCTACGTTCTCATTTCTTGAAGAGAACAGTGAAAGAAAGGGTGAGCTCAACTAGCCCAGTAAGAAATATTATGACTAAGATAATGCAGAATAAATTATCATTAGCCTTCAACAATGTTAAACTGATAAAATATAATAGACATCAAGTTTAACTGCAGCGGAACAAGCAATCCATTAAAAGAGTCAATTAGAAAATAAACTCTACTATCTTTTATGACTTAAAAGGTTTTTCAACACTGTTATCGCTGGGACCCAACTTAATAAAATAATCCACATTATCGAATCACCCCTGCACTACGGCCAAGGATATTCGTTAGTATCACGACCACAATTATCCATGCACTACGGGCCAAGAATATTTGTGTATTCATTAATGGTCATGATCATGTCAACAACTGTCCATCAATGCACTACAGGCCAATGAGGACTTTTACCACATCATTTGTAACATTACGGTCATGATTATACCGAATAATCCCTGGTCATAATCATACCATGTCCATCTATGCACTACAGGCCATAGATGCCTTTTAACATTTTATAAACATGAGGATGATGACAATGATATAAGAATTCAATAAAACAAGTTCAAGAATTAATTTATCCAAGAATTAACAACGTCCAAATTGTCAACATGATACTGCTTTGTGGAGTAAAATTCAAGAATGCTTAGAATAATATTTTCATGAAAAGATACTGGATGAAACACAATTATCAAGGATATTCCACTAATTTCATGGAGTATAGAAGTTAAAACTTAACCAACTGAGTATAATAAAGAATGGAATAACAAAAGAAATCACCCGGCATGCGATAGACCGCACAGACAGGTTATTCTAACAGAATAATAAATAATGGAACCAGGTCTGGCGTAAACGCACAGACAGGATATTCCGACAAAATAATAAATAATGGAACCAGGTCCGGCGTAAACGCACAGACAGGATATTCCTACAGAATAATAAATAATGGAACCAGGTCTGACGTAAAGCACAGACATGATGTTCCAACAGAATAATAAAAATGTAATAACAGAAGAATTTCACCAAGTATAGGGTAGCCCGCGTATACAGGTTATTCCAACAGAATAATAAAGAATGTAATAATAGAAGTTCTCTTCATGATATTCCTACACTCTATATTTTCTCTCTATAGTTTCTTTCTCAAGAGTTCAGTGAATTCGTAAGAAATAATGAAGGAATGAGCTGCTATTTATAGAAAAATAGAATGCATAGTAACTAATCCATGAACGGTCCAGATTGATTACTTTAATCTGACGGTCCATATTTAAAGAAAAATCTTTTAAATAAAACATAATATATTTTATTTATAGAATAACTTTAATAAAGTATTCTATTTTATATAAAAAGATGTTTCTGTTTTATTACGTTAATAATACGAATAAAACAAAACGTCATTATCGCTAAATAATTCATATTATTAACTGACAATAATTGAATCAAACTGAGTGACTTCTCACATAAGCATTAATAATCAATACCGTGTGCTACTATGCAACCACACATATTACTGTACTTTTACTACCGAGTAGTTCAACAATATCAATGATAAAACTTCCGCCGTTATTTTTAATAAAATATTTTTGTCGTTTTCTCAATCCGACAATAATTCCGTTGTGGGGTCCACCAATGATTGTGCCGTTGTACGAATATTTCCTGTTAAAACGAATATTCTCCGACCAATCGAATATTATATAACAACTTGCGTACTTTGTAAAATTTATAAATATTACCCATAACTATAACATTATATCAAATTAACTCCATAATATTCAAAAATGATATTTATAGAAAATTCATCTTTATTTATAAAAGTTGGGGTCTTACAATTACCATGTTCTTTTTCTTTACATTTCTTTTTATCATTTGAATATATATATATATATAATATATATATATATATATATATATATATATATATATATATATATATATATATATATATATATATAAAGGTGTTTGAAATTTGTGACAAAATTATTCAAAAAAGAAAAAGATACTAATATAATAGATTATCCTTAAAGGAACTAAATGGCAAATGCTAACAACAACTTCAGTGTACATGGAGTAGTAAGATCTAACTATTAATCTTAACGTAGGCAACACAAAACGAGCTTGAAACAAAAAACATTTTTTTAAAAATCGTTCATACCAAAAGCAAGCCCACAAATTAAAAAACAAAAAATGATAAGGGTCGTAAAATGGATAACAAAAGATGAAGAAAAAAGTCAAATCAAAATAAGCAAACGTACGCATAAATACCCAATAAGCCAATTCAAAAAATATATATTGAGTTCAAATTGTAATCAGAAAAGAGGGCTGTAAAATTGCAAATACAAAAGTATATATCAGAATGAGCCTAGGGTTTTAAAATTGTTAAGGACATACGTAGGTATAATCGGAGAGACTTGTGAGAAAATAGAAGAGAGAGAAAGAATAGGTACCTGTGATGAAAGAGATGAACCTCAGTAGTGTGTTATCGCGGCGTTCGATTGAGACGAAGGTATTGCCTGAGTACAGAGAGAAACGATACGGGTTCAGAAATTATGGATGGAAAGTGTTGGGTGGACTCTTGTTTTAATTTTGTTTTTTCTCTTTCTTTTTTTAATTTCTTTTGTTGTTATTTTTTTGTAATTTGTACTATCTAGTTGTTACGGACCCTTTGAGCTTGTATGCGGGCACGATGCATCATGTGATGGGTTAGGGCGCTGAGCATTAGTGTGGGGCAGATTGGGGTGTTGTGTGACATTGGGGCACGGGACTACATGGCAACGAGCACATGAGGCAGTACATGACACTTACTAGGCGGAGGCATATGATGGCCATATATTGTGGTATTCGGGAAGGCAAGGTAGCAAGGACCCTTAAGCATTCGGTACGCCAACACATGGCAAGGTAGCTTCTCATGGCAATGTCAAGGCTGGGCTTGGCATACGTTTGGCTTAGGATCAAGGACTGACGGACTAGTGGCTTGATGACACACGAGATGGGTTAAACGTGGGCATGACATGGGTTGGCGCCCAGCATGCAAAGATACATTTGCAATACCATGGATTGAGAATTTAAATTGAAAATACATTTGCAATACCATGGATTGAGATTTAGTTAAAATTTGGAGCTCAATTCCAATTTCAAATCTTAGAATTGTGTTGCTAAACATAACTTAATGGTAATAATAATACAAAAATTAAGTCTAGCAGACAGTTATTAAAACTTTCGTTACCATGTTCTTTTTCTTTACATTTCTTTTAATCATTTGAATATATATATATATATATATATATATATATATATATATATATATATATATAAAGATGTTTGAAATTTGTGACAAAATTATTCAAAAAAGAAGAAGATACTAATATAATAGATTATCCTTAAAGAAACTAAATGGCAAATGCTTAAGACCCCAACTTTTATAAATAAAGATGATTTTTCTATAAATATCATTTTTGAATATTATGGAGTGAAATTGATATAATGTTATAGTTGTGGGTAATATTTATAAATTTTACAAAGTACGCAAGTTGCTATATAATATTCGATTGGTCGGGGAATATTCGTTTTAACAGGGAATATTCGTACGACGACACAATCATTGGTGGACCCTACAACGAAATTATTGTCGAATTGAGAAAACGATAAAAATACTTTATGAAAATAACGACGGAAGTTTTACCATTAATACTGTTGAACTACTCGGTAGTAAAAGTACAGTAATACGCATGGTTGCATAGTAGCACATGGTATTGATTATTGATGCTTACGTGATAAGTCACTCAGTTGTTTTTATTGTTATTATTAATGTAATAAAATAAAATAGCTTTTTATATAAAACAGAATACTTTTATAAAATTATTCGTTTTATTAGGCTAATAGTAAAATCTTTTTATATAAAACAGAATACTTTTATAAAGTTATCTGTTTTATTAGACAATAATTAGAATATATTATATTTTATTATGCATAGTGTTTGTATAGTGTCTGCATAGTATTTGCATAGTAAAATCTTTTATAAAGTTATTCGTTTTATTAGATTATAAATAGAATATATTATATTTTATTTAAAAGATTTTGCTTTAAATATGGACCGTCAGATTAAAGTAAATCAATCTAGACCGTTCATGAGTTAGTTACTATGCAGTCCATTTTTCTATAAATAGAAGTTCATTCCTTCATTATTTTCTTACGAATTCACTGAAACTCTAGAGAGAGAAACTATAGAGAGAAAGAAGAAAAGTATTCTGCTACTTCACTACTCCGATATCAAGTTTCTTTTACGGTAAGGGATATTATTTGTTGTACTCGTAAAGGGTATTCTTTCTTTCTTATTCATGAAGAGAACTTCTATTATTACATTCTTTATTATTCTGTTGTAATAACCTGTATACGCGGGCTACCCTATACTTGGTGAAATTCTTCTGTTATTACATTTTTATTATTCTGTTGGAACATCCTGTCTGTGCTTTACGTCGGACCTGGTTCCATTATTTATTATTCTGTCGGAATATCCTGTCTGTGCGTTTACGCCGGACCTGGTTCCATTATTTATTATTCTATCAAAATATCCTGTCTATACGTTTACGCCAGACCTAGCTCCATTATTTATTATTCTGTCGGAATATCCTGTCGGTGCGTTTACGCATGATCTGGTTCTATTATTTATTTTCCTATTGGAATAACCTGTCTGTGCGGTCTATCGCATGCATGGTGATTTCTTTTGTTATTCCATTCTTTATTATATTCAGTTGGTTAAAGTTTTGACTTTTATACTCCATAAAATTGGTGGAATATCCTTGATATTTGCGCTTCATCTAGTATCTTTTCATGAAAATATTCTTCTGAGCATTCTTGAATTTTACTCCACAAAGCAGTATCATGTTGACAATTTGGACGTTATTGATTCCTGGATAAATTAATTCTTGAACTTGTTTTATTGAATTCTTATATAATTGTGCATAGATGAACTTGGCATGGTTATGACCAGAGATTATTCGGTATAATCATGACCGTAATATTTCAAATGATATGGTAAAAGTTCTCATTGGCTCGTAGTGCATTGATGGACAGTGGTTGGCATGATCATGACCATTAATGAATACACAAATATTCTTGGTCCGTAGTGGATGGATAATTATGGTCGTGATACTAAAGAATATCCTTGGCCGTAGTGCAGGGGTGATTCGATGATGTGAATTATTTTTAAGCTGAGTCCCAGCGATAAAAGTCATGAAAAACCTTTTAAATCATAGAAGATAGTAGATTTTATTCTCTACTTGACTCTTCTAATGGGTTGCTTGTTACGCTACAGTTAAACTTGATGTTTATTATATTATATCAGTTTAACACAGTTTAAGGCTAATGATAATTTATTCTGCATTATCTTAGTCATAATATTTCTTACTGGGCTAGTTGAGTTCACCCTTTCTTTCATTATTCTCTTCAGAAAATGAGAATATAGCTGGGACGAGTCGGGGAACGGAGTGATGGACCAGATGATAGTATTAGTAGTCCTCACTATTCTGTTAAATAGTGTGACAATAAATGTAACGAGGACTTATTCTGAGAGTGGATATTGTCTAGAAGACAGTATTTGTATTAAAACTCACAGCTATCTTGTCGTATATTAACGATTGTATTTGTATTCTGTAACATGTATTTGGCGACTCAGAATAGGTGATGTATACCTATTTTGGGAGCGTCACAATTGGTATCAGAGCTTAGGGATATGATCCCTGGCTAAGATATGAGACTAGAACTTGGAGGGGAGAGACGTGGAATTCCTTCGCCAGTATGACCTACCTAAGTTTATTTGGCATTTAATTGGTCGGTTAGAGTATAGAGATAATATGTGATATGTTATTTAACCCTTGTTTTGTGGCAGTATTTAAAAATTACATCCGAGAATGTTGAGAATAGCAATGGAGCACAGGCGACCATTGATTCACCACATATCAATAATCAGGATAATGTGCATTAGGAAGGCGATAATCCTCATGCAAACAACAACACTGACCAAATGATGAAATGTTCAGAGGCTTTATGCAATTCATGCAACAGCAGGTGAGAGCGGCTCCTGTCCAAAATATAGGTGGAAACACTGAAAACTCTCGGACGGTCACTACAAAATAGTTCAACGAGTTGGGACCACCAGAGATTATTGGAGAACCAAAACCACTTAAGGCAGAAACTTGGATAAAGCAGATCACCAAGATATTTGGTGTCTTGGGATGCGCCGAGGAGCAAAAGGTTCCCTTTGCCACCTTTATGTTGCGAGGAGAGGCAGATTACTGGTGGAAATCGATAAAGCGTACTCAACCTGCTGCATTGAAGATGTCTTGGGAGAAGTTCCAAGAACTGTTCAATGACAAGTACTTTCCCGAAAGTATTCGTCACATGAAGGAGGTAGAGTTCATCAAGTTGGAGTAGAATAATATGACCGTGTCGTAATATGAAGCTAAGTTTGCCGAGCTGTCCCAGTTTGCGTCCCACTTGGTGGATAATGAAGAGAGAATGACGCGGATGTTTTTAAGAGGTTTGAAGCTGGAGATACGTCAACATATTATTTCTCATAAACTGTGTTTGTATTCTGATGTTGTAAATAGGGCTCAGTTAGTGGAGCGCGATAACGAATCAACGCAACCAAAAGAGAGCAACAGGCAAAATGATAATACCAGTGAAAGCAGTCATCGAAGCGGTGACAACAAGCGTGGAGGGAATCAGCAGGCCAGAAATGGTAACCACTTCGGTGGCAATCATGGCCAAAATAATAAGAATAGACATTTCAAGAAGAGGAGATTCAACAATGATGGAAAGACGTCAGCACCAGCACCCGTGGTTAAGGAAGGACAACGACCACCTATCATATGCTTCAAATGCAGAGGGGAGGGACACATCAGTCCAAACTGTGCGATGTCGTCCAAAGCATGTTATAATTGTGGAAGAGAAGGTCACCTAGCCCGATTTTATCGTTCATCGAAGACAAGTTCAGCTAGGATGGAGGCACCAAAGGACGTCCCAGAAAAGTCAAAACCGGTAGTGCAAGGGAGAGCGTTTGTTGTGACCTCCCAGAAAGCAAGGAACCCGAACGAGGTCATCACGGGTAAGCTTATCATAAATTCTAGCGAAGTCTATACCTTATTTGATGCCGGTTCTACCCATTTTTTTATTTCTTCTATTTGCGCTCAACGATTAAATTTGAATCCAGAGAAATTAGACTTTGACTTATCTGTGGAAACTTCGTTGGGAGAAACCTTCATTACATCCACTGTTTATAAGTCTTGTTTGGTTTAAATCGGTACCCTCACATTACCTGTCGATCTTATTTCATTGAAAATACTTACATTTGATGTAATTCTAGGGATTAATTGGTTAACTAATCATCATGCAAAAATTGATTATTTTCGTAAGGTTGTTAGCTTTCATATTCCTAATCAACCTATTATGCGAATTCAAACAACCAAATCATTAAAATTAATCACTGTCATCTCAAGCCATAAAGCTATTCGTTTATTGAAAAATGGATGTCAAGCTTTCTTAGCTCATGTCACGGATCTAAACAAAAATACTTCAGTTTTGAATGATATTTCTATTGTTAGAGAATTTCCTGACGTATTCCCTGAAGAACTTCCTGGCCTACCCCCAGAGCGTGAAATTGAATTTTATATTGACCTTGAACCCGGTACAAAACTCATTTCTAAAGCCCCATATCGAATGACTCCTATTGAACTTCAGGAGTTAAAAACCCAACTGCAGAAATCGTTAGACATTGGCTTTATTCGTCCTAGTACTTCTCCTTGGGGTGCTCCTGTTCTATTCGTGAAGAAGAAAGATGGGAGTATGCGACTTTGTATTGATTATCGGGAGTTGAATTATGTCACCATCAAAAATAGGTACCCATTGCCACGTATTGATGACCTGTTTGACCAGTTGGAAGGAGCACAATTCTTTTTAAAAATTGATCTTCGTTCTGGATATCATCAGCTGAAGGTTAGAACTGAGGATATTTTAAAGACTGCCTTCAGAACTCGGTACGGGCATTATGAATTCTTAGTCATGTCTTTTGGATTGACTAATGCTCCTGCTGCCTTCATGGATATGATGAACCGAGTATTCAAGGAATATTTGGATCACTTTGTGGTCGTCTTTATTGATGACATCCATATTTATTCCAAAAGCCGTGAAGATCATGAGCAACACTTGAGGCTGACACTCCAAAAGCTTCGTGAATACAAGCTTTATGCCAAGTTGAAAAAATACGAGTTCTGGCTTGAGGAAGTAGCATTCCTTGGGCACGTAGTATCAAGTCATAGAATATCTGTTGACCCTGCAAAGATTGAAGCAATTCAAAGCTGGGAGCAACCTAAATCAGTGACCGAAGTACGTAGCTTTCTCGGTTTAGCTGGTTATTATCGGAGATTCGTGGAAGGATTTTCTCGAATCGCTACTCCATTAACTCAGCTGACTCAGAAAGATACAAAGTTCGATTGGAGCGAAGAATGTGAGAAGAGTTTTCAAGAACTCAAGAGGAGACTCATTTCAGCACCTGTTCTGACAATACCATCTGGCTCGGAGGGATTTGTCATCTACAGTGATGCTTCGGGCAAAGGGTTGGGATGTGTTCTCATGCAACATGAAAAAGTCATAGCCTATGCCTCAAGACAACTCAAAGAATATGAGAGGAATTATCCTATTCATGATCTAGAGTTGGCAGTTGGTGTCTTCGCACTTAAAATTTGGAGGCATTACTTGTATGGGGAGAAAGTGGAGATCTTTACGGATCATAAAAGCCTCAAATATTTCTTCACTCAAAAGAAACTCAACATGTGACAACGACGTTGGCTGGAATTATTGAAAGATTATGATCACTCAAAAGGAACTCAACATGTGACAACGAACGTGGTAGCTGACGCATTGAGTAGAAGATCATATGCAAGTACGAGTGCGATATTGTCAACACAAAGCCCCATTTTGTGTGACTTGTAAAGGATAGAGATAGAGTTAAATACTCCAGGGACCCATGTGATGATGGTGAATATACGAGTAGAACCGACTTTAATTGATAAAGTTAAAGTTGGTCAAGCTACAGACTTGGAGCTGATGCGTATGAGGAAGAAAGTGCAAGAAGGTGTTATGCCGGAAGCAAGAATCGATGAAGAAGGAATACTTCGAGTCAACTCCAGACTTTGTGTTCCTAACGACCCTAATTTAAAGTATAAAATCATGATGGAGGCGCACAACACACCGTTTGCAATCCATCTTGGGAGTACTAAAATGTATCGTGATCTTCGTCATACATTTTGGTGGAGCAATATGAAGAGAGAGATAGCGCTGTTTATCTTAAGGTGTCTAACTTGTCAACGAGTCAAAGCGGAGCATCAAGTACCAAAAGGTCCATTGCAACCACTTGAAATTTCAGAATGGAAGTGGGAGCACATTACCATGGATTTCGTTACTGGTCTACCCAAGGTTTCTCAAGGCATTGATGTAATTTGGGTCGTTGTTGATAGATTGACCAAGTCTGCTCATTTCTTACCAATACGAGAAACTTATAAACTTGAACGTCTTGCTCGTATGTACATAAACGAGATTGTAAGACTGCATGGTATGCCAGTATCCATAGTTTTTGATCGAGACACAAGATTCACTTAACGATTTTGGGTTAGTTTGTAAAAAGCTATGGGCACGGATTTACGATTTAGTTCGGCATATCATCCCCAGACGGACGGACAATCAGAGAGGACTATTCAAACTCTTGAAGATTTATTAAGACTCTGTGTTCTTAACTTCAAGGGAAGTTGGGATAAGTTCTTACTATTGGTGGAGTTTTTCTACAACAACAGTTATCAAGCAAGTATTGGCATGGCTCCATTCGAGGCGTTGTATAGAAGAAAGTGTCGTTCTCCAGTATGCTGGGATGAGGTGGGTGAAGCAACGTTGTTGAGACCGGAGTTGGTACGTATGACTACGGAAAATATTCAAACGATCCGGCAACGTATAAAAACCTCACAAGATCGACAAAAGAGTTATGCTGATCTTCATCGAAAGGACGTGAAATTTGATATAGGAGATCATGTGTTGTTACGAGTTGCTCCGTAGAAAGGAGTTACGAGATTTGGAAAGAGAGGAAAGCTCAATCCTCGATTCATTGGCCCATTTTTAATCCTTGATCGAGTAGGAACTGTGGCCTATAGACTCTCTTTACCGCCAAGTATGTCTCGTGTTCATAATGTTTTTTACATATCCATGTTACGTAAATATGTGGAAGACCCGAACCACATTATTGAGTTAGAACCGGATGAAATAGCGGAAGATTTAACGTATGAAGAGGTTCCTGTTCAAATCTTGGATAAGAAGGAACATATTCTACGCTCCAAGGTTATACCTCAAGTCAAAGTTTTGTGGAGAAACCACGATATTGAGGAAATGACCTGGGAGTTAGAATCTGAAATGAAGTCAAGGTATCCTTACCTCTTCGATATACCAGGTACGTACCCTAATTTCGAGGGCAAAATTTCATAAGAATGGGAGGTTGTAAGACCCCAACTTTTATAAATAAAGATGAAGTTTCTATAAATATCATTTTTGAATATTATGGAGTGAAATTGATATAATGTTATAGTTGTGGGTACTAATTATAAATTTTGCAAAGTACGCAAGTTGCTATATAATATTCGATTGGTCGGGGAATATTCATTTTAACAGGGAATATTCGCACGACGACACAATAATACTTTATAAAAATAACGGCGGAAGTTTTACTATTAATACTATTGAAGTACTCAGTAGTAAAAGTATAGTAATACGCATGGTTGCATAGTAGCACACGGTATTAATTATTGATGCTTACGTGATAAGTCACTCAGTTTTGTTTTAATGGTATTATTAATGTAATAAAACAGAAAAGCTTTTTATATAAAACAGAATACTTTTATAAAGTTATTCGTTTTATTAGGCTAATAATAAATTTTTTTTATATAAAACAGAATACTTTTATAAAGTTATCTGTTTTATTAGACAATAATTAGAATATATTATATTTTATTATGCATAGTATTTGCATAGTGATTGCATAGTATTTGTATAGTAAAATCTTTTATAAAGTTATTCGTTTTATTAGATTATAAATAGAATATATTATATTTTATTTAAAAGATTTTGCTTTAAATATGGACCGTCAGATTAAAGTAAATCAATCTAGACCGTTCATGAGTTAGTTACTATGCAGTCCATTTTTCTATAAATAGAAGCTCATTCCTTCATTATTTTCTTACGAATTCACTGAAACTCTAGAGAGAGAAACTATAGAGAGAAAGAAGAAAAGTATTTTGCTACTTCACTACTCCGATATCAAGTTTCTTTTACGGTAAGGGATATTATTTGTTGTGCTCGTAAAGGGTATTCTTTCTTTCTTATTCATGAAGAGAACTTCTGTTATTCTGTAAGACCCCAACTTTTATAAATAAAGATTAATTTTCTATAAATATTATTTTTGAATATTATGGAGTTAATTTGATATAATGTTATAGTTGTGGGTAATATTTATAAATTTTGCAAAGTACGCAAGTTGTTATATAATATTCGATTGGTCGGGTAATATTCGTTTTAACAAGAAATATTCGTACAACGGCACATGCATTGATGGACCCCACAACGGAATTATTGTCGGATTGAGAAAACGACAAAAATATTTTATTAAAAATAACGGCGAAAGTTTTACCATTGATACTGTTGAACTACTCGGTAGTAAAAGTACAGTAATACGTGTGGTTGCATAGTAGCACACGGTATTGATTATTAATACTTATGTGAGAAGTCACTCAGTTTGATTCAATTATTGTCAGTTAATAATATGAATTATTTAGCGATAATGACGTTTTGTTTTATTCGTATTATTAACGTAATAAAACAGAAACATCTTTTTATATAAAACAAAACACTTTATTAAAGTTATTCTATAAATAGAATATATTATATTTTATTTAAAATATTTTTATTTAAATATGGACCGTCAGATTAAAGTAATCAATCTGGATCGTTCATGGATTAGTCACTATGCATTCTATTTTTCTATAAATAGCAACTCATTCCTTCATTATTTCTTACGAATTCACTGAACTCTAGAGAGAGAAACTATAGAGAGAAACTATAGAGAGAGAGAAGAAGAGTATTCTACTACTTAACTACTTCCTTATTTCAGCTCTTCTTTAAAACGGTAAGGGGTGTTATTCTTTCTTATTCATGAAGAGAACTGTTGTTATTCCATTTCTTATTATTCTGTTAGAATAACCTGTATACGCGGTCTACCCTATACTCGGTGACATTCTTCTATCATACAAGTAGCTGGGGCAAGTCGGGGAACGGAGTGATAGTCCGAATGATAATATTAGTTAGTAGTCCTCACTATTCTATGTAATGGTGTGTTAATAAATGTAATGAGGACTCCTTTTGAGTATGAATACTCTCTAGAAGATAATATTTATATTCAAACTCACAGTTTATGTTTTGTCGTATTGTACACGACAGTTATATTAGTAAGTTGTATTTGTATTCTATACTATGTATCTGACGACCCAAGATGGGTGATTTATACCTAATTTTGGGGGCGTCACATATTCCATTCTTTATTATTCTGTTGGAATAACCTGTATACGCGGGCTACCCTATACTTGGTGAAATTCTTCTGTTATTACAGTTTTATTATTCTGTTGGAACATCCTGTCTGTGCTTTACGCCGGACTTGGTTCCATTATTTATTATTCTGTCGGAATATCCTGTCTGTGCGTTTACGCCGGACCTGGTTCTATTATTTATTATTCTGTCGAAATATCCTGTCGGTGCGTTTACGCATGATCTGGTTCCATTATTAATTTTCCTGTTGGAATAACCTGTCTGTGCGGTCTATCACATGCATGGTGATTTCTTTTGTTATTCTATTCTTTATTATATTCTGTTGGTTAAAATTTTGACTTTTATACTCCATGAAATTGGTGGAATATCCTTGATATTTGCGCTTCATCTAGTATCTTTTCATGAAAATATTCTTCCGAGCATTCTTGAATTTTACTCCACAAAGCAGTATCATGTTGACAATTTGGACGTTATTGGTTCCTGAATAAATTAATTCTTGAACTTGTTTTATTGAATTTTTATATCATTGTCATCATCATCATGTTTATATTCTGTTGAAAGTCATCTGTGGCCTATAGTGCATAGATGGACTTGGTATGATTATGACCAGAGATTATTCGGTATAATTATGACCGTAATGTTACAAACGATGTTGTAAAAGTCCTCATTGGCTCGTAGTGCATTGATGGACAGTGGTTGGCATGATCATGACCATTAATGAATACACAAATATTCTTGGTCCGTAGTGCATGGATAATTGTGGTCGTGATACTAAAGAATATCCTTGGCCGTAGTGCAGGGGTGATTCGATGATGTGAATTATTTTTAAGCTGAGTCCCAGCGATAAAAGTCATGAAAAATATTTTAAATCATAGAAGATAGTAGATTTTATTCTCTACTTGACTCTTCTAATGGGTTGCTTGTTCCGCTACAGTTAAACTTGATTTTTGTTATATTGTATCAGTTTAACACTGTTTAAGGCTAATGATAATTTATTCTGCATTATCTTAGTCATAATATTTCTTACTGGGCTAGTTGAGCTCACCCTTTCTTTCATTGTTCTCTTCAGGAAATGAGAATTTAGCTGGGACGAGTCGGGGAACGGAGTGATGTATCAGATGATAGTATTAGTAGTCTTCACTATTCTGTTAAATAGTGTGACAATAAATATAACGAGGACTTATTCTGAGAGTGGATATTGTCTAGAAGACAGTATTTGTATTAAAACTCACAGCTATTTGGTATTCTGTACCATGTATTTGGCGACTCAGAATAGGAGATGTATACCAATTTTGGGGGCGTCACAAATGCTAACAACAACTTCAGTGTACATGGAGTAGTAAGATCTAACTATTGATCTTAAAGTAGGCAGCGCAAAACGAGCTTGAAACAAAAAATATTTTTTTAAAAATCGTTCACACCAAAAGAAAGCCCACAAATTAAAAAATAAAAAATGATAAAGGTCGTAAAATGGATAACAAAAGATGAAGAAAAAAGTCAAATCAAAATAAGCAAATGTACGCATAAATACCCAATAAGCCAATTCAAAAAATATATATTGAGTTCAAATTGTAATCAAAAAAGAGGGCCGTAAAATTGCAAATACAGAAGTATATATCAGAATGAGCCTAGGGTTTTAAAATTGTTAAGGACAGACGTAGGTATAATCGGAGAGACTTGTGAGAAAATAGAAGAGAGAGAGAGAAAGAAAGAACAGGTACCTGTGATGAGAGAGATGAACCTCAGTAGTGTGTCATCGCGGCGTTCGATGGAGATGAAGGTATTGGCTGAGTACAGAGAGAAACGATACAAGTTCAAAAATTATGGACGGAAAGTGTTGGGTGGACTCTTCTTTCAATTTTGTTTTTTCTCTTTCTTTTTTAATTGCTTTTGTTGTTGTTTTTTTGTAATTTATAATATCTAGTTGTTACACACCCTTTGAGCTGGTATGTGGGCACGATGCATCATGTGATGGCTTAGGGCGCTGACCATTAGTGTGGGACTGATTGGGGTGTTATGTGACGTTGGGCACGAGACTACATGGCAACGAGCACATAGGGCAGTGCATGGAACTTACTAGGCGGAGGCATATGATGGCCATATACTGTGGTATTCGGGAAGGCAAGGTAGCAAGGACCCTTAGGCATTCGGTACGCCAACACATGGCAAGAGAGCTTTTCATAGCAATGTCAAGACTAGGCTTGGCACACGTTTGGCTTAGGATCAAGGACTGACGGACTAGTTTCTTGATGACACACGAGATGGGCTAAACGTGGGCATGACATGGGTTAGCGCCCAACATGCAAAGATACATTTGTAATACCATCGATTGAGAAATTGAATTAAAAATACATTTGCAAAACCATGGTTTGAGATTTAGTTAAAATTTGGAGCTCAATTCCAATTTCAAATCTTAGAATTGAGTTGACAAGCACAACGTAATGGTAATAATAATACAAAAATTAAGTCTAGCAGACAGTTATTAAAACTTCCGTTACCATGTTCTTTTTCTTTACATTTCTTTTTAACATTTGAATATATATATATATATATATATATATATATATATAATATATATATATATATATATAAAGGCGTTTGAAATTTGTGACAAAATTATTCAAAAAAGAAGAAGATACTAATATAAGCTATTACCCTTAAAGAAACCAAATGGCAAATGCTAACAACAACTTCAGTGTACATAGAGTAGTAAGATCGAACAATTAATCTTAAAGTAGGCAATGCAAAATGAGCTTGAAACAAAAAACATTTTTTTAAAAATCGTTCATACCAAAAGAAAGCCCACAAATTAAAAAACAAAAAATGAAGAAAAAAATCAAATCAAAATAAGCAAATGTACGCATAAATACCCAGTAAGCCAATTCAAAAATTACATATTGAGTTCAAATTATAATCAGAAAAGAGGGCCGTAAAATTGCAAATACAAAAGTATATATCAGAATGAGCCTAGGGTTTTAAAATTGTTAAGGACAGACGTAGGTATAATCGGAGAGACTTGTGAGAAAATAGAAGAGAGAGAAAGAACAGGTACCTGTGATGAGAGAGATGAGCCTCAGTAGTGTGTCATCGCGGCGTTCGATGGAGACGAAGGTATTGCCTGAGTACAGAGAGAAACGATACGGGTTCAGAAATTATGGACGGAAAGTGTTGGGTGGACTCTTCTTTTAATTTTGTTTTTTCTCTTTCTTTTTTTAATTTCTTTTGTTGTTTTTTTGTAATTTGTACTATCTAGTTGTTACAAACCCTTTGAGCTGGTATGCGGGCACGATGCATCATGTGATGCCTTAGGGCGCTGAGCATTAGTGTGGGGCTGATTGGGGTGTTGTGTGACATTGGGGCACGAGACTACATGGCAACGAGCACATGGGACAGTGCATGGCACTTACTAGGCGGAGGCATATGATGGCCATATACTGTGGTATTCGAGAAGGCAAGGTAGCAAGGACCCTTAGGCATTCGGTACGCCAACACATGGCAAGGGAGCTTCTCATAGCAATGTCAAGACTAGGCTTGGCACACGTTTGGCTTAGGATCAAGGACTGACGGACTAGTTTCTTGATGACACACGAGATGGGCTGAACGTGGGCATGACATGGGTTAGCGCCCAACATGCAAAGATACATTTGTAATACCATCGATTGAGAAATTAAATTGAAAATACATTTGCAAAACCATGGTTTGAGATTTAGTTAAAATTTGGAGCTCAATTCCAATTTCAAATCTTAGAATTGAGTTGACAAGCACAACGTAATGGTAATAATAATACAAAAATTAAGTCTAGCAGACAGTTATTAAAACTTCCGTTACCATGTTCTTTTTCTTTATATTTATTTTTATCATTTGAATATATATATATATATATATATATATATATATATAAAGGTGTTTGAAATTTGTGACAAAATTTGTAACGACCCCAAAACAGGTCCATTCCATCCAACCTATTCTTAGTCACCAAATATATAGTACAGAAAATAACTACAACTTTATTACAACAATTGTCGTGCAAAATACAACAACATATATGTTGTGAGTTTGGATACAAATATATACCAAATGTGACACATGTCCAAACCGTAGACAACACCTCACAGTGGCACCTTACATAAAGGTATAGTCAAAGACTGTTTTAGAAATTAGAATATTTGGGAAGTGCTCAAGAAAACCTTGGTACATGGGAGGCCATGCTTCTAGGTTGTGATAGATATCATATGGCCACAGAATTATCCTTGGTTGACCCAATATACCCCAAAGAAAAACGAGAAGATTACTATCATATTCTTCCCAATGGTGAGTCTTCTCTTGATTTATCATTATCTCCACTGTCTCTAATTGAGAATTATACTTCAAATAAACACCAAGATTATATAGGTAGTGCTCGTAAAGATACTCAGCAAATGGATGAGCACAACCCTGTCTTATGATGACACGAGGTTATATGTCATTAGACATCTTGTATGATATTGACAAAACACTCTTCCAACATTGGGTACACCTTACCCTATTGGACTCACCAAATATAACTATTAAATGAACTTTTCTATACTGCTTAGGGAGAACTCCACAGCTAGAGACCACCGTTCTATTCCCTTGTAACCCCCGCTTGACCCAGCTACACTCTTATTACTTGAAAGGAATTGTGAAACAAAAGGGTGAGCACAACTAGCTCAGTAAAGAATATCATGACTAAAGATAAATAAATTATCAATAGTCTTCATCAGCAATAAATCAGAGTTTTAGAACATATGGTAGATGATAAAAATTTCAACCATAGTTACAGCGGAACGAGCAATCCATTAGAAGAGTCAAATAGACTATAAAGTCTATTATCTTCTCCATGTTAAAAATCCACCAACAATATTTTATCCATGTAACATCACTCAACAATTCTGGTCCACAATCATATGAATAACTCATAATCATAACTGTAGTTCTAAATTCCTCTTCTCATCCAGGACGAAGATAATTTTTATCACCTATCTTTACCTGAAACATCAAAGATCATGGTTACACCAAATTATATTTCCTGTTCATAATCATACTAATAACTTCATCTTTGCACTACGGCCAAAGATATTCATCAACAAACCATCTTTGCACTACGGGCCAAAGATATTTAACAACAGTTCATCTTCGCACTACAGGCCAAAGATATTCATCAATAATTCATCTTTGCACTACATGCCAAAGATATTCTTCAACAGTTCATATTTGCACTATAGGCCAAATATATTAATATCTCAAAAAAAAATATAATCATTTCAGAATTATATAAACAATAATTATAACCATGTTGATCAATTCACCTTTACACTTAAGCTAAAGATATTCAGTTATAAATTCAATGGTCATGATCATACCAGTCAACAATTCAACTTTGCACTACTGGCCAAAGAGAACCTATAGTCATGATAATACCAATAATCTACACATCTTTACACTCAAGTGAAAGAGAATTTCAACATCGGGGTTATAAAAATGTTATATATAAAAATAATATGATCAAAATATAGATTTATTTTCAAGAGTAATATTCACAAATTAACTATAATTTGGTGAGAAAAAGAAACCAATTTTGTCGTGAATAGTAACTCGTGAATAGTAGTTCATGAATAGTAACTCGTGAATAGTAACTCATGAATAGTAATCCCGACATAAAAAGGTAAAAATTTCATAATAAAATTCATACCAATATTTTGGTATAATGATATTGAAAGAATAACATTTCTTAAACTTATAAAAAATTTATTTTAATTGTTTACACTTTATTAAATAATACATTTAATCATCATAAAATGCCAAACTCTTAAGATTTCATCACCAATAACCAAAACCCTCATCAAAAATCTGCATATACCTCATATAGGATTCTCAAGCCATAAAATCCTATTTTCCAATTTTCTTACTTCACATAACATATTTAATTCATTTACTCATAACTAGTTTATTTTTATGAAAAATACCAAATCAGTTCTAAAAATATTTCTTTTCTGAGATTTAGCAGAATATAGTCCCATATTGAACATATATTTTTCTCAAAATTTTTAAAACTCATTTACTATTTTTCATATGGCCAAAACCGCTGAATATTTAGACATTTATCATAAATTGTACTTTTATCCAAAAATTCCGAAATTCACAGAGTACACTGATATTATATAGATATACTTTCAATAAAAATTTCATCAATTTTGGAGTTAACCACAAGGAGTTACAAGCGGTTATTTTTAAAATAGACTTTTCTCATAAAATTCATAACTCTTAATCTATACATCCAAAAATCACTATTTTTGGACACAATCAATAAAACTCATCAAAATATCATTTCAAATTTTTCCAGAATTTTCTAAAGGTCAGAAGAATTACGAACTGAAAAAAACATAATAACCCTTAAAATCCCTTACTATCCCTTACCTCAAAAGTGCAGTATTTCTGATTGGAATGCAAAGTCGAAGGAAACTTGCACTGAATAGCAACTCTCAAAGTATCTAAATACTTACAAAATATGCTTAATAATATAGAGAGAGAAAGAGAGAAAACTTATGAATTCTTGTGTGATTTTCAATTCTAACTTAACCCTCTATTTATAGGAAAATGTTAGCACGCCGAAACAGACTTAACCTGCTACCTGATGGCTTTACCTGCTACTATTCCCACCCACCACATTTGAATAAAAATCTCAGCACATTTCTTTACCAACCAAGAGTGGGGCCCACCAATTCTAGAATTTTCTATCAAAATGATAAACTCCGAAAATTTAACAATTTCTGAACGAGTCATCTCGTAAAATTCATAATAAATCATACGTTCATTTTTAACGATTCACAATTTGTGGACATATACTCAACTTATATATGTATAACATATCCAAATATTACCACGATCCAACGGTCGGATTAAAAATTATAACCCTCGCAAAATATCTCAAAAACCCTAATTTGATTTTCAATACCTCTGTTCCGACAAAAATACAGATAAAACACCTCAACATTAACTCCTTCATTTTTAACCACAAAAATATATCCCTCATTTATATCCACATAAAATAAATATTTCCTTATCATATAAATCAATAATTAATTATTCATAAATAATATTACAGAATCACATTTATGACAACCAGGCCGTTCCCACGAAAGAGGGGAATTTTCAATAAGAATTTCTCCTTACTGGCGCGCAATTAGGTGACCAAACCTCTCCTCAGACAGAACTTTTTAGACATTGCCAATAATATTATCTAATAATATTATTTAAATGAATATGAATTATTGATCTGATAATGGGAAATACTGTGCAGTGACAATTATTGAAACAACAATAATATAAAATATCAATGCAGCAATTATTGAATCAAAAAAATAAAATATTGAACAGTAATTACTGTGACAATTATTCAGTAGTGCCTTCTTACGTAAGAATCAATAATTTCAAAAATATTGTGCAATACCGTGTGCTACTGTGCAATAACGCGTATTACTGTATTTTAACCACAGGGTATTCCAACAGTGTTAATGGTAACAACTACACCGTTAATTATAAAAACTTAATTTTTATCGTTATCTTCATCCGACAGTTATTCTGTTATGGGGCCCACAAATGGTTGTGCCGTCGTACGAATATTCCCCGACAGAAAGAATATTCCACGACCAAACGAATATTCCCGGACAACAATGAATATTTTATAACCACTTGTGTATTTTGAAAAAAAATTTATATATCACCTTTAACTTTAACATTTACCAATTTAACCATTTACTGAATAGTAATTATAAGAAAAATTGAATACTTTTATTTCATAAAATTCGGGGTCTTACAATCTCCCCTCCTTATGAAATTTCGTCCCCGAAATTTACGTACCTGGTATTTCAAAGAGTTGAGAATACCATCCTTTCATTTCAAATTTCATCTTTCCTGTCATCATAATTTCTCCATTGCTCATCTCCTGTATTTCAAATATCATTCTAGAATACAGCTTCAAAACAAGGGTTAATTTAACAAATTAACATATCACATAATATCCCGATATTATGACTGACCAACAAATAAGCTTGGGTAGGACACACTAGCGAAGGATTTACTCATCTCTCCCATCCTAGTTATATTCCCCGATCTCCGCCAGAGACCATATCCCTAAGCTTTGATACCAAAATGTAACATTAGACACCATCATGTGTCAGCACCTCACAAAGGTACCTATCAGCTCGCCACCGCAGAATGGCGTCCCCTACGGAGAGTCTGGCTTAGGTGAATTCCCCATCAACAGGATGTCGCCAGATAGAGGCTCGGGGCTCTTTACTTATAGCTCTGATATCAAAATGTAACGACCCCAAAATAGGTCCATTCCATCCAACCTATTCTGAGTCGCCAAATACATGGTACAGAAAATAACTACAACTTTATTACAACATTTGTCGTGCAAAATACAACAACACATATGCTGTGAGTTTGGATACAAATATATACCAAATGTGACACATGTCCCAACCGTAGACAGCACCTCACAGTGGCACCTTACATAAAGGTATAGTCAAAGACTGTTTTAGAAATTAGAATATTTGGGAAGTGCTCAAGAAAACCTTGGTACATGGGAGGCCATGCTTCTAGGTTGTGATAGATATCATATGGCCACAGAATTATCCTTGGTTGACCCAATATACCCCAAAGAAAAATGAGAAGATTACTATCATATTCTTCCCAATGGTGAGTCTTCTCTTGACTTATCATTATCTCCACTGTCTCTAATTGAGAATTATACTTCAAATAAATACCAAGATTATATAGGTAGTGCTCATAAAGATACTCAGCAAATGGATGAGCACAACCATATCTTATGATGACACGAGGTTGTATGTCATTAGACATCTTGTATGATATTGACAAAATACTCTTCCAACGTTGGGTACACCTTACCCTATTGAATTCACCAAATATGACTATTAAATGAACTTTTCTATACTGCTTAGGGAGAACTCCACAGCTAGAGACCACCGTTCTATTCCCTTGTTACCCCCGCTCGACCCAGCTACACTCTTATTACCTGAAAGGAATTGTGAAAAAAAAGGGTGAGCACAACTAGCCCAGTAAAGAATATTATGAATAGTCTTCATCAGCAATAAATCAGAGTTTTAGAACATATGGTAGATGATAAAAATTTCAACCATAGTTGCAGCGGAACGAGCAATCCATTAGAAGAGTCAAATAGACTATAAAGTCTATTATCTTCTCCATGTTAAAAATCTACCAATAATGTTTTATCCCTGTAACATCACTCAACAATTCTGGTCCACAATCATATGAATAACTCATAATCATAACTGTAGTTCTAAATTCCTCTTCTCATCCAGGACGAAGATAATTTTCATCACCTATCTTTACCTGAAACATCAAAGATCAAGGTTACACCAAATCACATTTCCTATTCATAATCATACTAATAACTTCATCTTTGCACTACGGCCAAAGATATTCATCAACAAACCATCTTTGCACTACGGGCCAAAGATATTCAACAACAGTTCATCTTCGCACTACAGGCCAAAGATATTCATCAATAATTCATCTTTGCACTACAGGCCAAAGATATTCTTCAACAGTTCATATTTGCACTATAGGCCAAATATATTAATATCTCAAAGAAATATATAATTATTTTAGAATTATATAAACAATAATTATAACCATGTTGATCGATTCACCTTTACACTTAAGCTAAAGATATTCAGTTATAAATTCAATGGTCATGATCATACCAGCCAACAATTTAGCTTTGCACTACTGGCCAAAGAGAACCCATAGTCATGATCATACAAACAATTTACCCATCTTTACACTCAAGTGAAAGAGAATTTCAACATCATGGTTATAAAAATATTATATATAAAAATAATATGATCAAAATATAGCTTTAATTTTAAGAGTATTATTCATAAATTAACTATAATTTGGTCAGAAAAAGAAACTAATTTTGTCGTGAATAGTAACTCGTGAATAGTAATTCATGAATAGTAATCCCGACACAAAAAGATAAAAATTCCACAATAAAATTCATACCAATATTTTGGTATAATGATATTGAAAGAATAACATTTCTTAAACTTATAAATAATTTATTTTAATTGTTTACACTTTATTAAATAATACATTTAATCATCATAAATGCCAAACTCTTAAGATTTCATTACCAATAACCAAAACTCTTATCAAAAATCTGTATATACCTCATATAGGATTCTCAAGCCATAAAATCCTATTTTCCAATTTTCTTATTTCACATAACATATTTAATTCATTTATTCATAACTAGTCTATTTTTATAAAAAATACCAAATCAGTTCCAAAAATATTTCTTTTCTGAGATTTAGCAGAATATAGTCCCATATTAAACATATATTTTTTTCAGAATTTTTAAAACTCATTTACTATTTTTTATATGGCCAAAACCGTCGAATATTTAGACATTTATCATAAATTGTACTTTTATCCAAAAATTCCGAAATTCACAGAGTACACTGATATTATATAGATATACTTTTAATAAAAATTTCATCAATTTTGGAGTTAACCACAAGGAGTTATAAGCGGTTATTTTTAAAATAGTCTTTTCTCATAAAATTCATAACTCTTAATCTATACATCCAAAAATCACCATTTTTGGACACAATCAATAAAACTCATCAAAATATCATTTCTAATTTTTTTAGAATTTTTTGAAGGTCAGAAGAATTACGAACTGAAAAAAAACATAATAACCCTTAAAATCCCTTACTATCCCTTACCTCAAAATTGCAGTATTTCTGACTGGAATGCAAAGCCGAAGGAAACTTGCACTGAATAGTAACTCTCAAAGTATCTGAATACTCACAAAATATGCTTCATAATATAGAGAGAGAAAGAGAGAAAACTTATGAATTCTTGTGTGATTTTCAATTCTAACTTAACCCTCTATTTATAGGAAAATGTTAGCACGCCGAAGCAGACTTGACCTGCTACCTGATGGCTTTACTTGCTACTATTTTCACCCACCATATTTGAATAAAAATCTCAGCACATTTCTTTACCAACCAAGAGTGGGGCCCACCAATTCTAGAATTTTCCACCAAAATGATAAACTCCGAAAATTTAACAATTTCTGAACCAGTCATCTCGTAAAATTCATAATAAATCATACGTTCATCTTTAACGGTTCAAAATTTGTGGACATATACTCAACTTATATATGTATAACATATCCAAATATTACCACGATCCAACGGTCGGATTAAAAATTATAACCCTCACAAAATATCTCAAAAACCCTAATTTGATTTTCAATACCTCTGTTCCGACAAAAATACAGATAAAACACCTCAACATTAACTCCTTCATTTTTAACCACAAAAATATATCCCTCATTTATATCCATATAAAATAAATATTTCCTTATCATATGAATCAATAATTAATTATTCACAAATAATATTACAGAATCACATTTATGACAACCAGACCGTTCCCAGGAAAGAGGGGCTTTTCAATAAGAATTTCTCCTTACTGGCGCGCAATTAGGTGATCAAACCTCTCCTTAGACAGAACTTTCTAGACATTGCCAATAATGTTATCTAATAATATTATTCAAATAATATTAATTATTGATCTGATAATAGGAAATACTATGCAGTGACAATTATTGAAACAACAATAATATAAATTATCAACGCAGAAATTATTGAATCAATAAAATAAAATATTGAACAGTAACTACTGTGACAATTATTCAGTAGTGCCTTCTTACGTAAGAATCAATAATTTTAAAAATACTATGCAATACCGTGTGCTACTGTGCAATAACGCGTATTATTGTATTTTAACCACATGGTATTGTAACAGTGTTAACGGTAACAACTACGCCTTTAATTATAAAAACTCAATTTTTGTCGTTATCTTCATCCGACAGTTATTCTGTTATGGGGCCCACAAATGGCTATGCCGTCGTACGAATATTCCACGACCAAACGAATATTTCCCGACAACAATGAATATTTTATAACCACTTGTGTATTTTGAAAAAAAAATCAAATATCACCCTTAACTTTAACATTTATCAATTTAACCATTTATTGAATAGTAATTATAAGAAAAATTGAATAATTTTATTTCATAAAATTTGGGGTCTTAAAAAATTATTCAAAAAAGAAGAAGATACTAATATAATAGATTATCCTTAAAGAAACTAAATGGCAAATGCTAACAACAACTTCAGTGTACATGGAGTAGTAAGATCTAACTATTGATCTTAAAGTAGGCAGCGCAAAACGAGCTTGAAACAAAAAATATTTTTTTTAAAAATCGTTCACACCAAAAGAAAGCCCACAAATTAAAAAATAAAAAATGATAAAGGTCGTAAAATGGATAACAAAAGATGAAGAAAAAAGTCAAATCAAAATAAGCAAATGTACGCATAAATACCCAATAAGCCAATTCAAAAAATATATATTGAGTTCAAATTGTAATCAGAAAAGAGGGCCGTAAAATTGCAAATACAGAAGTATATATCAGAATGAGCCTAGGGTTTTAAAATTGTTAAGGACAGACGTAGGTATAATCGGAGAGACTTGTGAGAAAATAGAAGAGAGAGAAAGAATAGGTACTTGTGATGAAAGAGATGAACCTCAGTAGTGTGTCATCACGGCGTTCGATGGAGACGACGGTATTGCCTAAGTACAAAGAGAAACGATACGGGTTCAGAAATTATGGACGGAAAGTGCTGGGTGGACTCTTCTTTTAATTTTATTTTTTCTCTTTCTTTTTTTAATTTCTTTTGTTATTGTTCTTTTGTAATTTATAATATCTAGTTGTTACGCATCCTTTGAGCTGGTATCCGGGCACGATGCATCATGTGTTGCCTTAGGGCGCTGAGCATTAGTGTGGGGCTGATTGGGGTGTTGTGTGACATTGGGCAAGAGACTACATGGCAACGAGCACATGGGGCAGTGCATGGCACTTACTAGGCGGAGACATATGATGGCCATATACTGTGGTATTCGGGAATGCAAGGTAGCAAGGACACTTAGGCATTCGGTACGCCAATACATGGCAAGGGAGCTTCTCATGGCAATGTCAAGGCTGGGCTTGGCATACGTTTGGCTTAGGATCAAGGACTGACAGACTAGTGGCTTGATGACACACGAGATGGGCTAAACGTGGGCATAACATGGGTTGGCGCCCAGCATGCAAAGATACATTTGCAATACCATGGATTGAGAATTTAAATTGAAAATACATTTGCAATACCATAGATTGAGATTTAGTTAAAATTTGGAGCTCAATTCCAATTTCAAATTTTAGAATTGAGTTGCCAAGCATAACTTAATGGTAATAATAATACAAAAATTAAGTCTAGCAGACAGTTATTAAAACTTCCGTTACCATGTTCTTTTTCTTTATATTTCTTTTTATCATTCGAAATATATATATATATATATATATATATATATATATATATATATATATATATATATATATATATATATATATATATAAAGGTGTTTGAAATTTGTGACAAAATTATTCAAAAAAGAAGAAGATACTAATAGAATAGATTATCCTTAAAGAAACTAAATGGCAAATGCTAACAACAACTTCAGTGTACATGGAGTAGTAAGATCTAACTATTGATCTTTAAGTAGGCAGCGCAAAACGAGCTTGAAACAAAAAACATTTTTTTTAAAATCGTTCATACCAAAAGCAAGCCCACAAATTAAAAAACAAAATATGATAAGGGTCGTAAAATGGATAACAAAAGATGAAGAAAAAAGTCAAATCAAAATAAGCAAAAGTACGCATAAATACCCACTAAGCCAATTCAAAAAATACATATTGAGTTCAAATTGTAATCAGAAAAGAGGGCCGTAAAATTGCAAATATAAAAGTATATATCAGAATGAGCCTAGGGTTTTAAAATTGTTTAGGATAGACGTAGGTATAATCGGAGAGACTTGTGAGAAAATAGAAGAGATAGAAAGAACAGGTACCTGTGATGAGAGAGATGAACCTCAGTAGTGTGTCATCGCGGCGTTCGATGAAGACGAAGGTATTGCCTGAGTACATAGAGAAATGATACGGGTTCGAAAATGAAAGACGGAAAGTGTTGGGTGGACTCTTCTTTTAATTTTGTTTTTTCTCTTTCTTTTTTTAATTTCTTTTGTTGTTGTTTTTTTTGTAATTTGTACTATCTAGTTATTACGGACCCTTTGAGCTGGTATGCGGGCAGGGTGCATCATGTGATGGCTTAGGGTGTTGAGCATTAGTGTGGGGCTGATTGGGGAGTTGTGTGGCATAGGGGCACAAGACTAGTGGGGAACGTGCACATGGGGCAGTGCATGGCACTTACAAGGCGGAGACATATGATGGCCATAGACTGTGATATTCGGGAAGGTAAGGTAGCAAGGACCCTAGGCATTCGATACGCTAAGACATGGCAAGGGAGCTTGTCATGGCAATGTCAAGGCTGGGCTTGACATACGTTTGGCTTAGGATCAAGGACTGACGGACTAGTGGCTTGATGACACACGAGATGGGCTAAATGTGGGCAAGACATGGGTTGGCGCCCAGCATGTAAAGATACATTTGCAATACCATGGATTGAGATTTAGTTAAAATTTGGAGCTCAATTCTAATTTCAAATCATAGAATTGAGGTGCCAAACATAACTTAATGGTAGTAATAATACAAAAATTAAGTCTAGCAGACAGTTATTAAAACTTTCGTTACCATGTTCTTTTTCTTTACATTTCTTTTTATCATTTGAATATATATATATATATATATATATATATATATATATATATATATATATATATATATAAAGGTGTTTGAAATTTGTGACAAAATTATTCAAAAAAGAAGAAGATACTAATGTAATAGATTATCCTTAAAGAAACTAAATGGAAAATGCTAACAACAACTTCAGTGTACATGGAGTAGTAAGATCTAACTATTGATCTTGAAGTAGGCAGCGCAAAACGAGCTTGAAACAAAAAAGCTTTTTTTTAAAAATCGTTCATACCGAAATAAAGTCCACAAATTAAAAAACAAAAAATAATAAGGGTCGTAAAATGGATAATAAAAGATGAAGAAAAAAGTCAAATCAAAATAAGCAAATGTATGCATAAATACCCAATAAGCCAATTCAAAAAATATATATTGAGTTCAAATTGTAATCAGAAAAGAGGGCCGTAAAATTGCAAATACAAAAGTATATATCAGAATGAGCCTAGGGTTTTAAAATTGTTAAGGACAGACGTAGGTATAATCGGATAGACTTGTGAGAAAATAGAAGGGAGAGAAAGAACAGGTACCTGTGATGAGAGAGATGAACATCAGTAGTGTGTCATCGTGGCGTTCTATGGAGACGATGGTATTGTCTGAGTACAGACAGAAACGATACGGGTTCGGAAATTATGGACAGAAAGTGCTGGCTGGACTCTTCTTTTAATTTTGTTTTTTCTCTTTCTTTTTTTAATTTCTTTTGTTTTTATTTTTTTGTAATTTGTACTATCTAGTTGTTATGGACCCTTTGAGCTGGTATGCGGGCACGATGCATCATGTGATGGCTTAGGGTGCTGAGCATTAGTGTGGGGCAGATTAGGTTGTTGTGTGACATTGGGGCACGGGACTACATGGCAACGAGCACATGGGGCAGTGCATTACACTTACTAGGCGGAGGCATATGATGGCCATATATTGTTGTATTCGGGAAAGCAAGGTAGCAAGGACCCTTAGGCATTCGGTACGCCAACACATGGCAAGGGAGCTTCTCATGGCAATGTCAAGGCTGGGCTTGGCATACGTTTGGCTTAGGATCAAGGACTGACGGACTAGTGGCTTGATGACATACGAGATGGGCTAAACGTGGGCATGACATGGGTTTGCGCCCAGCATGCAAAGATACATTTGCAATACCATGGATTGAGAATTTAAATTAAAAATACATTTGCAATACCATGGATTGAGATTTAGTTAAAATTTGAAGCTCAATTCTAATTTCAAATCTTAGAATTGTGTTGCCAAACATAACTTAATGGTAATAATAATACAAAAAATAAGTCTAGCAGACAGTTATTAAAACTTTCGTTACCATGTTCTTTTTCTTTACATTTCTTTTTATCATTTGAATATATATATATATATATATATATATAAAGGTGTTTGAAATTTGTGACAAAATTATTCAAAAAAAGAAGAAGATACTAATGTAATAGATTATCATTAAAGAAACTAAATGGCAAATACTAACAACAACTTCAGTGTACATGGAGCAGTAAGATCTAACTATTGATCTTGAAGTAGGCAGCGCAAAACGAGCTTGAAACAAAAAGCTTTTTTTTTAAAAATCGTTCATACCGAAATAAAGCCCACAAATTAAAAAATAAAAAATAATAAGGGTCGTAAAATGGATAATAAAAGATGAAGAAAAAGGTCAAATCAAAATAAGCAAATGTACGCATAAATACCCAATAAGCCAATTCAAAAAATATATATTGAGTTCAAATTGTAATCAGAAAAGAGGGCCGTAAAATTGTAAATACAAAAGTATATATCAGAATGAGCCTAGGGTTTTAAAATTGTTAAGGACAGACGTAGGTATAATCGGAGAGACTTGTGAGAAAATAGAAGGGAGAGAAAGAACAGGTACCTATGATGAGAGAGATGAACCTCAGTAGTGTGTCATCGCGGCGTTCTATGGAGACGATGGTATTGTCTGTGTACAGACAGAAACGATACGGGTTTGAAAATTATGGACAGAAAGTGCTGGCTGGACTCTTCTTTTAATTTTGTTTTTTCTCTTTCTTTTTTTAATTTCTTTTGTTGGTATTTTTTTGTAATTTGTACTATCTAGTTGTTATGGACCCTTTGAGCTGGTATGCGGGCACGATGCATCATGTGATGGCTTAGGGCGCTGGGCATTAGTGTGGGGCAGATTGGGTTGTTGTGTGACATTGGGGCACGAGACTACATGGCAACGAGCACATGGGGCAGTGCATTACACTTACTAGGCGGAGGCATATGATGGCCATATTCTATTGTATTCGGGAAAGCAAGGTAGCAAGGACCCTTAGGCATTCGGTACGCCAATACATGGCAAGGGAGCTTCTCATGGCAATGTCAAGTGTGACGCCCCAAAAATTAGGTATACATCACCCATCTTGGGTCGTCAGATACATAGTACAGAATACAAATACAACTTACTAATACAACTGTAGTGTACAATACGACAAAACATAAACTGTGAGTTTGAATACAAATATTATCTTCTAGAGGGTATTCATACTCAAAAGGAGTCCTCATTACATTTATTAACACACCATTACATAGAATAGTGAGGACTACTAATACTAATACCATCATCATTCGGACCATCACTCCGTTCCCCGACTTGCCCCAGCTACGTTCTCATTTCCTGAAGAGAACAGTTAAAGAAAGGGTGAGCTCAACTAGCCCAGTAAGAAATATTATGACTAAGATAATGCAGAATAAATTATCATTAGCCTTCAACAATGTTAAACTGATAAAATATAATAGACATCAAGTTTAACTGTAGCGGAACAAGCAATCCATTAAGAGAGTCAAGTAGAAAATAAACTCTACTATCTTTTATGATTTAAAAGATTTTCCAACACTGTGATCGCTGAGACTCAGCTTAATAAAATAATCCACATCATCGAATCACCCCTGCACTACGGCCAAGGATATTCGTATATTCATTAATGGTCATGATCATGCCAACAACTGTCCATCAATGCACTACGGGCCAATGAGGACTTTTATCACATCATTTATAACATTACGGTCATGATTATACCGAATAATCCCTGGTCATAATCATACCAAGTCCATCTATGCACTACAGGCCACAGATGACTTTCAACAGAATATAAACTTGAGGATGATGACAATGATATAAGAATTCAATAAAACAAGTTCAAGAATTAATTTATCCAAGAATTAACAACGTCCAAATTGTCAACATGATACTGGATGAAACGCAATTATCAAGGATATTCCACAAATTTCATGGAGTATAGAAGTCAAAACTTAACCAACTGAGTATAATAAAGAATGGAATAACAAAAGAAATCACCATGCATGCGATAGACCGCACAGACAGGTTATTCCAACAGAATAATAAATAATGGAACCAGGTCCGGCGTAAACGTTCAGACAGGATATTCTGACAGAATAATAAATAATGGAATCAGGTCCGGTGTAAAACACACAGACAGAATTTTCCAACAGAATAATAACAAGACGGAACCAGGTCCGGTGTAAAACACACAGACAGGATGTTCCAACAGAATAATAATAAAAACGGATCCAGGTCCGGCGTAAAACACACAGACAGGATGTTCCAACATAATAATAGGAGAATGTCACCAAGTATAGGGTAGACCGCGTATACAGGTTATTCCAACAGAATAATAAGAAATAGAATAACAACAGTTCTCTTCATGAATAAGAAAGAATAACACCCCTTACCGTTTTAAAGAAGAGCTGAAATAAGGAAGTAGTTAAGTAGATGAATATTCTTCTTCTCTCTCTCTATAGTTTCTCTTTATAATTTCTCTCTCTAGAGTTCAGTGAATTTGTAAGAAATAATGAAGGAATGAGCTGCTATTTATAGAAAAATAGAATGCATAGTAACTAATCCATGAACGGTCCAGATTGATTACTTTAATCTGACGGTCCATATTTAAAGAAAAATCTTTTAAATAAAATATAATATATTCTATTTATAGAATAACTTTAATAAAGTATTCTGTTTTATATAAAAAGATGTTTCTGTTTTATTACGTTAATAATACGAATAAAACAAAACGTCATTATCGCCAAAATAATTCATATTATTAACTGACAATAATTGAATCAAACTGAGTGACTTCTCACATAAGCATTAATACTCAATACCGTGTGCTACTATGCAACCACACGTATTACTGTGCTTTTGCTACCGAGTAGTTCAACAGTAACAATGGTAAAACTTCTGTCGTTATTTTTAATAAAATATTTTTGTCGTTTTCTCAATCCGACAATAATTCTGTTGTGGGGTCCATCAATGATTGTGTCGTTGTACGAATATCCCTGTTAAAACGAATATTTCCCGACCAATCGAATATTATATAACAACTTGCGTATTTTGTAAAATTTATAAATATTACCCACAACTATAACATTATATCAAATTAACTCCATAATATTCAAAAATGATATTTATAGAAAATTCATCTTTATTTATAAAAGTTGGGGTCTTACATCAAGGCTGGGCTTAGCATACGTTTGGCTTAGGATCAAGGACTGACGGACTAGTGGCCTGATGACATACGAGATGGGCTAAACGTGGGCATGACATGGGTTTGCGCCCAGCATGCAAAGATACATTTGCAATACCATGGATTGAGAATTTAAATTAAAAATACATTTGCAATACCATGGATTGAGATTTAGTTAAAGTTTGAAGCTCAATTCTAAATTCAAATCTTAGAATTGTGTTGCCAAACATAACTTAATGGTAATAATAATACAAAAATTAAGTCTAGCAGACAGTTATTAAAACCTCCGTTACCATGTTCTTTTTCTTTACATTTCTTTTAATCATTTTAATATATATATAATATATATATATATATTATATATATATATATATATATATATATATATATATATATATATAAAGGTGTTTGAAATTTGTGACAAAATTATTCAAAAAAGAAGAAGATACTAATATAATAGATTATCCTTAAAGAAACTAAATGGCAAATGCTAACAAGAACTTCAGTATACATGGAGTAGTAAGATCTAACTATTGATCTTAAAGTAGGCAGCGCAAAACGAGCATGAAACAAAAAACATTTTTTTTAAAATCGTTCATACCAAAAGAAAGCTCAAAATTAAAAAACAAAAAATGATAAGGGTCGTAAAATGGATAACAAAAGAAAAAGAAAAAAGTCAAATCAAAATAAGCAAATGTACGCATAAATACCCAATAAGTCAATTCAAAAAATACATATTGAGTTCAAATTGTAATCAGAAAAGAGGGCCGCAAAATTATAAATACAAAAGTATATATCAGAATGAGCCTAGGGTTTTAAAATTGTTAAGGACAGACGTAGGTATAATCGGAGAGACTTGTGAGAAAATAAAAGGGAGAGAAAGAACAGGTACCTGTGATGAGAGAGATGAACCTCAGTAGTGTGTCATCGCGGCGTTCGATGGAGACGAAGGTATTGCCTGAGTACAAAGAGAAATGATACGGGTACGGAAATTATGGACGGAAAGTGCTGGGTGGACTCTTCTTTTAATTTTGTTTTTTCTCTTTCTTTTTTTAATTTCTTTTGTTGTTTTTTTTTGTAATTTGTACTATCTAGCTGTTACGGATCCTTTGAGCTGGTATGCGGGCACGATGCATCTTGTGATCGCTTAGGGCGCTGAGCATTAGTGTGGGGCAGATTGGGGTGTTGTGTGACACTGGGCACTAGACTACATGGGAACGACCACATGGGGCAGTGCATGGCACTTACTAGGCGGAGGCATATGATGGCCATATGTTGTGGTATTCGGGAAGGCAAGGTAGCAAGGACCCTTAAGCATTCGGTACGCCAACACATGGCAAGGGAGCTTCTCTTGGCAATGTCAAGGTTGGGCTTGGCATACGTTTGGCTTAGGATCAAGGACTGACGGACTAGTGGCTTGATGACACACGAGATGGGCTAAACGTGGGCATGACATGGGTTGGCACCCAGCATTCAAAGATACATTTGCAATACCATGGATTGAGAATTTAAATTAAAAATATATTTACAATACCATGGATTGAGATTTAGTTAAAATTTGGAGCTCAATTCCAATTTCAAATCTTAGAATTGAGTTGCCAAACATAACTTAATGGTAATAATAATACAAAAATTAAGTCTAGCAGACAGTTATTAAAACTTTCGTTACCATGTTCTTTTTCTTTACATTTCTTTTTATCATTTGAATATATATATATTATATATTATATATATATATATGTAAATATATAAAGGTGTTTGAAATTTGTGACAAAATTATTCAAAAAAGAAGAAGATATTAATAAATAGATTATCCGCAAAGAAACTAAATGGCAAATGTTAACAACAACTTCAGTGTACATGGAGTAGTAAGATCTAACTATTGATCTAAAAGTAGGCAGCGTAAAACGAGCCTGAAACAAAAAACATTTTTTTAAAAATCGTTCATACCAAAAGAAAGCCCACAAATTAAAAAACAAAAAATGATAAGGGTCGTAAAATGGATAACAAAAGATGAAGAAAAAAGTCAAATCAAAATAAGCAAATGTACGCATAAATACCCAATAAGCCATTTCAAAAAATACATATTGAGTTCAAATTGTAATCAGAAAAGAGGACTGTAAAATTATAAATACAAAAGTATATATCAGAATGAGCCTAGGGTTTTAAAATTGTTAAGGACAGACGTAGGTATAATCGGAGAGACTTGTGAGAAAATAGAAGAGAGAGAAAGAATAGGTACCTGTGATGAGAGAGATGAACCTCAGTTGTGTGTTATTGCGGCGTTCGATGGAGACGAAGGTATTGCCTGAGTACAGAGAGAAACGATACGGTTCGGAAATTATGGACGGAAAGCGCTGGGTGGACACTTCCTTTAATTTTCTTTTTTCTCTTTCTTTTTTTAATTTCTTTTGTTGTTGTTTTTTTGTAATTTGTACTATCTAGTTGTTACGGAACCTTTGAGCTGGTATGCGGGCACGATGCATCAAGTGATAGCTTAGGGCGCTGAGCATTAGTGTGGGGCTGATTGGGGTGGTGTGTGACATTGGGGCACGAGACTACATGGCAACGAGCACATGGGGCAGTGCATGGCACTTACTAGGCGGAGGCATATGATGGCCAAATACTGTGGTATTCGGGATGGCAAGGTAGTAAGGACCTTTAGGCATTCGGTACGCCAATACATGGCAAGGGAGCTTCTCATGGCAATGTCAAGGCTGGGCTTGGCATACGTTTGGCTTAGGTTCAAGGACTGACGGACTAGTGGCTTGATGACACACGAGATGGGTTAAACGTGGACATGACATGGGTTGGGGCCCAGCATTCAAAGATACATTTGCAATACCATGGATTGAGAATTTAAATTGAAAATATATTTACAATACCATGGATTAAGATTTAGTTAAAATTTGGAGCTCAATTCCAATTTCAAATCTTAGAATTGAGTTGCCAAGCATAACTTAATGGTAATAATAATACAAAAATTAAGTTTAGCAGACAGTTATTAAAACTTTCGTTACCATGTTATTTTTCTTTACATTTCTTTTTATCATTTGAATATATATATATATATATATATATATATATATATATATATATATATATATAAAGGTGTTTGAAATTTGTGACAAAATTATTTTAAAAAGAAGATGATACTAATATAATAGATTATCCTTAAAGAAACTAAATGGCAAATGCTAACAACAACTTCAGTGTACATGGAGTAGTAAGATCTAACTATTGATCTTAAAGTAGGCAACGTAAAACGAGCTTGAAACAAAAAACTTTTTTTTAAAAATCGTTCATATCGAAATAAAGCCCATTAATTAAAAAACAAAAAATGATAAGGGTCGTAAAATGGAAAACAAAAGATGAAGAAAAAAGTCAAATCAAAATAAGCAAATGTATGCAGAAATACCCAATAAGCCAATTCAAAAAATACAAATTGAGTTCAAATTGTAATCAGAAAAGGGGGCCGTAAAATTGCAAATACAAAAGTATATATCATAATGAGCCTAGGTTTTAAAATTGTTAAGGACAGACGTAGGTATAATCGGAGAGACTTGTGAGAAAATAGAAGAGAGAAAAAGAACAGGTACCTGTGATGAGAGAGATGAACCTCAGTAGTGTGTCATCGCGACGTTCGATGGAGACGAAGGTATTGCCTGAGTACAGAGAGAAACGATACGGGTTCGGAAATTATGGACGAAAAGTGCTGGGTGGACTCTTCTTTTAATTTTGTTTTTTCTCTTTCTTTTTTTAATTACTTTTGTTGTTGCTTTTTTTAATTTGTTCTATCTAGTTGTTACGGTCCCTTTGACCTGGTATGCGGGCACAATGCATCATGTGATCGCTTAGGGCGCTGAGCATTAGTGTGGGGCTGATTTGGGTGTTGTGTGACATTGGGGCATGAGACTACATGGCAACGAGCACATGGGGCAGTGCATGGCACTTACTAGGCGGAGGCATATGATGGCCATATGTTGTGGTATTCGGGAAGGCAAGGTAGCAAGGACCCTTAGGCATTCGGTACGCCAACACATGGCAAGGGAGCTTCTTATGGCAATGTCAAGGATGGGCTTGGCATACGTTTGGCTTAGGATCAAGGACTGACGGACTAGTGGCTTGATGACACACCAGATGGGCTAAATGTGGGCATGACATGGGTTGGCACCCAGCAATCAAAGATACATTTGCAATACCATGGATTGAGAATTTAAATTGAAAATATATTAACAATACCATGGATTGAGATTTAGTTAAAATTTGGAGCTCAATTCAAATTTCAAATCTTAGAATTGAGTTGCCAAACATAACTTAATGGTAATAATAATACAAAAATTAAGTCTAACATGACAGTTATTAAAACATCCGTTACCATGTTTTTTTCTTTACGTTTCTTTCTATCATTTGAATATATATATATATATATATATATATATATATATATATATATATATATATATATAAAGGTGTTTGAATTTTGTGACAAAATTATTCAAAAAGAAGATGATACTAATATAATAGATTATCCTTAAAGAAACTAAATGGCAAATGCTAACAACTACTTCAGTGTAAATGGAGTAGTAAGATCTAACTATTGATCTTAAAGTAGGCAGCGCAAAACGAGCTTGAAACAAAAAACTTTTTTTTAAAAAAACGTTCATACCGAAAGAAAGCCCACAAATTAAATAACAAAAAATGATAAGGGTCGTAAAATGGATAACAAAAGATGAAGAAAAAAGTCAAATCAAAATAAGCAAATGTACGCATAAATACCCAATAAGCCAGTTCAAAAAATACATATTAAGTTCAAATTGTAATCAGAAAAGAAGGTCGTAAAATTGCAAATACAAATGTATATATCAGAATGAGCCTAGGGTTTTAAAACTGTTAAGGACAGACGTAGGTATAATCGGAGAAACTTGTGAGTAAATACAAGAGAGAGAAAGAACAGGTACCTGTGATGAGAGAGATGAACCTCAGTAGTGTGTCATCGCGGCGTTCGATGGAGACGAAGGTATTGCCTGAGTACAGAGAGAAACGATACGGTTTTGAAAATTATGGACGAAAAGTGCTGGCTGGACTCTTCTTTTAATTTAGTTCTTTCTCTTTCTTTTTTTAATTTCTTTTGTTGTTATTTTTTTGTAATTTGTACTATGTAGTTGTTACGAACCCTTTGAGCTGGTATGCGGGCACGATGCATCATTTGATGGCTTAGGGCGCTGAGCATTAGTGTGGGGCAGATTAGGGTATTGTCTGACTTTGGGGCACGGGACTACATGGCAACGAGCACATGGGGTAGTGCATGACACTTACTAGGCGGAGGCATATGATGGCCATATACTGTGGTATTCGGGAAGGCAAGGTAGCAAGGACCCTTAGGAATTCGGTACGCCAACACATGGCAAGGGAGCTTCTCATGGCAATGTCAATGCTGGGCTTTGCATACGTTTGGATTACGATCAAGGACTGACGGACTAGTGGCTTGATGACACACGAGATGGGCTAAACGTGGGCATGACATGGGTTGGCGCCCAGCATTCAAAGATACATTTGCAATACCATGGATTGATAATTTAAATTGAAAATATATTTACAATTCCATGGATTGAGATTTAGTTAAATTTTGGAGCTCAATTCCAATTTCAAATCTTAGAATTGAGTTGCAAAACATAACTTAATGGTAATAATAATACAAATATTAAGTCTTGCAGACAGTTATTAAAACATCCGTTACCATGTTCTTTTTCTTTACATTTCTTTTTATCATTTGAATATATATATATATATATATATATATATATATATATATATATATATATATATATATATATATAAAGGTGTTTGAAATTTGTGACAAAATTATTCAAAAAAGAAGATGATACAAATATAATTGATTATCCTTAAAGAAACTAAATGGCAAATGCTAACAACAACTTCAGTGTACATGGATTAGTAAGATCTAACTATTGATCTTAAAGTAGGCAGCGCAAAACGAGCTTGAAACAAAAAACTTTTTTTAAAAAATCGTTCATACCGAAAGAAAGCCCACAAATTAAAAAACAAAAAATGATAAGGGTCGTAAAATGGATAACAAAAGATGAAGAAAAAAGTCAAATCAAAATAAGCAAATGTACGCATAAATACCCAATAAGCCATTTCAAAAAATACATATTGAGTTCAAATTGTAATCAGAAAAGAGGACTGTAAAATTATAAATACAAAAGTATATATCAGTCAGAATGATCCTAGGGTTTTAAAATTGTTAAGGACAGACGTAGGTATAATCGGAGAGACTTGTGAGAAAATAGAAGAGAGAAAGAATAGGTACTTGTGATGAGAGAGATGAACCTCAGTAGTGTGTCATCGTGGCGTTCGATAGAGACGAAGGTATTGCCTGAGTACAGAGAGAAACGATACGAGTTCGAAAATTATGGACGGAAAGTGTTGGGTGGACTCTTCTTTTAATTTTGTTTTTTCTCTTTCTTTTTTTAATTTCTTTTGTTGTTATTTTTTTGTAATTTGTACTATTTAGTTGTTACGGACCCTTTGAGCTGGTATGCGGCACGATGCATCATGTGATGGCTTAGGGCGCTGAGCATTAGTGTGGGGCAGATTGGGGTATTGTGTGACATTGGGGAACGGACTACATTTCAACGAGCACATGGGGTTATGCATGACACTTACTAAGCGGAGCCATATGATGGCAATATACTGTGGTATTCGGAAGGCAAGGTAGCAAGGACCCTTAGGCATTCGTACGCCAACACATGGCAAAGGAGCTTTTCATGGCAATGTCAAGGCTGGGCTTGGCATACGTTTGGCTTAAGATCAAGGACTGACGAAATAGTGGCTTAATGACACACGAGATGGGATAAACGTGGGCATGACATGGGTTGGCGCCCCCAGCATTCAAAGATACATTTGCAATACCATGGATTGAGAATTTAAATTGAAAATATATTTACAATACCATGGATTGAAATTTAGTTAAAATTTGGAGCTCAATTCCAATTTCAAATCTTAGAATTGAGTTGTCAAACATAACTTAATGGTAATAATAATACAAAAATTAAGTCTAGCAGACACTTATTAAAACTTCCGTAACCATGTTCTTTTCTTTACATTTCTTTTTATTATTTGAATATATATATATATATATATATATATATATATATATATATATATAAAGGTGTTTGAAATTTGTGACAAAATTATTCAAAAAAGAAGAATATACTAATATAATAGATTATCCTTAAAGAAACTAAATGGCAAATGCTAACAACAACTTTAGTATACATGGAGTAGTAAGATCTAACTATTGATCTTAAAGTAGGCAGCACAAAACGAGCTTGAAACAAAAAACATTTTTTTAAAAATTGTTCATACCAAAAGAAAGCCCATAAAATAAAAAACAAAAAATGATAAGGGTCGTAAAATGGATAACAAAAGATGAAGAAAAAAGTCAAATCAAAATAAGCAAATGAACGCATAAATAACCAATAAGCCAATTCAAAAAATACATATTGAGTTCAAATTGTAATCAGAAAAGAGGGTCGTAAAATTACAAATGCAAAAATATATATCAGAATGAGCCTAGGGTTTTTAAAATTGTTAAGGACATACGTAGGTATAATCGGAGAGACTTGTGAGAAAATAGAAAATAGAGAAAGAACAGGTACATGTGATGAGAGAGATGAGCCTCAGTAGTGTGTCATCGCGGCGTTCGATGGAGACGAAGGTATTGCCTGAGTACAGAGAGAAACGATAAGGGTTCGAAAATTATGGACGAAAAGTGCTGGGTGGACTCTTCTTTTAATTTTCTTTTTTCTCTTTCTTTTTTTAATTTCTTTTGTTGTTGTTTTTTTGTAATTTGTACTATCTAGTTGTTACGGACCCTTTGAGCTGGTATGCGGGCACGATGCATCATGTGATGGCTTAGGGCGCTGAGCATTACTGTGGGGCTGATTGGGGTGTTGTGTGACATTGGGGCACAAGACTACATGGCAACGAGCACATGGGGCAGTGCATGGCACTTAATAGGCGGAGGCATATGATGGCCATATATTGTGGTATTCGGGAAGGCAAGGTAGCAAGGACCCTTAGGCATTCGGTACGCCAACACATGGCAAAGGAGCTTCTCATTGCAATGTCAAGGCTGGGCTTGGCATACGTTTGGCTTAGGATCAAGGACTGACGGACTAGTGGATTGATGACACACGAGATGGGCTAAATGTGGGCATGGCATGGGTTGGCCCCATCATGCAAAGCTGATGCATAAAGACAGTCAGAGTTGGCTGAGCATGCACAGCTTATCAGGTTGTGTTTGGGTTGGGCCAAGGTGCAACGTTCAGTTTGGCAAATCAGATTGCACAAGACAAAGGAGCAGGATGCTAGGAAGCATGGGCAGCAGTTGGGCACAATTAGTGTGACGCCCCCAAAATAAGTATACAACACCCAATCTGAGTCGCCAAATACATGGTACAAATAACAACCTACAACTTCAATAATACAATTATCGTGCAAAATACGACAACACATACTGTGAGTTTAAATACAATATTGTCTTCTAAATAATATCCACACTCAAATAAGTCCTCATTACAATTATTCAAACTCTATTTTACAGAAATAGTGAGGACTACTAAAATATCTTTCTAGAACCATCACTCCATACCCCGACTAGATCCTGCTATGTTCTCACCTCCTGAGAAGAAAAATGGAACAAAAAGGAAAAGGGTGAGCTCAACTAGCCCAGTAAAGAATATTATGACTAAGATAATATACAACAAATTATCATTAGTATTCAACAGGGAAAAATCTGATAGAATATAATCGACAACACGTTTTAGATCAACAACTGCAGCGGAAACACACAAACCATTAGAAGAGTCATGTAGAAAATGAATTCTACTATCTTCTAAGATTTAAATCCATCATCAATATTTATCCCTATAATATCAATTAATAATCATCTTTAACCAAATATTCATCTTTGCACTACAGGCCAAAGATATTCATTTGTATCACCAGTCGGTCATGTTCATCTCAACACCTGTTCATCTTTGCACTACAGGCCAAAGATATTCATCAAGTAATCATACATCTTTGCACTACAGGCCAAAGATATTCAGTAATATCATCATTTAGGACTGAGGATGATGAAAAAAATCTTAAAAAAAACGAATCCAGTGAGACAGAAGGACAAATAGTAGGGATTTGTATAACAGTTTATCCAAGATCAATAATACTTCATAATAATCAATTGTGAAGCAGAATTCAAAAATAAAGATCAAAATATGGATACAATCAAAGATAGTAACCATAATAGACATCTTGGATAAAAAGGAAAAATTTTATTTTTCGGTAAATAGTGTCGTATACGTGAATAGTACCGTATACGTGAATAGTAATCCCGACACAAAAAGTTCTAAATTTGATTAAAAAACTCATATCAATATTTTAGCATAATGATATTGAAGTAAATAATATCATTTAAGAAGAAAATAATATCCCTTACCTCAAAATATCAGTACTTCTTGGGGAATACCGGTATAAGGCTGAAAGAAACTTGCTCTGATGAATAGAAACTCTCAAAGTATCTAAATACTCACAAAATACACTCAATAATCTAGAGAGAGAGAAAACTTATTTCTGGTGTGATTTTCAATTCTAACTTAGCCCTCTATTTATAGAAAAATGTTAGCACGCCGAAGCAGACTTAACCTGCAACCTGATGGCTTTACCTGCTACTATTTCCACCCCCACATTTGAATAAAAATCTCAATACATTTCTTCACCAACCAAGAGTGGGGCCCACCAATTCTAGAATTTTTCACCAAAATAATAAACTCCGAAAATTCAACAATTTCTGAACCAGTCATCTCGTAAAATTCATATAAATCATACGTTCATTTTTAACGGTTCAAAATTTGTGGACATATACTCAACTTATATATGTATAACATATCCAAAAATTACCACGATCCAACGGTCGAATTAAAAATTATAACCCCCGCAAAATATCTCAAAAATCCTGATTTTTAATACCTCCATTCCGACAAAAATACTGATAAAAACCTCAGCATTAACTCTTTCATTTTTAACCACAAAAATATATCCCTCATTTATATCCACATAAAATAAATATTTCCTTATCATATGAATCAATAATTAATTATTCACAAATAATATTACAGAATCACATTTATGACAACCAGGCCGTTCCCAGAAAAGAGGGGGCTTTCCAATAAGGATTTTTCCTTACTAGCGCACAATTAGATGACCAAACCTCTCCTTAGACTTAACTTTTTAGACATTGCCAATAATGTTATCTAATAATATTATTCAAATAATATGAATTATTGATCTGATAATGGAAAATACTGTGCAGTGACAATTATTGAAACAACAATAATATAAAATATCAATGCAGTAATTAATTGAATCAATAAAATAAAATATTGAACAGTAACTACTGTAACAATTATTGAGTAGTGCCTTCCTTCGTAAGAATCAATAATTGGTGCAATACCGTGTGCTGCTGTGTTTTAACCACCGGTATTCCAATAGTATTAACGGTAACAACTACGCCGTTAATTATAAACAACTTATACTTATCGTTTTCTTCATCCAATCGCTTTCCGTTATGGGGCTCACAAATAGCTGCGCCGTCGTACAAATATTTCCCGACAGAAAGAATTCCACGACCACACGAATATTCACCGATCAAAAATGAATATTTTATAACCATTTGCTTATTTGAAATATTTGCGCATTTACCCATAACTAACCACATTAATCAAATCAACCCTTTCTATTTCAAAATAATAAATAGAGAAAATTTAATTTCATTTATTAATAAGTTGGAGTCTTACAACCTCCCCTCCTTATAAAATTTCATCCTCAAAATTGACGTACATACCTGGTGTTTAGAAAAGGTGAGGATACCTCACTTTCATTTCTGATTCTAACTCTCAAGTCATTTCTTCAATGGCATGGTTTCTCCCACAAAACATTAACTTGTGGTATAACCTTCGTGCGTAGAACATGCTCTTTCTTATCCAAGATCTTAACAGGTACCTCCTCGTACGTTAAATCTTCGGCTATCTCGTCTGGTTCTAACTCAATTATGTGGTTCGGGTTTTTCACATATTTACGAAGCACAGATATGTGAAAAACATTATGAACACGAGACATGCTTGGAGGTAATGCGAGTCTATAGGCCACATTTCCTATTCCGTCAAGAATCTCAAATGGACCGACAAATCATGGATTGAGCTTTCCTCTCTTCCCAAATCTTGTAGCTCCTTTCCATGGTACAACACGTAACAATACATGATCCCCAATATTGAATTCTACATCCTTTCAATGAAGATCCGCATAACTCTTTTGTCGATCCTGTGCCGTTTGTATACGTTGTCGAATTGTTTGGATCTTCTCTATAGTTATGCATACCAATTCTGGTCCTAACAATGTTGCTTCACCCACCTTGTCCCAGCATACTGGAGAACGACACTTTCGTCCATATAAGGCTTCAAATGGAGCCATACCTATACTTGCCTGATAACTGTTGTTGTAGGAAAATTCCACCAGTGGTAAGTACTTATCCCAACTTCCTTTGAAATCTAGAACACAGAGTCTTAATAGATCTTCAAGGGTTTGAATAGTCCTCTCTGATTGCCCGTCCGTTTGAGGATGGTATGCTGAACTAAATCGTAATTCGTGCCCATACCTTTCTGCAAGCTAACCCAAAATCGTGAAGTGAATCTTGGGTCACGATCCGAAACTATGGATACTGGCATGCCATGCAATCTCACAATCTCATTCACGTACATACTAGCAAGACGTTCAAGGAAATAAGTCTCACGTATAGGCAAGAAATGGACAGACTTGGTTAATCTATCAACAATGACCCAAATCGCATCTATACCTGAGAAACCTTGGAAGACCTGTAACAAAATCCATAGTAATGTGTTTCCACTTCCATTTCGGGATCTCAAGTGGTTGCAATGGACCCTTTGGCACTTGATGCTCCGCCTTTACACGTTGACAAGTTAAACACCTCGAGATAAACTCTGCGATCTCTCTTTTCATATTGCTCCACCAAAATGTATGTCGAAGATCGTGATATATTTGGTACTCCTAGGATGGATTGCAAACGTGTGTTGTGTGCCTCCATCATTATTCTATGCTTCAAGTCAAAATCATTAGGAACACAAAGTCTGGAGTTGACTCGAAGTATTCCTTCTTCATCGATTCTTACTTCTAGAATAGCACCTTCTTGTACTTTCTTCTTCATACGCATCAGCTCTATGTCCGTTAGCTTGAGCGGCTTTAACTTTATCAATTAAAGTCGGTTCTACTCGTATATTTAATATCATCATGTGGGTACTTAGAGCCTTCATCTCTATCTCTATTCTTTACAAATCATACAAAATGGGCCTTTGTGTTAACACCATTGCACTCGTACCCGCGTATGATCTTCTACTCAATGCGTCAGCTACTACGTTCGCTTTTCCAGGATGATATTGGATGGTATGATCGTAATCTTTCAACAGCTCAAGCCAACGTCGTTGCCGCATGTTGAGTTCCTTTTGGGTGAAGAAATATTTGAGGCTTTTATGATCTGTATAGATCTCCACTTTCTCCCCATACAGGTAGTGTCTCGAAATCTTCAACGCAAAAATGACTGCTGCCAACTCCAAATCATGAGTAGGATAATTCCTCTCATATTCTTTGAGTTGTCGCGAGGCATAGGCTATGACTTTCCCATGTTGCATGAGAACACATCCTAACCCTTTGCTTGAAGCATCGCTGTAGATAACAAATCCATCCGAACCAGATGGTGTTGTCAGAACAGGTGCCGAAATGAGTCTCCTCTTGAGTTCTTGAAAACTCTTCTCACAATCTTCGCTCCAACCGAATTTTGTATCCTTCCGAGTCAGCTGAGTTAACGGAGTAGCGATTCTAGAAAATCCTTCCACGAATCTCGATAATACCCAGCTAAGCCCAGAAAGCTACGTACTTCGGTCACCGACTTCGGTTGCTCCCAACTTTGTATGGCTTTAATCTTTGCCGGGTCGACAGATACTCCATGTTTTGACACCACGTGCCCAAAGAATGCTACTTCCTCAAGCCAGAACTCGCATTTCTTCAATTTGGCATATAGCTTGTTTTCACGAAGCCTTTGCAGTACCAGCTTCAAATGGCGTTCATGATCTTCACGATTTTTGGAATAGATGAGGATGTCATCAATAAAGATAACAACGAACTGATCTAAATATTCTTTGAATACACGGTTCATCATATTTATGAAAGCAGCAAGAGCATTAGTCAATCCAAAAGACATGACTAAGAATTCATAATGCCCGTACCGAGTTCTGAAGGCAGTCTTTGGAATATCCTCAGTTTTAATCTTCAGCTGATGATATTCAGAATAAAGATCGATCTTTGAAAAGAATTATGCTCCTTACAACTGGTCAAACAGGTCATCAATGCGAGGTAGCGGATACCTATTCTTGATGGTGACATGGTTCAATTCCCTATAGTCGATACAAAGTCGCATACTCCCGTCTTTCTTCTTTACGAATAAAACAGGAGCACCCCAAGGAGATGTACTAGGATGAATAAAACCGATGTCTAATAACTCCTGTAATTAGACTTTTAACTCCTGAAATTTCAATAGGAGCCATTCGATATGGGATTTTAGAATGGCCTTTGTACCGGGTTCAAGGTCAATAAATAATTCAACTTCACGTTCTGGGAGTAGACCAGGAAGTTCTTCAGGAAATACATCGGGAAATTCTCTAACAATAGAAATATTATTCAAATCTGACTTGTCTTTGTTCAAATCCATAACATGGGCTAAGAAAGCTTGACATCTATTTTTCAATAAACGAATAGCTTTGTGGCTTGATATGACAATGACTGATTTTAGTGGTTTAGTAGTTTGAATTCGTATGACAGGTTGGTTAGGAATATGAAAACTAACAACCTTACGAAAACAATCAATTTTAGCATGATGAGTGGTTAACCAATCAATTCCTAAAATCACATCAAGAGCAAGTATCTTTAAAGAGATAAGATCAACAGGTAATGTGATAGTGCCAACTTGGATCATGCAATTTTATAAACTGTAGATGTAACGAAGGTTTCACCCAACAGAGTTTCAACAGATAAGTCAAAGTCCAATTTCTCCGGAGTCAAAGTTTAAACGTTGAGCACAAGAACAGCAGGAGAGATAAAAGAATGGGTAGAACTGGTATCTAGTAAGGTATAAACTTTCACAAGAATTTATAATTAACTAACCCGTTATACCTTCGTTTGGGTTCCTCGCGTTTTGGGCAGTCACGACAAACGCTCTTCTAGAAATCGCCGACTTTATTTTGTCTGTATCCGCCTTTGGTGTCACCGTCCCAGCTGGACTTGGTTTCGTTATAGTACAATCCCGAGCTATGTGGCCTTCCTTTCCACAGTTGTAACATACCTTGGATTGTTGTGAACAGTTTGGGCTGATATGTCCCTCTTTCCCGCATTTGTAACGTCTAGCTGGCAGTCGTTCTCCTCTCCTAGAATTTGTTGTTGGTGCTGGTGTAGCTGCTGATGTCTTCCCGTCATTGTTGAATCTCTTCTTTCTGAAATTTCCACTTAACTCACCTCTCCTATTATCATGGCCACGATGACCACCTGATTGGTTACCACTTTTGTCTGTAATTTTTCCCTCCTCGCTGGTTCTCATTGTAAGACCCCAAATTTTTTGAAAAAAAGTATTCAATTTTTCTTATAATTACTATTCAGTAAATGGTTAAATTGATAAAAGTTTAAAGTTATGGTGGAATGTGAATTTTTTTGAAAATAAACAAGTGGTTATAAAATATTCATTGTTGTCGGGGAATATTCGTTTGGTCGTGGAATATTCTTTCTGTCGGGGAATATTTGTACGACGGCGCAGCTATTTGTGGGCCCCATAAAGAATAACTGTCGGATGAAGGAAAACGACAAATTTGAGTTTTTTACAAATAACGACGTAGTTGTTACTGTTAACACCGTTGGAATATCACGGTGGTTAAAATACAGTAATACGCGTTATTGCACAGTAGCACACGGTATTGACACAGTATTTTTGAAATATTGATTCATTACGTAAGAAGGCACTACTCAATAATTGTTACAGTAATTACTGTTCAATATTTTATTTTATTGATTCAATAATTGCTGCGTTTGATATTTTATATTATTGTTGTTTCAATAATTGTTGTTGCACAGTATTTCTATTATCAGATCAATAATTCATATTATTTGAATATA